>CM060929.1:181261582-182560749 GCA_030765085.1 Allium cepa | reverse complement strand
GGTGATTGGATTGATGATAAAATGGAATCCTAGGTCGCGAACAGTGATTCGATTAATGATGAAGAAAGAGAATTCTTGGTTCAGTTCTCCACCTTAATGACAGAAAAAAGGATTGATCAAATTCCATTGAGTATGACTCATAGTGATCCTTTATCAAAGAATGACATGGGTTATCAACCAGAGAGGTCTTCGTGCACCTATGGTCCTTCCTCAGGTCCCCTTCCAGTCCCGTATTTGAACACGAGGAGGTATTATCCGTCAAAGCACAAGCGTTATGAACTATGAACTTCGAATCATTCTCTTAAAGCTCATCCTTTTTATGATAAATGATTTGCTTGCCCCAAAATGACCCGGCCCAATAGGGAAATCCCAGTTCAGTGGACCTTTCGATACAATCAAATAGATTGCCACAAGGGCGCCACATTCTAGGAGCCCAAACTATGTGATTGAATAAATCCTCCTCTATTTGATGCGGGTCGAGGGCCCTTTCCCCTTCTTCAAACTCCGATTCGTATTTTTCATAGAAAAATCTTTGATCAAAGATAGGAAAAGATCCATTTTATTTTTTATTGTTCCGCGATAAGGTCCATTCAAAAAAGGATCGTACATTTTGGGTAAATATTCTTGTTCATGCTCATCATCACATAATCTGGTTCTTTTTTCTAGTATATTTAAAGCAAAAGATCCTTTCTCTTTTTCTAAATTTTGTATTCTACTTACAAATCCGTTCCTTAAGTTGTATTTTTTTGTTCTTAGGACTGGGAAGGCGGGAAAGAAGGACTAAAAGCCAACTGCTACACATAAGCCTTATCTGTGAAGAAAGCTCTGATAGCTTAGCTCATGAAAGATTGAGAATTGTGTATCTAACTGTAACAAATAAAGGCAGGCGCATATCTATGAATAGGCAATGTTGTACGAGTATCTACAGGACCTAAATTATCAACAGGCTCTCCAAGAACAAAATTCGCCCGCTCCTGGAACACTTAGAGCAGCTCCTGTGTCAATCACTTCCATTCCTCTCGTCAGACCATCTGTAGCACTCATAGCTATAGCTCACACTTGATTATTTCCTAATAATTGTTGTACCTCACAAGTCACAAACAATTGCTGACCGGTAGTATCTCGACCTTTCACTACCAAAGCGTTATAAATATTAGGCCCCGGGGGAAATCAACATCCAGTACTGGGCCAATAATTTGATCTTGGAGAGCCTGTTGATAATTGCGTATCTAACTGTAACAAATAAAGGCAGGCGCAGATCTATGAATAGGAGATGTTGTACGAGTATAAGTCGTATTAACCCTGCTAAGTGGAGATTCAACATCGATTCTACATCTTGGAACCAAGCGAATTTTGGGGCGGCTTTGTAATAATGGAACCAACCAGCAAAAAGCATTAACAATGCAAAGACCAATGTACCAATTGGAGTACAATAAAGTTGTAATTCACTACTTATTCCAGATGCTCGCTAAATCTGGAAAAAAAACCCGGAGGTTATTTGTATTCCTAGGAAACCACCGCCCACATCGCCATTTAATATTTCTTGATAATAAACTTCTAGAATTTGTTACCTGAAACCCTAAGGAACACTTTTCTAAATCTAAAGAGAGAGACTAATAAAGCTTCACTAGATTCCCAAAATAATTAATGAATAAAAATTATAAAATCCGAAACAATTATTGTAGTAAAACCCTAGCCGCCACTATTATTCATCGGTCGACTATCGCTACCCACTGGTCGACCAACAGTAGTCGATCGGTTCTAGGGGAATGGTCGATTGTTTTTGTTATGAAGGATCTATGCCATTATTTTATATTTATTTTCTTTCTTAATTGCAATTTAACATTACTGTTAATTTTAAGTTTACTTATCCTCAAGTCTAATTACTATTAACTGTCAAATTTCAATTTCATAATTTTTAATTTGAATTCTTTTTAAATTATTTTAAATTTGAAAACTTCAAACGTCTATAACTTTTTCGTTTGAGCTCCATTTTCTGAACATTGTATGTGGAAATTAATCAAATTTCACTACGAATGCAACAGCTTAACTTCCATGATCAAATTCTAACTTGTGCAAAATTTTCATTTTTATCGTTATCTTGTTTAATTAATTTATTAATTTATTTATTTTGTATTAATTTTTATAAGGTGTTACATTCTCCCCCTTAAAAGGATTTCTTCCCCGAAATCATTCCAAGGGGCAAACAATATAACGTGCAATAAGCGTCCATGTTATACAACCAAGTTATCTACACAACCATCTACTCAAACAAAAGTGCAATGTTATTATGTTTGCTGACATATTATAGGTGAGCTCAATCCTAGCATGAATGTAAATGTCATGACATATAGCCATGTATGAAAACATCTTAAACATGCAAAAAGTGTTCTATATGAGTGCAAAAGTGATATTAAAAGTGTAGCAACCATATCCCACCATCTAATATAGCAACCATAATGCAATCAAAACCTAATTTTGGAGAGAAAAGTTTGCCAATGAAAAGCTTACAATGAGAAGTCCTCGTGCTTCTCACAAGGCTTTCCCCCCATTGTACTCGAACCAGACGAATTTCTTTGTTACGAAGTTTCCTAGTTCCATGCTCCATATTGTGTGTGATGGCATGGGATGCTATTAGCTCTATCTCAATGTCCCTAATTAATCAAACTCTACCACAGTGTTTTTCTCTGAAGGCATTTCCTCAAGTACGAAACATGAAAATGTCGTGGACTCTTGCCAACTTATCTGGTAGGTCTACGCGGTGAACAAGTCTTCCTATTTTTTCTAAACTTGGGAAAGGCCTAACAAATTTTTGTGCCTACTTTCCAAATCTTAGGACCTTTTTAAGAGGGGAAAGTTAGATAAACACCATACCCCTTACTTCAAATTCTAAAGCTTTTCTTCGATTATCTGCATAGGATTTCTGACGATTTTATGTGACCTTCATTCGTTGCCTAGTCAATTCTACCTTTTTTAGATTAATGCATCATTTATTCCTAGTTACTAATCTAATTTCCTTGTTAACTTCCAGTCATAACTAAATTTATCGCTAGTTAAGTGTCTTTATGAAATTTGCATATTCTCCATATATATTTATCTGGTAGTCTAATCCCATTTATAAAATCAACCAAATGACAAAACATGAACATATCTCATACCATATCATAGCTTTCCCCATAACATAAAGGGGATAACTAGAAATAACAATCCCAAAAACTCTATAATTTTTTTTATTCGAAGTTGTCACTTATCATCAACTAGTGTTAATGATGTTGGGGCCCTAATACTCCTTGCTAAATTAAGATGAACACTCTTAGTATGTAATTCCAATAAATTCATAATCTTCCTTAATTTTTCTTCTATGTTTCTAATAAATGTGGTCCATTCATTACTGTAGTTAATATACACGTATAATTAATCATTATTGTCAAAATTGGACCATCTCTAATAAATCCTCATTTAATCCCTTTTATTTTTACCAATTTCAAAATCCCTGTTTTAAACCAATTCAATTCCTCTATAAATGCCATATTAAATTCTCTAATTAGTCCACATTTAATTTCTTTCATTAAATACAAATTTATTGCCCATTAAATTTGTAATCAATATCCATAAATCCTAATTTGTTAATTACTAGTTAATACATTATATATTTCTATTTTTATACGCTAAGCGCGGTTATACGTGTATCTATATATTAATTTCTAAACTAGAATTTCTTTTCCATATTTTAGTTTATCAAAGTCATCCTTTCAAAAAGGACTACCATTATAATTTTCCATAAATTAACTAAAGTAGTATCTTTGATTCATTTGAAATTACAAGAAATTATTTCTTTTCTTTTAACAAAATTGTCAGTGTAAACTATGCAAAAGAATATCCATACCTTACACAACTCTTTTCCCTTTTGTTATATTCCTTGTTAATTCAAATACCTCACTTTTATACATATTTTGAAATTGAAAAATCTATGGAAGTTACATGGAAACCGCTCTAAATAAATCAAAACAAATTAACATTCCAAGTCAACTAGGGCGACCTAACTTGCAACTCAATTATAAATCTGGAATATCTTCACAACTTTACCAATATTCTACAATTAAATATCAGAGATTGATTTAAAATTTTCAGATTAGGTTGTACATAATATTCCTCTTTTATTCGTATCTTAAAACCTTAACACTTCTTTACCTAGGTAGTGGTCCACTATTGACTCTGTAATGACCCACAAATTTATCACTTTAATAAATTATATTTATTTTTAAAATTACTCAAATAAAAGGTTGATAATACAAATATATTGTTTTAAGTGATGATAAATAATAAAAATTTAATTTTGAATAAATATTTACAAAAATATATCACTTGGAATTTAAATCGATAAAATGGCCGAAAATCGTTTAATCAATAAACAGCTCTATAATTGTAAAAAGTCACACACGGGGCTGGACACATATGCTTATCTTATAATTGAATAAGAATATGAAATAAAATAATTTATTGTGTTTTTGAAATTTAAATGTATTTAGTACCGCCCTTAAAATATAATAATTGATTTTTAAATTTAATTAGGATTTAATGATTTAAATAATTATTTTAATTATTAAAATAATTATTTTTAAATGATAGTAATTCATTTTAAATTAAGTGTTAAGAAAATATTTATGATAATTGATTTGAAAATATAAGAAGTAAATCGATACCGCTTTATCGGTATAATAACAAGTACTGTAAATAATTAATAATATTAATTTATATGATTTTATAAATGAAATGTTATCCTCTTATGCGCATTCATGTATATGTATATAAATGTCTGTGCACATAATAACATATATATATACATGAACACTTAAATATATACATATTACAAAATAATTAAATAATTTCCTAAGACTTAACATTTAAGCAACTGAAAAGTAAACATCAACTCACCATACAATACCATCATCACACCGCCACCTTAACATCACCATCACATGTTAAGGGGGAGTCGTGCGCTAGGAGGGGGCTAGGAAGGGTGTGGGTAAAGGGCAAAATGGTAATTTCACCATTAGATATTTGTTCCAAATTTTCTCCTATAAATGCACATCCACTTTCTCCTATACTTCACCACATTCTTATCATCTTCTTCTCTACTTCAAGCTTCTTTTTATGGCTTCTATGCTTAGCAAAATAATGGCAAATTTTTTGGCAAAAGAAATTTGAAATCATATAATACATATAAATTATTGACCCACTTCAAAACTAGTTCGAATCTCCTCCATTCCTCTTCCTAAACTCATGGCCATCCCCCATCACCATCATGGCCAAGCTCTTCCACTTTTTTCTAGCTCAGGTCGTGGCCTTCCAAAGGTCTTTGACTCGATTTCATAAGCTATAGTGCGATTGTAGCGAAGCTATAGCCGATTTTATACTGGTCATTTAATAAAATGAAGGTGAGAAACTCCTAAACTATAGTATTATATGCTATTGGATGTTATATATGTTGGAGAAATGATTGTTTAATATGAATGTGGAATATTATGCAAGTCACGAAAATACACGTCGATAAGCATAAAGAAAATCACTTTCCAGTATTTTAATGAATTGGCGTATATGGAATGTTATACCTCTTTAAAAAGGCTTAAAAATGAGTTTGAAATATTTTATAAATATACAAAAGTGTTATGGTGAAGTTTGTAATTGAATATTAATAAAAAATAGGTACGTCGCGTAATGGCAGTTCGCGATTTCGCGCCATAAAAGTCAAACGAGTATATAGAATGGAATTTAGTTTAGAATTCTTCGAGATAAGAATTTTCCGACCTATTATATCCATAGTTTTAAAAAAATTGAGATTCCATTAATTGGATTTTGAAATATGAGTAAAACAAGTTTTTGAAAAAATCGTGGTTTTGTAGTTTAGAATCCATAATAGGATTTCTTTGAAAATGATATTTTCAAAAAATTTTAAAAATATGAAATAAATTCTAAAATGCTTCTAAAATGTTTTAAAGTGATTTGAGTTATAAAAATTAATTTTCAAATGATAAAAAAGTCATTTTGATCAATAAAGCTTAAAAAAGCCCTTTTGTAGCACTTTCCGCGGCACTTTTCTATAATGTTTGAAATATAGCTTTAAAATTAACAATTATTTTCCAGATCTTTTATAAATGTTTTCAAATGGATAATTAAGTGTTTTAATAATGATTTGGAGGTTTTTATAACTTATTAAAAGAGTTTAAATAAATTATTTAAAGAAAAGCTATTACAAATAAAGTGGTTTAATCTTAGCTCTAAAAGTCGACAAGTAGACTAGATTTTTCTATTCATGAGATCTGAATGTGAGGTGATTAAACTAAGGAGATTTGCAGGAGCAACTAGTGCCCTGACTCACCTGACTTCTTCCTTGGGAAAGAGATAGGTAAGAGCGAAATGTCGGAAACAAGTTAAGTATAAAAAGATTAAATTTTCCAAATTTATATCAAATACAACTTTGATTGTATAGAGATGATCTTCTTATGCTCGATGTCAAAGCTTGAAGAGGGAACTCATACTACTCGTGAAATGTAAAAGGCGATTTCTCCGTTATTCCACCCATGGTACTTGTTGAATACGGGAATTGATATTGAATTGAATTTAATGATTTTTATAGATTCTGCTCACTTAATATTTACAATTTTTGGATTAACATCCTTCATAACAAGGTTTTAACTCAATCAAAATTTTGAGTTTTGAATTAGGAACTCCTTGTTAAGACTTAAATGCAATGATGTGGAAATATTTTCCTAAGTGAAAAATGAAATGATTTTGAATCATTCCTAGTTTAAAAAGGTTTAGAAGGAACCAAAGGATTTGATAAGATAGGTTTAATGATTCAATATATACCAGAAAGAAATGTTTTAAATGACATATACCTTTTGAAGATATTTTTGATTAAAAAAAGGAAGCAATAAATAAAAAAAGAATCCCATATTTACTGCACAGTTCTTTTATCGATGATCGGTTCGAAGAAACCGAGATCGAATTGGGTGATTCTTATCCGAAAACCACTTCGAACCAATGTACGCGTTTGAAAAATGAAGACCTGATAAAAGAAATGAAGACTGAAGATGTTCGAGGTGGAAGGACTACTTGTTGATAATTCTGGTTAGCTCCTATATACTAAAGTAGTTGTGGTCCCTTCATTTCTGAAACTCTTCTGATTGCAAGGGCTTCTCGCTGCTAATCCTAGGGGTAAATCCTGATATGATGCGGTAGAAGAGTGTCTTCAGTTTTTCCTATTCCTAGATAACTTGTATGAACAAATGTCTAATGTTGCATTTCTAGTTACTTAAATGATCTCTATGAATGTATCATCTGCTTGATGGCGAAGATGGCAACTTCTCTTAGCTTAACACCCTTTCCAACGACGTACAAGCTCAGGAGCTATACATTTGTAGAAATCAGTTATGTGACCATGGAATGGTAGTGTGGCATTCAAAGTGAAATGTGTAATGTGAAAGGTAAACGTTACCTTAAGCCTCGCACCTGAAAATGACCAAAGCGGGGTAGATGCAGTAAGGCAATGTGGTTCGCAACTATTAGGGTATGATCATCCCCTTCTAGATATATTTCTACCCGCTATGACATTTGGGTTTAAATTAATGTAGTGTATGGTAAACGAGCGCTCGGATTAGGTTGGTAATGACCGGGTGGATGACAAATTTGGTACTATAGAGGGAGAGGTAGGCCGGTCTTTTGTTGATAGAGGTGCAGATGTTCTATAGCCTTGGTACATTCCTCTAGGGTTGTACTGTCGGAAGGTAGTTCCTTCAATTGGTCATTTGCATGGAAATCCATTCTCTAATAAGTGCTTGTCATTTTGTTTATAAACCCGCTTTGTGGCTGACATACTAGAATTTAATCAATGTAACAATTTCAGATAAGATTAATAGGTTTACTTGCAAATGTTTTCAAAGAAATGTCATTAAAAATAATATCCCTTATTTTTACATAATA
The DNA here is from genome assembly GCA_030765085.1 of Allium cepa. Taxonomy (NCBI): domain Eukaryota; kingdom Viridiplantae; phylum Streptophyta; class Magnoliopsida; order Asparagales; family Amaryllidaceae; genus Allium; species Allium cepa. The sequence continues at coordinate 182,552,766 of CM060929.1, read as the reverse complement.
AAGGTTTGGTTGTCATAAGGTAAAAGCATGTTCTATGTTTATGTGTGGCGTGGACTTATGAAATATCGTTTTCTTTTCAAACATCGTATTTTGAGTTCTCACACCAGTCCCATGACTGGTTCGGAGTTTATTTTTCCTTCCCTTAAACTCTGGTTGCCCTAATTTCCCCAAGTAGCCTAGTAGACCGGTTTAGTTTAGAAGAAATCTAGATAGAGCTTGAAGCATGGAGTCAGAGGATTTTTCTGAAGATTCTTATCTATTTCAACCGCACTCTTGTGCTATAGTATTCTGTATTTGTATGGATTGAAATTTATATCTATCCATGTTTAACTTTGATAAGCGTATTTTAATTTCTGTTGTAAAGTTTATGTTGAAATAATATATATGAGATTTTGTTCTGGCTTTATTTTCTTTCTTACCTTTGAGAATCCGCTTCTTCGGCACTTGGATTTGTGGTACATGAATACCGAGGATGTATTAGTGTTGATTTCCAAGAGTCGAAGAAAAGGGTCCTCACATTTTGGTATCAAAGCATAGGTATAGCGAACATCTTGCCTTTGGAGGTAAAGTCTCATTAGAGATAGGGTTCGTAATACCCTAGGATGAGCAACTCATTAGAGATAGGGTTACTAGAATGAGTTGAGAGTATTATATATGAGCGTATGTTTGTTAATATTATATACAAATGATTTTGGTTTTGAAAGTTTGTACATGAAATCATTTTACCCAAAAAAAATATTTTTGAGAAATGAAAAAAAAACTTTACAACCAATAAAAATAAAAATTTGGTAAAATTTCAAAGAATTTTGGAAGGATAAAAAAAATTTCATACAAAGAATTTTAAAAGCTACCTTTAGATTTCAAGTCATTTTCTAAGTATTGACCAAACCTTGGTTTGAGAAAAGTAATACCAAGAAACTATCAAACCTATTAAAGAATACGTCGGCGAAAAGAAAAAAAATTACCTATTGCTTATGTCTAAAGAAATTACTTCAAAGGCTAGTCTTCCATAGCAAATTGGAGCAAGAAGGAAATCCTCATTATTCTCTTCAGTGACGAAGAGGAGCAACCAAAGTATCCACCTAGCAATGGTGGGTTCCCTATTGAGAAAAAATATGCCCTATATACTCAAAGGGATAAAGATGGGTATCCAATGGCTGAAATGCTTATACCACCCACAGCCCTAGAGATAATTACAATTTCTAGTGATGACAAACCTGGGTAGGCCTCGAAAGGAATTGGAAGACAGATCCTGCTAGCTCCGCATTGGAACCTATAGAGGAAGTGGACCCCATGGGGGAAGAATCAAAACCAATGGAAGGCCCAGATGCTATTATATCTAGTGAGTGTAATAATGTGATATGGGATATGGATGGAGAGCATGTTGAGTGGTAGGAAGGATCATCCAGTTCATACATAAACTGGAATGAAGTGGAGAGTAATGACAAAAAAATAGCAGAAGAAGAGGAAGAAGAAGGGGTCGAAGAATTCGAAAAACCTTGGGAAGAGAATGTGCAAGGCCTCGAAGAAATAGAAGGAGGAGGGGTAATTCCTTGAATACTGGTTGGCATGGGATATGTCCCATGGAACCTGTTATGGATACCCTAGGTAGTGGGAGAAACACTATAATAGTAGGGCAATGAGGCCGGCGATGGGCTAGGTAGTGATGAAGAAGGAGAGGGAGTAGTTATGATAGACCTTGGTAACTGGAGTCTTCCATTAGCTTCGGACTCGGAGGAGTAAAAAAGACATTGGGGAGTTAAGAGTAGTTCTAGTATGTATGTATAAGTTCGACTAGGATGTTGTTTGATTTAGTATTTTGTATCGTATTAGTGTAAGGGATGGGGATTTTTTTTTTTTGGACCTAAATGTAAATTTGAATGATTTAAACATACAAAAATCTTCTAACTTCACATTTGTATGAATCTTCTAAATAAGAACTCTGGAAAGATTATTAAATTCATATGAAGTATATGGATTAATTCATTGCATGATATAATCTAGGATTCGAGGGTAGAACTTTAAGGTGTTTACACCGGTCCCAAAAAGAATTTACCACTCGATTCTTAACGACAAACATTGACGACGTTTGGTGGTTAGTTACTTGAGTTTTCCATCATATTTGAGATCTATGCAAGGAAAACTAAAATTCTGATTGGAAAAGGCTGGTTAGAGTCCGCATTAAAGGATCGGGGGATCAATACTAGTTCGAAAGTAAAGTTGCGAATTCGACTAATAGATCAAATCACATATTGTATATGGACGATCTATATACATCGTATGAATGTAAGTTTAAAAGCAAATATTTTGGGCAAACCTTTTGAGTTTTCTTTGGGTAATTTTGGGGACGAAATCTTTTAAGGAGGAAGTCTGTAACGACCCACAAATATATCGCCTAAATAAATTGTATTTATTTTTAAAATTATTCAAATAAAAAGTTGATAATACAAATAACATTGTTTTAAGTGATGATAAATAATAATAATCTTATTTTGAATAAATATATACAAAATTATTTCGCTCGGAATTTAAATTGATAAAATGGCCGAAAATCATTTTATCAATAGATAGTTCTACAATCATAAAACAACGCATAAAGGGCTTGATACGTATGCTTATCATAAAATTGAACAAGAATATGAAATAAAATAATTTATTGTATTTTTGTAATTTAAATGTATTTAGTAATGCCCTTAAAATATAATAATTGATTTATTAAATTTAATTACGATTTCATGATTTAAATAATTCCTTTAATTATTAAAATAATTATTTTTAAATGATAGTATTTCATTTTAAATAGTTATAAAGTATTAATATAAGATTTATGATAATTGATTTTAAAATATAAGAAAAAAATCGATATCGCTTTATCAATATAATAGCAATTACTGTAATTAATTTTTAATATTAGTTTATATGATTTTATAAATAAAATGTAATCATTTTAAATAATGATAAGAAATTTTTTTCCAAATTTTGTTAAAAAATATATGTATACAAATTAATAAGTGAAAATGTGACCGATAATCGGTTTTTTCGGTTTTCAACGATTTAACAAACAAAAGTTGTTCGAAGTCATTTGAAATGTTGTTATCCTTTTATGCACATACATGTACATGCATATACATGTCACATGCACACAATAACATATATATATATATGTATGTATGTATGTATGTATGTATGTATGTATGTATGTATGTATGTATGTATGTATGTACATGAACACTTAAATATATACATATTACAAAATATTTAATAATTTCCTAAGACTTAACATTTAATCAACCAAAAAGCAAACATCAACTCACCGTACAACACCATTATCACACCATCACCTTAACATCACCATTACATGTCAACAGGGGTGTCGTGTGCTAGGAGGGCGGCTAGGAGGGGTGTGGGTCAAGAGAAAAATGGTAATTTCACCATTGGATATTTGTTCCAAATTTTCTCCTATAAATACCCATCCAATTTCTCATATTTTTCACCATATTATTATCATCTTCTTCTCCACTTCAAGCTTCTTTTCATGGCTTCTATGCTTAACAAAATAATGGCAAATTATTTAGCAAAAATCATATAATAAATATAAATTATCGATCCACTTCAATACTAGTTCGAATCTCCTCCATTCCTCTTCCTAAAGTCATGGCCATCCCCCATCACCACCATGGCTGATCTCTTTCACTTTTTTCAAACTTAGGCCATAGGCTTCCTAAGGTCTTTGACTCGATTCCATAAGCCCCGGTGCGATGGTAGCGAAGCTATAGACGATTTAAGACAAGTCATTGGAAAAATGAAGGTGAGAAACTCTTAGAGTATATTATTATATGCTATTGGATATTGTATATGTTTGATTATGATTTTTGATGATGATTGTTTAATATGAATGTTGAATATATATTCAAGTCACGGAAGTACACGTCGATATGCACAAAAGAAATCACTTTCCTCTATTTTAATGAATTGGTGTATATGGAATGTTAAACCTCTTTAAAAAGGTTTAAAAATGAGTTTGAAATGTTTTATAAACATATGAAAGTATTTTGGTAAAGTTTGAATGGTAATTGAAAATTTAAACAAAAATAGGCGCGTCGCGTAACGGCAGTTCACGATTTCATGCCACAAAAGTCAAACGATTATATAGAACGGAATTTAGTTCAGAATTCTTCGACATAAGAATTTTCAAACTATTATATCCATAGTTTTCAAACAGGAGAGAAAATTGAGATTTCGGTAAGTTGATTTTGAAATATGAGTAAAACAAGTTTTTGAAAAAATCGCGGCTTTGTAATTCGAAATCCATAACAGAATTTCTTTGAAATGATATTTTAAAATTGTTGAAAATTATGAAATAAATTCTAAAAATCTTTCAAAATGTTTTAATAGCGATTTGAGTTATAAAAATGAATTTTCCAAATGATAAAAAAATTGATTTGATCAATATTGCTTAAAAAGCACATTTTGCAGAATTTTCCGCAACATTTTTCCATAACCTTTGAAATATAGCTTTAAAATTAACAATATTTTTTAATGTTTTCAAATAGATAATTAAGTGTTTTTATAGTGATTTGGGGGTTTTTATGACTTATTTAAAAAGAGTTTAAATAAATAATTTAAAGAAAAGCTATTACAAACAAAGTGGTTTAATCTTGGCTCTAACATCAGACGAGTGGATTTTTATATTTGTGAGATCTATATGTGGGGTGCTTAAACTAAGGAGATTTTCAGGAGCAACCAGTGCTCTGGCTCACCTGGCCTCTTCCCTGGACGAGGAATAGATAAGATCGAAATGTGGGAAATGAGTTAAGTATAAAAAGATTAAATTTTCCAAATTTAAACTAAATACAACTTTGATTGTATAGAGATGATCTTCTTATACTCGATGTTAAAGCTTGAAGAGGGAACTCGTACTACTCGTGGAATTTAAAAGGTGATTTCGCCGTTATTCCGCCCATAGTACTTGTTGAATATGGGAATTGATATTGAATAGAATTGGTTAATTTCTATAAATTCCGCTCACTTGATATTTACTGGTTTTGGATTAACATCCTTGATAATATGGTTTTAACTCAATCAAAATTTTAAGTTTTGAATTAGGAAATCTTTGTTAAGATTTAAATGAAATGATGTGGAAATATTTTCCTAAGTGAAAAGTGACATGATTTCGAATTACTCCCCATTTAAAAAGGTTCAGAAGAAACCAAAGGATTTGATAAGAGAGGTTTAATGATACCATATATGCCAAAAAGAAATGTTTTAAAAGATATATATCTCTTGAAGATATTTTTGATTAAAATGGGAAGTAATAAATCAAAAGAAGAATTCCCTATCTACTGCACATTTCTTTTATCGATGATTGGTTCGAAGGAACCAAGGTCGGATTGAGTGATTCTTATCCGATAACCACTTCGAACCAATATACACGTTTGAAAAATAAAGATCTGATAAAGAAAATGAAGGATGAAGACCAAAGATCTTCGGGATGAAAGAACTACTTGTTGATAATTCTAGTTAATTCCTAAATACTAAAAGAGCAGTGGTCCCTTCATTTCTGAAACTCTTTGGGTTGCAAGGACTTCTCGCAAATAATCATAGGGGAAACTCCCAGCGGGATGTGATAGAAGAGTGCCTTCGGTTTGTCCTGTTCCTGGACAACTTGTATGGGTGAATGTCTGATGTTGCATTTCTAGTTACATAAGTGATCTCTATGAACGTATCATCTGTTTGGTGGTGGAGAAGACAACTTCTCTTAGCTTAATACTCTTTCCTAAGATGTAAGAGCTCAAGAGTTATACCTTTGTAGAAACCAGTTGTGTGACCATGAAATGGTAGTGTGGTAATCAAAGTGAAATGTGCAATGTGAAAGGTAATCGTTACCTCAAGCCTCGCCTGGAAATAACCAAAACTAGACAGATCCAACAAGGCTATGTGGTTCACAACCATTAGGGTATGATCATCCTCTTTTAGATATATTTCTACCCACTATGACATCTGGGTTTAAATTAATTTGGTGTGTGGTAAAAAGTGCTCTTCTTAGCTCGGCAATGACCTGGGTGATGACATATTCGGTACTATCTAGGGAGAGGTAGTATGCTGAAATTTAATCAATGTAACACTTCCGGCTAAGATTAATAAGTTTATTTGCAAAGGTTTTCAAAGAAATGTCATTAAAAATAACATCTCTTATTTTTACGTAATAAAGATTTGGTTATCATGAGGTAAAACCCTATTCCATGTTTATATGCGGCATGATCTTATGGGATACCTTTTTGTTTTTAATTGAGTTCTCACACCTATCGCATGACTGATCCAGAGTTTATTTTCATTTTCCTTAAACTTCGGGTGCCCTAATTTTTCCGAGCAGCCTAGTAGACAAGTCTAGTTCAGAAGAAATGTGGATGGAGCTTGAAGCATGGAGTCAAAAAAAAATTCTAAAGATATTTATCTATTTCACCACACTTTTATGCTATAGTATTCCACATTTGTAAGGACAAAAATTTATAACTGTCCATGTTTAACTCTAATAAGTGTATTTTAGTTTCCGCTGTAATGTTTATATTAAAATAATATATGTGAGGTTCTGTTTTATCTTTATTTTTCCTCTTACCCTTGAAAGATATATACCGAGGATGTATTAGTGTCGATTTTCAAGAGTCGAACAAACGGTTCCTTACATGCTCCATAAAAAAAAATTGGATTGGTCCTCACCATTTTTAGAACTAAAATTTCATAATTATAAAGTACCATATCTGAAACCTTTATCCCTAAAAAATATAAACCTAAAAACCTTTTTGGTCAATTTTCAAAAACTACATAGTTCCCAAACGCAGCCATGAAAAAATTTCTTTTACTAACCAACTTTTCTTTTTAAGGACTTTCTACAACATAAAATTATTTCTTTAAAAATTAGACTTTTATTTCAAAAAAATTAAAACTCTATTACTAAACCAAGCTATTATTAAATCAAAAACTCAAAAATTTCTTAATTCCACAAAGCAGTAAAATAATTTTCCTTCTTTAAAACCTTCTACAACATACAAAATAATTTTCAATAAATTGTTTTTATACAAATAAACTTATTACATTAAATTCGAAATCAGCATTTACTACTCCATAAGATTATGGTCTATACTTATGAAACGTTCATTGACTTTCATTATACAGACATATCATTATTAATTTCCAATTTTAGCGCCTTTTAAACCTATTACAAAGATTATAACTTCAATAGCAACTTAAAATAAGAGATTTTTTCTTTATCAGACTTCATTATTTTAAAGATATTTCTACCTACAAGAAAATTATTTTAGTAGACTTCAAACCGCAATCTATTCACATGCATGCTAAATTTCAATTTTAAGTTGTCATATTATCCCAAAAATACATCAACATCTATTGCTTTATTATCGAAATGTATTGTTGTTACTCTACTAAAAAAATTATAACTTTATTTAAGTCTTATATAAACTCCTATAATCTTTCGCAATCCTTTACTTATCAATCCCGATTTATTTCTCTTTCATTACCATTTTAAAGTCAATAATATTTTATTTTTATTAAAATAAATTCTAAATAGAATAATGTATATATAGAATTGTCATCCTAACATAAATTCTTTTCCTTATAACATTCACAAAATTATCCCAACGCATTTATTAATTATTGTCATTTAATTTCGTTCGACTGTAAAAAAATTCAAAAACATCTTTTATAACCTTAAATGTAACAACCTACAAATTTTATGATTATATATTTAAATGTTTTATTTAAATATATCATCGTTAGTTGAAATAAAGTCCAAAATATGACTTTTTGTAAACTGTCGAATCCGGACTCGAGACCACTTCCATTGAGTTTAAAACGATGTTTGCAACTTATTCAAGTATAAACATCAATATATTTGGAGTTGACTAGGATTTTGGTATTTTTATTTGGGCTTTGGGTTTGGTTCTAGCCCACCAACCCAACAAGATAACTTAAACACCTCTACCAAATACCCTAATCCACTCCTCTCCATTCATCCTTTTGTAATTTGCTAATAATCTCAAAGCAAAAGGAAAAATGGGGGAAAAGAGGGAAAATCAAAATTCCTAAGCCCTAGATTCTTAGGAAATTCAAATTCAGTTCTAAAAATCAATGAGAAGCTTATGTAAGCATGCTCTTCATCTTCTCCATCTCAATTCCTCTTCAATTCTTGATTTTTTTCTATAATCTAACTTAGAAAAAACATTGCATTTAATCGTAGATTGAAGGTTCTTGAAGTGAAATTGAAGAAAGATTGATCTTGCTTTGTTTTAGAGCTTCTCATTCCTTGTTATTGAGTTCAAAGGTGAGGTCTTGAACTCACATCTATGTCTATAGCTTTCATTATTGTTAGTTACGAATTCCTAACATCTATTTCATGTTCAATTGCTTTTGAATTGAATTGGTTTGGCCAATTTTCCAATTTTGGTATTTTGAAGTTAAAATCTACGAAAATCCTACTATGGATGTTTGGGCATATTGTTTAGAGTGTATTGAAGAGCCTATAGGGCTGGGTTGTCATTTGGCATAAATCCCCAGCCACCATCGCTCATTCAATCGTATTCGAGTTGATTTGGCTATCAATTTTCTAGGCAAATTTTGTCCTGAGCTTTAGCTCAGACGTTTGGGAAAACACTAAGACGTTTAATGTAAAGGAAAAAAAATTCAGACCCTCGGCTCAGACGTCTGAGGTGATTCCCAAACATCTGAGCGATCTGGAAGAAATTTCCAGACCTTTAGCTCAGATGTCTGGTGCTATTAAATTCAGCCAATTTTCCAATTTTATGTGGGTTTCCATTTTATCGACTTTGTTGATTCGGTTAGTTGTTGTCATTTATTATCGACTTTGATGACTGCTTTTCTGGATTTTTAGGAATATTCATTTGATGGATTTGATATCGAATTTCATGGTTTTATTTCACGTCGTCGAATGTGAATTTTTGGTGATTGATTATTTTTGCAATCTTTTCTATGATTTGTCACTTTAAAATACAAAGGTGTCTATACTAGTAGTAAATACTCAAACTCTTTTACAAAAATTGATTTCAACATTTACTTTTAATATAAAGCTCGTTTTTAAAACCGTTTTCTAATTTATTAGTATATACGAACCTTTACCTCATTCGTACGAGAAATCCAATTAAACGACTAAGCAAAACAAGTGGTATGAAACGCTTGCATTTACTTTGTCGGTTAGTTCTTAGACTTGTTCGATTGAAATCTTGTGACAATTTTCGAGTGGAAATCTAAAAGTTGTTAGTAAATATTTAAGTTAAGCTAGTGGTTATTAGACATAAAGCTAAACTCTTTTATTTACTACCTTGTATAATTTACACTTATTGATCTATGATGATCATTTTGTGGTTTAGACTAGCGATATGCGATGTCTCTTTGTTCGCGCAGAGGACTACACTAATTTCTGTAGAGCTTCATCTCATTTTTATGGGCTAGCAACCCATGGTCTTTTAACCATTTTATGGAGTTCAGTTCATCGGGCATATCATTGTACTACGTTATTGTTCCGGCTTATTTGAGTTTCGGGTTCCTCAAGAGTATCGTTGTACTACGTTTTTGCATAGGCTCTATGGGCTAGCGACCCATGGGATAGCATCTCCTTTATGATACATGTGTTGGTGAGTTTTCATGCTCCTGTTTGTGATAGGCCTACTCTCCCTTTTATGTTTTCTGGATTTTCAATTATGGATTTCTAGAATTTATGTTTCACCGGATTTTGTGATTTGCATTGATATGTTATATCGATATTTGAGGTATAGTGAATAAGCTAAAGAATATGATATTCTTTTTGGCAATTTGAGGAGACTTGAGATATTGTATGATTTTCATTGTTATCAAATATATACTTGTCACGGTATGGCATTATTATTATCATATATTTCTATCATATCTCTTATCCGATCTCATCTTATATGATATTTATAGCTAGACTAATCCATTTATTATCTTTCTTCTTAAATAATACTCGGGTCAGACCGAGGTGTTTTAGGTGCTTCTACTTGACTTCTTAGCAAGGATTGGGTTCTGATTTTGGCTAACTACTTTAGCTTAGTAGTTTTTGTTTTTATACATTCGAGATAAAGACTCCTTGTAGTATACATATTCTTGTGTCTAACACTTGTACCTATTCTTTTGTGATGTAGTGAATCTTGTATGACCACTACTTTGATGTTCACTTCTATGTATTGTATTCATATTTGTTTCTGCCTCGGTGATATGAATGAATGTGACTGATTTATGTTATTCTTATTTTTTATTTGTTTTTGAAGGCCACATAACCACTATGTACTAGCTTTGAGTTTGTATTTGATATGTCAAATTTCCTCTTGAAATGAAATGCATGACATACTCACTGACATATCTGTACTTTCACAAAGCAATTACACAGATGATCGCTCCTCAACAGCCTTATTCTTCGTGCTAATCGACGGCACTACCCCGTAGTATTCTTTGCTAGTGTGAGTATAGAGGTGGGGCATCAGATTCAAGCTTCAGAACAATATAGGATATTATGATAAGGATCATTGTTCTAAGTCTCTCTTAGGAATCATGCGTTAGGATTTAATTCTAGTCATAGGACCCGTTCTATCCTATTTTCTTTTATGATGCCTTGGTTTATCAATTAAGTTTGTTTGATATTCATTTTGAGAATAACCTTTTTTCTCTTCTTTCTTTCTTTCTTAAAGAAGAGAAATGGTTAGAATTGGCCGTCCCAGCACTGATCAATTCGGCGCTACTCCTTTGGATGGCGTATTCATGTCTGTCCAACATCTTTTGGATCTTGTAAGAATGCCCAAGCTACCGGACCCATTCTTGAGTCTATTCACCCTAAATCCGGGTTTGCACGCTTGTGCAAAGTTTTACCAATTTGGGTGGAAGGCTATTCAAGGGTTTCGAAAGCGTTATAGAAGTCCAAGCTTAGCTTAGAACATGTGATCGTATCTTTTTTCGCATGAATCCTATATCTATGTCGAGTCCAAGTGGCTTCTAGCATGCTCTAGGAGAGAGCATTAGATTGGTATGAGCTTTTGGTTTCGGAAATTATTGAAGCAGATCTTACTTAGAAGCAATTCTGGAATAGATTCAAGTTGAAGTTTGTGCCAGAGGCTGAAAAGGTAACTTTAGCCCGACACTTTACAGACCTTGTTCAAGGTAAATCTTCTATGACAGATTGTGTCGCGTCTTTTGAATCCCTCTCTAAATATGGGGTCGAGTATATTAGTACCCCATTGAAGAAAAATCGTAGGTTTATCTATTGATTGAATAAGAATCTCAAAAAGATTTTACTTTTGAAACTAGAAGTGCCTTTCGATCAGCTTGTAGATATCGCTCTTCAACTTAAAGAAGTTTATAAAGAAAGTGATGTTGAAGTTATGGGTGCCAAGAAGAACTTCAATAACAACAAGAAGAGGCATATTAAGTTCGAAGGCCCTAATCCTAACAAGAAGGGGAAGCAAGCAACTTCAATAGCAAAGATTCCTACCTCTAGTCATGGACAATGCTACAATTTTGATTCTAAGGACCATTATGCAAATAGATGTTTGAAACCACTTTATCGTCGTTATTGCAAAAGTTTGGGTCATTTTATATCTTCATGTCCCATACTTCAAAGCAAGAAAGAGGGAAACCTAAATGTTTTGCAAGCTCCTATTGGTCACGATATTTCTCATTCTGTCCCTGGTGGCGTTATTATGTTTCGTGATCATCCTATTCGAGTTCTTTTTTATATAGGTGCATCTCACTTTTTTATATCAAAAGAACTTGTTGATACTTTTTCTTTGAATGTTATGGGCTTGATGACTTCATTAAGAGTTGCGAATCCGGTTGTTAGATCTGCAACACTCAGTTTATTTTGTAAGGATGTTGAAATTATTTTACATGATTATGCTTTCCGTGCCGATTTGCATGTTATGCGTTACTTAGGTTTCGGAATGATTTGAGGAATGGATTGTCTTAATCGTTATGAAGCCCGCATCCTACGTCCTGAGTGGACTATCCATCTTCGACATCTCCAATCTACTAAGAAGATTTCTACTGTTCTTAAAGGTTCAAATTCCAATTCGGTGGCATCCTTGTATTCTCTAAATCCACATGATGTCGATAATGATGATAAGGAAGATATCATTTCCCCCATTTACGTTGTTCGGGAATTTCCCGATATATTTGAGCCCGTTTTAAGATTACCCCCTAAGCGAGCAATTGAGTTCAGAATCAATCTAATCCTTAGAGCTCTACCTATCACTCGTCCTCCTTATCGTATGTCCAATAAGAAAATGAGGAGAAGCATAAAAAATTATCCAAAGAGGAAGAAAATTAGTTTATTCATTCTAGTTCCACTCCTTGGGGAGCTTCAGCTATCTTTGTAAAGTAATCTGATAGTACACTTAGGCTTTGCGTTGACTACCGCAAGCTTAATGATCTTACCATTAAGAATAAATATCTCTTGCCTCGGATTAATGATCTATTCGATCAACTTAGCGGTGCTAGAGCCTTTTCATGGTTAGAATTAGCAACCGGTTTTCATCAGCTTCGAATTGTAAAGGATAGCATTCCTTTGATATCATTCTGTACTCGTTATGGATCTTATGAATGGATTGTTATGCCATTTGGGTTAATGAATGCTCCAGTTATTTCATTGACATTATGAACTGAATTTTCAAAGACTTCCTCAATTGATTTGTTCTCATCTTTATAGATGATATTCTTGTTTATTCTAAAACTGAAGAAGAGCATGGAAAACTTCTTCAAATTATGTTGGAAATCCTTAGGAGCAATCAATTGAAAGAAAAATTCTCTAAATGCCACTTTTGGCATTCACGTGTGAAATTCATAGGACACATTATTTCTGAATCCAGAATTTTCGTGGATCCTTCAAAGATTGAGGCAATTCAAAATTGGAAGAGACCGGTGAGTGTGACGAAAATTCATAGCTTTCTTGGATTGGCGGTTATTACTGTCGGTTCATAAAACACTTTCCTAATATTTCCGTACCTCTTACTGGTTTGACAAAGAAGGGAGTTAAGTACATTTTTTCAAACATATGTGAAGCTGCTTTTTAGAAATTAAAAGAAATCCTTTCTGATGCTCATGTTCCTGTGATTACCGAAGGGAACTAAGACTTGGTTGTTTATACCGATGCTAGTCGTGTTGGTTTGGGAGTCATTATCATGCAAAGGGAACGTGTTATCGCTTATGCTTCTAGGCAATTAAAGCCTGCCGAGACTAGATATGCCACTCATGATTTAGAGCTCGCATCCATTGTTTTCACCCTTCGAATTTGGCAACATATATCTTTTTGGAGAGAAATTTGTTCTCTACACTGATCATAAATCTTTGAAGTATTTTGTTCTCTCAGAAGGAATTTAATTTGTGCTAACAATGTTGGCTCGATTTCCTTGCATCTTATGATCTTGATATTCTTTATACTCCCAAAGAGGGAAATCGTGTTGTCGATGCCCTTAATCATAAGCAACATGCGGTTGTTGCCATGATGATATCCGAACGAAATAATCTCAAGACTTTGTCCACTTGTGAGATTCAAGATCGTGAATCCATTCATATTCATCTCTTGTTTTATGTAGCTTTGAGGCTAATCCATCTCTTTTAGACCGCATTCTTGAAGCTCAAAAGCATGATCCTGAATTGGTTAATCTTAGCCAAAGTTGTAGGGACAGAAATATTGATGGTTTGAAAGACTTTGAAATCGATGCTCGCGGAGGCATTCTAAAATTTAATAGACTTATTATGCCAAATATTAGTGATCTTTTTAAAGACATTTTAGAAGATTCTCATTGTTCAAAATTTACCATTCATCCCAGTAGTAGTAAAATGTATACGGGCATGAAACGACTTTATTATTGGGATGGAATGAAATATGATATTGCCAACTTTATTAAGCACTGCATGACTTACCAAATCGTTAAGGCCGAGCATCAAAGGCCCGAATGGATATTGCAACCTTTAGGCATTCCAGTTTGGAAGTGGGATCAAATTTCCATGGACTTTATTGATGGTCTTCCCCGTTCTCGTTCGGGTCATGACAGTCTATGGGTGATTGTAGATAGACTTACAAAATCCACCCATTTTATTCTCGTTCGCTCCAATCGGACCGTACCTCTTTTAGCTAAACTCTATGTTAAAGAAATTGTTAAATTGTATAGAGCTCTTACTACCATTGTTAGCGATCATGATCCATTATTTACCAGTGGCTTTCGAAAGGGTCTTCAAGAAGCTTTGGGAACAAAGCATAATTTTAGCACTGCTTATCATCCTTAGTTTGATGGAAAAACTGATCGTGTGAATCAAACTCTTGAAGATCTCCTTCATGCATGTGTTCTCGATTTTGGTGGAAGTTGGGAAGATCATATTTCCCTTGTCGATTTTTCTTATAATAATAGCTTCCAATCTAGTATTGGTATAGCACCTTTCGAGGCACCCTACAGAAGGCTATGCCGATCTTCTTCGTGTTGGATTGAAGCCGGTGAGAAGTAGGTTTTAGGTCCAGGTTTTATTCATGATTCCACAGAAAAGTTTGACCTTATTCGTCATAGGATGAGAGAAGCTCAAACTAGACAAAAATCCTACGCCGATAACCAAAGAAGGAATTTGGAATTTTTTGTGGGAGATTTGGTGTTCGTTTGTGTTTTTCCTATGAAGGGTGTTGTGCATTTCAGTCATTCGAGAAAATTGGCACCTGGTATATTGTCCCATTTCCCATCACCGAACGCACTAGTTCCGTGGCTTATCACCTTTTAATACTGGCTCAATTTTCTGCTTTTCATGACATATTCCACGTTTCTCAACTACAAAAATACCTTAGAGATTCTGATTTTATTCTTGAGCCCGGTGTTATTGAAGAAATTGAAGTTTCACCTAATTTGACAAAAGAGCAACACCCTATTCGTATCATTGCTACGAAGATTAAATGCCTCCAAAATAAAGATGTCCCGCTTGTGAAAGTTCAATGGTCCACATATCCTAAGATTGTTCTCGGGAATACAGAGAATTCATCGAGCGAACACATCCTGATTTACCTTCTCATTCTCCTTAAGGTGAACTTCTCATTTAAAAAAATTCTTTTGTATTGTTATGTCACAAAATGGTTGTTGCTCTATATTTCCTTTTTAAAATATTGCAAGGATGCAATTTCTTTAAGAAGGAGAGTCTGTAACAACCCGCAAATTTTACGATTATATATTTAAATGTTTTATTTACATATAGCATCGTTAGTTGAGTTAAAGTCCAAAATGTGACTTTTGTAAACAATCGAATCCGAACTCGAGACCACTTCCATTGAGTTTAAAACGACATTTGCAACTTGTTTAAATATAAACATCGATATGTTTGGAGTCGATTAGGATTTTGGTATTTTTATTTGGGCTTTGGGTTTTGTTCTAGCCCACCAACCCAACAAGATAACCCACACACCTCTACCAAATACCCTAACTCCACTCCTCTTCATTCGTTCCTTTCATAATTTCCTAACACTCTTAAAGCATAAGGAAAAATGGGGGAAAAGAGGGGAAATCAAAAATTCCTAAGCCTTAGATTCTTAGGAAATTCAAATTCAAGTTCTAAAAATAAATGAGAAGATTAGGTAAGCAAGCTATTCATCTTCTCCATCTTAATTCCTCTTCAATTCCTGATTTTTCTTATAACCTAACTTAGGAAAAACTTTGCATTTGATCATAGATTGAAGGTTCTTAAAGTGAAGTTGAAGAGAGAATGATCTTTCTTTATTTAGAGCTTCTCATTCCTTGTTTTTGAGTTTAAAGGTGAGTTCTTGAACTCACATCTATGCTTATAGCATTCATTGTTGTTAGGTATGAATTCCTAACATTCATTCATGTTCAATTACTTTTGAATTGAATTGGTTTGGTGAATTTTTCGATTTTGGTATTTTGAAGTCAAAATCTATGAAAATCCTATTATGGATGTTTGGACATGTTGTTTGGAGTGTATTAAGAGCGTATAGGGTTGGGTTGTCATTTGGCATAAATCTCTAGCTACCATCGCTCATACGATCGCATCCGCGTTGATTTGGCCATCAATGGCTTAGGCAAATTTTGCCTTGAGCTTCAGCTCAAATGTCTAGGAAAACACTCAGATATCTGATGCAAAGGAACAAAAATTCCAGACCCTCGGCTTAGACATCTGAGGTTATACCCAAACATCTAAGCAATCTGGAAGAAATTTCCAGACCTTCAGTCAGACGTCTGGTGCTAATAAATTCAGCCAATTTGCCTATTTTTATGTAGGTTTTCGTTTTTTCGATTTTTGTTGATTCAGTTAGTTGTTGTCATTTATTATCGACTTTGATGATTTCTATTCTGGATTTTTGGGAATATCCATTTAATGGATTCGATATCGATTTTCATGGTTTTAATTCACGTCGTCGAATGTGAATTTTTTATGATAGATTGTCTTTACAATCTTTACTATGATTTGTCACTTTAAAATACAAAGGTTTCTATACTAGTAATAAATACTCAAACTCTTTCACAAAAATGATTTCAACATATACTTTTAATACAAAGATCTTTTTTAAAACCGTTTTCCAATCTATTAGTATATAAAAACCTTTACCTCATTCGTACGAGAAATCCAATTAAACGACTTAGCATTAAAACAACTGATATGAAACGCTTACGTGTACTTTGTCGGTTAGTTCTTAGACTAGTTTGATTCAAATCTTGTGATAATTTTTGAGTGGAAATCTAAAATTTGTTAGTAAATATTTAGTTAAGCCAGTGGTTATGTGACATGAAGCTAAACTCATTTAATTACTAAATTGGTGTAATTTACACTTATTGATCTATACTAATCATTTTGTGGTTTAGACTTGTGATATGCAATGTCTCTTTGTCCGTGTGGGGGACTATACCTGTTCTGTAGAGCTTCGTCTCATTTTTATGGGCTAGCGACCCATGGTCTTTTAACCGTTTTATGGAGCTTGGTTTATCGAGCGTATTGTTGTACTACGTCGTTCTTCTGCCTTATTTGAGTTTCAGGTTCCTCGCACATATCATTGTACTACGTCATTGCATGGTTCTATGGGTTAGCGACCATAGGATAGTGTCCCGTTTAAGATACTTGTGTTGGTGAGTTTTCATGCTCCCGTTTATGATAGGCCTAATCTCCCTTTTATGTTTTCTAGATTTTCAATTATGGATTTTTGGAATTTATGTTTCATTAATTTTTGCAATTTGCATTGATATGTTTTGTTGATATTTGAGGTACGGTGAATAAGCTAAAGAAT
This sequence comes from Allium cepa, assembly GCA_030765085.1. Taxonomy (NCBI): domain Eukaryota; kingdom Viridiplantae; phylum Streptophyta; class Magnoliopsida; order Asparagales; family Amaryllidaceae; genus Allium; species Allium cepa. The sequence goes on along the minus strand of CM060929.1, from coordinate 182,535,461 downwards.
ATGATATTCTTTTGGGAATTTAAGGAGACTTGAGATATTGTATGATTTTCATTATTATCAAATATACTTGTCACGGTATGGCATTGTTGTTATCATATATTTCCGTCATATCTCTTATCATATCTCATCTTATATGATATTTATAGGTAGACTGATCCGTTTATTATTTTCCTTCTTAAATAATACTTGGGACAAACCGAGGTGTTTTAGGTGCATCCAATTGACTTCTTAGCAGGGACTAGCTTCTGACTTTTGGCTAACTACTTTAGCTTAGTAGTTTTTGTTTTTATACATTCGAGATAGAGACTCCTTATTGTATACATATTCTTTTGTCTAGCACTTATACCTATTCTTTTTTGATATAGGAGATCTTGTATGACCACTACTTTGATGTTTACTTCTATGTGTTATATTCATATCTATTTCCGCCTTAATGATATGAATATCTGTGACTGATTTGTATTATGCTTATTTCATATTTGTTTCCGAAGGCCATATAGCCACTATGTAGTCGCTTTGAGTTTGTATTTGATATGTCATATTTCCTCTTGAAATGAAATGCATGACATAATATCTGACATATCGGTAATCCCATAAAGAAATTACATAGATGGTCGCTCATCAACAGCTTTATTCTTCGTGCTAGTCGACGGAATTACCCGTAGTGCTCTTGGCTAGTTTGAGTATAGAGGTAGGGCCTCACATTAAGTATTGAAAAATAGAGTAGGCCATGGTAACTTCTATCCTATAAATTTCTACTCACATTACTGATCCTGTTTTATATAAATTTCTAATGATATTTCTATCTGAATATCCCAATATTACCTCGTTTTATATTTCTCCTAACCAGTTGGCTCCAACTTCAGCTGTTATTCTTTGTACTTTTCCTATGCATAAACTATCCTAGTTATTCTTACCCTTCTATTCTCTATTCCTTAAATTTAACTAAGTTTCGTTTCCACTTAATACCTTTCTAGAAAGAATTTTTTTAAAAAAGGGAACTTCCAAATTTAAGAAATAGAAGAAGAATCATCAAGACCAACCTACGCGCTATTTTACATTTATTTTAAGAACAAAGAATCCCTTACCCCAAAAATCTAAAACCTTTTGGTTCGACTAATTTTAAATAGTATTTCAAAAATGAAAAATCCATTTTACTAAAAACACTTTTAATCAAAAACTTTTTGATCAACAAAATTTTACATTATGAACAACAACTTCCTAACAAATCCTTTAAAAAACTTATTCAAAACATTTCAAGGAATTTTTCAAAAAACTTTTGTCAAATTTTTTTCCATAGGGTTGGATTTAGAAATTGACTTTAATTGTCCTTCTATTGAACTTCCTTTCTTTCCGACTTAATCTTTGTAAAAATTTGATTATCTCCTTGTGGTGATTAATGCACACCTTCTTGCGTGAACTTGCTCCACTACTTCTTGCTTTACTTCTAACGTTCCTTACTTCCAATTGTTTATAACACATAGGTTCTTATCTCCCATCCTCGTCTATATAATTAAGGCTATATAATTTAACCTAATGACAATTATATTGCCTTATAATATTTAATTACTACCGAATATGGTTATTTGCTATTTTTATAAACGTAAATTGTCCATAATAAACAATTATTATTCTAAAGGACATTTTTTAAAGGTATTTATTTATTCATTCTATTTTTTATATTATGTCTTCCTTATCTCCTCATAATTACCCTAATAATCTCTTTAATTGGTCCATTTATATGCGTACTAAATTTATGCAACTCATTATTTATTGCACATTTATGTTCTTATTAACTTTAGAGTTATAGTCTGTTCCATCTACATTTATAAAGATAGTATTATATGCTAAAGTAAAGATTTGCTAAGTGTTTCGCATATATATGGTAGGATTTTTGATAAACATTTTCAAAAATAATAAGTATGCCTCTCATACATATACCTATCCTCATTGCTCAGATAATCTAAGCTGTAATACCAAATGCAACAACCCACTTTGAAACGGAACTAAATTCCAATCAAAAAAAGGCCTATCGAAACTTAGGCCTATTCCAAAGCTGGTTGTTGGTTAGTATAAAACAATATAGATTTATTTACATTCAAAACTCACAACGGAAGGATAAAATATAATAACAGAAATAGTGCCCATTTCATTTAAAATTCAAATGTCATAAAAAATCCATAACATAATACTAATAACAGCCGTCACATATATGTAGTACAACAATTTCAAAATATAACATTGTTTTCAATGGGTACATTAGAAAATAACATGAATAGATAAATGCCAAAAAAATCCTTCTCGTCTCTGCCTTTAGCATCGTCTTTCCTAACCTATGTAGTAATCAAGAGGGAGTCGGAACAACATATTTCTAGAGAATAAAAATCTCAAGCCAATACTATTATAGCACTCGTGTAGTATAATTTAAATCAGAATATCTCTTTTGTATATCGGCATTATTCTAAGTTTTCTTACATTAAGCCCTAAGGCATTCCCAATCCAATTCTATAGTTGTTATGCTTTCAGCTTAATAACCCATATCTATCGTCAATAATGTACTATGATCATAAGAGATAGCACCCAAGTCACTTAATACCTTTTAATGGAAACTATTACAGATTCGGGCAATCTAATACCTCATTTAAGGTAGTCCCCGTTATTTAATACCTATCCCAAGGCGAACTCCCTATTGGTAGCTATCTAGCTGGTATTGCATGGAATCTCTTTAGCTACTTAGTACTTTCCATTACAGTAGGCCCTTTCCCATGATATCCTATGTCGTGCCTAACTAATAATCCAAACCATTTACTACTTCCTCCATAGAGAAGAGGCAGTCTCTCACACAGCCACTTAATATCTTCAATTCCTAAAGCAGATCCTTCGTATTATGACATGTACCCCACTGTGATGTCTCATATTAGTCCGACTATTCAAAGGTACTACTAGCCAGGTTAACTAGGTTGGTTTACCCTGCAGAATTTAGGACTGACCTCATGTCATCCATGGTTACTTATTATAGGCGTTGTCACACATCAACCTCAAAGTCACATTACTGGGAGCCAGATTAGCCGAGCAGACTTCTATGCGCTTTTGTTTTACCTCATATCTCTATAACTTAGCCATGATTAATAACACTCTCTCTATATTTAATATCACAATCTCACCGAATCCATTATTTAGGCCTTATAAGAAATCTTGCCTCCACAATTAATTCCTTTCCTAAAGAGGATTTAATAATAATTAATAGCATATTCACTGCATAATCAGTACGTTATAATTATACAACCTTTATGCTATAGTGTATATATATATAAGTATGCACCTAGCATTTTCAAAGCATGTGGAGATTACTCCTTAAACTCGCATTTAAATGCCAAATCTTTAAAATTATACAAGTCCCATTTCATATTATCCATATACCATTAATCAAATCAACAGACTTGTATACAAATAAAATTCATACTCAATCAATTTATACTAAAACAATGCGATAAACCAATAATGATAATAATATTTTATAATTTCAACTATTATTACGCTCCATTCAACTTATATTTTACAGAAAATTAGACAAGGGCATTTCTATTCAAATTGTGGAAGTAAGAGGTGCAAACTATGGATAAGAATTCATTCCGACCTGTAACATCCCTAATTTTGATTAACATTATTTAGAAATTTAATTGGACAAATTAAATGAATAATGTAAAATGGTAAGGAGATTGAGATTTGATGATTTGTAAAGGTCGAGCCTTAATTGACGAACTAATGAGATTACTTAGAACATTAATAAGGAGGATATGAGGAGGGAAAACTAGGGGAAAATGTATTCCTTTAATACATATTCTCTCATTCTCATCTCCTCCCAAACTCCATTCACACAAATATGAAAGTAGATTAAAGCTAAGGCTGGCGATTACTAAGGGGATTCTAGGAAAGTAAGTTAGGAAATCAAGTCTAAACACAAATCTCAAGTTCCTATATCAAACCAAGGTGAATAATAGCCATGCATCTCAAGTTTTAACTACTACTTTCAGTTTTGAGTATAAATCTAAATCATTTTCTTTTATTGTGTTCTGTTTTGATTACTTGGATGGTTATATACTTGTTAATGAATTTATAAAATCTATTTATGAAACTAAGTGATATATTTGAGTTAAAATCTTATCATATGACACCCAAATGACTCTAAATTTTAATATGAATCTAGAAACATTATTTTAAAGAGGGATTTTAATTTCATAATTTTTTGATTTATTGATAATATTTGGTGAATTTTCTTATGTTGGAAAATGGCTTATTTTGGGTTTCAGTTATTAAAAAATAATTAAATTATGTTTCGGTCCAAGAATTTATATGTATTAAAGTATAATAAATTAGATTTGCTTTGATTTTTGGGGATTTTTATCAAGTGCTTAAGAAGGATTATAAATTTAATAAGTTAGAAGGGCTAAAATGTTGTATTAATATAAGATTAAGGATTTGCATTTGTTTTAGGAATGATAATTTTGATCTATGGCAAATTTTTAAAAAGGATTTGATAAAGATAATTATTAACCAATGATATTTTGACAAACAATAGGGGTTGTTAGAGAAGTACTTACTTTTATTATCAAAATTATAGTTTTAATGTTAATTCCCAGTTTGCCATACCAACAAGGTTGACGTCGCCTTTCATCTTATTGCCTTCCATCGTCTTCGACGCCAATCATAGGCAATACATAGGATATCAATGCGGGTTGGTATGAAATAGATTCACCTTGGTTGAAGTCAAGGACGTAGCATCAAAGTCGACGAGATGATCTTCGACGTAAGCCATGCCATGTTATCATTATCATAAGTCAATAACGCTACACTTTTCTTATCGGCACTAATGATATTGCGCTTTGTCAACCATTCTACCTATTTTAATTTTGGTTATGACCATGCCACATTGTATCATCTCGACTCTATTGTTTGTTGCTTCTATCCCTTGTCGCCTTTGTTCCTTGTTATATGTTCTTTAAGAAGGCGGTGAGGCCCTATATTTTGACTTCAGCTTTAATGATTGTTTCTTGTCATCATTATCAATGCAGATGCTAAGGCATTGCCACCTACTTCTTTAAAACATTATAAGGTTTCTTTGTCACCTCTATACTATCGTCATCGATGTTAACATTAAAGGGCAATGAGGTCGCCTATGTTAGTGTTGTTATTCCCTTATTTAAGGTCATCGACTTTATACTAAGCAAATCCATGAAGCCCCACACTATGAGATGCGATGTAGACACGATCGACTATATAGCCTTATGTTTTATAAATCAAAAACCTTACTATATTCTGATATTAAAGAGGGGCGAAGACCCTTGATGGCAAAATTGACGTCGATTTTTACTAAAGTATTAGTTTTATTAAATTTGGTGAATTAGCCTATGGTTTTGAGGTAAGATAACCTTCAAGTATTTTCGAACATCATCAATATTGTTTTATAAAGGCATATAAATATCTTAGCACAATATTTTGGATAAAGTAAAGGGTTATAATTTCCTAGTTTTGAATATGATTTCAAAGGTTAAATCATTTACAAAAGTTTTGTTTTCAAGGAAATGGGAAAGAGTATTTATCCTAAAATTTTACTAAAGATTTATTACTCTTATCATATGTAGACAAATTATGATAGGATGAATTAACTCAAAGATTTAAAAGCCAGATGGGACTGGCATAGGATCGCGTCCTATACTTTGATATTAGTCCCTAGCTGATATAAGTTCAAAATTCCAGTGTATATGGCTTTATCATGGGTAAGACTAAAAGTAGGTTTACATATAGAAAGGAATACATAAAGAGAATATAGTTTGTTGGTGAGTCCGCAAAACTATTAGGATTAGAGTACCTTAGGAATAGTAAGTTTTGGATAGATCGTGTGACGACCGGAATTTTTTAGCATTTGTAATCGAGATATTTAATTGATTTTAAATATTTAAAGGTTAATTATTAACTTAAATTATGAATATCACAATTTATTTGACAATTAAATTATTGAATTAAATAATTTGAAGTTAAATAAAATACTGAATCTAGAATTCTAAGCCTATTAAAAATAATTTGAAGGCTTGTAGAATTTATATTGATAATACTGAAGAGAATAGAAGTGATGAAATCAAATTTAAAAATGGTTTGTTAAGTTTTGAAATTTTAACGTTTAAATTGAATTGAAAAATAACCTTCCGAGGCACAGTCTTGGAATTCGACGAAACTAGTTCCATTAGATCCGTAATATTGGATTATTATCGGTTTTCAAATTTCGTATTGATCGGAGTTGTTGTATGAGCATACGAGATATAAATGCGCTAGAATTTTTATCGGAAATTCAATCTATATATATATATATATTAATATTAGTCAACTTCAGCCGTGCATATTTTATATCAGCATACCTTCTTTCTTTTCATCGAGCACCGTACGTTGATTCCTTCACGCTATCTCCTTTCTATATCAAATCGCTTTCTTTTTCTTACGCAGCCTAATATCCTTTCGGAAAAAAAGGGGGGTCGAACGAGATCCTTTCTTTCCCTCAGTTTAAATCCCTAAATCCTCAATTAAATTCCTTTATCCATCCTAGTCGCGATCGGTAGACGGAGCTCGAGCAAGGAAGGGCAGGATTTCGACATGGGGTTTCAAGCATGCGAGCAACGAGGGAGTAGGAATCGAGGTCGGCATCACGCGGGTTGGTGGTAGGCATGGCGGTGGACGAGGACAAGACGAAGTCGTGTGTTGATTTCGAGATAGGTCTCGCGATCTGGAAGGTGAGGACTCGGCGCAGTGGAGATGGCAGCGGCGGCCTTGGGAAATGTCGAATCTGGTGGTTGATGGTGAGTGCGACGGCAACGTTCTGGAAGGTTCGGCATCGTTTGGATGAAGACCGATTTCAGTCAGGGTTTAGCAAGGTATTGCAGTTGTCTTTAATCCATTCTACAATTTTTATGTGCTTGTAAACTCACAGTAACCATATATTCAGACAGGATTAAAATTTTATAAAATTAGAAATACGAATTTGTCTGGTTTGAAGAAAAAATGGAAACGAGGTTATACTGTGATTATAATCAGGTTTAAGGTGGAATTGAAAAGGGAGTTATGTACATATATGCACATTTAACTTAATTACTTAAAAATAATAATAATTATAATAATAATAATAATTTATTAGAGGAAAATTAGTTGAAATTTTATTAATAATTGGTAACTGACTATTCGATTACTTTAAGTGTTAATAAAATGTAAAATGTTTTTACAAGGTCTGAATCGGAAGAAAACAAGCAGGTTTGGGTCGGGTTGCTAAAACGGAAATCAAAGGTGAGTTAATCTCACTCAGCCAAATTCGAATTTAAATTTAAATGGTTAAATTTAAATAATTGTTTGAATGGGTGAGATTGATTGATGTGCTATAGTACGGTAATTTTGGAAATGACATATTATATTGTGTTAACATCTGTGGATGCAGGTAAAACAGGTTGGAGGGATCCAACTGGATCCCTCAACATTTATTTAAATTATCCTATACCCTCTGTTGTGATTATTTGTTATTCTATGATGAACCTTGTTGAATATTGAATGATATGGTACGATTGTTTATGATTGGGCATAATGAATTTCCAAAAATATATAATTTAGATTTTGGAAAGAAATTAAAAGAAGTGGATTTGTAAATAAAATAATTAGAGGATAAAGAAAAAAAAAAGTAAAAAAAAATGAATTGGAAAAGGAATGAGGTAACTGTAAATTTCTAATAAATAATCTTGAATATAGAATGGAAATTTTAAATAATCAGGAGATTAATGAATTTTAAACTTCAGTATGATTATTTTCTTTTAAGAACAAACATTTATTTAAAATTTAAGATTGAAAATATTGAAAGAATAAAGAAGGAATTGGGATAAGATCTGAAATTTGTATGTTTCAGTTAAAGATTTAAAATCAAACAGAAATTAATAACATTAATGTTAAAGCCCATAATTAATAAATTTTGAAATGAATTGGGAGATTAAAGAAACTTATTTCAAAAAAAAAAAAAATTGGAAATCAATTTGGGGAAAATTGATTTAAGTGATTGAAGTGGGAATTTTCTCTGGATAGCCAAGTACTTGTTTTAAAAGTAAATTTTTAAATATGAATTAAATGTTTGAAAGTTGTTTTTAAGAAAGCAAGTTTTGTAAAATTTGTTATTTCTAATATTTAAAGTCTAAAGTAAGTATTTTCTTTTAATCTATTTAGTAGTATTTATTAAGAAGTAACTTGGTATTTTGTTTTTAAAAGAAGAAATCTAGCTTTATATTTTATTGAGTAACTTTATTTTCAAATATTTATATAGTATGTATTTAGTAAATTATTGAAGTAGTTTTAACTTAAATGTTTAAAAGTAAATTCCAAAGTAGGTATTTTGTTTAATCTATTATCGTAATAATTATTTAAAGAATGTTTGGTATTTGTTTTAAGGAAGTAAATCTAATGTATAATTATAAGATAACCTTATTCTAGTTATTTTAAAGTATTATCATAAATTAAGTATTAAAGTAAAATTTTCTAAATTAAATGTTAAATATATTTTAAACCAAAGTGTTTTTAAATTATTTAAAAAAATCTAAAGTTTTGTGCTTGGTGATTCCAATGGAAATGGAAATACTCAGAATTTATTCTGAGAAAAGAAAGATAGTTTGAAAACTGTTTTCAAAGGGGTTTGAAAATGAAATTATATCTTGTAAAGATATTTGAGATAAATAAATAATTTGGAAAATTATTTATTGGTTGTTGGTTGTTTGATAATATTAATTGATAGTTAAATCACCGACTATCAATATTGGACAAATGCGTTGATCGTTTCGAAGAGACCGGGATCGAGATTCATTTCTCGAAAACCACTTCAATCCGGTTTGTACGTTTCGTAGAAAACGGTTTTGGATTCGAAGATGGAGCAGTGAAGTGCAAGGGCTAGTCGCTGCTAATCCTGAGGATATCTCCAAAATTGATGTAGTAGGAATAGTGCCTTCGGTTCCGTTCGAACCCGGAACGGACTTGTATGGATGAATGCTTGCGAAACATCGTCAGGCGGACGATGGGCATTCTAAGGGATATATTCTAAAAAGGTAACTCTTAGCCTCAAGCCTCATCAAATGGGAATGACTGAAAATCAGGGGTTATGCAGCAAGGCTAGGTGGGTAGCACCCAAGTAGGTTGAGGTCATTCCAGTCTAGATGTCCCTTTTTATTTCGGCTTAGTGGGCGGTTGCTGATCCCAACCGTGGGGTGATCTCACTCGAGATTATCCAGTAATGGGTAATCCCGGCCTTGTGTTGCAGGGGAGCGGGCGTACTCCTCGGTACGGTGATCTAGGCCCGTACTGTGACAGGTGGTACCCCAGTGCCTAGTCATTAGTTGGAAATCCATTCTCCCTACGAGCCTTGTACGAGTTTTGTTTGTATTACCCACTCTGTGGCTAGTAGCTGGAATTTAATCATTTAACAATTTCGGCTCTTTTATAAGTATTTGTGTATAGACCCTATTATAATATCAGAGGATTTCTATAATAATTGTTTTAGCTGTCGTAAGGTAAAAACCCGACATGTTTATTTGTGGCGTGGTCTTACGAGATGCTTTCGTTTTTAAAGGATTTTTGAAACTTTAATAATCAACTGGGTGTGATTTTCTCACGCTGGTATTCTAGACTGACTCGGGTATTATTTAACTGTAATGCTCGGGTCAGACCGAGTATTATAGAATACAGGATATGATGCTGTGGATCTCAGGAGTCGAGCTGGATGACGATACGTACTTCCGTACTTTTTTATATATATGTATTCCATTGTGTTGAGTTGTTGTGTATCCATTTGTATGATATTGATGTTGAGCTGTGATTGATGTACTCTGATGATGTAATATATAAACAGAGATATTTGATTTTTGAGTAAAGATCATTTATTATCAATTATATTTTATTCCGCTGCGATGGTTAGATTCTGATGTTGTTTTTTTTATTTTCTTCTTCTACCTCTTCTTCTTTAACCCAAATGGTTCGTATCTCTGTGCAACTTGAGTTGATTGTTGTAGAATAGTGTTGACTCAAGGGATACGGATTTACGGGCTGTTACAGTGGTAAAAGAGCTTAGGTTGGAGATAACCTTGGCTCTGGTGGGAATTACTCATAAAATAGAGTCCGTAGTAATCTAGAATGAGTTTGAGCGTATTAATAGATATGAGCGCGTATTTGTTAGTGAATATAAATTGTTTTAATATTGTGTTGATTGGTTTATTGAGTAGCATATGAACCTTCGTCGACACAGTCTGCGCAACTGTATTGAAAGGGTTTCTAAACACTTGAATAGAGAAATCGACACGGTATTGTTTTAAATATTGGTAAATGAAATAATTTTAACCAAAAACATATTTTGATATAAAGAATAGCTTTTGAAAACTATTTAGCTAATATATGGTTGCTTGGATATTAGAAATGATGGTATTAAAGTATTATCATTGTTAAGTGAAAATTTTAACTAGAAATTGTAAATATGATCAAAGATTGAGAAGATAAATTCAATTATGAAATGAAATTTATAAATATGAATTATAAATGTAAATTATAAATTGAATTATAATCAAATGGGAAGCTATGCAAATGAATTATAGTTAAAATTGATTTAAGCAGGATTTGGAAATTTAAAATCTCGGAGATTTGGAAATGTTTATCGAGGTGTTTTGGAGATAAATAATAGTATTGTTGTTTTGGAGATATTTCTAAATGGAAATCTGTTTCAAATGGATTTTGAATGTGATATAGCATTGAAATCACTTGGATTATTGGAAAATAATTCTGATGAGGACGGCCGCATTATCAGTATTCATTTTCGAATTTCTAAGTGACGGATTGCTGCCAAAAGCTGATTTGTTCAGAAAAGCTAGTTATTTTTGAAAATCTCAAAGGGAATTTGTTGGGATAAAATCAGGATTGGATTAAGTTTTGAGAAATGTAATTTGAGATGTTGAAGATTTCAAAATGTTTTGAAACCAATAACCGGGTGTTTAGAAATCCTGATGAAATAGGTTGTAAGCTTATAACTTGAGACGATTTTTAAATCATGAAAGAAATATAAGCTTTGAATAATGGAATTTATATTTAGAATGAAAATGAAGTTAACTTGGATTGGGGAATAAAATTTGACTGGATTGAAATTACTTGAATAAGCTGAATAATATCCAGTTGTATTCGAATTAAGTTGAAATCGAATTGAGTTAAATAAAACTGAGTTAAAATAAAATTGAATTGGAATAAGAATTCAATTGAATTATTGAATGGAATTAGATTTTTACCTGAATGAATGGAAAATAAATTGAATAAGGATTGGATTGAAATAAATAAATTAGAATAACTTATAAGAGAAATTAAAAATCCATAGAAATAAAATATGCTTGGGCTATAGATAAATAGAAGGCTTGAGTTAAAAAAATAAAAGATGAACATATTCAAGTCTATAATGAATGGAATTGTGTAAATAATATGTTGTGACTTATAAAATTGAAAATGGAATACAAAATTTAAAATAAATATTGTTTGATGAATTGGGAAATAAAACAAAAATCCAAGCTCGAACTATAAAAATTAATTGAACTTAAGCAAATTGAATGAAGTGATATTTGAAATTAAAATTCAAGTATTGAATTATAAATTAAGGAAAAACTAAGTAGATAATAAATTAGATAACGAAATATATAATGATAACCAATGTAGCTAAAGAAAAGCTGAATTGGTGAGTTAATATTGAAGTTTGGAAATAAAACTCAAGTTATAAATCAAATTCGACTTGAATCATTAGTAAAGAAAATATAATTGGAGGTGGCCTTGTAATCAATTGAGTTAACTTGAGTATAAAAGAGAAAAATTTACTTGCAAAAATGAGGATGAGCTTAAGTATAAAATTTGAATAAATTGACTTAAGCTAAATGAATGAAGGAGAGTTGAATTGAATTCAACTTAAACAAAGTTTAATAATATTGGATTGGTTTTAAATCAAGTGAAAATAAATTTTTAATCGAAATAAAATTCGGTGAGTTATAAATAATATTAATGGAATGAAATTCTAGAATAAATAATTGTAAACCATTTAAAATTATTAAGGAATTGAAATAACTTGAGACAATAAGAAAATAGAATGTTTCAAGTTTAATAGAATGGATTTAAATGAATGTGGATAAGAAATAAAGTATAAATGAGTGGACTGTGAATAAAATTTAATTGGTAACGAAGGTGAACCTAAATTGTTAATGGTTTTGAATAAACTAGTTTGGTTAAAAAATGGAATGCAAGTAAATGTATTCAAATTTAAAGTGCAATGAAAATGAGAATATAGGGATTGTGAATAAATTGAAATGGAATAGAATTAAGTATAAATTGAGTTGAAATCCATTTAAATTGATTATAAAACATAAATACTTGTTTATTCACATAAATCTCGTTGAATTGCATAAAATAACTTGTCATTTGATGTAAATATGAGTAATTAAAATTCTATGTGTTGATAAGGGTAAAATAAATTGATTTTGAAAGCAACTGAATTAAATATGAGTTCAGTTTGCTTAAGAATAATTAAATGTAAGCGATTGAGTTTTAAACCATTCAAATTGATGAAGTGGTATACGAATGGATTGAAAACCATTCAAATTGAATGAAAATGGTTTATAAATTAATTGGAACAATTGAATTAGTATGAAAATGGTAAAAATTGCTTACGGAAATGTTGGATGTGCATTTCTTTAGAATTCATATGTTTTAACCATTGCAACTAAGTGAAATATAGTTAAACTGCATATATTTGGCACTTACATGTTTAAATTGAGTAAGTACAGGTACATGGAAGCCGTGTGGCTGGATTTGGGTTGCATTAACTGCTAAATAAATAAGTTGTCTGCTCAAAAATGCTAAATAAGGTACGCCTACACAATAAAAATAGAAAATATGAACTGTTTTTGGTTTTTCCGACCGTGTGGGTCGATGTATATATATTTATCTCTTTTGTCAAATTTCGAAAGCTCCTTCGTACAAAGGGGACTCTGCCAAAAAAATTCGAAAATTTTGGGAGTTAGAAAATTTTTGAGAAAATTTTGTTAACGACAAAACAGTTTAAAATTGGAAATTGAAAAAGGTTAGTGAATGAAACTAATTAAAATAATGACATGAATTAGTAAATGAAAAATAAAATTTATATATTCAGAGTTAAAAATAAATTGAATTCATATGGAAATGAAAGAATCGATTTGAATAGAAATGGATATAAACTAAAGTGGTAGTGAAAATAAATATAAGGAACATATAAAATGCATATACTAACTTAAGAAAGGAATGGTGAATTCATAAATGAAAGATTGATACTACAAATATAATCTAAGATAATATTGGAATGAATAGATTTTGACATTTGTAAAGAAATCGATAAAATGTTTTTGAAAGTTGTGATTGGTTATTAGTGCTAAGCAGGATATGCAGGTTATATAAAGGGAAAGGAGAATTGGATTTGATTTTATAAGATAAATTTGAAATGCTCGACAAAAGGTATGTGTTTAAGTTTCTATATGAAATTTGATTGGGATTTTGGATTGAGCGACTTGGCTTTTTTTTTTCTTTTTGGATTTGGGAGGCGTAGAGCCATTTTGTAGTTTTACTAAGTCAGCTGCGCAAAGGAGACGCTGGCGAAATTTTTCGGGAATTTAGGGAGTTAGAAAAATTTTGAGAAAATTTTCGATAATTCAAAATTTAGTTTTGAATTATAATTTGAATGATTGTATAAGTAAAGTTATTAGGGAACTGAGGGAAAAGTTTGGGAAATTAGTAAGAATTGTAATGGGCATTCTAATAAAAGATACTTGGTAAGATGTTGAATTGTTAAGAACTGATTGGTTTTGGGAAAAGTAAACAGGTATTGGACCATTCTTCCTAACTTGTAATTTCAAGGACGAAATTCTTTTAAGGGGGGAGGAATGTGACGACCCGGAATTTTTTTAAGCATTTGTAATCGGGATATTTAATTGATTTTAAATATTTAAAGGTTAATTATTAACTTAAATTATGAATATCATAATTTATTTGAAAATTAAATTGTTGAATTAAATAATTTAAAGTTGAATAAAATAATGAATCTGGAATTCTAAGCCTATTAAAAACAATTTGAAGGCTTGTAGAATTTATATTGATAATACTGAAGAGAATAGAAGTGATGAAATCAAATTTAAAAATGGTTTGTTAAGTTTTGAAATTTTAAAGTTTAAATTGAATTGAAAAATAGCCTTCCGAGGCACAGTCTCGGAATTTGATGAAACCAGTTCCATTAGATCTGTAATATTGGATTATTATCGGGCTTCAAATTTCGTATTGATCGGAGTTGTTGTATGAGCATACGAGATATAAACGCGCTAGAATTTTTATCGGAAATTATATATATATATATATATATATATATATATATATATATATATATATATATTTGTGACGACCGCCCATGACTCCCGCACGGAAACAAGGGAATAGTGCGCTGAAGGTGTGCCAGGCAGCCATGGGTGACCGTCAAGGGTAGAATAAACATCGCAGAATCTATCGTACAACTCACAGCGCAGGGATAAAAATACAATAGACAAATATATAGTGAAGCTCCATAACAGAAAATCATCATATAGACTTCGTAATAGTTTGATACAAGCATCTGAAAAGTCAATACATCAAGCCTCACTACAAAGCACTCAAAGAAAAAAAAATACAGCAGCGGAACACCCAGTACATATAATAAGAAAATAATATGCAAAAGCCTCCTACTCATCTTCATCATCATCAGCATGGATCTCCAATAACAACACCTGTCACCTGCTACCTAGTCTGCCTATACCAACATGGATGAACAGCCCAAGGTAATAAGAGTTGAACATAAAACCTTGAGTCAGACAAAAGTCCAAGTGAGCAGTAAATCAACTATCAAACATACCAAAAGAGCATAAGGGATAAAAAGGAATAGGAACCCAAACCATCCCACTCCACCTCTTTCTACAGTGATAGTCCCCAGACACACACTAAGGAGAAGCAAGCATAGCAAAGCAGATAACTAAAGTAAAGCAATAACACTCGAGTCAAGGTCGATGTTTTCCAAATACAAACCCCCAAGGCCTAAACCAAGATCAGATAAACACCCAGAAAACACCGCTCTTGAGACCGAATGATTATACAACCAAACATCCATGACTCTGGCTATCACTGTTATCAGTGCCTCGATTTCACCGTTAATTGAATGACCGGCACATTCTTTCATCCGTCCATCAAGGGCTAATGGCAACCCCGGTTCTAGACATAACTCCGCACGTCGTCGCAGCCCGTGCCTAGGAATTTTCGCAACTACCCAGAGTACTAGCACGTCGTCGCAGCCCGTGCCTGGGAATTTTCACAACTACCCAACGTACTCTTGCTTTGAGCATGCTAGAACCTTCAACAACGATGAAGTCTCAGCCTCCTAGTCATCCTCCTCGACGACTATTCTCATACTAGCCCAAGCGCCTCTCGAGCCATCCATTATCAACCAACTCGAACCGCATCATCGAGTCATCAACATGCTTGGAATGATCCCGCCTGGATTAGACCAAGACTATCTCACATCATACTTTGCTTCATCGCATCTTAGCAAAGTCCATCTCAACATCATGCTTCGCCTCATCGCATCATGGCAAAGTTCATCATCATCATACTTTGCTTCCTCTGATCATAGCAAAGTCCTCGAATCCATCCATATGAGCTTCATCATCCGCTTCATATGCCACAAGCAGCTTTCACCGTTCAAGAGCCTTTCCACTTAGCTTTTGAACCATCTTCGACCATCTTGTTCCAAATCAACAACTAGCTAACTTGAAACAATCAAATCAATCATCAATAGAAACAATCAAACATTCAAACAAGATTTAACAAGCAATATTAACTATAATGGCAATTTCGCAACTAAAGTGTCCAAATCTAACAAGCATGAATAATAGGAAAATGTCTCTACAATTTGATGAATGAACTTGTATAGGTTAATATGTAGGAAAAAGGGTATTCAATACTTCATAGATGATGGATCTACATGCAGACTTAAGTAAAATGCAAGAAATCACTATCTTTAACACATAAACAAGCCACCGATCCAATATACTCCTTTGGGTCTGCGTGAGAGATAACTACCACTCACCGAATATCCAAAACAACCCAAAAGCAACACACTTCAGATCTGGACAGCAAAGACGCAAGCTTGATCCGGTGAAATTCCGCTTCGAACGATGAAATCTAGCTTCGTTGGATGAAGATCTTCAACTTTAGCTCTTGGATCTTCGATCTTGATCTTCGATCTTGGATGGATGTAAGCACTAGATCAAAGTAGAGAAAAGAAGAAATGTAGTAGTCGAGCTCTCAAAATGGCAGCACTTCGTCGCTTCAAAATCCGGTGCCAAAAAGTGCACAAGTGGTCGCGTATTTATAGGCCGAATCGCCCCTTAGGTCGTCCATGCATTTTAACACGCGCTCGGTCTTAGGTCGTTGCCGACCTAAAAATCTTCCCCGACCTAACTTAGGTCGCTGCCGACCTATCTACCCAACGACCTAACGATTACACACGACCTAACTACAAGCGGCCTAACCTACCGACCTAACACAAAACAGATCAACATGCCGCGACTTAACTAGGTCGTTTACGACCTAACAACCTATGCCTCATAACGACTCACGACTCATCAGGTACCCGACCTAACACTCAGGCCTTCGTACGACTTAGCAGATGTGCCGACCTAAAAGCTTACGACCTAACACATAAGCTCTTCTACGATCTAACGGCTACACACGAGTTACGACCTACGACTCATCTCATCCAACGACCTAAGGACACTGCCGACTTAAAACTCATGCGACATAACATTGCTACGACCTAAAACGTTACGACTTAACTATCAGGCCATAACTCGCCTACGACCTAACTCCTTAAGGTCGCTGCAACATTTTAGGTTGTAACCCATTAACTCGTAACTCGTACACGACCTATCACTTAACACGTTATCTCGTAATACTACTAGGTCGCTACCCCTTAACTCGTGCAACCACCTTAGTCAGTCAAGCACTATAACTATAGGTCGGTCACTACCTTAACTCGGTCACACGACCCAAGCTTCCCACGACTTAAACACCACACGAGCTAGCTTCCATACGACTTAAGCTATGGATGACATAAACAATATCAACGACCTAATAATTCTACGATATATCGATCCGTAAAAATACGGGTCGTTACATTCTCTCCCCCTTAGGAATTTCGCCCCCGAAATTCCAAACAAACAAGAGAAACCAAAACTATTCTGCATGCCTACCATCCATAGCAATCAACAAACCATGCATCCAATTACTAGCCTAGCATGCAGAGTTCTAAAATTAGAACAAGCTACAAATTCATGAGATGTCACGACACCTTAAAGCCATACCTCGAAGAGTTCAGGATGAGCTGCCTTCATCCTCTCTTCCTCCTCCCATGTACAGTCGTTAAAATCATCACTCCATTGTACCTTGAGCAACGTAATCATCTTCCTCCTAAGCTGTTTTGTGTCGGTTTCAACAACACGAAGCGGCTTACGAGGTCTTCTAACAACTGGATCAACCTCCAAATCTTCACAGCTATCAGCAGAAACCACTGTATTCGAGTCGTGCACATACTTCCGTAGATAAGATACATGAAAAACATTATGCACACCCGCCATCTTTTCCGGTAACTCCAATCTATAAGCGAGCTTTCCAATTCGCTCGATGATCGGGAATGGTCCAACAAATCTCGGAGTCAACTTCCCTTTCTTCCCGAATCGAATAACATTCTTCAAAGGAGAAATCTTCACAAAAACCATATTACCTACGTCGAATTCCAAATCCTTACGACGCTTATCAGCATAACTTTTCTGACGGTCCTGGGCTGCCTTCATTCGTTGTCGAATGATCTCTATACAATCCGAAGTCTGACGAATCATCTCTGGCCCAAGTATCAGTTTTTCTCCGGTTTCCAACCAACATGTCGGAGAGTTACACGGTCTTCCATACAATGCTTCATATGGTGCCATTCCAATGCTTGACTGGTAACTGTTATTGTACGCAAACTCCACCAAATGAAGATGATCTTCCCACGATCCTCCGAAATCCAAAACACATGCTCTGAGGAGATCTTCCAAAATTCGGTTGACTCTCTCAGTCTGACCATCTGTTTGAGGATGATAAGCTGTACTCAAACACAACTCGGTTCCCAAAACTTCCTGGAAGCTCTTCCAAAATCCACTAGTGAATAATGAGTCTCGATCGCTCACTATACTCTTCGGAATACCATGGAATCGAACTATCCACTTAACATACAATTCAGCCAACTTCGATGCAGTCCTAGTTGATCGAACAGGAATGAATCTTGCACTCTTGGTCAATCGATCTACAATGACCCAAATCCCTTCATTTCCCGTTCTGGTTCTAGGTAAACCATCGATAAAATCCATCGATATTTGCTCCCACTTCCACGTAGGAACTTCTAATGGTTGAAGCAATCCACTTGGCTTCTTCTGTTCAGCTTTTACCAACTGACAGTTCAGGCATTTGGAAATAAAATTTCCAATATCCTTCTTCATACCTTCCCAGTAATAGGTTCTCTTCATGTCCCGATACATCTTATTTCCACCTGGATGAATTGTCAACTTCGAGTGATGACTTTCCCTCGGAACTTCATCTCTCAATTCATCTATATCGGGAACAACTAGTCGTCCTTGTTTCTGAAGCCAACCCTCTCGATCGACCTTGAATCCTTTATCCTTCTCTGGTTCCAATCCAGATTCCAAATCACGGATAATCTTGAAAAGCTTATCGTCTCGCTTTTGGCGCTTGCCAATTCTTTCCACTAAAGTGGGTCTTATAGATAAGTTTGCCAACATTTCAGGTTCCAATTCACATCTAGGCCTGAAGTCAAATCCAGCCAAATACTCGAGACTCTTCCATTATGAAAACATGGCTCCCAATCCTGCATGTCTTTGACTCAACACATCAGCTACTGCGTTACCTTTTCCCGGAGTATAGGCTATACCGAAATCATATGATGCTAAAAACTCTAGCCATCGTTGCTGCCGAAGATTCAAATCCTTCTGGGAGAAAAGATACTTCAACGACTTATGATCTGTAAACAACTCGAATCGAACTCCCAATAGATAATGTCTCCACATCTTCAGAGCAAAAACAATCGCCGCTAACTCCAAATCATGAGTCGGGTAATTCCTTTCATGCGGCTTCAGTTGTCGACTTGCATACGCAACAACTTTATCCTTCTGCATTAGCACTGCTCCAAGTCCAGTACCACATGCATCGGTGTAAACCACCATCTCATCATTCCCACTTGGAATAGTCAAAACAGGAGCACTCGTCAGTCGCTCTTTCAGGATTCCGAAAGCTTGCTCACACTTAGCATCCCAACTGAACACTTGGTTCTTCTTCGTCAATCCTGTTACCGGTGCAGCTATCTTGGAAAAGTCTTTGATAAATCGACGATAATATCCTGCTAATCCAAGAAAACTTCTCACATCAGATGCATTCTTAGGTCTAATCCAATCCTGGATTGCTGCCACCTTAGCGGGATCAACCGCTATTCCATTTCCAGAAATAACATGGCCTAAGAACCTCACTTCACTCTTCCAGAAGTGACACTTCGAAAACTTAGCCTTCAGCTGATGTTTCCGCAAGATTTCCAAAACAATCCGCAAATGTGTCTTGTGCTCTTCTTCAGTTCTGGAATAAATCAGAATATCATCCACGAACACAAGTACGAACTTATTCAACTGATCTCTGAATACTCTATTCATAAGATCCACAAAATATGCTGGTGCATTAGTCAATCCAAACGGCATTACCAGCCACTCATAGAAACCGGATGGTGTCCTGAAAGCAGTCTTCGGCACACTATCCTTCGCCACTCTCAACTGGTGAAATCCCATTGCCAAATCCATCTGAGAAAACACCTTAGCTTCGTGAAGCTGATCAAACAAGTCATCTATTCTCGGCAATGGATACTTTTTCTTCTTAGTTACCTTATTCAGCTCACGATAATCCACACACAACCTCAACGATCCATCCGCTTTGGTTGCGAACACAACTGGTGCACCCCATTCGGACACACTATGCCGAATGAATCCTTTTCATAAAAGGTCATCAACTTGCACCTTCAACTCTTGCTGTTCCCTAGGCGCCATCCGCCTAAGAGGCATCACAACGGGTCTGGCTCCCTCAACTAGATCAATACGAAACTCGATCTCTCTATGCGGCGGTAACCCTTTGACCTCGTCAAAGACATCCTCGAATCCATTCACGATTGGCACCGATGACAGTCCATCCCGTGGAACAACCAGCAAATACATGAAGCTCATGAAGACACCTTCTTCATGCTTACATCGTATCACAACCTTTCGCCCCTCCACATTCTCGACTGTCACCTCCAATCTCTCACAATCAACCTTTGCCGCATACTTCCTAAGCCAGTCCATACCCAAAATAATTCCGAACCCCGCAAAGTTCAGAACAAAACAATCACAATCAAAAGAGCAATCATGACTCGATACAACTAGACCACGGCATAGCATACACAAACAAGACGAACCCCCAACTGGATTAGTCACAACCAATGGTCTATCAACAATGTCCGGTTCCAAACCCAACCGGTCTACCAACTCATTACAAATAAAGGAATGTGACGCCCTAGTATCAAACAACACTCTAACTGGAACACCACAAATGGAAAGAGTACCTTGAACCACCACACTCTTCCCCTTCTCTTCAGTAGTAGGAGCTTTCGAAGATGATGGAACAGCCCCCAAAGCATAAGCTTGCACAATCTGTTTGTCCCTCTGTGGTTCCGGACAATCCTTCCTGAAATGCCCTGGCTTGTTGCAGTTGTGGCACTTCGCCGGCGCCTTTGGATTCTTGCAATCCCTGGAGAGATGGCCCTTCTACTGACAATTGTAGCAGGTCACTTCGCCCTTCGGTTTCTTCTGGCCATTCTTACCCTTCTGATGTTGCTGCTTCCTCTTCTTGTTTCCACCCTGCTGTGGTTTAGACTCCTCCCTGGTCACAGCAACAACAGATCCTTCCTTAGGAAACAAACTCTCGTGCCTGAGAGCTTTCTCCACAAGCTTATCAAACGGATCGTCTAGATGATCCACCAACTGCCTCCCAAGATAACTATCCAAGCCTGTCACGAACTTCTCATTCTTCTGATAATAAGATTCAATATATGACCGAGCATACTTGGACAAAGCTTCAAACTCAGAAACATACTCAAGAACTGATCTTCCACCTTGCTTGAGCTCCACAAACCTCTTGAACAAGACAGACTTCTGAGCCGTAGAAATAAACTTAGCTTCAAATCTAGCTTGGAACTGTACCCAAGTAATTTCTTCCTCCGGAGTATCAATGGTGATAGAGTTCCACCAATCAGAAGCTCTTCCTTGAAGCTGTCTCGATGCAAGCTTCCTCTTAGTTGCATCATCAATTCCCAAGTCACCAAAGATCCTTCTACAAGCATCTATCCATCTTTGGACTTCAATGGTTGACTCTATCCCTAAGAAAACCTTCCCTCCAAGAGCAGTATAGTCCTTACACAACTTAGCAAAATCCACCAGTCTTGGAGCTTGAACTTGAACTCCAACATCCACTGATGGCCCTGGAGCTGGTATCCTTCTCATGATAGAAGTCATCATAGCTTCAAACATAGCTCCATAATCAGTAGCTTCCCCAGTAGCACGGTTTTCTCTAGCAGCTGGTCTCCCTCTTCGACTCATCCTTAATATCTACAAAAAGGAATGATTAGAACACCTTGAGAAACAACTACATAAGGAGTTCAAATCCTTCGAAACTACTATATTATATATAGTAATCATCCATCAAAATACAATTACGTCTCTCTTACGTAGTTACGTCAGCGAGCGTTGGCTAAAATCGATTAACCAAAGCTCTGATACCAAATGTGACGACCGCCCATGACTCCCGCACAGAAACAAGGGAATAGTGCACTGAAGGTGTGCCAGGCAGCCATAGGTGACCGTCAAGGGTAGAATAAACATCGCAGAATCTATCGTATAACTCACAGCGCAGGGATAAAAATACAATAGAGAAATATATAGTGAAGCTCCATAACAGAAAATCGTCATATAGACTTCGTAATAGTTTGATACAAGCATCTGAAAAGTCAATACATCAAGCCTCACTACAAAGCACTCAAAGAAAAAAAAATACAGCAGCGGAACACCCAGTACATATAATAAGAAAATAATATGAAAAAGCCTCCTGCTCATCTTCATCATCATCAGCATGGATCTCCAATAACAGCACCTGTCACCTGCTACCTAGTCTGCCTATCCCAACATGGATGAACAGCCCAAGGTAATAAGAGTTGAACATAAAACCTTGAGTCAGACAAAAGTCCTAGTGAGCAGTAAATCAACTATCAAACATACCAAAAGAGCATAAGGGATAAAAAGGAATAGGAACCCAAACCATCCCACTCCACCTCTTTCTACAGTGATAGTCCCCAGACACACACTAAGGAGAAGCAAGCATAGCAAAGCAGATAACTAAAGTAAAGCAATAACACTCGAGTCAAGGTCGATGTTTTCCAAATACAAACCCCCAAGGCCTAAACCAAGATCAGATAAACACCCAGAAAACACCGCTCTTGAGACCGAATGATTATACAACCAAACATCCATGACTCTGGCTATCACTGTTATCAGTGCCTCGATTTCACCGTTAATTGAATGACCGGCACATTCTTTCAGCCGTCCATCAAGGGCTAATGGCAACCCCGGTTCTAGACATAACTCCACACGTCGTCGCAGCCCGTGCCTAGGAATTTTCGCAACTACCCAGAGTACTAGCACGTCGTCGCAGCCCGTGCCTGGGAATTTTCACAACTACCCAACGTACTCTTGCTTTGAGCATGCTAGAACCTTCAACAACGATGAAGTCTCAGCCTCCTAGTCATCCTCCTCGACAACTATTCTCATACTAGCCCAAGCGCCTCTCGAGCCATCCGTTATCAACCAACTCGAACCGCATCATCGAGTCATCAACATGCTTGGAATGATCCCGCCTGGATTAGACCAAGACTATCTCACATCATACTTTGCTTCATCGCATCTTAGCAAAGTCCATCTCAACATCATGCTTCGCCTCATCGCATCATGGAAAAGTCCATCATCATCATCATCATACTTTGCTTCCTCTGATCATAGCAAAGTCCTCAAATCCATCCATATGAGCTTCATCATCCGCTTCATATGCCACAAGCAGCTTTCACCGTTCAAGAGCCTTTCCACTTAGCTTTTGAACCATCTTCGACCATCTTGTTCCAAATCAACAACTAGCTAACTTGAAACAATCAAATCAATCATCAATAGAAACAATCAAACATTCAAACAAGATTTAACAAGCAATATTAACTATAATGGCAATTTCGCAACTAAAGTGTCCAAATCTAACAAGCATGAATAATAGGCAAATGTCTCTACAATTTGATGAATAAACTTGTATAGGTTAATATGTAGGAAAAATGGTATTCAATACTTCATAGATGATGGATCTACATGCAAACTTAAGTAAAATGCAAGAAATCACTATCTTTAACACATAAACAAGCCACCGATCCAATATACTCCTTTGGGTCCGCGTGAGAGATAACTACCACTCACCGAATATCCAAAACAACCCAAAAGCAACACACTTCAGATCTGGACAGCAAAGACGCAAGCTTGATCCGGTGAAATTCCGCTTCGAACGATGAAATCTAGCTTCGTTGGATGAAGATCTTCAACTTTAGCTCTTCGATCTTCGATCTTCGATCTTGGATGGATGTAAGCACTAGATCAAAGTAGAGAAAAGAAGAAATGTAGTAGTCGAGATCTCAAAATGGCAGCACTTCGTCTCTTCAAAATCCGGTGCCAAAAAGTGCACAAGTGGTCGCGTATTTATAGGCCGAATCGCCCCTTAGGTCGTCCATGTATTTTAACTCGCGCTCGATCTTAGGTCGTTGCCAACCTAAAAATCTTCCCCGACCTAACTTAGGTCGCTGCCGACCTATCTACCCAACGACCTAACGATTACACACGACCTAACTACAAGCGGCCTAACCTACCGACCTAACACAAAACAGATCAACATGCCGCGACTTAACTAGGTCGTTTACGTCCTAACAACCTATGCCTCATAATGACTCATGACTCATCAGGTACCCGACCTAACACTCAGGCCTTCATACGACTTAGCAGATGTGCCGACCTAAAAGCTTACGACCTAACACATAAGCTCTTCTACGTTCTAACGGCTACACACGAGTTACGACCTACGACTCATCTCATCCAACGACCTAAGGACACTGCCGACTTAAAACTCATGCGACATAACATTGCTACGACCTAAAACGTTACGACTTAACTATCAGGCCATAACTCGCCTACGACCTAACTCCTTAAGGTCGCTGCAACATTTTAGGTCGTAACCCATTAACTCGTAACTCGTACACGACCTATCACTTAACACGTTATCTCGTAATACTACTAGGTCGCTACCCCTTAACTCATGCAACCACCTTAAGTCGGTCAAGCACTATAACTATAGGTCGGTCACTACCTTATCTCGGTCACACGACCCAAGCTTCCCACGACTCAAACACCACACGAGCTAGCTTCCATACGACTTAAGCTATGGATGACATAAACAATACCAACGACCTAATAATTCTACGATATATCGATCCGTAAAAATACGGGTCGTTACAATATTAGTCAACTTCAGCCATGCATATTTCATATCAGCATACCTTCTTTCTTTTCATCGAGCACCGTACGTTGATTCCTTCACGCTTTCCTTTCCATATCAAATCGCTTTCTTTTTCTTACGCAGCCTAATATCCTTTTGGAAAAAAAAGGGAGGCCGAACGAGATCCTTTCTTTCCCTCAGTTTAAATCCCTAAATCCTCAATTAAATTCCTTTATCCATCCTAGTCGCGATCGTAGACGGAGCTCGAGCAAGGCAGGGCAGGATTTCGACATGGGGTTTCAAGCATGCGAGCAACGAGGGAGTGGGAATCGAGGTCGGCATCACGCGGGTTGGTGGTAGGCATGGCGGTGGACGAGGACAAGACGAAGTCGCGTGTTGATTTCGAGATAGGTCTCGCGATCTGGAAGGTGAGGACTCGACGCAGTGGAGATGCCAGTGGCGGCCTTGGGAAGTGTTGAATCTGGTGGTTGATGGTGAGTGCGACGGGAACGTTCTGGAAGGTTCGGCATCGTTTGGGGGAAGACCGATTTCAGTCAGGGTTTAGCAAGGTATTACAGTTGTCTTTAATCCATTCTACAATTTTTATGTGCTTGTAAATTCACAGTAACCATATATTCAGACAGGATTAAAATTTTATAAAATTAGAAATAGGAATTTGTCTGGTTTGAAGAAAAATGGAAACGAGGTTATACTGTGATTATAATCAGGTTTAAGGTGGAATTGAAAAGGGAGTTATGTACATATATGCACATTTAAATTAATTACTTAAAAATAATAATACTAATAATAATAATAATAATAATTTATTAGAGGAAAATTAGTTGAAATTTTATTAATAATTGGTAACTGACTATTCGATTACTTTAAGTGTTAATAAAATGTAAAATGTTTTTACAAGGTCTAAATCGGAAGAAAACAAGTAGGTTTGGGTCGGGTTGCTAAAACGGAAATCAAAGGTGAGTTAATCTCAATCAGCCGAATTCGAATTTAAATTTAAATGGTTAAATTTAAATAATTGTTTGAATGGGTGAGATTGATTGATGTGCTATAATATGGTAATTTTGGAAATGACATATTATATTGTGTTAACATCTGTGGATGCAGGTTGGAGGGATCCAACTGGATCCCTCAACATTTATTTAAATTATCCTGTACCCTCTGTTGTGATTATTTGTTATTCTATGATGAACCTTGTTGAATATTGAATGCTATGGTTCGATTGTTTATGATTGGGCATAATGAATTTTCAAAATATATAATTTAGATTTTGGAAAGAAATTAAAAGAAGTGGATTTGTAAATAAAATAATTAGAGGATAAAGAAAAAACTAAAAAAAAAGTAAAAAAAAAATGAATTGGAAAAGGAATGAGGTAACTGTAAATTTCTAATAAATAATCTTGAATATAGAACGGAAATTTTGAATAATCAGGAGATTAATGAATTTTAAACTTCAGTATGATTATTTTCTTTTAAGAACAAACATTTATTTAAAATTTAAGATTGAAAATATTGAAAGAATAAAGAAGGAATTGGGATAAGATCTGAAATTTGTTTGTTTCAATTAAAGATTTAAAATCAAACAGAAATTAATAACATTAATGTTAAAGCCCATAATTAATAAATTTTGAAATGAATTAGGAGATTAAAGAAACTTATTTCAAAAAAAAAAATGGAAATCAATTTGGGGAAAATTGATTTAAGTGATTGAAGTGGGAATTTTCTCTGGATAGCCAAGTACTTGTTTTAAAAGTAAATTTTTAAATATGAATTAAATGTTTGAAAGTTGTTTTTAAGAAAGCAAGTTTTGTAAAATTTGTTATTTCTAATATTTAAAGTCTAAAGTAAGTATTTTCTTTTAATCTATTTAGTAGTATTTATTAAGAAGTAACTTGGTATTTTGTTTTTAAAAGAAGAAATCTAGCTTTATATTTTATTGAGTAACTTTATTTTCAAATATTTATATAGTATGTATTTAGTAAATTATTGAAGTAGTTTTAACTTAAATGTTTAAAAGTAAATTCCAAAGTAGGTATTTCGTTTAATCTATTATCGTAATAATTATTTAAAGAATGTTTGGTATTTGTTTTAAGGAAGTAAATCTAATGTACAATTATAAGATAACCTTATTTTAGTTATTTTAAAGAATTATCATAAATTAAGTATTAAAGTAAATTTTTCTAAATTAAATGTTAAATATATTTTAAACCAAAGTGTTTTTAAATTATTTAAAAAAATCTAAAGTTTTGTGCTTGGTGATTCCAGTGGAAATGGAAATACTTGGAATTTATTCTGAGAAAAGGAAGATAGTTTGAAAACTGTTTTCAAAGGGGTTTGAAAATGAAATTATATCTTGTAAAGATATTTGAGATAAATAAATTATTTGAAAAATTATTTGTTGGTTGTTGGTTGTTTGAGAATATGAATTGATAGTTAAATCACCGACTATCAATATTGGACAAATGCGTTGATCGTTTCGAAGAGACCGGGATCGAGATTTATTTCTCGAAAACCACTTCAATCCGGTTTGTACGTTTCGTAGAAAACGGTTTTGGATTCGAAGATGGAGCAGTGAAGTGCAAGGGCTAGTCGCTGCTAATCCTGAGGGTATCTCCAAAATGGATGTAGTAGGAATAGTGCCTTCGGTTTCGTTCGAACCCGGGACGAACTTGTATGGATGAATGCTTGCGAAACATCGTCAGGCGGACGATGGGCATTCTAAGGGATATATTCTAAAAGGTAACGCTTAGCCTCAAGCCTCATCAAATGGGAATGACTGAAAATCAGGGGTTATGCAGCATGGCTAGGTGGGTAGCACCCAAGCAGGGTGAGGTCATTCCAGTCTAGATGTCCCTTTTTATTTCGGCTTAGTGGGCGGTTGCTGATCCCAACCGCGGGGTGTTCTCACTCGGGATTATCCAGTAAGGGGTAGTCCCGGCCTTGTGTTGCAGGGGAGCGGGTGTACTCCTCGGTACGGTGATCTAGGCCCCGTACTGTGACAGGTGGTACCCCAGTGCCTAGTCATTAGTTGGAAATCCATTCTCCCTACGAGCCTTGTACGATTTTTGTTTGTATTACCCACTCTGTGGCTAGTAGCTGGAATTTAATCATGTAACAATTTCGGCTATTTTATAAGTATTTTTATATAGACCCTATTATAATATCAGAGGATTTCTATAATAATTGTTTTAGCTATCGTAAGGTAAAAACCCGACATGTTTATTTGTGGTGTGGTCTTACGAGATGCTTTTGTTTTCAAAGGATTTTTGAAACTTTAATAATCAATTGGGTGTGATTATCTCACGTTGGTATTCCAGACTGACTCGGGTATTATTTAACTGTAATGCTCGGGTCAGACCGAGTATTATAGAATACAGGATATGTCGCTGTGGAGCTTAGGAGTCGAGCTGGATGACGATACGTACTTCCGTGCTTGTTTATATATATATATATTCCACTGTGTTGAGTTGCTGTGTATCCATTTGTATGATATTGATGTTGAGCTGTGATTGATGTATTCTGATGATGTAATATATAAACAGAGATATTTGATTTTTGAGTAAAGATCATTTATTATCTATTATATTTTATTCCGCTGCGATGGTTAGATTCTGATTTTTTTTTTATTTTCTTCTTCTACCTCTTCTTCTTAAACCCAAATGGTTCGTATTTCTGTGCAACTTGAGTTGATTGTTCTAGAATGGTGTTGACTCAAGGGGTAAGGATTTACGGGCTGTTACAGATCGTCCACTTGTCTTCTAATAGTATGTTAGAGAATTTGATATATCTTATAGGCCCGAGTCAGCCGCTGGCTTGTAGTTTCTATAGGCAAACTATGATGTTGGGACAAATAGTCCATTTATTTAGACAAATTGGTCATGATTACCCATATAGCATGCATGCACATTATTATTTATACCGTATATTTTAACCAGTTGGTTGCGGGAATTTGATTTGCAAAAGATATATTTTAAAAGGAATATTAGCAAGGGGAAACCTATTTCGCTCAACGGAGTTCTCTCATTGAATATCTGTAAACCGAAATGGAATACTACTATTTACACCATGCTTTCTGTCTAACACAAAGTTATGTTTTCCTCTTAAACTCTCGGTTTCTCAAAAATTTATTTAAGTAGGTCGAGAGTAAGGGCTTTACACCTTAAGTAGGTTTTGGCGAATAAAGCTTCAAGAGAAGTGCAAGAGGCAAAGCTAGTTATGTAGGAGTATGTATTACAATTATCTGTTGTGTTGTATTAGTTGTTGTATGAATGTATTGACAGTAGATGTATCTGTCTATTTAATAACATAATCTACAAAGAGGGCATCTTCATATGTCGCTCATAGAGTATTTTGTAATTATTGTATTTTATCTGAACCTCGACAGCATTTGAGATTATGTAACGAATATGAAACATTATCTTTGTACTGAAATATAAAAGTTTTCTTTGAAATTGTGTTTAAGATAGTTTCATATTCTTGTACTTCTGATATTATGGATATTATTAATATGACCATATTTTATCACCAAAAATTAATATTATAGATGACTGCAGCATCCGTAATATTTTTTTGAACCTCAAAATGGAGGATCGTTACAACTTGGTATCAGAGCATAGGTTTATGTAAAACCAAAAGAATTTTGAACATAAAAATACTTTTGTAAACATAATCTAAATGAATCGAAGAATAAGATTGAGGTATGAGATAACGCTATAGTAACGTACTTGTAATTGCTATATATAAGTATATGCTTTATCTTTATTCTTCCTCTCTCTTAGACCGTTTTTTCATATCTTACTAAGGTTCAAATGAAAATGGAGGTAGGAAACAGAAGAGTGAATCTTGGTGGAGGAAGCACCATTACTAATAGAAATGTCATGCCCAATAATAGAGGAACTCGGATCGACAAACAACTGCTAATATAGGTGTTAGAACACCACCGGTTGATTTGGGAGCAATGTATCAGTTCTTTGTAAACATGATGCAAGTAGGAGCTGCCATTGGATTAGTTGGAGGAAATGCTGGAGGAGTGAATCAGGAAGCCCAAGTTGTCAACAATTATGTTGTTCCGAGTAGAGAGTATGTAATACTTAGAGGCAAACCCTTTATTAGAACAGAGGATGCAATTGAAATGGAGAACTGGTTGCTTCATTATGCAAGGATTTTGATGACTTAGGACTGAATAATGAATAGAAGAGGAGATTAGCATCCATGCAATTACAAGGAACTGCATTGTACAAATGGAATAGTATGGCCGTTGGGGGTAGCAGAAGAGACTTTGACTTGGGTTGAATTCAGGAGAAGGTTTGAAGAGAGGTTTATGTTTGAGATTTCTAAGTCAACTCTATAAGGAAGTTAGAAGAGTTAGTGCAATGTGATTTGACTATGCTCGAATATGCAACGAGGTTTGAGGAGCTGTCCCGATATGGGTATGCTACTGTGGATACAGTAACCAAAAGGAATTAGAAGTTCATTCACGGATTAAGGCCAGAGTTTGCAAGGGTAACATTGCTGCATCTCAGGGATTCATGTGACGTGGTGGTAGAGATGGCTTTAAGAAATAAAAAATTCTTTCTCTCTTTCATGAAAACAAAGCAGTGGAGACTTGGAGTGGGTAGAGTTAGAAAATGAAGTTATTTCAAAAGAAGAAAGAAGGAGCATCTAAGAAAGGAAAAGCAGAGGCAGTGTGCTATAAGTGCAACAAGAAAGGGAATTTTTCGAACGGCATCGTTTAGGTGATGGAAAGATAGTCATTGGAAGAAATAACATCAAGTGCTTCAATTGTGACCAGATTGGACGTTACAAGAATCAGTGCAAGGAACCGGCAAAGTTTTGAGAAAGGAAAGGTGTTTTCCTTGGAACCGACTACCACGAGGCCCACAGCAAAGGAGAAAGGAAAGGTGATGATTGGAGTTATGGTTTTGATTCATGGCTTACCTGTTAGAGTAATGTTTGATAATGGTGCATCGCATTCTTTTATGTCTTGTAGTTTGGTAGATAAGCTTAATCTAGAACCCTCATACCTAGTTACTTCCTTAAGGGCTGCGTATCCGATTGGAGGGTATGCAACTCTAGGGATTAGATGTGACCGCTTAGAGTTTGAATTATTAGGTCACATATTTACCTGCAATTTACCTGCAACTTGCATGTTTTTTATTTCATAGGCCTTGGAATTATTTTGGATATAGACCGGTTAAGTAAGCATGATGCTAGGATATTTTGCTACGACATGAAAATATCACTAAGACACCCTAGTAGTAGTGGCCGAAATATATACTCAGTAGAGAATCCAAGTTTGGATTTTTATGCATTGTTGGGTGTAAAAAAAGGAGGAAGATGGGTTGAATTGGGTTTTCATAGTTAGAGAAATTGCAGATGTCTTTGAGCCCGGTGTTGGACTACCGTCGAAACAAGCTATTGAGTTTCGATTTGATCTTGTACCAGGAGTGGAACCCGTAAGTAGATTACCTAGTAGATGACACCTACCAAAATGAAAGAGTTGAAGGTACAACTGGTGGACTTAGAAGGAAAATGTTTTATTAGACCAAGTAGTTCGCTATGAGGAGCGGTTGTAGTGTTGTGAAGAAATAGGATGGATCGTTAAGGATGTATGTCGATTATCATAAGTTGAATGAAAAGACGATAAAGAATCGATATCCTTTGTCGGCTTATGATTAGTTGAGTGGAGCCAATGTATCTTTCCAATTGGAATTAGCGATAGGGTTCCATTAATTAAGAGTGGCGGAGGACAGTATTCCTTTGACGGTGTTTACAACAAGATATGTTTCATACGAGTGATTAACAATGCCATTCGGATTGATTGGTGCGCCTACTTTCTTAATAGATTTAATGAACTGAATCTTCAGAGAGCATTTAGATTCATGTTGGTATTCGTAGATGACTGTTAACTGGCTTTTTTAACCCAGAATTCAAAGGAAATCAAAACATTTATGACAAGTCGAAACAACTCAAGAATCAACCAAGAAGGACAGAAGAAGGAATGAAGAAAGACTCAAGAAGAGAAAACCAAAATTTGGCCAAGATTATGGATCGTCGGCGATTCATCGCCTATGGATCGTTAGCGATCCATAAGGTTCGCTCATGGATCCTACAATCCTCTTGAATCATGATTTAATATGCTTCCTAGAGACGTTTGCCAACTTTCATAGCATGTTAAACAATGTAGCTCAAGAAGTGAAGACTCGTCTAATTCAAGCTGTTTGAACAAAAGCACCTAACTTAAAATGGACCTATAGAACTCAAACGAAGTTGGATTGACTTGAAATTTTAGGAGAACGCTTAGAAGACATAATAGAAGGCTCAAGAAAAAAATGAGATCATTTGAAACATACTGGATGGATCGCTAGCGACCTAACTAGATGGGTCACTAGCGACCCATGCAGATTGGGCCCCACCGCCTCAAATTTTTATGGTAGGTCCAACACACCTTAGCGAGAGAACTTGCATAGTTTCGTCTGATTTAGTTAAGTTTTGAGCGAGTTGTGCATGATTCTTTTCGACCAAATGACACATGAAGACGCATGATCAAACTAACTCCAAATGACTTGATATTTGGATAAGGCACTTAAATATAAGATAGGAAGACAACCAAACAAAGATCGCTAAAAAATATGCTAAGTGGATGGATAGCTAGGGATCCATCCCCTGTGGATAGCTAGCAATCTATCAAGATAGGTTGGATCACCATAAAACTTTCCGAGCTCCTTCGTAGCACCAAGTAAAGACTTCTACTAAAAAAATATGCTAAGATGATGGATAGCTAGCGATCCATCCTCTATGGATAGCTAGCGACCCATAAAAATGACTCGGATTGACTTGAGATTTTCGATGATGATTTGGCATAACAACTGGATTCTTTTGCACTGGACTTCTGGCCCAATACTCACTGAATTTCTCTATAAATACTCACTTATCTGCAACTAGAGATGGATCTTTTTTAGGGATAGAGCCGGCATTACTCTATTGGAATTGCTTCACTTCTTCAACTTTCTTCTTCCTCATAACAGTCATTAATAGGGCTACTATGATTCTCTAATCAACCCTTGTACTTGTGACTTATTCTAACTCATTGTAATTTAGATCTAAGGACTAACTAGTTGATATCCAAAGAGATTCAACTAGTATAATCATAATAAAGATTTATTAAATTGGACGTATGCCAGAGTCAGACGAACCACTATAAAAATTCTGTCTCTTTTCTTACTTCTACTTTTTATTTGTTCTTTATCTGAGATTTGTGCTACTGATTATCTGCACTAGTACTTTCACAATTGATCCAGAGTGTTGGTCCATTTTTTGGTTAACATTTTCATGCTTTCACTGATAACCTTGAACGAGATCAAAAGAATTGAAGTTTGAATCTAAGATTAGAGAAGATGAAGGCCTGATAGTAGATCTAGAGCTGTAGCAAGTCAACCGAAGCCCCAAATAAACTAGGAGGTGTCCTCAATTTGTTGTTAACTCATCTATATGATTAGAGAAGAAAGAGAAAGAATGATGGAGGAGATGTAGGAAAATATTTGTCTAGGTAACAAGAGACGATGGATAGCTTCTTCTAGAGGATGGAGCAGCAAGGGCTGGCAAGATCTATAGGGAATAGGAATCAACCTCCAGGGAATAATGTAGGAGCTACCGGAGTTGGATTGAAATGGGTTGAATACTGCCTCCACACCTAGAACAACCGATACTTGGGGGAAATGCTAGAATCAACAATAAGAAACCAATGTAGGAGCATCTAGAGCTAGAACAAAATAAATTGAAACAATGCCAGGGGTACGATAGATTTGGATCTAGGATGAGATTTAATGCTTGGAAAGGGTGATGTTGGAGCTAGAGTAGCAAATCAGAGTACGAATACATGACCGCATGAGCCAAAACTAGAAGCCTACGGTTGGAACAGGTGGCAGGTTCATCCCTTACTCTCTGCCTTCTGCTTTTTCTGCCTTGAAAAATCTTAAGGCATTTACGTGTGTATGGGATCCTAAATAATCCCCAGGCACGCTCTGATTCGAATGCCTGAGGGGACTATTTAGGAAAACAATGACCCTAGACCGCTTAGATGTGTGCTAAAACTAGGTTGGTTCCTGGTCGTGCTCTGAGTCGGATATCTGGGATGATTGCTTAGCATTATAATCTCAGACCGCTTGGATATGCACAAAACCTAGATTGATCCCTTGCCACACTCTGAGTCAGATGTGTGCGATAAAATTTAGGATTTCTACTTTTTTGTTTTGATTTGAAATTTGAATTTTATAAAATCCATATTTAATGTGATGAATGATTTTGAACTCCATGGAGTCCCCATCTGAAAGACAGGATCGGAGTGCAAGGTGCAAGTCACCTTGACGGAAATCTTGTGGATGGACTTGTACGATATCGAAAGCCATACAGTCCCGACTGGAGAGATGGGACCAGAGTGCAAGAAGTAGATCCCCTCACTGGAGAGTGAGTGGATAGGTTTGCTTAATCCCCCTTAACTTAATAAGCAAATGATCGAGAGAGACCATCCCCCTTAACTTAACAAATAAATGATTCGGAGGGATCATCCCTTTAAGTTAAAACAATAAACGATCTGGAGAGATCGTACATTAGTCAAAACATTAAATGATCCAAAGAGATCACACATTAAACCAAACTTTAAATGATCCGAAAAGATCACGCATTAAACTAAACATTAAACAATATGAAGATATCATGTATTAAGCTTAAACGATCAAGAGAGACCGGGCCTTAAAATAGATTTGATTTAATAAAATGATTTGAATGCCATATAAATAGAATAAACTCGATAAATCCCAGATGAACACAAGATGATTTTGATATATGATGTGATTCTGATATATGATGTGATTTTGATATATGATACGATTTTGATATATAATGTGATTTTGATATATGATGAGACAACTCTGAGTTAGAAGCAAAAATTGATGGTGATGTAAATCTCGAATAAACATGGGATAATTAGAGATATGTGATGTAATAACTCCAAACGGAATCAGAATAGTTGTGATGTATGGATTACGCCTAAGTAGAGTTAAAATCCTAGTATATAATGGGTTTGGAACGACTTATGATTGGATCTGAAGGAACTGGACGATTCACCAAGGCTTAAGCAGCTGGAAAGCTTAATTATCGAAGACTGGAGACAAGGACTTGTTCTGGAGTAAAGCACGTCTTTTATCTAAAAGACATGCTTTGGAAGGGAAGTGTTAACTTGGTTTTTTAACCTAGAATTCAAAGGAAATCAGAACATCTATGACAATTCGAAAGAATTCAAAAATAAACCAAAAGGACCAGAAGAAGGAATGAATAAAGACTCAAGAGGAGGAAACCAAAATTTAGCCAAGATGATGGATCACCAATGATCCATAAGGTTCACTCGTGGACCCTCTAATCCTCTTGCATCATGATCTAATATGTTCCCTAGAGACGCTTGCCAAGCTTCATAGCATGCCAAACAATCTAGGTATGAAGGTTCATCTGATTCAAGCTGTTTGACCAAAAGCAGCTAACTTAAAATGGACCAACAGAACTTATACAAAGTTGGATTAACTTGAAATTTTGGAAGAACACTTAGAAGACATAATAGAAGGCTCACAAAAAAATGAGATCATCTAGAGTTGACTTGATGGATCGCTAGCTACCTAATTAGATGGATCGCTGGCGACCCATGTAGAGTAGGCCACCACCTCAATTTTTATGGTAGGTTCCACACACCTTAGAGAGTGTACCTGCAAAGTTTCATCTGATTTCGTTAAATTTTGAGCGAGTTATGAATGATTCTTTTAGACCAAATGACACATGAAGACAGATTATCAAATTAACTCCAAACAACCTAATATTTGGACAAGGTACTTAAAAAGAAGATAGGAATACAACCAAACAAAGATCACTCAAAAATATGCTAAGTGGATGTATAGCTAGGGATCCATCCCCTATGGATATCTAGCAATCCATTAAGATAGGTAGGATCGCCCTCAAACTTTCTGAGCTCCTTCGTAGCATTAAGGGAAGGCTTCTGGTAGAAAAATGTGCTAAGTTGATGGATAGCTAGTGATCCATCCTTTATGGATAGCTAGCAATCCATAGAAATGACTCGGATTGATTTGAGATTTTTGGTGATGACTTGGCATAACAACTGGACTCTCTACACCTGGACTTATGGCCCAATACTCAGTGAATTTCCCTATAAATACTCACCTACCTGCAACTAGATATGGATCTTTTTCGGAGAGAGAGCCTCCATTACTTTGTTGGAATTCCTTCACTTCTTTAACTTTCTTCTTTCTCACAACATTCATCAAGGGGGTTATTGTGATTCTCCAGCCAACCCTTGTACTTTTGACTTATCCTAACTCATTGTGACTTAGATCCAAGGACTAACTAGTTGTATCCGAAGAGATTCAACTAGTATAATCATAATAAAGATTTATTAAAGTGAATGTTGGCCAGAGTTAGCCGAACCACTATAAAAACTTTGTATTGCTTTTCTTACTTCTTCTTTTTATTTGTTGTTTACCTACGATTTGTGCTGCAGATTATCTGCATTGGTACATTCACAATTAATCCAGGGTGTTGATCCATTTTTTGGGTTAACAATGACACTTTTATATATTCCAATGATGAAAGAGATCATGAAATTCATCTTAGGATAGTGCTTTAGACATTAAGGTAGCATCAGTTAAAAGCATAGTTTTCGAAGTATCATTTTTGGAAAAAGGATGTGAAGTTTCTTAGTCATATAGTCAAAGAAGAAGGGTTACCAGTAGATCTAGCAAAGATAGAAGCAGTTAATAGTTGAAAGAGACCTGAGATAGTGACTAAGATAAAGAGTTTTCTTAGACCAATTTTCTATTACCAGAGATTCATTAAAGATTTCTCTTGTATAGCAGCACCAATGACTAGCTAACAAGGAAGGACGTAAATTATGTTTGGATCGATAAATGTGAGAAGACATTCAAGAAGCTAAAACATTTATTGACCAATGCGCCTGTGTTAGTAGTCTCGGACGGAAATCAAGATTTGGTGGTGTACCGATGCATGTGGAATGGGATTTGGAGCTATATTAATGCGGATGGGTAAAGTGATTGTCTATAC
Source organism: Allium cepa (assembly GCA_030765085.1). Classification (NCBI taxonomy): domain Eukaryota; kingdom Viridiplantae; phylum Streptophyta; class Magnoliopsida; order Asparagales; family Amaryllidaceae; genus Allium; species Allium cepa. The sequence goes on along the minus strand of CM060929.1, from coordinate 182,498,495 downwards.
TTCACGACATCTTAGATCGCATAAAGTTAGATATCTGACTCATGCCTTAGAGTTGGCTGCCATGATATTGCTTTGAAGATGTAGAGACATTACCTTTTTGGAGAACGATTTGAGCTGTGTATGGATCACAAGTCATTAAGATACTTCTTCCCTCAGAAGGAGCATAATATGAGACAGTAGAGGTGGTTAGAGTTTATAGTTGCTTATGATTTTGGAATTGAGCATACACTAGGAAAAGGAAATAAAGTTACAAATCTGCTTAGTAGGTGACATTAGAATGCAGTGTTAGCAATGATATTGGAGTGGAAAGATTTGGAAGCATTGACCACTTGTAGTGTGTAGTTGAGAACTATGACTAGTTTTGGTTAAGACCCGCAATGTTATCTTGTTTTGAAGTTTGACCATCGAAATGATTGCTTCTAAGCAAAGAGATGATCTATTGCTAGTTGAAAGAATTAGAAGATTGGAAGGTGGAACTGAGATTGATGATTTGAAAGACTTTCATCTTGACCAAAATGGATGACTGAGAAAGAAGAGACGATTGTGCATTCCCAATGTTGGTGGTCTAAGGAAAGAAGTTCTTAAGGAATTTCATCACTCCAAGTTCATATTCATCTTGGAGGAACTAAGATGCATTAGAATATGAAGAGAAGTTTCTTTTGTGAGGGTATGAAAATAGATATAGGCTTATGGGTAAAATAGTGTCTAGAATTGCCAGCAAGTAAAAGCCAAACATCAGAAGGCTAGTGGATTGCTTCGTCCTTTAGATTTATCAGTATGGAAATGGGATTCTATATCTATGGATTTCATAGACGGTTTATCATTGTTGAATATACAAAATGAAAGTATCTCGGTAATAGTGGACAGACTGACTGAGAGTGCACACTTTATACTCATTAAGTCGACAAGGACAACACCCATTTTAGCTAAATTATCCATGAAGAATATAGTTAGACTACATGGAGTTCCTTGTAGTATAGTCGGTGATAGTGATTTCATGTTCACTAGTGAATTTTGGAAAAGTCTACAAGAAGTTTTAGATACCGAGCTCAAGTTGAGTAACGCTTACCATCCATAGACCGATGGACAAACGAAAAGAATTAACAAAGTCTTGGAGGATTTGTTAAGAGATTGCGTGCTAGACTTTGGAGGATCATGGGAAGACCATCTACACTTAGTCAAATTTTCATATAACAATAATTATCAAACTAGTAAAGGGATAGCACCTTTTGAAGCTTTGTATGGAAGACCATGCAAATCACCGGTATGTGGGCTAGAGACCAGAGACAAACTAGTTCTTGGTCCGGATATGGTAAGAGAAGCCACAAAAAAGAGTGAGTAGATTCGAGATAAAATAAAAGAAGCTCGGTCTAGGTAGAAAAGTTGTGCAGACAAGAGACGGAAAGACGCAGAGTTCTCAGTTGGAGATCATGTTTCCATCAAGATATCACCGATGAAGGGTGTAATAAGATTTGGAAAGTCAGGAAAATTGGCACCTAAGTTTGTCGGACCATTTCCTATTATAGAAAGGATCGGGAAACTCGCTAATAGGATAGAGTTACTGAACCATTTGGCAGGAGTCCACAGTGTTTTCGATATTTCTCATCTAAGAAAGTATGTTTGAGATCCAGAAACTATTATCACTCCGACTATACTGGAAGACATAGTGGTGGAACCGGACATAACTATAGTTATAACACCCCTAATTTTTAATAACATTGTTCCGGATATTTAATTAGATAGATTAAATATAATAATGTAGGGACTAAAGTAATAAGCGAATTGAGATTTGAAAAATAATTAGGAACGTGCCTTAATTAAATGGATTTATAAAATGGCACATAAGTAAATTCCTAAGAATGGTTTATAAGACGAAAACTAAATTTAAGTAAGGCAAGGGTAATATGGGAAATAATCTTATGCCATAACACCATAACCCCTAAACCCTTACCTCATTTTCATTCATACTTCCATAAAAGCAAAAATATAAACAAAAGGAGATCAAGGCCGGCCATAACCTAGGAAAAAAGGAGATCAAAATCAATTAAAAGCTAAGATTCAAGCAAGGAAGTATTAAGCAAGAACAAATCTCAAGTTCCTTATCCAAATAAGGTGAATAATAATCTAAACTATCTCATATATGTTTATTTGAACAATTTAATTTCGGGTTTAAGTTTTTAAAATCATTAGGATTGATTGAATGATGACATGCTTTGATTACATGCCATGTTTGATTTAACAAGGATTTTTATGTAAAGGTATAATTCGATTTAAGGTTAAAATCATATCAAAATGGGTTTAAATGCCATGATGGTTTAATATGTTATGTAAAACATTATTTTGGATACGAGTTTAAATTTTCATAATATTCCAAGCTATGGATAATTTATTATGATTTTGAATGAAAGAAATGGATAATTTTGGGTTTAAATTATTTAATGCTAATGAGTAATGTTTTTGGGTCAAAAATTTATACATGTTAGAAACCATATTAAAAATAAATTATGATGATTTATAGGGAATTTTCGTAAGTGATTCACCTTGGGAATTAAATTAGTTAATTTTAGGGACTTCAATGTTTTATTTATTTTATTAAGAAGACCGGCTTCTTTACTAAAATATTTTTAATTATAACTTGATGAATTCGAAGGCCTTTTTAGAAAAAGGATTTTTGATAAAGAAATGGAAATCAATTATGTTTTGATATATTGGCAAGTTAGATGAAAAGAATTTACTTTGTAAGGCATAAAATCAATTTTGACATAATTTACCACTTCGTTGTTTCCAACTGCTACCTTTCATGAACATACTTCTACAAATAAACCCATTCAAAACCAATACACATAGTATGAAGCCACTGATATGTAGTGGATTGGATAGAGGCAGAAGGGACTATTTTGAAGGCAAGCTTTCGAAGGGATTGAGGTCACTTTATAAGCGTACGAATATATTACTTGCCTTTTCTTTTAGAAGATGCTTTCGAAGGGGTTGAAGTTACTTTTAAATGGCTTTCGAATGGATTGCCACTTTCCTTTGATTTAAAAAGGAGCTTTCGAATGAGTTACCTCATATTTAGTTTTAAAAAGGAGTTTTCAAATGGGTCGCCGTTGGTGAACTTTTTCGACACCTAGTTGTCGCATTCATGCCTTTCAAATTAGTTAAAGGTCGCTTTATTTATAACTTTAAATCAATATTTTCGAAAGGAGAGCTTTTCCCTTGTAAAATTTAAAGCCGCCTTATCAATGCTTTCGAAACGGCTCCAATAGCCACTTTTATCAATGCTTTCGAAAGGGTGGTTTCGAAGCCATCCTCCTCTCCAAATTCGATAATTTAAAATTCAATGCTTTCGGAAAGGGTACTTTCACTTCTATTCTTCTTGACCCAATAGTTATATTATTAGCCCAAAAAATGTTTTAGATTGAGTGTGAAAGCACCAACCCTATTCTTACTGAGCAATAATATTGAGAATAAATGTAAAAAAAAAAGCAAAAACAGTAATAAAAAAAAGGCGACAAGATTTTTATAGTGATTTGGCTGTTAAAGAAGCATACGTCCACTTTATGACGTTCTATTAACTGACTACTATAACAAGTTGAATCAAATTACAATATGATCGAATCTTCTAAGTTAGATCAAGTCACAAGTACAAGAGTTCACTAGAGAATCACAATGAACCCATAAATGACTATTGAGTGTAGGAGAATAGTGAAGAATAATCTCTACAGAGTTCCAGCGGCCAGTCCAGCAGATCTTATTTAAGTTGTAGGTAGGATTGTATTTATAGGGATTGGAGGGCTATTGGGCTAGGTCGCCATGCCAGAAGTTTGCCTTTGGAAGTACGAAGGTGCACTGATAGTTTCATAGCTAACCAAGTTAATTTGATGGATCGCTAGCGATCCATCGGCGATGGATCGATAGCGATCAATAGTTTTTGGGTCGTTGACGATTCAACTGCTTGGGATGCTCTCCTTCATCCTTTCCTTTAAACTTCATGGCGATCTAGCACAAATATACAGATCGCTACTGATCCATGTACTTTGTTGATTTTTGGACTCCGTCTTTCGAATTGCATTTATTATCTTGTGTTGGTGTTCTCCATGTAAATTCATAGCTTGTTTCCTTGTTTTGATGATGATACATACACTGGTTGCATTGGAATGCTGATTGAATTAGTCGAATGCTCAGTTCTTGATCTAACTAGTTTGGTACTCCATCAAACTTAGCAATCATTCCTAGAATACATATTGGATCACAGTGCAAGAGGATTGGTGGAACTACGAGCGAACCTTATGGATCACTAGTGATCCATCACCTTAGCATGTTTTTGCTTTCTTTTCTCTAATTTTTCTTAGTTGGTTCTTCTAGTCCTTTTGGTTGGATTTTAAGTTGCTCTGACTCGACGAAGCTGTTCCCACTTCCTTTGAATTCTACTGGGTTAAAAACTCGAATAACATTTGCCCCCCAAAGTATACTTTCATTGGAAACAAAGCATGCTCTGGAAGTTACTGCTTCTGGGTTCCCGCTTGGTGAGGTTCGAGTGATCTTGTTAAGGCCTTATGCGAATTTGGCTTTGGCTGTTTGCTGAATTTTGACGTAGGTCATCATTGCTCGTCATAACAAACCAATTTCTACCCCATAACTTTCAGGATGTCTTTAAATAAAATGTGGATTGTGCAAGCCAAACTTGGAGAAGTTGGTCCCTTTTTGATGGATCGCCAGCGATCCAAGGTCCTAGTGACTTTTTTGTGCAACTTCCTTTTTAATCTACTCGAGCCGACGTTATTTCCCTTCATACCTTCATTCGGCGATCCGAGCCATTCTTCCTACAACCCAATCCTATGAAACCTAACTCCTCTTTTGCCATCACCACTACCGTACATCGCCACCAGAGCTCCTCTTTTTCGACCACTCCTGACTTTGCCGCCGCCTTGACTTAGCCATGCAACTTTGTTGTTCTACCTTTCCAAACCACCACTGGCTCTTCTTCTTTGAATCGCCACCAAACCTTCTCCTTTGGGTTGCCACCAATCCTCCTTTCCATAGGCCACCAACACTCCATGTTTATTCGCGTCCTCCTCTTAATTCTTAATTATAGGTGGGTAATGTAGATTTTCCCGTTTATTTAGCAATTCAACGACATGGTTGTATTGGTGGTGATCGTTGCGAAGGATTCAAGTTGATTGTGATTTTGTGGAAGAAGATAGTAAATAGATTCTTGAGTTCTTTATGGAACGATGCTTGGGCTTTACCCTGGCGCTTGACATGATTTGCTGCCTTTGTCTACAAAATCGAAATTGACTTGTACTAATTTACATTTTTGATACAACACAACGTATCACGAATTGCTTTTAGTGGTTTTCGTCCTTTCGGAGGGGAACAACAGCTTAGGATAGCAGCTCGCATATAGCTTACTTTGTTATCGCCATGTGGAGGGTTCGGATTGGTCCCATTATTGCACACTTAGTGTACCAGAAATGGGAAGAGCTTTCTGCATCGCTTCGGACAATGGATCCATTATCGATCACTGATCGATAACCGGTAAGTCTAGGAGAAACAACTTCAGTAAATGATATAAAAAGTCGTTTTCATTCTTCACTGAGAGCGAATTATCTACACAAGATAGAGCATTTGTAGTGTTTGGGACACCGAGCTCACCCCCATACAGATGACACACTGCACTTGCCTTAGTGTATACTTGAAATCCAATGTGTCGGTGTAAGTCGATATTCCTTCGAAATTCATGTGTTGTAGGTGAATTTTTAGTTAAAGACAGAATTACCTGACCGCATTAGATGAAAGTTCTGTTGTATAGAATGGAGTATCCATCTTCTCACCGTAAGTGCAATAGAGGAAGTACAGCACTTTCCGAAGCTAAATCATCATCCGTCGCCCCTTCCTCTTCTATTCCACGGGCTGAATACGGCTAATTATTTTCGGTTGGTCCGGTTGTAGACCGAACCCCTCCGAATTTCAGAGTTTGACTTAATCCATCGGAGAGCTTCCTTTGTAATCTTCGCTAAGGTTTTACATAACATTTTCACATAACATGACATCCCGGAGGACGATGTGCACTTTCCAAAGAAGAATGAGTTTGCCCATACTCCTCTTTTGGGATACACCATTTGCCACTAGTATATATGCTTAAATGGAGTAGTGCCTCCTTCATTAACTTCTTTAAAGAGACTCTACTGAACTTTGGAATTGCTTCATTTTAAATTCTTCCTAATGGATATGCAATTTTGACCTGCCTTCGTGCATGTTTATGAGACAGTTAATCATGCCTCGATTTTTGATGAGTAGAGATATTTTTCTCGTTAAGAAGAAAGACGAGTGCACATCGCTTATCGTCATCGAAGCCCAAAGGAACCACAAGATCGTGCTGCAGCTCCAAAGCAATCTGTCTCGGTTTAAGACTCGAGATTTCTTTGTGAGGTGTCTCGAAGGGTTTAACCATCTAAGGATGACGGGGGTAAGTTTTCACTTTTCCTTATTGAGTTTCAATATGTAACTGTGGGATTTATAATAGATCAAATTCACCTCGCAGTTGTTCCAAGACTGAATAAAGACTCATCATTTGATCAGATTTTCCATACCTTGAAGGCTGTCGATACCAGGGATGCAAGGGAGAGATTGGTTAAATATTTGCTAACGGACGAAAATTTGCCCCAGTATGGACTATTGCACCCTGGGAGATCCACCGTAGCAGTTGAAGTCCCGCCTCCCTCCCGTTCCAAAGTATGAACATGCTCCACTGCTACATCACATGGCTCTGAAGGGGGTGTCTTTCAAGAAAAGGAAGGCTTGTCTGGTGAGTCAAGTGAAGAAACTCATGAAGGAAGGGGTGCCACGACGGAAGCCAGCTGTCTGGCCATAATGGCCCTGATTCCAAAGGAAGACGAAGAAGAGTTCAAGCAACATGAAGGTAAGGCCATCATGGTTATAGAAAAAAAGGGTGAAGTTAAGGGCAGTAACAATTATGATTCCTCCTCTAGTGATGATGATTTCGATGCAAACTCTAGTAACGGAGACTTCAAATAGAGTGATGAGACTCCGAGAATGAGTCTCGTTCTCCCGGATTCACCTCCCCAAGAGATTCATAACAAAGGTGCTCCCCCAGCCACCGAGCGACGTCAAGGTTCCCCGATTAAAGATACCAGTGTGGACTTTGGGGATTTGAGCGATGTTTCCATAGATATCAACGAACTTAGGGGGGAGACTTTGAATTCGAAGGGACGTCTCCTCGCCCGGGTCATATTGTGTCTGGAGTTGGCCAAATTTCTACCATGGTGGCTTCCCAATCCAGTTTGTGACGTCCTTTAAGGCCGCTTATGACATGTTACACATTTCACTAGGATCATATTCACTCACACATGCATTATTTAGGCCCATTTCTCTTGATGCTAAAGCTCTTTATTTATTTTTCATATCGGGTACCAAGAGAAGTTATGGACTTTATGACGATCTCGAGCAATTCATCGATTCGCAACGTTGGTCAATGGTCTACAAGCCACCATCAGCCCCATCAAACCGAGGAGGAATGGAGAAGGCAAAAGACTCGGAGGCCGAAGCTCATCGCCTTAAGGACAGAGAATGAGGTTGGACATACAAAAGTGGCAATGAGAAGAGAAAAACCCTTGACGATCGAGAGGAACCATCCAAGGAGTTAAAGGTTGAATGTGGTTCTCATTCTTCTGAGCATCAGGCTTCTGCACTAGCCCCGGTTTCTGTAAGTCTTGAAGTTATGGTTTCTATAGGTCTTGAAGTTCTGGTTTCTTCCATTCAGTCTTCATTTTCATCTCAAGCCCGCTCGACTCACGTGGTGCCCGCTTCCGGTTCCTCGCATCCTCACAGGAAGTCAGCTTACATTCTTCCATCTGGTTCCCCTAGACTCGAAGCTACGATCCTCGGGTGGTTTTTATAGGGTATTAGGCCTGACCACGAGCATCACCCTGTCCATAAAGATTTTGATATGCCCCACTTCAGGCAATTCAAAGTGATTTAGAGCAAGCTGAGGGATGGTAAAAGTTATGCAAGCAATTGGATGACATGAATCACAATAATTATCAAGAGGCCCTCTACTTTGAATCGAATAAAGACGATTTCATGGGGGCCTTAGCGGAATGTGATGCCAGAATTGAGTGAATGATATAAGAGAAGGACGCGGCACTCTAGGAGAGTAAGAACAGCGCCAGCTTGCTTAAGAAACTCAAAGAGGCCCATGCAAAAATAGAGATCGTATTTTGAGATGATATTAAGAAGGCCTGTGTGGATGAAGTTAAGCTGAAAGAGGAGCTCGAAGCCTATGGCATGATTATTGAAGATCAAAAGAAGACTATTGCTGAACATGACAAAATTGTTGAAGGACACAACAAGATAATTGTCGAATATGCGAGAATCATGAAATCTCGCAACAAGACTATTTCCAATCAAGCTCAGACAACTGCTTCGCTCCAAGTAAGAGTTGTGTAGCTCAACACTAAGAAAATTTGAGCTGAAGTTGAGAAGGTTGCCATAACAGTGGATTACTTGGAGTTGTAGGACACCTTCAACATGGAAAAGATGGACGATACCATCTTAAATTTCTATGTCAACTCCTTGTTGCATCATGGGAGCCTCAATTTTTTGGACTCCAAATTTCTACATACTCTTTTCGTGGTTTGGGAAGAAATTTTAGCTATTTTTTGAGAGAATAAGGACATCTATACTGAGCGAGAGTTGTAGGATGCCTACCTTAATGAGGAATCGAAGAAAGCATTGATAGAGGGTCCAGAGGTCCTACGAATTGAGAAGGAACATGATGTTGCCGATATGGCTACGACTTCAACTACCAAAATGTTATTGGAGCCCCTGCTTTATGGGCCTGGCAAATTGTTAAGAAAGCCCCATAACCAATTGACGAGTTCTGTGGTTCTGCTTTGTCGTTTGTTCCTTCGGTGGCTGTCTCTGAAACTTCAGGTGGCCCCAAAACTTCTCTGAAGATCATGCAGCCATCGAAAGAAGGAGAAGGCAGGGAATATGAGATTGACTTTCTCGACCATTCCTTTGATGTAGGTAACCCTCTTGTTTCCTCCGATTTGAGAATTTTTAGCTTACACTGTAAGGACAAGACGAACTTAGCGCTTTCATTTTTAATCTTATAGGCCCGTCTTCTTTACCTATCGATCTGCTGATTTCCTCGATTCTTGGGCTTACCACTATTTCAACCGCCTTGATGCTTGTCTCCGTAGCTTCTTCGATTGCTCCGTTTGTGTCTGGTTCGTAGCCGGGGCCGGAATCTACGAAGATTCCTATATTGCATGGTCTAGATGACCCTTCCATATCTTTAGAAAGCGACCTCACGGCAGTTGAAGCTCGAGAGTAGAAGGAACAGACTGGTTGACGGTGTAAATTTGAACAGTAACTGGTTGCTATTAAGAAGGAAATAGTTGAAGCGATAAAATCTTCGAGGAGCTCCTACAAATCCTGGAAGCATAAGGCCAAAAGAGAATCTTCCGAGAAGGTCAGAGAGTAAAGAGGAGATGCCGGTGCCGAGGAGATAGTTGATATTACAGGAAGAAGTAAAGGTGCGAAGAGGAGAAGTGGAAAGGGGCATTGACAGGTTCGGATAGCAGTGGAGCCAGATTTTGGGATATTTTGTTTTGTTCGATACGTGTTTTGTTCAAGTGCAGAGTCTGCACTTACTACTTTAATTGTTGTAGCATCTGTATTTTTTCTTTTTGTTGGCTTTATACAGAAAATGTTATAAGTAATACAATGTCGGCATTTTGATTGTAACTTTACCTATCTACTTATATGCGTTTCATGCACTTATGTCAATTTTATTTACTGCTATTTTATTTAGTCCTGTAATTACCCCCAAAATTATATGTTTGGAGATAAGTAACCGTGAAGTAGTTGGATTTTTCCTTTGAGTATATTTTTTACTTGAGTATCGTTGTGCGCCCCCCAATTTATGGGGCTGGTTACTTCGAACACTTGACAAATGATCAGTTGATCCAAGTGTTGTTTTTTTAAGGTCTGTAATCGAACCAGTTTTGCAGTTCTTGTCTTTCGGAACTTATGATTTGTATGGCCTGAATTTAGATTTATTGTTGAATAACAATTGGACCTTTCTGCTGACTCGTAGTAGTATGAAATTATTGGATTCATACATGTTGCTCTTGATAGTTGGAGTGGGTTGATTCTAGTTATTCCTATAATAAATGATTTTCTCATTATCGCCGAGACAATACCGGTACTTAAGTGTATGCATGGCTTATGAAATGGGTGGATTTTGAGAGTATGTGTGGCTTATGGGGTGCATGGCTTTTGGAATCATTATGACTCGTCGATCCGAAATGGATCGGAACTTCTCGACATTGCCAATCTTCGAGCAACATGAGGAGTTTATGCTTCAAGAATGTGATCCATGGCTTAAAAGGTAATGCACAGATTATGGGATGCGTGACTTTGATTTGGGCCATCCAGGTGCCACTGTAGCAATATCGGTTCTTAGAAGGCGTGGATCAGGTCTTGCCAATCCAACGGTTTGATCCGATTTACTTATGTTGACCTAGCGAGTAAGTTGAGCATACTTGAGCATGATCCACTATCTCAAGCAGCGACTGAATGGTTTTGAGTCGATTTGACCCCATCTACTCAACAAGTTACTTTTATGAGCGTAGTTTTATTGGTTCAAAAAGAAAAGCAATTTTATTAAGAAAAGTTGGGTAAGTTCTGCCTAATTACAATGCCCTCGGTATTCAGCTTCTTCCCTCTTCTCATCGATCATAACAAGCGACTCGAGCAGGAGCTGTTCATTTTGCCTCTGATTAAAATTTTGTCTACGATGAGAAGGGACTTGTAGTTCGTCGGGGATCATTTCTTTTGAACCATACGCCAGAGCGAACGGGGTATGCCCGGTTGCTTCGTTGTGTGTTTTTCTGTAAGCCCATAGCACGATGAAAGCTCATCAACCCAATTCCTTTTAGCTTCGATTAGCTGTTTTTTGATGGTGGACTCGATGATTTTGTTTATTGCTTTCACTTGCCTGTTTGCTTGCGGGTGAGCGATTGAGGAAAAGCTCTTCCCTATTTGGAAGCGTTTGCAAAATTCTTTGAACTCGACGCTTTCGAATTAGGTCATGCTATCAGTGATGATTTTTTGTAGCATACCAAACCTATAAATAATATTCGGGCTACAGATGTGCATGGATTCTATCTCCAACACTTACACAATTTTTAGTCCAACTATAAGTGCCTCATATTATGTTTCGTTATTTGTCGCTAGAAACTCTAATCGAAAGCTGTAGCAAATGGCTCATCCTTCGGGAGTTTCAATCACTACCCCTGCCCCCGAGCAGAAGTTATTAGATGAGCCATCGATGAAGAGTTTCCATCGTGTTTCCACCTCTGATGGTATTTCCTCTTCACCATCCTGTATGGTAAATTCGATGATGAAATATGCCAATGCTTTCCCGTTGATTGTCCTTCAATGATAAAGTGATTTCTTGGCTCAAGTCGATATTCCATTTGATGAGCCGGCCGGAAGTCCCGGGGCGGTACAATACTTGCTTTGCAGGTTGATCGATCAATGCTTTAATTGGGTGTGCCTGGAAATACGGTCTAACTTCTTGGACGTGATTAAGAGACAATATGCTAGATTTTCCAATTTTGGGTATTTTTTTCAGTTCCAGTGAACCACTTACTAATGCAGTATATGGGTCCCTGAATTCTAGCTTCTTCACGCACAACAGCGGCACTTAACGCATGAGGTGAGATTGCTAACTAGAAGAACAAGCTCTCTCCATCTACTGGCTTTGATAGGATCAGCGGGGTTTCCTTATGTCGTAGAAACTCTTCAGATGTGGTTTGACAAGCCTCATTCCATTCGAAGTTCTTCTTTCCTTTCTTTAGTGCATTATATGAACCAGCTTAGCGCTGCGACTTTCCCATTCAAGCTTTGTAACTCCTTCTTGTTCTTTGGGGCTTCGACTTCTCATAGGGTAGTTATTTGCTCAGGATTTGCTTCAATGTCTCTGCCACTCCCTATGAACTCGAAAAACTTTCTGGAGGCTATCCCAAAGTGACATTTATGTGGAATGAGCTTCATCCTATATTTCCGGAGTATTTCAAACATTTCGGCAGGATTATCTAAGTGATTGGCAGCTGTTTGTTATTTAACCAACATGTCGTCCACATAGACTTTCATGAGTTTTTTGATCTAAATTTGAGCATGGCATTTATCAGTCGCTGGTAAGTTGCCCTCGCATTCTTTAAACTGAATGGAATTACCCTGTGGCGGTATAATCCTAGAACAGTGTGAAGCTGGTGTTTTCCTAATCAGGTTCATGCATCAAGATCTGGTTGTATCCTGAGTATGCATCCATGAATGATAGCAGTTCATGTCCAGCCGTCCTGTCCACAAGCTAGTCAATTCTGAGAAGTGGAAAACTATCTTTCAGGCATGCTTTGTTTAAATCTAAGTAGTCGATGCAAGTTTGCCATTTTCCGTTTGAATTCTTGACCAAAACCGAGGTCGCATCACGGATAAAACTGTTGGCCATCGGCTTGTCTACTTCTTTTCTCAATGCCTTAGACGCTCGAGGCCCAGGTTGCGCATTTTCTACTTTATCGGCATAAACCTGGGATCAATATTGAGGGCATGGCATGCAGTTTCTAGTGATCCCCACCATATTGGAACGTGTCCAGGCGAACACATCCAAGTTGGAGCAAAGAAATTTAGTGAGTTCCAATCGCATTTTGCTCCTAAGGTACAATCCAACTTTCAAGACCCGCATTGGGTCATCCATGTCTATTGGAACAAACACCGTCAATGTTATCAATGTTGCCCGATCCTCCCCTAAACTCTTCTTTCTAGGGTTCAAAGCCTTGTCGAATCGGGTATGGCCCCCAAGCTAGAGGCAGCTCTGTAGTTGCCATTTGGCAGGTTCATGAATGTGGAGAGTTCTCCCCACATTCTTTCCCCCTTTTCCTTTATTTTAGATTCGTGCAGTTCTGCAATGTAACAATTTTTGGTGACATGATCTCCTTTGACCACCCCAGTTCCATTCACCATTGGGAATTTCATGGTAAGGCACCACTGGGCCAAAGAGATTCTGAAATCCTTCAACGTGGGCCGTCCCAAGAAGGTATTATATGTAGAAGTTTCATCTATGATCGTGAAAATTTGGATAAGGGTGACTCTTCAGTTGCCATCCCCAAGCTCTATAGGCATATCAATCGTCCCGGTGGGTTGTTTAGGTTCATTGGTGAATCCTTGGATTTTTGTTTAGCAGGCAGATACATCTTTTATGCCGATCTTCATCTGGTCAAAGTTGCGTTTGAAAAAAATATTCTTAGAACTACCAATATCAACCAATACTCATCAAATCATAGTGGGTCCGAACCCTACTGTCACGACCATAGGATCGAGAATTGGAGCTTCAATCCCTTCAATGTGTCGATTTCAAAATACTATATCATCGTTCAGAGTTCTCTACTGCTTGATGGGGGGTTTATCTTCGATCACAAGGCATGAATCCTTCAGAGCGTGTTTTAATGAGCTCGTATATCGCTCAATTTCTCCCCAACTCCTTTGAGCAGGACGAGGTCCTCCAAATATCGTTCCAATGTTGAGTCTCTGGCCAGTTCATCTAGATCTCTCTTTGCTTGTTCCATCTTAGTTTCCTCGACCCTTAGGAGCTTAGGGAGCCACGGGTTAGTCAATATTTTATCATTTCTTCACGTATTGCTGAAGCTTGTTTTCCCGGATCAGTTCTTCAGTCAAGTTCTTTAGGTAATGACACTCGCTCATATTGTGACCATCCATTTCGTGGAAGCGACGGTACTTCTCGGAATGCTTTTGTTGTTCAATTGCTTCCTTTTTAGGGGGTTTCTTGTACTCCTCTGTCCCTTGTGTTGTGAGTTAGATGTTTTTTGGAGTACCATTGAGCGGGGTGTAATCTTTGGGCATGAAGCCTTTAAGCCTCTTATTATTACCACTTCGTTTGTTGGAATTTCGATTCTTCCTTTTCTGGTTTCCGTCTTCTCCGGCACTTCCTTCAACGATCCCGGAGGTATTCATGTCCTTGTTTATCGCCATGCCACTCCGCCTAACTTCATCGATTGTAAGCTAGTAGATTTCCTTTCTAACTTCTGTGCCTCTTCCAATCACAAGTATTGACTCGCCTTACCGTTGAAGTCCTTCCTAGTGGTAGTTTGTTTCATTTTGATCCATTTTCAAACTCAGTTCTGGGGTAGATGGCTCAGACCAGGGACATACAAACCATATCCTTATTCGGATTGCTTACTTCTGTTACCGCGGTACTAAACCTGTTCATGAAAGACTTTTGAGATTCATTTTGTCCCTAGAATAGATTGGACAAGGACATTACATCTTTAGGCTACGCCGTGTGAAGTCTAAATTGATCAAGGAATCTTGTTGCTAACTGATCGAAAGTGGAGATGGACTTTGGCGGAAGTCTAGCGAACCACATGGGAGCAATTCCCTCTAGGGAAATTGGTAAACATCTACATCAAACGGTGTCCGAAGCATTCGCTCCGTCCATGTACCAATTGTACTTGTATAGATAGGGTTTTGAGTCTCTCTTGCAGTCATAGGACAGAATGGTTGGCATAGTGAACTTTTTTGGGTACCACTCGCTCAAGATCTCAACAGTGAAGGGAGTCCGACTTGGAGCAAATCCCCACTCATCATCTCTTCTATTCTTATTCTCATCCATTAATCGCTTGACCATATCCGCAATATATGCCTCAGATGTCAAGTAGTCCAGGGGTCTGCTATCAATAACCACACCGAGTGTTTGGCTTTGCAAATTGCAAACGATCTTGTTGAGTGGGCTGAAGCCTAGACACTCCTATCTTCAGAAGAGCCACTCCCTCGAGATTCCATTAGCATGCGGTTGGTCAGATTGGAGCAGTTTGGACATCCTGGCATTATTGAATGCACTAGCATGTCTTTCCAACTTGTCGTCATTAAGTTTCTCTCTATTTTTTGAGTCGGAGAGGTCCACGACTATATCCTCTTATGGAGTCTTTGCTCCTAGGTTCAAGTTTGTATCTAGTTGCTTCACGGTTGGTGGAGTGCTTGTGTTTCCTTCTTTATTGATTCCCATGGTTCTACTTATCACTCCTTTTTACATTGCTTCCCGTTTCTTCTATTTAGACCAGAAACGGAAGAATTTACTTGTTCTACAGCAGTCGTGGGTTCTGTCATGATTCTTGGAGCAGGATGTGATTGTAAGGTCAAAAGGGCATTAAGTTTGCCCATAAGACCTCTTTGACTTCTTTCCATTTTCTAATTGATTTCATCAACCATTTTATTAAATTCGTCTCTTGTAACAACTTCGTGTTGATTAGAGGATCCTGGCACCTGATCTCCTGCATTAGGGCCATTTACTTCGATTTTTTGATAATTCATCTCTTCTCCAGCTATTATTGCCCTGTGGATCTTTTAGAAGCAGTTCTCATTCTTCCCAAAGCCATTGATTCTTAGCAGCAGATCTTTTGAACAAGATTAAGGACCTAACTTTTGGACCTATCTGATCCAAAGTGGATAGCTAGATCTAACCCTGAGTTGGGTTTTCAGTGAAAGCACCAAAATATTAACCCAAAAAATGGATCAAAACGCTAGATTGAGTGTGAAAGCACCAGTCTTGTTCTTACAGAGCAATAATATAGAGAATAAATGTAAAAAGAGTAGAAATATTAAAAAGACAAGAAGATTTTTATAGTGGTCCGGCTGTTAATAAAGCCTACGTCCACTTCATAACTTTCTATTAACTGACTATTGTTACAAGTTGAATCAGATTACAATATGATTATTGTGGAGGGAAAGGGTGAAGAATAATCTCTACAGAGTTCCAACAGCAGTCCAGCAGATCCTGTTTATGTTGCAGGTAGGATTGTTTTTATAGGGATTAGAGAGATACTAGGCTAGCTTGCCATGCCAAAAGCTTGCCTTTGGAAGTACGAAGGTTCATTGAGAGTTTCATAGCCAACCGAGTCAATTTGATGGATCGCTAGCAATCCATAGTTTTTGGATTGCTAACTATTCAACTGCTTGGGATGCTCTCCTTCATCCTTTCCTTTAAACTTCGTGGCACTCTAGCACAAACAGATGGATCGCTAGCAATCCATTATGCATGGATCGCTAGCGATCCATGTACTTAGTGGATTTTTTGACTTCATCTTTTGAATTGCATTTGTTGTCTCGTGTTGATGTTCTCCATATTGCCTTGTTTGGATGATGATCCATACATTGGTTGCATTAGACTACTGATTGAACTAGACAAATGCTTACTTCTCAATCTAACTAGTTTACTCCATCAAACTTAGCAATCATTCCTAGAATACCTATTGGATCACGATGCAAGAGGATTGGTGGAACTTTGAGTGATTCTTATGGATCGCTAGCGATCCATAGGAGATGGATTGCTAGCGATCCATCACCTTGGCATATTTTTGCTTTCTTTTACTCTAATTTTTCATAGCTGGTTCTTCTAGTCCTTTTGGTGGGATATTAAGTTAATCTGACTCAATGAAGATGTTCCGACTTCTATTGAATTCTGCTAGGTTAAAAACTCGGATAACATATATTGAATGTTAAAATCCAATGGTTTCGAAAAGAACACTTTTAAATGGTTTTGTGATGTTTTCAAAGAGTATGCCTTAAGTCTTTCGAAAGGTAAGCTTTAATGCTTTCGAAAGGAATATCTTTACTGGTTTCGAAAGGAAGATTTCAATGCTTTCGAAAGGAATATTTTAAATGCTTTGAAAGGTATATCTTTAAGCATTTTGAAAGGAAGGTTTGAATACTTTCGAAAGGTATGTTTTAATGGTTTTGAAAGAAAAGGCCAAAGGTTTCGAAAGCCTTAGTTTTCAAACAAGAAACCCAATCTCATTTTTAAAGGTAAACCTATGACAATATGAAAGAGTTTTGAAATAGCATTTAACTTTGGAGTTTGAAGAAGCTTTCGTTGATAAAGATAGCGGGTTAAGGGTATTAACCATATTTCATTTGAAAATGGTTAAAAGGAAACTAAACCGTAGATGTTTATATTATTATGTTATGATCAACTGTCATATATGCTTCTTCTGTAAACATATTCACTTTATAATCAACCCATAACCACATTTTTGGGTGTTAAGGGCAGAATAACTAGACAGGTTGACCCAGTAGTGAATATATATTGAGTTAACTCATGTATGAGTAGAATTACATCCAAGAGGTCAGAAAGACCAGAATATTGGATGCCCAAAGACTGATCAAAATATTTGTGGTTAGACTGGTTCTTAGTAAGCCTATGAAAACTATGTATGGAAATAGTTATTGGTAGGGGCTAATAGGTTCTTAGTGGTTCCATGAAAACTATGTCCGGACAAGTTATTGAAAGAGACGATAGGTTCATAGTGATCCCATAGAAACTGTGATACGAGAGAAGTTATTGGAGTATCCAATAGGCTCATAGTAAGCCCATGAAAACTATGATTGGATAAAGTTATTGGTAGATACTAATAGATTCATAAAGATCCCATGGAAACTATGATTGAATGATGGTATTGGTAGGAACCAATAGGTTCATAGTGATCCCATGAAAACTATGAAAATGGATAGTAATTCCATAAAGACATAACAGGTTATTAGTCAGCCAATGAAAATTAATAGGTTAATAGTGACTCTAGAAACTATAACTTGAGAAGATAGTAAGATAAACGAGGATGGGAAATCTAGTGCATATTGCATGTCATCATAATACTTTTTATTATGTTATGTTTTAACCATTGTGGATGCAGGTGCACAGTATATGGTTATTATAAATTGAGTTAAGGTACTAATGAGGGGAAAACCCATTCCGCTAAGCGGCGTAATATTGCTAGATATCTATATGGTTCAAGATGGAAGGTTATTATTCATACCAAACTTTTTGTCTGACTCGAAGTTTATGTTTTCCCCTTAAACTCTCGAGTGCTCAATTAATTTTGAGTAGTTTGAGAGTTAAGGTTTTTAGGTCCTCCTTTATACGAATAAGCTCCCAAAGACATGCAGGAGGCAAGCTAGCTATTAGGATTTTTTCCTCTTTGATTCCATTGTATTTTAGTTTTAATGGCAAAGGATTTTAATTGCCTACATTTAGACTCTGATCATCTAATGGGGCATCTTCATATTTCGCTTTGGTGTGTTTTATAATAATTATATTTCTCTGAACATGGTTTATGAAATTGGGATTATGAATTCAAAATATGATTTGAAGTGGAATGAGAAAGTTTTCTTATGAGTTTTTTTTTTCATATTCATGTGCTTCTATTATATCAATGTATCTAACATTACCGCATTTGGTCATTGATAATTAATAACTATGGATGACTACAACATTCGTAGCAATTAGTTTTGGGCCTCCAAGTGGGGGATGTTACAAACCTAGACATCTAATTCATATAGTAGCTAGGGATGAGAAGAAGCTTAGGAACAAGACAGTCGGATTGGTAAAAGTTCAATGGAGCGACAACGAGAACGCCTGTACTTAGGAAACATAAAGCATAATTAAAGACAACTATCCTGGCTTGTTTGATGGTACGTTTTACATATATACTTTTATGTTTGATGTGTGTGCCTTACTGTAATTTCGAGGACAAAATTCTTTAAGGAGGGGAGTTTGTAACACCCTTAATTTTGATTATTTTTTTTTAGGAATTTAACTGGACAATTAAACAAAATAATGTAAAATAGTAAGGAGATTGAGATTTGATAATTATTAAATCTCAAGCCTTAACTAACGAATTAACGAGATTAATTATAACATTAATAAGAAGGAGGATATGATGAGAGCAAAATAGGAAAGAGCATATTCCCTTAATACATATTCTCTCATTCTTATTTCCTCCCAAACTTCGTTCACACAAAAAGAAAATAAAGAAAGCTAAGGCAGCCATTACCAAGGGGATTCAAGAAGAGTAAGGCTAGAAAAATCAAAAGAAAGCTTAGGGAAATCAAGTCTAAACATAAATCTCAAGATCCTATATCAAACTAAGATTAATAATAATTATGCATCTCAAGTTTTAACTACTATTTTTGGTTTTGAGTATAAATCTGAATCATTTACTTATATTATACCATGTTTTGATTATTTGGATGATTGTACGCTTATTGATGAATTTATGGAATTTATTTATAAAATTAAGTGATAAATTTCGATTAGAAAACCCATCTTGTGACACCCAAATGACTCAAAATTTTGATATGAAGTAAGAAACATTATTTTGAAAGTGGGTTTTAATTTCATAATTTTCTAATTTATTGAGATTATTTGGCAAATTTTCTTATGTTGAAAAATGGTTTATTTTGGGTTTTATTATTAAAAATAATTAAATTATGTTTTGCCCCTGGAATTTTTATATGTTAATGAATATAATAAATCATATTTATTGTGATTTGGGGCATTTTTCACAAATGTTTAAGAAGGATTATAAACTTAATAAGTTAGAAGGGCTTAAATGTTATATTAAAATATTAATATAAGATTAAGGATTTGCAAATGTTTTGGAAATGATAATTTTGATCTATGGAAAAATTCTATAAAGGATTTTATAAAGATAATTATTAACAATTGAGATTTTGATAAATAATAGGAGTTGTTGGAAAAGGACTTACTTTTATTAGTAAAATGATATTTATAATGTGAATTGCCAGTTTGTTATGCCGATAAAGGTTGACGTCGCCTTTCATCTTACCTCTTTCTAACATCTTTAACGGAAATCATGGAAAACACATAGGATATCAACACAGGTTGGTATGATGGCCTTGGTTGAAGTCAAGGATGTAGCATCGAAGTCAACGAGATGATCTTCCATGTGAACCTTGTCGCATGTTATCATTGTCATAAGTTAATGATGCCGCACTTTTATTCTTGGCATTAATGGTGTCATGTTTTATTAAACATGCTGACTATTTTGACTTCGGCTATGAACATGCTGCATTTTATCATCTCGACTCTATTGTTTGTCAGTTTTATCCCTTATCCCTCTGTCCTTGTCATATGTTTTCGAAGAAGGCGGTGAAGCCATATATTTTGACTTTGGCTTTAATTGCTGTTGCATGTCATCATTGTTGGCACTGACCCTAAGGCGTTGCCACCTACTTCTTTAAAACATTATAAGGTAGCTTTGTCACCTCTATACTATCATCGTTGATGTTAAAGTTAAAGGGCAATGAGGTCACTTATGTTAGTGTTGTTATTCCCTTATTTGAGATCGCCGGATTTATACTAAGTAAATCCATGAAGCCTAACACTATGATATGCGATGTAGACACCATCGACCATATAGCCTTATGTTTTATAAATCAAAGACTTTACTATGTTTTGACATTGAAGAGGGGCGAAGACCCTTAATGACGAGATTGACGTCGAGTTTTACTAAAGTTATAGTTTTATTAAATTTAGTGAATTAGCCTATGGTTTTGAGGTAAGACAACCTTTAAGTGTTTTCGAACTTCATCAATATTGTTTTATAAAGACATATAAATATCTTGGAATGATATTTTGGATAAAATAAAGGGTTATGATATCCTAGATTTGAATATGATTTCAAGGGTTAAATCATTTACGAAGGTTTTGTTTTCAAGGAAATGGTAAAGAATTTAGCCTAGAATTTTAATAAAGATTTATTACTCTTATCATCTTTAGACAAATTATGATTGGATGAATTGACTTAGAGATTTGAAAACCATATTGGACTAGTATAGGGCCATGTCCTATACTTCAGCTATTAGCCCCTAGCTGATATAAGTTCAAAATTCTAGTGCGTAGGGCTTTGTTACGGGTAAGACTTAAAGTAGGTTTACTGACAAAAATGAATAAAGAGGAGATAGGCTATTGGTGAAAATTTTCTTTGAAATTGTGTTTATAATTATTTCATATTATTGTGATTCTTATGTTATGGATACCATTAACATGACTATATTTTTTCACCGGAAATTAATACTATAGATGACTACATCATCTGTAGCTTTTAGTTTGGGCCTAAAAATGGGGGATGTTACACTTACATACCATTTCCATATCAAAACCCTTAGTCAAATTCAAAGAAAAAGAATAAGAAGTGGAATAGAAGTAAAATGCTAAAATTACAAATCTAAAAATTCCCAATATTTTAGTGTGTGTGTGTCTGTAAACAATTGAGATTCCAACCCAAGAATTGACATTTTGCTTTAGGTAGAATTTTGGGGGTTTTAAGGTGATGTTTCATAAACTGAAAATCCTTAAGGCATATAATAAATTGAAACTACACTATTCAATTACTAAAATAGAAAGAATGAGATTTCCACTCACCGTAGGCCCTTAGCTCTTTCTCCTTTTGGATTTATCACGCCTTCAATAATCTCTTTCAGGTCTCCCCTTTTAAATATATACAACAAGATTTGTGTATGTACACACACATATGTATATATGATTTACAAATTGAGGGATCAGAGGATAATAGAATTAGAAAATAAACTAATAAACTTTTAAATTTTGTTGTACGAAACCCTAAAGAACCTTTTTCTGAATCTGAAGAGAGAGATTGATAGAGCTTCGCCAATCTGCTAAAATAATTTATGAATAAAAGTGAGTGGGCTAGCTTCCTATTTATAGTGCTTGAAATGCTCCATAACTATCGAATTTAAGTCAGTTTAATATTATAAAATCTAGAATGTTCATTGCTGCAAAAATCTAACCAATACCGTTATTCACCGGTCGACTTCGGCTACATAGTAGTCGACCAGTCCTAGGGGAGGGTCGACCGGTTCTATTGTTTTGTGAAGGATTTATGTCGCTGTTTTATATTTATTTTCTTTCTTAATTGCAATTTAATGTTACCATTAATTTTAACATTTACTTGAACCCCAAGTCAAATTACTATTAACTTTGTTATCCGGCATTTTGACCTAGCTATTGCGAATTGATTGTACAAGTTAGATTCCACTGTCATCAAGGCTAGTAAGTCCAGAGTGATGATCATGGGGTCCAGAAGTCAAGTACAGATGGTAATATGAAGCCATGGTTGAATAAAATTGAGGGAAGCAATGTAGAATGTTTGAAGTATGGAATATAGTTCAACATAATGGAGGGGTCGGCTATAATAATTCTCCAACATAGGGATCGACATATTTTAACTAAGCAAGTGCAAGTCAATGGGAAACATTTAATTTCTCGAGATCCATAAGTTCAATGCATATGAAATTTTATGAATAAGATGAGGGGACCCTAGAGAGCATACCTTAGGGAACATACCTCAAAAAATGAAGCAAGAGGGATCAACCAAATTCCATCAATAAGGATCGGCTAAAATCAGAAAACAACTCATACTGAAGCAAAGATCGAGCAATAACTCAAGTTATATTCATCCAATTAGCATGAAACTTAGAGGCTAAGCACATTACAACCTGAAAAATCTACCATAAGGATCGCACCCCCAAATTCCTTTAAACAAGGATCGGGACTGATCCCTATTCCTTGGGATTTGGGCCACGTGATCCCTCTGATGGATCCATATGGTTTTAGAGAACCTTCAGTCGAATTTTCAGGGAGATATTCATCGTCTTCCCATATAAATATAGACTTGGCTGTTCATTTTCTAGACTTTTACGCTGCTTGTACTCTATTGTAACTAAGGATTTTCATCCAATCCCTATTGTACTCAGTTTACAAAGTGGTTAATAAAGCTATTTATTAAAAGTGGACGTAGGCAACAACACTGAACCACTATAAATCATTGTGTTCGTGGATTTTTTTGACTTTATGCTATTTTGCTGCTTGTTCCCTCTGTTGTCATTTTATATTCTTCATTTATTTCTCTTCAAAACTTATATTGGGGGTTTGTGCCAACTTTTGGTGCAAACATTTTGGTGCTTTCACTGAGTATCTAGATTCTCAACCCTATTTGGATCTCTTTGTTACTACTGGATTGCATAAATCCCTTGAAGATATCCAAAATTATCTTCAAGAAGCTTATTCGTTCTATTTAGATTTGCAAAATTCTAAGTTAGGAATACTAGATCTACATCTCAAAACACAAAAAGAGACGAGAACGTCAGAATCCAAGATGGAATTCCGAGCAATCTACAAATAGATGTGAATGCTACCAATCTAGTTGATGTCCAAAATGCGGGAGACACAAGAGCCAAATTCCAAAATCTGATCAGAGAGTCAATGGATAGCCGCCAACGGTTGAATCGGCAGATTCAAGCCAATATCAATCGAATGAACCAACTCAATCAGCAATAGCGTGGGAAAGCTAGGAGGGACCCAACCTCTTGTTCTACATTGAAGAGTTCTAGTTCATCAAGTGTGATATAGATGCAGACATTGCATAATTGGTGGATATCACATAAAAGTTTTTGGACATCAATAGACAAGATATCACATAAAAGTTTTTGGACATCAATAGACAAGCCAACCAGGCTTGTCGAGATCGATCGGTACCGATCCTTCTATAGGGATTAGGGCTGATCCCTCTTACAGAGGGGGAAGCTTGCCTCTTCATGTTTTTGCACAAGCTGGAGCTATTGCGATCAATTTGGATCTGGAGTTCAGATGGATGAAGACCAATTACCTCCTTGAAATGACGATGAAGTGAATGTGCAAGATACAAATCGAGAGCATGTTGAGCTATGAAGGCATGGAACGGCTCGTAGACATCGACCGGGCCATTTAACGAGGTGGAGCACGACCACTACTCGGATTCAACTATCCAAACCTTGGACTTGTAGACTACGGTTAGACAGGCAAGTGAGGGAGAGCCAAGGCTTGACCAATGATGATTAGGCCATCTAGAGAAGCCATGCCTCATTCGCCTATAATATCCAACACACTGAGTATCCAAGGAGATTCAACATGCTGTCGATGCCCGCCTACATGGCAAAAATCGACCCTAGGCAACACATCATGGGTATGAATGGCTGATGGATTCCACACGAGCTGATGATGAAACAAAGTGTATATGTTTTCCTATTATTCTATTTGGCATAACGACAATGTGGTTTATGAGACTACCCCCAGGGTCAATCTCTAGATTTCATGATTTAGCAATGAAGTTTGTAGAGTAGTTTCATATGCATGCACTTGGCCGAAAGACGTGATGTCCCTATCCAGCATGATCCAGGCATCTGGAGAATCACTGAAAGATTATTAGGAGAGATTTCATACAAAACTTAGTAATTCGAATGACCATTCAATATTAATGGCGGTAACGAGAGGGATTGATCCAGAATCTGACTTTGGCGATTGGTTAGCTGGCAAACCACCCACAACATTGGAACATTTCTATGCAAAAGCACCTTAATATTTGAGAAAATAGGAAGCTTGATGCTCTAGGAAGAAGAATGTTGCGGGACCAAGTAGAGCAATAGTGCAGAGTAGCATTGCAGTGAAACAGTCCGAGGAGAGATTTGGAAATGTTCAAGTGAGTGCACAAAATAAACCGAATCAGCAAAAGGAAGGTAGTGATCGGAACCATGAATGAAAAAGGGATTCTAGAAGAGGAAAGCCTAGGATTTCAATGTACAATACCTACAAACCACTAAATACATCTTTAGAGAACATTTATTTGTCTACCTGCAATACCATGCAGTACAGGAAACCACCTCCAAAAGAATCGATGGAGAAATAGAACCAGATTGAAAAATATTGCATGTTCTATGAATGTTATGGTCATAACACGAATGAGTGTAGGCATCCCCAAGATATTATCGAGAAAGAAAGTTACAGCAGTTTGTTAAATCCCCGTAGGATGGCGGGCATGTGACATCTGACCTTAACTGAGGACAAGCTCCCCATAGGGGCGAGGAGCCTGCATGGACTTATGGAAGATTAGTGATCAATAAATAGTTGGAGGACCACTTCCAATTGATAAGAGTTGGCATGAGATGGAGTGTTATTATAGCGTGATCAAGCACATGAATTTTGAATGTTGTTCTAATACAGAAGATAGAGCTCCAACAAAATAGCAGCGTACAATGGAAAATGACATTGTGTTTACAAATAGAGATGTAGATAAGGTGGAGGCACCGACGATCGACCCGATGGTCATCTTGTCCATGATCGGCTCCGCCTTAGTGAAGAAGACTTTGGTTGATTGTGAAAGTTCCATAAATATAATTTTTAGAAAGGTTTATGATCAGATGAGGATGGAAGCCAAGGACCTGAAACCATCTAAAGCATGCATTCATAGCTTTAACAATGTCGCGACCAAAGCTGTTGGATATGTCGAATTGCCCGTGGAGTTGAGAGAAGGTGACTACAGGAGAGTGCTGATTTCGCCATTTATTGTCTTGAATATTGACTCTCCATACAATATTTTTCTAGGTCGACCAGTCCTTGCTGAATTTAGAGCAGCTCTCGCCTCGTGGTGTTTAACTTTGAAGTTCCCAGCTGATAACGGTGTTGGAGTTGTGCATGGTGATCAAGCAACCGGGCGTGCTTGCTATGTTGCTGAATTGAGAGATGCTCAATGGAAGGAGAACAGCAATGGTGCTGACAAGTCTCTCACATACAAATCGCCGAGGATTGACATCCAATGCCTGGGCCTTGGCTCGGACGCCATAGTCGATTCTATAAAGACATGGATTTGAGGGATGACGAGGAGGAGCCCAAAGAGACCAAGGCTGCACCGGCTAAGCTGACGATTGACGTCACAATCAGCCATGACGAACCATTACGGGTCCTAAAGATCGGATCACATCTCAGTCCCTCGATGATGAATGAACTTACTAGCTTTCTCTGAGCAGATCTTGATGTATTCGCTTGGACTCATGTCCTAGTGAAACAGAAAAGGTAAGGCATGGATCTGGAGAGATTTACTGCCCTTAAAGTGGAGGTGGATAGGCTCAAAGGCAATGTGTAATTTGCGATGGCCTCTACCTTAAATGGGTGCCTAATCCTATACTTATGAGAAAGGTGAATGGAAAGTGGCAGACATGTGTTGACTACTCGGACTTAAATAAGGCATGCCCAAAAGATAGTTTTCCCCTTTTAAGGATCGACCAGTTAGTAGACTCAACCGCATGACATGAATTTCTATCTTTAATGGATGCATACTATGGATATAACCAAATACCGATGCAAATTCTCGATCAAGATATCACCATCTTCGTTACCAATTTTGGATTGTGTTGTTATGTGGTAATGCCATTTGGATTGAAGAACACTGAAGCAACTTATCAGCATCTAATCAACAGAATGTTTGAAGATCGGATTGGAAAGATGATGGAGGTATTTATGGATGATATGCTCGTGAAGTCATGACAATCAAGCGACCACATTAGAGACTTGGTAGAAATGTTCGATATCCTCCAATATTAAAAAAATGAAAATCAATCCTCTGAAGTGTGCTTTTGGTATTGCATCTAGAAAGTTCTTGGGTTTCATCGTTGATGCCCATGGAATCGAAGCTAATCCTGAGAAGATTCAAGCAATTTGCAACACCTAAGTGCCGAAGATCATCAAGCAAGTACAGAGTCTAAATGGGAAAGTTGCTACCTTAAGTTGGTTTATTTCCAAAGTCGTCGATAAATGCATTCCTTTCTTTGACGAAAAAGAACTTTAAATGGACATAGGATTGTGAAGACACATTCCAAGTTTTGGTGAGCCATTTAGAGGGGCCTCCCATCTTGTCAAATACGATGGATCATGAAGACTATATATCTACTTGGCCGTGTCGGTATTGGTTATAAGTATGCACTGCTTAGCGAGGAAAATTAGATCCAAAAACTGGTCTATTGTGTTAGCAAGCGATTAACAGGAGCGGAAAAGAATTATAAGAAGCTAGAGAAATTGCGTATTACTTGTTAATTGCTTCATGGAAGCTCCGCCCCTTTTTTCAGGCTCATCCTATTAATGTTTACACCGACCAGCCGTTACGACAGGTCCTACAGCAACCTAAGACGTTTGGGAGGTTACTCAAGTGGAACATCGAACTGAGCCAATTCGACATCACTTATCTTCCTCAGAGAGCCATCCAAGGATAGGTATTGGTGGACTTTATAGCATAATTTACTGCACAAGATGATCTCCCATAGAGCGATGGATCCCTTACCATTTGGTGGAAAATTTATACGGATGGAGCATCAAATGGTCGTTATTCTAGAGCCAGAATCATGCTAGTAACTCTAGAGGATCGATCAATTTGCTACGCTTTGAAGCTTAACTTCTCTATGATGAACAACGAAGTTGAGTATGAAGCTCTGATTGCTGGAATCAAACTTGTTAGAGAGCTGGGGATAAAATCTCTTAGAATATTTTGCGACTTACAGTAGTATACCAAGTCAGAAGAGATTGCCAAGCTAAAGGACAACGATTCACGCCGTACCTAATCCAAGTCCAAGAGCTATTGGCTGGCTTTGAGTATTATGACACCATGCACATTCCCCGAAATCAAAACAAAGAGGCAGATTTATTGGCAAATTTTTCTAGCACTAGGGATGCAAAACAGACGGGCTTGGTTCCAGTTGAAGTATTAGATGCTTCGAACATAAACCAGATGGGAATTGACCGAGTACTAGAGATGGAGCTTGAGAAGAAATCATGGATGACTCCGATCAAAGACTATTTGCTACAGGAAGTGCTTTTCGAATTAAGGATTGAAAGGTGAAAAATCTTCGCAAAGCTTCATGGTGTATTATTCAGGGAGGAGTCATGTATAGGAATAGTTTTTCCATTCCTTTACTCTGGTGTATCGCTCATGATGAAATAAAACGAGTCCTAAAATAAGTTCATGAAGGGGAATGTGACTGTCACACTGGGGAGCAAACCCTGTCAAAGAAAATACTCCATTATGGGTATTATTGGTCGAATGTCAACCAAGGTGTGCCGATTACTCTAGGCGATGTGACAAGTGCCATATGTATGCAAAAGTTCTGAGAGCTCCGTCGACGGAAATCACACAAATGGCCAGTCCATGGTCATTTGCCATATAGGGCATAGATATTACCAGTTCCTTATCAATTCCTAAAGGTGGTGTGAAGTAAGTAATAACCGCAGTTGATTACTTCACCAAATGGGCCAAAACGGAACCTTTAGCCACGATCATGACAAGGAAAGTAATCGAATTCATTGTTAGGAATATCATCTGTCATTTTGGCCATCCATGAACCATTGTAACAGATAATGGGACTTAATTTGATATTGCTGAATTCAAAGACACTACCGTCGACATATATTGATAAGAGATTTACAAAAGTTGCTCACCCTGAAGCAAGTAGATAAGTCGAAGCTGTGAAGAAAATCATAAAGTCCATTTTGAACAAGCGTTTGGAAAAGGCTAGTGGCAAGTGCGTGGATGAACTCCCAACAACATTATGGGCTTACAGAACCACCCACAAGTCCACGACTAGTCATACTCTATTCGCCCTTATTTACAGCTCCAAAGCCATCATTCTTGGTGAACTCGAAGTCCCTTCTCATCCAGTAACCTACTAAGATCCCAGAATGAATAGAGATCTCCTTTTAGAATCTCTATACTTTGTAGATAAGAAGGCGAGGAAGCTGATTTGAGGGCAGCTGCGCATCGACACTAAGTCGCCCGATACTACAACACTAAAGTCAGACCCAAAACCTTTGAAATCGGTGATCTCTTCTTGAAACAGGTTTTTCCTGCCCCGTCGCACATGAATCCTACTTGGGAAGGGCCATATATCATTGAACAGAGGCTTAGAGAGGGAATTTTCAAGCTAGCGAATGTTGATGTTGTCGCACTCCCTAGAGCATGTAATAACGAGCATTTACGATGCCATTTCACTCTTTCTTTTTTATTTAGTTGTATTCAATTTTTGAATTTTCTTTAGCATTTGATTTTCAAAATACATAATAAAACAAATTATGTCATTTCTTTCCATTTGGCGAATAAATTTTTAAATTTCCTTCATATCCATGATTGTTGTAGTATTACATATTAGTTACGATACCTGACTAACTAATATTGACATGTACAGGTTCCTAAAGTTTGGAGCTAGCCAATTACATAAGTTCATGATTGAACTAAACAACATGAGAATGGTCCGACCGTTTATCTGATGATTCTCGCTCATAACCCAATGGACAAAATACCAAATGAAGAATGGTTGTGACTCGACCATCCAAGGACTAAGTTAATCCTACTAAGCAATGGGACAGACAGGAATCAAAAGCGATCCTGATATGACCGATCGCTCGTTAAGTAAAACCTCGTGCTTGGAGGAAAATCAATCAGTTAAGGAAAGTATGATCCAACTATTTTTTAAAATAACTTTAAGTCCTAGGAATGTGGACTATAGTATAAACGAGAATTGGGTGCGATCTGATCATCCGCCAACCAACTCTTATAACCAGAGTGCGAATATGAGTATAAATAACTAGATGAGTGTGGTTCGACCACTCACTACACTATAAACTCCGACCTAAAACCGAATGGAGTATAAACTTTCTAAGGATAGAGTTCGACCATCGACTATCTAATTCCGCTAACCCGAGGCTAGGGGCAGAAGTATAATCACTCAAACTACTAAATCCGACAGTGTAACATTAGGGATCGAGCCCAGTGTTTGATATAACTTGAGGCCACAACCACATGGAGGCCTTAAGTAAAAAACTAACAGATGATTTTTCGAATTAACGAGCAACGATTTACAAGTACATTGAATAGAAAAGTAAGGTCAACTACCTAGAAAAAATTCACATTAGAGTTTGTTAGAAAACAAAGAACTTTTACTTGCATATTAAAATTGAAAATTGTTATATAAGTTTATTCAAAGGCAGGGGCCATACCCGCATAGTCACACCCAATAAAATGAGGAAAGCAGCTATACAATCTATAACAAACTAAGCTAAAGCAACGACTATTTCTTCTGCCCTTTTTCTCTTTTGAATTTTTTGGGAGTGGTGCCACTCGAGCTTCTGCTTATTCTTTTTTCAATCCTTTGTCGTCCATGGCAGGGAGTTTTAAGATGTTGGAGGGAGTTCTTTGGGAACCGACCCGGTGGGTGGAATGACTTCTAGTGGGATGAGACTTGGATCGTCGATGTCCACATTTCTCTCTCTTGATGCACTCTTTTAAGCTGAGCTCATCAGCATGTTCGGTGGCACCAGTGATCATACTGTCATCTGATTCATCTGGCAGTAGCGGGTCATAATCTTTTTCATCATCAAGTGCTTCGATAAATTGAGCGTCGGGGACTAGAATGTCGATGGCCTTTGGAATTTCAGTAGATGTCGATTGCTAATCTGCGACAGCATTGCTTCTTGAAGTTTTTCCAGGACCCAGAAGACCTGCAGATTCACGAAAATAAGAAAATAAGCTTATGATTATTGGGCATGAGGATCTCTTGAATAGTGGAGAATAAAGCAGGATACCCGTGTTCGGCTGACTTTCAGTTGTCGCTGGAATACTCCCCTATAGAATATGAATCAACACATTTGATTGATAGCCGGGTCTATCTAGATCATAGCTCAATCCTGTCCCATGCCAAGAGAAACTGATGCTCCGGCCGTTTAAAGTGAAGGGTGGCCTTTAGGATCAGACTCCAAAGACCAAGCGATGTTTTTCCCTTCACTGGAGGGTGCTAAAATATCAAAGTATCGGATTCTAGTGGCAGCATGGTCTAAAGGTTCATCCTCACGAAAATCTCCCTTACTAGCTTCTCTTCATCTAAATCAGAATCATCGAGGGCCTTCTTCTTCATTTCAACAATGTATTCCAAAGCCTCGGCTAGTGATTCAAGATAGCCCTCTCTAAGGAAACTCAGATCGTGATGAATTAAGACTTTAGCATTATATGCAATGATCAAAGGATCGAACATATCCTTAATTTTATTTCGACTAGCTTCTTTGGCATATTCTAACCGAGCCTTGATCTAATCTATAACCTCGTTGCAGCCTACTTCTCTTGCCTCTTCCTTGAGGACTTCAATTTGAGCGAATTGCTTATCAAGCTTAATTTTCACTCCTCGGATTTCGACGGCCTCTTCGCAATATCTTTGCGACTCCTCCTAAGCTTTGATTTTTTTCTTCCTTCTCTTTTTTAAGGAGTTCTTCGAGTTCCTCAACGTGGCAGGCCAGAATGATTTTCTCATTCTCCAGTGTATCTTTTTCCAATGCAAGCACACCGCTGCAGTTGAGGGCAACATCCAGTTTCTTTTTGTGAACCGCTTCTAGACGATTAACCGCCTTAGATGTTTCTTTAGCACTCTTTTATGCCAAGGTTAGCTCCGTTGTCAATTCCGGGATCTTATCTTCTTGGTGTCTAATTATGTCTTTGTCATGAACCGCCTCTAGCTTGAGACAATCGATTTCATGTTGTCTCTTGATAGACACTCTGGAGATTTATTTGGTTAGACGTTTGCTTCGTGTTGCATAAAAACATCATTGGCACATGCAAGGGAACTTGCTTTAGCATTCCTTGGAATTGTATGAATGGAAGGAACGAACTTAAGACCGTTGAAGCAAATTTTGGGAAATTGACCTTAAGTTCGGCCAATTTTTCTACCGTGGAAGCCTCAGGAGCTACAGTGCTGCTTAGACGGCATAGGAATTTGTGGAGCATGGAAAGAAGTTTGATCACCACTATGTACATGAATATTGGGTTGAACTTCTTGGTGGGACGATTGAGATTGGGACTTATGTTTAGAAGATGAAGACTCCCTCGATTGACAACTTCTTTTCCAACCGTCATCTCTCTCTCGACACCTACCCGAGTCTGGACGTTGGATCCATACTGTGTCGACGAGCTCCTTAAATGATCAAAGGCATGGGATTGAGACATCGCACCTGCAAACTGAACAAAGGTACATAAGTGATCAATAAACAAATGATAGAGGAAAATTGTGCATTGAAGTGCACGTAATTGTAAGTATTATAGTGTCTACCCGATGGAGCAGTTGGTCCTGCCTTGCTCATAAGAGTTTATCCCCTTTGCTAATAGGAGGAATATCATCACCACTCCTGGTGGGAGAATCAAGCCCCTCATTGCTAATGTTGGGAAAGTCATAAGTCATTATATCATCAGGGATTGGGAGATTCGAGAACTCTTCCATTGAACTTTCTAAATGTTGAGAAGAAGACACTTCATCAACTGAGGTGATGATGAACTTTGAATTTTTAGTGGTTTTTCTCCTATAGAGTTTATAAGCGAGCTTTTTTCCTCTCTATTTTGGCATGTGAGATTGTGTGCCTTGTGATGGTTCAACCATAGGTGCATTACCCGGTCCTGCATTAGCGTCACCAAGCTTGTTGGTTTCAACGCCTCTAATTTCTCCCTCTTCAGCATCATCCTGAGCCCCCTAGAATAGGGCCACAATAGGGCTATCAGTACTACCATTTTGTTCTGTAGCATTCCTTGGTTGTATTGCATTTATTAGAATCCCGATACTGCGACCTTCTTCTAACAGCCTAAAAGGAGATAACCATTCATCGATTACAAGGGATCAGATGTCCCTGTCCTCAACTGGGGTGGAACGAATTGTAGAAACCATCCTTGAAAACTAACACCTTTTAGACGTGGATGGACATCTGTAAATCTTCAAAGTATTATTTAGTCTAGGATAGGACTTGGTCTAAAGAATTTGAGAATAAAATGAAGATACACTTACGTCCTTCCAGCCATCACCCCGTGAAGCCAATTGGACAACAAGCATAAAACCATATGTGTTTAAAGATGCTGAGCTTATTCCAAGCGCCAATTAGAACTTAACAATTGGGAAGATGCTCGAGGAAAGTGTAAGAAAGGCTCCCTATCCGTTGTTAGAAATTGTAAATGGACTTGATGTCCTCAGGAGATGGCAGACGGAACAGAACATCCACAAATAGTAAGAAAGTGCCATGAAGGAAAACATAGCTCTTCGATGCAGCTGAGCGGGAGCTATTCCTAGATAATTCAGCATCTCTCGGATGACGAATTGAAAGGTGGCATACATTCGGCCAAGCAAATGAATTTATTGGATGTCGTATATCCCTTCGGGGAAAATGAGCTATCATTCACCAAGGGGATTAGAACATCTCCAAACGGAATCCCATGTTTAGAGCATAGTCTGCAAAGAGCGGCCTCCCTAGTTCTAGAGGCTTAGATTATCAAAAAAACGCAGCATCTTCTACAGCGTTGGGGGCAGGACTTATATCTTCCGCTGGAAGACATCAAAGAAAAGGTTTGTCAATGGGTCGGAAACCTCCGGTTGCTCAATTTGACGACCAAGGGAAAGTCTGTCGGAAACAGTTGCAGAACTCGACTCGGCTCCGGTATTGCTAAGTTGTGAAGGTTGTCCAAAAGGCATTGCAGCTAAACACTTTGAACGTCTGGAGTCCATTTCAACTAAACTCGGTAGATAATCGAGATTAGAAAATTTTACTTGTCCCCGTGTTGTGTGAACAAATGTGGTGCAGTGTTGTGCGGTGCAAAGATAATCAGTTCAAAATCAAAAGTAAGCGACGTGACTTAGGATTTCGACCAGAGTGACCATCATCGTTGATCGTCTCATATGGCATTTAGATTGATCGGTTGTATAGGCTTTGGAATCGACCATCAGCATATCAAAGTGTAAAGTCCATTATTAAAGTCCATATGTTAAGCTTTAGTCCATATTCTAAGTCCCTACAGTTTTGTTGTTCGATTTCAAATTCAAAGTTTTATAAGGAAGTCCTATTATTCTTTAGCATCGTATATTCAAGTTCATGGGGATGGGATTGGTTCTAATTGTTTGTGCGAGCGAATATGGATTGGTTTTCAAGTTCAATTCAAAGTTTACAATTTGCTAAGTACCCATGGTCGATCCCTCTATCTAAAAATAACGGATCCCTATTTGCACCAATCCCTTTCCTCTTTAACAACTTATCCCTCTCGAAAAGTCCATGACTGATCCCTCCATTCACAAATGCACCACTACTGATCCCTCCACTTATCCGCATACACACTCCTCCAAAAAAGGGTAGCCGACCCCTCTTTACTTCATGAATGACCGAACCCTCCACTTAGCAATGCAACCGACCCTTATTCCAAACCCAGTATAACATATCCCTCTTTGAACTTAAATATTAATCCATGTACTTCAATATTATCACACTTCCTTTAAAAATTCACTCCGACCCCTTTCCTTCACCTACATAACAATAACATCACCGATCCCTCTCCACCATATTTCACCGCGACCGATCTCATTGTTTTCTTCATCCTTCACTCTTTTCTTTCTCTTCCTCTACTACTTTGCCGAACCCTGCATCGTCATCATACATCTCATATCTTCCTTAACCTACATGTAACACAAAAAAAAACCTATTATCTCATAATGAATGAAAGAAAATACAAGGAATTCACCTAAATGTTTAAAATACGAGTTAACGTTGGATTTCAATTCGAGTCGAGCATAGAGCAGAGGTCTAGAGCGAGATGAGAATGAAGAATCTAAAGGAGAAGGCGATATTTGATTTAAGGGCAAGGGATCAGGTTTTCAAGTTGGAGGGGGAGGGTTTGGAACCGAACTTGATGAAAATAAGAAAGTGAAAGTAAATGGAAGAAAAGCGAGTAAGTGAAGGTTGGAGGAGAAAGGTGTTAGCTTATGTATGGGGGATGAGGGTTCGGCCTACTTTCCTATTTGCAAAGTCAAAAACTTGATTAAGTCTTTCAAGCGATAGCGATCGAGTATGATCCCTACCGTAGAGAACAAAGTTCTGATCTCTATTATAAGAGAGAAAGATGGAGAGGGAGGTTCCGCTAGAGGAATGCCGATAACCACGAACCACTATGAAAAAGGGATCGGCTACGAACCCTATGTGCATACAAGCAAGGACATAAAAATTATGCAAAGTACATATATATTAAATGCAATGAAATTACATGTAGTTCAATGAAAACTGCCAACGACCATGAGCGTACAAACGCGTCTGGGAGCCAACGACAAGAACGTGTACCTGAACATGCACATGTATATTCTAAAAGTTCAATTTTTGAAATCGATAGAAATTGAATTCAAACCTGAAGTTTTCAAGGTCGAGACTGCATCAGATAGCCAAAGCTTACTTGTCTCGTAGAACCAAATATAGACATCAACTGACCAAATATAATCCTGAATTTATATTATTGAAAATCAACCTAGCGTCATGACAATCAAAGAGAGATACAACACTTTAGGAAAATAATTCGACAAAAGGATGGCGATTATTTAGAAAACTGGCTGGATTTCTTTCCGATAACTCTAATTTCCTTCGATTCAAAGCACAACACAAGACGTATCTTGGAGGACATGTGTTATTCGGCATTTTGATTGGGGTATATTCGAACTGATTGGATAAGTTAGATTCGTCTATCGTCGAGGCTAGTAAGTCCAGAGTGATGATTGTAGCGTCCATTACGGTAGTATGAAGCCATGGATGAACGGAATTAAGGGATATGCAATGCAAAATATTCAAAGTATGGAATATAGTTCAACATGGAGGCAGAATCGGCTATAATCATTCTTCAATATAGGGATCAACATATTACTGTTAAGCAAGTGCAAGTTAATAGGAAACAATCAATATTTCAAGATCCATAAGTCCAATGCATATCAAATTTTGTGAGCAAGACGTGGGGACCCTAGAGAGCCTACTCTAGTGACCATACCTCAAAAAGACGATGTAAGAGGAGCCGACTCTCT
The DNA here is from genome assembly GCA_030765085.1 of Allium cepa. NCBI lineage: Eukaryota > Viridiplantae > Streptophyta > Magnoliopsida > Asparagales > Amaryllidaceae > Allium > Allium cepa. Next base: position 182,462,867 of record CM060929.1, on the reverse strand, counting down.
TCCCTCAATAGGGATATGCTAAAATCAAAAAACAACTCACATTCAAGTAAAGATCAAGCAATAACTCAAGTTCTACTAATCCATTGGCATAAAACTTGGAGAATAAGCACACTACAACATGGAAAAGCTACTATAGGGATCACACCTCCAAATTCCTTCAAAATAGGGATCGGCATCGATCCCTATTCCCTAGGATTTGGGCCATGCGATCCCTCTAATGGGTCCCTATGGTTTTGGAAATTATTCTGCCGAATTTTTAGGGAGATATTTCGCTGTCTTCCTCTATCAATATAGGCTTGGTTAATTATGTTCGAAAATTTTACATTGTTAGTTGCTTTGAACTCTATTGTAACTAAGGATTTTCATCTAACCCCTATTGTACTTAGTTTATAAAATGATTAATAAAGCTATCTATTAAAAGTGGATGCATGCAAATAATGCCAACCCACTATAAATCATTGTTTTCATGTTATTGCTTTGATTTTATTGTATTTCATTGCTCCTTCCCTTTGTTTTTAATTTATATTCTTCATTTATTTCTCTTCATAACTTCTATTTGCTATTTATGCCAACTTTTGGTATAAACGACTTTCAAATTTCAATTTTAAGAATTATTTAGTTATTTGAATTTGAATTCTATTTAAATTATTTTAAATATTAAAACTTCAAACATCTATAACTTTTCCATTCAAGCTCCATTTTCAGAGCATTATATATGAAAATCAATTAGAATTTGCCACGAACGTAACAGCATAACTTCTGTTGTCAAATTATAACTTTTGCAAAAATTTAATTTTTAACCCTATCTTATTTAATAAATTTACCTATTTTACTTACATTTTATTAATTTTTATGGGTGTTACATAGGCATTTGAGAAGAGCCGGGTTGGGCAGCATAGAATAAGATGTTGTGACCATGGCAGAGGGGTTTGTGGGGTCGAACGACGGCTTCTGGCAACAGTGATGATGGGTCCAGTGTTATAGGCGTGGTTAGAGCTCATTTAAAGAGGAGAGATGAGGATGGTGTTAATGTAGGATCGATTTTACCCTAAAGGGGGGTGAATAGGGTGATATTAATAATTATAAAAAATTAATTCGAAAGTATATAAAATAATTGCAGCATGGATAATAGCAAAATAATAGTAGCATAGATAATAGCAGAATATTAAAAGCAGAAATAGAACAACGCAAATTTACCCAACTTCGGCAAAACCCTACCTACGTGTTGCCCCTAAGGTTTCTACTATAAATTAAGCAGTCAAACGCTTACACATGTAAACTCACGACACCCACTATTGACTAACCTAACTCTACGCTCAAAACTCTGCCACAACTTAGCCACCGAGTTGCGAATTCTCCAACTACACCACCGTAGTTCGCCCCTAGTCACACGACTAGAATTTAAAAAAGTTTAAAAGAGAAATACAAAATAAAAACAATTTTAAGACACAAAACCCCATTTTAAAAATATAAGCCCAAAAACAATTAATTCGGCCCAAAATAAAAATAGTGATAAACAATACCCTTCTTTTCCATTTACATTTTCAGTTGTATCCTCTTTCATTTCTTCGATCGTTCCTCTTTCAGATTTAGGGCTTTGTGAATTTATTGAAGTCACTGCTTAAAAAAATGGTGCTTCGAAACCCTTCTTCGATCGATTTATTTGTTTACGGCAGCTTCGATTTTTGAGTTCGATTTGAATAATCCTGTTATGCAACTTTCTTTATGACTCATGTTGATATACTTGAACTCTATTCGATTCAACTTATTGACTTGAAACTTTTGCTCTATGATATTGCTCAAACTCGGATACCTGATAATGCCGATGATGATTGGGTTAAATAGGATTCGAAATCATATAATCTCATTCGTATGTATTTTATTTGAATTCTTCATGTGCTATTCTTGGCCACTGATTTTCATTTGGATGCTGTGATTTTTTATGAAATTTTCAATTTGCATATTTTCGTTGCTTGAATATCATGGCTTCGATTTTACCTTGGTCACCACGGCTTTGACTTTGGTATTTAAAATTGTGATGATATGGACTTTGGATTTGGTTCCGTTCTTTGTGCTGTTGACATCGGCCTCTTTGATTTGTGATAATATTGACTTGTTTGATTCTTGTTAACACCTGGCTTTTACTCCGACTTGTTCGAACTCTACTTGACTTTATTCTAATTTTTGCTGGCTTTGATTATTTTGTACTTTGAATTTATGTTGACTACTATTACATTCTTCGGTTTGAATTTGATCGAGTCATGTGTACTTGATTTGTGCACTTGTATAAACTTTGAGTCACTGAACATTTAACTTGTAGATTTCTTGTGTCTTTACTATGAACATTGCTGTTACATTTCATGTGAACTGAGCATGTTGACTTGTATTCGGTTGCATATGCAATTGTGTACATTTTTATGTGATTTTTCATCATCTTGTATTTGCATGCTTGGAGTCTTGATTGATTTTCTCACTGGACATTACCGTTGAGGTTGCACTTGTACCATTTTGTTTTCACTTGAAGTTAACCTGTTTTCATTTGTACGGTACTGGGTTGTAGCCTCACTTGCATATTGTTGTGTTGATGTTCATGCAGTTGAGTTAATTCATTCACGGCCTTCTATATGAGATGTTGAACCACTTGGTTGAACATGTGTTGTTGCTTTTGAACTCATATATATGTATACATATATATCTGCATATATGTATATATGTTTATGTGGTCTTTGTTTCAGTGCTTTACTTGTGCATGTCACTTTTTGTACCGGTTCATAGTGATTTTAGATTTTGTCTTGGTACATTTGATTCATTTGAGTCTCTATTTCACTGGTGGTTGTTTTGCATTGAGTTGTATTCATGTTACTTCGAGCCGGTTTATTGTTGTCACTGGACTTGTGAGTATGACCATTTGAACCAATGACTGTGCAGTCTGTACTTGTATTCTCCACTTTTGTTCAACTGAGTTGAGTTGTTGTTTATGTCTTTGAGCCTGGGCATGTGTGCTTGTTACTATAGCCACCTCAGTTTTGTATGGTTCGAGCCAGTGCATATGAACTTGAATTCCTTTCTATTTTTACCAAGTCGGGTTTCATATAATATCTTTTTATCCATAGCATATATATGTTAGTGTTGCTCCTTTGTGTGTTGTCCATCTCTTTTTGCCTGACCTCCTTCCTTGTTCACTGGTTGTTTGATGAAAAAAAAATGTTTGAATCTTTACTTTGTTGCACATGTATATGCATGTTGTCTAGATTTTCTTGTATTGTTTTTAGACTTCGAGTTTCATATCCATTTCCTTATATTTGAACCATTTCTACTTGAATGTTGGTCATCTTGTACATTCATCTGGACTATTATATGCAGTCTAAAGTTTTGTGTACACTTTCATATGGATTTGTTTTTCATACTGCACATGAGTTGAATCCAGCTTATAGCTCGGGTTTGACCTTGTGTTCATGTCATGACTTTATTTGTATTACACTTCAGTTAAACCTGGCTTTTGATTGAGTTTGACATTGTGCTCACCTGTCCCTGCAGTTTTATCAAGTGTATATGTGTGCACGGCCTTGTGGCATATACAGTGATACACTGTGCATGTCAGAAGTTGTTCGTGTATGATGAATTCAAAATAAATATGACGACGAACAATCCAAATAACTAAGGCATATTATATTTTCACAACACATTTTATTTTACACTGTAAAAATATTTCTTTTTCAATTTTACTGCGTCAATGTATACTTTGCAGATAATTCAGATGTTAGATTCAAGCTGGAATGGAGTTGAGATAAATACGAGTGAATGAGTGATATGTAATAGGACAGTTGTGTAAATTGAAATGTATTGTAATTGTAATCTGTGTAAATTGAAATGTATCCTAATTGAAATTTTGTATATACAGTGAGAGCACAAATTTGTACTATTCAAAATTGTAGTAAAATATTTGTTTGAATAAAATATCTGTTTGAATTTTAAATTCCATGTTATTTATTTTATTCAGCGAATATTTATTTAATTATGTGAAAATAAAATAGTACATTAACAAATACATTTAAGTGAACATATATATATATATATATATATATATATTATATCATCAAACAAAAATCATATACTAGCATATTCAACAATCTCCCCCTTTTGATGATAACAAACATATATTTAAGATTTTGAATTTATTAAATGTATTTGATCATTCAATTTGCTCCCCCTATTTGAATGCCCCCTATCTACAACAAAGCTCCCTCTTTATATATGCATGAAAATAACTAAAAATATGCAAATGAACGTAGATGCAAATAGAAAATACAAAGTAAAATATTTGACCTTTATTTTCCAAAACCTTAACTTTTGTCTCCCCATTTTGTTATCAACAAAAGAGTAATAGTGTTAGAAAAATAGAGAAAAAGTGAGGCATTAATACAATATTAATACTCAATCGAGTATAAATATTAATTTTCAACAAAAAATCAAATAAAAATCATAAATACTCTGATAGATGCATATTCCACTTTAGAACGATATGGATGATGTAAAACCATATAGTTGTGTCTATTTGTGGTATATTTATATCAGGAATTTGAATATCTACGAACCATGCATAACCGTTAAGACTTTTTAAATAAGATTAGTAGTATTCCAAAAAACAATGAATTCAAGCATCTCCTAACCACGCATAACCGTGAGGACTTTTAAATGGAATTAGAATCAACTTGTCTGTTAATAATCAATTTTGATATGTGTTCCATACATGCATAACCGTGAGGACTTTTAAATGAGCATGAGAGCACATAATAAAAAATTCCAAGTAATTCATCCATGCATAACCGTGAGGACTTTTAAATGAGAGTGAATACTTTGGATGTTTTAATGCTAAAAATATGATAAAATGAAAACGAATGATTTCCCGTTTAAAATACCACATTTTGACACACTATATTGGATTTTGTTGAGTGATGGTTGCTAGAAATAAGATAGCAATAGAGATGGTGATGGAATTTTTACCCATCAAAAGTTATTATAAATCTTGTTTAAAGTTTCTTAAAGAAATTTACAAGATATACTCTCTCAAGTCATAATATAGGATTAATATCAACACTCATCACTTTTCTCAATCACTATTTGTCTTTTCGATCATCGGTAGGGAGTCAGACTAGTTAATATAGTCATTTAAGATCAAATCCAAAAAATTATAAAATCAAATTTTTCTAAAATGACTAATCTAAAACAAGGTCAACAAAAGCTATTTTCTGGAAGGGGTTTTATAAAAGAAGATGTCTACTAAATGAAAATTACTTGAAATGAAACATATGCAGATATGAAAATATAATGTAGCTAATAAATGTCTCTATATAAAACACGTTCCACTAGTAATTTTTCTATCGACTAGATTACCAGTGTTATCTGCATCTGAATTTCTTGTTAACTCAAATTTATCATTAGATATCATAGACCAGATCATGAAATTGCAACAAATTCCTTCAAATCCTTTTTACAGCTTTTAAATTAAATTCTTTTGGATTTGAATTAACACCGTGCAAACAAACAGTGAACATAATGATAGATCAAGAATAAACAAATATATCCACATGTATCATAAGTAATCATCAATCAATAAAACACCATCATTAGTCCAAACAAATCTATATAAAGTAGTTCAAAGACTTTAGAGGTACATGTAGTATTCTCGGCATAAAAAGATAATTGGCCAACAATTTTCATAGTTTAGAATCAAAATCAACATTTATTTCTTTATCACATAATTGGATGATTTAATTCAGATTATAGTGCAGATTATCAGATTTAATATATCATTCAAGATAGATGTACTGTTATCTATTTTACCTTTACGATAATTTTTCGTGGTTTCCTATTGTGATTCTGCCACCTTTATACTAGGCTAAGGAACTTTGATTTGTCACTCATCGTGTGCCTAGAATAGCCAAAATCCAGGTAATACTGTTGTATTCTTTTGCCTGCCAGTACACCTACAGGAGAAAAGATTTTGGCAACCTATTTTTTTTTACCGGTGCATGGTTGTCAGTGGCAAAAGATTTTGAAAAATGTGTTTGTGTAGATCCAAGACTATTCATATTTGTTCATTTTGGCACCTAGATTTGTTTAGCTTTAAGGGATTTTATATTCGTGTATTTTGGAACCCAAATTGGTATGGTGTTTACGTTTTTGTATTTATACCAAAAATTGTTTTGATTGTGTCCAATTTTTCTACAAATTTTACAATCAGATTTAACTTGATTAATTTTGCTGCTAACAAGTTCAGTTGATTAAATCTAAGCCCTTGTCTAACTGGATTAGCAGTTTGGTTCCCTAATAACATATTCGGTGATTTTTCTCCTTTGGAAAATTTTCCTTAAGTTGTAGACAATTGTTGGACTTGTGTTTTAAGAGATTCATTTTCATTCAATAATTGTGAGCACTTTTTAATTGAATTTTCCCTCCTCGTGTTTTCACTTTCTTTCAAAATCAGAATTTTATTTTCAAGTGATTTAATTTTAATTTTTAATTTTTAATTTCTTCTTCAAATGATGGACACGTGTCACACTTAGGGCTCTTCATTTGATAGTTTTTCACCAATTGATCAAGATATTTATTTAAATCTATCAAAGCATCTATTTTTGACTCAATTTTAGCGTATTTCTCCCTAAGTCGTTCAAAACAGCTATTTACTTTGTGAAAATATATAAGTAATTCTGAATGAGTAAGTTTTGATACCTCGCTTGGCTCGTCATCATCACTGTCAGTTATATCACCTTGAAGACACAAATATGCTTTTTCACTCTCACTGCCAGTGCTTTTATCATCTTCATTGGTTTCATCCCAAGTGGCTGCAAAACTTCTTCTTTTCAGTTTCTTTCCTTGGCCGAGTCGATTCCATGGAAAATTGGGTCTTGATATAACGAGTTTCTTGCACTTGTGACAAATGATCTTGTGGTCTTTTGAGTTGTCTAGTGCTTTAACTATTGTGCTTTTCAATTGTTGATTTAGAGCTGGATTTTCGTATTTGCAGTTCCAATTTTTTAATCTGTTTGTTAGTAGCGCCAGCTCAGCTGCTCCATGATCATCACCATCATCATCATCAATTTTCGCTTTTCCTTTAAGAGCTATTGATTTCTTTCGAGTATCACCTCCTTCGCATTCTTCCTTGAATTTCATTTCTAGCTCATAAGTAGTGAGATTTCTGATGAGTTTTTCAACTTTGATTTGTTTCAAATCTTTTGATTTTTGAATGGCTGTAACTTTCGCTTCAAAACTTTGTGGAAGGACATTGAGGATTTTTTGAACTATTTCCAATTCTTTGTATAATTTTACAAGTGTTTTTGATTGTATACAATATTGGAAAGTCGTCCATACATCCCTTTGACATTTTCATCCTTGGCCATTATGAAGTTCTTGTATTCACTACTAAGCATGGCAAGGTGAGATTCCTTAACTTGAGATGTTCCTTCGTGAGTCACTTCAAGTGTGCGCCAGATTTCCTACGTAGTTAGACAATGCGAGACACGATTAAATTCAATTTGATCCAATCAAATAATAGAATTCATAGCGTTATCAATTCTATAGTTTATTTTCTAGATCTGTCCATTGATCCATCAGTTTTTCAATTTCCTGATTATCTACAACTATAGTTGGTGTCCTATGTCCTATTTCAACGATATTCCAAGCATCAATGGTTTTCAGAAAAAATTTCATTCCATTTTTCCAGTAAGCATATTCACCATTGAACATTGTGGTCTAACTATGGACTGACCCTCAGCAAAAGCATTATTAAAAGAAGCCATTTAAAAATTCAAATTTTTAAACAAAAATTGGTTTTTGAAAAATTAAATTTTTTTAAAGAAAAAATTAAATTTGTTTCCTAGCTCTAATACCACTTGTAGGATCCTAGAAGGGGAGTGAACAGAGTGATACTAATAATTATAAAAATTTAATGCGGAAGCATATAAAATAATCGCAGCATAGATAATAGCAAAATAATAGCAACATAGATAATTGCATAATATTAAAAGCAGAAATAGAACAACACAGATTTACCCAGTTTCGGCAAAACTCTGCCTACGTGTTGCACCCAAGATTTCTACTAGAAATTAAGTAGGCAGATGCTTACACACATAAACTAGCGACACCCACTACCGACTAACCTAACTCAATGCTCAAAACTCTACCACAACTCAGTCACTAAGTTGCGAATTCTGGAACTACACCACACGACTAGAATTTACAAAATTTAAAAGAGATACAAAATAAAAAAATTTAAAACACAAAACCTTAGTTTAAAAATATAAGCCCAACGACAATTAATCCGGCCCAAAATAAAAATAGTGATAAACAATATCCCTCTTTTCCTTTTATATTTTTAGCTGTATCCTCTTTCGTTTCTTTGATCGTTCCTCTTTCTGATTTAGGGCTTTGGGAATTTGTTGAAGTCGCCGCTTAAAAAATGATGCTTCGAAACCTTTCTTCGATCGATTTATTTGTTCATGGCAGCTTCAATTTGAATAATCCTGATATGTAATTCCTTTAAGACTCACGTTGATATTCTTGAACTTTATTCGATTAGAGTTGTTGATTTGAAACTTTTGCTCTGTGATATTGCTTAAACTCGAATATTTGATTGTCGATGATGATTGGGTTAAATAGGATTCGAAATCTTATAATCTCGTTCGTATATATTTTATGTGAATTCCTCATGTGCTATGCTCGGCCACCAATTTTCGTTTAGATGCTTGTGATGTTTTCTGAATTTTTCAATTTGTATATTTTCGTTGCTTGAATATCACGGCTTCGATTTTATCTTGGACAAGTCGACATGCTTGGTTCACATGAAATGCAATAGCAATGATCATAGTAAAGACATAAGAAATCTACAAGTTAAATGTTCAATGACTCAAAGTTTATACAAGTGAACAAATCAAGTACACATGACTCGAGAAAATTCAAACTAGAGAATGTAATAGCAGTCACTATAAATTCAAAGTACCAAATAATCAAAGCCAGCAAAAATTGGAACAAAGTCAAGTAGAGTTCGAACAAGTCAGAGTAAAAGCCAGGTGTTAACAAGAATCAAAGAAGTCAATATTAGCACAAAATCAAAGTGGCCGATGTCAACAGTTAACGGTTAGGCTAGGCTTGTTTTCCAATTTTTGGTTTATTCCGAGATGAGGCGGTGAGCTAATGTTAGAGTGAAAGGGATGAAGTTGCTAGGAGAATATGACATATATTGATTAGATGAGTAAAATTCATTTTTCTCACAACTAGCATCAATTACATGCATATTGTTGTTTGATTGATATTGCTTGTATTGTGCATTGGTATTAGATAGTCGATTGGGTTTAATTGCATTGTTATGGGTAAGTTATTTTGGATAACTCACCACAATGATCTAGATCCCTTTTTCTATGAATTTATTGATTGTTTGATGATGATATTGTTTATTGATATGGATTGAATTAGGTAAATAGAATTGCATATCTCTGATTGATTATTGTTGTGATAAGATCACATTAATAATGATCGAAAGGGATGAATAAATTGAAATGGAAGATTATGAAAGAAACAAAATATTTTTTGAAATAAATAGTGGATTTTAGAATGATTTGTATTTAAAATTGGAATTAGTATTAATGATAGAAAATATTTATGTGAATAGGTTTAAGGATCCCATGAATGGAAACTATTTGGAAATGATGAATTCTGAGATTTTATCAAATATGTAAATTTTTAAATGCTTATTTTTTATACGTTTATTGTTAACTATAAAAATATTTATATGACTTTTGTAAAATGATATTTAAAATTTATATTTTCTTCTTGTTTTAAAGTGATTAGTAATTTTTATTTCAATTTAATAAATTAGAAGTTTGTAAAATAATATTTTGAAAGTAATATGCTTCGTACTTAAGTATCATCTTTTTAATAAAAAGGAAATTGTTTGAGAAGCCTTTGGGAATAACACACACATACACATACATAAAGAATTTGAATCAAGCTATTACGGAAAGAGTAATTTTAAAAGATTTGAAATTTAATTTTAATTTGTGAATTTCCTTGTAGTTAAATGAGAAGTTTTGCAAATATTTATTTTAAAACTGTAAATGAACTTTTGAGAAAGAATGTGAGTTTTATAATTCGATTTTTTTTCAATTGAATATTGATACTTGAAATTATGAAGATTTTGACAAAGAAGTGTATTTTATTATAAAACCCCTTTCGAATCAATAAATAGTTGTATCATGCATTGTGATTGATTTATATTTCTATATAACGAGGAATTAGCATAAACAGAGTTATAGTACCATTTATAATGAGACTTTTGGTAATATTTTTTTGATTATCTTTGGACTTGTTGTATAGAATAATATTGTGCAGAATTTATATAATGAGAATTTTGAGTAAACGGATTAGTAACACTGAGCGAAATGTGACGTTTGGTAATATTTTTTTGATTACTCGTATAATTCATTATATAGAATAATTGTGCGATAATGAGTGCAATTTATGAGCATTGAGTAAACAAGCGAGTAACACCAGGTGGTATGGGACGCTTGAGCTGATATTTGTTTGATTACTTTGTGTAAGTAAATGTCACTCTAACAAAATTAAGTATACGAAGTATTATGTTTATGGTGCGGCGCATTGAGAATGAGCAAGATGAGAGCCATATGTATTCCTATCTATTGTGTGTATGCTCTTATTGTACGACATTGAGTAAACCAGATTGGCTAGAATCCATCATATCAGCCTGATTGAGGAGTCACTCTCCGAATATGTGACATACCTTTTGATGTACATGGCTGAAAGCAACGACCAAGAGCCACTACCCCTGTGTCATAGAGGCCAATAATCTGTTACCATTAGGGGCAATTGCAAGGTTGTGACCAATACATAAAGTAATCTTGCAACTGATGGACACTGGGTCACGATGGTCGTCGAGGTAACTATTACTACCTTAAATTCCTTTCGACTTAGTCGAAACCAGATTGAGTAGAAGGCAAAGGAGAACAAGAGGAAAAGGCTTTGACTAAACCTTTCGAAGGTGTCAAAGGGATGCTACATCAGAAGTGCAAAAGCTTCAGAGCCTTTTGAAGGAGTCAAAGGATACGAAAGCATCCTTTTGCCTTCAATGACTACCTTTCGAAGTAGGTGAATCCATATACATAAATACCTTTCGAAGGAGTCAAGGCAATGCCTTTCGAAGATAACGAGATACAACTTTCAAGTACGCGCCAAACCTTTCGAAACTAAAGGTTTTGCCTCCACTCATACCACTCGAAAGCATGCATTGGCCTGAACAACCCTTTCAAAAGCTATATTAAGCCTTTCGAAGCGGTCAAAGCCATTGTATCTAGGGAGGTTCCATATCAAGTCATAGACAAGAGTTCGAAAGCAACCAACAGCATCGAAACCATTAGCAACTCAACATTTTCAAAACCACTGCATAAAGGAAATTGACAGAGTCGAAAGCTCTTACAAAGCAACATAAAGAAGGAAAGCGCAACCGCTACTTTCGACAAAGGAGGAAGCGTACGGTGTCACACAGTAGCCACCTTTCGACCAAGTCGAAAGCATTATGGGTCAAAAGATGTTGACCCACATCTATAAATGGGATCCAAGGGGCCTGGTTTAGGAGATCAGAACTCAATCAATTTAAACTTTTATTTTCTTAATTCCAAAAGCTGTAAAATCCTAATTTCTAAATTGATTTTGGGATATTGAGTAATAAAGTCTCCTCTGAGCTAAGATAGGGAAGCCTTTAGGATTTCTAATTACTTTACTGTTTCTCAAGCTTTTATCAGATCTAACTTTGTGTTACAGGTATCGATTATACCGTAAGGTCCCTACCGACTCGATTGAAACCTGTCATATTCAAGTGACTGCAACTAAATACTTAAGGTTAACTTTTGGGCATCTGCTTTTGACAAGGTCGAAACTTAACTTCCATTCATTTAAACCTTAGAAACCCTAACCTAATACATGGAGCCAAAAGATCCATCTTTCGACAAGGTCGAAACCCCAACTCTATATCCCTGGTTCCAGTCTAAACACCTAATCAACTTCGCTTTTGACAGGATCGAAACCTTAGTCATAGATTCTTGGATAAAGTCTTATCCATGGAATCTTAACTGAATCGAAAGAGGGGCTTTCAAAGGGAAATCCACACTATTTCAGCAAGGTCGAAAGGTCTTTAAGTAAAAGAATTAGCTGTTTCGACGTGATTGAAAGGTCGACCTGAACAAATTTTTACGATAGAAACTATTTGAAAGGATAATAAAGTAAATACATACATTTTATTCTCCTAAACCAATATAAAAGAAACCACAAGGAATTGACCTTGTACTTAAATTCTACTTTGGGGCGTTGATAAGATTTCTTGTTAACATTATGCGCTAGAAGGAGGGCTCGAACCTCCGACTTGGTTAAACACCGAACACCACTTGTCTCTTACCTGACTAACTCAATCTCAAGCTCGGTCTAACATCCTCATGGCTAGAAGACTGTCTTTTGAGCCACATGAGATAGGATTCCCCTAAAAAATTATCAAGGATTCTAACCAAAATAAAGAGCAAAGGCTAAACTAGAAGCTCTAAGAATTATAAACAAGAAAAAAGCAAAACCATATATCATGGAAAATGGAGCTTGAACCCCTTTCATATTGGCCTTACCTTATTTTTTGCCTTAGGAAGAAGGAAAAGTGGAAGTGGCAATGTATTCGGTCAAATGAGGAGAACTATTCAACATTATTCCAAATGCACGATCTTTGAAAAAGAGATAATGGCTGACTACAATGCCTTTATACATAAATGGCAACTAACTACAACAAGAACGCTTCCAACCCAAGAACAACAAAGGGTGGTAAAAAGAAAAGCAACTGAAGAGTGTGAAACTACAAGGCCAAGGAACAAAAAAATCAAAAAGCCACCCTTAAGAATCAAGTTTCAAGTCTAGACTTCCTAAAGAATGCAACTTAACAACATTAATAGAGAGTGTCCACTTGCTAATTAAGGATGAGCTTAACTATTGGCCATCACAGAAAAAGAAATCAAAACATGAAAGGAATCTAAGGGGATCCTACTGTAACTATCACATGATGAACGGACATAAGATCTATCATTGCATCTCCCTAGAGGGAATGATTATCAATTTCTTCCGTTAAGGAAAGATCAATGAATTTGTAAAGAGAATATGAGAAAAATCAATAAATTTCTATTTTTCTAAGAAAGATCTACATGGTTAAGGAATGAAATACTCCTTGAATTTGAATATTACCTAAGATGGTAACCTATCTAATATGGTAGAAAGCCTCTATCCGCGCCGAGATAACCAGGGCAGAGCACCTCCTAGAGGGAGGGTGGAGTAAGCCTTTAACCATGCCATACTACAGCTAGGTTAAAGCACCGGATAATCCCTTGGTCGTGCCTCTGGTCAGGTCAAGGCACCTCCTAGAGTGAGGATGGAGTAAGCCTTTATCTGCGCCGTACTATGGCCAGGGTAAAGCATCGAACAAGCCCCTATATGTGCCATGTTATGGCCAAGGTAGGGCACCTCTTGGAGGGAGGAAGGAGTAAGCCTTTATCCATGTCATACTCTGGCTAGGTTAAAGCACCAAACAAGCCCCTGTCCGTGCCACGCTATGACCAGCGTAAGGGAGCCTCCTGGAGGGAGGTCGGGTAAGTCCTTGGTTCCAGCCTCTAAGATGAGCTAACCAAGAGCACCAGACAACAATGGAATAAGATGTCCAAGCCCAAGAAGAGGCTCACTAAACAATGAACTGAGATGTCCAAGCCTAAGAAGAGGCTCATTGAACAATGTACTAAGATGTCCAAGCCTTAGAGAGGCTCAGCAAATAATGAACTAAGATGTCCAAAACTAAGAAGCGGAATATATCAAATGGACTAAGATGTCCAAGCCCAAGAAGTGGCACATCAAATTATGGACTAAGATGTCAAAGCTCGAGAAGCAGCTAATTAAATTACTATTGAACAAGGCCTAAAGGGTTTATACATGTCAAAGAAGATAGAATCTAAGGAGTAAAGCAAGACTCCATCTATTAATACCTGAATCTGGGTTTCGGGACTCTCATTTCTGAATTTCGTCTTTTAATACCCGAATCTGGGTTTCAAGATTCTCATTTCTGAAGTTCATCGATTAATACCCGAATCTGGGTTTCGAGACTCTCATTTCTAAATTTCATCTATTAACACCTGAATCTGGGTTGCAAGACTATTACTTACTAATACCCTAATCTGGGCTTGAAGTCTCTATTATGAATTTCTATTACGGATTTCTTTCACAAATGCCTAAATCTGGGTCAAAGAATATTCTCAAGAAGATCATTTTTATAATTTTCTGTTAATACCCAAATCCGGGTTTTGGATTTCTAAGTTTCCAAGTTTCATAAATACCTAAGAACGGGTCATGGGGTTTATATTACAAATATTCAAATAATGATTTTTGGGATTTTCCATATTTAGCTCTTTAGATAATGACCAATCACATTTATATCCCTGCTTTAGGGCAGGATTTTCTATCAACAGACTCCATACATTCCAGTAAGATGGTTAAAGTTAAATTCTTAATTATTTCTCATCATGGTTAAAAATGGGATTTAGACATTTGATATAAACTTCTTTTCATGCGATTAACATAATGATTTGTTAATCTACACGAATGGCATACATAGATTTATATGTCAACTTCAAACTAACAATTTGAAATATATTTTTCTTCATACTTTTCAAAGAAATTAAATCAGCAAAAAAGAATGAAAGATTTAGCAGATACAAAAATAATAGCATGAGATATCAAACAAGCGCTTCAAAAATGACATTACATAAAGGAATCACAAATCAGGTGATATTTACAAAGTTTATATATGATTTACATGATTTATAGAACTATTTACAAATAAAAAAAACAAGTATATACATTTTACGCATACAAACCTATCACAAATCTTGAGTAGCTATGCTCAGATTTTCAACAATCGAAGGATCAACTATGTGACGAATTGTGATGCAGAGGACTTCCTTGAGTTTCTTTTCTTTCTTATCTTATCTACATTGTCGAGGGCATTGATGTTGGTCTTCAGAACACGATTAGAAGCTTTGTTTTCACCCCTAAAGGTCTTATTTTCCCTTTCTAGTTCTGTTATTCGCTTCTGAAGGAAGTAGTTTCCGCGTTCAAGTTCTAAACTCTAGCAGCGTACTCATTTATACATCGCAAATATTTAGTCCTTTACTGTTCGTCAAAATACTTTGCCACTTCAAATTTTACTTTCCCATATCGTTAACCCACCATCCCTTCGTCTAAGCCAAGAGGAGGATTAGTCATTATGGGGAATTTTTGAGCGGCGAGGGAAGTAGAACTTGTAGGTCTTGCCACAGAAGGAGTAGCACGGGGAGCCGGTAAATCGATACTCTAAACATTATTCCCCATGATATATTCCAACGGTTCGCATTGAGCTTGGCTATCCCTTAGTTTTATCTCTAAATCGCTTATTTGTTAAAGGGGTTCCGACATTTTCTGATCAAAGTCGATTGAAGGGTTCGACTTTACTTGTCTCTTTAGTGTAGAAATCATTTCATCTTTGCTTTTGATCTCAGCCGCCAAACTTGCAACTTGATCCTAAGGTTGCTAACAATAGTTTTTTGAAGAAAGTATCTCTCGTGCCACCTCAAGGCTTCAGCGTTACCGTGAAAGCATTTGAGTAAAGTATCATTAAGAAGTTTGCACCTTTCAAATTCTATCAACAACTTATCTCTAAGATTAATAAAGCACGATGTTGAATCAAGTGAGAGAGGAGCTGCTGATAATTGTAACTCCTATTTAAATAGAAAAGGAAACAAAATGGAGTCAAAATCGGAATGAAAAACCTTTTTATTGTTATGATAATAGATTACAACTCAAATAACAACGAAACAAAAAGATAATTGTTTTATATCTAAAGTTGGGAAACTGCATTTCTAACTTTATTTAATGAATTGGTGGAGAGGGTAACCGACGAATCAAAAGGAATGTTGACTCCTTCGGGAGTAATAACTGGTGGACATTTACTATAGTCCCACTTCCCAACTAGAGGACTATTATGGCCACAAATTAACTAAGTATGAAATGTTCTGATCTCCTTAAGAAGCTTTTCTTTCTCATCACCAAGGAAATCAAAGCGGAGCCGAGGATATTCCAAGTAAAGTTTTTGTAAATCTCTAAGAAAACAGTATCTTGCTTATTTTAAAGATTTTAAAATTGATGCCTTTTCAAGATAATATCTTCTTAGTTTAACATATTGGCTTAAATGGTCTCTAGAAACAAGTTGACCAAATGAGACTCCGTGATAACTTAATAAAACAAACCTAAGCATAAAAAGAAAGACTAAAACAAATGTTTACAGAATCAATATATCATTGCATGTTTACAATTACTCATCTGGTTCATACAAAATAGACTTAGAGAATAATACGGAGACAAATTTATCTTTATAATACTTAAATTTTTGGGAGGGAGATCTTGGGGAATGGATCTGACCTGTGGTAAGTTCCAATAAGCTCCAGGGTGCGGGTCAGATCCTAATTCACCCAAGTATCTCTTATGAAAGCGCCTAAGTAGACCCCCACTAAATTCGCCTAAATATGAAAAGCCAAAATTGAGTGTTTACAGTAGGCCTTACATAAGAAGTTGATTAAAACATCCCCCTCTTCAATCAGCATCCAAAATAAGGTGATTAACTCTCGGTTTTCTTTAAAGAAAGCGTCGTAGCAAAGGCACACTCTCTTTAATAGAGAGGCAGCCTTTTGATGCTTAAAAGACACCAGCACTGATGCACTTCTATCAAGCCTATGATGTTTATCGGAAAGTAAATTGTGCTTCCTTATTTGCTTATCTAACTCCCTGTATATTCTGTTTATCTATGCTTGTTTTCTCTCAAGTTTGATTTTATAGGAGAGGACGGATTTCTTCAGTATATAAAATGAATGATTTACACTATTAATATCTTCGAAGCAAAAGATGTTTAAACAGAGAATCCCATACCTGAGATATCGGGACAGAAGTCTAAGAGACACGCTCTTTTCCTCTTGTTTCTTCAACATTAGTAGAAGCAGGTTCTTCTTCTTGAGGAGCAGAGGGCCGGACAGATTTAGGCGAGACTTCTTCCTAGGGAGGTGGATCTTTTTCTGAAGCTAAAGTATTATCATCTCCATCCTTGTCATAAGTCTCAGTATGGCCCCCTCCATCGCCACCTAAGTCTTGTCCACCAATGTTGTCGTCATCATCGTCGTTATTATTATCATTGTCATCATCATTATTGTCGCCCTTATCTCCAGCAGCGTCATCTTTGTCGCCTTCATCTTTTGAGTCGGATTCGACTTCAACAGAGGGGACTTTGAAAGAGAGAATCTATAAGGCACCTATTTCTTACTTTTTAACAACCTCAGTTCCCTGCATCATCTGGTTTATTTTGCCCATAACTCTATCTACAGGCTGGAGTCGACTGAGGGAAAACTAAGCTCAAGGCAATTGTCGATATTATCTGCATAGGCGAGCATTAAAGCATCTTCAAAGGAGCTCAACATGATCTCTTTAAGGGTTTTGTCGAGAAAATGAGATACTCGCTGTTTGGCATGTGATATGTTATCGACAACAAGTTTCAAGGAAGCCTTCTTTCTTCTCAAATTCTCTTACAGAGATGCATTTTCCACGGCCATATGGGCCTTCTCCTCGTCGAGTTCTTTGACGGTTAGTTGCATTGCAAAGTTCTCATTGGCAAGGAGTTGACGAGCCTTTCATTCCTCTAAAGTAGCAGATTTTGACTGGGCAAGAGAAGTTCTCAATCGTTCCAGTTCATAGGTTGCTTCATCTTTTTCCATAGAAAGGGAAGACACTTGATTCTTTCGAGCACAAATTTTCTCCTGAAATTTGGAGGACTCGGTAGAAGTTTTAGACGCCTGCTCGTGTAAAGTTAGCCAACTCTTAGAGATCTGAAAAAACAAACGTAGCACAAGTTAGAAATTTAGAGAAGAACAGTAATGATAAAGTCAAAGTAAAGAAAAACATACCAAGAATTGTTGCTCTATCAGAGAACGGTAATGACTCGCCAAATCAGAAATGGTGGAAAGCGGGTGGATGGTGGAAAAGGACTCAAAATTTAAGATACACTGGGCCATCTCTTCAAAATTGATGGCAGGAGAAGAAGATGATGGCTTCGGAGGAATACGATTTTGAGTGGGGGTCACTCCAAGGCTTGTTGCATTTGTTCGAGAGTAGCTGGAGAGCTCGAGACCTTGATACGTGAAAGAAGATTGACTGTGGAAGGAGTCCGTTCGAATTTATCCTTAGGAGCTTCAGCAGTCGGGCCCTCTGGTGCTTTATAAAGAGATAACGATTCCTCCTCTTCTGAACCTAGAACGTTAACTGCTTTAGCTATCTTCGAAGGTGGTTCCACTTCAGTTGATTGCGCCAACTTCCTCTTGATTTCTTTTTTAGTTCTGGCAAGAGATTGAGCAATGGAGGGTGCACGAGAAGTAGTAGGAGGAGGAGTTGGACCACTAATAGGCTTTTTAACTTGAGGAGCAACTAAAACGAATTCAAGCAGATTATAAATCAGCGGAATAATTTGGAAAAACAACACATCAATTCATAACAAGTGCAGTATTTATCACACACCAGAGTGGTCGTCACAGATGAGTGACATGGGAGAGAAAATTGATGGGTCTTCTAGAGAAAGGAAGCCTTTGCTTCGGAAGGTATGTTGGATAGAAGGAGGATTGCAGGTGATCCTTTGGCCTACCGGTAGAAGAGAGTGCTTCCATAAATTTATTGAAGTTAATAGTGTCATTCTACTCCTAATTTGGCTTGAGGCCGCAATCAAAGACTCGACTATTTTCTTGTCTTCTTCATTGAGCTCTTTAGTAGGGACAACTAACAAAAGTAAAGCTTATATGAGAAAAAGCACTAAATGGAAGGAAAATAATGAAAATATGGACTTGCATGGGGTAGAGAAAGTCCCACTGATATTTGAGAAGCACCTAACGAAGAAGAACTGGTCTCCCAATCTCTAAACTTGTTAACCCCTTCTGGTATTAGATTCTTTTGGGGTTTTCTCTGAATATTTGGCTATTGAGATTGCTAAGCTTGACCAGCCAAATCAAGTGGTTCAACACTTCAGCATTTAGAGAGGGGAGGCCATCCTCCAATGCCATCATCTCCAGAGACAGGAGGTAGGGGTAAAGGTTCGAGGACAATTGGATTGGAGCGATCCTGAGATAAGAAAGAACTTGGACAAGAATTCTGGGAAAGAGAGAAATCCTCCATGTTATATATGGATGATAATATAGGCAAAGAACCCTTTGGGAGGGTTGTTGATGTTATCTGTTAGGGATGGCTTCCACATGAGTAATGTCATAGTCACTAAGGAAGGCATCTACTTTGTCTTGAGTAGATATGAGTGAGTGCTTAGAAGTGGCTTCGACTTCTTTGGAGAGATCGTGGTTCTGCCAGGTGAAAACATTTCAGTTAAAATTTCTAGTTTATTGTGAACTATACTCTTTCAAGACTTGGGAAAAAATCTACTATGGCAACTTAAACATAAAACCAAACATGGAACTTCAAATTCTTGGGAGAGAGTTAAAGTTAAAAGTCAGAACATAGAACTTTTGACTGAGTCGAAAGGGAAGGATAAATTAACCTTTAATAGACGTATTTCGATAATGTCAAAAGCTTACATATGAATATCTACTGAGCTTGCGACAAGGTCGAAAGGGAAGGTTGGAGTATATATCCTATTGACACCCTTCAACAATGCCGAAAGCTCAATAAAGAACCAGGTTGGTTAAAGCAAATAGTTAAAGCTAACATAAAAACTTGAGCAAAGTATATATAACTAGTATTCCATAAACAAGATAATAAGACCCTTCGACACTGTCAAAACCTATGACTTGAGTTTTTCTAGGGGATATATGAATGTCATCGAAACCTTATATACTCATTAAGTCGAAAGGTTATAAGTTAAAATCATGTAAACTTAGAACGTTCCGACAATGCTGGAGAAAGGTGATTGTAAAAAGATTTCGATTCATTAGTTACAGGAGGTTTCAATAGGATCGAAAGGAAACTGTGGTTTCGAAAGCATACAAAAAAGAAAAGATTACAATCAAGACAAAAAGTTTCGACTAGGTTGAAACGTTTTTCCTTCGAGGGAGTTAACTACATGCCACTTCACTATATAGCTTTCGACAAAGTCAGTTAAATTAGCGCCACAACACCTTTCGACCCCATCGAAAGAGGTTAAGAAAGCAAAATAAAAGTTGCCGCCTTAAACCCTTTCGAAGGGGTAGAAAATTAAATTTGTGGTGCCAGTTTTTTAATCCGTGCAATTCAAAGCTTATGGACGAAGAAAGCAGAAATCCCTTTCTTCCCTAGACCCGATTTCAAATCCAGAAATCTCAAATTTAATAAACAAATCAATTAAACCCATTAAATTAACAAACTTAAACTGGGATTAGCTTTTAAACTTTAGAATCTATAAAACAAGAATTCAGATTCTCTAAAAAGGCAGCGGTAATCATAAAAATTTGGATTTGGGTTTAAAACGAAAAATAACAGAAAAGAGAGTTGTAATAATCAAAACTATGAAATCAAATTAACATACTTCCAATTAAATGAAAACTCGAAAAAGTTTCAAGGAAATTGAAATCAAAAAACTGGAATCTCGGTTGTGAAATTCGTAATTTTTTTTATTTTCATCGTTAAAGAAAAGAAGGAGAGATTAGAAGAACAAAAATAATGATTAGATATGTTTTCTACTTTAATTCGAGGAAGTAGAAAGGAAATTTGAGGATTTAGAATTTTTTTACTTGCGCTTGAAATTTGTTTGTAGAAAAGTGAAGAAGAAGGAAGAAGAAAGCGTACTTTATAAGAAAAGTCAGAGAAGGCGGTAGTGTGATGACCCGAAATTTTGGGCAATATCAATTTAATAATCTTTATTAATAATTTAATTGGTTTGGTAATTTTCTTTTATGATTTTAATTTAAAATTGGTAAAATTTATCTTTCAAAGCTAAAAATACATTCTATTTATAATGTATATATTGGTATATATATTGTGAATAGGAAATTTTTTGTTTAATAAAAGATGTATTTTCAAATTGTAATATATGTGCATGTATATTTTATGATTTGAAGTTGTTTTGAAATTTAATATAATAATTCTCAAACTAATGTCAAAAATATTTTCTATTTAAAATGTATATGTATATTTGTATATATTGAAGTTTTGGTTTGAGTTTAATAAATGTGTTTCAAATTTTAATACATATGTAAATTGTAATTTGGAAAGTATAATTTAATATAGTATTTAAAAAAAAAAGGATATTTAGTGCTTTAATTTATATTTCTTAAACAATAAAATAATTATTTTGGATTTTAAAAATATGTGTATAAGATTTTTTTTTTATTTTTTTTTATAATATTTTCTTTAAAAGTAATTTATATATACATATATGAAGATAAATGTTTATTGATTAACAAATTAAGTATGAAAACTTTATATTAACATTTAATTTAAGTAAAATTTTATTTTAAAATACTTAGGACATGTGCTAATACCATAACACATGTTAGTAACATGTGTAGAGAAATTAAGTGGCATAGTTGACAAATGTAAAAATTTTTAGTAAGTGTCATCTCTTACTTTTTATTTTCTTTAATTTTTCATAATTTAGTTCATAAAAACCTACACTTCTTCTTTCAACTCTTTTTCCTATTCTCAGCTAAAACAAAAGACATTTCAAACTAAAATCTTGTAAAAACTTTTCACCAATTCAATTTCCAAAAACTGATATTAAATCTGAAGCAAATTTCCAAAACCTGTACAATTCTCAAAGCAAATTTCCAAAGGTGTAACAAGTTTCAAGCAAAGTTTAACACCAAGCATTCAAGATGATTTTTCAATTCATCAGCAAGTTTCAGCACCTAAATCAACATTAAACAAGCATGCAAAGATTTCTGATTTCAACAGCAAAGTAATTTCCAAATTTCAAAGCCTGG
Source organism: Allium cepa (assembly GCA_030765085.1). Taxonomy (NCBI): domain Eukaryota; kingdom Viridiplantae; phylum Streptophyta; class Magnoliopsida; order Asparagales; family Amaryllidaceae; genus Allium; species Allium cepa. Next base: position 182,440,812 of record CM060929.1, on the reverse strand, counting down.
AAAAAAAACCTGCTCTGCCTTTTCAAAAATGGTGAGTAAATATTCGTTTTAAAAAAAACAGTTTAAGTTATGATTGGCTTTTCTGCATGTGTTAATCTGTGAATTGATATTGATGTTGCATGAAAATCTTTTAGTGTTTATATAATTCAATTGGTAGATATGTATATATGAGTAAGTAAGTCTATATATATATAAATACCTTGTTATATGTTGTTTCAGTCCAGGTTTTACTTTCAAAAATTCAAATCTCCCAATAACATCAATATTAGACTTTGATGTTTAAATCGAAGTTGTTTGTTAATGTATGATGATAATTTTAAAAATAGTTTCTGGAATTTTGAATTAACAAAAAAAAATTAAAACAGGAATAACAGTAGGAAATGAATAATGGTGAGAAATAAATCATCATAATTTCTAAATTTGATTATATATACAGATTAGTGATAGGAAATAATGAATTTAGGTGAAGATATCATGATTTTTAGATAAGTAAATGTTGGGATGTTCTGGGATGACCAGAATTTGGGTTTTGATATAATTCCGGTGTTCGGCATTGAGGTGAGTGTCGAGCTTTGGGTTGGAGGTGGCCGAAGTGTTGTCGGTCTCAGGAAAAATAATGGAGTGTTTTTCTAGTGGTTGTGGTGGCCAGGAAGGATTGAAGTAGAATTCGAAGAGTAGTTTGGTCGAGGTTGTGTTCAAAGTGATTTCGTCACCATGGGGAGGCCGGAGTAGTTCGCGCTGGTGGGGATGGGTGCTGGAAGGAGTGATGTAGCTCCAGTGAGGTGGACCGGTGATCTCGAGGTCAGAGGCGACCGGGAGAAGGGGTTTTTCCGGCCAAGGTGGTTCCAGTAGGGTCGAGTTTTTAGCTCGATTTTGTTTCGTTGGATTTTCGTTCGATCTGGGTTTCCGTTTGTGTTCACGTGGGTTCGAGTAATAGTCGAAGTTAGCCGCGACGATCATCGAAGGCTGGAGGCGCCAGTGCACGTGCACCACGTGCACGTTGTGTCTGGATGATGTGTTCAAGTGGTGGCTCGGGTTTTGTCTCGTGCGAATGTAAGGATGACTCGAAGTCGTGAGTGGCTGCGAGTGACTCGAGTGTTTGGTCGAGTTATCTGAGTGTTGGGCTCGGGTTGGGTTGTTTCGAGCCTGGTTTTTAAAATTTGAAGTAAAATCAAATACCAAGTTTTAAAGAAAACCTGTAACAGTTTCTAAAGCAAGAAATCAAAGTTTAAAGGTAAAGAAATTGTTTAACAAGTTTTCCAACTTAAAAGCAAAATGTTTATAATAGGTTTTAAAAAAATGTTTAACTAAGTTTTAAATATATTTAAAGTAAATGTTTTAAATGGAAATGAAAATTTAGTTTTTAAAGAATAAGAATTTATTAAACAAGTTTGAACAAGTTTTTAAAGATTTTGATAATTAAATTTAATGCTTAATTGTTTGTTTAAAGGAAATTATATACTTTCAATTATAAAATGGTTTGCAAAATGTTTTCAAATGGAAGTTAAATTATATAATTAAGTATTTGATAAAGATAAAGAATAATCTTTAAAATAATTAAGGTTGTAATTAATTAAGAGTAATTAATTAATAAAATTGATTGGTGTAATAAATTAATGTTGATAATCAAAGGATAATATTAAGGTAATTAATTTAAAGAACAATTAATTAATGAAAGTAATTAAAAGATAAGTTAATTACTGAATGTGATTAATTGAGAATAAATTAGTGATGAAATAAATTAAAAGATAATTACTTAGAGTAAGTAATTAATGGTAGTTAATGTTGAGATCATTAACTAGTGGTTAAGAGATAAGAGATGATTAATTAATTTAGGTAATTAATTTAAGATAATTAATTGGTTTAATTAATTAAGGATAAACTTGAAATTGATTAAGGATTAATTACTTAATTTAATTAATTAAGTGAATTGCTTATGGAAGTAATTAATGGGAAATTACTTATGGAAGTAATTAGTGTATAATTACTTATGGAAGTAATTAATGGGAAATTACTTATGGAAGTGATTAAGGGTTAATCACTTGATGTTATTAATTAAAGGATTAATTAATGTAATTGATTTGAAAGTTAATTAATTAAAGAGTAATTAATTAATTAAAGGATTAAGGTTAATTAATGATGTGATTAATTACTTGTTAAGGTAATTAATTAAAAGAGTAATTAACTAATGAAAGTAATTAGAGGATAATTACTTAATGGAAATAATTAAGGGTTAATTACTTAGTTAATTTGGTTAATAAATTGATGTGATTAATTAATTAATTAATGCGATTAATTTAAGATTAATTACTGAATGTAATTAATTAAAAATGTGATTAATTAATAAAGTAATTAATTAAGAATTATTAATTAATGTAATTAGTTAATAATTACTTAATGATGTAATTAAGGATTAATTAATTAATGTAATTAATTAAAGGATTAATATAACTAATTAAGGAGTTAATTAATTAAGGTAAGTAATTATAAGATGATTAATTACTGTTTAAGATTAATTAAGACTAATTAATGAAGGTGGTTAATTAAAGCTTAATTATTTAATTAATTAAAAGGTTAATTAATTAATGGGAATCATTAATTAATATAATTAATGAGATTAATCAAGGTTGATTAATGGAAGTAATTAATTAAAGTATAATTAATTAATTGTAATTAACTAAGGATTGATGTAATTAATTATAGTTAATTAATTAATAAAAGTAAATGGAGAATCATTAATTAATGTAATTAATGAAATAATTAAAGGTTAATTACTGTATATGGTTAAGGATAACTAATTTGTAATTAATTAAAGGATAATTAATCAAGGAAGATTAATTAAGGTAGATCATTAGGAGATGATTAATTAATTAATTGGTAATTAATTAATGATGAGTAAGCAGGATTAAGGTAATCCAAGTGATTAAAGGTTAATAATTAATTTAATTAAAGGTTAATTAAATTGTTTAAGAGTGAATCAAACCTGCTTATGGATGACTGATTGATAGTGGATGATTGATATTGAATGATTTGGATATGATATCTCTGATATGTGATATGGCTACGTTGTGAGATGATTGGTTGATATGAATTATCTATATGTGATATTGTGAATCATCTATCTGTTTATGTTATTCTGAATATAAGTTGAAATTGTTTAAACCTTTAAACAACTTGGACATTAAAATGGCGTTTTGGATTTCGGTGAGACCGGGATCGGGTTTCCATATTTGGATATCCGAAAACCACGTCGATCCAAATTAAACGTTAGGTCGTGAATCCAAGTGAAGAGCATAGTGAAGACTCAAAGTGCAAGAACTATTCGTGGGTGATTCCGAGATGAGTTTGACGGAGATGGTACTTTCAGGTTCGAGATGGTGATTCAGAGTGCAAGGGCTACGGTCGTTGACTCTGAGGGTGATTCCAAAATGAGTGCAACGAGATAGTGCATTCGGTTTCGTTCGAACCCGGAATGAACTTGTATGGATTGAACGCTTTCAGAACATCGTTAGATAGACGATGAGCATTCTAAGATAGATGTGTTCTATAAAGGTAATCGTAGCCTCAAGCCTCATCAACTGAGAATGGCTAAAACAGGGGAGGTGCAGCAAGGTTAAGTGGGTAGCACCCAAGTAGGAAGAGATTTACCCTGTCAAGAGGTCCCTTTCTATTTCGGCTTAGTGTGTGGTTGGTCGCGCCAACCACGGGGTGGTCTTGTTCGGGACTGTCTAGTAAGGGATGGTTCCGGCCTTTGTGTTGCAGGGGACTTAAGGTGGATCCTCGGTACGGTGATCTAGGCCCCGTACTGTGACGGACGGTACCCCAGTAGCCCTGCGATTGATGGAAACTCATTCTTCCTACCAGCCCTTACGGTTTTGATTATATACCTATGTAGCTGGAATTTAATAAATGTAACAATTTCGGCTATTTTCTATTTACTTGAAAACCCTAGACCCTATTATAATATCACTGGATTTCCTATCAAATGTTTTGGTTAGCGTAAGGTAAAAACTTTTCCATGTTTATGTGTGGGAAGTCTTACGTGATACCTTTCTTTTCAAAGGTTTTCAAAGTTAAACAATTTTAAACCGTTTACTCACACCAGGCCCATGTCTGGCCCAAATGTTTATTTTCTGTTTTATTAAACTCTTAGGTACTCATATTATGTATGAGTAGTCGAGGGATTCGGGATAGCTTTGACGAATTCTGGAGGAGATTTGGAGCAGGAGGCTTCAGCGTATAAATATTATTGTGTTTCCGTTGTGCTAGTGATTGTGTTTGTATCTCTGTGATATCTTGAGTTGTATAGTTAGACAGATGTTTATAACTGTCTAATATGAAATGTATAAGTTGTGCACTCTGATGTATATGATACTATGTAATATTTTATGTGATATATTATATTTCATTCGTTCCGCTGTGAGAATCTATTGACGTTGAGTTTCTTCTTTCCTATCTTTTCTTATTATATCCCTTTCTTTCTTAATTCATGATGCGTCTTTCTGGTAGATGGAAGAGGGGTCGTGATAGTTGGTATCAGAGTGCTAGGTTGAGTGAATACCTAGGCTTTGGAGTGATTTCTATCTTTCTTTAGAGAGCGTGCTTGTGTATATATATATATATATATATATATATATATATACATACACACACACACACACACCTGATTTGTTGGGTTACCTGTCCCAGTTTTCCAACATAAGTTCTAGACGTAGATGGAGCAGTGGTGTGTGTGTAACATGATTACCACTAATGGAAGAGGTCCATATGTTGAGGCTGGAAGAGTATTTGTCGAGACTGTAAACCCAATACCGTCTCGAGTAAGCTTTGCAGCTTGAAGTAAGAATTTCTCTCTGATCTCCAAAGGAAATCTTTTTAAAAGATTCGAAGCCCATCTTTGAAGTGTAAGTTTGGTTGTTCTCGGGTGAGCGGATTTTCTAGGACTTGGATCTGTCAGATGAGCAGAAGCAAGTGATGGTATCCTGACATCTTTAGGAAGGAGCAGCTACGTGGTGAGATGCAGTATCCGTGGGTATTTCCGAAGATGTTTTCTCTTGAAGCCGTTTTAGAAGTGGTTGAGTAGTAGTCTTTACCTGCCGCAGGGAAGACTCGTCTGTGTAGAGTTTTCTGAATTTCAAGCTAGGGAGTTGTTTGGATTGGAGAATGAGACTAAGGTCGATGAATGCTATTTCGGACATGGTCTCATTGTTACCTCTTAAGGAGAGTGAGATGATGATGCTTGGTTTGGTGCCGAGTTTCTTTGGAGGTTGTCTGCCCATCTCGTGGATCTTTTGTGAAGTTAGTTGAAGGCTTTGGGGTTCAAGGAGCCTATGGATTAGAAGTCTTTGGTTAGCTGTGGTAGCAGAGGTGTTATGTGTGCCTACAAGAAGGTCTTCTAGCTTAGCAATATGGCCCGTTTCTCCGATGGTTCAGGAATCTTTGTGATTCTTCTATCAGTAGTCCAGGCAGATGGTGAATGCTTTCTTGAAAGGATTAACCTTGTTTGTAAAAGCTTAAAGCTGTTCTAATTGGCAAAGAGAGAACAATTTCTTTGGAATCCGAACTAGGTAGGATCGTAAAAGTGACTTGCGATTAGTTTGGGAAGTTCATCTTGGGTAATCTTTTGTTTGAGATTGAGGCTTCTCATGAGGAAGTAGGAGCTACTAAAGTAGTCAAAGATTTTTTCGGATACAGAAGTTTGTCTGCATTAGTAGTTTGAGTTCCATATCGATTTGGTTCCAGAAGCGATAACGGTGGTTAGCCTGGTAGTAGGATGGTTCTTAGAGAGAGAAGAGTTGGTGTAGCAGCTCAAGAATTTTTGGAAATGGATTGGTCAGATCTAGTTTTCAAGTTTGGATTCTACTGTAAGGTTGTGTGACTGAGTCAGATGGGTCACTAAGATTTTATGGATCTGGTGGACAGAGTTTTCGGGATATATTAGATAAGTTTGTACTCGTGTTCATCAACAGTATTCTCATCTACTTCAGAATCAGAGTTGTGCAGCGGAAGCGAGGTAGCAGTTGTGCGAGGAAGGAAGCAAGTTCAGTCTTCTTATGTTTGTGGAATAGAGTTTGTGGATTTCGAAGGATCTTGGAGGACCTTTCTGTTGGGTAGGATCTAGAAACTGGTTTGTTCTTGGTCCAGGTTTGTTCTTGGTCCAGGTTTGTTCTTGGTCCAGGTTTGTTTCAAGAAGCATCAGCATAGGTTGAGCTGATCAGGAAGAAGATAGGAAGCCCAAGATTGTCTGTTGAGTTATGCAGATATGAGATAAGGAGTTTGGAATTCAAAGTTGGAGACTTCGTTGTTGTTAAGGTTTCTCTGGTTAAGAGAACAATATGAATGGGTAAGATTGGAAGGCTAGCTCCATGGTATTTGGGATTTCTTATCTGTGTTTTTGATAGGATAAGTTCTTTTGTCTATAGGATTGAATTGCTAGTTTGGATAGCTGGAATTCATTGTATTTCACGTATCTCTGAAAGAGTCGTGTATGATTCATTGCTGGTTGTGGAATCTGTAGTTCAGAAGGATTTGGAAGTTGAGCTAGACTTGAGTACACTCTGATGTTTTGTTCAGATTGGTGGATCTAGAGAAGAAAGGAGCTCTGGATCATAGTAGTATTGTTAGTTTAGATTCTGTAGAGCAAGTCTCCCAGTGATTTATACTTGGGAAACTCTAGATAGTGTTAGTAAGATCTATCCTAATTTGTATCAGGATAGTTAGTTAGGTTTGATTGGTTGCTTTGGTTGTTAGTAACTGGATGATAGGTATGCTTTGCTATTTGAGATTGAAATCTTTGCTGGATTATTAAATTATCTTTACTTTTAAATTTCGGGGACGAAATTCTTTTAGGGGGGAAGAATGTGATAAACTGGAATTTTGGGCAATATCAATTTAATAATCTTTATTAATAATTTAATTGGTTTGATAATTTTCTTTTATAATTTTAGTTTAAAATTGGTAAGATTTATCTTTTAATACTAGAAATATATTCTATTTATAATGTATATATAGGTATATATATTGTGAACAGAAAATCTTTTGTTTAATAAAAGACGTATTTTCAAATTGTAATATATGTGTATGTATATTTTATGATTTGAAGTTGTTTTGAAATTTAATATAATAATTCTCAAACTAATGCAAAAAATATTTTCTATTTAAAATGTATATGTATATTAGTATATATTGAAGTTTTGGTTTGAGTTTAATAAAAGTGTTTCAAATTTTAATATATATGTAAATTGTAATTTGGAAAGTATAATTTAATATAGTATTTTTAAAAAATGATATTTGGTATTTTAATTTATATTTCTTAAACAATAAAAATAATTATTTTGGATTTTAAAAATATGTATATAAGATTTTATTTTTATATTTTTTATTTTATAATATTTTCTTTAAAAGTAATTTATATATACATATATTAAGATAAATGTTTATTAATTAAAAAATTAAGTATGAAAATTTTATATTAACATTTAATTTAAATAAAAATTTATTTTAAAATACTTAAGACATGTGCTAATACCTTAACACGTGTTAGTAACATGTGTAGAGAAACTAAGTGGCATAGTTGACAAATGTAATATTTTTTAACAAGTGTCATCTCTTAATTTTTATTCTTTAATTTTTCATTATTAGTTCATAAAAACCTACACTTCTTCTTTCAACTCTTTTTCCTATTCTCAGCTGAAACAAAAGACATTTCAAACTAAAATCTTGTAAAAACTTTTCACCAATTCAATTTCCAAAAACCTGATATTAAATCTGAAGCAAATTTCCAAAACCTGTATAATTCTCAAAGCAAATTTCCAAAGTTGCAACAAGTTTCAAGCAAAGTTTAACAGAAAGCATTCAAGATGATTTTTCAATTCATCAGCAAGTTTCAGCACCTAAATCAACATTAAATAAGATTTCTGATTTCAACAGCAAAGTAATTTCCAAATTTCAAAGCTTGGCAAAAAAAACCTGCTCTGCCTTTTCAAAACGAGTAAACATTTGTTTAAAAAAACAGTTTAAGTTGTGATTGGCTCTAATGCATGTGTTAATCTGTGAATTGATAATGATGTTGCATGAAAATCTTTCAGTGTTTATATAATTGAATTGGTAGATATGTATACATGAGTAAGTAGGTCTGTATATATATAAATACCCTGTTATCTGTTGTTTCAGTCCAGGTTTTACTTTCAAAAATTCAAATCTCCCAATAACATCAATATTAGACTTTGATGTTTAAATGGAAGTTGCTTGTTCATGTATGATGATAATTTTAAAAATAGTTTATGAAATTTTGAATTAACAAACAATATTTAAAACAGGAATAACAGTAGGAAATGAATAATGGTCAGAAATTAATCATCATCATTTCTAAATTTGATTATATATACAGATTAGTGATAGGAAATAATGAATTTAGGTGAAGATATCATGATTTTTAGATAAGTAAATGTTGGGATATTCTGGGATGACCAGAATTTGGGTTTTGATCATATTCCGGTGTTCGGCGTTGTGAGTGTCGAGCTTTGGGTTGGAGGTGGCCGAAGTGTTGTCGGTCTCAGGAAAAATAATGGAGTATTTTTCTGGTGGTTGTGGTGGCCAAGAAGGATCGAAGTAGGGTTCGAAGAGCAGTTTGGTCGAGGTTGTGTTCGAAGTGATTTCATCACCGTGGGGAGGCTGAAGTAGTTCGCGCTGGTGAGGATGGGTGTTGGAAGTAGTGACGTAGCTCCAGTGAGGTGGACCGGCGATCTCGAGGTCAGAGGCGATCGGGAGAAGGGATTTTTCCGGCCATGGTGGTTCCAGTAGGGTTGAGTTTTTAGCTCGATTTTGTTTCGTTGGATTTTCGTTCGGTCTAGGTTTTCGTTTGTGGTCGCGTGGGTTCGAGTGGTAGTCGAAGGTAGCCGCGACGATCATTGAATGTTGGAGGCGCCGGTGCATGTGCACCACGTGCACGTTGTGTCTGGACGATGGGTTCAAGTGGTGGCTCGGGTTTTGTCTCGTGCGAATGTAAGGATGACTCGAAGCCGTGAATGGCTGCGAGTGACTCGAGTGTTTGGTCGAGTTGTCTGAGTGTTGGGCTCGGGTTAGGGTTGTTTCGAGCCTGGTTTTTAAAATTTGAAGTAAAATCAAATACCAAGTTTTAAAGAAAATCTGTAATAGTTTTTAAAGCAAGAAATCAAAGTTTAAAGGTAAAGAAATTGTTTAACAAGTTTTCCAAGTTAAAAGCAAAATGTTTACAATAGGTTTTAAAAAAAGACTGTTTAACTAAGTTTTAAATATATTTAAAGTAAATGTTTTAAATGGAAATGAAAATTTAGTTTTTAAAGAATAAGAATTTATTAACGAAGTTTGAACAAGTTTTCAAAGATTTTGATAATTAAATTTAATGCTTAATTGTTTGTTTAAAGGAAATTATATACTTTCAATTATAAAATGGTTTGCAAAATGTTTTCAAATGGAAGTTAAATGATATAATTAAGTATTTAATAAAGATAAAGAATTATCTTTAAAATTAATTAAGGTCGTAGTTAATTAAGAGTAATTAAATTATGAGATTTATTAAAAGGGTAAATCACTTAATAAAATTGATTGGTGTAATAAATTAATGTTGATAATCAAAGGACAATTATTAAGGTAATTAATTTAAAGAACAACTGATTAGTGAAAGTAATTAAAAGATAAGTTAATTACTGAATGTGATTAATTGAGAATAAATTAATGATGAAATAAATCAAAAGCTAATTACTTAGAGTAAGTAATTAATGGTAGTTAATGTTGGGATCATTAACTAGTGGTTAAGAGATAAGAGATGATTAATTAATTTAGGTAATTAATTTAAGATAATTAATTGGTTTAATTAATTAAGGATAAACTTGAAATTGATTAAGGATTAATTAATTAATTTAATTAATTAAGTGAATTACTTATGGAAGTAATTAATGGGAAATTACTTATGGAAGTAATTAGTGTATAATTACTTATGAAAGTAATTAATGGGAAATTACTTATGGAAGTAATTAAATGGAAGTGATTAAGGGTTAATCACTTGATGTTATTAATTAAAGGATTAATTAATGTAATTGATTTGAAAGTTAATTAATTAAAGAGTAATTAATTAATTAGAGGATTAAGGTTAATTAATGATGTGATTAATTACTTGTTAAGGTAATTAATTAAGAGAGTAATTAACTAATGAAAGTAATTAGAGGATAATTACTTAATGGAAGTAATTGAGGGTTAATTACTTAGTTAATTTGGTTAATTAATTAATGTGATTAATTAATTAATGTGATTAATTTAAGATTAATTACTGAATGTAATTAATTAAAAATGTGATTAATTAATAAAGTAATTAATTAACAATTATGAATTAATGTAATTAATTAATAATTACTTAATGAAGTAATTAAGGATTAATTAATGTAATTAACTAAAGGATTAATATAATTAATTAAGGTAAGTAATTATAAGATGATTAATTACTGTTTAAGATTAATTAAGACTAATTATTGAAGGTGGTTAATTAAAGATTAATTATTTAATTAATTAAAAGGTTAATTAATTAATGTGGATCATTAATTAATATAATTAATGAGATTAATCAAGGTTGATTAATGAGAGTAATTAATTAATGTATAATTAATTAATTGTAATTAATTAAGGATTAATGTAATTAATTATAGTTAATTAATTAATAGAAGTAAATGGAGAATCATTAATTAATGTAATTAATGAAGTACTTAAAGGTTAGTTACTGTATATGGTTAAGGATAATTAATTTGTAATTAATTAAAGGATAATTAATCAAGAAAGATTAATTAAGGTGGATCATTAGAAGATGATTAATTAATTAATTGGTAATTACTTAATGATAAGTAAGCAGGATTAAGGTAATCCAAGTGATTAAAGGTTAATAATTAATTTAATTAAAGGTTAATTAAATTGTTTAAGAGTGAATCAAACCTGCTTATGGATGATTGATTGATATTGGATGATTGATATCGAATGATTTGGATATGATATCTCTGATATGTGATATGGCTGCGTTGTGAGATGATTGATTGATATGAATTATCTATATGTGATATTGTGAATCATCTATCTGTTTATGTTATTCTAAGTATAAGTTGAAATTGTTTAAACCTTTAAACAACTTGGACATTAAAATGGCGTTTTGGATTTCGGTGAAACCGGGATCGGGTTTCCATTTTTGGATATCCAAAAACCACATCGATCCAAATTAAATGTTAGGTTGTGAATCCAAGTGAAGAGCATAGTGAAGACTCAAAGTGTAAGAACTATTCGTCAGTATAACTCTGAGGGTGATTCCGAGATGAGTTTGATGGAGATAGTACTTTCAGGTTCGAGATGTTGATTCAGAGTGCAAGGGCTATGGTCGTTGACTCTGAGGGTGATTCCAAAATGAGTGCAACGAGATAGTGCCTTCGGTTTCGTTCGAACCCGGAATGAACTTGTATGAATTGAATGATTTCAAAACATCGTCAGATGGACGATGAGCATTCTAAGATAGATGTGTTCTATAAAGGTAATCGTAGCCTCAAGCCTCATCAACCGGGAATGGCTAAAAAACAGGGGAGGTGCGGCAAGGTTAAGTGGGTAGCACCCAAGTAGGATGATATTTACCACTGTCTAGAGGTCCCTTTCTATTTCGGCTTAGTGTGTGGTTGGTCGCGCCAACCACGGGGTGGTCTTGTTCGGGACTGTCCAGTAAGGGATGGTTCCGGCCTTGTTTTGCAGGGGATTTAGGGTGGATCCTCGGTATTTTAGGCACCGTACTTCGACGGGCGGTACCCCTGCCATTGATGGAAACTCATTCTTCCTACGAGCCCTTACGGTTTGGATTGTATACCTATGTAGCTGGAATTTAATGAATGTAACAATTTCGGCTATTTTCTATTTACTTGAAAATCCTAGACCCTATTATAATATCACTGGATTTCCTATCAAATGTTTTGGTTGGCGTAAGGTAAAAACTTTTTCATGTTTATGTGTGGGAGGTCTTATGTGATACCTTTCTTTTCAAAGGTTTTCAAAGTTAAACAATTTTAAACCGTTTACTCACACCAGACCCATGTCTGACCCAAGTATTTATTTTTTGTTTTAGTAAACTCTTGGGTACTCATATTATGTATGAGTAGTCAAGGGATTCAGGATAGCTTTGACGAATTCTGGAGGAGATTTGGAGCAGAAGGCTTCAGCGTATAAATATTATTTTGTTTCTGCTGTGCTCGTGATTGTGTTTGTATCTCTGTGATATCTCGAGTTGTATAGTTAGACAGATGTTTATAACTGTCTAATATGAAATGTATAAGTTGTGTACTCTGATGTATATGATACTATGTAATATTTTATGTGATATATTATATTTCATTCGTTCCGCTGTGAGAATCTATTGATGTTGAGTTACTTCTTTCCTATCTTTTCTTATTCTATCCCTTTCTTTCTTAATTCATGATGCATCTTTCTAGTAGATGGAAGACGGGTCGTGACAGGCAGGCCATTGGATCAGATTTAAATGAACGGTCCAGATTCACAATGGGATGCCGCAAGGTGGGAAGTTCCTAGGTTTCGACGTAGTTGACTTGGAAAGTCAAGCGTATCCCTTCGCTAGGGGGGCAAATGTTACTACCTAAAATTCCTTTCGACTTAGTTGAAACCAGATTGAGCATAAGGCAAAGAAGAACAAGAGGAAAAGGCTCCGACTTGTCCTTTCGAAGGAGTCGAAGGGATTCTACAGTAGAAGTCCAAAAGCTTCAGAGCCTTTCGAAGGAGTAGAAAGCACCCTTCCTCCTTCAATGACCACCTTTCGAAGCAAGTGAATCCATATGCATGAAGACCTTTCGAAGGAGTCAAGGCAACATCTTTCGAAGATAACGAGAGACAACTCTTCAAGTACGCGCCAAACCTTTCGAAACCAAAGGTTTTGCCTTTACTCATACCACTTGAAAGCATGTATTGGCATGAACAACCCTTTCAAAAGCTATATTAAGCCTTTTAAACTGGTAAAAGCCATTGTAATCCAGACAAGTCATAGACCAGAGTTTGGAAGCAACTAACAACATCAAAACCATCAGCAACTCAACATTCTCGAAACCACTGGATAAAGCCAATCGACAGAGTCGAAAGCTCTTACAAAGCAATATAAAGAAGGAAAGCGCAACCGCTCCTTTCGAAAACAGTGGAAGCATACTAGTGTCAACATGGCAGCCACCTTTCAACCAGGTTAAAAGCATTAGGGTCGAAAGGTGCCCGACCTGCATCTATAAATAAGACCTAAGGGGTCTGGTTTAGGGGATCGAAATTCAGTCAATCTAAACTTGTATTTTTTTTAATTTCAAAAGCCGTAAAACCCTAATTTCTAAATTGATTTGGGGATATTGAGCAATAAATTCTCCTTTGAGCTAAGATAAATAATTATTTAGGATTTCTAATTACTTTATTGTTTCTCATGCTTTTATCAGATCTAACCTGTGTTATAGGTATCGACTGTATCGTAAGATCTCTACCGACTCGATCAAAACCAGTCATATCCAAGTGACCGCAACTAAATACTTAAGGCTAACTTTTGGGCATCTACTTTCGACAAAGTTGAAACTTAACCTCCATTCATTTAAACGTTAGAAACCCTAACCTAATACAAGGTGCCAAAAGATCCAGCTTTCGACAAAGTCAAAATCCCAACTCTAGATTCCTGGTCCAAGTCTTAACACCTAATTAACTTTGCTTTCGACAGGGTCGAAACCTCAGTAAAAAATTCTTGGATAAAGTCCCAAGCACACAACAACTAAAGCCTTCGACTAGGTCGAAACCTACCAAGGCAAACCTTATCTAGGGAATCTTAATTAAATCAAAAGGGGAGCTTTCGAAGGGAAATCCACATTGTTTCAGCAAGGTCGAAAGGTCGTTAAGTAAAGGAATTAGCTGTTGCGACTGGATTGAAAGGTCGACCTGAACAAATTTTTACTATAGAAACCTATTCGAAAGGATACTAAAGTAAATACATACATTTTATTCTCCTTAACTCATCTGAAAGAAACCACAAGTAATTGACCCCGTCCTTAAGTTCTACTTTGGGGTGTTGACAAGATTTCTTGTTAACAGTAACTAAAACTGTAGGAGTAGTGCTGAGAGCATGTCAGGAAGGCTCGTAAATTAGGCTAAAAGTTGTCAGTCTCCCGTCTGGTTATTATTGATGAGATGTTGTAGACACTTACTTATTCACTTATATGTGATCATTGTGTTTACAGCCAATAGTCAATCAGATCATTTGTCGAGACCGATGCCGAAATAGTTATTTATGATGTTGAGAGCACATAAGACCGAGAGTCCTGATGATTATCCATGACACTTAGAGTTGAGTTGATTAGTAAAGGCCTGAGAGATAATAGGATTACTCCATTGGCTGAGAGCCAAGTCGATTATTATGAGGTTGAAGGTCTAAATGATTATTACGTGGTTATCGATCTCTTGGATTATTTATGAGACCAAGAGTCTATGAAGTTGTGTAACCCCGTACGCATCGATTATACTGGTATCAAGGATAGCTAGAGGTTCTGAAAGCATGGAGTTAGACCATGTACCTTTTTTTATATGGTTATTTAAGAGATGATCTCGACTATCGAGGGTATGCCATATTTATATTTCGTGTATGTTTGATTTGGGTGTTGTTATGTGTTATATATATATATATATATATATATTGAGTGAGACGGACCCCGAGTATGTCTTCCTTACGATTAGTTAAGAGATAATCTAGGGCATTGCTCAGAGCATGTCATGTATTGTTGGTGAGTTTTTATACTTGATGATAGTTATATTATGGTTGTCTTACCCACTTGATTATAATCCTGTTTAATATATGGATTGACTTTACTTAGAAATGGGTTATCTTTTATGTGCATGATTTTGAGATTGGTCGACATTTGAGATATGCACATGCAACCCAGCTTGTACTTGTTTAACCATGCCAATTTTGTTTTGTATTGACATCTACATTCTAGATATAGTCTGATCCATGTGTTATTCATATAATACTTGGGTCAGTCCAAGACAGACATTATAGGTTCAGGGAAGAAGAGATCAGATTGTGATTGTTGGGTGTAAACGAAAGCTAGACTATTAGTTGCTTAGTGTACCATTATCTATTTTTGTAGCCTCATGTATACTGATGATGTTGAGATGTATGTTATATATTTATACATTGTATATTTTTGAGATGGAGGGAGTTTGATTTATTTTATATCCCACTCAGACTCGTGTATATTTATTACTATATATATGTTATCGCTGCATGGGTGACTCTATATTCTTTGAGATTTATTTTATGTTATGTATTGTTCTATCCTACGAACGCACATGTTTATTGCTTTGTGTTAATACTGGCTACAAATAGGTGAGTTATTTGTTCGATTTTTGAATACATAACAATGTTAGCCCAAGAGAATATTCATGTGTAACAGCCCAATATCTCTTCATTTTCCGCATTATCAGACAGTACAATGTAGTAATGCTCTTTAGTAGTACAGGTATGTAGGTGGGGAGTTATGGAGTTGGTGTTAAATCTTCTAGTTTGGTTGTTTCAGGTTTCTGTATGAAACCTATTTTTACTAGGGCGTTATTTGAAATACCGCTAAGATGTGATTTTTCAAATATCGCCAGTGGTGACATTTGAAATGCCACCACATTACAACTAGGTTTCATATAGAAACCTTGAAAAACGAAAGCACAATCCATTTACATACCCCAACATCATCATATTACATTTTCATCGATCTAACCCGAAACAACACACCCTAAAATACCATAATTCATTAAATTCATTAATCCATGATACTAGCATTAAATTCAACAACATACCCCAAAATACCCCAAAATACTGTACAATACACCCTAACGATTCCATACAAACATGCGCCCACTTGCTCTATCTCAAAATGCTCCCATTTTTTATTTATTAAAATACAACTAGTGTGAACCCGTGCTACGCACATGGACGTCATCAAACTAATGCTTTATAGTGATGTTATTTTTCATATTCAATATTTGATGATGCTTAATGGAGGTAGATATATTTAATAACTGGAAGGGCTTTGTTATTATCATTACCTTTGAATTATTTGATAATGAAGTTGATCTACTTTATGATTAAAGGGAAAGGATTTATTTAGCACTAATTTTGTTGGATTTGTTCAAACTCATCACCTATATTTAAGTTACTAAACAATATAGAACACCATTTGGACACTCTATGTTAGGTAATATAGAGTTATAATCGTATAATTCCTATTTGAGTCGCAACTCAGATTATATAAATATTTGATTAAAATACTTTATGGCACACTCTTTTATGAAATGGCATTAAAGAAATAGACCCAAAGAATATGCAAATTATTGAAGATAAAAAGCAAGAATTTTACAACACGACTGCCTATTGATGAATCACCTTTGTTATAACAATTGTATCAGCATAGCTACTTTAAGAGAACAACAGAATTCGGTTCAAACAAATTAATATATGATAATTAATCTTTTAAACAAAATAATATGGAAAGATTGATATATCATGAAGCCGACTTAAGTGAAATTGTGTTATGCACTCTAGTTAAAATTAGGTTTGCCAATCCTTCCTGAAATGCTGGTCACTTCAGGGCTTCATGTTTCATCATCTCAGAGCCAATGACTCATAACCTAAAATATATAAATATTTGAGGCTTAATAATCCAGAATAAAGTGATACGAATTGTCAAAACATTAGCTCATATTCAGTACTTCCATAATTATAATGAAACAAATGAAATAGTTGAACTATAGTAACACGGACAAATAGCATTGTCAACACTAAATCAATATGCAATAAAATATGTAATGGGACTAATGGTTTGTTGAACTGGTAATTCCTATAACAAAAATAGTTAAAATTTCATTGTTTGGTGAAATATACTCTACTACTTTGCAAAAGGAAGCAATCAAGTCTGCCAGTCTTTGCATAAAGGGACTAATTGAAGCAACTCACATAAACAGGCCAAAGTCAGGCCATCAAAAATTAAAGGTAGATTTATTAGTTAAAACGTTTGAATTATTATTTTTCAAACGTGTATCTTTATGCCAATACATTGCACATTTTTTATAACCATTGTAGACCCTTCCGCTTACAAATTTTTTGGTAACATAACTATTGGTGAACCTCGATATGTATCATTAAAGAGACAATGTTTGTTGCTATGTTAATAGCTCATCTTTTAAAAAGAGAACCTGAGATAGAACTTTATCATACTATTAGCTTCAATGTTTCTTGATAAGTAGCATTTTGATTAAAGTAGATGGGAAACTGTAATTTTCATGAAGTCAAATTCAAGTGGGTAGAAATGAAAAAAATGATACACTTGGAACTTGCAGTACGTTCATTAAAAGTCCGAGGACTATCTTTTGTTGCAAAAAACAAATTAATGAATGGTAAAGCATCAACTGTTAAATTTGCAGAATCCTAAAATAAATAAATCACATTTGATTATAACAGGTTAAGGAGAAGATAGTAAACCTTAGTAACCATGTTCTAAGCAAGGCATGTATCTTTTTTCTGTTCCAAGCAACAGAAATACAATGCCAAGTAGGCAAAAGTATCTATGTCCATACAACAAATATAATGCATCGCGTTTCATTCAGTAAAGCATGATCCATATGCAAGTCTAAATATAACAAATTATGTTAGGCTCTACAATCTTCCGAGCTTCCAATTTTTCAACCTTATCTAATGCAAAATTCAGTTGCTAATTGGCACGCATTCTGTAAAATCAATTTGGCTTCATCAGCTTCATCGATAGGGAACTTTTGCTCGATAATACTGATCAGCTTGGGTTACAAAACAATACATGTAGTCTCCCCATCTTTCTCGAACTACATGTTTCCAGCCGTATATAATAAGGATAAGTCATCTAGATCATCGTCATTTTCGTTAATTAGTTTACGTTAAGTTGGTACTCAAAGTTGAAAGTTGAGGATGCTTACATGTTTTATCCGAAGGAAAAATGCAAATGAATTGCTTACTTAAGAAGATGAAGTGATCACATTATTGTAGGTGATCTTGGATATTAGGATATCTTTGTTGAAACTCTTGATTCTACATATTATTATGAAAATAGTGAAAACGTAAAATGTAAATTATGCTTATATTTTAACTCTAAAAATGGAAGCCAACCTTGATCACTAATACATTCAGTAAACATTATGTTATTAATTCTAAAAAATAATTATAAATTTGATTAAATTGGTAAAGAAACTACCTGGGGATGAAAGACTGCTTGAGATTATTTCATAGATTGAGAATTAAGACCAATTATCCTAGCTATCAGCATCAGAAATGAAACTTCAAAACCTATTTTGGTTTATTGATAAAACCTGAAACTCAATAAATAATAGAAAACTAACAACTGTTAGAGCATACCCACATAATTATATGGCTAAAACAAAGAAGACAAAATATTGTAAATTAAAATAAATCTTAGGAGATACCTACAAAATACGTTTACGATGGAGTAAAAACATTTTTAGAATTCACCATATTCTATTCATACATGATATCTGAAAAGCATAGGAATCAATTGGTAGTGTACCGCAATATGATATTTAAATGTAAGACATGAAAATTTTGTACGTTATTATGGTGTATAAGCATTATTTCTTTCTTTTTATTTATATTTCATAACAACTATAATGTAAACTACTGGTTCAAAAATATACCGAACTTTATTATAAATTAAACAATGGTAATTTTCTAAATCCATGTTACCAAATATTATCAAAAAAGTTCATATATAGACTGTATTTGCTATTATACGATGATCAATATTTTGATTATTTATGACTGTTTAATATTTATAGTTTCTAAAAACATGAATTGGAAACTCCAAATTATAGTAGCAAACTGAGTATTTACATCATATTTTGGCATATTAAAAATTCTTTTCAAATGAATTAGCAACTATTTTATATGGTTCATCCAAGCAAAGTCTATAGTTGGGCGTTAGATACTAAATAGAAAGTTATAAAAATTTGTCTGTTAATGACATATTTGGGAGGGAAAAAAGATTTTTGTTAAATTCAATATTTGGAATTTTGAGGGAAAAGCTTCCCATTATTGGAAGGTTTCACTGAAGTAGAAAGCAAATTTTATTTTGCAGTAAAGATTCCAATTGGATACACTCGGTACATTTCAAGTAATTGTTCTATTTGGAATAATTTAGTTGTAGGTGTAAAATAAAATATACCGCTTCATCTAAAATTCAAAATATTACTATTAAATCTCAGCTAGATCAACTGATTATTGAAAATTTTGCAGTAAAGATTCCAATATGATACACTGTGTACATTTCAAGTAATTGTCCTATTTGGAAAGGATTACTTATTTCTTAGTCACAAAAATAAACTATTATCCAAATAATGGAACGTAATTTATCTAAATTAATTTTTCTTTATTCCAAAACATAAATGCAACTGATGAGTGAAGCCAAAACATCACTTATCACCTCCATTTTTATATTTTACAATATACTATGTATACAGTTCAGTTGAGCATTTGAAGATTTCAACCACACAACAGTTCACCACTTCTGTAGGTTACCTGGCTTTTCTGTTAGAAAGATTGGAATCAAATATATCCTAGCATATGTAGGGAAAGAACTTGACATAAGAGCAATATTAAAATCCCATTGGCAGAATATAGAATAGCCTCATATGCAAAGATATACCGCATTAGTATAATACAAATGTATAAAGACTTAATAAATGAATTATCGACATACCAAGTAAAAGTGCTAATTTCGACTATAATGTGGGACCATCTAGTTTACATTATTCTTTACTGTTGTACTAAAAAATTAACTGGATATAATTTATTACCTATCTTGCTGGTCATTGCAGTGCTCGCTTTTCTATCAGTCATTCAACTTCTACCTATTTTGGCGCATAAGATTGATTGCATTATACATCTGCAAAGTAATAATTAAGTTAAGGAAGAGTGGCATGTATATATGCATAAAAAATATTATAGTATATGTGACAGGTAATGAGCTGAAGTCCTCACTTGCGTATGAGGAAAGTTTAAAATTTATTGTTATATGCCAAAACAACACCGGTATAGTTTGGGTGGGGCACTATAGGTACAGGTCATACCCAAAAACATGAACTTGACCCAAAAAACTTCCATCGGATTTAGATAAAGCCTGATAGAAAGGAATACATGCAGTTGGATCTGAGGCTATCTTTACTAATCCAACAAACAAGTTCAAATTCTTAGTTTTTGAATGTGCCACCGTTAAAAAAAACTATCTTATCTTGCAACTAAATGTATAAACCCTTCATGCAAAGTTAATACATCAGATTTCATTATAATTCATAGCACCCAAGCAAATCCTTTTATTACAAAGAAAGTACAAAGATACAAATCAATTGTGGCACAAACATTATTAATTGAGTGTAAATGTAGATTATATGAAATTATGAAAGCTATGAAATTATTTTGGAAAACGAGACTGGTTATTTTTTCTTAAAATGCTTGGGTGAATCAACTTTTTCCTAGAGAAAGTTGGAGTGCTAGAAATTTTGGAGGATAAAGGATTTTGCTTTCAAAAAGTTGCTCCACGAATGTGTTGGCTCAACTATTGCTGCCATAAATGTTGACGAATTCTTAATTATTATATCACTCGTTTGAATACCAAAATATTTTCCCAAGTCCTTATCTGACTTCTCACTTGTTAAGAAATATACTGTTAACGCTAAAATTTGAACGCTGACACCCCAGTGAGTAGATAACAGTTATGAAAGCACCACCCGTTGGTACGGGAACAAGATACAAGTAAAGAAATTGCAGAAAAGCAGTAAAAGACGACAGTTTTATAGTGGTTCGGCCTAAAATCGATCCTACGTCCACTTTGATCTCTTTATTGCTGAACAAGTACAACTTATACAACTTTCTTCAATTACAATCCACTCTAGACTGTTAGTACAAACTTTTACGGAGAATTATCTTTCAAACTCATGATAAATGATGTGGATTCTCTCTCTTGAATTTGATGTAATGTCTTCGATGTTTGGAGTGCTTGAAGTGTTGCTTGAGTCGAGAAAATGGCAGAGTTTTGGCGCTTCGAGAATGAACCAAAAAAGTCCCCTCCATGTTGAATATGGCCATGTATTTATAGGCAAACTTTTTAGGCTGAAATTGCTAAGTCATGAGTCGTACATGACTCATGATGAGTCGTAACCCGTACACGGTTCATAATAGGTCGTGGCCGACCTACTGGGTTAGCCTCCCCCCTGCTCCAAGACTATGTTCCCATTTGAATGAATATCACAAGTCCTGAGTTCTCCACGAGTTAACCAGAACGTTCTCCTTTATGTTAGCATGAGTCGTACACGACTCATCATAAGTCATATGTCGTTAACGAGTCAGCAGGCAGCGTCATAGGTGCATTGGTATTAGGCTTGTTCCCTGTTCGCTTGAGTCGCCAGCGACTTATGATAGGTCGTTAGTCATCCTGAGTCGCTAACTCCATGAGTCGTTAACTTGTTGAGTCGGTACCTTTCCTGAGCCGTAGCTCGAATGAGTCGTTGGATCGGTCTAGGCCTTGAGTCGCAAACCCGTTGAGTCGTTGATCCATACTGCACCTTTAAGGCACTAACTCGCTGAGTCGTTGCCATCAACGAGTCGTTGACCCATTGAGTCGGCAATCTCTGAGTCGCTCATCAGTTGAGTCGCTGATCTTTATGAGTCGCTGACTGCCTTATCTGTTGAGTCGGCCTAAGTTTCAGTGGGGTTAACATTTGCCCCTCGAAGCACGCGCCTAAGTCGTAGGTCGCGTGCTTCGACTTATCATAACCCGGGCATGCCGATTCAAATTCCAACATTTCCAGATATAAAAGCCTGAGTCGTCCTTCCTCTTTCCTTCTTCTCATCACTTAACTTTTAAACTGTGTCTGCCATTAACGCCCCTTCAAGCTCCCAAAGGCGATTCCAAGCTTACCAACCGTCATCCCATCCTTTAACTTCATATTGCGTAAGTAAATCTTATCAACAATCAGCCGCATCCATCATCAACTCACCAGTTTTCCACTCGCCGTCCTTAATACACTTTCGCGTGCTGCATTTTCCATAAATCACGATTCGATTAATCCTTTGATTGAATTATTGTGGCGATTCTTGTGAATATGGTAATGCACCGGATGTATGGCGGATTTGAGGCGATTTGTGTTGGATTTTTGATTGATTCGTGATGATGTGAGACGGAGATGGTTAATTACAGTGATTCATGTTAACTGGTTAGTGAATTTGGGGGAGATAAGGAAGGCTTTGACGGGTTAACCGGGTTAATGGGTCCTTGGCTTCGCGGGTTAACTTAAGAGATGATGTGGCAGTGTGTGAGTGGAGAACCGACCTTAGGGGCCTTTGTAGAGTTAATCATGCGCGACTTGATGCCTTAACCGTGTTAATTCAGATGACTCAGGTCTTAGGTCGTATGAACGACTCAACCCTTTAGGTCCTTTTGACGACTTATCCTTTTAAACCGCGAACGATTCAAACCACAAGCCGTGAACGACTCAGCACTTGCTACTTCTTCATGACTTATCTTTCAAACCGTGCACGACTCAAACCATAAGCCGTGAACGACTCAACAACTTCCATGCGACTCAGTAGCCTTTACCCTTGACTTTAATCGACCTAGCAAGTTTTACGACTTAAGCCATGAGTCGTAACCGAGTTAGAACTTAGAAGATTTCTTGTTGCTTTGAATTGGAGCCTCCTTTCTGTTCCTTGATTTACGACTCTTAGCACTGCCGACTTATAACATCAGCGGTTAAAATTGAAGCAACCTAACTTAACTTACCTCACTTTCCTTAGGTCGTAGCCGAGTCATCCAAATAACCAATGACTTAGCTTAACCCGTACAAAGAATTCTTGAGTCGTTGACAACTTAACACTTGTAAATTTTGTTTGAACTTTGAACTGTTGAACTTTGCTGCATTCTTTTACAGATTACTTCAACTTGTAGGCTAATAATCTGTTAATATAACATTCACAGAAAACTGGGATGAATATACTGTCATTGATTGCCCACATCGAACGACAGATTAGTTAATGATAGATGATTAACTTAAATAAATCGTGTGAACGAAGTGCTATCGATTTCAAGTGGAATATTAAAGCAGCACTGGATTAGTCAATTGAAACTGACCAGCCCGCATTAATATTATGCTTGAGCTTTAAATAACAAGTTCCGAAATTACCGTAGTCAATCAATCGTCAACCAGTTTAATTCCAGTTATCTTTACTTGTTATTATTTTTTTTTAGCTTCGCACGACACTTCACACTTTTTAGGAAACGTGCACCTTCGCATTTGAACATCCAGTTGCTTGTGTAGAATGACCTCTCATCAAGAAGAGCCGATGGGCCAGGCTGAAGATGTCTTCCCAGTAGCCATCCCTATAGACAACCCTCCGGAGAGAACATCCACAACTTTGAATCAGCGGGTGTTTAACCAACTGCGCGTCCAGTTTGGCATTGATGATGCTGACATCTTATTTCCGGGGCCAAATGACACCGCGGATAGTCCTCCCTACGGCTTTGTTGCAGTCAATCGCCAAATGTGCTTAAGTGGGGCGATTCCTCCTTTTAACGACTTTCTCCAACAGTTCCTGCTTCGGTTGTCTATCTCTCCATTCCAATTACACCCCAATGGCTACGCCATTCTGATGGGGTTATGTGTTCTATTCAGGAGAGTTTTGGATCGATTACCAAGCTTCGGGGAGATCTGCTATTTTTGCTCATTCACGAAAACTAAAGACCATCCCTCCATCGTGGTTGTAAGAAGCGCTCGAAATCGCAAACTTATTACTGATCTCTCCGAAAGCGCTCACGGATTTTTGAATCAGTTTTTCTTTGTTCGCTGCCCTCCAGGGTTTTATGCCATCTGGAGAGTGGGAAGTAAGATTTCCTGTCTTTACTTTTTCCGTTTTGAAACTTTCTCGAGATCTGAACTCTCAGCTGCTAATTTCATTCTTTTCCTGTTTTTAGCACTTCCACCCCCTGCTAGGGACCCAAGTCTTAAGCAAATTTTTGAAAGATTAAATGCCGTGCCGGTAGAAGAGAGGAGCATAAAGTTTCTGCTAAACGATGAATTTTTACATCAATACGGACTCCTCCATCCCTCTCGCTTTACTCGGCCCCGTGAAGCTCCAACGGAGGTTCCTGATTCTCCGGTGAAAACTCCTGATCTTCCGATCTCCACTAAAGAGCACATGCGAGGAGAAATTTCTGCAGAAACCTTATTAGTAAAGTGCTCTACTCCAAGAGACGATACGGGACCCTCCGAAAAGCCCGCACTCGCTCCCATTATTGAAGAAGAAGAGGAGCCCCTTTCCCAAACCAGGAAGAGTGCTGACAAAGGAGCTGATGGAGGGAATCAGGTTGGGCACGACGGTGATGACGTCTTTGGGGATTTAAGTGACATAATTATCACTTCCCAAGAGCTCTTTAAAGAAGACCCTGCTCACGGTAAAGCTATACCTCCGACGATTGAAGCAACATCTGCCCTCCAACAGACTCTAACTCCTTTATCTCAAGAATTGCCACTGACAGTGGAACCTATTACTTCCCCCCAACTGAGGAGTGGTTCGTTAGTCCAACGCGAGTAGTTTGCACTTCACACACAACTAAGGATTTTCCAGCACACTTATGCACTTATCTTCTCATACTCTAAAGATTTCTAAAGCTTATCTTTTCTTATTTCATATTCTTCAATGACACGCGGCGGATCATATTATCAGGATTTCCAACGCTACGGGGGGCGTGGTCGATATGATTATCGGCGTTACTTTCCCTCCTACAGAGAGTCTGACGAAGAGAGGGCTGCTCGAAAGGCTCGTGAAAGGAGGGATG
The DNA here is from genome assembly GCA_030765085.1 of Allium cepa. NCBI lineage: Eukaryota > Viridiplantae > Streptophyta > Magnoliopsida > Asparagales > Amaryllidaceae > Allium > Allium cepa. The sequence continues at coordinate 182,415,868 of CM060929.1, read as the reverse complement.
AGGAAGAGCGTCGTGAAAGAAGGGAGAGAGAAGAGCGCCATGATTCTTGGCAAAAAGGCGATGACTCCCACAAGAGAAAATCTCATGATGATCGAGGAAAAGGTCACATGGGTGAAGACTTAAGCAAACGAGCCCGTCATAGTGAAAAGCAGGCCTCTACCACTCCTGAGAAAGTTACTACTCCTGCTTCGCTCGACATTCCTTCTGGCTCTCCCGCTCTTGGGAAATCAGACATTCAAACGATAATTAGCAGGCCCAAATTTCAAGTTGGACCGGGTCCTACCACTCTGCAGAGTCGATTTCCTCAATGGTGCCTTAAGGGGGTGAGATTCGACCTAGACTTGGTCCCCATCGACAAGTCTGCTATGTTGCGCAATCTTGATGCAGTCAAGCTCGATATCGAGAGGATGTCAAACTGGCAGAAGCTTGTCGATGAGCTTCAAAGAGTTAACCGTGCCAACATAGAGGCCATGCTTACTATGGAAAACGATAAGGCCGAATGGCAAAAGGTCGTTGAGCAACACGACACCGAGATGAGGAACATTGCTTCTTACAATGAGGAGCTTGAAGCAAAAGTCGAGGAATTGAAACATGAACTTGCTGCTTCCTCCACTTCCTACTCTCAAAAAGAAGAAGTGCTTCTGAAACAAGTGAGAGATGCTCACGCTAGCCAAAGGGACGCCGAAGACAGGCTAGAAGCACAAAAAAGAATCAGTGACGGCTACGTCTCTGATATTGCTGAGCTTCGAAAGAAAAACAACTCCCAGGAGGCGGAGATACAAATGCTTAAGCTTCAGCTTGCCAAAACTGAAAGGGAGCGCGATGAGGCTGTCGCCGGCAAAATCGCAGCCGAAGAATCTCATGAGGCGACCAAAAACAGCTTCGGCTCAACATTATTCGACTTCTACTTGCATAGCGTCTTGGGGCGTGGAAGCCTCGCTTTTCTTGGTCCTAAGTATGAAATCACTTTAGCTGAAGTATGGGAGGCCGCTCTTGAGATGCTTGGTGCTGAAGGTGCCGGTTACGACGAATCAGCCCTGGAAAGGCATTATTTCGATGATGACGCTCGCGCTGCCCTTGCCAAGGGAAAGGAACAACTTGCCAAATTAAGAACTGAAGTGACGGAGGGGGACCGGTTGGGGAAAACCACTTCAACTACTCTAGTCCAGCCACCTTCTTCGTCTGAAGTCGACATTATTGGTTCCAGTTCCCATCTTGCATCTCCCACCAAAGTTACCACTGAGATTACAAGCATGCAAGGTGGAGATGAGGGTGAAGAGAGCGCTGATGCGCAAGCTTATGAAGTCGATATCAGGAAACCAGCTTCTCCAGGTAATTTCACTGTTAATCTCGCTACTGTCAATTCTGCTCAAGCGGGTAACTCATTTATTTCGCATGAGTTTCATGAGCTCCTTGGCTATTTTCTCAACCTTGATGAGCCTTCATCTCCTCTCTTTACTGACTTCATTGGTGAACCTTCATCTCCTCTCTTTACTGACTTTAACCTCTTTTCTTCTGTAGAGAAAGTACCAAGCACTGCTCAAACTTCTACTCCTCCAGTTATCCTTCCTTCATCTCTCCAGGCGGCGCCTCCTTCTGCCTCGCAACCTGGATCACAGGAGGAACAAATAGAGGCTCTTCACGGCTTGGATGATCCCATTGCTTCGCAAGAGCAGAAAGATGAGAGACCTGAGGGAGGTGTCATATCCCCGGAACGGACTCCTTCTGACGACATTGTTCTATCAAAACTTGTCACTCCGGGGAGTGAGTCTTCCTCACAAAGGAGAGAGAAGCGTGGGACATCAAAGAGGAGGGGGAAGAAAATCACCGCCACTGAAGAGGAGCCGGAAGTTGAACCGGTTACACCTACCTCTCCTACTTCCCTTATACCCACTGGCCGACCTGAAAAGCTGGTCATTCGACCGGGTAAGGGGTCCAAAGGAGGGAAGAAGAAGTGAAGATTTTAGCTTTTTGCCTTTTGTATGAACTGGCCGAGAGTTGTGCGGGTACCGGCCCCCGCTTTTATTTTGAAACCTGTATCTGCATTATAGTTGAATAAAATGATTCTTCGTTTGTACAAACTTCTGTTTGAATTTGAGAATGCATTTACTATTTATTTTTGCACAAGTTTATTTATATGATATTGTAGCGGGCTTATGGTATGTTGTTTGAGTATTACTTTACTGATGCAGCTATACTACTATACCATGTTGCCCCCATACCTTAAGCTTGCTGCAATATTTTATACTTCGAGGGGACTTGCACTCTTATTTGTTAAAGAATAATTATTTTATTCTTTAAAGAAAATTTTTATAGAGTACAACTCCCTTCGTATAAGTTTTTACGCTTTGTCGTTCGAAGAAATCACTTTTTTCTTTTGCTTGTGTGCATATTTTACCAAGTGAATTCCTCTATGTGGTAAAGCGGACCTCTGAAGGGTACTTTAACTTCTTTTCTTTTTCTTTTTTTTTACGATCATTTTCCATAGTAGGCAAATTACTTTTCCTTTGAAAGTTAAAGTACGCTTTTGATGAGGATTTTTTTTATACAAAATTGTACCTCTGAGGAGGGATTTTTCACGTTTCAACACTTGGAAGTTTTATTTCAATCTCGGTGAAACGTGTACCCCCAAAGAGTTGTGCCTTTGAAGAAAGCCTTTTCACGTTTCAACACTTGGAAGTTTTATTTCAATCTTGGTGAAACGTGGGCTTACGAAGAGGTCTTTCTTCTTGATTGTGTCCCCGGGAGGGGGTTGTACCTCTAAGGAGGGATTTTTCACGTTTCAACACTTGGAAGTTTTATTTCAATCTTGGCGAAACGTGTACCTCCAAAGAGTTGTGCCTTCGAAGAAAGCCTTTTCGCGTTTCAACACTTGGAAGTTTTATTTCAATCTCGGTGAAACGTGGGCTTTCAGGAAGGTCTTTGTTTAGTTTTTGCATTTCAACTTTGGTGAAGTGAAATTCCGAAGAGCGGTTATTACACTTCAACTCCTGGCGAAATGTGCCTCCGAAGAGGGCTTTTATTTTTTGGCATTTCAACTCTGGTGAAGTGAAATCCCGAAGAGCGGTCATAACACTTCAACTCCTGGTGAAATGGGCCTCCGAAGAGGGCTTTTATTTTTTGGCATTTCAACTCTGGTGAAGTGAAATCCCGAAGAGCGGTCATAACACTTCAACTCCTGGTGAAATGGGCCTCCGAAGAGGGCTTTTATTTTTTGGCATTTCAACTCTGGTGAAGTGAAATCCCGAAGATCGGTCATAACACTTCAACTCCTGGTGAAATGTGCCTCAGAGAGGGTTTTCATCGCCTGGAAGTTACTCTCTCATGGTTGGAGGGTCATGACTCCTCCAATCTTTTTTGTTGAGTAGAGAACTTTCTTTTTTGTGGCGTATGACCCACTAGAGGTCTTTTATCTTCCGAAGAGGACTTGTGCCGCTGACGGTAGCTTTGGTTGTTCCTCTGTTCCCTTGCTTATGCCTTTTCAGCGATTCTCTCTCTCTCTTTTTTTTTTTTCTTTTCAAGTTTTCTTTCCCCTTTTCTTGCAAATGGCTTGTTTAATCCAAGGAAGTGTGCTTCATTGTTAGGCAAGTTCGTAAGAACGGGCACTAGCTTCCTAATTGGATATTTGTTTGTCCAAACAATCTCAATTTATCAGCAAGGGCCCGTTTCTATCGAAATCATTAGCCGTTCAATTGAAGTATTTCCTATCTAGGATTTGAGTTCGGGGTCTTTACGACTTGAAATTTGCTTGTTGAATGATGGTGAGAATCGCTCGGTCTTATTATGCGCAAGTTCTTTTTCCATTGTCTGCAAAAATTTAAATCGACATTTCAGCAATACATTTTATGTACTTTTATATCGAAAATAAAGCAAACATGTAATAAAAGTAAGGAACACGAGATTTATAGTGGTTCGGCCAAGAATTTGGGCCTACATCCACTTTATATTCTTTCATTATTTACTTGCATCAGTTTCACAATTGCTTTCAATTACAAGAATCATACATTCATAATTCTTTTTACAATGTTTCAACAGAATTTTCAAGTAAAATATGGACGCAAGTGATTGCTGTTCCATGCCCTTGGGATTTGATCTCCATCAACAGTGGTGAGCTTGAATGTGCCGTCAAGAAGTTTCTGACCTATTACATACGGTCCTTCCCAATTTGGCCCAAACACACCTGTCGCAGTCATAATTCTTTTCAGGACTAGATCTCCAATTTCAAAGCTGCGTTGACGAACTTTGGAATTGAAATGTCTGGCTATCCTTTGCTGATGAGCTGCAACTCTGAGGTTAGCTTCATCTCTTTTTTCATCAAGGAGATCCAGCGCTTCAAGTTGTAGCTTCTCATTTTCTGCTTGATTGAAATGGATTCTTCTGTGTGAAGGGACCTCTGTTTCAACCGGGATCATTGCCTCCGATCCGTATGCTAACGAAAAAGGAGTATGCCCAGTTGCAGTTTTGTGAGTAGTTCTGTATGCCCATAGTGCAAGTGGTAGTTTATCGACCCAACCACCTTTTGCTCTTTCGAGTTGCTTTTTGATGGTTGATTTGATGATCTTGTTCACTGCTTCCACTTGCCCGTTAGCCTGCGGATGAGCTACTGCCGAAAAGCTTTTCTGGATTTTGAATCGTTTGCAAAAATCCTGGAATTCCTCGCTTTCGAACTGAGTACCATTGTCTGTGATTATTTTCTGAGGCACACCGTATCTGCAAATGATATTCTTGGTCACAAAGCTTATCATTTTCTTTGAAGTGATAGTAGCTAATGGTTCAGCTTCAGCCCACTTAGTAAAATAATCAACTGCGACAATAGCATATTTAATCCCTGATTTAGCAGTTGGTAGCGGCCCAATGAGATCCATTCCCCAAATTGCAAATGGCCATGGACTGACCATCTGTGTGAGTTCGGTAGAAGGTGCTCTAGGAATTTTGGCATATCTTTGGCATTTGTCACATTTTCGGGAGTAATCTGCAGCATCCCGATTAATTTCTGGCCAAAAATATCCGTATCGGAGAATTTTCTTTGATAATGTTTGACCACCTGAATGATCACCACATTCTCCTCCATGCACTTCAGCTAGGATTGTTTTGGACTCTTCCCGGGATACACATCGAAGCAATGGCAATGAGAATCCTCGTCTGTACAATCGGCCATCCTGAATTACATAGCGAGAGGCCTTCCTTAGTAGCTTTCGTCTTTCTATCGAGTTTTCTGGCAGAGAACCTCTGAGTAGGTAATCTAGTATTGGAGTCATCCATGACTCTTGTTCTTGAGATACATTCATAATCCAGTCTATATCCATCTCGTCTATACTCGGCGTTGAAAGGACTTCTACAGGGACCAATCCCAATAGTTGAGCTTCACCAGAACTTGAATACTTTGCGAGGGAATCCGCCTTCATATTCTCTTCCCGAGGAATGTGGCTTATTGAATAGTGATCGAGTTCGCATAGGAGTTCCCAAGCCTTTGACAAGTAGGAAGGCAGGTTTCCACCTTTTGCTTGAAATTCCTTCTTGACTTGGCATACAATAAGCTGAGAATCACTGAAAATTTGTAATGCTCGAATGTTTAACTCTTTAGCGATTTTCAGACCTGCAATAAGAGCTTCATATTCTGCTTCATTGTTTGTTGAAGGAAATTCCAATCTTAGTGCATAACATAATGATCGACCCTCAGGAGTTTCAAGTACCACTCCGGCTCCAGAACAGTAGTCATTTCTTGCGCCATCAACATACATCTTCCACTGGATTGGGGAATCATTGATCGCTTCTTCCTCACCATTATCTTTCTCTGTGAATTCTGCAATGAAATCAGCTAAAGCTTGTCCGTTGATTGCTTTTCGGGGGTGATAGGTGATGTCATATTGACTGAGTTCAATGTTCCATTTTAGAAGGCGACCCGAAGTTTCAGGGCGAAATAGGACTTGCTTTAGAGGTTGATCAGTGAGTACTTTGATAGGATGAGCTTGGAAATATTGCCTCAGTTTCCTCGATGCAACTAGTAGGCAATAGGCGAGTTTTTCCAACTTGGAGTAATTCAGCTCTGCCCCAGTGAGTCTTTTGCTGATATAGTAAACTGGATGTTGAATCCTTTTATCTTCCCGTATCAGCGCTGCACTTAGAGCATGAGATGATACTGCCAAGTATATAAGAAGATCCTCACCATTGCCTGGTCTAGAAAGTATTGGAGGTGTTTCCATATGACGGATCAACTCTTCAAAAGCTTTTTGGCATTCGGGAGTCCATTCAAAGTTTTTCTTTCCTTTTTTCAAGGCATCGAAGAATGGGATGCATTTATCAGTAGCTTTAGAAATGAACCGACTCAAAGCGGCGACCTTTCCGTTGAGACTTTGCAATTCCTTCTTCGTTCTAGGAGCTTTAACTTCTTTTAAGGCGGTAATTTGAGCTGGACTAGCCTCAATGCCCCTAGCACTGACGATAAAACCTAAGAACTTTCCGGACTCGACCCCAAATGTACATTTCAGAGGGTTAAGTTTCATTCTGTATTTCCGGAGGACTGCGAACATTTCTGCTAAGTGTTCAATGTGATCCGCTGCTCTCCTGGACTTCACTAACATGTCGTCGACGTAGACTTCCATAGTTTTGCCCAATTGCGGTTTGAACATAGCATTAACAAGTCTTTGGTAGGTTGCCCCTGCATTTTTCAATCCGAAGGGCATAACTCTGTAGCAATAAAGTCCAACATCTGTGATAAAACTTGTATCCTCCTGATCCGGCTCGTGCATCATGATTTGGTTATAACCGGAGTAGGCATCCATGAAAGATAACAATTCATGTCCCGCAGTTCCGTCTACCAGTTGATCGATCCTGGGCAATGGGAAGCAATCTTTTGGGCAAGCCTTGTTTAGATCAGAAAAATCAATGCACACTCTCCATTTTCCATTAGCTTTCTTGACCAACACAGGATTTGAAACCCAATTCGGATATGTAGATTCTTTGATGAAGTTATTTTCCATGAGTCGATCAACTTCTTCTTTTAATGCTGCTGACCTTTCTGGACCTTGGGTTCTCCTTTTTTGTTTAACTGGAGTAAACTTTGGGTCAACATTCAGAGCGTGTACCGCAACTTCCGGAGATATCCCACACATATCGGCATGAGTCCAAGCAAAGACATCCAGATTTGCTTTCAGGAAAGATATCAAGATATTCTGAATTGACACATTAAGCTGTGAACCCACATTCAACACCTTATTTGGGTCCTTCGGGTCAACAGGTACCGGAACTGTCGTTTCCACCGGTACTACTCTATTCTCCCCTGTACTGGCTTTTCTGGGATCCATTTCTTTCCGTGCCCCGCTGTGCTCGCCAGTGCAGGGTCCGCTCTGTAATTGCTACAAGGCTGGTTCCTTGATGCGGACTGGGGTTGCCGCATCCTTTCCCATTTCTCTTTTTCTTGACTCTCGCAGCTCTGTCAAATAGCATTCTCGCGCAGCATTTTGATCCCCTTTTATAACTCCTACTCCATTGTCAGTAGGAAATTTAATAGTGAGGCACCACGGGGCTAGGATAGCTTTGAATGCTGCGAGTGTTGGACGGCCAAGAAAAGCATTATAAGCAGAATATTCATCGACGATCACAAAGGTTTGCTTTCGGACCACTTTCCTTTCTCCTTCCCCAAGTTCTACAAACAAATCGATGGTTCCTACTGGTTGCTTTGGCTCCCCAGTGAAGCCAACGATTTTCTGTGATGAGGCTTGCACATCGATCATAGGGATTTTCATTTGGTCAAATGTCTTTTTGAAGAGGATATTACATGATGCTCCGCAGTCAATGAGGACTCTTCTGACAATGGCTGGTCCAATACCAGCCGAGATGACCAAGGGATCTAAAGTAGGAGCTTCAATACCTGTAGAATCTCTGGCTCTGAAAATAATATCATCGCTGAAAGTTTTCTGTTGTTTAAGGGGCGTAGTGTCTTCTAGAACAAAGACGTCTTCTTCGGCTGGAGCATATTTCAAAGCCCTGGAATATCTCTCCATCTCACCCCAACTCTTGCCAGCTGGGTGAGGTCCTCCTGAAATGACATTGATAACGGGCCTTCCAGATTCATGCCCCGTAGCTTTCTCACCTGCCCCAGGCTGATGAACAGGAGCCCGCTGCCCCTGACTCGACGATGCAGGATTGTTGCTATTCTTTTTCACGAATTGCTGCAACTTGTTTTCTCTTAGCAACTCTTCAATCAGATTTTTCAGCTGGCGGCATTCATCAGTTTCATGACCCGGTTGATTGTGGAAGCGGCAGAATTTCCCACTCTGTATGGCTTTTTTCCCGGTTCTCAAAGGGATAGGTTTAGGGAAATCGATGGAATCTTTGGTGGCCAGGTAGATGTGCTCCGGTGTATGTGATAATGGAGTATATTCTGATGGCTTAAAGGATCGGGGCTTCTTCAGATTACCCTGTTTCTTCCCATTACTATTCTCCCTTTTTTGCCCCACCGATTCATTCTTGCGTGGAGCGACAGTGTTGTCTTCTGCTTTTTCCACCACTGCCTTTACTGGCAAAGGACGACTTTCCAAGCGAATGAATTCGTCTGCTTTTTTGTAGAACTTCTCGAGAGAGGTTGGCTCTTTCATATTTAACCATTTCCCAAATTCGCTTGACTTATCGATAGCCCTCATTAGGTAAGTCAAGATCATTCGTGGTTCAGCATTGTCCACTTCCGCCAGCGCTATATTAAAGCGGTTCAAGAAAGATCTGATAGACTCACCAGGATTCTGCTCTAAACTGGACAATGACATGATATCCTTGGCCTTGGAAGCATAAAGTCTAAACTGCTCCTTGAATTTTCTGGTCAAGTCTGAAAACTGATCGATAGATCGGACTGGCAACTTGGTGAACCACAGTAAAGCCACGCCTTCCAGGTATACGGGGAAATATCGGCACTTTATTTCGTCGGAGGCCCTGGCACCTGTCATGTGCCAATCATATTTATACAAGAACTCGTTCGGATCACTTGTCCCTTTGTAAGCTGGAATAGTCGGAGGGACAAACTTCCTTGGAAATTCCGCCTTCAAGATTTTTTCAGTAAACGGAGTTTTACTTGGGGCGAAACCCCATTCCTTCTCATCTTCAACCCTTTGCATACTTTCCTTCATGATCTGCCGGACCATTTCAGAAAGATATTCCTCATCATGCCGAGTTCTAGATCCACCAGCCTCAGGGACTGCCTGCTCAAAGGGACTAGTAGCCCTCTCCGGAGCATTCCTCTCACTAACATCATGAATGTTGCCAGCATAGTTCCTTTCATTTCCAGCTGGTTGATTGTTTGCCCCAAGTAAATCGTTCAACTTATTCAGAATCAGAGCGTTCTGGGCACTTTGAGCCTCTAATTGTACATTTTGGGCGTTTATCTGCTGGTTTAACCCTAGAATCACAGCATCCAACTCCGCTTTCGTAACTCCAACAGACGGAGTAGGTTGATTAGGCACAGGGGAAGCGGAGGTTCCCTCTTGAATGTTTCCAGATCTGACAGATCTACTTTTCCTTCCAGGAGCCATAATCTCAGACAGACTTCTGGTTTTTAAAGAAATTCTTTCTTCAAATCTCTGCGAAGTAATGATGACAGTTGCCCTGAGTTCAATTCTCAGTGAAAGCACCAAAAATGTTAACGCTAAAATTTGAACGCTGACACCCCAGTGAGTAGATAACAGTTATGAAAGCACCACCCGTTGGTACGGGAACAAGATACAAGTAAAGAAATTGCAGAAAAGCAGTAAAAGACGACAGTTTTATAGTGGTTCGGCCTAAAATCGAGCCTACGTCCACTTTGATCTCTTTATTGCTGAACAAGTACAACTTATACAACTTTCTTCAATTACAATCCACTCTAGACTGTTAGTACAAACTTTTACGGAGAATTATCTTTCAAACTCATGATAAATGATGTGGATTCTCTCTCTTGAATTTGATGTAATGTCTTCGATGTTTGGAGTGCTTGAAGTGTTGCTTGAGTCGAGAAAATGGCAGAGTTTTGGCGCTTCGAGAATGAACCAAAAAAGTCCCCTCCATGTTGAATATGGCCATGTATTTATAGGCAAACTTTTTAGGCTGAAATTGCTAAGTCATGAGTCGTACATGACTCATGATGAATCGTAACCCGTACACGGTTCATAATAGGTCGTGGCCGACCTACTGGGTTAGCCTCCCCCCTGCTCCAAGACTATGTTCCCATTTGAATGAATATCACAAGTCCTGAGTTCTCCACGAGTTAACCAGAACGTTCTCCTTTATGTTAGCATGAGTCGTACACGACTCATCATAAGTCATATGTCGTTAACGAGTCAGCAGGCAGCGTCATAGGTGCATTGGTATTAGGCTTGTTCCCTGTTCGCTTGAGTCGCCAGCGACTTATGATAGGTCGTTAGTCATCCTGAGTCGCTAACTCCATGAGTCGTTAACTTGTTGAGTCGGTACCTTTCCTGAGCCGTAGCTCGAATGAGTCGTTGGATCGGTCTAGGCCTTGAGTCGCAAACCCGTTGAGTCGTTGATCCATACTGCACCTTTAAGGCACTAACTCGCTGAGTCGTTGCCATCAACGAGTCGTTGACCCATTGAGTCGGCAATCTCCGAGTCGCTCATCAGTTGAGTCGCTGATCTTTATGAGTCGCTGACTGCCTTATCTGTTGAGTCGGCCTAAGTTTCAGTGGGGTTAACATATACTATATACTGTCTCTACCTAGCTATAATTTTCTTTAAGTCACGGCACGGAAACAAAAAATTTCACTACCATAATAGTAGGAAAACTAAGTCGCCACATAAGATTTACTGTCCCAGTTGCTCCAAAAATGTAAAACACGTAGATTTATAGTTAACGTGCATACTTATTTTTTGAAGAGATTATAGGTAAAATCGACGTGAACAATTGCAGTAAGTAAGAATTCAGTACCGATAAATATAAACAAAATGATTTGTAAGTAAAACTGGTTATGGTTTAGGCCTAAAGAGTGCAAAACTTGAAATTATTTTGTAAAAAGGAAGTATGTAAGATTGGAAAGCAATTTAAGTTTAATCTCAATAACTTTAACAAATCCTTTAAATTAGTTAAGCAAGGTAAAGTTTGGAGAATATCCTATAAAACAATTATAAAAATTTATAAGTTTGCGGTGTTAAGACTGGAACAACAAAAGGTTCAAATCAATTGAGTTAATTCAACAAAAGTACATTTTCATGAAAACTATTATTAGAAATTCAATATCATTAAATCCCAAAAATATTATCATTTACAACTATAAATTACTAAAAATGGAAACACAAAACTCAAACAATCTTGGAAGAAATCAATATGTAAGACTAAAAAGGCATTTAAGCAAAAACTAAAATCAATTAAGCTTTTGAATCAACTTGTAAATTCAGCGAATCCTCAAGTCTATTATTTTTAACATGCAATGTTAAATGTGATTTTTTTTAGAATATACTATGGAGATACCTAACACAACTATTTTGGTAGATATTAATATGTACGATTAAAAAGGTTTTTAAATTAACTTCAATACATAAAATCTAAAAGCAATTTTCAAGCATTTAAATTAACATGTAAAATGAGTGAATACCTTAAGTATGTTCTTTACTAAAATTTCAACAACAAATAAATATGATTAAACATAACTTCACCTTTAACAGAGAGGAAGAAGAACAGTAAATAAATAAAAGCTACAAAAATAGGTCAAAGAAAGCCTATAATTGCTATGATTAAGCATAAACGTTCACAGCATCATATGTTCACCAACATCAATAATTTTAGCAGAAGCTAAATTGATTCTAAGACCCTAAAATAATTGTATAAAGGGAAAGTAGCTGCAAACAACAACAAAAAAGAAAAAATGATAGCTAGTAAATAGGTAACTACCTCAATCGAATACAGAGAAGATTGCTATTTCATGTCGACATGATGAGGAAGGTCGAAAGCGCCATCGCGGTGTCCGTAGCTATCAACCAATTCCTCGACCTGAATTGAAACCGAACATCTAATCAGCTATAATCAGATGTTGATGATCGCAATCACTATGTTAGTGGACCAAGCTGTCAGTTGATTTGTTGTATAGAGGTATTTCGTCAAGGGTAGAGCGGTGAACGTTTAGCAATTTGGAAGTCAGGTTTAGGTCAAGAAGTAGGCCAAAACTTAATTAGGGTTATGCCAGAGGAGACGGAAATGAAAACAAAGTGAATTGCGATGGAAAGTGACTCTCCGCCTTAACAAAACATGTGGTAATATCACAGTGACTCGATTTAGTGGCGACGTTGCTGGGAAGGGCAGACGACGGTGGCAGAGCGGGAAAGGCACAAATCAAAGCAGGACTTTATAGTTTAGGGCTGGAAAAATGGAGGAAAGGGAGGGGAACGATAGAAGAAGAAGAAAAATAAAATCGTGACCTTTGAGTTTAAAATTGTCAGAGCATTCTTGGGGCGGCTTGCATGTTCTTGAAATCTAAGTATAGATAGTATAAATGATATAATAGTATAGACATAAATTTGGTGACCGTTCAGTTGCTAAAATTCAAGAGGGCTTGTGTGCTCTTAAAATTGAACTCACTAATAATATAATAGTATAGATTGACGTCGTTTCAAAAAGCGCCAACTGTATTTTAATGTCATATGTACACGTGTGACCTATATTTATAATTAGTTCGATAAGTGGGCTATTTGCGTAATAAGTTTGTAAAAGTGGCTTATATCTGGAAAAAAATCCAATAAAATTAGGTTTGACAAATTTTATTCATACATAAAAAATCGCTTAATATACATCACTATTTTCCTAAGAAAATCTATTATTAGATTACCCTTCTTTTTAATCGTTTTGTTTTATACCCTATAAAATTAAAACATTAAAATTAACGATATGGTCAAATATGTGCATTTTTACGAAGAAGTTGTTAACTTTTTTATTACGAAACCCCAAGCATCAGTTAAGACAACTTTTACAATCAACTTCTCTTAAGTTATTATTTTTTCTAGAATTAAGGTTGATTATGTTGAAATCAAGATTTCTTTTTAGATTTTTTAAACATGTTACAATGTTAGTGAAAAACGTCATTTTTCTTTCTAATTTTTTGTTTAGCCGTTAGGTTCTTGGAAAGTAAGAAGTGGCCTAGAAATAAACAGAATGAAGGGTAGGCGAGGATGGCCACGTCAGTAGACTTACGGCGGATTTGACCAGGAAGCCTTTTTTTATTTGAAATCAGGTAAAAATATCTGCAAAATATTCTTAAAACTCCGTATTCCGTATTACCGAGAAATTCTACAGCTTCGAAAACTTGAAGAAAATAGAATAAAAGTCATTTTCTTTCTTCAAATCGCTGGTTCAAAATCAAGTTTGTTGATTTGATAATTCTAAAATCAAAGTGTTCCTGGTTTGGAAAATCATTCATTTCTCTAGAAAGATCAGATGAACCCAAGGACCAAGTTCACTATCAGCAAATCTTTCAACCTATAATCAACAATTAACCCAACAGTCAATCAACCACTCAAATAGCAGGAGGTTGCGATTAACTCCTAAGTAAATTCCACAAACCGAACGGTATGAATTACTACAATCTGCTTATGTTGTTTGGTATATTAGTTACCATTAATCTGATGTATATTGCTGTTTTTGAAGATTGGTTATACCTTTATGGATAACTAAGATAAATTTCTTCTAAACGATGATGCTCTGCACCATATTAGAAGTAGGGTTGATGTACTATCCAGATTAAGTTTATGCCGTTTTGGATTGAATGATCTATGTTTTCTAAAATTATTTCTGTTGCTAGTATCATCATCAAACTTAACCACACCACACCCTGTCTTTACATCGTCTTTCTTCACAGCTTAGCTTCATTTTTGCCCTATTGGAATTATTGTTATTTAGCTTCCAGACATGAAATCAATTGCATGTTTGAAGCATACAAAAAGCGAGGATGGTAATTAAATCATAGAGTTCTAGAAAAAGAGTAAGAAGAGAGAAAAGAAGGGGGTGCAGAATAGGATTTCATCTTTATGTCTGACCTGTGGGAAAATGTTTGTTACATGAATGACACACCCCTTTGATTATGTTAAAATATGCTTTATAATAGGTATGATAACATTAAAGAAATTGTATTATAAAGCAAAATTTCTGTTTAAATTATCATTTTGCCCCTAACTTGTGTTTTTATTATATTATCTGATTTTAACAAACTTTAAATGCCTTTTCTAATGTAAACGACATTAAGAACACAATGGAATAAGTCTCCGGTCATTGTTCGTTTATCTTTAAAAATCCATTTTCTAAGGCGTTCGTTCAATTAAGTCATTTAATTCAATTAAATCGATTTATTATCTAAATTACCAAGTGCTAGAAATATGGATTGCTACACAAAATAAGGTAAAGAATCAACATTCATGCATCAAGATTATATTGATCGTTGATTAAAGTTCTTCTGGTTGGAAATCATATATGGCTTAAATAAAACAAATGTGTTCATTTTCAAGATTCGTGAAAGATATTGATATTTTGGTACATGACTATCGTTGTGCACTTCATATGGAATTTAAAGCCGGATAGAAAAAACTTGAAAATTATTCATAAAGTTTGATCCTAATAAAAATCACAAGTATGCCATAAGTTTCATGCAAGTGTTTCCGTGAATGTTTGCACTACTTTAAGTTTTGCCGATGTGGAGAAGTTGTGTAAATACTTTGTAAAGTAAGTATGGTGAGGTGAGCGAATGTAAATGCAATATGCTTTTATGATGTTCAGATCCAACAATTAATCAAATTAAAGAGTAAGATCCAACAATTAATCAAATTAAAGAGTAAAAAAGTTATCAATTGAAATGTTTGGGAAATTGTGTCGCCGTAATCCATGATGGAAAAGTAACAAGACTCCAAAAATTCACCTAATCTCTAATAAACTTGTGATTCTCTTTCTCTAGGACACAAATAAGACATATAAAGAAGTATACAAAACAATAAAGTTTCACGTTATCTATTTTGTGTTGGTGTAACTCCCAGTCGAACTCGGGTATGTATTGCTGGTATGAATCATGACATTAGGTTCCGATTGGAAACTCGAAATTTCAGCCATCTCGGTTCAATTCTGGGTGGAGATGGGACAAGACTATGTGAAAACCTGTCCTGTCATGGACAATTTACAATTTTTTTTGGAATTGGTGTAGACTGTGGGAAGAAAGATTAAAAAATTAAAAGGAATCGAATCTAGCAAATAAATAAAAATATCACACTGATTCAATTTGCTTTTGATGAAGCAAAATGCGATTATGCTGTAAAGTTGCATAATTGAATCAAAATTTTGTATATAAAAGTAGCAAAAGGAATTATAAATTACATTAATTTTAGATTAGGCATTAGAAACCAATATCTCAAATCATTAAAATATTTCGAAACCCTAATTTGAGCTTGCTATGTCATTAATTGTGATCGGGTTATTTTCCTTTTCTGCTTTTTGAAAAGTATTATGTGGTGGAAGTAGAAAGAAACATACGTGCTTTGGGGGTTTAAGGCTATTCATAATGAGCTTTAACTTATTGTGTGGTCGACTTTAATAGGCTGGATCAGTTATAATTATTACTTAGTTTGGGTTAATTTAATGTTCATCGTATGTTCAAATGGATTGGCATAGTTGGTCAAGTTGGGTTGGTTTTAATGTTGATTTTAATTTGTGTTAGTCAATTTTAATGTTAGTTTTTTATATTTAAATTTTATTTAGTATGTTGTTTATGTTTAATCTTGTTATGAGCATTTCTTGTTATATCATTTATAATTTCAAGCATAATACGACAAATCAAACTAAGATCGGTTGAAATTATGGTACTTCAATCGATGACAATATTTAGAAAACCTAAATATAATTTTTGTAATAAACTAATTAATGGAGGTGGTGTGACACGTTTGAAAAAACATCTGGCAAAAGTGGGGGACGATGTATCGACATGTCTAATTGTCCCTAAATAAGTTTAATCAATTGCACGATTACATATTGCTCAATTGAGAAATGAACGAAATAAAGAAAAATGAGAAAAGCAATGCATATAAGAGGAAGTAATGAGCATGCCGCAACAAAAAGAGTTGGACAACGAAGACAAAGAAATTGAAGATAAAGAAGTTGGCACCTATAAAGCAGAGATACATTTAGAGATGAAGAAACACACACATCTCACAACAATCAGGTGGTGGTCCAAGCCAAATACACTGTAACTTGCGTGGAAGATCTACAAGAGCAAATTTTGATACCCATGATGCTGGAAGAGTTGACTCATACACAAAAAAAACTAGGAGGTATGACTCAACATTCTACTTAATCTGTAATAAAAGACATTAAAGATGCCAAAAACATATAGATCGAGCAATTTTAAATTTTTTCTCAATCATATTCAACATAGCTTTGCTAATAGTCATTATCATGTAACAATGGTTAATGCGATTGAAAAATGCGTACGTGGAATCGATCCACCCACCGCATATGAAATATCACATTCGTACTTATAAATGAAAATAAAAAATTCGAGCAGTGTATTAGAACGTTACATAATTTCTTGGATAAATATGGTTGCGCACTAATGTATGATGGTTCGAGTGCTCAAAATCGATGAATAATTATGAAATTTCTCATGTACTCCACCCATTTAACAATATTTATCATATTTGTGGATGCCACAAATGAATTCTAAAGTGAGAAATATATTTAAAGTAATTGATGAAGTCGTAGAAACAACATGAGAAAATAGAGTAGTGCAAGTAGCTACAAATAACGGGTACATTATAAAGCTACCATTTATTGATGCAAAAAATAAAGAATTTACACTGGACATCATGTGCAACACACCGCATTTGTACGATTCTATAAAATATGTCTCAAAGAATAAGAGGTAGCAAGTGTTATCTCGAATTAGCAGTTAATATCGACATTGTACAATCATGATTGGTTACTTTCTATAATGAAAAGAGAGATTAATAATAAATAATTGATTTTGTTATTGCTTTACAGCAAGGTTTGCAACCCTTCTATTACACTAACTTTAATCATAACGTATAGACGACTTGAGAAGAATGAATGATTTAAGAGAGTGAACATCGAGAGTTTCTAAACTCAATAGTAAGGCAAAACAACAACAAACATTGTCTCTACGTCGATTTGCAAAAATATTTTTGGACCGATGCTACTTCTATCATTCTTGTTTTTGGGCAATTTGCAAAAGTTTTGAAAACGATGGACAATGACAATAAATATGTATGAGATTTCTTTATGAAATGATGGATCGAGCGAAGGTGGCAATTCAAAAAATAGCGTGACATAACAAAGATGAAAAAGACAGTTATATAGATCTCTTCATGTGTGTTTTATTTTATTGCCATAAAAATAGTCAAATACATAACATTTTAATAATATGTTACCGTAATTTTTATACATATTATTTTCTTCATCCTATCATTTAATATGAAAATAATGTAACAAATGATAACGAAGTGTTAAATGGTTTTAACATCGTTGAAAGGGTGGTTTCAGATGCTGTAACACAACTTGAAATCGACAAGGGGGTAAAACTAGCGTATAAAATAGTTGTAAAATTCATTTAACATTTAAGGCATCAAATATTTAACTTATACATCAAGTGGTGAAAAACTAAAGAACATAATTGATGCATTTGGTTTACCAAAAACAAAGGCAGCTATATAGGTATGTTTTTCTGCTTAAGGGAGTCAATAATTGATTAAGATGATGCTTTAAATTTAACATTTTTAGCAACATATTTTAAGCCAAACAGTTTTCTCTTTAAACTACGAAAAAAACCTATTACATTTTTTATCATCCATACAAAATTAAGAAATAAAATAAAGATGAAAATCTAGAAAATTGTTATATATGCATTACAACATGAGATCAATAGCAAAAAATTCTAAATGATGGAGTACTGAAAATTAATTAATTGATTTGTACTTTATATTCCATGAAAAAGATCTACTAGCGGAGTGGACTAATGAAGTTGAACCATCTTTGTTGGATGATGATTTTTGGATAACTAGTACAATGAATGATACAATTACCGCTGTTGATATTATGCCTATACGAACAAGGAGTCGAAACAATGAAAATAGTAACAATCTTCAAATGATACCATGGCAATGCCAGTGGGAGCGATGCGGGTTGAACAAGTAAGCGTGGTATTGGTTCTAGTGATCATGATGTATCACATAAATAAACTAAAACATTTTCAAGAATGAGAGGTGTGAGTGACAATCCTGATTGAAAAGATAGCCATTTAAACGTATAAGGATATTAACGTAATTACGATTACACCAATCGGTTTACTTTAAACGATCCGGCGAGCTACATTCTACTTCCAATTATACATGTATATATTCCTATTACTGAATAGACCAAACATATAACAATATCTTTAGTGATCAAAATAGTCAAGCTACATATACAACACAAAATGATGAACCTCGCCATTTGATCATAAGATGTCGACATTTTTGGATGCGGAGTGAATGTAATATGCTTATCCATCATATCTTACAACACAAATTGACGAAGAAAACTATGAAAACAATCCACATATAACTTTAAGAAATAGTTTTTGGATGTAATAGTGCTGTATGTTGTATTTCTTTCAAGGTTTGAGAACCCAATTTCGGTCTCGGTTTCGGTCTTTTGATTTTTTTTTTTGATTTGAGTCAATTTTGGAAACCTTGAAAGTTTTGGTTTCGATCCTGATTTTGGATTTCTGTACTTCTTATGAAAGACAATAATAAACATGTAAATAAAATACAAATATTGTCTTTAAGAGATACAAGAGTCAAGCTAGCTACATAATGATAAACCTTTTGGATCCGTATACTTCAAATGATCCATCCAGCTACATTCTAATTCCGACTATACATGTATATATTCCTATTACGGAATAGACGAGACATATAGTGATATCTCGAGCGATCAAAATAGTCAAGATATACATACAACACAAAATGATGAACTTACGCCATTTGGTCATAAGATGCCGACATTTTTGGATGCGGAGCAAATGCAATATGCTTAACCCTCATATCATACCACACAAGTTGATGAAGATAACTATGAAAACAATTAACTCTAAAAAATAATTTTTGGATGTAATAGTATTGTATGTTGTATTTCTATTAAGCTTTAAGAACTCGATTTTGGTTTCGGTTTTGGTAATTTGAATTTTTCTTGTTTTTAGTCAATTTTGGAAATCTTGGACGTTTCGGTCGCGGTCCCTATTTAGAATTTTTGTATTTTTGAATGAAAAATAATAATAAACATGTAAATAAAATGCAAAATATTGTATGTAAAGAGATACAAATACAACATACAACACTATTAGAACAAAAAACTAGGGCTAGGTATTGAATGTTGTCACAGTTATTTTCATCCGATTGTGTGGTATGATATGATTGATAATCATATTGCATTCATCCTTGCAACAACCCGTCTTTTCGACCCTCAAAAGTCGACATTAAAATATCCATAGTATTCACATGCCGAGCATTCGAGTGTCGGAAATACAGATTGTTTGAAGAAAAAGAAAGAAAAAACAAAGCATAATCTCACATCGTGACGGGTAACATATAATATACATCACATCTTTAAAAAAACTGTAATATACATTCGTCAATCAAAGTAACTAATATATCATCAGTTTGGGCAGTTATAACAACCTGTTTTACAAATGCTGATAAATATAAATAATGAATGCAGTGGAAATAAAATATATGTGAATAAGTCTTGAAGGCATCCGGCTCGTCTTCTGAAGCTTTAATGCATCCAAACTAAATTTGAAAATATGCTCAGTCTGACCCGAGCATTATAAGAAAATAACGCCCAGATCAGTCTGGTAAATTAATGTGAGAAACACACATCATATAGATTTTATTGTTATAAAAATCTTTTCAAATTAAAGGTATCTCGTAAGACCACGTTGCGCGACGAGTTTGTACCTTACAATAACCAAACAATTTATAGGAAATCTTTTGATATATACCAATGTCTAGGCTTTAAAATAAATATGGAATCATAGCCGAAATTGTTATGTTAATTAAATTTCAGCATAATAGGTATACGACTAAGTCTATATAAAGACACGTATTGTTGAGTGAAATCCATACAATGATGAAGCTACTGGGGTTCCGTCTACGATAGTATATTTCTAGAAAATGTACCAAGGGCCTCATATGGAGATCCTGCAAGTCAGGACCAGCCTATCTCTTACTATATAGTACCAAATATGTCATCTCTCTGGTTGCTTTTCAACCTTTTCCAGAGAGCTCTCATGCACATACCAATTCCATAAATAGTGATCTATAAGGGCGATGCCCATACCCTAATGGGTGCGACTCACATAGCCCTGAAACATATTCCCTGTTTTAGTTATTTTCGATTGTGAGGCTTGAGACTACATTTTACGTTTTTAGCAGACCCTATTTGGAATGTTAACATTGCCCTCCAAGCAAAATGCAATGCCAGCGTTCATCCACACAAGTTGTTTAGGTTATGAACAAACCGGAAATACTACTTCTACTGCATCCTTTTTAGAACCATTCTTAGGATTAGTAGCAAGAAGCCCTTACACTTCAAAATACTCCGTCTTCGATCATCTTCAAAATATTTCCAATTTGAACGCTTGTGTCGGTTTGAAGTGGTTTTAAATAATATTTTTGATTCCGGCCTCTTCCAGCGACAATGATAATTTTAAAAACTGGCCAACATTTGATAGTCGGTTATTTAACTATTAAATAAACAAACAATTCAACCAGATTTAATCAAGCATGGTTAAACACAAAACAATCACCAAGCCTCTTTGGTTAATCATTTCATCAAATAAAATCACTTTTCAAATATTTGTATAAAAATACATTTTACAATGATATATTCATAAACCCTCTTTACTCTTATTTGAAAAATATTAATATACTTATATAACTGTATAAGTATACTCACGAAACATTTCACTTTCAAAACTTAGAAAATCTTCTGTATACTTGTATCATCAGTATAAGTATATTTCCAAAACACAACATTTCCAATGCTTATGAAATATGCCCATATACTTATCTAAATGGTATAACTATATTCACAAATCTTAAGAACGATTTCATTTTTCAAAACCGTACTCAGTTCGGTTAAAACAATGTCTGCTAAAAACATTAATAACAATAAACTCGAACCCTTTCTTTTGGTGAAAGTAAATAGATCGTATAGAAATTAGATAAAATATACCTAACGCCACTTCCCGATCTCAGACAGTACTATCCCTTGATTAACAATGAAATCAGACAAGTTAAAAAACTATCCTTACCTCGACACACATTAAGATAGAGAGGAGTTTTCATACCTTAGAATTTGGTGTTAAGTAAGAAAAAATAATTTTCATATCATTGTGATTTAAATACAAATCCCGTTTTATAAAATGCCATATAATTTTTTTTATATTTACAAACTCCTTTTATAAAATATCTTCATAAATTATAAAATTCTTTTTTATAATTATCTAAACTTAATTGTAAAACTCATTTTATAAATTTTCAAATTTATTTGCAAACCTTTTTATAAAACTCTAAATTCATTTTTAAAACTCCTTTTATAAAATTTTAAATATAATTACAAAACCCCTTTTATAAAACAAAACTCCAAATATAAAAAAACTCCAAATAAAATTATAAAACTCCTTTTATACTTAACACAAATTTTCGTTTTAAGATAAGACCAAATTCTTCAATCATTTCATATGCTACTATAAATCCACAAATGTGATTTATTATCCAATTCCTCAGAATGGTCTCATTTCCCTTTTAAAAATATTATTTATAAATCTACTCTTTTTATCTATAAAATACTATTTATAAAATTATTCTTTTATTTATAAAATAATATTTATAAATCCATCCTTTTAATACCACATTTTATATAAAACGTTTCATAGATTTTTATTCCAAACTATTCCTACCCTTTTTTAAAAAAACAAAAGCACTTTAAAATAAAAGATAACCCCTTTTTACTTTTTTTTTAAAATAAACATTCATTATTATAACAACTTTCCAATAAAGATAAAAACTTTTCAAAATAATTTAAAACATTTACATATATGCATATATTAGAAAAGAAAAATAGAAAGCTTTAAGTAAAATAGAGAAGTACAAAAACTATTTTAAATAAAATATCACAGATTGTTTTAAAAAATCGGATTAAAAATCATTTTCCACATCGAAACCATTTCCAAATCAAATCAGCAATTAATAGTATTTCAAAATACTATAAGAAAACCAATAGCTACCATGCCCCTTCACTAATAATATTACTATCATTTTCACTGAAAAAGTTCAACTTTTAACATATGCCAATGTCACATTCAATATGGTTAAACCATCAAATTTCTGACATTCAACAGTCTATATAACCAATATATAAATGAACTTAAAATCAATAGGTATATAACTGAAATTTAAAATCACAACAGCGAAAAATTCGGATTTTTTTACAAAATTCCCTGTACTTCATTTTAAATGTCATTCGCTTTTTAAAATGGAATTTCAACCAAACTAAACCAAATCAATATAACATTGGAATATGTAAACAATAATTTTTATGTACTATATATATCATAAAAGTAATCATTCAAAGGTGATATATCACATCAAAATTCCAATTGACGTCGAAGTGTTCCGGTTTGATCTAAAATCGAATGTTCGATTTTAGCTCAAAATTCTATTTGCTCCATACTCGACGAAACCAGTTCCAACGCGTAGCTATCGCTATTACGAGTTCAACGCAAAAACCACGTCTTGATGGGCTCGTATAAGAGAGATATTAATTTGGTAAGTTATTGGATTTTAAAATAAAATAAAATTTGCTAAGTACATAATTAGTTTAATTACCCCATTCTAATCTATTTCTTCCTCAAACACGCACATCACCTCCAACTTGTACACGCACACCTACACTCCTCCCGTCGATGAGACTTTGTACCGACTCCGTCGCTGTCTCCTTCTCCTCCCCGCAACCCTATGCTCCACTCGACCCATCCCTATGCAACGCACCCTGCTGCTCGCCACTGCAACAGTGCAAAGTCGCACTTCGACTCTGACGATCGCGCACCATCTGAATTTCTCGACTGACTCGCCTTCCCTCTATAAACTCAGCCCTGCACTTGCCTCGAGCTAATTTCGTCTAAATCCTCCCTAGAACCAAACCCTAGCTCATTCCATGTCCACACCCAAACTGTTGCATCACCCCGTACGTGATCGAGCCATCTCGGAATTCACCCATCGATGCTCCACCCGACAAACTCAAATCTACACTCGGTTTAGCCTAACTTCACCTAGATCTCTCACTATCTCAAAACCTAGCTTCAACCATCTACTGTCGAACGACCCAAAAAACAACTGAGCTACACCAAACACATTTAGAATTGTAAATCTTGGCTACTCGAGTTCAAAGATCAGAACTTTATATTTTTTCGATTAATAAATCTTTTGTTTTGAATTTTTAAAGGAGGTGGATTTAATTTCTTTTTGATTACAGGAAGATGTAAATGGAACGAGGTGAAAAAGGAAAGTGTTGAATTGTCCAAGTCCTTAATTTAGTTTAGTTTATGATAGGATTTTCGGTACGTCGCTACATAGAATTTCTTTCGTGTAACGACAAAACAAAAATACGATTGCAATTGCGCTTTATTTTGAGAAGTAAGAATGTGTGTACATCTTCCAGTGCATTGCGCTTTATTTGACTCTTTCTCTCTCATAAGACGATTTGAACTTCTTCATCATCTTCGTTTTCGTGGCTTCATTGTCTGACTCTTGTTGTTGCGGTCTCCTGTGTTCATTACTTTCCTAATTTTCCATTATTTTATTTTTTTCTCTTTTGAACAATA
The DNA here is from genome assembly GCA_030765085.1 of Allium cepa. Taxonomy (NCBI): domain Eukaryota; kingdom Viridiplantae; phylum Streptophyta; class Magnoliopsida; order Asparagales; family Amaryllidaceae; genus Allium; species Allium cepa. Next base: position 182,391,983 of record CM060929.1, on the reverse strand, counting down.
TGTCATCATACAATTTGCTTAACTTTCTTTGGGACAACTAGACATGTTGATACGTCGTTAGCCATGCCTTCCAAATGTTCTTTTAAAAGTGTCACACCACCTCCCTTAATTAGTTTATTTCAAAAATTATATTTAATTTTTTTGAAGATTGTCAGCGATTACAACATCATAAATCCAGCCCATCTCAGTTTGATTTGCCATAATATAACTGAAATTAGAAATGATATAAAAAATATATTCGTAACAAGATCAAACTTAAACCATATACTGAACAAAATTTGAATGTACAAAACTAATGAATAAAATCAATCACTAACGCTAGACATTAAAACCAATCGCTAACACAAATTAAAGTCAACATTAAAACAAATCGAACCTAACCAGGTCAACCCATTTAAAATATGATGAACATTAAAATTAATCTAACCTAAGTAATAATTATAACTAATCCAGTCAATTAAGTTAGCCTACCCAATAAATTAAAAACCAAAATAATCCTAATCTCCTAAACCTGATATCATTTCTTTTTTACTTCCTCCCCACCGTACATTTCAAAAAGCACAAAAAGAAGAAGCATAAACGGAATAAAAAACGATCACCACGATGGAGCAAGCTCGAATTTACTTCTTGAATTATACTCAATTTTCAATTTTTAGCTTTCATAGTATTAGCCTTTTTAATATGAATATAGATTTAGCCTTTTTAATATGAATATTATGAATATTCTGTGTAAAACAAATCCGTTTTTGATATATCGATAATGGTATTTGTTTTCATAATAATATTGATATGTTAGCTATAGAAAATACAAATGCATCTAAAATATTTAACAATTATTTTTGAATCATGGACTGTGCTGTAATTTTTTTAGATTTCTTTTTAATAAAATAATTATAAATCATATCGTACTTGTCATTTGTATTTCAAAGGCTAACGGCAAAACACCCATTCATGGGAAGCGACAAAAAAGTTAACGAACTCTTAGGTTGATACAAGTAAATGTATGAGTCCAATGACTAATGATACCAAAAACGGAACCGCTTATTTTGTAAATTAACCGATGAATTTTCTTAGATATGAGCATATGTATTTGATACATAAGTTAGATATATATGATAAATTCATATCATATAAAACAAAAGTAGAAATAAGACATGCAATAGAATAAAAATACTTCGTTGATTGAAGGTGCGAGTATCTTGGATATAAGTGTCAAGAGTACCAAAAACGGAACTGCTTATTTTGTAAATTCACCGATGAATTTTCTTAGATATGAGCATATGTATTTGATACATAAGTTAGATATATATGATAAATTCATATCGTATAAAACAAAAGTAGAAATAAGACATGCAATAGAATAAAAATACTTCGTTGATTGAAGGTGCGAGTATCTTGGATATAAGTGTCAAGAGTACCTAAAGAAGAATATGATTCGTTCTCGAAGCCATTTTTCCCATATATTATATGACGATGTATTGATGAGTAGCAATCAAATTTTGTTGGACATAATATGATTGATAATAAGTGCAGTTTGATTACTTTTTTTAACGATAAATACTTAAAATAAACACATATGTTGAATTTGGTTTCATCTAAGGTATGACCTACATTATGAAAGTAAGTTTCTTGAACTCATGGCTAAATCTGTTTTATGCAAGTTTATAGACAGTTTATAGAAGTTTTGAATACTTATTCAATCACATTGAAAAACAAATTATTATTCTAAGACAACATATTTTTGTCAAATGAATTTCTTTCTAGAGATATAAGTGGTAGTGTGATGGACTCGAACGTGATCAGAGATTCTAACATGGAAACAAAGTATATAGATAATAAAAATTTAACCAAGCCAAAAGGACATAATTTATTAGATTGTCTAATATTAACTACAAGTTGTTTATCGATATTGAAGAATGGATTAGTTGCAATGACAATCTCCTTGGTTGTCAACAAGCCATGGAGAGTATGAACCAAAGTTCAAGCTTCCGTCCGACACGCTGAAATTTTAGCCATCCCGGTCAAGTTTGAGCAGTGCCAAAACAGAATTGCTTACAAATTCCAATTCCAGATCAAACCGGCAGAAGAAAAATTCACTTCATAAAATGAGGCAAAATTTTTTTAGAGAATAAATATCCATATAAGTAAACAAAGGAAAAGAATTACCAATTTCGAGATTGTTGTAAGTATGTGCTTGTAATTCGAGAACGAAATAGAGCGACATCATGAGGTAGCTTCAGAAGATATTTTCGAACTAAATTTAGGGCATCGGGAGATAAAATAAGGAATGGAAGAGGACTTAGTATTAGGGTTTCATGGGGTTGAAGATATTGAGCTCTAGAAGGCAAAAACGAGAACTTTAAAAGGGAAAATTTATATTGGGCTGTAGCTATTTTATTGATAAATTTGATATATATATTGGGCTTTATGTATGTAAATGTTATTTTTTAACATACATTTGATAGACATTCGGTAGTATAAAGTAATTTAGTTATATGAGAAAAAGTATTAAAAAAAACAAAATCTGGAAGCGGAATTTTCGGAATATCCAAAACAAAACGAAATTGTTAAAATGTCAAATGTCCGGAACGGACCTAAAAACTGGAATTTCAAACCTTTGCAGAGATTCCATCACACCTCATGACGCTTTAAATCCGAAATGGATTTCAAGTACATTGATAAAATTTGATTTTGGAACTTGTATCCAAATGATATGATTCATCGACCCTAAGTGAGTCTTCGAATGAAGATCAATGCAATTAGAAATGTATAAACCAAAGTTAATGAGAAATGACCTTGTCGATTTCGAATGTTGAAATTATTCAAGTAAATTCGTCAGTCAACATGCTTATGTCCATTCAGATTCTACTTGCAAATTATCGCACAATATGACTGAGTGTTTTGGCACACTGATGTTGGAATAGAACTTTTAAATAATGATTTAGAGGAGATTGTTCGCACACCATAGTTGAAATGTCTCAAAGTCGGTGGAAGCGATAATAAAGCCTATTGACTTTTTAAGATCAATGCATGATCTTCTAAAGGTTGAGAGCAAGTATTTTGATATAAAAAAAAAATCAAATAATTTGGTTTTAGTCAAAATATAGGAGACGTGCCTGTAAGAAAATAATAGTTATTAAGATATTTGTATTACTATAAGTAAACAACACACCACTGGTTGGTCATATACCTGTGTTAAATCAGTTACAACTTAATTATTTAACTCTTCATATATGATTTGAAAGCGACATCCTTTATAATTGGTATAAAAGAATGTTGGGATGTCCTAATCAATATACACAAACAACATATTAAAATGATTAATATGAAGCATATGAGATAGTTTCATTATTCATCGACAGTAGACACCATCACGTATACTGTGATATGTACTAGACCGAAATTTGCTTATGCACTTGGTGTAGTAAGCGAGTAATAAGTTCGAGTTAAAATTATTGAATGATAATTATGAATATTTTGAATATGTATGAAATACTAGAAAATTGTTTACAACGAACTCCTTATGATGGAGCGTTCGAACTCGAACTTCATAAGTAACATCGAAGATAGTAAGTCAATCTTAATTCATATTTCCCTGAGCACATGAGGTTTAGGTTGAAAAAGTTTCAAACAAGAGGTTGTGGCAGATTAACTTTAAAGGCTAAATATATTTAGAATAATGCCACAATGAAAGCAGTGTATATGTGTAAACAATGATTTCAATATGAGATTCAAACCATAAATTGCAAAGTTCAAATTTTGGATCGAAACGAGATTCGAATCGTGGATCGTAGATCCAAATAGGATTCAAATTGTAAAACACAAATTTTGAATCAAAACGGAATTCAAATTATAAATCGTAGATTTTTACTGTAATATATATTGCATGCATATAATATACGTTGTTTTTTTTTCCAATACAAACATGTTTTTTTCCACTTGTAGATCACTAATGGTATTGTAAGATTGTGCGCATATATGAGTATATTTTTTGTATTATGTACTTAACGATGTAATAAATTATTGTTCATAATTCTTATTTATTCTTTTATATATTGTGTTATGTAACTAGCAATTTTGTTTTCTTTTGCGAAGATTAATAATTATATTTCATATTAATTAATTGCTTTAGTAAAGAAAATAGATTCATATTGAATACTTAGCATGAAATGAAATGCATACTACAAAAAATGGATGTAAAGCAAGTCAAAACAATAAAATAAAGCACAAATTCTACTCATAGTCATCCTCATTTCTAGTTCTTCCTTCATTGTTTCCATCTTCATTTTCCAACACCCATTTCATTAAGTTCATCATCCGTTGAGTAAGCATAGTTAGATTCTTCCTCATCATCTTCTTCGACTAATACCGTCTTGCTCTTTCCTTTATTGTTCTTATCGCTACCTTTATATCGAGTATTTCTTGGACTTAATAAATAGTAAATGCAATAAAATATTTCTTAAAACAAATTTGTAAACTTAATTAAGAAGTTATATGGTTTTGATATTTTAATTTCAAATTACAGCTTTTCCCGTTCTTTAGAATTTTTCGACTTGCCTCTCCTTCTTGAGTTTTAAAACACTCGTATACATCCATCTAACTAGTATCAATGGGTAGAGTCGGATCTTCTTGCTCCATATCCATTCATCGTTACTATCTAAATCAGAAAGGCAGATAGGATCAAGTTCATCTTTGCCTTTCTTTTTTCATATCTAAGCTCAAGTTGAAGATTATACTTCACAAAAACCAAAGTATCAAGTCTTTTTGGCTCTAAGCGGTTGCGTCTTTTAGCATGAACCCACGGTTGCACTTTAATATTAGAATATTTAGATGACCAAAAACTAAGTTATATTACATCATTTATATTTATACCTGATCAAATGTACTCCAATTACGTTCACAACCAGCAGAACTACATGTCAAACTCAAAAATCTTATAACTACCTTTTGCAACTCGAGGCGCTCACTACCATAGCTCTCCCACCATAAAGCTATTGATTTGGATCATTTATAAAGGTTAGACACATATTGCAAGTCATATAAAAAAGTTTATATGATATATACAATAAATAGATTTGAGAAAAATAATTGAGTTTAAATCTTACCGGTCTATTTGGTTGTGTGACTAGCAATGGCCATTGTTCTTCCAAACTCGTTTTTTCCTAAGGAAAAAATATCAAGTTATCAGACAATGATAGCTCTTTATTTTTTTGCTTTGAACCATTCTTTCAATTGTGTCATATAATCCTTTTCACCTCTATGTCCATGGAATATCTATTATATCGGTACTTCGGATTCAAAAACATGCTGACTGCATGCAAAGACCTATGAAGTTGTGCATTCCATCTTTTGTCTATTATATCCCACAAATCTTTATATCTGGATCCAACATTATCAGATTTTGTGCAATTTTTTCTTTGGCTTGGTCCATAGCTTTATAAAATATAAATCATTGTGGGTTTTGCATCTCCATCCACTAATGGAAGTACCTTAACTAATGGAATAATACTTTTCAAGCAATACTTTATGACATTCCAAAATTCATTTTTAGCTAAAATAATATCTTGAATCTCAATTTCCTCCATCTTTATAGCAAATTGACAACCCTCCCATTCACTAGAAGCAAACATTTTTTGCAAACCCCTACAGTTTTCCTACACACGTTTCAAAGTTGAATATTATATTGCGAATCTAGTAACCGCTGGTCTGATTAAATTTCTTCCTTTAGTGTACTTCCTATAAGGTTTAGAAGCCAACCATGCTTATAAATAAATCGTGTTACTTTTTTGTGTGTGCATAATTCGCAATTTCAAAATGAGTAGGCAATTCACCAATATCCATTTGTATTAAATTCAGGCAATGAGCAGCATGTGGGAACCAAAATAATTGTTTTTTCTCCCCATCAACATTTCTCCTGCTTTTACATAGGCGGCCGCACTATTCATGATCACATGAACCATATTTTCTTCTCCAACTTCTTCAATCACGGACTTGAGCATGTCAAAAATATTTTCAGCATTTTTAACAATTGATGAAGCATAAATAGGTTTCAAAAATACGGTTCTTTTAAAACTATTCACTAAGAAATTAATGATGCTTCTATGCTTTATATCGGTTCATCCATTCGACATAATTGTGCATCCTATAACAAAAAATGCTGTAATATAAGATTGTAGATTGTAGAATGAAAAAAAAGATATCTTTTGATATATTTTTAAAACACAAACATTATCTGTCCTTTTCCATTCTAATTTGTAGTTCTATAGTTTCTCTTTAACATTTTCCACTTCTTTCATCAAGCATGTATTTTGAACCCCATGGTAGCTAGGAAGTTTTAAACCCCTTCCATAGGATGCAATGCTATCCACCATGCTACTAAAGTAGGAATGCTTCACTATGGATTAAGGTAATGCATTTGCATAAATTAGACAACAAATCTTCAAACAAACATCTTCTCAATCTTCCTTTTTCCACATCGCGTTTAGCGTTCTTTGCCTTTTTAAACTACTCTTAGGCAATGCTCTTCCTCTTTTCTTCAATTCACTATGATCACAAGCTTTGTTGTAACGACCCGTTAAGTTCGACCATTTAAAATTGTTTGTTTAATAGGATTTTTGTAATTTATTTTAGTTGAAAGAATAAAGGTGGTAGATAAATATTAAAATGAAGGCTAGAATAAATTATATAGGAGCGACTTAGAAACCTATTTAAAGACATTGAATAAAATTCAAATGAATTAAGTAGAGAAAGAAAGAAAAATTCTTACTTGGACATAAAATTTAATATGGGAATATTAAACCAAATTAATGCAATAAAAGATTGTGAACGATAAATTGAATAGATTAAGAAACCCTGTTATTGCAAGTCAATAAATTTGTAAACCCTAATGAACATCTCAAAATTTATAAATTTATTGGAATTTAAGACATAGCATAAGCGTAGAACTATAGGTATGATGACAAACTTTTATAAATTGTCTAATTAAGGGTCAGCAAATTTATTTGGAAATCAAACTCAATTAAGGGTAAGTAATTACGATGGATTGATGGCATAAACGTTACTAATTTTTATCATAGTAACGGAAGTGAAGATGGAAGGCAACTGTAGAAATTTAAGTACGTATTGACAACTGAAAGGGACTGTCGATTGAATGGAGTACTTTAGGTTGTCTTACTAAATTTAGAATTTAACATAAGACAAATAGAAATAAATCAATAAACGTATAGATTTTAAGTTTATTATGATGAATTATTTTAGTGATATGACTTAGAATAAATGAAATAATTTGGGTTAATTGGTATTTAATGGAATTAAAGGTTGCAATATTCATAGGTAAGGATTTAGATGAAATAGATTGATGTATGAAATTTAATTGGATAAATGGCAATTAATTCCTTTAATTTGTGCAATTAATGTATGTTTAATTGATAACGATAAAAAGTTGATTTTTTTCAGTGTAACCAACGTAAAATATTATCATAGCATGATACTTGGTTTGAATAGAAGGATTTGATTTAATGTGAAAATTTTTGTTCTAAGTATTGAATAAAATTGGGAATCAATTTTTTTTAATGATAATAACGTTAGTATTGGTTAATAAATAGATTCCAATGCAGTAACCAAATAAATGGAATAAGATGAGTATATATTGCATAGAAATGAAATGTAAATTGTCACATTTGGTTGGAGCTAATTTTTAGAAACATATAAATGTTGAATCAGTAAATATTAAATTCCATTTAATATAAGAATTCAAAGGTGGAAGATTTACATTTGGATTGGAAATTTGATAGTTATTAATTAAAAGTGACCATTGAATAAATTTATGTAAACGTGATATAATGTAAATAGATGGGGATCAACTTTTATTTATGTGGTCAAGGGAATTTAATTTCTATAGTATGATAATCGAAATTAATGGAAGTTGGAATAGCTAATTTATATGTTAGTTGAATTTAGCTAGAATATGTAGATATTGAATGATAGTAAAAAAAAAAAAAATTTAAGGGATATAAAAGTTTCAATTATACATGGAAATTCATACTCGCCATAAAAGGTTAATTGAGACCAAAGAAGTAGTATATGAATCTAACCTTCTTTATAAATTTGGATTTATTGCAATAGTTAATTTCATAAAATAAAGGTAAAGCTAATTCAAATTTAACTGGACCATTGTTGGTATAACTTTAGAAGCAAGATTTATTTATGATTTGAGTATTTAATTCAACAAGTGGTATTTACGACAAATGAAATAGAATTGAACGTAAAATATTACGTTATTAAATGGAAATGGAATTTGTAAACATTGAGTGAAATCTTAAACTAATGTTAGTATTCGTCGTATTTACAACAATAACTTTGAATAATAGAAAGGAGGTGAATATAATAAATTAATCAAATTTATAGTGTTGAATTCAATTGGATTGGAATTAATAAATAGTTAAGAAAAATAAGGGTTATTAATAATTTGGAATTTAATTATGGTAAAAAGGCTAATTGCAATCAAGATAATGAGTTGAAATGGAAATCCAATTATTTATTTAGTTAGATTTTGTTGAGAGTATAAGGGTATAAGTTTTAATAATTGGGTTTTAGAATAAAATTTTAATTTCCTAATAACAAGAAAGTGCGGATATTAACGCTGCAAATTAATATACTTATACATTTTAATTCAAATTCAAGCGTGTTAAATCAATAGGAACTGATTGAATTATTTTAGTAATGAAATTTGGCTAATAATAGAAGTTGAAAAATAAAATTGGTTTTTATGATTTATTTAATTTATTTAATAAATATTAAAAATAGCCATTTTTGTCACGGACTCGGATTTCGACGAAACCAGTTTCATCGGATCCGTAACGTTGAATTATAATAATGTTTCAAGTTTCGTAGCGATCAGACTTGTCGTTTGATCGTACGGACTCGAAACGCCTTGAAATTTATGCATTTTGAAATCAATTTGAAATTTTTGTTTTTTTAGCATAACTTCTTCATACGATCGAATTTGGTCGCGAAACTTTTTCCATCGCATTCAGAATATTTTAAAACACCTATTTGGATATATAGTTTTAACAAATTTGGCTCCGGAGGCATAGCGGGCTTTTTGGACCATGGTTTGTCACGCACGTTCGCGTATCCAGTCTAGCTACCCTACCTCTAGCCTATCTATAAATATACAGCTAAAAACCCTAGTCTCTATTCTTTTGCTGTAAGTTCATTTCTTCACTCCTTTCTCTTCCCCAAATGTATACATCTCAGATCCAATTCCAGATCCATCCACAGTTCAAAATCAAAAGTCAAAACTCAAAAATTTCAGAAAATTCCAGAAAAAATATATGTTGAAGTATTCGATACGCGTAATCTCATGGTGTAATTCGTTTTTCAATTGGAGCTGTCGTTCATCCAGAATAAATTCAAACAGCCCCAAAACCGTTCATCATCGCCGTAACAAAAGTTGTCGGATCGGAAAAACATTTATGGGTTTTGGAGAGGGAACCGAGGGGATCGCATCTTTGTAGTTTGTTTCGAGTTTCAACGGTTGGATTGGCGGGAATTTTCGATTAGGTTTGATAAAGTATGGGTGGCGGCTGTTGCGTGTTGCTTCTGCGCGTGAGGAGGAAGGCTTCTGTGCGTGCGTTGATTTTGTGATGACGTGTCACATTATATATTGTGAGTGAAATATGTGTCGTTTATTTATTTGAATTCAATCATCATATTTCGTCATAACTTTCTCATACGAAGTCGGATTCACACGATTTTTTTTTGTTAGGATCGTAATTTAATTCCGGACTCGATGACGCTGGTTTGGACGAATTCTGAGACGGGCGAATTTTTGGGTTTAAATCGGGTTTGAATTCGATTTAAATTCAAAAGGTGAGTGTTTTAACCCACTCACAACTCCTAGAAGCTTTTATGTTTGTTAAATAAATTTTAGAAATGAATAGAAATTTATTTATGAGCTTTTGGCATGTTATTTCATTCATATCTGTTGAACTGCATTTTTTGAATGTAACTGTTAATTTAATTGATTTATTGCGTGTAAATTGGCTGTTAGAAATTATTGTTTGCATATGAACTGCTAGTTAACAGTTATGTCAATTATCACTGAATATAAATTGTTAGATTAATAGTTGATAAAATTTAATTTGAATAAACTGCCAGTTATCACCTGTTATATATGATCATATATATAATTGTTATTGATTGATATTGATCGATGTTGTGATTGGATGATGGGTGTGTTGTTGAATGAATGTTTTATTTGGATATCATTAAACTGCAAGTTAGTATGCATTTACATTTCATTCGGGATTGCGGTTTGAAATGATATACAACCGCAGTTTTATTTTTTTAAATTGCGGATTGAAATGATAAATATCCGTATCACTTGACCATAGGATAGAAAACTATATACAGGCACCGTGGTCTATATATAACTATTTTTAATGTGATTTCTATGGTTTGGATGGAATACGGTTTATAAAAATCTTAAATTTTTATACTGAATAAATGTTTTCTTCCATATTTATATGCATATGAAGTTGAAATTTTGAAATTTAAAAGGTGAATAAATTTCTTTATTAAAAATGGAAGAAAATTAAGAAAATGGAGTTTGATGATTTATATCCTATATTTAAATATTAAGTTGGAAATTTTAAAGATATGATATTTATAATTGGATTTTTCCCAAAATATTTTGAAATGAATATTCTAGTAAAAATTGAATTTGGAAATATATATATATATATATATATTTTACTAGAAATTGAAGTCTTATTAATTATGGATTTTATGTGAATGGTCAAGATTAATTAATAGAATATTGATTTTGAAAGGATAAAAATCCAACTTTAGTTGAAATATTAATGCTCAAAAATGGATATAAATATATATAAAATTGAAATGGTTTTGGGACTTGAAGTAATATTTTGGATTTTGGTTTAACTTTAAAAGAAGAAATATTTGGAAAGCCATGTAATTTATTTCTTTATAAAGCAACAGTAAAGTTAAACCTTTTTAATTCGCATACCGTTGAATATCCAAACCATTTAGTTTTGAAAATAATGGTTTAAAATACTATGGATTTTCGAAGAATTATGTTGAAAGTTACAAACAAAATATTGGTTACATGGGATATTAAATAATAAAAAGTGACATAATTTTTGGAAAGGAAAATTTTATTTGGGAAACGATATCATTGATTTGGGCTTTTATAAAATAATATGAAAATAAATTGTTTGTGTTTTTAAAGAAGAAATGATATCGTAATATTATGGTTTTGAAAGGGATTATATTCTGGTTTTAAAGTATAAACTGTTTTTAAATAACCGCGGTGTTATAATAACGATTGGTTGGCAAAGAGACCGGGATCGGATATGGACATACTCTCTGTCGATACCGAAAACCACTTTGACTAACCGTGTACGCGGTGGAAATTCCAGAATGAAGTAGGTGGTGGCGACGTTTCCTGTAAGGTAAATACGTGGACCCAACTCCCGTGAGTTGGCATAAGGTGGCTAAAACAGGAGCGATTCTCAGGCCAATGAGGTCATTCCTCTGATCGGACGCTCCTCTTCGATATTATACTTTGACTTGGATTTGATTCAGTGGCCACTTCTATATTCTGATTTTGGGGAGTTAGTCTGAGGTGGGCGGTAACTGCGGCTACGCGTTTCCACCAGCCTGGATAGCAATTGGTATATCTACCCTGGCATTGCCTAGTTGTGCCGTGTCACCTACCATATCGAGCCTTTACTACGAGTTTCTATTTGTGTCGTACCTATGGAGTATCCTCTGGCAGCCTCCCGATCAGGAGGTATTACGGTACTGTATAGACTATTGGCATTATTTGTGTTAAGGGGAATATTGGGTCACTCCTTAACGCTATTAAAAAGTAAGTTTACCTTACAAATAGACACTATTATAATAGCGCAATATACTACATAGTAAATAGTTTAACGGATCCTTAGGAGATGTAAATCCCGAGCATCTCTTGAGTTACTGTACTCATATTTATTTCTGTTTATTTAACTCACATAAGATCTTTTAGTTCTGACTCGAGTGTTTTGTCTTTTCAAATTCGCTCGGGTCAGTCCGAGCGTTTCAGGATCGAAGACTTTAGCTTTGAAGGACGAAGACGAAGGAGTCGTATTATTATTATCTATAGTATTGCACCACACTCATACTGTTCCGCTGCATTGTTTGTATTGGTATGTGCAACTCTGATATTTATTGTATAAAGCAAATCAAGTGTTGGTAAACTGTTTTGAACTGTATATTTATTATTATATTTTATCCTTCCGCTGTGAGATTCTGTTTTGTTTTTATTTCTTCTCTGTTTTTCTTATTTACCCCATAACAATCCGCCCTCGCGTATGCTTTGAATTGGCACGTGTGTCGGTTTAAAGTGTGCGAAAAGGCGGGATGTTACATTTGTTTTCATCTCCGTCAAGTTTATCTGTCTCATCTTCATCATTTAGTCTACTCTTTTTTAGCAAAATTTTGAAAATTGTTGCTACTTGCTTTCGGCAAATTAGTTCATGCTTTCACTTTATCCGATGTTTGAGCTAAGTGATATTTTAACTCTAAAAACACCACCGCTTATCTCCTTTGAACGGTAATTGCATCTATTAACTCTTTTTTTTTTCCATTCATTAACCGGTTTACAATGGTCTCATGTAATATCTACGTCTCTAGGCATCTACAAAAACCAGGAAAAAAAACAGTGAACGAATTAGAGTGAAAAATGAGTGTACTAAACAAGTACTCAACATTGCACTAATGTAGTGTTAAAAATAACACAACCAAATCATGTAAAGTTAATGTAAATAATTTAACCTAAGGTGCTAAAAGTTTGCACTTGCAGTACATCACTAGTTTGTCCATTTCAAATAGTATAGAATGATAGAAACATATTGTTGAATCTGACGACTATATTACCCCGTTTCAAATAAAGTACAGAAATGGAACCACATCATAATACATTACCCACTATTCCACACAACATCACACACATATATAAATATTATTGAGTAGCTTAGCATTGATTTAATCCTGAAACTACATATACAATAGTAGTACTTTGCAATTTTTGTTTAGACATGACTTTATGTTTAGGATAACCATAATAAAATAAAGCTGAAAATAGAAGTCAAAAGCTAAATACAGCTAGATAGCAGTACTGCAGTATTTGTTACTATAGTAGCAGTTTATACATTATCATCGCATGTCCAGAAAATGCAAAAAAAGAGAGGAAAAAGTTCAAAATAGAAGTAGACGTTAGAAAGAAAAGAGGAGAGAAAATCGAATACGAAAAATAAAGTTACCCTCTCTCTGATGCTTCCACCAAGTTGTTTGACTTCTGTATGTTTTATCTCTCCCTTTTTTCTACCTTGGTAATTTTTATTGGATGCTTATTTGTGATCGATCATTTCTACACTGTTGTAAATGAATTTTATTTTTTGGAGATTCGTCTCAAATTTTGAAAAGTTGCGATGCTTCATCTTTAATGAATAATGAATCTTTTCCAATTTCGATGAAAATGATGTTTTGGTTTTTCGGAAAATATTTAATTCGAAGTTTAAACCGAAATCGCGATCTGATTTAGGGCATTGATATTTTCAATCTCATAATGGATCTTACGATTTTTTCTAACTGTGATCCAAACTGAATATTAATCGATAAAGGTTGCGATTCGATTTGAATCGCGATTTGGATCATACGATTTTACGATTTTTGAAATCAACGTGCACAAATTTATAAATAAGTTGAGAAAGGATCCGAACATTGAGAATCCAATAATGTATTGTGATACCAATAATGCAATATAGATTGCAAGATGAACCGATAGCTCACTAAGAGATATACGTTCTTCGTAATTACCATATGATTAAATAGTTTATCAGTGATGAAGTATAATCAAATACTGATACGGATTACTAAAATTACAAATCCACACACCAAGGTCTTTTCTATGTTTAGTCTAGGAAAATTGATCGGGATTATTGTTATACATCAGTGGTGAAGTTAATGGTGTGTTTTAGAGTCAATTATGTAATTTGATTATATAACTTAACTCTTATAATGAATTTTTATCGAAATAAAATAAATATTTGATTTTATTTTATATTGTATATGATCCATAGGAAAACATTAAATGATTGCGGTCATGAATGTGTTAGTAACCATGTATATTGAATCCTATAAAATAAAAACTTGTCCTTAAATGGTCATAGTTAAGGTATATCAAAAATAAGATATTGATGTATCTATTTAGACTAGTATATATAACACTCTCCATATGATGGATGGTGAATTACTCATGATCGTTGGGGGTACTAAGGGGTTGCGTACATGTAGTTTGAAACAATTACAGAGTGACTAATTGAGTCTTCTACATGTTAAAATTGAAATAAAAAATCTAATGTGACGACGTCCAATAGTATTTTGACTTATAATAATATGAATCTTAAGTGTCTAAACTGCACTTCGATTGTGTCAATAACATGGAAACGATGATCGTGTTAAAATCATAGTTGGGTATAAGTAGGGGTGAACAAATAGTTGGTTTGGTTTGAAACCAATCTGGAACCAAAATAACCATTCAAAAAACATAGATGAAACCAAATCAACCGATATTTTTTAAAACCAAAACCAACCAAACCAATAGTGTTTGGTTTGGTTAGTTTATTTGGTTTATTTTCAAAATGAATTAGATCTTTTGGTTGTTGATACAATATAAGATTAAAACAATTAATCGAGTTCATATGAATCAAACATTTTAAAAAATGTACTCTTCCAAAATATATTAATATGAATTAAATGGAAAAAATTGTTGAGACAAATTGTAAATAATAGCGGTGCAAGTAGTAGTTTGTCATTTCAAAATAACTTAATTTTTAAATTTGGTTTAGTTGGGTGGTTTGGTTTTTAAATGTTGAAAACCTAACCCAACCAATAAAACAAAAAAATATTAAAGCAGAAATCAAAATCAACCAATTAACAAACAAAATCGAACTAAACCGACCGAACTTAATTGGTTTGTTAGGTTCATTCGATTTTAACCAATAAATGTTCATCCTTAGGTATAAGCAAAACAATTTGAAGTGAAATACTATTCATGAGAGGGTTCATCTCATTTTAAAAGAAAGTATCACCGTAATTGTTAGTAACTTAAAATCAAAGTCTTTGGTCAAAACAAATCGGATTAATCGATAAATGTTACGGGATTGAACCATGGACTTAGTTGTTGAACTTCCTAATTAAGTATATATATTTTAGAGTTTCGATTATTGACTGAGCTCTAGATTTATAAGTGACGCAGTGATGATAGAGAAAAAACATACACAATACATCGTTGCTTAAGGATGTCACTTTAAAAGATAATAATTGGATTTCACATGCATAACCTTTAAGCAACCGAACTCGTGTCCACTGCCGTGCTTGATTAAAGTCTGTACGTGCTTTAGTATTTAAAGTATTTAAATATTAGCAAAAGCTGAGTTCACGTCTGGGAGTTAAACAATTGCAACTCTCAATGTTAGACTGAAAATAGTTTATAAAAGTCATAAATTATTATTATTATTAAGAAACTAATATAATAGTTACTAGAAAGTCTAAAATTAATTAATAAAATTTATAATTATTATATATTTATTTAATTATTGTTGGATCAATAATATGTGTGAGTGTGAACTAATTTTTAAAATTGATTTAAAACAAGGCGGGTCAAAAACATGTGTGGATATGAAGTAATTAAACATGTTTAATTATTTAAATGTGATAATATTTTACATATGATGGGTCATACTTTGAATAATGGATCCGTGCAAGATATTTTACATAGCTCGTTAATGCTATAAATATACCTAGAGGTCTCATTGTAAATATAAAGAGCTTTATTTCTTTTTTCAAAACAAATTATATCATAATGGTAAACTTTGCAATTCAAGCATTGAGTCAGAGAACTATTCTCTCAAAGGCGAAGTTGGCGGATTAATGTGTATTCGATCGGTAGTATTATCGCGGATTTTTTTTTAAATTGCATTAACTATAATCGATTTATAAATTTGTCTTTAAATCAATTAGCTCTAGAATTTAATTTCATAACACGTGTAAAGTCAGTTTTTTCTACTATGCCTATCATACAAAGCCACCGCCTACCTTATCATTATCACACACCATAGTCGTCAGATGTACAAATGCACATAAGTCACCCCATCTATAGACCTTTTCTAGTTTTAAAAGCAGTCTTCCACTCATCACCCGGTCTAATACGAATCTGATGGTATCCACTCTTCAAGTCAATCTTTGAGAACACAACAGCCCCACTCAACTGATCAATCAAATCATCAAACCTCGGCATAGGAAACCTGTATCTCACAGTGATCTTGTTTAGAGCCCGACTGTCCGTACACATCCGCCAAGTCTCATCCTTCTTCGGTACTAATAAGGCTGGCACTGCACAAGAACTCAAGCTCTCCTGAACACGCCCTTGTTCTAACAACTCCTCCATCTGCCTTCTTAGTTCCTCATGCTCCTTAGGACTCATCCTGTAATGTGGCCTGTGAGGTAATACTGCTCCTGGAACAAGATCTATTTGGTGTTGTATGTACCTCAATAGTGGTAACTCCTTTGACTACTCTTTAGGAAACACGTCTTTAAATTCCTCCAATACTGCCTTTACTCCCTCTGGAACTTCTACAGATTCACTAGCTTCATGTCCAATCAACAAGAATACCTCTGGACTCTCCTCTACTTATTCAATAAACTCCTTCAAAGTCAACAAAGTCTTCAGCCCCTCGATCTCTTCTGACTTGCTCTCTCCTTGCTGTCGTTTCTTCAGAACTAAAATGATCTTAGTACCCTCAAAAATAAAACTGTAGCTATTGGTTCGACCATCATGCTGCACTGCTCGGTCATACTTCCATGGTCTTCCCAAAAGCAAGTGACAAACATCCATCTCCACCACATCACACCAGATCTCATCTTTATACTTCTTCCCAATAGAAAATGGAATATGAACTCGCCTATCCACCTTCACCTCTCCTCCTTTCCTTAACCACGCTAACTTTTAAGGATTTGGATGCTTCTCCGTCTTCAACTTCAACTTTCTCATAGCTTTGGTAGAAATGATATTGTCACAACTTCCCGCGTCAATCATAAATTTACAAACCTTCTCCAGTATAGTGCATGTCGACTGAAAGATATTACTCCTCAACCAACTAGTCTCATCCTCTTGCTTTGGTGTTAAACAAGATCTCCTCATCATTATATTACATCCTTTATCTCCCGACGTGATATCCTGTTCATCCTCCTCAACTTGACTAGAATAACCTTCATCAACATCCTCACCTTCCACTTTAGCAATCATAGCTCGTCTCTTCGGTTTCGAACATTCATTGCTCTTGTGGCCAAATTCTTGACAATTAAAGCATTTGATACTATTGTTGACCTCGGTCTTTGCTACCTCATTGACAACCGGTTTAGTAACAGCCTTTGTAACAGTAGTATTGCTACTAGCTCCCTTCACTTGATTGTTGGAATTTGTAGACACATCACCTCCTCGTCTTCTTTGCTTCTCCCAAGCCAACGCTTTCTGGTGCGCTTCAACCACAGATCTAGGGTCAAACATATTTACCATGTCCTGTATTTGGATCCTCAATCCCCCAACAAATCTAGCGGTCAACTGTTCTTCCGTCTCCATGATGTCATTTCGAGCAATCAGTTGATAAAACTCATCAGCATAATCATTAACAGTCTTTGTCTCCTGCCTCAGGTTCTGCAAACGTTGGTACATTAGAGACTGATAATTGTAAGGTAAGAAAGTAGCTTTCATTAACTTCATCTTCTCCCATGTAATAATCTTTGACTTCCCCATTCTCTCCCGTGTAAGTTTAGTCTGCTGCCACCACGCCATAGCTCTCCCTCTCAATCTTGTAGCAACCAACTTCACTCTACGATTCTCGAGAACTTCTTTGAAGTCAAAAATTTCTTCAACATTTGAAACCCAATCCAAAAACTCTTCCGCAACCATTCCACCTTTAAATTCTGGAATTTCCATTTTCATCCCCGACTCCCATCGACGATCATCTTCATATTCTCTAACTCGATTTCTTCCTTGGCCATGATTTCGACAAGATCTACTTTCATAATCACTATCTTCTTCCAAATCTGACATATGTCGATGTCGATCTCGTCCATCAACATTTCTACTTCCACGCACGTCTCTTTCTCTCGAAACGGATGACTCTCTTCTTTCTCTATAAGACTGTGGCGATATTCTTCGTTCACCCGAAACCGACGGTGAAACCCTGTTTCCACCCCGATTTGACACTGGTGATGTTCTTTGTCGAGTTGGGTTCATATTCATCATGAACCTCTCCAATCTACCAATTCCTTCATCAAACTTTTCATTGAATTTATCACTAATTTGTTGCTCCATTTGTTCAGCATCTTCTCTTCTATACACATCTGCAATGTTTTGATGACGGTTAGCTCTTCTCGGCGGCATGATCTTCAACAACAATCCTCAATTTAATTCAAACACAAACTTCTCAACAATTGCAAATCCGATCTCCAAACTTCAAATTCTCGAAACCCAATTCTCCAATTGATGCAAACTTCTTGCGATCTCGCTCTGATACCAAACTGACGCAGCGGAAATAAATGATTGATGACGAAATGTGGATTTCGTGTCAAACTAATCGATGAACGATTAGATGAAGCAATATGAATCGATGAATTAGTGATATCAAACGCCCAAATACATTGATCTTAAGAGATATCGGATTCTACCTATGTCCAACACGTTGATCGCGCACGATACCGTGTTAAAAAATCTACGATTCTTCGACGTTGATCTTGCGCACAAGATTTCGTGATTCGGCTTCAAATCGTTGATTCGAGCTCACTCGAACAACCGAAGATGGAGAAAGGAGATAACACTCAACTTTCAATTTCAAAGAGGCACAAAGCACTCGAAATTTTATTTAAAATTCAACAACCTTACAACGACATCACACTTCTATTTATAGATCTCTTTGCACATAACAATGACTCAACATAACAATGACTCACGACTTAACATGTTTGACTTAACTACGGAAATTACGACAAATGACTTAACAATTAGTAACGACCTAACTTGAACGACTTAAACACAACAGCGACCTAGGCAACTTCGGTAGCGACATAAGAAGACTTCGCGATGCAAGACTCTGTGTATTCGCGACCTACGCTGGAAATTGGGAGCAATCTATGGTTTTGCGAACTGACCAACGGGGTGGGGTTAGGTCGTGGATGAGTTAGGTCGTTAGGTCGCGTGAGGGATTAGGTCGTTAAGTCGTGTGATGGTTAGGTCGTGGAGCATTGGTGATAGGTCGCGGCGATGTGGATGGAGTTAGGTCGTGGCGGTTAGGTCGCGGCGATGGGAATGAGGCTAGATCGTGGAGATTAGGTCGCGACGATGAGAATTCGACCATGCCTTGCCGTGCTGCATCAACGTATATATATATACATATACATACATATACATACATACATACATACATATATATATATATATATATATATATGTCGTTTATTGGCGCCCCATTCCCATTTTGCAGCACCTCTTGTAGATCCCTGAGTTTCACCATACTCCGATTTAAAATAATAGCACGATGTGGAGGAGAAAGTGATATTATTTAAATTTTACACACACACGGGCGCGCTTCATGAATCAAAAATTATTACATCACTCATGTTATTCAAATGCTTGATATTCAAACTTGAATAAAGTATAAATTACTATTTGTCATTTCATTTTTTTTTGTGCGCGCGCACGCTTATGCATGTAGACGCACTCTTATATCTTAATTAGACAATAGAACAATAAATTTTTACATGCATCTTTACACACAGAACATATGTTTGTGACACTATTTTTTAACTAAAACAATGTGTAAAAATGAACTAAATTGAACTTTAAACATAAAACTCTCTTTATATCAAAACAACATTAAATATGAATTAATATTATAAATTTATTTATGATAACACAAACAAAAGATCTAGTGCATGATCAAAACAATTAATCGAGTTCATATGAATCAAACATTTGAAAAAATGTACTCTTCCAAAAATATATTAATATAAATTAAAAAGAAAAAATTGTTAAGAAAAATTATAGATAATAGCGGTGCAAGTAGCAGTTTGTCATTTCAAAATAACTTAATTTTTAAATTCGGTTTAGTTGGTTGGTTTGGTTTTTAAATGTTGAAAACCTAACCCGACCAATAAATCAGAATATATTAAAATAGAAATCAAAACCAACCAATTAGCCAACAAAACCGACCAAATTTAATTGGTTTGTTTGGTTTATTCGGTTTTAACCAATAAATGTTCATCCTTAGGTATAAGTAAAACAATTTGAAGTGAAATACTATTCATGAGAGGATGCATCTCATTTTAAAAGAAAGTTAGTATCACCGTAATTGTTAGTAACTTAAAATCAAAGTCTTTGGTCAAAACAAGTCGGTTTAATCGATAAATGTTACAGGATTGAATCATGGACTTAATTATTGAACTTCCCAACTAAGTATGTATTTTAGGGTTTTGATTATTGACCGAGCTCTAGCTTTATAAGTGATGCAGTAATGACAGAGAAAAAACATACACGATACATCGTTGCTTAAGGATGTCACTTTAAAAGATAATAATTGGATTTCACCTGCATAATCTTTTAGCAACTGAACTCGTGTCCACTGCCGTGCTTGATTAAAGTCTGTACGTGCTTTAATATTTAAATTATTTAAATATTAGCAAAGGCCGAGTTCACATCTGGAAGTTAAACAACTGCAACTCTCAATGTTAGATTGAAAATAGTTTATAAAAATCATAAATTATTATTATTATTATTATTATTAAGAAACTAATATAATAGTTACTAGAAAGTCTAAAATTAATTAATAAAATTTATAATTATTATATATTTATTTAATTATTGTTGGATCAATAATATGTGTGAGTGTGAACTAATTTTTAAAATTGATTTAAAACAAGGCGGGTCAAAACATGTGGATATGAAGTAATTAAACATGTTTAATTATTTAAATGTGATAATATTTTACATATGATGGATCATACTTTGAATAATGGATCCGTGCAAGATATTTTACATAGCTCGTTAATGCTATAAATATACCTAGAGGTCTCATTGTAAATATAAAGAGCTTTATTTCTTTTTTCAAAACAAATTATATCATAATGGTAAACTTTGCAATTCAAGCATTGAGTCAGAGAACTATTCTCTCAAAGGCGAAGTTGGCGGATTAATGTGTATTCGATCGGCAGTATTATCGCGGAATTTTTTTTAAATTGCATTGGCTATAATCGATCTATAAATTTGTCTTTAAATCAATTAGCTCTAGAATTTAATTTCATAAAACGTGAAAAGTCAGTTTTTTCTACTATGCGTATCATACAAAGCCACCGCCTACCTTATCATCATCACGCACCATCGTCGTCAGATGTACAAATGCACATAAGTCCAAGCACAGAGGTGGGAAGGAATTGCAGCCAACCCGCAGCCAAGCCCTGCTTCGTAGCTGCGTAACGGTAATTTGTCACTGATGGTTTCAGCGACGACAGTGATGACGGCGTTTTCAGGCGGTATGGATACAGCGGAGGTGGCAGGATTGCAACAGTTACAGAAGCAGCTAGGGTTTTGAATGGGAATGAATTGGGCAATTTTGTAATAATATCCTTTTTTTACTTATGCAATTTAACCCCTTAAACTTGTAACCGTTATAATTCTCACTTACGACTTTCGAGCATTGTTTCACATGCGTTTTTCACCATTGAATTCTATCAAAATTCTGGACATTTAGGCATATGTTGATGCTTAACTATATACGTATATATTTGACATTGTAAATTAGTCATTGTAACATTAATATTTTGTTGAATGGTTATATATACATATACATATATATACATATACATATATATACATATACATACATATACATACATACATACATACATATATAGCACCCCATTCTCATTTTGCAGCACCTCTTGTAGATCCCTGAGTTTCACCATACTCCGATTTAAAATAATAGCACGATGTGGAGGAGAAAGTGATATTATTTAAATTTTACACACACACGGGCGCGCTCCATGAATAAAAAATTATTGCATCACTCATGTTATTCAAATGCTTGATATTCAAACTTGAATAAAGTATAAATTACTATTTGTCATTTCATTTTTTTGTGCACGCGCGCACACTTATGCATGTAGACGCACTCTTATATATCTTAATTAGACAATAGAACAATAAATTTTTACATGCATCTTTACACACAGAACATATGATGTTTGTGACACTATTTTTAACTAAAACAATATGTGTAAAAATGAACTAAATTGAACTTTAAACATAAAACTCTCTTTATATCGAAACAACATTAAATATGAATTAATATTATAAATTTATTTATGATAACACAAACAAAAGATCTAGTGCATGATCAAAACAATTAATCGAGTTCATATGAATCAAACATTTGAAAAAATGTACTCTTCCAAAAATATATTAATATAAATTAAAAGGAAAAAATTGTTAAGAAAAATTATAAATGATAGCGGTGCAAGTAGCAGTTTGTCATTTCAAAATAACTTAATTTTTAAATTCGGTTTAGTTGGTTGGTTTGGTTTTTAAATGTTGAAAACCTAACCCGGCCAATAAACCAGAATATATTAAAATAGAAATCAAAACCAACCAATTAGCCAACAAAACCGACCAAATTTAATTGGTTTGTTTGGTTTATTCGGTTTTAACCGATAAATGTTCATCCTTAGGTATAAGTAAAACAATTTGAAGTGAAATACTATTCATGAGAGGATGCATCTCATTTTAAAAGAAAGTTAGTATCACCGTAATTGTTAGTAACTTAAAATCAAAGTCTTTGGTCAAAACAAGTCGGTTTAATCGATAAATGTTACAGGATTGAATCATGGACTTAATTATTGGACTTCCCAACTATGTATATATTTTAGGGTTTTGATTATTGACTGAGCTCTAGCTTTATAAGTAATGCAGTAATGACAGAGAAAAAACATACACGATACATCGTTGCTTAAGGATGTCACTTTAAAAGATAATAATTGGATTTCACATGCATAATCTTTTAGCACCCCTTGTAGATCCTTGATTTCCACCCCACACCGATTTAAATAATAGTATGATATGGAGGAGAAAGTGATATTATTTAAATTTTACACACACACAGGCGCGCTCCATGAATCAAAAATTATTACATCACTCATGTTATTCAAATGTTTGATATTCAAACTTGAATGAAGTATAAATTACTATTTGTCATTTAATTTTTTTTGTGCGTACGCGCACGCACAAAAATGTAGACGCACTCTTATATCTTAATTAGACATTAGAATAATAAATTTTTACATACATCTTTACACACAGAACATACGATGTTTGTGACACTATTTTTAACCAAAACAATACGCGTAAAAGTGAACTAAATTGAATTTTAAACATAAAACTCTCTTTACATCGAAACAACATTAAATATGAATTAATATTATAAATTTATTTATGATAACACAAATAAAAGATCTAGTGCTTGATGAATAAAAGATATACGTACACACATGCGCACACACATACACACACATGTATATAGTGAATTTTGCCCTTTCTACCCGCTGCCGGATGCTCCTGATCCAACAGACTTCAAACAAGAAAGACATTATAAATTGTGCCAATGCGTAGAAACTAGAGTTTCTTGAGTGGTACTGATCCAACCTCAATTTTGCTTGTGTACATGCCTGGGTGGGGTGCAAAAGCACAATATGACATATAAGCCGATGGTTTGAAAGAGTGTTGTGATATGTGAGTGATTGAAACATGACTCTAAAGAAGACGAAGAAGTTCAAAGTGATGCTCACTTAGGTAGGGATATGGCAGAAAGCAGGCTCATCCAACCATGGAAATACTACTGAACATAAGTATAGCTCGGTTGAGTGTCCAAGAAAAGAAAAATTGGTTGTTTTCGACAATACATGTACGCCTTGCGTATTTTTGTATAGATGAAAACCCAAACTAAAAATGACAAACCAAACACAACCGAAAATTTTGTTGAGTGGTGTTGATCCAAAAGCACTGATGCAGTACATGCACTTGTGCAGATGCAAGTGTACACAGAAACGGTGCCAAAACACAACTGTTTGAAATTGGAATAAGAAGAAGAAACGCTAGGGAATAATGGTCTTGATATGTAGAGAATCATTTGAGTTGTCGCGGAAACTATTGGTAATGCAAAGAGTAATAATATCTTAATATTACTATAGAGCCAATTATATTATTTTAAAGTTACGAGATTATTCTCAACATGTTCCGGCATATGTGACGTTTCAGAGGTCAAAACACGTGGATATTTTTTTTTATCGGGTGACGTGGAGTATACTCATGGAAGAATCAGTGGAGTAGAGCATGCGTGACCGTTAGGCTTAACGCACATGAAAAGATCTCGCTTTGATACCATGTTAAGAAATTTGAAATAGAGGATCGCTTGAGCTATCACAAAACCAATTAGCAATGTGAAGAGTGATCTCTTACATAGCCAATTATATTATCTTGGAGATGTAGCCTCGACCATGCGCGAGTGGTCGATACGTAAAGGGTGGACAACAATGAAGTGATGCTCACCCAGTAGAAGTTGCCTGACTCAAATTGAAAGAGGATCCACTATACACATTTTGATTGAAAAAGAGGAAAGAAGCTTGAAGGAATGTTCAAGCATACCGCAACACAACACTCTATACGTGTTGGCTTGCTGTTGAATCATGCAAGATGTTCGGTGTGCTGTTCTCTGCACTTTCCACTTTCACTCTGTGTTTTAGGATATAATGTTCTTAATTATCAGTTGTGATGCAGCGCGAACTACGGAGTCAACGAGTTTAAATGAGTCAAGAACTTTAAGTCGTTTGGACAAAGCTTTGTTGATGAGTCGTTCAGGAAGTTTAAGTTGTCTACGACTTAACAGGAAGAAGAATGAACGAGTTAATGAAGTGACCTTAAGTCGTTTGAGAAGCATAAGTCACTCACGACTTAATAAAGGTTGTTCACAAGCTGATAAAGAGGCCTTAAGTCGTTTCCGAGTTAATAGGGTCAAGGATGACGAGTTACGAGCTATGGAAGAAAGGCCACGAGTTAACAAGCCAAGGGGAAAGGGAAGCCGACTTAACAAAGCATGGGCGCGACCTAACTGGAGAGTCTTGAGTCGTCACCGACCTAACAGAAGCATATTGGGTCGTCTCCGACCTAACTGGAATCCAGGATGTGAAGGCCTAGGTCGGCTCCGACCTAAGGAAACATGTGTGGCAAAGGTGCGAGTTGAGGAAGAAGGGTTGAGTCGGGACCGAGCTAATTGGAGACCAGAGGGACCGTTGCGCCGAGCTAACGAGCTACGACCTAAGATGAATCGGCAAGGAGTTAAGCCGTATGCCTTTGAGTCGTAGGTCGGCATGGAGATGAGTCGGTCGAAGGTGTGTTACTGTGTTAAATCGGTATGTATTGAGTCGTGGGTGTATAAGTCGTTACCGACTTAGTATAGGTCGTGAGATAGGTGTTGTAAATATGTATGGTACTAAGTTGTGTACGACTTAAATGTTGAGTCGGTCCTGTATGTAATTACGTTGAGTCGTATGTTGTAAGTAGGCCGTACTTGGTTAAGTCGGCCAGGTCTTGAGTCGTACATTGTGCTGTGTTGTAAAAGCTTGAGTCGCCATTGTATAAGTCGGTACCGACTTAGTTAGGTCGTAAGTCGCCTGCCGACCTAAGAGTTAGGTGTTGATTTGTTGTGTTGCGTTGTACATACTATAAATACACGTGTGTTGTACATTTTTGGGGGATTGAATATTGAATAAAATTTCCTTTTTGTTAGCTTTGTGCTTTCATATCAATTGGTAGTTGAGTGTAATCTCCTATCTCCTCTTTCGGATAATCGAGTGCGCTCGATTCAACGATCGTAGAAGCCGATTCACGGTATCTAGTGCGCTAGATCAACGTCCGAAGAATCGTAGATCTTCTTTCTCGGTATCGTGCGCGATCAACGAGACGAAGATAGCTAGAATCCGGTATCTTTGATCAACGGATTTGGGCCTTGCAGTATTTTCAACTCACCGATTGCTACATTCAACGATTGAAGTTTATTTTCGAATTATCCGCTGCGTCAGTTTGGTATCAGAGCCATACTTAGCCAATCATAGCTAAGTTTGATTCTTGGAGCCAAGTTTTTGAAGTTTTTGAAGTTTGGAGTTGTTCATTGTGTTCATATTGAAGTTGCAACCAGTTTGGGGTGTTTGATCCATTTCATTTTGGATCGAGGAGTTGGACTTTGTTTGGATTTTGAATTGGAGTTTTGCGCGCCAAATTTTGAAGGGTTTTGGAGTTGTAGGCCGAGCTAAGCAAGTGAACCGAGATAGATTGGTGCGAGCTAGTTTGAGCCGTGCCAAGTGATTGAGTTGTGCATTGTTGAAATCGACCTAAGTTGAACCGTGAAGTGTCAAGGCCGAGACCAGTTGGAGCCGAGACATTGTTGAACCGTGACTTGTTGATTGAAGTCTTGTGTTGAATTTTTGAAGTCTTGTGAAGTTTACAACCATGCCACCAAGGAGAGCTAACCGACATCAAAACGTTGAAGCTTTGTATCGTAGAGAAGAAGCCGAGCTTATGGAACAACGTATTAATGAAAAGTTTGATGAAGGCATTGGTAAATTGGAGAGATTGATGACTGATTTGAATACAAGTCAAAGCAGAAGGTCGCCAATCTCGGACCATGGAGGAAACCGAGTTTCACCATTGGTTACGGAAGCGAGGAGGGTGTTACCACCATCTAGTCGTGACAGAAGAGAATCATCAGTTTCGATGAGGAGAGATCATCGTGATTATGAAAGAGGAAGTAGAAAGGATGAGCATGTTCATAGCAGAAGCAATGTTCAGAATCGATATCGAAGCTCATCTAAATTTGAAGAAGATCGTTATGGTGATAGTGTTCATTTTCGATTTCAGGAATCTAGGAAGGATACAGAAATTCCAGAATTCCGAGGTGGGTTACAAGCAGAGGAATTCCTTGATTGGTTGTCAAAGGTTGAAAGAATGTTTGAACTCCATGATATTCCTGAAGATCGCCAAGTTAAGTTAGTTGTTGCAAGCTTGAGAGGTAGAGCTATGGACTGGTGGCAACAAACTAAATCAACCAGAGAGAGAATGAAGAAATCTAAAGTTGTCAAGTGGGATAAGATGAAAAGGATGATGAAAGCAAATTTCTTACCCTACAATTATCAATCTCGTGTTAACCAACAGTTGCAGAAGAGGAATCCAGGTAGTCAAGGGAAGGGTATGGTTATAAGACCCAGTAATCAGTTTGATGGCGTTCCTTACAGTAGAGAAATTTCCAAGAGAATCAACGAACCAGTTGCACACAGAATCATTACGACGAATGTTGATGACCAAGTTAAGCGCTATCATTATCAGGAGTCTAACCATCGAAGTTTTAAAAGTACAAAGTCCCAGAAGAAACCCTTTGTTATAGAAGAATGTGAAAGTGAGGAAGTGGATGGTCGTACTGACAGCGGAACAGAAGAAGAAGAGGAACCGACTAGTCCAATATCAGTCAGCGAGAGTGTTGAAGAATCGGAAGGTAGTACTGAAACATTGGTTATGTATGAGGCAAGAGAAGAACTTCAATTTCCGGAGGAAGTTAAACCAATGTTGGAAGAGCTAGAAGAGGTTGGTCCTACAGAATCATTCGCAGCCTTACCACTAAAGTTTGATAATGAAGATGAAGAGCTCGAGTTAGAGAACGAAGAATGTAATTTGTTGAGGAGGATTGACGAAGTTAATTCTTATCAAGCACCACAATTTGATAACGATGAAGAATCTTTGTCAAGTAATGAGGAGAGTAATATGTTGAGGAGGACTGATGAATTTGACTTTTATCAACCGCTGAAATTTGATGATAACGAAGAGATTGAGTCAAAGTATGTGGATGTAGAAGTTGATTACTCGTCATTGCCAAAGTTTGATATCGATAGTATGGAAGAAGAAATTGTGTTCGGAGTTGAGGGAATTCATTTGTTGATGGAGGATTTTTGTTTGACACCTGAGCTTATGGATGAGAACCAGCCAAGTATTAGTTCCATGATTTTCGAGGAGCCTGGGCAAAATGAAAGTGAAATCGAAGAAAAGGCAGAATTAGATTGTTTATTATCTTTAAGAGAGTTCGTCGATGAAATGGAAGATGATGAGGAGTTGTCAATGTTGATTGAATCCGGAAAAGATTTTGATGTTGAGAACCCTGAGGAGGATGAAGTATGTGAAGATGAAATGTTTGAGGAACTACCTGAAGAAACTAACTTTGTATGTTTGAAAGAGTATGTGGAAATGAGGAATGGAGTGTTTGAATTGACCAAGCAAGAAGTGAGTGAAGATCTTGATGTTTTCGAGGAAGTTGGATCAGAATTCGATGAGTCTGAAGTCGAATATTCTGAGGCATTATCCGAAGAGTTACCATCACTCCAGGACATTCAACCTCAAACCAAACTCATACCAGAGGCTATTTTACTGCCAGGATCGTATGACCTTGTGAGTCTGAAAGAACAAGAAAAGTTGATACGACAGGAGAAAGAGAATGATTGCCAATTGAAGTTGTCAGATGATGTCCACACTGTAAACATGGCCAATGTCAATTGCTTGGAACCATTTTATGAAATCAAATATGTTGAAGGAGAATCGAGTGGGAATTCATTTCAATCAGGGAAGATTGATACAACACGTCAAGGGAAGATTTTAGATGATAGCATCTCTGAACGAGATAAGGAAAGACAAGAATCTGAGCATGAATCATCACACTTCTTAGGACAGGATTTCCTAAGTCATTCTATGACTTTAAATTTCCTTATATCGTCTCACATTTTGGATAAGTTTTGGTTCTATATCACGTCTTCCTATTGGCAGAAGCAATATGATATACGACACTATTTTTATGAAGTCCTGTGCTACATGACGTGGATCTGGCATCTAGTGCTTAGTTTATCCCACACTTTTTCTTACGTCATCTCCCTCAGATCACTTCCTTATGCCGCCTGTCTGATGCCACGTCTATTTTATTCCAGACATTCTTTATTTGGAACCATATCGTCAAAGGGTCAAGATAGGATTAATCTCAAGAGTAGTTATCAACAGTGCCACATTAAACCAGATAATGAATGGAAGACAGCGTCTCGAAGACGAAAGTTTTTAAATTCGAGGACGAATTTCTCCCGACTAGGGAAGGATGATGCAGCGCGAACTACGGAGTCAACGAGTTTAAATGAGTCAAGAACTTTAAGTCGTTTGGACAAAGCTTTGTTGATGAGTCGTTCAGGAAGTTTAAGTTGTCTACGACTTAACAGGAAGAAGAATGAACGAGTTAATGAAGTGACCTTAAGTCGTTTGAGAAGCATAAGTCACTCACGACTTAATAAAGGTTGTTCACAAGCTGATAAAGAGGCCTTAAGTCGTTTCCGAGTTAATAGGGTCAAGGATGACGAGTTACGAGCTATGGAAGAAAGGCCACGAGTTAACAAGCCAAGGGGAAAGGGAAGCCGACTTAACAAAGCATGGGCGCGACCTAACTGGAGAGTCTTGAGTCGTCACCGACCTAACAGAAGCATATTGGGTCGTCTCCGACCTAACTGGAATCCAGGATGTGAAGGCCTAGGTCGGCTCCGACCTAAGGAAACATGTGTGGCAAAGGTGCGAGTTGAGGAAGAAGGGTTGAGTCGGGACCGAGCTAATTGGAGACCAGAGGGACCGTTGCGCCGAGCTAACGAGCTACGACCTAAGATGAATCGGCAAGGAGTTAAGCCGTATGCCTTTGAGTCGTAGGTCGGCATGGAGATGAGTCGGTCGAAGGTGTGTTACTGTGTTAAATCGGTATGTATTGAGTCGTGGGTGTATAAGTCGTTACCGACTTAGTATAGGTCGTGAGATAGGTGTTGTAAATATGTATGGTACTAAGTTGTGTACGACTTAAATGTTGAGTCGGTCCTGTATGTAATTACGTTGAGTCGTATGTTGTAAGTAGGCCGTACTTGGTTAAGTCGGCCAGGTCTTGAGTCGTACATTGTGCTGTGTTGTAAAAGCTTGAGTCGCCATTGTATAAGTCGGTACCGACTTAGTTAGGTCGTAAGTCGCCTGCCGACCTAAGAGTTAGGTGTTGATTTGTTGTGTTGCGTTGTACATACTATAAATACACGTGTGTTGTACATTTTTGGGGGATTGAATATTGAATAAAATTTCCTTTTTGTTAGCTTTGTGCTTTCATATCAATTGGTAGTTGAGTGTAATCTCCTATCTCCTCTTTCGGATAATCGAGTGCGCTCGATTCAACGATCGTAGAAGCCGATTCACGGTATCTAGTGCGCTAGATCAACGTCCGAAGAATCGTAGATCTTCTTTCTCGGTATCGTGCGCGATCAACGAGACGAAGATAGCTAGAATCCGGTATCTTTGATCAACGGATTTGGGCCTTGCAGTATTTTCAACTCACCGATTGCTACATTCAACGATTGAAGTTTATTTTCGAATTATCCGCTGCGTCAAGTTGCTCTTCTATATATTATTCTAGATATGGACAAAAACGTAGGATGAAGATTTTGACAAGGTAAGAGCTGAAAATCACGCAGCAAGAAACAATATAAGCCGTAGAAGAAATTTCACCAGAACAATTTACATGGATAACATAAGAATCACATTAGATCCGTGAGTGATGTGGTTGCCCACTTTATCATCTATATGTCTCCTACGTGGTTTTTTCTTACACAATTTCATTTTACAGATTTCTTCATGTTATGTAAAAGACTTGAAGAAACATGTCGTTTTTTCTTACACAATTTCATTTTATAGATTTCTTCATGTTATGTAAAAGAGTTGAAGAAACATGTCTTTTTCTTCTTCTTCTTACACACAGTCACACACACACACGATATAAAATCATCTGGTTAAAACGGTTACAACAAAAAGATAGAAGCAGTGGATTAAAGGCCAATATTGCCAAAAAAAATTAAAATAAAATATGGGGTAAAGTTGAAATAGAATATGGCTTTAATATTAGGGTCAAGTCATTTGACATGTGTAAAACGTTGACTTGGTCTTCAATCCTCATCTTTACTGGATCAAACTTGATTTCAGTTAATAACCTCCCAATTCTCCTTAATAATATGAATGCTTAAGTACTCCCATCCTCTCATTTTATTCACCCTCTTTATTTGCTTATTTTGCTCAAAAATAGATAGCTTTAGGATCAAAATTGTCCATCATTACTACAACAATTATTCCTATGTTTCTCATTTCAGACTTCTTAGCTAGCGGCTGAAATAGAACAAATAATTAACATTAACCGCAATAAAGGAAGGTCAAGGAGATGACGGAGCAAATGAGATCACCACTTCAAAGGGTGAGTCCTTGGCAAAGTACAGTGGATCGTTCCCCTGTCACAGGCGGAGGGCTCAGGTATCATCCTTATATATATATATCCTCTATGTAAAAAATAATGTTAGCTTTTCAGTTAGTAAATATGTGATAATACATGCACAGTCAAGACGGAAAATTTAGCTATGGTTATGCAAGCTCACCAGGGAAAAGGTCTTCAATGGAAGATTATTACGAAACACGAATAGATGGTGTTGATGGAGAGCAAGTCGGCCTCTTTGGTGTCTTTGATGGTGCATATATATTTATTATTTTTCTTTCAAATTCGTATTAGGTAGTTAAAATTATTGACATGAATTTTTACAAGGGAGTGTTTTGTTTTTCACTCAGGACATGGAGGAGTTTGTGCAGCAGAGTATGTCAAACAAAATCTCTTTAGCAATTTGATTAACCACCCCAAGTTTATTACTGATACAAAATCAGCTATAGGTAAACATGATTTCTGAGTAATAGTTTAACTACAAATATTAATATACCAGTGCATTAAAATCAAATAATAAAAAATGGTTGCAGCGGATGCTTACAATCATACAGACACAGAATTTCTGAAATCTGAGAATAATGGGAACAAAGATGCAGGATCAACAGCTTCTACTGCAATTCTTGTTGGCGATCGTTTAATTGTGGCAAATGTTGGAGATTCTAGAGCTGTAATTTGCAGAGGAGGAAATGGTACCTACTGCATAATTTTCTTTTTAATTTTCAATTAAACTGGACATTATCCGTAAACTTCTGAAAAATTACGCATTGGTGTATATGAATGTGATACTTGCAAATTTTCATTGACATCTCTATGCTCTGGGAAGATCAAAGATGTATCGCACTTTGGCGGTTGACCTACTTGTAAACAACTAAATGTAAAATAAATATATTGCCACACATTAAAAGAAAATTCAAAATGAGTTTCAAATTCAAATGTGTTTCAAATGCATGGTGCAGCTATAGCTGTTTCACGGGATCACAAGCCTGATCAAACCGATGAGAGGCGGAGGATTGAAGATGCAGGAGGCTTTGTAATGTGGACTGGTAATTCATTCATTATAATTAGTTTTGTTAATGCAAAATTTACTTGCTTGTTTTGTAACAGTTCTGTTAGTGTACTATTACCCTATAGCATGCATTAATATCAGGAAACTTTTATAAAACATCCGCTTTAATTATCAAAATACACAGCCGTCTTTTCTCAAAAACAAGTTTCAGAAAGCATCCCTATTTTTATTAGTTCAAGCAGACTGCAAATATTTGCAGTTTTACAAAAATAATTTCAAAAAAAAAATAAAGAAGGCCACTTTTGGTCATAATAAATCTGTGGCTAGGTGCAGATTTGATTTACGAAAAAGAAGATGATTTTTTTTTTTTTTTTTTTTTTTTTTTTTTTGGTTGAGTAGGGATGTAACATAAAACACGTTTTTGAGAAGGGTTTTTCATTGATCGAGTTTGAAAACAAGGGGTAAATCCTAATTTCCACATAATATTATACATTCAGGAATATGGCGGGTGGGCGGTGTTCTTGCCGTTTCTCGTGCATTTGGTGATAAACTATTGAAACAATATGTTGTTGCTGAGCCCGAAATTAAGGTATTTTCCTTGTGTATATATTTCAATTTCAAGTGCATATAAACTACTTATCATCCAATAGTTCTGATTAGTGAAGGATTATTACTGTGATAATACAGGAAGAGGTGGTCGATGGTTCACTTGAATTCCTAATTCTTGCAAGCGATGGTTTATGGGATGTGGTATCAAATGAGGTATTATAATCTATGAAACTTTTGTAAACACCCTCTTTATGTTTAAAACCACACAGTCGTCCATGCTCGAAAACCTATTATAGAAAATACCTTTGTTTTTATTAAAGCTAGACCGCCAATATTTGCAGTTTTGCAAAAAAATTAGAAAAAAATATATTTTTATTTATAGAAACATGTAATTAAGTGCAGATTTGATTTTCGAAAAAAAAAAACAATAAAATAAAAATTTATCAAAAATAATTTTCGAGGTACTTTAAAACATGTTTTTGAAGAGTGCTTTTCGTATTTCAAACTTAAAATAAGGGGCGATTCAAATTTCCACTACAATATATATTTCAACATAACGAGCTATTAGTTAGTGCGTTAAATCAAAATGAATTTGATTCAGGAAGCAGTTGCTATGATAAAACCGATCAAAAACTCAGAAGAGGCGGCGAAGAAGCTAATGCAAGAAGCAATAAACAGAGGCAGTGCAGACAATACTACTTGTATTGTTGTGCGTTTCTTGGCGAATCGAAATGGGGATACGCAAACTGAAAATGAAACCGAAGAAGTTGATAATTAGCAGCTTAACTTAATTCTAGAGCTAGAAGTAAGCTTATGCAAGTATTTGTTTCTTTTTTGACTTTTCAGGTGTATGTCTAGCTCTACCTTTGTTTACAGATTGTTGATTGTGTGTGTGTTTTTAAACTGTTCTGCTTAACAATTGTAAGGCATGTATGTAAATTTCAATCCTGAGCGAGTGTACCTAACTGTTGCAAATTTGTTCATGTTGGATGACATTGATTTGTGAGTTCCATGGCAAGATTTGAAGAAACGAGTTTTTGAGGGTATTAAGTTCAAAAATAGGTTTGAAATGAGGTTGTGTGTTGTCATTTTCCATTTTAGGTTATTTGTGATTTTTTATGACTATTAGTTAAATATTGTGATTAAATAATTAAACTTTGATTAAATCATTGTAAACAAGCAAGTTTTGAAATGAAAACAAATTATATTACTATGTTTGTCTTCATTGGAGTGCAAAACACAACAATCCATAACAATCTACGATGAAAAATTCTCATACTTTTAAATAACGCAGACGGGGTTCCAATTTTCATTGAAGTTCAGAAACATCCTTGCTTGTTGGTCTGTAAACGGTTGAATGTAGATTCAGATAGTGTTAAATCCGTACGTGCATCCGTGGATGGGTATAGATATCAGATGTTTATCAGATATTCTTTGATCAGTTTATAACTAATAAATCTAAATATGTAAGTGAAATAATTTCCATTTTAGCACAAAGTATATTAAAAAAAAAAAAATATGCTAAGAAAAATAATTTTAAGCAGCATGTGTTGATTTTTATACTCGTTAAATTCTTTTACCAAAATAAAATGGCAAATGGCAATCACCATACGTGCTAAAATGCAAAAAAAAAAAAAACAAACCGAACAAATAATTATCAGATGCGGATGCGACTATATCCGCATCCGTATCCCTTTTTCGAGTATCGGATAACTTTTCATAACTCGAATATGGATACAGACGGATTTTGAATTTTTCAAGTGTTCATTGATAGTCTTGCTCGGATCATGGTTACTTGATACCTTAATGACTATACATAGAGTTCAGATCATCATTATCAGAAGCAAAAATTATCAGAAGCAAAGTTCAAAGCATAAGTAATAAAATAATATTGTCCAGATGGACTTGTGACACTAGACAAATGAGTAGGATGCATCCTAAGCTGTGTAGTGAAATCCTCACTAAAGCCCCATCAAATCCTATTATAGCGTATAATGTTATTCAACCATTAAAATGGACAAATAATAGATCTACTTTAAGTCCCATTGTTTTTTCACTACACCTGCTGGAGCAATATTAATAACAAATGTTGATTTGACTAATTCTCTATTAAACCAAATCAACAAAGTTAATGGTAAAGACCAAATATTAAGACATAAGTTAGAAATTTATTATAATTACCAAAACTCGACTGCATAAATCATAATTATCTTCATTTTGTTATATTAATTTAAACAATATTTTATTTCTCTACACAAATGATGTGAGGATGAAAATAAATTAATTTTAAATATTTATTTTTATATCCAACGAAGTTTTTTGCACATCCGCTATTTTTCGCTATATGCCTACTATAATTTTTTGCATCTACACTACTATGAAATCGATTAGCGCTTTAACTATAAAGTTCCTAAGCGGTCATATCGTTCAATAATTTATATATTGTCATTTTTATATTATAGTCATTCTAAAATTGGCCCATGGGTTATGAGGGCTTTCCTTGGACCGACCCTAGCCCTTAACTTAGTAGGAGCGAACTTCATCCCCACAAATTAGCGAATATTTACTCATTGATCGTTCACACATCATCTTCAATGCTGCTTCAGGAGGGATCCTACATCGCTTTAACTAACGAATGCTTTGGTGTTGATAAAGTGAGATCATTACAAGGTCATATCATAAGCAAGATGGGACAAAATATTAAGGGTCTATTTGGTTTAAAATTTAAGCTTTACGTTTTCAAAATGTATTTCAAAAGCATGAAAAAGAAATAGAGGTGGAAAACAAAATATTTGTAAGTGATTTTAGCATATAAATTGAAAATGTTTTTTTCCTTCTCTTTTCCGTTTTGAGAAGTATCATAAACTATCTTCTCCCTTCCCATGCTCACCTTTGTTGTAATAGTTATGATTTTTCACCACCTTCTCCTCTCTTGTGCTTTTGGAAATAAAAACCTGATGCAAATTACAAATCTCAAATTTTAAGCCAAACAAACCCTTAGTACTTGAATAATAGGAAACAAAATATGCGTAGGAGATATTAAAATTCATTAGAGGAGATGATTGAATCAATTCGTCCAACTCATTAATCCTTCTTGTAGATTGAGTCAATCCTTTTAATGAAAAGGGTCTTAAATGAGCACTCAATTTTATTTAATTATTAAAAAGGTTATGAATGAATAACCATTTATTGAAGTTCTTAATTTTGAAACAACTAAACACAACTAGTTATTTTCTTTATTCAAACCGCTATAACTTCTTCTGTAACATATCGATTTTTATCGAAATCCGAAGATCGGCATTCTTACGTCCACTGTATCTAGTGCCGCATAATCGAATGCCGGAAAATCGAACTGTTATGGCTAAAGAAGAAGAGGTAGAAGAAAAAGATAGAAGAAGTAAGAAAACAGAACAGAAACAATAACAGAATCTCACAGTTGCAGCGGAACAACATATAATAGATAAATGAATAATCTTTAAAACAAAGAACTATATCAGTTATTACATTACATCACATCAGAGTGTACAACAACAATATACAACACAACATAACAATGGACAGTTATACAAACATGTCCTTACAAGTGAATTTACAGCGGAAAGATAATATCATATACAAGCAATACGTCTCGCCATCTAGCTCGCCACTTGAGCTCAAAAGCACTTCTGAATCCAGAATGACCTGATAACCTGACTTTTGGCTGCCCGTGTGGAAAATTTATGGGCACCCAGAGTTTAGGAAGAGAACAATAAACTCCAGGTCAGTCATGGGACTGGTGTGACAACTCAAAACAGTTATTTATCTTTTAAAAACAACAACAAGGGAAGTGAAAAATATCCGCAATGCTTTTGGAAAATGAAACTACCATAAGGCCCCCCCGCGCACACACAATGCAAACGCAGAATTGGAGGAGATTTCTCCTTATGATAGTCAAATATGTTTGATACGCGAATTTCTTTGATATTATTACTATAATTGCAAAGTGCAGAAAAGCATTTCAAAAGTAGAATATAAATCTTAGCTAGCACAGACATTCCGAACTATGCCTACTATAACTACCATCCAAACAGTGGGGCGCCACCATAAGTGAATGACAGGTAATACAACTAAAATCGTACAAGGTTCGTATTGTTTCTTTGGATTTCCAACAAATGGTCAGGCTAAGGAACTTCCTACTGCCATATGGGGTCGCCTCTGGCGGGACGTCCCGAGAACTTAACCAGCTCTCTGCCAACACAAGGCCGGGTTACCTTTGTAACTAGGTAACTACTACACGAATATGCCACCCCCCGGTCCTTTGGGACCTTTATCCGAGGGCTCTCGATCACAAAGCAACAACCACACAGAAAATGAGATTGGAGCAACCACATAGGTTAAGCATCAGGGCTCCATACCTGACACCACCCTTTTCCAAAAGGAAATGACATATCCTAAAGGGCGCGACCCTCATAACCTTGCCGCATATTCCTGTTTCGACCATTTCCGGGTTGTGAGGTCTAACAAAGTCTCGTCCACAAAGCTACGCTTTTTCACAAAGCCACGCTTTGATCAACAAATGATCAATAAATAATCATCACACAGCAACACTCAGCATGCCACATTACCAAATTGAGAGTACATCGCTGATGACCTTCAACTACATAACCTCTGAGCTCGTACGTCTCAGAGAAGGGTGTTAAGCTAAGAGAATGAATTCTCCGCCACCAACAGAGATGTATTTGAAAGAAATCTGCTTTATATCTCAAAATGTAATGTCAGACATGTAACCATACAAGTCTGTTCCGGATTCGAACAGAATCGAAGGCACTTCCAAAGAAGCCCTTGCAAATCCGGTTATTCACAATTCCGATCGAACTTCCCATCACAAAGGAAATCTCCGTACCGTAGCTAACGGTTTAGAGACAATCGATAGGTCATCCTATCGTTTTCACAAATACCCGGTCTTCACCACCGGTCTTCAATGCTATCCATTACGTCGTATCACTTATTCGGAATGGGTTATATGACACAAATGTCCTCTTCCGGCTAATCTGAATAGTGAACGCAATATTTTTAAAACATATGGATATTGTGACGACCCGAAATTTTTTAAGCATTTAAAATCCGAATATTTAATTGATTTTAATTATTTAAAGGTTAATTATCAACTTGAATTACAAATATCGCTATTTACTGATAGTTAAATAATAGAATTTAAATAATTAGGCGTTGGGTAAATTGTTGTATCTTGAATTTTAAGTCTGTTGAAAATAAATTGAAGGCTTATGAAATTTATATTGATAACACTGAAAATAATAGAAGTTGTAAAATTGAATTTAACAGTGGTTGGTTCGGTTTTAAAAATATATCGGTTAAATTGAATTTAAAAATAGTCTTCCGAGACACAGTCTCGGATGTCGACGAAACCAGTACCATTGGGTCCGTAATATTGAATTATTATTGGATTTCAAATTTCGTTTTGATCGGAATTAGTGTGTGAGTATACGAAATATTAACGTGCTAGGGATTTAATTGATAATAACCTAATAAAATTTAATTTAATTAATTAGGCTTCCTCTATACGCCATCCTTATTCATTCCTCAGCACGCTTCTTTTATCTTCCAGCATACACCATCGTTCATCACTTTTTATTAAAACCCTTCTTCCTTAAAAAAAAGAAGAAGAAGAAGATAGTTCGTTTATTGATTTAAATGGCCGAGCTTCCTCTGAAAGAAATCGAGCCATATTCTTTTCCCTCTTCCATTTCACGAATTCGAAAGAAAAAAAAAACCCCGTCCCCCTTTTCCCCTATCCTTCATACGAATTCAATTCGTTAAAAAAAAAAAATCGAACGAAATTCTCAGATTTAAGTCGAAATCAAACGCCTAGCCTCCTTCGTCCTTGAAGTGGTTCGAGTATTTCTGCTTCATCACCTCAACTCGATTAGGGGTTGCATCGGTTTTCTGGCACTTGGAGGAGGCTGCGATCGAGGTTAGGGTTAGATGTGAGGGCGGCGATCGTTGTTCGATCGAGAGGAAGCTTTGCTGTTCATATTGGAGGGCTCGGCGAACTCGGGGTTGCCGCAGATGGGCGTGTGCGTTGGGTCGATTGGGGGTTTTGGTGGATCTGTGTTCGGCAGATTAGGTAATGCATTCTTTAATTTATCTTAATAAGTATATATTGTTTAAGCGAGAAAATA
This sequence comes from Allium cepa, assembly GCA_030765085.1. Classification (NCBI taxonomy): domain Eukaryota; kingdom Viridiplantae; phylum Streptophyta; class Magnoliopsida; order Asparagales; family Amaryllidaceae; genus Allium; species Allium cepa. The sequence continues at coordinate 182,352,720 of CM060929.1, read as the reverse complement.
AAATAAATTTTTGCAGTAGGAATTTATTTAGATTATTTACTGAATATTCTGGAAGTATATCGAGATTTTAGATGTGGTTATGAATCATTTTAGTAAGCTGAAATTAAAATTTTTAGGAAATCAGATTTTGACCTATATATAAATAAATTTAAATAAAAGGTATATGCAGTTTCAGAACAATAAATTTATATACATATACCTGTTTTAAAGTTGCTAGTTTATTTTTAAACAATGGATGTAGCGATTAACTTGTTTATTTAACATACTTAAATATTTCAGTTACCAAATGGTTTAAAGGAAAATTGTATAAATTAAATAATTTGTTAACTAAATGGAAATTAATTGTTCAATTAGCTAAAGTATTAATAAATGATATCAATATTTATTCAAGGTCTGAATTTGTGAAGAAACAAGTCGAGATTGGATTGGGATTGCGAAATTAAAGCAAAGGTGAGTAAATCTCACTCAGTTAAATAAATTTAAATGATTAAATTTAAATAATTGTTTGAATGGCTGAATTGATTGATGTGATGTAGTATGATATTTTGGAATTGGCATATTATGTTGTGCTAACATTTGTGGATGCAGGAAAAACAGGTTGGAGGGATCCAACTGGACCCCTCACATTTATTTAAATTATTCAATATTCTCTATTATGATTATTTGATATCCTATGATGAGTTATATTGGAATATTGAATGTTATGGTTTGATTGGATATTTGGGTAAAATAAATTACAAAAATATATGAATTGGATTGTTGAAAAGAAATTAAAAGGAAGTAAATTTGTAAGCGAAATAATTATAGAAAGTTTCAATAAATTAAGAATGAATTGAAAGGAAATAGAAGTAATATGAAAATAATAATAAATAACTTCAAGTATGAAGAGAAATGGAATTTTGAATAAAACGAAATTGATGAATTGTAAACTTAAGTTATATCAATTAAAGAAATAAAGAATTATTTTAAAATTTAAAGTTTAAATTTATTTAAAGGAACGAAGAAGAAATTGAGAAATCTAAAATTGGAATCAAGAAATGAGATCTGAAATTAATAGATTCTGAATTTAAAGGGAATAAATTGGAAATCAATTTGGGAAATTGATTTAAGTGATTGAAGCTAGGATTTTACTCTGGATAACCAAGTACATGTTTAAAGTAAATTCTTAAATAAATTTAAAGGTTTTAAAGTTGTTGTAAAAAAGCAAGTTTTAGAAAATTTATTATTTCGAATATTTAAATTCAATAGTAAGTATTTCCTAAATCTATTATAGTAGTAATTACTTAAAAAGTGACCTAGTACTTTGTTTTCAAAAGTGAAAATCTAGTTTTATATTCTATTAAGTAACTGTATTTTCAAATACTCATATAGTATGTATTTTGCAAAATATTGAAGCAATTTAACTTAAATGTTTAAAAGTATATATTTTCAAAGTAAAGTGTTTTAAATATATTTAAAAATCTATTTTGTGCTTGGTGATTTCAGAGGGATATAAAATATTTGGGAAAGTTGATTCTGTGAGGATATTTTTGAGATTAATAAATAATTTGAAAAATTATTTATTGATGGTTGTTTGTGAATATAATTGATAGTTTAATAACCGACTATCAATATTGGACAAATACGTTGATCGTTTCGAAGAGACCGGGATCGAGATTAATTTCTCGAAAACCACTTCGATCCGGTTTGTACGTTTCGTGAAAAACGATTTTGGATTCGAAGATGGAGCAGTGAAGTGCAAGGGCTAGTCGCTACTAATCCTGAGAATATTTTCAAAATGGATGTAGTAGGAATAGTGCCTTCGGTTCCGTTCGAACCCGGGACGGACTTGTATGGATGAATGCTTGCGAAACATCGTCAGGTGGGCGATGGGCATTCTAAGTGAAAACGTTTTAAAGGTAACGCTTAGCCTCAAGCCTCATCAACCGGGAATGGCTGAAAATCAGGGGATATGCAACAAGGTTAGGCGGGTCATGCCCAAGCAGGACAAGATAATTCCCCTGTCTAGATGTCCCTTATATATTTCGGCTTAGTGGGTGGTTGGTCGCGCCAACCACGGGATTTATCTTGTTCGGGACTGTTCCGTAAGGAATGGTTCCGGCCTCGTGTTGCAGGGGATGAAGGGAGTAATCCTCGGTACGGTGATCTAGGCCCCGTACTGTGACAGGTGGTACCCCAGTGCCTAGTCATTAGTTGGAAATCCATTCTCCCTACGAGCCTTGTACGAGTTTTGTTTGTATTACCCACTCTGTGGCTAGTAGCTGGAATTTAATAGATGTAACAATTTCGGCTATTTTATAAGTATTTGTATATAGACCCTATTATAATATCAGAGGATTTCTATAAAAATTGTTTTAGCTATCGTAAGGTAAAAACCCGACATGTTTATTTGTGGCGTGGTCTTACGAGATGCTTTTGTTTTCAAAGGATTTTCGAAACTTTAATAATCAATTGGGTGTGATTTTCTCACGCTGGTATTCCAGACTGAGTCGGGTATTATTTAACTGTAATGCTCGGGTCAGACCGAGTATTATAGGATACAGGATATGATGCTGTGGAGCTCAGGAGACGAGCTGGATGACGATACGTATTCTCGTACTTGTATATATATATTTCCGCTGTGATGAGTTGTTGTGTATCCATTGTATGACATTGATGTGAGCTGTGACTGATGTACTCTGATGATGTAATATATGTAAACAGAAATATTTGATTTTGAGTAAAGATTATTTATTATCTATTATATTTTATTCCGCTGCGATGGTTAGATTCTGATGTTGGTTTTGTTTTCTCTTCTTCTACCTCTTCTTCTTAAACCCAAATGGTTCGTATTTCTGTGCAACTTGAGTTGATTGTTGTAGAATAGTGTTGACTCAAGGGGTACGAATTTGCGGGCTGTTACAAATATTGGGATTTCAATTAAGTCACAACTTATTACCCAAACCCTTTCTTTCAAATGGTTTAAACAAATTACCATTTTAAATCTTTAAACAAAAAGGTTACTTCACAAAGTTTACCGAGTTTCACAAAGATTTATTCCCAGATTCCCAGATAAATTTCCATTTCAATTGGATTAATTCATTAAATGTTAAATCAAGATTTAACTTATAGCTTTCAAAACTATTCACAATTCAAGTCTTTTATAATATAAAAGATACACCATTTGAAATACTCTTTTATTTCAAGTCAAATTCAACAACCTTTCACAAAGATTAATTCATAGCCTTCAAAACATTTTAATTCCAAATTTACACTCTTTTAACACAAATGGGAATTTCTTCCCTTATGTGAAAGCTATTATTATTTGAAAACAGAAAGTTTTCGTTTTTGGGAAAAACTGATTAAAATTTTTCATGAGTTAAAGCCACTCAAGTGTAAACTTGGATTTAAATTTAAAATTTCCAAAACCATATTTTAAATGGTTAAAAATCCATATAAACACCTTTTATAACTTGTATAATCTTTTAGACCACAGTTTCCAAATCATTGAATTCAATTTCAAACATTGAACTCAAAATTTAAATCAAATGATTTAAATTCCAATTTTTATTGAGTTATTTAAAATAACTCTTATTTTTTAAATTCATTTTCAAAAACTTCCAATCCCAAAACTAATTTGGATTCAAAAATTCAATCTTCAGAATTGTCAAAAATCTATGACTTAACTGATTTCCATGTGAAATCCACATTTTGTTTGTGTATTGTGTAGTCCAAGGGTTTAACACAATAGTGCAACAACATTCAACCATTACAGATCAAAATATAACAATATATTTGATAAGCGGTATAACTATAACGCTTACCATTCATTCACAGATCATATATATATATATATATATATATATATATATATATATCACAGATAAACAAATTACAGATCACAACACACATCAGGATATATCACAAAGCATCACATATCAAAGATATCAACAATTCAACATCCAATATAATTCAAACATCCATAAGTAGGATAAATTTAATCATATGAATAATTTAAATCAAATAAATTTCTATGAATAAAATTTGCTAGTTATGGTAAATTAATAGCCAATTAATTAAAAAAAACATTTAATAAATTATCCTTTCATCGATCATTAATTAACTCTTAATTAATAGTTAATACTTGATTAATTATTCTTAATTAATTATCAAAACCAATTAATTTCTTCTTAATAAATTTCCAATGAATTTACAAAATCATTTCTTTTTAAAATAAATTTCTTCAACTTATAATAACATAAATCGAAATCCATTTACTTAGCCCTTTTTTCCGTAATTTGGAATTTTATTCAATATGGTTTCAAAAATAACTCTGTCTTTTTAAAACTCCTTTTTAACTTATCTAATTCTCAAAAATAATTTTTTCTATAAACTTTCAACTTGAAATTTCAAAAATCCAATTTTTTTTATCTATTTTCGGTATCTAATGATACCAAAAATATATTCGGCTAACCTATAGCCTTCAACAAACTCAATCACAAAGATAATCACACGGATTATAAATCAACCAACACACGACATATGAAATAAATTCAAATGTTTGAGGAATCCAGTTGGATCCCTCCAACCTGTTTCCCTGCATCCAAAGATGTTAGCACAATACCAATTCCACTTCGAGGTGAAATATCACGGTATATGCGATTATAAAATATTATCCGCTATTATGCAGCGCAATAGGGTCTCATCCGCTATATAATGCAGGAAATCAACTCCAAATACATATATAATACCAATTCCATATCAAGTTGGAATTATCGCGGTATATGTGTTTAATAAATAACATCCGCTTAATATACGGCGTTTAGGGTCTATTTCAAAGCAATAGATAATAACTATCATCCAATCACACAATCAAGCAATTTTAAATTTAACTATTTAAAATTTAAATCGAAACAATCCAATTGAGTGAGAAGTTCTCACCTTGAGTTTCCGATAACAGTTATAGCGTTTTGTTTCGAATAAAATTAAACACACGTTTAATTTTACTCGAAATTATCACTAGCTCCAAATGACTCCAAAACAGCTCCATTGCGTAGTACTCGTCCATACGGACCCAATGCAACTCGTTTCGTGCGTTTTCGACCTCATACCAAAAAGTTACGTTATTTCAAAGTTTGAACGAATTAATATAAAATTTAATTTACAATTTCTATTTTAGTTTTAACCTAAATCTATCTCGGCCGTTGGTTTTAGCCTCTCCACATCAGGCCGTTGCACGCAACTTCATCCTCTCTAGGTAATAGACGTGAACGAGAACCCATAGGCCGCCTAACGGCCACCACAAAGCTCGAAACGACATCACTCCACCACCAACAGAAAGTTCATCGCCTCCTCCATGCTCGGCCAGAGCAAGGTAGAGCTCGGCCTCCCCCCTCTCTTGAAAAATGCACACAACCCATGAACGAACGCGGTCCTTTATTTCCTCCAAACGACGACGAGAGCCGAGATCCACCGTTGGATAGGTAGACGTTGAGGTGATCTTCGACTTTCCAGTTGGAAGCATCTTCTAAAACTCCATGGATTGATCGATAATTAAAGAGGAAAGTGGATGATTTCCGTCCACGGAATAATATGGTGGCGGCTGAAGACAATTAGGATTAGGGTTTGATTTTAGTTTGCAAATTGAAGATGTGAGGTCCTTATATAGAAAATTTTCCAAAAAACTATTCACCTGATTTTTTTTCGAACTCGAAATCTTGCGCGGTGACCAGCGTTTCTAGGGTTTAACCCACGTTCCGGACACAATGGAATAGGTATCGAGAGCCAATTCGAGCATCTGTACGAGTTACGAAAATAAACGATCAAATTTAAATTAATTCGATTAAACTAATTTCTATGCGTTTTGGCTTGCCCCGGACAAACCGTAAATCCGATTGACACGAAATTTGAAACTTTTTGAATCCGATGAAACTGGTTTCGTCAAAATCCGAAACTTTTTGAAAAAAGACTATTTTCACTAGTCGATTAAATATTAAAATATTCAATTTTCACAATTTAACTTTTAATTCAATTTTAAAAGTTCACAAACATTGTTCTAACTCCAATATGATTTAATATAACTTTATAAATCATTTTTATTCACATTAAACCCAAATTCCAAATTTCTCTGAATTTCAAATATTAAATTATCGATTTAATTATCCAAATTAAATCTAAATATTCGAAATATAAATTATTCGACTTACAAATTTTACTTGTTGATATTTAAAATCAATTAAATATCTGAATTTCAAATGACAGAAATTCTGGGTCGTTTCAATCTTCCTCCCTTAAAAGAATTTCATCCTCGAAATTACCAAGTAAGAAAAATGCCCTAATTAACGCCACCTCGCTCGTCGCCGTGAACACGATCAAGTAATGCCATCGCGAAGCCTTCCACGCAAGCCACTGTCGGCCGCAATTTGGCCAAGCTCGGTCGTGCTATCTTCAAGAAATTCGTGCCCGAACGTGAGTACTTCCTTGGCCTGTTGCGCCTCCATCAATGCTCCGATGACAATCACAGCCGTTGATCTCGACAATCTCTCTGCGTTCTTCAATTTTGCAGTTGTAGCCGAGTCGTGAAATTTTGTAGATTGGAAGAAATCAAAGAAAGAAAATGGGAAAACGTCGGCCATTGGAATTGTTAGAAGCGGCGGCTCCTGGTTGAAACCCTAGCTTTGTTGCAAAACAAAGAATTAAGGGTCCTTTTATAGAAAATTCGCCAAAAACACTATTCACCTGATTTTTTTTCGAACTCGAAGTCTCGCGTGGTGACCAGCTTTTCTAGGGTTTAACCCATGTTTCAGACACAATGGAATAAGTATCGAGAGCCACATCGATCATCTGTACGAGTTACGGAAATAAACGATCAAATTTAAATTAAATCGATTAAACTAATTTCTATGCGTTTTGGCTTACCCCGAACAAACCGTAAATCCGACTGACACGAAATTTGAAATATTACAATAATATAATATTACGGATCCGATGAAACTGGTTTCGTCGAAATCCAAGACTGTTTGAAAAACAACTATTTTCACTAGTCGATTAAATATCAAAATATTCAATTTTCACAATTTAGCTTTTAATCCAATTTTAAAAGTTCACAAACATTGTTCTAACTTCAATATGATTTAATATGACTTTATAAATCATTTTTATTCACATTAAACTCAAATTCCAAATTTCTCTGAAATTTCAAATATTAAATTATTGATTTAATTATCCAAATTAAATCTAAATATTCGAAATATAAATTATTCGACTTACAAATTTTACTTGTTGATATTTAAAATCAATTAAATATCTAATTTCAAATGACAGAAATTCTGGGTCGTTACATCTTCACTAACCTAGTTTAAGGTAAGTTCTGACTAATGAACTTAAATTAATCTTGTAGACTATATGGAACATTCAAACGCTTCATATCGTGAACATACATTTGACAGAGTTAAAGGTGTGCCTAGAAGCAATTATGTAACTTGATTATATAACTTAAATCTTGTAGCGAATTTAATTTATTCAAAATAAATAAGCCTTTTGGTTTTATTTTCTATTGTGTCTGTATGTATTTTTATTAAGATATAAATAATGTTTTAAATACATTAAATATATAAAGCTAAAAATTCGTAGGAAAATTATTTACTCGATTGTGATTACGAATGCGTTCATAACCATGAATATCAAATTATACGAAGTTAATACTTATCCTTAACTGCTTCAGTTTAAGATATATCGAGAATATGATATTGATATATCCGCTAAGACGAGTGTATATAACGCTCGCCATATGATGGACGATAAATTACTCTTGACCATTGGAAGCACCAAGAGGTTATGTACATATTTTTATTTAGAACAATAATAGAATGACTCACCGAGAGTCTTCTATAATGTTAAAGTAAAATAGAAGATCTCACTTGATGATTTGCAGCAGTCTTTTTATACCATTCTTCTTAAAAATTGTAAGGCATGTATGTAAATTTTGAACCAGATTGAGTGTACTTAACTGTGAAATTTTGTTTAGATTGTGAAGTTTTAAAATATATGTTGGATGACATTGATTTGTAAGTTCAAAAATAGGTTTGGATATAGAGGTTGTGCGTTTTCATTTTCCATTTTAGGTTATTTGTGATTTTTTATGACTATCAGTTAAATATTGTGATTAAATATGAAACTGCGATTAAATTATTGTAAACAAGCAAATTGTGAAATGAAAACAATTATATTACTATGTTTTGTCTTCAATGTAGTGCAAAACATAACGATCCGTAACGATCTACAATGAAAAATCCCCATACTTCTAGATAATGTGAACGGAGTTCCAATTTTCATTGATGTTCAGGAACAACCTTGCTTATAGGCATGTAAATGGTAGAATGCAGATTCAGATAGTGTCATACCCGTATATGTATCCGTGGATGAAGATAGATAACAGATGTTTATTAGATATTTTTCAATCAGTTTACAACCACTAAATCTAAACAAATAATGAAAATTATGATTCATTATAAATTCATTTTAGCATTAAAACTATAAAAAATAATAAATATGCTTAGAAAAATGATTTTAAGCAGCACATATTGATTTTTATACACATTAATTATTTTTACCAAAATAAAATACTAAATGACAATCACTTTATGGACTAAAACACAAAAAAAAAACTGTAATCTTGATTAAAACTGAACCGATAATTATCGAATGTAGATGTGGCCATATCTGCATCTGCATTCTTTTTTGGAAATTAGATAATTTTTCATATTTCAAATATTGATATGAACGAATTTCGAATTTTTTAGGTACTCACTGATGGTCTGACTTGCTCTGATCATGGCTGCTTGATATCTCGGCGACTGTATATAGGGTTCAAATCATCATTAATAGAAGAAAAGTTCAAAGCATAAGTAATAAAATAATACTGTTAAGAGAGACTCGTGATACTAGAAAAATGAGTTGGATGCATAGCGAAATCCTTGCTAAAGCCCATCAAATCCCTATTATAGCGCATAATGCTATTCGACCGCTAAAATGGACAAATAATAAGTCTACTTCAAACCCCACTGTTTTTCACTACACCTGCTTAGTAATATTAATATAAAAAAATGTTGATTTGACTAGTTCTCTATTAAACTAAATCAACAAAGTTAGGGTAAAGACCAAACATTAAGACATAAGTGTTCAATATAAGTTGGAAATTTATTATAGTCATCAAAGTTAGACTGCATAAATCATGATAATCTTTGTTTTGTTATATAAAATTAAGCAATATTTATTTTTTCTACACAAATGATGTGAGAATGAGATTAAATTAATTTTAACTATTTGGTTTTATATCTAACGAAGCTTTTTGCACATCCACTATTTTCCACTGTATCCCCAACATAATTTTTGCACATCCACTCCTATAGAATCGCTTAGCGCTTTAATTGCAGAGGTCCTATGTGGTCATATCGTTCAACAATTTATATATTATCATTTTTATATTAGAATCGTTCCAAAATTTGGTTGCCCCAATCCATGGGTTTGGAGGACTTTCCTTGGACCGGTCCTAGCCTAAACTTAGTAGGAGCGAACTTCATCACCACAGACTAGCGAATATCTACTCGTTGATCGTTCATATATCATATTCAGTGCTGCTTTAGGAGGGTCCTACATTACTTTAACTAACGAATGCTCTGGTGTTGACGGAAATGAGACCATTTCAAGGTCATATGATAAGCAAGATGCACAAAATGTTTAGGGTTTATTTGGTGGAACTGAGTTAGGCATATGTAAATATTGTTAATATTAATAAAATTTTCAAATAAGAGAGAGTAAGCAATTGAAATCCAAGCACTGTTTTGACTTGTTTGGTTTAACTTGTTATTGAAAAGAAATGAAAACACCACTTTGATAATCTTTGATAATCAACTAAGGATCTATTTCATAGTTACACTGTATTATCGATCGAAACAACGAGTTAAACTATAGCCCATTTATTTTGATAACTTCGTTGTTATTGGAAAGTTTGACGAGTAAACGACTTAATTTCAAGATAATGACCAAAACCTATATTTAACTTATTTGTGTCAATTTAAAAGTAAATAATCCATTGTAAATATTTTAAAAAACATGCATTCATCCTTTGTAAATAAATCTTGCATTTTGTAAATATTTTCACTTTGCATTCAGATTTTGTGGGTAGTATCCACTGAAAACCCTTACGAGACAACACACGTCCTACTGGAAACACCTAGAGATTTAACGGCTTATTACATATGCTCAATGCAATCGTGCTTCCTACGAAAATGGATTTATCTTAGTTTTCCATTATTTGAGGACGAATAAAAAGATAAGCGTGGGGGTAATTGATGTGCATGTAAATGTGCATATATTTACATCCATATTTTATTTATTTTTGTTTAAATAAATGTCATATTTGTGTATTTTAACATGTTTAAAACCAAAATTCAGTCATTTGCAAATCATCATATATTCATCTTCATTCAGGGGAAAAACGGTCATTTTTGTGCATATGTCAATTCGAGAATTTTTACTTAGACATTTTTTATGATTTTTATAGGAACTTGAATGCATATGAAAGAGGCTTTTATGTAGATACATGCATGCACAAATGAATACAAAGGAATGAAGAGGGAAATAATTCAAGCTCATGATCATGGAGGACCTCACCTACTTACCTAAATCTACAATTAGAAAGCCAACGGACAATTAAGTGGAGGTTAAAGCTTGATGCATATTTAATGATGGATTAAATAGTGGTTAATGGTTACTTGGTGGCCACACTTGCTAAAGGGAATTTTGGGAAGCATTCTAAAAATTGAATCAGGGTTTTATGCATGTATAAATAGCCCTTTTATGTACATGTAAATGGATCTTCTACCTTTCATTTTACTTAGGAAATTAAACAAGAAAATTGTAAGCTCAATGTTACATGAAATAAAAAAGGCTTCCTAGCCTCTTTCTCTTTTCTTTTATACATGCTTTTATTTACTTTTATGCTTATTTTTATTCTTGTGCTCTCTTTCATTTCATGTTCATAGTTCAGATTTACATTTATGCACTAGTTTAGTTCATTTCCTTCTAGTAGTTAATCTTATTTTTCTTTGTTTATTCTCTACTTTATTTTATTTTTAATGTTGAAATACCTATGTGTTGAAATGATAACACAAATGAGAGGCTAAACCCCTACAATTTAGGAGTAATAAAGCTTTCTTTTATCATGCAGATTCAACATAAATTTTCTATGTATGATCTGTTTTGTGTTTCATGAGAAAATGGATGTTTATTGTTTGTGTTTTATGTTGAATTTGATAGCCTACTTTGTTCATAACAAATATGCTATGATTATCTCATTAGTCACAAATTGCCTCTTCATCTAAATATGAGCAATGAAGTGAAGTTTTAATTAAAATTTGATGATTTATGTTGCTAATTAATGGTAAATATATCATGCTTAAACTAGATTTTGGTTTCATTTTCTACGCCATGTTTCATGAGACTTGAAAAAGTAAGACTAGAGTTGTATTACAATTTGATGGTTTGGTTTGTGTTAATTAATAACTCAAATAGACCATGCTTATGATAAATACATCATCAATCCTACTTAGATTAAAAAGAGTTCATCATTTGATTTTATATTGATTTATATGAGAAATATAAGAAAGTGTATTTTCTTCTAAATTGAATTTTAATCGCCTAGTTTTTAATCTCAACATTTGCTTAGCTTTCTAGTTTTCAAAACAATCTCCACTTCTGGTTTAATTTGATTGATTAAAAATTTAAAAACCTAACAATTCCCTATGGATCGACCCGTACTCTCCACGTACCAACTTTTGTACGGCATGCAATTGCGGTTAATTTAATCAGAAAATTCGTTCGACGGTTTTCTAATCCGATAGAATTTCCATCGACGAACAATTACTAATCCATTTATTCAACATCCTTATCATATAGAATTAAAACACAGTATACATCAAATATTCCATATGAGGATTCAAGAGAGTAATCAAAAAATTATTTTCAAATGTCCCATATCGCTTAGTATTGCCAATCCGTTTACTCTAAACTCGCATCATATTGAATTTCACATAAATTTCCATATAAATCAATTTCAAATCAAATCATATATAAAAGGGGTTTATAATTCAAAACTCTTAAAATCCATTTAAGTATTCCATAATTTGGATATCTTCAAAATAGATCGTCTACTTAAAATTCCTTTTTAGAATACTCTTAAATCCTTTCAGTAAAGCATAACCTTTACAAAGGAAAATCCCTTTTAGGAATATTATTAAAAACCCTTCAATTATACTTGCAAAAATTTCATACATTCCAATACTATTGAAAATTTTCTATTTTCATTTTTAGATGAACTTTATATCCAAACTAATTTATAGTAAATCATTTATTTTCCAACTGTTTTCATTTATTTATAAATATACTTCAATCTAATTTTAAAACCCTTAAATAATTTTTCAAGCTTCCTAAATATAGGATATCCAAATATAAATCATGCAGTGAAATTCTCCATAAATATCGACATCCAAATATAAATCATGGAGTAAAATTCTTCAAAAAATCAACCAATTGTCTATATAAATTTATTGCGTAGCCTAAGTATTCCATCAAACCTCGTCATCCATATACTGCACACGCAACATATAAAACTGTAAAATCAAAATGCATTTAGACACCGTCTCCTTTGCATTTGACAATTCAACATACATAAAACTTCATTATCAAACACAAAATCAAATCCAATGTACCAAACAATCTATTCAATCAAGTACTTCTTAAAAATCAAGATAAATATATAACATGTAATGAAATATAGATATAGATGTGAGTGTGCATACTCACTGAATTGCTGAGCAAAGTATTACTTCGTCCAACTTTCCTGTCATTTCCAATTCGTTAACTTCAACCACCGTAGCAACCATGTCAGCATTTCTACGTCAGGTCCGCCATGCCAGCCCAGGTCATCACCAAGGCTGCCCTCAAACTCCAAATAGTTGCTGCCTAAAATCCTAGAAAAATAGATGTTGCCTAAATCTAGCCGCACCACCCTGCACGCATGCACCTTACCTTCAGCTCCAACCACGGCTCCTCGATGTCATGTCAACTACGTGGTCTCATGTGTCATGGCATCAATTTGAAGCAGACTATGCTTATCATGGCTTCTCCCCATCACGGCGCTATCACTTGGTCGTCAATGTTTTCCAAACGCATAAGGCCATGCAAAAACTTTTTTGTTGGTTTTGTTCGATTATTGATTTCGAGACTTTGTTGGGTTTAGATCTACTAAATAAAAATAAATAAAGGCATGGGATGAGCTAGTTTAGAGTAAATAAAGGAAAAGGGAAATGAAAGAGAAAGGGCTTGATTTGGTTCGGGCCTTTAAATTCTAATTTAATCTAGTTTTAATTACTTTCCTTCACCGTTAAGTTTAAATCTTAATAATTGATATTTATTTATAAATATATTTCAATTTAGTTTAAATTGATTTACACTTCATTCTACAAACTATATTTTGATAACTGGACAATTTTCATCTAATTCAACACTTGCTTATATTTGTTTAATTTTCAATATATTACCCGAAAAGAATTTACTAATTTAATTCAATTTATCAAAACAATTTTTTTTATTAACTATTATTTTCAAAATAATAATTATCAAAAATTGAATTCCAGTATTTATTATTACAATGTAGAAACTAGGGTTGTTACAACATAAGTCACCACATTCTTCACTCAAGCTACAATAATAAACTTGTAATAACATATTGCCCAGTATAGAACACTTGGATACTTCATACTTTGAATAATCGATGTAGTCCTCCATAGTGACTACCGTTTCCGCTTTGCAAATTATAGGCTATATCCTCCGCTTCTAACCATGACTTGAACAATACTTCAATGGTTCATTCATACCTAAATCACCATAAAGGCATGTAGAAATTTACTCATAGCAATTTAAATTCCAAAATTTGAAAATTTGAATATTTTAATCTTAAAATTTTGATTTTTGAAAATTATTGAAAATTTACCTTTTAAATTTGATTTATAAGATCATGAAAATTTTGAGTTTGAATTTTTAAATTGAATTTTGTAAATTTTAAGTTTCAAACATTGGTTTTTGAGTTTAAGTATTTGAAATTTTGTATTTTATATTAAATATGAAATTGAAAATTGAATTAACATTTAAAAAATTGAATTTACATTTGAAAATTTGAGCTTTGAAATTTGGAACTTTTTCTTTGAATTAATGAAAATTAGAATTTGAAATTATGAATTTGAATGTTTTATTATTTTAGAAATTTAAAAATTAAAAGAAAATTTTTCCATTTTGTTTTTACATCTTTAGAATTCTGTAACTCTCCTATAAAAAAATTATGTTAGTCAAATTTGATTTAAATCATTAAATGAGTTAAATGTGTGACTCATATATGGTTTTCGATAAATTTTCCTTAGTGTTGTGGGCATTTTCGCCCACACCATTTTGAATACGGAAAGACATTAAGAAATTGATATACTCGGAACATTCGTAAGACAACACGTGGCTCTCAGAACCGAAGGGAAATGAGGTCGAACTAGAGAAAGCAAGAGCCTACCGGACAGAGATGAGAATTATTGAGCAATCATACGGAATGACTATACTATCAAGAAAGTGCTGGCTACAAACGTCATACTAATAAAAGAAGTCTCAGGATGATCAACAATCTTCCCCTGAGTGAGCAATGTTCTGCAACCGGTGGAAACCTTACCAGAAGGACAAGAATAAAGATGTGGATATTCAAGGTTCGAGATAACCATAGCATGAGAGCGAAAGATGTTTTGGGATGAAACAAAACATACTTTGTATTATACGATACTATACTTTAGGGGGCAAGTGTTGTGAGCATTTTCACCCCCAACAGGTTGAATACAAAATGACGTTAAGGAAGTTAAGGATAGTACGCATAATAAAGGCGCCATCATGTAATCATAACGGCAAGACGAAGTGTTAGAGGCAAATGTGGCACAGTCTAAATATATTCTTGAAGCACTTGTAAAATGTTCGTAGGGTCTGAACATGCACCTAAGTTGAAACCGCATCTCAATCCGAGTTACGGACTAGAAGATACAGTCATCTAAAAATATATCCATCATCTAACCGACTTGGGCCCCGCCCTAGGCAGCTACTACCTAGTTTAAGTATGGAACATTCAAAGGATTGAAATACGCATTGATACGAAGCTAGTGGTCCAAGTTTCATTCAGTTCTGACTTAAAATGAAGGATTTATGACACAAAAATATGTAGGCTAAGTGGTCAAGCGTTAGGCTTTGAATGGAGAGATCAGGAGTTCGATTCCTTGTAGACAAATTATTTTTATAGAATAGAAGAAATGGTCCGGTATGGAACCTAATCATTTACTACCTAGCATATCTCTACCCAACCTCATACCTACAGATACGATTCCTTGCAAGTATATTATTTTTATGGAATAAAAGAAATGATCAAGTATGGAACCTGATCATTCATTGCCTAATCGTTTACTACCTAACATATTTCTACCCAACCTCATACTAAAGATACCTCATGGATGAGCACAACTATGGAGAAGAGAAAGGATGAGCAATAATGGCAGACAATTTTGGAGCTTTATAAACCATATAACCAAATCTCTACCTCACAACCGAATTTCTCGAGCACTACTAAATATAAGGAATCATCTAGATTTATCTAGTCACCTTCAAATATCCAGTCCATCATCGAATTATGAAGGACCAACCTCATGATTTATGGCTTCAAAGTTCCATCGGACTAAGGCATAACCTGACCGAGGCACCACCATACAAAGGAACTGCTAGACAAAGAGACTGTCTGATAGAGACAACGTCTGACAGAGAGACCATCAGACTGAGATAACATTGGACCGAGGTGCCATCGAACAAAGATACTGCTAGGTAGAGAGGCTTCTAGATCGAGGCATCAACGGGACAAGGTGATACTAGAAAAGGACACTACCCGATAGAGAGATAAGGAGATAAGGAGATCATCGGATAGAAGTAACGCCGAACCAAGGAGCCACCGGGGGAAGGAACCACTGGACATAGGTATCACCCGACAGAAAAGTGTAACGACCCAAAACTTTATTGATTTTATTTATTAAATTAATTGAAATTTTATGAAATTTTAAACACTAGAATTTGAAAATAAAAATTTATTATTTGGAATGCGTCTATTTAAACGTAGCAACTGGAAAATTTCATCTGTTAATATTGAAGTTTATTTTTTTGTGTAATTTTATTTCAATTTAAATCAGTTAATAACAGTTGAATTTAAAAGTTTCCCGAAACCTAAAATTTTCAACATGAGAAAATTTATTTGGAACATTTTGAATAAAACGGTGTAATTCGTTTCGCAAATTTCTGACGTTTCCAGCTCTGTTTGGATTTTTCCGTACGGAATAGCAACGTATATCAATGTCTGTATCGACTTTTTGATCGGATAATCGTACCACTGATATATGTGTACCGTTTTGATCGTCTTGTCGTGTTGATCTTAACATGTATTTACCTCTGTGTTTTGGATTTCGATACACAAAGGAACCATGCAACGGTTCACCATTTCGGTACCATTTTATGTTCTATAGCGTTTATGACCTTCAAATTTTCAACCGTTTGAAAACCAATGGTCGTTCGCTTTCGTTACATCATAAATTCTCGTGCTTCTCAATTCCTATCTATTACGTCCCTTGCTTTTAATAACTTGCTTTTATTAATTTACTAAATCTACGCCTGACCTTTCCTTTCCCATCCTCTCCTCTGTATTCAATACAAAATTTATGACTTCCTTTCACATATATTGCTTACGGCTGGCCTCCTCCTTTTTCGATTTGCTTCTCTCCCATTTTACATAAAAAATGGCTACTCACCAATTCATTTTTCCTTCGCCACGAAAACAAACCCGAGCCGAGCTACATCTCCGCGTGCACTCACTTCGCCGCTCATTGCTCCTACCACAGCCCGACTCTTCCACGCATCCAAACTTCCTTGCTAACCAGCTCCACGACAGCCACCCTAGCCTCCGCCCATCACCTTGCTCGACCTCATCCCCTCACCTTTGGACTGCAACGCCGAGCCCAGTCGCTCCGCCACCACGCCTCCAACCACGGAACTAGACCACCGCCCGGCCTCCACCTCCTTCCTCCAGCCGCGGTATCTCATCCTTCCTCTGTTATTTTTTCTTCTTCTGGCTTTTCAATATATATATTTTAAAGCGTAATATATATTATTTACATATTAGTAGACATATGCTTTGATTTTATTACATCCTATAGCAGCTGCTTATGCATGTGTGTTTATATTATACCTATCTAATAAGGTTTATATCAAAGGATATGTCTTCTCTGGCTAGGTTATAGTATATTTATAGTTAAGAATATATATGGATATACATACATACATACATATATATATATATATTTAGTTATTTTATTTTGATCGGCTATTCTAAGTATTATATATATTTGGTTTGTTTTAAAAATATCATCCTATTTTATATTTAAGCATCAGCATGAATTGTTTATGTCTGCATATACTATACTTATTAAGTTATTTGCATATTATACTTAAATATTTTAAAGTTATCAAGTTTGGTTTTATTCTAAGACATATATATATATATATATATATATGTTAGTTTATTCTTTTATTTTTGATAAAAATATATGTATATTAGTTTGGGTTTTACTTGTTGGGTTACATAGGGTCAGTGTGTACATATGTATATATTTATACTTTACGAGTGTTAGTATATAATATTTTAAATTATATATTCATAAACATGTTTTATATATATTAGTTGAAATATATTCTGTTGTGTCTTATAATATGCAAATGCTTTTAGTTTGGATTTTTTTTTTACGTTGGTATAGTATAAATAGCGGCGACAGTGTATTATATAAGCCTACGACATTTTTTTACAATGTATACATATATAACAGTTGTTCATATTCTAAGTATATATATATAAAGTATATGTTGTTATGATAGATTGAAGTATATTTATAAGTATGTTTAAAGAATTGTGTTCTATTTTGAAACAATGGGTTTTGAAATGCGTGTATATATAATATGCGTTTAAGAAATTGTTGTGGGAAGTGGTTTAAGTATAATAAAAATCTTTGATTTTAATGCTTGATTTAAGAATAATGATTTAGAAATTTTTATAATATTTTAATCTTTGTCTTAAATTAAAATACTGAATATATATTAGTAATATGTCTATTTTCCATCTATATCAAAACTAATTCATTTGTTCATAATTTCCCATCTATCAGCTTGTCTGTCAAATTCGTGTTCATTTCACTTTGCTTTGGAATCCATAGTTTGCTTTGTTGTCAAACTCTCCAGCCTTGAAAGGTGAGAAATGACTCACGATTAACGTTCTTATATTTAATAAATTTAATTTCAATTGAAAAGACAATTGAAATATGCTGTTGTTAGTTAATTAAATTGTTATATATGTTATTATCTGTATCTGTTCACCTATGGGATATGACACCATACCCTGTTGTTTGTATTATATTGTCATTGATGATATATGCCTGTTCTGTTATTATAATATCTGTTATCACAGTGCTCCGTTAGTATAGAATTCCCTATGGGTTGAAATGATACATACCCGAACGATCTATAGAATAGAAGAAAATCGTTATGGGTTGAAATGATAGACCAAGCGATTTTCATTGAATTGAATTGGGGATTGAGGGTTGAAATGATATATACCCGTATTTATATTTAAATTATGGATTGGATGACAAATATCTGTATCACTTGACCATATGATAGAAAATTAAATACAGACACCGTTGGTCTATATATATAAATGTTTTGAAAATGATTTCTATGGTTTCAGAAAGAAATATATGTTTTTTTATAAATATTGATTTTAGATATTATATAAAGGTTATTTTATATATAGCTAAATTCTTGATTTTTAAGCTATGTATAAATTTGTTTAATATAAAATAAGTTTAATAACAAAGTTTGATTTAATTAAAATATCATGGTTAAGTATTTACTTAAATTATATTTTGACATAGAGTTTGTAATGATTTTTAATAAATCATGGTAGAGAATATAGATTTGAAATTTGCTCGAATTGTATTTAATTGTGAATTTGTTTAATTAAATCGATTTGAAACTTATTGAATTTGAGGATTTTAAGATATGATTATTATCTGGATTTTGATTTAAAGTAATTGAAGTTTAAATAAATCGAAGGAAATATTTAGTTTAATGTAATTTAAGGTTATTTAAATGATAATGGATTTATTAAGTGAATATTTCGAAACTAAATAATAACGAAGTTAAAATAAGATATAGATGAAATTATCAATTTAGTTTTGAAAGTGCTATAATTAGGATATATATATATATATATCTGGAATGGAAATGATTTTTTTTTTTGAAGTATGAATCTTTTTGAAATGACCATGGTGCTATAATATAGTTTGGTTGTTAATAACGTATATTTCTACATTGTAGATAGCTCCACGGATCCTTAGAGGATGGTTATCCCAAACATCCTTTGAGTTACTTGTATTTCAGGTGATATTTCGCTTGAGTTGGATTTATTGATATAAGAATGTTAATCCTGACTCGAGTGTTTTGTGTTTTGCTTTACGCTCGGGTCAGATTGAGCAATTCAGCATTTGAGACTCACCTTTGAAGTTTGGAGCTTTGCTTGGAAATCCAACCATCGATTCAGCTTTCAGCTTTTTCAGTTGATTTGTTTAGAGAGGTCATCAGTTTGTATTGGAGACTTCACCGTATTTGTGATATTCTGCTGTATTTTATTTCTAACTCTGATGTTATATAGTAGCTTCATGAACTACTATTTATCTATTCCGCTGCATTATTTTTCAATTACTCCGTGTCTGTGATTCTATGACTGATTTATTTACTGTGTATGCTGAGTTTTACCAAATATAAATTAATAATATGATATTTTGAGAAATTTAATTTCGACGTGTGTGGATGCGAATGGTTGAAAATAGCGGGCCGTTACAGTTGGTATCAGAGCTTTGGCTCTACGCAAACTCAGCACATATAGTAAAGTATTTGCACAATCACTTTCATTCGAGCTTGTATTTCTTCTTCCTTGAAGTGTTTTTCTTTGGACTTTGGTACGTTCCATGCGGTACCAAAATCCATTATCTTCTCTCTCTATTCGTGTTTCTCGATTCTGGAATATCCCATAACTCCACTTCGAATGATCTCTATAAGAATAGGCGATCTCGCCAATCTTTGAATGATTTATAAAGGGGTGAAACTCCTTTACAATTGGCATTGATTCATCGGAGATTTATATATCCATCGGTTTAGATGCTGCTATCTCTTGTTATGACGAATTCTATATCTGGCAATCGAATGTCGATTTGCCTCAGAATTCTTCACCAATCTTATTTTGAAGTCACGGTGGACCCGGTTAAGGTCATCCGTGATTTATAAAAGAATATACATCTTTTATTTTGTAATTTAATTATCTCATCTTCGTTCGAGCTTATCTTCGAATTAGAATTCTGTTTCATTAGAGTCCCTCTAATTTGAATCTCTATCTTTGTTTTGAAATACATTCTTAAATCATCCTTTGAAAATCGGGTATGTTGTATTTTAGAAATTGTTTTATATATCTAAATTATTATTTTGACAAGTATGGTTATATTCTATATATAAATGTGAAAATGTTTTCGATAAGAATTATATAACTTTTAACGATGAGAATTTGAAGTTTCGAAAGAATTTGAAAATTTGAAGATTATATAAGACGTGGACTTATATAAAAATGATTTATAACTGAAGGGTTTTAATTTGAAATTTGAGAGATTGAATTTCGGTATTTTGAAATTGGTTTTAAGATTTTGAAAGTATATAATAATACGATTTGAAAGTAGTTTCCGAATAAGAAATGTTTCAAATGAGTTCCAAATGATTTCGTTGAAATTTCAAAGAAGTTTTTAAGAAAATAGAAGTCCAAAACTCACTTATGTCGCTAGAAAATAATTTCGGTGATGAGTGCACGCATCATCGACATTGATTTTCGAGTTTCAGAATGGGGGAGAGGCAACTTTAGTAGCTTTGCTATGCTAGTGATTTTGTGAAATCAAATTTTGATTTCAAATGCCAAAGTATGATTTTATATTCGAAATATATATATATATATATATATATATATATATATTTGAAGTGAGCCCGGTGTTCAGTCCTCGAGTTTTAGATTTAACCCAATCTATTGAAGCTGATTTACTGATTGGTTGCTGATTTCCAACTCTTGGATTGGAAATTTGATTTCTTCGACTATTTTGAATGTTCGAACGCTGCCAAATCGAGGTTTAATTCTTTTTTCAAAGCTAAGTAATTTCAAAAGGGTGTAATGATTTGATACAGTATATGAGTTTATTTTTGTATGTTCAAGTATAAAGTAATATGATTTAAATAAGTTTGAAACCTTTTGTTAAGTAAATGAATAAGACTATTTTGGATTATACTAATATGGAATTTAGTTTTGAATTGTTTTGTATAAAATTTAATTTTAAATGTTTTAACTTATTATCATCTTTTGTAAAACTCTATATATATATATATATATATATATAGAATAATAATTTTCAAAAGATAAGTTGGATTTTTTCAAATAGAAATAAATAGTTTAAAGATATTAAAGGGATGGTTATAAACTTGGTAATCATTTTGGATATAATTGAATTTGAGAAAAATATTTGGTTTCAAAAATAGATTGGAATTTAAAACCCAGTATTTATATGATGATTTTGGAAATGAATTTGTTTGACGTAAATTATGTTGATTTGGGAGTTAGGATTATTTTCTAAGCCTATTATTTTGGGAACTTTGGAACTGAAGATGTTTAATTCGAAAGCAATAATTTGGTGAAAACGTATATGTTTATGAAACTGAACTGATATTGAAACAAATTGAAATCGAGAACCTTTTTTTACTAAATGCTTGATTTGGGAGTTATTGAACTTATACAAAATTGATTTGTATAAGTATGAAGTTGATTTGAAAACTGTTGATTTGGAAATATACTCAATTTGAAAAGAGAAATCTTATATAATCGAAGTCTATATAAGTGTGATTTGATATACTATTGATTTTGGAAAGTATTCGATTTGAAAATGAAATCATATATATAATTGACTTTATATTAGTATGATATTTGAAATTGATTTGGAAAAGGTACTATATGATGCATATTTTCGAAGTAAAGATATGGAAAGTGCCTTCTGCTTGATATTCTCTTTGTGGCCACATTGTGGATTCATTCTATCAATACTATTCTCTCTGATTTGGTTTTCCGGATGTGATACTCGAGTGTCCTTTGAATTCCATGGCGTTGCCCATGGTCATTTTGGTAACGTAATCCGCAAGGCAGAGATTGCTTAAAGGAACGGATGTTTCTAGGGGGGTCCAGGCGTAACCATTGTGTATCCGCGGTCCATAGTTTTTGGTTATCATGGTGAAATTCGCAAGACAATGATTGCTTAAAGGTACGGATGTTTCCTGGGAGATCCAGGCGTAACCATTATGTATCTGCGATCCATGATTTGGTTGATTTGTTTAGATTGTACTTTCCATATCAGTTTTGAAGGTTTTTCAAGTATTTTCACTAGGTGTTGAAATAGGTCCACTAAGTACTTGAAGAATTCTAGCTTTGCGCCTGATCAACGGATGGCCAGAGTCTGCAAGAACGAAGATAAACTTGTTGAAACATCGAGTTATAAACGTATTTTTGACAAGAAAATTTGTTTAGATGTAAAAGTAATTTATTATGACAGTATTTTATTATAAAAGTATTTCCAACAAAGAAATTTTTATATTAATATTTGAAATTGGAATTCTTATGGTTTGAATTAACTATTCGTACCCGATACTATTCTTTTGAATCTACCTTATCTGCTCAGCTTTATTTATTCACCTATATTCTATTTTTCGGAATCTACCTTCTTTTCCTTTTTGAATATATCTTTTTAAAATATTGTTTATTTATATACTAAGAAAAATATTAGTGTTATAAATATTTTAGAAGTATTAATTAAATAAAAACATATTTAAGGTAAATAATTATCGATTTATTAATAAAATCTGAAAAGTATTTTTAGATAAAATTTATAAATTTATGAATTATGGATTAATGTTTCAATAACCTCTTTGTAAATATAACTAATGATGTAAATAATTGTTTTCAAAGAGTTTTCATATATTTGTAAAGGTGTTATTTAAACATATAAATAGGAATATTTTTGCAAATTTATAAATGACTATTTATGGATATAATAAATGGGTTTAACCAAATTACTGAGTATTAATTAACTTAATGTGAAATTTATATAGTTTTAAAATTAATTTCCTATCCTTGTCTTTTAATCTATTTTTCTTTCTGGTTGTTCTATTCTTCTACCTCCTTACTTTTCGGGGACAAAAAGTTTTGAGTGGGGGTGAGTGTAACGACCCAAAATTTTAGTGATTTTATTTATTAAATTAATTGAAATTTTGTGAAATTTTAAACAATAAAATTTGAAAATAAAAAATTATTATTTGGAATGCGTCTATTTAAACATAGAATCTGGAAACTTTACATCTATTAATGTTGAATTTTATTTTTTTGTATATTTTATTTCAATTTAAATCAGTTAATAATAGTTGAATTTAAAAGCTTTCGAAAGCTAAATCTGTCAACATGAGAAAATTTATTTAGAACACTCTAAATAAGATGGTGTAATTAATTTCGCAAATCTCGGAGGTTTCTAGCTCCGTTTGGATTTTTCCGTATGGAACAACAACTTATATCAGTGTCCGTATTGACTTTTTGATCGGATAATAGTACCACTGATATCTGTATACCGTTTTGATCGTCTTGTCGTGCTAATCTCAGCGTGTATTTATCTCTATGTTTTGTAGTCCACTACGCAAAGGAACCGTGCAACGGTTCACCATTTTGGTACCATTTTGAGTTCTATAGCATTTGTGACCTTTCAAATTTTCAACCGTTTGAAAACCAACAGTCGTTTGCATTCATTACATTATAAATTCTCGTGCTGCTCAATTCCTATCTGTTACGTCCCTTGCTTTTAATAATTTTCTTGTATTAATTTACTGAATCTACGCCTGACCTTTCCTTTTCCATCCTCTCCTTTGTGTTCAATACAAAATTTATGACTTCCTTTCACATATATTGCTTACAGCTGGCCTCTTGCTTCTCTCCCATTCTACATAAAAATGGCTACCGCACCCATTCATTTTTCCTCCGCCACGAAAACAAACCCGAGCCGAGCTACATCTCTGCCTGCACTCACTTCACCGTTCATTCCTCCCACTACAGCCCTACTCTTCCATACATCCAAACTTCCCCGCTAGCCAGCTCCTCGACAACCACCCTAGCCTTCGCCCATCACCTTGCTCGACCTCATCCCCTCACCCTCGGCCTACAACATCGAGCCCAATCGCTCCGCCACCACGCCGCCAACCACAGAACTTGACCACCGTTCGACCTCCACCTCCTTCCTCCATCCGGCGTGGGTATCTCGTCCTTCCCCCTGCTATTTTTTTCTTCTGGCTTTTCGATATATATATTTTAAATCATAATATATATGATTTACATATTAGTAGATATATGCTTTGATTTTATTATACCATATACCAGCTGTTTATGCGTGTTTGTTTATATTATACCTGTCTAATAAGGTTTATACCAAAGGATATGTATTCTCTAGCTAGGTTATAGTATGCTTATAGTTAAGAATATATATGGGTGTATATATAGTTATTTTGTTTTGATTGGCTATTCTAAGTATTATATATATTTGGTTTGTTTTAAAAATATTATCTTATTTTATATTTAGGCATCAGCATGAATTGTTTATGTCTGCATATACTATACTTATTAAGTAATTCGAATATTATACTTAAATATTTTAAAGTTATCAAGTTTGGTTTTATCCTAAGACATAGATATTTATATGTGTGTGTTAGTTTATTCTTTTATTTTTGATAAAAATATATGTACATTAGTTTGGGTTTTACTTGTTGGGTTAGATAGGGTTTGTGACTACATATGTATATATTTATACTTTACGAATGTTAGTATATAATATTTTAAATTATATGTTCGTAAACCTATTATATATATATTAGTTGAAATATATTCTGTTGACTCTTATAATATGCAAATTGTTTTAGTTTGGATTTGTTTATATTGGTACAGTATAAATAGTGGCGACAGTGTATTATATAAGCCTAGGACATTTTTTTTCAATGTATACGTATATAATAGTTGTTCATATTCTAAGTATATATGTATATAAAGTATATGTTGTTATGATAGATTGAAGTATATTTATAAGTATGTTTAAAGAATTGTGTTCTATTTTGAAACAATGGATTTTGAAATGTGTTCATATATATAATATGTGTTTAAGAAATTGTTGTGGGAAGTGGCTTAAGTATAATAAAAATCTTTGATTTTAATGCTTGAGTAAAGAATAATGATTTAGAAATTTTTGTAATATTTTAATTTTTGCCTAAAATTAAAATATTGAATATATATTAATAGTATGTCTATTTTCTATCCATATCAAAACTAATTCGTTTGTTCATCGATTCCTATTTATCAGCTTGTCTGTCAAATTCGTGCTCATTTCACTTTGCTTTGGAATTAGTAGTTTCTCTGGTGTCAACTCTCTAGCCTCAAAAGGTGAGAAATTACTCACGGTTAACGTTCTTATATTTGCTAAATTTGATTTCAATTGAAACGACAATTGAAATATGCTGCTGTTTGTTAATTGAATTGTTATATATGCTATTATTTATATTTGTTCACCTATGGGATATGACACCATACCCTGTTGTTTGTATTATATTGTTATTGATGATATATGCCTGTTCTGTTATTATAATATCTGTTATCACTCTGCAAGTTTCCTATTAGTATAGAATTCCCTATGGGTTGAAATGATACATACACGAACGATCTGTAGAATGGGAGAAAATTGTTAGGGGTTGAAATGATAGACCCAAGCGACTTTTATTGAATTGAATTTGGGATTGTGGGTTGTAATGATATATACCCGTATTTATATTTAAATTACGGATTGAAATGATAAATATACGTATCACTTGACCATAAGGTAAAAATTATATACAAACACCGTTGGTCTATAAATATAAATATTTTGAAAATGATTTCTATGGTTTCGAAAGAAAATATGCTTTTGTACAAATATTGATTTTAGATTTATATAAAGTTTATTTTATATATAGCTAAATTCTTGATTTTTAAGCTATATATAAATTTGTTTAATATAAAATAAGTTAAATAATAAGTTTGATTTAATTAAAATATTATGGTTAAGTATTTACTTAAATTATATTTTAATGTAGAGTTTATAATGATTTTTAGTAAATCATACTTGAGAAGATAGATTTGAAATTTATTCGAATTGTATCTAATTAAGAATTTTGTTTAATTGAATTGATTTGAAACTTATTGAATTTAAGGATTTTAAGATATGATTTTTGTCTGGATTATGATTTAAAGTAGTTGAATGGATAATTCAAGTTTAAATAAATCGAAGGGAATATTTATTTTAATGTAATTTAAGGTTATTTAAATGACAGTGGATTTATTAAGTGAATATTTCAAAACTAAATAATAATGAAGTTAAAATAAGATATATATGAAATTATCAATTTAGTTTTGAAAGTGCTATAATTATGATATATATATATATATATATATATAATGGAAATGATATTTTGATTTTGATGTATGAATTATTTTGAAATGATCACAGTGCTACGATAACGTTTGGTTGTTAATAACGTATATTTCTACATTGTAGATAATTCTACGAATCCTTAGAGGATGGTTGTCCCAAACATCCTTTGAGTTACTTGTATTTCAGTTGATATTTCGCTTGAGTTGGATTTATTGATATAAGAATGTTAATCCTGACTCGAGTGTTTTGTGTTTTTCTTTATGCTCGGGTCAGATTGAGTAATTCAGAATTTGAGACTCACCTATGGAGTTTGGAGCCTCGCTTGGAGATTCAACTATCGATTCAGCTTTCAGCTTTTTCAGTTGATTTGTTCGGAGAGGTCACTAGTTTGTGTTGGTGACTTCACCGTATTTGTGATATTCTTCTGTATTTGATTTCTAACTTCGATGTTTATATAGTAGCTTCATGAACTACTATTTATCTATTCCACTGCATTATTTTTCAATTACTCTGTGTCTATGATTTTGTGACTGATTTATTTACTATATATGCTGAGTTTTTCCAAATATAAATTAATAATCTGATATTTTTAGCAATTCAATTCTGGCGTGTGTGGATGCGAATGGTTGAAAATAGCAGGTCGTTACAGCCTGCCAGGCAGAGGAACCACCGGAGCGAGGAACCACTAGTCAGAGAGACTGCCAAATCGAGACACTGTCGGATAAAGACACCACCCAACAGAGGGAGCATCGGAAAAACACACTGCAAGACCAAGGCAGCACCAGATAGAGAGAACATCGCACAGAGAAACCGCTAGACCGGGGCATCATTTTATCGAGGCACCTTCGAATAGAGACACCCTAGAGTAAGCACCAGACAAAAGCCCTACAAGGCTAAGGCTCCACTAGGTAGAGAGACCATCTGATAAAGAAACCACCAAACTAAGGCATTGCCGGACCGAGGAATCATCAGACTGAGGAACTTCCAGACAGAGAGACTGGGCCGAGACATTATTGGACACTATTAGATAGAGGCACTGCCGGACCAAAGAGCACCAAACCCAGAGCTTCGAACCAAGGATGTCGAGCTAGCTATAATAGGGAACTCCAACCAAATCTTGTCTATATGGAAAGTACTAAAATGAGCATGTTATATAGAGAAACTACTTATTTTATTGGCCTAGCCTCTGCATACCTTCACTCCTATAAGTACCTAAGCTTCCAACAACAATGGGGATATATTTCCAAAAATCCAAGCTTAGAACGGTATTGGTGGACAAGTCAGATAAAGCCAAAAATAGGATAACAAGAACAACCTAATAAGGAATACCCTAACATGAACAACCAAATAGGAACAACCGAACAGGAACAACCAACTAAGAATGGACTGATAGGAATAGAGAAGAGGAGTTGCCGACGACTTCATTGAGTCTATATCTTACATTCTATTGTGTAACAGATCATCATATTTTGTACCCTAAGCATTGTACCATATATATATATATATATGAAGTATAATGACAATGGAAAGTATATGTATGTACATTTTGGACGAACTACTATAAATCTTTGTGTTCTTTATTTAATGCAATTTACTTTCTACATAACCTATATGTGATCTTCTCTTTGAAAATGAATCATAATACAAATATAAAAATCATGTTATATAACTGTATTCACAGCTCTATAAAAAATCGATCGGAGGTGTTTGCCAACTTTTATGCAAATATTTTTGGTGCTTTCACCGAGAACTGATTCTCAACATACCTTTAAAATTAAAGAATAAGGTTGGTGCTACCAATGGGAATGCAAGGAACACCAACACACCCAATCAAACAACTGCCAATTAAGATGAACATTCGGCCGGCACACTAGTGCTTGTAGACATAGTTATCGAAGGCAACTCAAATCGAGTTTTGGCCAAGAAAATTGAATGTTTCGCTGCTCAACAATAAGCAATGGCAGACCAACTCATGGCATACTTGGGGTAGCCACAAACTATTGGTACAACATGGAACATAAGGGAGATTCCAATCTAGGGGATGCAGAAGGCTAAGGAGATCATATTCTGACAAGGAATCTGATCAAAAAAGCTAAAGAGATAGAAGAGTGAATGTTGGAGGGATGAAATGAGCAAGATTTTATCCTAAAGCTAGAACGAGGAGCGGTTCGGCATCGAACCAGACGAGGATATTATTGAACCAAGGGCAGCTGCAACAAATGTGTCTCATTCCCTCACTAAAATTATAATCAATAGAGGACAAAATGGTCACTAGAACTGATCTACGAGCCATAACCATGCCCATAACTAAAGATCAAGTCATCATAAGGAGGATAAAAGAAATTATTTCCTCGAATGGAATGGTCAATCTATCATTGTCGGTCATCCAAACCGGAGGATAGGATGACCTAAATCATTAGACAATGTATTCGATGTGAACAAGTGGAATAAGGAATTTGATCTAGGTTTAACAGTACCTTCTCCAAAGAGATAGGACTACAGGGAACCTCAGAGATTTCAAGACACCTACTTTGGAACCGTATCAAGGACTAACTAACCCATAGTACATTTACAATGGCGTACCCTACACATGCTTATAAGCGAAGCTACAGAGGAAGCCTTACATAAGTGTTTTCCTCTATTCTTGTCAGACTTAGCTACTAATGTCATTTTGTGGTTGAACCCTATGATTAATTCATTCATTCGCAATGTTAAAGAATAATTTTATTAGTCAATTCTATGTATATATGGAATAAACAAAAGATGGATACTCATTATCCAATGGAAGCAAAAGGAAGATGAGTTACTATGGCACTACCTATCCTATTGTAATGTCGCAACTGTTGGAATTCAGGGCACATATGAATTGTACCCCTCGATGACTTGTACCCCTCGATGACTTATATAGTGGAGTGCAGTTTGAAATGAAGTATGCTAAAAGATCGATAATGGAGGAACAAGCTACATTGGAGGAGTTCGTCTGTGAACCGACGAAGTATATGAGGTTGGAATAAGCTGCATCAGAAAGACAACCTGGTATAGCTACTAGAGAAGAGTTTGGTAGTGGTTGCAAATGATGCTTGAATATATAGTAGTTTCTTTCCCAGTTAACTATTTGGAAATAATAGAGCATTCCTTAGACTCTTGGAGCAAGCAGCACCAATGCAGGTCCAAAGAGGCCAAGTTTAAAATTCCATCTGCAACCCATCAAGAATGGATGCAAGGGAACAAATAAGGTAGGAAGGAGCCATGGACATATTGAATTCCTTAAACCGAACAAGCCAGGGCTCGAACCAAATCAGACCGATGAAGAACTATTCGGCACCAGACTAATAATATAGTCCATTCTGGACCAAGGAAGAATGTCCCATAAGAAGTCAATACTAATGCGGGAACCACATGCTCTATTGTCAAAATGGTACTACCTAAGTCAAACCGACGTGTACATAGGTGGTCGTTCTAGTACACACGAGGCATGACGTGACCCATTAAGCAACTTAAAAAAGCATTCCAATATTGGAGAAATGAGCCGTCAAGCTAATGTGTCGGGTATTAGGCGATTAGAACAGGGTCCAGAGCTTGATAAGATGAACCATAGTCAGTTCACTCCCAACATCACATATGCAGTCAACCCCAGATTTTAAGACATCATCATGGAATGATACATTGGAAAAACCATCGCTTGAACACATTTGACATGCTACATTCAGCATATAGAATAAGTTGGAGCTATGATAGGAGAAGATGTTATTGCTTTCCTCTATTCATGTCATACTCAGGGACTATTTGGCTTAGTCGTTTGGAGTACTAATACGTTAACATTTAGATATCAAGCAAAAGGATGGATAAAACATATGAAACAATCTTGGATGGTTTTGCGTTATAGCAGCCACTATGTGTCCCCTTAATGGAAGGATTGTCTTTGTGGTTATTTCTTCATGAATTAAAAGGAAAACATATATATATATATATATATATATATATATATATATATATATATATATATATATATATATAGGGAACTTAATTAGAATCCAATTTCCAGCTTAAAGGACTTTTACTGTTAGACCTACACGTTTATGCTTTTGGAGGATTCTAATACCAAGCCAAAATTGGAAAATGTCAACCGTGTTGGAGATAAAAAACCTCAGGACAAGGGCATGCGAAAGATGGATAATAAGAATGGAGAAAGGAAACACTTCAGAAGATATGACAAGTTTCAACGTTCACAGCTTATAGAGACTGCTGAAAGAATCTATCTCACTAATAGAAGACCATGGAATACGGTGAATCGAGGACAAAAGAGTCAATTATAACAGAGATGGGAACTAGCAAGTACTACATATTCAATGAGTTGTGGTCATGGGACCAACAAATGTGGACTGATCTTGTAGATATGCTCTTAGCTAAAACCTAAGGAACTCCAGAGAGAGTGCTATAAACTATAGACTTGTAATCCCTCAATAGAATCGGGTCCTTGCGAAGGAAGGGTATAAACCATGCTCAAGGGCAGGGTATTGGATTTCCCTTATGGACATAAGAGCATATCCTTCTACTAGATATAGAGATAAATGTGCATGAAAATTATAAAGAATGGACTAATTAGACAGCAACACATAAATTTCTTAGTCCCAGAGATAGGGTTCGACTCCACTAGAGACGATGGGCGACCAGGTTCAGCTACTCCAAAGATAAAAGTGTAATTTTGAACCATTCCATACGTGAGGCCGGACATCTATAGAGATAGTAGAGCACAATCTTTTCAAAAATCCCTAGACATTGAGTCTTCATATGAATATTGGGTATGATACTACAATGGTTGGATACCCTTATAGAATATAGGAACAACAATGTAAAGTATGACTTGCTTTGATGAATAAATCTCTATTGATATTTAATAGAAATACTTAAGTTATAATAATGCATGCCACTTGACTACTTGAAACCTGCGTAAGTGAATAAATACTAATGAGTAGGTAAGAACGGATGTTCTTGACCCCTATAGGTCGGATAGACCTCTTACCTTGCAGGATAGACTGAATGGTAGAGTACAATACACTAATAACAGGATTGGAAATGGTATAAAAACTAGGAACTATGACACTATATATCCATAGCAACTTGCAAGTGGCTGCAAATCAAGCACTTTAGGAGTTCTAAGTCGACGGAGAAAGGTTGGCATATTAGTTAAAATAGAAAAAGAGCGTAGGCTTTGCTTGATGCGTAAGAATGCTATGTAGTTAAGCACCTCATACGGGAAGAATTTCGAGATGCTAATGATTTGGAAAAATTGGCTAGTTTAGGAAATGGATCACTTTTTGGGTTGGTCCTAATGAAAACTTCACACTTGAATCAGAATAAAGCAAGGAACGTGATGCATAAGGCAACTTGATACACCATATAAGATGACATCCTATACAGAAGAGTTTTCGCTAACTGTTGCTAAAGTGTGTGCCTAGAAGAGAAGCTAAGGAAATATTGAATAACGTACAAGGAACTCGAGGATATCATACTAAGGGCCAGATCCTAGAAAAGGAAATCTCATGGTCATCAATCTAAATGGAGAATTTCTAATAGCTATGGGTGGAGCTGAGTATTCTATAGTGGTTTTGGATTACTTTATCGAATATGGAGTTCCACTCCAGATGATCTCGAACAATGGATGGCAGTTTGAAAGTCGCAATTCGTCAATTTCCATTGGCAACACAAAATCAAGAAAAGATTTTCTACAATGCCTCACCCATAGGCCAATGGTTAGGTTGAAGACGCCAATAGAGTTCTAAAAATGCTCAAAAATGAGCATTTGGAAAATGATAAGGGGCTCAGATGGATGAGCTGCCATTGGCACTTTATGCATATTGCACTTCCCTTGAAACTACAATGGATATACATACGCCTTTTGCTTTGGCATATGAATTATAGGTTATGCTTTCCATCAAAATTGTAGTGTTATCTCATAAGAGAATCCACTATGACTTAGAGAAAAACGAGAAATTGCTAAACGTGTCCCCATATTTGAATGAGAAGAAGTGGAATGAGGCTGCTTTGAAAACCGTAGTATTCTGGAAAAAAGCGGTGCAACAATGCAACTTTAGGATAGAGCATCACCTGCTTCAGGAATGAAACCTAGTCCTGGAGTGAATTTCCCCTTGGCTAGGCCCACCTGACCAGATCTAAGAATGACTATATTTTGTCACTAAGATCTAAGGAACAGAGCCTACATTCTCATCACCGTGGATGGAGAAGTACTCAAAAAAATGGAATACTCAAAATCTCTATTTCGTTTTTTGCACATTGACATTGCAACTACATAGATTATGGATAGGTGTAGTTTCAATCATCATGTCTTACTAAACCCTATGGATAGGATGTTTGAAATAATGTTAGATGATTAGTGCTAACAAACCACCACAAGAGCAACCATCCTATGTCAAGTAAAGTCCCTAGTTTCTTAGACTATATAGGCAAGGCAATTGCATATTGGAGGACATCCAAATCTGACGCATGACGGAAAGCTTGGACAAATCATGGTCAGAAACAGTGAACCTTATTTAACCATGATCAGGACATGATCACGAAACAGATAGTTCGCTATTAACGATCAGCCTTAAACTTTTAGCCAGCAGTGGCGAACCAGAGTGCCCCTAATTGGGTGTCCACCATTGACGACCGACCCTCAAACATTTGATCGTTAGTGGTAGATCAGAATGGCCCTAACTGGGTGTCTACCATTGACATTCAGCCCTTGAACTTTTGGTCAGCATTGGTAGACCAAAGTAACCCTAACTTTGTGTCCAACATTGACGAAAGACCCCCAAAATTTTGGTTAGCAATGGTGGACCAGGGTGACCCTAAATATGTGTCCACCATTGACAATTGGCTCTAAAATATTTAGCCGGTAGTGGTGGATAAGTATGACCCTAATTGGATGTCCATTCGTGAACTGCTGTCATGTTTATTTGACCTAAGCATGTTCATAGCTTTCCTTGTGTATGTTCTGATCTAATTGAGTTTTGTACATGTAGAGTCTGCACTTGATTCTCTGTACATGTCTTTGTAAATTTGGTTGGTCTGCACTGATTTTCTGGTCTCTGTTCAAATGTATAGAACTAGCGTGGTTTTTCCTTTAATGTTGTAGTCTGGTTCAAGTGTATTTATGCTCCATTGGGTTCACCACTTTTGGATTTTGATATGGTTCATCTTGAGGTCCACATGTTAGTACATTTTGTTCCTACGGCTAGATAATCATTAGGTCTAGGTGCTAGAGTCCAAACATCATTTTGCTTAATTGATTTAGCTCTTCTTGCATAGCCATAAACCTATTTTCATTATTAAGAGTTGTATCTATATCTTTGGGTTCAATTTCTAAAATAAATCCACTGTACAGACACAAACCACACAAATTTCTAAAGGAGGAACAAGTTTGAACACCTGTGATAGGATTTCCTATACCAATTCTGGAGGATGATCTGCTTTGAATTTCAATTTCTCTAGATCCGGATTTCTTTGAAATTCTTTTGGGGTTGTAGTTTCTTTTAGTTTTTCATTTTCATCTTTTTCGTTCTCCTCTTCCACATTGCTTTTGATCGTTTCCTTGTTTTGATCATCAATGCCTTCGTCAAATTTCACATTCATTGACTCCATGATCGTTCTTGTCCTTTTGTTGTATACTCTATAAGATTTGCTTTTGGAAGAGTATCCCATGAACATGCCCTCATCAACTTTTGGTTCAAAATTTCCTAATTGATCATCTGTATTGAGAATATAACTCGGACACTAAAAAACTTTAAAGTATGCAATGTTTGGTTTATTTTTGAACCATAGCTTATATGGTGTTTTCTTAAGAATTGGCCTAATCATAACTCTATTCATTGCATAACAGGCTGTATTTACTGCCTCTGTCCAAAAGAACAAGGTAGTCATACTCATTTATCATAGATCTAGCCAACTCTTATAATGTTCGATTCTTTCTCTCGACTACCCCATGCTGTCGTGGAGTAGGTGGAGCAGAGAATTCATGTTTAAATCCATTTTCATCACAAAAAATTTCAATTTCATAATTTTCAGATTCTCCACATGATCACTTCTTAACGAAAAGGTAGAAACTCCTTTTTCATTTTGAACCAATTTTGTGAATTTAGTGAAGTATGAGAAAGTTTCTGATTTTTTAGCAAAGAAGTATACCCATGTATATCTTGAATAATCATCAACCAACACAAAACAACATGTCTTACTACCTAAACTTGCAATATCATTTGGTCCAAATAGGTCCATTTGAAATAGTTCAAGAATTCTAGAAGTGCTTACAGTGTTCTAGGCATGAAAATATTATTTTTTAAATTTTCCCAACTATTTCATCTAAGTTAGATAACCAAGGACTTTATTTTACTATGGATTCTTATAACTCGAATCTAATAACTCAATAAATTTAGATTTGGTTATGACCCAAAAAGGAAAAGGATGACTAATGATTATACAATTAAATGAAATGTCATAGAAAAATTCATGGTATGATTCATAAATTTATAATAGGGTAGATGGATGATAAGAGAGGTTGTTTATAAATATGGAATTGGAAAAGAAACTTTTTTTCCTATGGACTCACAATTCACTCAGTTTCTGGTCAATAATAGGATTAGTATATGCTTTACATAGATTTTCTATTTTAAAATCATAAGATGATAAACCTCTTACCAAGTCTTTTCTTTTTAATTTGTTCAACAAATTCATACTAGGAAGTCCTAATCGTCCTTGCCATAGGTTTACTTCTACATCCTTAGCTATTAGGAATTTTGAGAGGGTGAGATCATCAAAAGTTAGAGAATACATATTACCTTACCTTTTATCTGAAAACAATATTTCTTTTGATCATTGATAAACAATTTTTCACAAGTCAGAGTCAAAAATAACACTCATTCCTTTATCACATAGCTGGCTGATTGATATCAAATTATGGTGTGGATTTTCAACATATAATACATCATTTAAGGTAAATATGCTATTACCTACTTTACCTTTACTGTTAATTCTACATTTTTCATTGTTACCCATTGTGACTCTGTCACCTTTGTACTTCTCTAGGCTAAGGAACTTTGATTTGTCGTCTCTCATGTGCCTGGAATAGCTAGAATCCAGATATCATTATTGTTGTTCCTTAGTCTGCCAACATACCTACACAAGAAAAGAATTTATTGACTTATTTCTTTTTATAGGTCCATGATTGTTAGTGACAACAGATTTTGAAAAATATGTTTGTATAGACCCTAGACAATCTATATTTGTTTCTTTTGGCACCCAAATTTGTTTTACTTTAAGGGATTTTATATTTGTACCTTTTGCAACCTAAATTGATATGGTTTTCACGTGTTTGGGTCTATACCAACACTTATTGTGATTGTGTACATATTTTCCACAAATTGTGCACTTGGAATTTACTTGATTAATTTTGCTACCAACACATTTAGAATCAGTATACCCAAGTCCTTATCTATCAATATTGATTATTTGTTTTCCTATTAGCATATTTAGTGACTATTCTCCTCTGAAGAATTTTCCAAAAGTCGTAGGAAGTTGTTGAACTTGAGTTTTAAGTGATTCGTTTTCATTTAATAGCAAAGTGCACTTTTTAATAGAATTTTCTCTCCTAGTGTTTTCACTTTCTTTCAAAAAAGAATTTTATTTTCAAGTGATTTTATTTTAATTTCTGATTTTTTTATTTCTTCTTCATGTCATGGGCACATATCACAATTAGGGCTCTTGCTTTGATAGTTTTTAACCAATCGATCAAGCTGTTTATTTAATTCTACAAACTATCTCTTTGTGATTCAATTTTAGGTACTTTTCCCTTAGTCGTTCAAAATAGCCGTTTACTTCATGAAAATATATAAGTAATTCTGAACAAGTAAGTTTTGATACCTCGCTTGGCTCGTCATCATCGCTGTCAGTTATTTCTTCATGAAGACACAGATTTTCTTTTTCACTCTCACTGCTATTGCTTTCATTTTCATCTTCGTCGCTTTCATCCCAAGTGGCTGCAAAGCTTCTCCTTTTCTATTTCTTTCCTTGGCTGAGACGATTCTGAGGACAACTGGGCTTGATATGACCAGGTTTATCACACTTATGGCAGATGATCTCTTGTTTTTCTGAGTTGTCGAACTTTGACGATTCTGCTCTTTAGTTGATGATTTTGGATTGGATTTTCATATTTGCGGTTCCACTTTTTGAATCTC
This sequence comes from Allium cepa, assembly GCA_030765085.1. Taxonomy (NCBI): domain Eukaryota; kingdom Viridiplantae; phylum Streptophyta; class Magnoliopsida; order Asparagales; family Amaryllidaceae; genus Allium; species Allium cepa. The sequence continues at coordinate 182,315,720 of CM060929.1, read as the reverse complement.
TTTATCAGTAGTGCCAGTTCAGCTTCACCATCATCATCATCTTCACTTTCAGCTGTTCCTTTGAGGGCTATAGATTTCATTTGAGTATCACCTCTTTTATGCTCTTCCTTGAATTTCATTTCTGGCTCATAATTGGTGAAATTTCCAATAAGTTCTTCGACTTTAATCTGTTTTAAATCCTTCAATTCTTGAATAGCATTGAGTTTGGATTCAAAATTTCGTGGAAGGATTCTGAGGATTTTTCGGATTATTTCCAACTCTGCTTATGATTTTTCGAGATCTTTTGATTTGTATACAAGATTGGAAAGTGATGCAGCACGATCTACAGAAGTTCAGAGACTGGATTGCTCACGAGATAAGGATGTTTCGGGTTTAACTCGTAAGTCGTTCACGAGTCAAGCAGGGGAGCTCCGGTCTAAGAAGATCCGACCTAAGGAAAAGAGCTCCGCGTTAAAGGCTTATCTCGGTTCCGACCTAACTGGCCATACGAAACACGAGATACGACCTAATCCCCTCATATCCACCGAGTCACTTGAATCGTTACCGAGACATGCTTGAGTCGTTATCTCCAAAGACGTGTACGAGTTATCTCCAAAGTCGCCACCGAGACATGCTTTAGTTGCTGAAGCTTCTTTAAGTCGCTGCGAGTTTGTTGAGTCATAGAATATGGATATACTTGAGTCGGTTGCGTGTGAGGTTGTGCTCAGTTGAGTCGGCCGATGGTCTTGTATATAGTTAAGTCGTAAGTCGGTCTTGAAGATATGAAGTGATGTAATAAGTTGAGTCGGCGTGTGTTGTAAAGAGCTTGAGTTGCTACAAGTTGAGTCGGTGCCGACCTAAGGATGTTGAGTCGGTCACGAGTTAAGAAACTGGGTCGAAAACACTATAAATAGGGAGAGTGTTGTACATTTCAAGGTGGTTGAATATTGAATAAAATTTCCTTTTGTTAGCTTTGTGCTTTCATACAATTGGTAGTTGAGTGTGATCTCCTATCTCCTCTTTCGGTTAATCGAGTGCGCTCGATTCAACGATCGAAGAAGCCGATTCACGGAATCTAGTGCGCTAGATCAACGTGCGAAGAATCGTAGATCTTTGAACACGGTATAGTGCGTTATCAACGTGTTTGAGATAGCTAGAGTTCGGTATCTTTGGATCAACAAACTTGGGCATTTTGGTATCTTCAACTCACCGATTGCTACATTTCATCGATTGAAGTTTTGTTTGATTAATCCGCTGCGTCAGTTTTGGTATCAGAGCCATACTTAGCCAATCATAGCTAAGTTGATTCTTGGAGCCAAGTTTTGAAATTTTAAGGAGTTCATCGTGTTCATATTGAAGTTGCATCAAGTTTGGAGTGTTTGATCCATTTCATTTTGGATCGAGGAGTTGGACTTTGTTTGGATTTTTAATTGGTGTTTGCGCGCCAATTTTTGGAGGGTTTTGGAGTAAGTGTGAAGCCAAGCCGTGAAGTATCACGGCCGAGACAAGTTGGAGCCGACTTTACTTGAATCGTTAACTCGTTGCCGAGTTAGTGTGAGCCGAGACAAGCATAGCCGTGTATTGTTGAGCCTAGATTGCTTTGTTGAGTGGAAAGCTTGAAGTCTTGTGTTGAATTTTTGAAGTCTTGTGAAGTTTACAACCATGCCACCAAGGAGAGCTAACCGACATCAAAACGTTGAAGCTTTGTATCGTAGAGAAGAAGCCGAGCTTTTGGAACAACGTATTAATGAAAAATTTGATGAAGGCATTGGTAAATTGGAGAAATTAATGATTGATATGAGTCAGGATAGAAGGAGAATTTCACCTGAATCAAACCGTGGAAATAGTAGAGTTTCATCACATTCGGAACGGGAGAGAAGAGAAAGTCAAGAGCATAGAAGTGTTGACAATCGAAGTAGGAGGAATGTTGATGATCACGATAGAAGGGATGTTGGTAGTAGAAGTGGTGTTAGAGATGTTGGAAGATGAGATCGACAACGCTATACACCTGACTTTGAGGATGAGTTTGACGGTGAAAGAGGAAGTGTTCATTACAGAGACAGAGATCAGGGACAACGTCAGTATCGGGTTATTGATGATGATCGACGTTGGGAATCGGGTATGAAGATGGAGATTCCGGAGTTTAAAGGCGGGATGGTTGCTGAGGAGTTTTTAGATTGGTTATCTAATGTGGAGGAAATCTTTGATTTCAAGGAGGTGCCGGAGAATCGAAGGGTGAAGTTAGTTACTACAAGGCTGAGGGGGAGAGCTTTGGCATGGTGGCAGCAAACTAAACTTACTCGTGAACGAATGGGGAAGTCAAAGATAGAATCTTGGGAAAAGATGAAGAAGTTGATGAGATCTACTTTCTTACCTTATAATTACCAATCACTTATGTACCAAAGGTTGCAGAATCTGAGGCAAGGGACGAAGTCTGTTAGTGATTATGCTGATGAATTTTACCAACTCAATGCTAGAAACGATATTATGGAGACAGAAGAACAGCTGACAGCTAGATTCATTGGGGGATTGAGAATGCAGATCCAGGATATGGTTAATATGTTTGATCCTAGATCTTTAGCGGAGGCACATCAGAAAGCGTTAGCTTGGGAGAAACAGGGAAGGCGTGGAGGTGGTGTGTTTACTAATTCTAATAATCCAGTGAAGGGGGCCAGTGGTAGTTCTAATGTTCCTAGACCTGTCACAAAACCAGTGGTGAAAGAGGTTGAGAAGGCGAAGGCTAGTAGTGGGTTCAGATGTTATAACTGTCAGGAGTTGGGTCACAAGAGTAACGAATGTCCAAAGTCGAAGAAGAGAACCATGGTTGCAGAAGTTGAGGAGGATGATGGTGAGGAGGCAGAATGTTCAAATACACCTTATGTTGAGGAGGAAGGAGAATTGTTTGGAGATGAAGGATGTAATCTTATGTTGAGGAGAAGTTGTTTGACACCAAAGCAAGAGGAGGATTGTAGTTGGTTGAGAAGCAATATTTTTCAGTCGACATGTACTATTCTGGGGAAAGTCTGCAAATTCGTTATTGATGCAGGGAGTTGCGATAATATTATTTCTACAGAGGCAGTTAGAAAGTTGAACTTGAAGACTGAGAAGCATCCTAAACTGTACAAGCTAGCATGGTTAAGGAAGGGTGGAGAAGTGAAAGTATGTCGAAGAGCTTGTGTTAATTTTTCTATTGGGAAGAAGTACAAAGATGAAATTTGGTGTGATGTCGTGGATATGGATGTTTGTCATTTGTTGCTGGGCAGACCGTGGCAGTTTGATAGAGCAGTACAACATGATGGTCGTGCCAATAGTTACAGTTTCATGTTTGAGGGTACTAAAATCACTTTGGTTCCTAAGAAACAACAGCAGAAGGAGAGCAAACTAGAAGAGATTGAAGAATTGAAAACTCTGTTGACTTTGAAGGAATTTGTCAAAGAAGTGGAAGAAGAACCGGAAGTGTTTTTGTTGATTGGGAGAGAGAGTAGTGAAGAAGTTGAAATCCCGGAAGAAGCAAAGCCAGTTTTGAAAGAATTTGAAGATGTCTTTCCAGGGGAGTTGCCAAAGGAGTTACCGCCACTTAGAGACATTCAACATCAGATTGATCTTGTTCCAGGAGCAGTGTTACCACATCGACCACATTACCGTATGAGTCCGAAGGAACATGAAGAGTTACGAAGGCAAGTGGAAGAGTTGCTTGAGCAGGGGCGTATTCAGGAAAGTTTGAGTCCATGTGCTGTGCCAGCATTGTTGGTACCCAAGAAGGACGGAACTTGGAGAATGTGCACTGATAGTAGAGCTTTGAATAAGATCACTGTTCGTTACAGATTTCCTATGCCGAGGTTGGATGATTTGCTGGATCAGTTGAGTGGGGCAACTATATTCTCGAAGATTGATTTGAAAAGTGGTTACCATCAAATTCGAATCAGACCTGGAGATGAATGGAAGACAGCTTTCAAAACAAGAGAGGGGTTGTACGAATGGTTGGTTATGCCATTTGGTTTGTCAAATGCACCTAGTACATTCATGCGGGTGATGAATCAAATCTTTCGACCATTCATTGGGAAGTTCGTTGTGGTTTATTTCGATGATATTCTGATTTATAGCAGGAGTACGGAGGAGCATGTTCTACATCTAAGGGAAGTGTTGCTTATTCTTCGTGAAGAACAATTTTATGCTGCTACAAAGAAATGTGTGTTTATGACACCTAGTGTTTTATTCCTGGGTTATGTTGTTTCAGGAAAAGGTATTCAAGTTGACCAGAGTAAAGTTGAAGCAGTCAGGAATTGGCCACAGCCAAAGACAATTACAGAAGTGCGAAGTTTTCATGGGCTAGCGTCATTCTACCGAAGATTCATTCCACACTTCAGTAGCGTGATGGCTCCAGTGACTGATTGCATGAAGGGTAAACAGTTTGTGTGGTCAGAAGAAGCAGGGGTTGCCTTTGAGAAGATCAAGGAATTGTTAACGTCTGCACCAATTCTTGTTCTACCTAATTTTCAGTTGTTGTTTGAATTGCATACCGATGCTTCGAAGGTTGGTATTGGAGGAGTTCTGAGCCAGAATGGAAAGCCAGTTGCTTATTTTAGTGAGAAACTGTCAGGGGCAAAGATGAGATACAGTACATATGACGTTGAATTTTATGCTGTTGTTCAGGCTGTTAAGCATTGGAGACATTACTTATTTCAGAAGGAATTTGTTCTGTACACTGATCACGAAGCTTTGAAACATTTACAGGGACAGGATAAAATTTCAGCGAGACATGCATCTTGGATTTCTTATTTACAGCAGTTTACTTTTGTCGTTAAGCACAAATCAGGGGTGACAAATCGAGTAGCTGATGCTTTGAGTAGGAGGAGTCATTTACTAACGACAATGAAGGTTGAAGTAACGGGGTTTGAATTACTGCCAGAGATGATTGAAGAAGATCCTTACTTTGTGAAATATGTTGAGAAAGTGAAGGATGGGAGTGCCGATGAATTTATGATGGTTGATGGTTTTCTGTTTAAAGGAAATCGTTTATGTATTCCAGATTGTAGCTTGAGAATGAAAATTGTCAAAGAGTTGCACGAGGAAGGGCATGTAGGCCGTGATCGTACTTTGCAGTTGATTTCGCAATCTTACTTTTGGCCGTCGATGAGAAAAGAGGTGGAAAGATTTGTGGAGCGATGCCATATTTGCCAAGTTTCAAAGGGGACAGCAACGAATGCAGGGTTGTATATGCCATTACCAGTACCATCTAAGCCATGGGTTGATATTAGCATGGATTTCGTTTTGGGTTTGCCGAGAACTCAAAGGGGAAATGATTCGATATTTGTTGTGGTGGACAGGTTTTCAAAGATGGCACATTTTGTTGCTTGCAAGAAGACAGCAGATGCAGTTCGAGTGGCACAGATATTTTTCAAGGAGGTTTATCGACTTCATGGATTACCAGAATCCATTGTTTCTGACAGAGATACTCGTTTTCTGAGTCACTTTTGGTTGAGTTTGTGGAAAATGGTGGGAACGAAGTTGAATTTTAGCAGTGCTTATCATCCACAAACCGATGGTCAAACCGAAGTTGTTAACAGATCATTGGGAAACTTGTTACGATGTTTGGTGAAAGATAATCTGAAAAGTTGGGACATGAAGTTATGCCAGGCAGAGTTTGCTCATAATCATGCAGTGAATCGAAGCACGGGATTCAGTCCATTCCAAATTGTATATTCAAATTTACCCAGGGGACCGTTGGATTTAGCAGTGGTACCACAACTAAAGGGGACGGGTAAACGAGCTGCTGATTTTATTGAAGGATTGACGGAGTGTCATAAGATCGTTCGGGAACAACTGGAAAAGTCGAATGAAAAGTATAAGCGAGCTGCTGATTTGAAACGACGGAGTGTTGAATTTAAGGAAGGAGATTTGGTTTATGCTGTGTTAACGAAGGATCGATTTCCAGTAGGTGCTTATAACAAGTTGAAAGCCAGAAAGATTGGTCCTGTGGAAGTTGTGAAACGAATCAATGAAAATGTTTATAAATTGAAATTGCCAGAAGATGTGTACACTTCTGACGTATTCAATGTTAAGCATCTCGTACCGTATTATGAAGATAAACAATCTGATGTGGAAGAATTTACAAATTCGAGGACGAATTTCTCTCACCCAGGGGAGGATGATGCAGCACGATCTACAGAAGTTCAGAGACTGGATTGCTCACGAGATAAGGATGTTTCGGGTTTAACTCGTAAGTCGTTCACGAGTCAAGCAGGGGAGCTCCGGTCTAAGAAGATCCGACCTAAGGAAAAGAGCTCCGCGTTAAAGGCTTATCTCGGTTCCGACCTAACTGGCCATACGAAACACGAGATACGACCTAATCCCCTCATATCCACCGAGTCACTTGAATCGTTACCGAGACATGCTTGAGTCGTTATCTCCAAAGACGTGTACGAGTTATCTCCAAAGTCGCCACCGAGACATGCTTTAGTTGCTGAAGCTTCTTTAAGTCGCTGCGAGTTTGTTGAGTCATAGAATATGGATATACTTGAGTCGGTTGCGTGTGAGGTTGTGCTCAGTTGAGTCGGCCGATGGTCTTGTATATAGTTAAGTCGTAAGTCGGTCTTGAAGATATGAAGTGATGTAATAAGTTGAGTCGGCGTGTGTTGTAAAGAGCTTGAGTTGCTACAAGTTGAGTCGGTGCCGACCTAAGGATGTTGAGTCGGTCACGAGTTAAGAAACTGGGTCGAAAACACTATAAATAGGGAGAGTGTTGTACATTTCAAGGTGGTTGAATATTGAATAAAATTTCCTTTTGTTAGCTTTGTGCTTTCATACAATTGGTAGTTGAGTGTGATCTCCTATCTCCTCTTTCGGTTAATCGAGTGCGCTCGATTCAACGATCGAAGAAGCCGATTCACGGAATCTAGTGCGCTAGATCAACGTGCGAAGAATCGTAGATCTTTGAACACGGTATAGTGCGCTATCAACGTGTTTGAGATAGCTAGAGTTCGGTATCTTTGGATCAACGAACTTGGGCATTTTGGTATCTTCAACTCACCGATTGCTACATTTCATCGATTGAAGTTTTGTTTGATTAATCCGCTGCGTCAGAAAGTCATCCAGACATCTTTTTGACATTTTCATCCTTGGCCATTGTAAAGTTCTCGTATTGGCTACTAAGCATGGCAAGGAGAAATTCCTTGACTTGAGATGTTCCTTCGTGAATCACTTCAAGTGTGTGCCAGATTTCCTGCGCAGTTAGACAATGTGAGACATGATTAAATTCAATTTGATCCAATGAACATATAATAGAATTCATAGCCTTAGCGTTGTCATTCTATAGTTTATTTTCAAAATCTATCCATTGATCCATCGGTTTTTCAGTTTTATGATTATCTACCACTATAGTTGGTGTCATATAACCTGTCTCAACAATATTCCAAGCATCAATTATTTTCAGAAAAAATTTCAATTCCAATTTCAATCAAAATTTTAAAACAATAATTTATTTCTGAAAAATCAAAATTTTTAAAAGAAAAGTTGGTTTTTGTTCCTAGCTCCGATACCACTTGTTGGATCGATTTCACCCTAGAGGGGGTGAATAGGGTGATATTAATAATTATAAAAATTAATGTGGAAATATATAAAATAATAGCAGCACAGATAATTAGCAGAATAATAATAGTAGAAATAGAACAACACAGGTTTATCCAGCTTCGGCAAAACCCTGCATACATGCTGCCTCCAAGGTTTATACTAGAAATTAAGTAGTCGGACGCTTACACACGTAAACTTTCGACACTCGCTATCGACTAACCTAACTCTATGCTCAAAACTCTACCACAACTCAGCCATTGCGTTGCGAATTCTCGAACTACACTGTAGTTCGTCCTCTAGTCACACGACTAGAATTTTGCAAAAGTTTAAAAGAGAATTACAAAATAAAAAAAAACTTAAAACAAGAAACTCAAACTTAAAAAAAATAAAGCTCAAATAAGAGCCATCCCAAAGAGAAATAACACAATGTTAGAAAATAAGTATATTCTCCTTTTTTCTTGTTTATGTCTTCGGCCGTTTTTCTCGGTGAAAATGGTCGCCTTTTTCCTTTGCTCGAGAACGTTCGTTCCTTTTTCAAAATAAATTAGGGATTTGCTTTGAATCAGAGACGGCGCCTGTATTTGATCAATTACAGTGATTTTTTGCTTTATTTGGCTTGGGCAATCGATCCTTTGGCTGTGATATGATTTCAGTCGCTCCAATTTGATCGAGTTAGAACTAAATCGGTATGTGATTTATGTTTTTTGCTTTATTGGTTAATTTTCTTGAACTCGATGCTCGTAATTGTTGTGTGTTATTGGTCTAGGTTGCATTGAGCTCTAGGTTGCATCGAGTACGTGTCCATATGCGTTGAGTTCAGACATTTCTGTGTTATTTATTTTATCCAGAAAATATTTGTTTAATAATGTGAAAAATAAAATAGTACGATAACAAATACATTTGAATGAATATATATATTTTTATTATCATCAAACAAAAATCATATACTAGCATATTCAATACATACTATAGAACCGTCATATATTCCTTTCCTTGGGTGACCTCGATATTCTCGGAACATTCAGAAGACAACATGCGACTCTTAGGACTTGAAGGCAAGGAGGTCAAACTAGTGAGAGCAAGAGCCTACTGGACGGAGAGGAGAATTAATAAGAAATCATACTAGATGACTATACTATCAAGAAAGTTCTAGCTACAAATGTCATACTGATAAAAGATATCTTGGAATGATCAACCTGCTTTCACTTGAGTGAGCAAGGTTTTTCAACATACAACCAGTGAAAACTTACCAGAAGGACTGGAATAAGGATATGGATATTCAAGGTTCGAGATAACCATGGAATCGAAAGAAATATGTTTTTGGATGAAACAAAGCATACTTGTTATATACGATAGTATGCTTTGGTGGGAAAGTGTTGTGAGCATTTTCAGCCATACCATAGTGAATACAAAAAGATGTCAAGGAGCATAGAAATGGTCGGATGATGCATAACAAAGGTGCCATCATGTAATCACAAGGGCAAGCGAAGGGTTAAAGGAAAATATGGCACAGTCTAAAAATATGCTTATAGCACTTGTAATATGTTCCTAAGGTCAAGACATGCATCCAGGTTGAAATTGAATCTCAATCTGATCCATGGATCGAAAGATATGATCATCTTAAAATGTGTCCATTGCCTAACCGACTCAAACTACACCTAGGAAAGCTACTACCTATTCCAATAAAATGGAACATTAAAATACATTGGAATACTCTACTCAATGATATGAAGCTATTGGTCTAAGTTTCATTGAATTCTGACTTAAAATAGAGGAGTCATGGCACAAAAACTTGTGTAGCTCAAGCAATTGAGCACTAGCTTCTAACAAAGATGTCAGGAGTTTGATTCCTTGCAAGCACATTATTTCTATGGAACATAGGAATTATTCGATAGAGAACCTATCGTTTACTACATAACCGTCTACTTCCTAATTGATCTCTACCAACCTCACACCTACAAATACCTCATAGATGAGCACAACTATGGAGGAGAGAATGGATGGGAAATAATAGTAGAAAAGTTTGGAGCTCTATAAACTACCTAAACAAATCTATGCCTAATAGAGTCTCTCGAGCACTTCTAAACATAAGGAATCATTTAGCCTTATCCAATCACCTTCAAATATCCAGTCCACCATCAACTTACGGAGGACCAACCTTATGATTTATGGCATTAGAGATCATTTAAACCGAGGCACCAACAGATAGAGCAACCTCCAGATAGAGAGACCACCAGACGAAGACACTAGTGAATAAAGAGAATACCATACTAAGGCACCGCTGAACTGAGGCGCCACCAGACAAAGACACTACTGGAAAAAGATACCACCAAACAGAGACAATGACAGATTGAGGCCCGGCCAGACAGCGAAACCATGAGATAGAGTGACCGCCAGACTTAGGCACCGCCGAACCAAGAAACCAACTGACGGAGACACGTTGGATAAAGGGAGTTCCAGATCGAGGCACCACCAAACCAAGAAACTACCAGATAAAGGAACCATCAGAAAGTGACACTGCTAAATAAAGGCCCCACCTGACCAAGGAACCTATGGACCATGGTAACCATTGGACAGAGAGAATGTCAAAAGGAGACATTACTAGATAGAGAGATCACCGGACCAAGGCGTCGACAGATTAAGGCTCCACTCGATAGAGAGACCAGTAGATAGAGAAACCGCCAGACTAAGGCATCGTTGGATCGAGGATACGCCGAACTGAGGAACTGCTAGATAGATAGACCATTGGATAGAGAGACTGGACATAGAAACCAGCGGACACCACTAGACTTAAGCAGTGCTGGACTAAGGAGCATTGAACCTAGGGCATCGAACCAAGGATGTCGAGCAACCTATAATAGGAAACTCCAAACCAAATCTTATATATATATATGAAGTACCGAACCAAGCATTTTAGGAAAACTATCAATTTTATCAGCTTAGCCTCTACATACCTTCACCCTTATAAATACCTAAGCATCCAACAACAGTGGGGATATATTTTCCAAAGAGCTAAGTTACAACAGTAATGACCGAAAAGTCAGAGAAAGCAAGAGATAAGCTAACGGGAACAACCTAATAGGAACAGTTAAATAGGATAACCTAATAGGAACAATCTAACGGGAATAGTCAAATAGGAACAGCTAAATGGGAACAGGTCCATAGGAATAGACAAAAAGGAGTTGACGAACCAACTTCTTTGGGTCTATATCTTACGTTCTTAAGCAACAAATCATCATATTTTATACCTCAAGCATTATACTAAAGATCTATATCTCTACTATTAATAATGATAATTTGATTAATAAAATTTTGACAGTGTCTTTTTGAAAATTTGAAAATGCCCTATATCCATCAATGAAATCTTACATCGGTTTACAACCTCCACCACCATCCTCTTCCCAAGCAACCTTAAACATAATTTCACTATAAATTTGCAACCGACACCACTAACATAACCTTTTGAAATAAAAATGTTGTGACCAACAAAGCTATTATATGCATGTACGTGCGATTTATACTAGTAGAAATAAAACATTTCAATGCAAATGAAGGAAATGAAAATGGATAGTGGATATAGGCACATTCTAATCGAACCGTTATAAATTTTTGTGTTACCGTAATTTACTTTTGCATAACCTATATCTTCCCTTTGAAAATCAATAATAATACAAATATAACAACTGTGCTATACACCTCGTATTAATAACTCTACAACAAATCTATTGGAGGTGTATTTTCACTTTTCATGCAAACACATGGCCTCAGAACATACTAAAAATGATAAGTTGGACTATAAAATGATGAAGGAAAGAATGAAGGACCTTGGAAGATGTAAAGATTGAAAAATCAAAGATTTGGCTAAGTTCTAGAAATGCAATCCATGTTAGTACCTAATATATTCATGTATGTACCCAACATATTTGGTATTGACATGATTGTTACCGACATGATTTGGGAACCATCAAGAATGACAAAGGAAGGAGTACAAAAAATTGACTAAGTTTCGAATGACAAAAAAAGTAAATACTGACATGATTTGGGTAGTACATGCATGATTTTAAATTCTGATTTACTACTTTGGAGGCTTGCAACTCAAGCTATGTATAAGAAAAATAAAGTTTTGACTCACAAAAATATGTCGGTACCAACATGATCATGTTGGTACTGACTTGATCGACTATCCTAGAAAACATGTGCAATGGTCAGTTCTTCATATTGCAACTTCGAATTTGGAGAAACATATTCATAAGAACCATAATGGAAAAATTCATCCTAGATCTCATTGATAATAACAGCCAACCATCAACTAGAAAGGGAATGGATCTTCTTCATTTTCTATCTCATGAGATTTTGAAAAATGAGATCTGCCAGATTGTATCTCAAATCTGATCATAAATGCGTATTTCAAAGAGAATTCGTAAATAAAATCGATGAAGTGGGCGTAGGTCAAAGATTTTGTCTAATCATTATAAAAATCTTGTATTTAATTTATTTTTTTGTGGAATATTTTTAATGCTTTCATTAAGAAAGAATTCAGAGATGAGACTGTTGAAAATGAAAAGGCCTACTGCAAGTTCCATTGCTAGACCAAGTCAATTGGAGCATGAAGGCTGCTGGGAGGTGTTCTCAAGTTCAAATCCACTATCTATGTGCCTAGAGAGGGATGAAATAGATGATGATAAATTTGCAAGAAAGATTGGTAGCCCGATTAGAGGGAGACGATGAATGAGTTCTTCCAAAGGATAAAATGGCAAAGAGAATCTGGAGTAGTTGAAAACCAAACTCGGAGGCCAAAAGGCAAAGCAGATGCATAACATAATGGATCAAAACAAGTCTGGGCCGACCACCCAGTACAACAACATGTCAAAATCACCATGTTTGGACATGGGGCACTATTTCAGATCTCGTTTATCTCACCCGAGATATCACTCGAGATTTCATTTTTGAATGTAAGCGAGACGAGCTTTAGCTAAAGGAGATTAAGTTTTATTTATTCCATATTTGACACTTATCATGTCCGAGATATTAATATCTCAAGCGAAATTTAAGATAAATCTTATTAGAAGATCTCATTCGAAGACATTTTTTAATTTACATATTTACTTAAATTCTAATGTACGTCCAAAATAAATTACACTTTGATGACATTTTATTAGCCTACTATTTTTTTTTTTTAACAAGTGCAAGAACAGATGACTTTTTGTTTACTTTACATTTTTAATATTCAAATCAGTAGACTCCATTTAATAAATATCAAAATAATCATGTGCCCACTTTCACCAAAAAAGAAATTTTTGTCCTATTGTTTTTTATGAAATGTGTGTGTTAATAAGTTTATATTTAGATAATTATCATAACTTTTAAATGTATATTTTGGATGCTTAAGTTACACCGAGATGCCCCGAAATGGATTTCAAAATCCAAGATGTTATTCCAAGATGTACACCCGAGATACACTCATCTCACCCAGATCTCGTTTGATATGATATATTGTGTATAGAATTTCTAAGACAAGACGCGATCAATATCCAAGATTTAAACTTTACACGAGGGCATGATCAATCTAAATATTAAGCATGGAAAGCCGTATCATATAGATGATGTTGAGCCTCGAAATCAAGATCAAAATGCAAACTTAAAACCATAGGGATCAAAAATGAAAGTTTCCTGCGTAAATAGTGGAGGAGGAATGAAGAAACTCTAAATCAAAGGTGAGTAGAGCTACAAAGAGTTCAATTGAATCCGGAATGTATAGCGGGGATGTAAGAAATGCTTCGAGGTGGAGCTTCGGATTAGAATTTGGGGGACATAAACAGAAATTGTTCTACCTTAAACATCTAATATGCCAGAAATCCACCTGATTTCAAGTTACTAACTTTGGATCCATATAATAGAAGGACAGATCCAATAATTCATTTGATGAGATACATCCAGCATATGAGAGTGCTGGAAGCTTTGGAGAAGGTAACAGGATAGTGCTTCCTATTGTTCTTGACTTGTATGGTTGTCATATGGTTTGTTAATTGGATAATGGTTCCATTAATATGTTGAATATGAGTCGGTTTAAAGTTTATATAGTTCGACCAAGGAATGTGATGATGCTTTCAAGTATGTAGTAGACGAAAAAAGAGACTTTACGGAGTTACTTGACTTGTCAATTATTCTTATGGTGGTGATTTTTGGAGTCGCTAATAAAACTAAATTTAAGAAGACTTTGGAGAGAGATTTGTTTATGGATCTAGTAGATTTCTACTATCAAGCCAAAAGATATTTGCGTTAAGAAGACATGGAAGCTAAGAACGGTGAAGTGAATGATGTGGAGGATGGAGGATAGTCCAAGAAAGGATGCACAAAAGATAGGAGGAGAAAAGGCTACTGACGTCTCTTGATCATCAAAGCAACAAAGAAGAGAATAAAAAAAATCTAATACTAATTTGACTGAGATCCTAGAGGGGATCTATCTTGACACTGTAGGGAAAATTCTTTATAGGAAATCCACCAAAAGGGAAACCACATATTAGGAGAGAAAACCTAGAAAGTACTTCCTATTCCATTAGTTGGATAGGCACGGGACTATCGAATGTAGGCATTTGAAGGATTTGATTGAAGAACTTGTTCAGAGTAACCGAAGGCAATAATATGTGATAAACCAGATAATAGTGACATAAGTTACAGTGCTACAGCAAGAGCGACTACCATTTGTGGCAGATATACCCGACCACGACTAAGGATTCAGGTAGGGTATGGTTATCATGTTATTAAGATGGATGGGAACTATGTTTATATTCTGTAGTTTTTTTGTTGTTTTTTATGTAAATAAGTTATGAAGGATCATTATGAAGCTACTTACACATGTAAAAGATCCCTATTAGTCCTATAGGCATGCTTTGAGTTCACATTCCTCTTGATTGGACAAGATATTTTAATTTTGATGCACTTTGATTTGAATTGTATGTTTGGATAATCTAATGATAGATGTTCGTTAAACATGATATATGATTTTGATATTATTATGGGATGCCAATAGAACTTAGTCATTCCTTGCATTCGGTAAGATGAATTGATAGATTGTGATTCTCCCCGATTGGAGAGACGGGGCGATACATCATGAAATGCAAGTTCCCTCATCAGAGAGCGAGTAGATAGACTTGTATAAATAGCAAATACCCTCATCGGAGAGAAAATGGATGATGCACTTTGTACATTGAGTCCCCTTGCCAACGTGCGAGTAGTTGGGCTCAACTAAACTTATGATTATGCGATCCAAAACAATCAGAAACTAGGCTTAAGAATTTGAATGCATTTAGAATAGTGAATGGTTGATGAATGTCATTACCTCAATTTGATTGGACCTACTTATGATGGAACGTTTGGAGACATTAAACTATTCATAAGCTAAACTTGAATAAGGGGAACGCACCACTATGATTATATTGCATGATAGCATGATATGCGATTTTCTTATGATAATCTAATCTCAAGGGAGCGTGGGATGATACTGATTTATGACAAGTTAAATACGAAGAGGACACAAGAGGCTATGATTTATGACTAACATTTAAGTAAAGATTTGGATCCTTAACTATGTTGGGTCTGAAATTACCTTTGATTTGTAGGTGAATAAAAAAACTAGATGATTTTTCATGATTGCTCTAGTAGATAGCCAGAGAACAACTGATGACAATTTGTCCATCTCGATACATGTTCCTGAGCAAAACACACTTTCTATCTATTAAATCATGCTTTGGGGACTACTGTTTCCAACAAATTTTCCATAGCCTCGGAACAGACCCTAACAGATAGCATGGACTATAAAATGATGAAGGAATGAGTCAATAAGCTTGGAAGGTGTCAACATTGAAGAAATAAAAGATTTGGGCAAATTTCAAAAATGAAAAGCATACCAACATATTTGGTGCTGACATGTTTTGGGAACTATCAAGAATAAACAACAAAATTGACCAAGTATTGGATGAAAAAATTATTAGTATCGAGGTGATTTGGTCAGTACCAACATTGACTCTAATTTGACTATGTTGGAGGGTTAAGACTCAAGCTATGAAGGAAAAAAATGGAAATTTGACACATAGAAACTTGTCGGTACCAACTTGATTGGCTATCTTGGGGAACATATTGATGACCTAGTCTTCATGCTGGAATTTCTGGTCTGCAGAAATAGATATATCATAAGCTTCTAAGCTCCTTGATCTCGTCTAGTAGAAAACAAACAGATTCATACTCCGCCTTCCAATCATTCAGAATGCACATGACATTCCATTTCTCATGTTGGCTATCCTTTTGCCGCACAACCATACATCTAGCAATGGTCTGTGTCATCTCCACATCATGCGAAGAACCTCCATTCAGTTGATGTTTATGATAAGTGGAAGTAATAGGAGAGCGATGCAAATGTGAGTAAGCTCGGGAAGTAGGAGTGCCGACCTTGGTAGCATTACCCTTAACAAAGTCGACATACTCCTGGATGTCAAATTGGACATCGACATGTAGTGCCTCCAGAACTACGACCCTGTAAGAGGGAGTTCTTTATAGAGTAAGGGATATATCATAGGATAAATTATGTGATTGTTACATAATAACTCAATAATTAATTTTTTCAAAAATAAAAGGAGTTTTCCTTCTATTATATACTAGTTATAATGTGTTATATTGGTTAATTAATTTAACTAAAAGTACATTTGATTGAAAATCTATAAATGGTATGTTTTGTGATAGTAGTTATAATGCGTTTTAACCATGAGTGGTTTATCATAAAAAATAAACATACCATTTTGAATATTCCTAGTCAAGATGTATCGAGCTAAGGTATCAATGCGTCTATTAAGGCTAAATCATATAAAGCTTTCCAAAATCGGACTGACTGCTGGGGGCACCAAGGGATTACGTACTGATAGTTATTGGATAACCATCGAATGACTTCCATGATAGTTTTTTGTTGGTTAATAACTAAGGTCGGAAAGAAAATACTGATATGAATAATTTACATAGTTTTCTCGATTGGAGAGTATTGTTGATCTTCAATATGAAAGCTCCACTTTGATTGTAGTCAAATCATGGCATGTCGTCCACCAAATGATTGTAGTTGGATCGAGTGGAAGCATTGAAAGTGAAATACTATTCAAAAGTGGATTCATCTCCTTAGTTATATAAGGTAAGTATCATGGTCAATTGAAGTCAACTACGTCAAAATCATTGGCCAGAGTAATTAGGTTAATAATAATTGTTATTATTGAACTAATGACTTTGTGTTCGGACTATAGAGTTGAATATGAATGATATTGGAATTTTTTCCTACTAAATAACATAAGTCTAAAACGATATAGTTTTAACGAAAAGAATTAGTGTAAATAATCGTCACTACCGGGTAGCACTTAACAAAGTAAAATTGGAATATCAAAATCAAATAAGCGATAGAATTTGGCCAAAATTCACACCATCTGCTAAGTGATGTGGGAATATTAATATCGAATAGTTCGATATCAATCGTTGATAAATTTACACCCAAAGAGTCACACAGCTAAAATGTTATATGCTCCTTTGACCATAGGATTTAATTAATTTGTAATTATTTTAAATTAATTAAATTAATTAATATTTATGAAATATTAGTTATAAAAAAATTATTTTGATTTGTTGAACAATATTAATAAGCATGTTTATAACTGTTATAATATTAATCACTATACGAATTGATACACGTTTAAATTGGATTTAAATGCAATACATGTGTTCGGGCTTGAAATGGGTTAAAGCCCGTATAGGCAGGGGAATTTCAGCATGATGAGATTAGGGAATGGACGACCATAAGATGGCAATATGTTTAGGTTTTAATATTTAAAAGTTAGAGAACGAGTAAGAGAAGAAAGGGGATCTTAATCCTACTTTTATCTCTTTAGCCTCTCCCTAATAAAATGATTAGAACCATCATTCTAAAACTACTTTTGGAGCCTACATCCATTGCTTTGCTTGCCAAAAATCATCCCTTTGCTCTCTACCATTTCCAAGCTCAAATCAAATAAATTAAAAGCTACATGATAGCTAGTGCTCAACGCTTTGAAGCTAGCACATTCTAGATTGGAATAGGATTTAATAGAGCTCGTATCTTCATTTTCAACGTGTACTAATTGGCTTTGGTAATAAGGTAGATCTCTGAATTATAAAATAATTCAATATCCAATTTATTTATATA
This sequence comes from Allium cepa, assembly GCA_030765085.1. Lineage (NCBI taxonomy): Eukaryota > Viridiplantae > Streptophyta > Magnoliopsida > Asparagales > Amaryllidaceae > Allium > Allium cepa. The sequence goes on along the minus strand of CM060929.1, from coordinate 182,297,962 downwards.
TCGTATACTAGTTAGATATATATATATATGGTGAATTTTATAGATCGGTATATCGTTACATAATTGATGGTTGTTTTATTATATGCATATATATATATATGTATATTATATATATAATAAATTGATTAAAAAATTGTGTACCGTGATCTTAATGCTTTCGGCTAAAATAAAAAAAAATAAAAACTAAAATAATGCTTTATTTAAAAGATTTTATTTACTCCATAATTAACTTTTAACATTGTACAATCTACATTTTAAATGATGAATAATTTTATTTATGCCAATTTTCGACAACAGAAAAATTAATTTGTGTTTATATGTATGTGTGTGTATATATCATATCATATTATATGTACAAAGTTTATTAAATTTGGTTTAAAATTGATTTTAGATAAGATATAAGTTTGTATAGTCTAAAATATTATAACATGGTATAAAACTTCTAAAAACATTAAACTATGAATTTTTTTTCGAAAAAAAAAAGTTATCATTTTATTTTCTTTATTGTAGATATAGTTTTAATTATTTAAATAACTCTAAAATTAAAAATTGTAAAAAGTATACTTTCTAAGCCAAAAACATTATCATAATTTTTTCCACATATCTATATCTGTTTACACATATACATTAAAATTATATGTGTGGGGGTGTGTGTGTTTATGTATTTATTTGAATTAAAAAATATATTCATTGGCCCGAAAACATTCTTATTAAAATTATATATAAAATTATACGTATTTACCATTATTAACATATGCGCGTGCGTGTGAGTATATATATTACATTAAAAAAATTGATTTTTATAGTATTTTATAATAGAATAAAATTATTTTATAATTTATTAATTAAAATAATTATATATATATATATATTTGTGTGTGTATGTTTGTATGTATACACACTAGTACATGTATATACTTGTGTTTACATTTAATTTGTAGTTTAGAATTCTTTATATATAGATTATTTAGTGTTATATATATATATATATATATGTAAATACACCCAAATTGATTATTAAAATTTCAAAAATCCTCTTGAAAACAAAAACATCTCGTAAGACCACGCTACAAATAAACATGTCGGGTTTTTACCTTATGATAGCTAAAACACTTTTTATGAAAATCCTCTGATATTGTAATATGGTCTATATACAAATACTTATTAAAATAGTCGAAATTGTTACATCTATTAAATTCCAACTACTAGCCACAAAGTGGGTTATACAAACAAACACGTAAAAAAGCGCGTAGGGAGAATGGATTTCCAACTAATGACTAGGCACTGGGGTACCACCTATCACAGTACGTGGCCTAGATCACTGTACCGAGGACCACTCCCGATCCCCTGCAACACAAGGCCGGGACAACCCCTTACTGGATAATCCCGAGTAAGATCACCCCACGGTTGGGATCAACAACCGCACCACTAAGTCGAAATAAAGGGACATCTAGACAGGGATGACCTCACCCTCAAATGGGTGCTACCCACCTAGCCTTCAGCATAACCCTTGATTTTCAGTCATTCTCGGTTGATGAGGCTTGAGGCTAAGTGTTACCTTTAGAACGTTTCACTTAGAATGCCCATCGTCCACATGACGATGTTCCGAAAGCATTCGTCCATACAAGTCCGTCCCGGGTTCGAATGGAACCGAAGGCACTACTCCTACTACATCCATTTTGAAAATATCCTTAGGATTATTGGCGACTAGCCCTTGCATTTCACTGCTCCATCTTCGACTCTGAACTCCTTTTTCCACGAAAACGTACAAACCAGATCGAAGTGATTTTCGAGAAATTAATCCCGGTCTCTTCAAAACGATCAACGCATTGTCCAATATTGATAGTCGGTGATTTAACTATCAATTAACATCCATAAGCATCCATCAACAATAAATAATTTTCCACACTATTTATTTTCCTTAAAAATATCTTTGCAAGATATATTTTCATTTTCTGGCCCTTTTTGAAACAGTTTTCAAACCCAACTCTTCTCATGGAGTAAAATCCCAAATCTTTGCTTCCTATAAAAACATCCAACTACTAATATTTAGATTTAAAATAATTTAAATACCTAATTCTTGAAATACATCAAAACATTTATATTAACACTACTTACATACTTAAATTAATATATATATATATATATATATATACTTTTAAGAATATTTCGAATAAAACTGTTTTATAAAATATATATTATTTTCTTTAAACTAAAGGTTAATCCACCTAAATTTTTGGAAAATAGGAGCTATGAAATTGTATTCAAGTTCCAAATAATATTTTAACCAAACTTATCCTTAAAATAAAACTATTCTATAAGATATAATATTAGAAATTATCTTAAACATAATACCCATGAATCCTTAAAATAATTATTACTATAACCATTTTAATATTAATTACCTTAACACTTAACAACTTAAATAATTTCTTAAAAACATTCCTTTAAAAAACAAATTTAAACTTTAAACATTCACTAAAACACCTCCATTTCATAATAAACTAAGAATTCTTTTTACAAATCCTACACGATTTACCCCCAATTCAAATTTACGTTTACCCCGTAAATTCCTTCCCATACTTTATAAATAAACTCCTTTTTATTTTTAAACACATTGCTATTTCATGGAAATCACTTCCAAAATGTGCTTAAATTATTTAAAATATGATTACTAATTTCTTTACTCATATTATACTTTTGAAAATATTTGAGTAACTCAAATTAAAAATTTCCTTTTATATAAAGTTATTATATCCAATATTATATTAAAATTTCCTTTGGAAAACATAATACTAATTTTCCTTTAAAATAATTTAATACCATAATTACTTAATTACATATTTACTTTCACTTTAAACAATTAAAATAATATTTCTTTCCAAAATATTCTAAACACTTCAAACTGCCCATTTATATTTTGAAAGCTTTTCTTTAAAACATACTAAAGTTTCTAGGAAAAAGCACACTTCCCATCCTCTAAAAATAAATCTCGCTATTATTTTAAAACAATTCACATTTCCTTTTAAAACCACAATTTCAAACACTTCAAATTTTCAACCATTTTCTTGAATTTAATTCCTTTTAAATTCTTTACTTAAGAATTTCTTTTATTTCCTTTTAAACTCAATTTATTTTATTTATATTTAAATTCCCAAATTGTATTCACCTAATCATGGCACAGCATAATTTAATTTTCAAATTAGTCTATCATAGTATATAAATAGAACACATCATAACAAGATCTAAATCAATTTATCATAGGATATCAGTGAGATATATCTCAGAATATAAATAAAATTTATATTTGTGAGGAATCCTGTTGGATCCCTCCAACCTTTTTCCCTGCATCCACAGATATTAGCACAACAAATAAATATTGATTCAATCTGATAATAATTATCATATTCAGCTAAACAACCAATCAAACATTTAAATATTAGCTATTTAAATTAACTGGTATCTATATGTGAGTGAGATTAACTCACCTTGAGTTTTCGACGAGCGTTCAAATTTTAAATTAAATCTAACGACGTTCGATTTAACCTAAATTTTTACTTGCTTAGAATGATCCCATGATTGCTCCACTGCATGGTACTCGCTGCTGCGATTCCGGCATCGCCGTTGAATCCAACGGCCGACCATGCAGAACATGAGTTTCGTCGAAATTTGATAACATACGGACAAGATATGAATTTACAAAGTTCAATTACCAATTTAAAAACAAATTTCTTTTTAAAAAAATAATAATCACCAAAATTCATCACGGCCGCAAGATCTATCTTCCTCAATCGCGTTTCGCTCGTTCCAGGTAGCAACTAACCCATCGGCCGCTCCAATTGACAAAAAATCAAAGTCCTCACGACCATCGATTCATCGATCAGGCACCGCCGCTTCGAAGGGCAAGTCGTCGCTCACCCTAGGCCGGAATAGTGCTGAGCTCGGTCGACCCTACACCTCGGAAAACGTGCATGAACTACACTCGAACGTGGGCCCAAAACTCCCTCTCCGGTCGACGAAAACCCATCTCCACCGTTCACTACCTAGAGCTCGTGCTACTCTACGACTTTCCAGTTGAAGATTTGGCCTAAAATCGCTTGGATCGAAAGAAAAACGTGGAAGATTAAGGGATGTTTTCGGCCATAGGTGAAAGAATACGGCGGTTCGAAAATAACTAGGGTTTCGGCCCAAGAAAAACGTGTTATATAAATGTTAATAATTATTATTTTAATATTAAATCCATTATAAAGCAACTTTTCAAACGATCTCCAAACAACGCATGCCGACAGGCGATTCTAAGGTTTTACCTGCATTCTGAACATAATGAAACGTGTTTCGGAGGATAATTCAATCATATGCGCGAGTTATGGGAATAAACGATCAATTTTGAATTAAATCGATTAAAATAGTTTCCATGCATTTTGAGCTGCCATGGTCAAACGACAACTCCAATTGCTACGAAAATTAAAATCCGATAATAACTAACTATTACGGATCTAATGGAAATGGTTTTGTCGAATTCCGAGACTGTGCCCTGGAAGGTTATTTTAACTCGTCGATAAATTTGAGCGATTTTCAAAATCATCGAAATCATTTAAAATTTCAAATTTTACCGACTTAATAATAAATCATTTAGAATTTATATTCTTACAAGAAATCATTCTGATTCATTTCGAACCAAAATCTGATTATTTGCATTATTATATTATTAAATTCCATTATTAAATTAATATAAAATTCCAAATTCAACCTATCGACTTTTAATTCCATCCAACAGTCCAATATTATAGTTCAAATCCAAATAGACTTAAAATAAATTTTACAATCTATTTTTATATCTATTACACCCAGAATCACCAATTATCCCAATTCTAAGATTAAACTATTATTATTCAAATTTCAATTAAATTACCATATTTGAAATTTAACTAAATCTATTAATTTAACCAAAATATTTTTACTTCGAAAACAATTCAAAACTCACATTTAACATTTAAAATGAATTAAATGTTCAAAATTAACGACTAGAAATTCTGGGTCGTTACATTCCTCCCCCCTTATAAAAATTTCGTCCCCGAAATTTGATAAGGTAGAAAGAATGCTCCAAACTCAATAGCAAAACCCACTTAGTGAAAATCTCAATTTCACTTCGCCTAAATTCATAAGTTTCAAATCAAAACTACTAGTTTCGATTCCTATTCCAAAATTCCTTTTTATTTTTATTTTAATTTGAAATCAATTTGTCGTTAACGAAACATTTCAAAATTTTCAAAATTTTTCTAACTCCCAAAATTTTCAAAATTTTTTGGCAAAGTCTCCCTTGTACGGAGGAGCTTTTGCAATATCACAATAGATACAAATATACATACATCGACCCACACGGTTGGAAAACCAAATATATCACAATATATATATATATATATATATAATTTTTCCAATTTTATTGCGTAGGTGTACCATTTATTAGCATTCTAAAAGCAAGCGGCTAAATAATATTGCATATACGTGCTCCAACTCCATCGACTGCCTGCCGTACCTGTACTTACTTAAACAAACAAATGAGTTTCCAATAATATGAAAATTTATTAACATTCTATTTATTAAACTAGCCAAACACATGAATTTCATAGTTTAACCAAGTAACTTCATAATTTAACATGTTAACCATATTTTATCAGCAATCCAAAGATTTCAGTCACCATTTTAATTTCTGACAAATTCAAACTTCATTTTTAACCTCCTCGGATGATTTAAATTCAAATTTACTTTTTACAATTCAGATTTACTATAACCAATTCATTTTCTCTTCCATATGATTAACATATGCTTTACTTACATCAATTTATTCCAATCTAATTCCAATTTGATTCACAATCAAATTCTTATTTTCAATTTGATACCTTTGCATTTTTGTTATGATCTACTTTCATTTTTATGCAAAACTACTTAATTATATTACACCTATTTTAATTGAGTCAAAACCAACTTTATTTGCTTCTTCAAATCAATCCACTTCCGCTTACAACAAACGACTAATTTGTATGCAAATTTAAAGTTATCCAAGCAAGTAACAATCACTTAAGCTTACAACCATTTAAAATTAATTCCAACTTAGATTTATATTAATTTTATTTCATTCGGAATTTTTCACAATCCCAAATATTCTTATTTCCTTGCAATTTTTAAATCAAATCCTTATTCTCACTTCAAATTCATCATCCAACTAACGTTTATATTAATATCATACCATTATGTATTATTTACAACTCATACGTTCTTATCTCATCACAATAATTAATTAAAATTCTTTTCACTTGCATTTCAATTTTATTATCTAAACAAATTTCATTCAAGACCCCTTATAAAGCTCGACTACAATCATTTTCCAATTTGCTTAAGTTCTTTCAATTTCATAATATTTCCATTTCTTCTTATATCAATTTTATTTTATTTTAATTTGATTTTCATCTAATCAGATTCTAATCCATTTACAAATTTTAATTCAATTTGCTTACTTATTCACTCTATTTTAAATTTTAATTCATCTCCTAGATTCATTCTGAATTTTATTAACAATATGACCATTTTCAATTATCATATACCCAAACTGAATTTTACTTGCATTTTGGACCATATCCATATTAAATTGATTTTTTATTCAATCCAATACAATTTCCATTTAATTTAGCTTACACTAAATTCATTTCTAAACAATCCTTTTTGAATTTAGTTGTGTGAGAATTTAATTCATTCAATACCATTCTTACTTAATTTAAATTCCATTTAATTCAATTCTTTTCCCAAATTTAATTCAGGTTTAACTAAATTTTATTTAGACAACTTAAATTTCCACTTCCTTTACTACGTAAATAAGAATTGAATTTTATTTAATATTATTTATAACGCAACTGAACTTTGATTTCAACTCAATCCAAATTTAACTCGATTCCTTTAATTTAAGTGAAATCCAGTTCGATCCAATTTTAATTCTCCATTCAATTTAAATTTTCACTCTCTAATATATAAGTTCAAATATTATTTATTAACCTAAGTCCATTCACCTTTTATATCTCACTTTACCTTATCTTACTTTACATTTCATTTAGGATTAAGTTTGAATTCACCATACCATTCAACTATTTCCCAGTTGTGATTATAATTCCATTTTACTTGGGTTTACAATCTGATTTTCTATTCTTAAGTTCACCAACTTATTTACTTAAAAATTTGTATTGCTCATTTGAGTTATTTTCATCTTATAATCACAATTACAGATTATCTATATAACACTTAATAGCTCAAGGATATAAATTTTAATTTCACAATTATAACCCACAATTACAAAGTCATTTTACATTTCAATTTAATCCAAATCAGTTTAATTCTAAGTCCAATTTATTTAACTTATCCCAAGTTAAATTCAAATAAATTCTATTCACTTCAATATATTTTATTCACTTCCATTTACTCAAGTTAAATTTTGATTCCAAGATTAAAATTTTCATTTCCTTCTTATTAATATCAACTTCACTTAATAAGTTCAATAGTAGATTCATTTTAACTTTACACATTATTTAAATAGAATTTTCCATAATTCAATTGCCCGGTTTTATTTCAAAACCATTTTGAAATAATAATCAACACATACCTACTTGGTATATCAAATCAAATCTCCGGATTCCAAATAACTTGTTTATACCAAAACAAGTTTCCTCCATTGAAATTTATAAAACACCTTGTATATCAACAAATCTAAACAGATATCATACCTAATTACTATGGAAGCAATCCATCACTTTAGAAACTCGAAAATGAATCTGATGATGTGGCCATCATCATCAGGATTATTTTCCAGCGATTGAAGTGAGTTCAGTGCTTCCTTACTTTCACAAATTCATTTCGAAACAATTCACATTCAAAAATACTTCCTAAAATAATACTCCACATTGCCTTCAAACACTTTGGAAAACATTTCAAACATTCCCAAGATTTTAATTTTTCCTAACTTTTGTTTTCATTACATTTAAAACACTTTTCAAATTTCCAGGATTTAAATTCTGGTTTAATTCAAATTTAGTTATTCTTCTTTTGTATAATTTATACTCATAGAATTTTATTTGGTTATAACCATTTCAAATTTTAGACCAAATTTTAGATTCTTATTTGATTAAGATATCCACATCCAAACAATCAAATATATATAATAATTTCAGAAAATTATTTCTTTTATATCAAAATATAATTTTGGGTAAAGTTATTTCATTTACCCACTTTAAAAACATTTCTATGTCGGTTTATCTTGTTTAAGAGTTTAGAAACCCCTATCGATACGGTTGTACTTCCCGTACCGACCAGAATTCATAAACACTCAACCGATAAGTCAACACAATATAAAACAATTTTTATATTCACTAACAAGTACGCTCTTATATCATTAATACATTCAACTCATTATAGAGTACTATGGACTCTATTAAATGAGTAATTTCCCCACCAAAGCCTAGGTTGTCGCCAACCTCGCTCTGATACTAAGTGTGATGACCCGCCCTTCTCGACCCTCGAAAATCGACACAAAATACGTCATAGTATAAAATGCCGACGATCAAGTGCAGGAAAAGACAGATTGTTGATGAAAAAAATGAAGGTAGAAGAAAGAAAGAACTAAACAGTAACAGAATCTCACAATCACAGCGGAACAAAATGTAATATATAATATCAGATCTTTATACAAAATGAAAACTATATCTGTTTATACAATATATCATCAGAGTATCACAAACAAACAACAATTGCCAGCCTGACAATTTCATACAATCACAGCAGCGGATATATAACAAGTACGGATAATACGTCTCGGTCTCCAGCTCCTCTCCTGCTCCATAGCATCCTATCCTAAACATATAATACTCGGTCTGACCCGAGCATTATAATGAAATAACACCCGAGTCAGTCTGGAATACCAGCTGATAAAAATACACCCAAATTGATTATTAAAGTTTCAAAAATCCTTTTGAAAACAAAAGCTTCTCGTAAGACCACGCCACAAATAAACATGCCGGGTTTTTACCTTACGATAGCTAAAACACTTTTTATAAAAATCCTCTGATATTATAATAGGGTCTATATACAAATACTTATTAAAATAGCCGAAATTGCTACATCTATTAAATTCCAGCTACTAGCCACAAAGTGTGTTATACAACAAAACTCGTAAAAAGGCGCGTAGGGAGAATGGATTTCCAACTAATGACTAGGCACTGGGGTACCATCTGTCACAGTACGTGGCCTAGATCACCATACCGAGGACCACTCCCGATCCCCTACAACACAAGGCCGGGACTACCCCTTACTGGATAATCCCGAGTAAGAACACCCCACGGTTGGGATCAGCAACCGCACCACCAAGCCAAAATAAAGGGACATCTAGACAGGGATGACCTCACCCTGAAATGGGTGCTACCCACCTAGCCTTGCTGCATAACCCCTGATTTTCAGTCATTCCCGATTGATGAGACTTGAAGCTAAGCGTTACCTTTAGAATGTTTCACTTAGAATGCCCATCGTCCACCTGACGATGTTCCGAAAGCATTTGTCCATACAAGTCCTTCCCGGGTTCGAACGAAACCGAAGGCACTACTCCTACTACATCCATTTTGGAAATATCCTCAGGATTAGTAGCGACTAGCCCTTGCACTTCACTGCTCCATCTTCGACTCTGAACTTGTTTTTCCACGAAAACGTACAAACCGGATCGAAGTGGTTTTCGAGAAATTAATCCCGATCCTGGTCTCTTCGAAACAATCAACGCATTGTCCAATATTGAAAGTCGGTGATTTAACTATCAATTAACATCCATAAGCATCCATCAACAATAAATAATTTCCCATACTATTTATTTTCCTCAAAAATATCTTTGCAAGATATATTTCATTTTCCGGCCCTTTTTGAAACAGTTTTCAAACCCAACACTTCTCATGGAGTAAATTCCTAAATCTTTGCTTCCTCTGAAAACACCCAAATACCAATATTTAGATTTAAAATAATTTAAATACCTAATTCTTGAAATACATTAAAACATTTATATTAACACTACTTACATACTTAAATTAAAAAAAAATACATACTTCTAAAAATATTTCGAATAAAACTTTTTTTTAAAATATAAATTATTTTCTTTAAAGCGAAGATTAAGCTATCTAAATTTTTGGAAAATAGGAGTTATGAAATTCTATTCCAGTTCCAAATAATATCTTAACCAAACTTATTCTTAAAATAAAACTATTCTATAAGATATAAATATTAAAAATTATCTTGAACATAGTACCCATGAATCCTTAAAACAATTATTACTATAACCGTTTCAATATTAATTACCTTAACACTTAACAACTTAAATAATTTCTTAAAAACATTCCTTTAAAAACAAATTTAAACTTTAAACATTCACTAAAACTGTTTTGAAACGTACTTGGCTTTTCAGGGAAATACACCTCCATTTCAGAATAAACTAAGAATTCTTTTTATAAATCCTACACGATTTACCCCCAATTCAAATTTACGTTTACCCCGTAAATTCCTTTCCATACTTTATAAATAAACTCCTTTTTATTTTTAAACACACTGCTATTTCCTGGAAATCACTTTCAAAATGTACTTAAATTATTTAAAATATGATTACTAATTTCTTTACTCAAATTATACTTTTGAAAATCTATAAAAATTTCTTGAGTAACTTAAATTAAAAATTTCCTTTTATATAAAGTTATTATATCCAATATTATATTAAAATTTCCTTTGGAAAACATAATACTAATTTTCCTTTAAAATAATTTAATACCATAATTACTTAATTACATATTTACTTTCACTTTAAATAATTAAAATAATATTTCTTTCCAAAATATTCTAAACACATTTAAATTGCCCATTTATATTTTGAAAGCTTTTCTTTAAAACATACTAAAGTTTCCTGGAAAAAATACACTTCCCATCCTTTAAAAATAAATCTCGCTATTATTTTAAAACAATTCACATTTCCTTTTAAAATCACAATTTCAAACACTCCAAATTTTCAACCATACTAAGAATTTCTTTTATTTCCTTTTAAACCCAATTTATTTTATTTATATTTAAATTCCCAGATTGTATTCACCCAATCGTGGCACAGCATAATTTAATTTTCAAATTAATCTGTCACAGTATATAAATAGAACACAACATAACAAGATCTAAATCAATTTATCACAGGATATCAGTGAGATATATCTCAGAATATAAATAAAATTTCTATTTGTGAGGAATCCAGTTGAATCCCTCCAACCTGTTTCCGTGCATCCACAGATATTAGCACAACCAATAAATATGATTCAATCTGATAATAATTATCATATTCAGCTAAACAACCAATCATACGTTTAAATATTAGCTATTTAAATTAACTGGTATCCAGATGTGAGTGAGATTAACTCACATTGAGTTTTCGACGAGCGTTTAAATTTTAAATCAAATCGAACGACGTTCGATTTGACCTAAATTTTTACTTGATCAGAATGATCCTAAGGTTGCTCCACTGCGTAGTACTCATCGCTGCGATTCCGGCGTCGCCAGTTTCGTCGAAATCTGATAACGTACGCACAAGATATGAATTTATAAAGTTCAATTACCAATTTAAAAAAAATTCTTTTTAAAAAAAATAATTACCAAAATTCATCACGGCCGCAAGATCTATCTTCCTTAATCGCGTTTCGATCATTCCAGGTAAAATTAACCCGTCGGCCGCTCCAATTGACCAAAAATCGAAGCCCTCACGACCATCGATTCATCGATCAGGCACCGCCGCTTCGAAGGGCAAGTCGTCGCGCACCCTAGGCCGGAATAGTGCCGAGCTCGGTCAACCTTAGACCTCAGAAAACATGCACGAACTACACTCGAACGCGGGCCCAAAACTCCCTCTCTGGTCGACGAAAACCCATCTCCACCGTTCACTGCCTAGAGCTCATGCTACTCTACGACTTTCCAGTTGAAGATTTGGCCTAAAATCGCTTGGATCGAAAGAAGAACGTGGAAGATTAAGGGATGTTTTCGGCCATAGGTGAAAGAAGACGGCGGCTCGAAAACAACTAGGGTTTCGGCCCTAGAAAAATGTGTTATATAAACGTTAATAATTATTATTTTAATATTAAATCCATTATAAAGCAACTTTTCAAACGATCTCCAAACAACGCGTGCCGACAGACGATTATAAGGTTTTACCTACATTCCGAACACAATGGAAAGTATTTCGGAGGCTAATTCAATCATATGCGCGAGTTACGGGAATAAACGATCAATTTTAAATTAAATCGATTAAAATAGTTTCCATGCATTTTGAGCTGCCACGGTCAAACGACAATTCCGATTGCTATAAATTGAAATCCGATAATAACTAACTATTACAGATCCAATGGAACTAGATTCGTCGAATTCCGAGACTGTTTCTCGGAAGGCTATTTTAACTCGTCAATAAATTCGAGCGATTTTCAAAATCGTCGAAATCACTTAAAATTTCACTTTTAAAATTTTACTGACTTAATAATAGATCATATAGAATTTATATTCTCACAAGAATTCATTCCGATTCATTTTGAACCAAAATCTGATTATTTGCATTATTATATTATTAAATTCCATTATTAAATTAGTATAAAAAAATTCAACCTATCGACTTTAATTCCATCCAAAGTCCAATATTATAATTCAAATCCAAATAGGCTTAAAATAAATTTTAGAATCTATTTTTATATCTATTACACCCAATTATCCCAATTCCAATATTAAATTATTATTATTCGAATTTCAATTAAATTCCTGTATTTGAAATTTAACTAATTCTATTGATTTAACCAAAATCTTTTTATTTCAAAATCAATTCAAAATTTACATTTAACATTTAAAATGAATTAAATGTTCAAAATTAACGACTAGAAATTCTGGGTCGTTACACCTAAAGGAAAACATAATTCACTAAACTCCTCCCGTAAGAAAACATAATTCGCAGGTCCCTATTTTTCATTTCGGCTGTTTTTTGCCTAAAATACCCCTCTGCTTCTCCACGATTGATTTTAATAACGAGTTTATCTTTCTTAATTTCATCTTCTTCTTCATTGGCGAACTTATGTTTCTTGATTTTATCTTCTTCTTCAATGGCGAGCTCAGCTTTCTCGATACAATTATACACAATAGTTGCAGAAATGTCTGCAATTATATGCAATGGTTGCAAACAATTCAGCAACTATATGCAATAGTTGCAGACATTTCTGCAACTATACCATATAGTTGCAGAAATATCTGCAATTATTTGCAAATATTGTAAATTTGAAAAAAAATTCGAAAGAATTCAAAATCTGCTGAATTGTTTGCAAACATATGAAATAATTGCACCTTTACTACAAATATGAATTTTGATATCAATAATGGATCTCATTTTAAAGATCATAAAATTTGTGATTTTTTGGTAAAAACTGTATGTTGATTCGATTTTTCTACATAAAGTTATACGCGTTTGAAATATTAAAAACATAAAGGGTATTTGGGTCTTTTTGCGTGCGTGAATTTGAAAATAGAGACCGAAAATGTAAGTTTAGTTTGGAAAGGATGTTTTCTCTATTTTGAAACTTATTAGGGATGTGAGCCAAACTTACCCTAAAAGAAATTTAGAAATGTTCTAAATGAATTAGACTTCATATGCCCAACACATATCCCATATGGTAAATAAAAAATATGAAATTCATCCATTTCTTTCTCTACGGACTTGCCCGGTTTCAACAATGGTATCAGAGTCCAATAGTATATGCGACCTAAATAAGTCATATCGGCACTAACAAGTTAAGCTTACAACCCATTAAGTAGGGTGTCTAAGAAAAGTAGTGCCTAGGCTGGATCGTGGGTAATCAACTACCCCTTTCTACCTAGCTACCGGCCTGACCCAAACAGTTACATGAGCTTAAAAGTTGCTCCTAATAGAAAAGTCCCAAATTTGAATTGGGCATTGGGCTAATTTCAAAATTATTTTGAAATTAAAATAAAAGATTTAAATTTAAATGTTAAATTTGAAATAAGAAAAATATTATAAATGTTATAATATAGATTTTCAAATTGTTTTAAAAATAAAAATAAAAATTTAAAATTTAAAATAAAACACATATGTATATGTAATTTTTATAATTGATGTTATGTATATGAAACCAAGCGGGCAGCTCTCCTGATTTCTTTACTGAATGATGTTTACCAATGCCTGATACATTTGTTTAGAAACTATATCCACATTAAGTTTAAAGAATTTTCTATTTTCAGTTTTTATATATACATCCAATTACAACCAACTTTTCTATATACATAGGATCTTGATAACCAACTTCCTATAAACCTCACAAGTATAACCACCACAAAATTTCCCTGCCATACATCAAAATACCTTAATTTTATCTGGATCTCTCAAGATTTAACTGGCTTTTCAAATAAAAGAACCTTCTAAAAACACATACTTGAACAGAATCAGTTTTCCAACACAAAAAATCAAATTATTCAGGCAATTTCTTCCCTACAAGGTACCTTTCCCTTCCCCTTCATCCAATGAATCATGCTATTAATTAATGACCATGCATAAAACCATATAAGACTCACACATTCATTTTCATGCAGGAATGGCACCTGACAAAAGCACAACAGTATCAAAATCAAAAGAAATGAAAAGCAGCTCGGTACCGGGCACTCCTCAATCGAATCTAAAGCATAAGAGAGCATCATCATCATCTTCCGAAGCACTCGAAAAAAACATTCATTCTTCCAATACTACAACTGTAGCAACAACACAAGAGAAACATATACCTAATTACCTCAGACCAACCATAAGTTCAGTTAAATCATCTTCCAAAAATCCATTTGAATCTTCGACGTTGCCTTCTGCAACAAATAAAAGACCAGTTCATAAACATCTGCCGCCTCCACGTAAACTACCAAACTCCACATTGCCAAGATCGCCTAGAAACAGTCCTGCAAGAACTCAGGTTCACAGAAAGCCTGTCGTACATAAAGGTTTGTCTAAAGGAACAAAAAAACAAGGTGGTTTTACTAAAAGTGCACAGAATAATAATAATACTGCGCATGAAGATGAAGCTAAGGAAGTATATACTGATGTTGAAAGCAAATCGAACGACGAAAAACGTGAAGAACAATTGTTTCATTATGATGCTTCTGAAGAGAGCTTGGGTGGAGGAGATGAGATGACCAGTGATGATGCCAGTTCTGTTAGGTCTAGAACGACTGAAAATGAATGTAAGAAAGTGGAATGTGAAGAAGAGAATACGGAAGTTAAAGAAGTTGTTGACAATGATTGTGAAGACAAGATTAGTAAGGTTGAAGAAGCTGGTACAAATGTTGAAGATCATGTAATGGATGTAGAATCATCCGGACCGGATAATGCAAGTGAAACTGTGATCGAGAAGGAGTGTGAAGAAAAGAAGAATGAAGTTGAACATGCAGAAACAGATGTGAAGAATAGTAAAGTGGAGGAAAAAGAAAGATTGAATGCTAATAATGCAGTGATAGAAGAGACTGCGAGCAAGCTTGCAGAGAAGAAAAACAAAGTGTTGGCATTAGCAGGAGCCTTTGAAACTGTCATCTCTTTGCAAGAACCAAAAGGTCAACCAAGTCCAAAAAAGGTTCATGAAAATCAACACAAGGATGAAGGAAAGGAAAAGAATGATCAAGAAATCAAGCAAGAAGAAATGGAGGTAAATAAACATAGATGTGAAGAAGAAGAAGGGATTTCAAATGGGGAGGTGGCTGAATTGAAAGAAGAGAAGAGCAATGAAATAAACATGTCCGATGATGAGAGAAAAAATGATGCAGAAGAGATGGAGAGTGCCTCTGCTGAAACAAAAGAAGAAAACACCGAGGAAAATGTATCAGCTTGATTAATATGGCAGCTCAATGAAAATTTATGATTAATGTAAGTTGTAATATATAACTTGACACGAGATATCTAACACGGTTGCTAAACATAACATAAAATTTTACATCATACTTTTCTTGATATCAGACATTTTAAGAGGTCACCAAAAGCATTATTTTCGATTTTTTTTGCATGGCGAACAACCACTGATTAATACTATTTTGCACGAAGATCAACCATCGAACAACATTAGTTCAGTGACTGATAGTTTGAAAACGGTGTTGGTCGATGGTTATTCGCTATACAAAACGAATTTACACGATGGTTGATTGTCGCATGGAATAACTTTGCTATTATGAAATACATAAATTTTGTTGCGTTTATTGTTATTTTCTATGATATTAGAAAGAGAGAAACCGGATGTATTTAGCAACACACTTTCAATATTGCCCGAGTTTTATGGAAAATCTTATACAATACAATTGCTAAGTTGTCCTCTTCATGAGCTATTTTTACGGTAATCAAGCTATATGCAAACGAGGTTGCTATGATAATCAATTTCAGTACGAACGAATGTTAACTACGTTTCTACGATGTGTTTTTTTACGGTAATCAAGCTATATGCAAACGAGGTTGCTAAGTTGTCCACTCTTTCTTATAAAAACTTGAAGGCAAAAAAATTGAAAAATCATAAATTTACTTAAGGTTAAAGGCAAATCAAGAAGTGTTAATAGGAGCAATCATTATTTTGTTTCTAATATCACATAATACCCCAAAAATTGTTCAAAAAGAAAAACTACTGAACAAGTGTAAGCAAAACTACAGTTGCTGACAAATGTTGCAAAATATAATTCATATCTTTACATAAAAATAAACTAATAAAAACCAATGTTGTACAAAAAAATTACATCTAAATATTTTCAGATTAGCCACCAATATCAATGTACAAGTTGCTGACAAATAATTTTTAAAATAACAATCACAAAATAGCAAATTAGCTTTTAGCATCAATGTAAAAGAAACTGCAAAATATAGTCTCAGCAATAAGAAATAGAAAAACCTTAAAGGAATATTTGTCAACACCAAGTAGTTTAACTCCACATCACCACCATAGAATAGGAACTCTATCATAACTTAACATTCAAAGATAGAGCTCAAGCCGACCAAAACATTACGAATTTTCAAGCATAAACTATCTGAGAATTACAAGGAAAAAAGTGCGAACAAGCATCCGGTCCTTTAACAATATCCCATTCGACTACCCATTTCGTCCTCTCGACCTCGATCAAAGTAGCAATAGCCACATCAAGTTTTCTTCCAACAACATAAATCTTTCCATTCTCAACATCAGCAGCAAATGTATAGGGCGTCTTCAGTAGCTTGGGTATTCCACTTCCTTTCACTTGCATCCATGAGTCAGTCACATGGTCGTACACTTTCATCTTCCTGTTGTAGGTCTCGTTAAGTACAAAGAGATTAGGGCCCAGTGCGACGGCTGAGCCTGTCCAGCCCTTCGCCATCCCCACAGGCATCTTCTCCCATGTGTTTAGTTCAGTATCGTAAATGCTGCCACCCATTGTAACCACAATGGGCCACATCCACCCTTCTGCTACATATATCTTCTTTCCTATAACAGCTGCATCGTAGTGGCTAAAGTTCGCAAAATATACGATAAGAACATTAGTATATACAAACACAATGTGATATGCCCCCACGTGCGAATTGTGGTTGGTTGGGACAGCCGGCTTCCACCGGTGTGGCTAAGAGTTCGACTCTCACCAACTACACTATACATGCGAATATACCAGAAGTATGAGCTGGGGGCAGAGTACATACTTTCTTAGAGTTTACAAGCAAAGCTTGATACTCTGTGTCCACAAAAAATACCGTGATATGCATTATGAAGCTTGTTGTCGAATAAGAAATTATCAAATAACCTTAAATCATGGTAGTTCAAATTTGAAAGGGCGATGGTTACTTGGTAGTTTCATGAGAAGGGTCGATATTTAAAAGGGTCATAATACATTTGAAAGAGCAATGGTTACGTGGTAGTTTCATCAGAAGGGTCATTATTTAAAGGATCGTAATTTGACGTCCTATTGGTATAAAATATGTTTAATCAAGCCGATGTTACTAATGACGAATGAAATTATCAGGTCGGTAAAATTTGAAGAGGATTGGCTGAAGTTATAAATGTAGAAGTCTCAACACAATGATAATCCTGACAAAATAAAGTTAACTAATATCTCGTTTAAGCTTTGAAAATTCATATAAATAGTCATCGCCAACAAATAAATAGTAACTTGTCATACGTTGTTCCACCTTCCACACTTCATCCGACGTTTGTATCAAGACATAAAAGCAATGCTATGCATACAAGTTGCATATGTTTGTAATTGCACTATTACTTTCTGAAATTGTACTAGTAGAACGATTCTGATTCGATATACAAAAGTATAATGAGTGTATCGGTAAATCATTAGCATAGAGTTGTAGGGAAAAAATGTTATCATTGTGCATATTATATTATACCAGTATGTTTAGGCACGTCCATTGGACGTGTGTAAAGAAAATTGAAAGCAAATACTTAACACAAACGATAAACATTAGCTATAATAATGTTGAAAATAAAACTATTTCGTGACTTGTGAGTTTAGATTAAATTGAAACCTTAAATTTTGGGGGAAGAAAATAACATTGTCAGGAAACATGAGAAATCGATTTAAGTCGTTATGAAGTTGGATGCAATGGATTTGCGAAATGACGTGGGGAAACTAAATGATAAAAATGCCTTTAGATATTCATGTTTGTGGAGAATAAAAGCGCGGACATTTTGGACATTTCAAAAGCTTTGAATGAAGGTATTCCTGTGTGTAGTCATGTCATACTTTATTAATGCACACATATTAATCAATGTTCATGGACACTTTAATTAATAACCGCTAAGGCTATAATTCAATGAATTAAAGTACTCATTTTCAAGCCTTCAATGTTAGTTATCTGTTAAATGCAGAGGACAAGTATCTCCTTTTGATTAACTATTTTTACAAAAATGGTTCACATGAGGACAAGCAAAATCGAAGCAGAGGAGCTTAACTCAACAACAAGCAGTTGAGTATTTTACTGTTCGATGCCTACTCATTTCTTCTCTGGTTACTTATGGGTACAAATTTGTCAGAATATATAAATCTGAACTGTTGATATTTTACTTCATTTTAGTTCAAAGTAACCTCGAATAAGCATGACATGGCCTCTTGAATTAGAGCCAGTTGTGATAAAAACAACTTTGTTCCTCAATCAAAAACATAAAAGACTAATTCATGTTGGGTATTTGTTTCGAACTATTCACATGATTCATATATTTGCTTTAAAGTTTAGACTATGTGGTACCTGAATTTTATCATCATATGAACAATTCAATTGCATTTCAAACTCATTCACCATAGTCGTTGACCATTTAATACAAATGAACGATGATGATGAGTTTATTTTGTCATGTATCAGATAAGTTTATCTTGTCATGTACTAATTTAGAATGCATACAGTGTCAATGATTTAATATTTTAAATTACTTCTATATAGGATTGGCCTCACTTAATACGGGACAAAGACTATTGTGTGCGTGCAGTGTATGTATATATGTGTGTGATTTTATATGTAAAAGCACGCACGCGTATGTGTATACAAGAGTTTATACGCTGAATGTGTAGTTACATGGATCATCAAAATCCATATTCATATAACTGTTAGAATAATTCACCTTATAATGTGTGTAGTTACGTGTATAATTTCCTACTTTTCGGTGATTTGATCGCTTAGTCAAAGTCCATATCAATGCATATTTTTGAAGCAGTTAGATTCCGGTATCCGGATCAAGCACATCATATGTAGTTGTAAAAAATGCCAAAATCTTTATTAATGGTTGTAATACCTTTGGTGTCACACTTTTTTGGTATCAGCGTGAACTATCAAAAATGCCCTTCTACAGATGTTAGCAAATCTTAATCTATTAAATAATAGTAAAGCAAAAGAATTTAGTACTCTCTTATTGATTCTAGGGTGTTCCTCTACTCTCCTCCGCTCTCTCTGGATATTTAGTTTCAAATCGCTTCAATTAATTATTGTTATAATTATTACAATGTTTTTACCGGTTCTCTTTTCTAATGTTTTATATTTAAATACAAACATTTAATAATTTTTTCATTTATTTGTAGATCTCTCATCTTCTGTTATTTTAATTACATTTAAGTCTATGTTTTAAAATTAATTAGATGGTATTATATTTAAACTATTTAAATAAATATAATTAACAAATATTCACTAATTGATCTAATAAATTCTTAAAAAATAATAATTCAATGTGTGTCCATATTCATACTGATTAAATGATAAAATGAATTTTTCATTCAAGTCCATATAATTTAATCATGATTATATGCAAATTAGTGTGATGTTCTACTAAATTTTTTCTCTGTCATTTTACACTTAAATATAAGCGTTTTAATGGTTTTTATAATTATTTATGTGTTTCTCCTAAGGTTTCTTATATTATTTTACATTCAAATCCAGATTATATTTGAATAAATTAAATGATCTTAAATTTAAATGTTTTAAATAAATCCAATTGACAAATATTTATTGATTGATCTATTAAATCATAAAAAATGACAGTTCAATGTGTATAGCACATTCCTATTGACAAAAATGGTAAAATTAATTTTTTTCATTCAAGTCCATATGATTCTAAATTTTTACAATTATTTACAAAATTTTATTAGATATACATTATTCTATGTTCAAGTTCACAAAGTTTCTTTCTTTCTAAAATTAGTATTTTTAATACAAATAAATATACACATAATTTTTCCCTTTCTAAAGTTGGTATTTTATTGCAAGTAAATATATACACAGGACCGGCCCGAGCAAGAATGTTGCCCTAGCCGATTTAAAAAAAATGATGCTAAAAAATAGTTAACACGGTAGGAATTGAACTCTGATCACTTGTCACATTAAGCAATGTGCAAACCACTTGAGATATAACACAATTATTGTCTAAAGTATACGTAGATAGCAATTTTTTTTTTGAAATGATACTTTATACACAACAAATCACTGTGCCAACATATCACATGTCAATAAACGTTTGAATCACGCTACACAAGTTTCGAACTTATACTCTCTCGCACCAAAACCAAACCACTTAACCACAGAGACATTGATGCTTGTCTGTCAAGCAAATTCTTGGCCAGTAGTGAAATTTATTTTTGTGAAGATGACATTGTGCTTAATGATAAGTGGTGAATGTTTGTAACTTATGATGCTGAAAAATAATAATAAAATATCAATTAGAATGTTTTTGTAAAAAAATTACATTTTGACCATTTATATCCGTAATTTACGATAATCAGTGGGCAAATATTATACTATATTTTGATTAGAAATATTTTTTCTTTTGTATTTTATTATCTTTTAAAGGTAAATATTAAATGTTTTTTGCAATTTTTATTACAAATTAAAATTATTAAGGTATGAAACATTCGATAAAAAATCATTTTTTTATAATTGAAATAATATAAATAAAATTCAAACTAAAAAAATTAGATGTTGCAACTTAGAAATAAAAATTTAAATTAACTACGCGTTGTTTCAACGGCATGGCTCTAGATATTGGTGCAAAACCATTTTTTCTTGAATGTGTTAATTATATATATTTTATAGAAAAACAATTCATACAATAATCACATGTCATCATCAAGCGCGATGCGTGTGCCAGGAGGTTCGTTAAAAAGAAAGCAAACCTGGGGCAATACGAAGTTGATATTTTCCCAGCAATTTCAGAATATAAAAAATTAGCAGCACAATAGTTTTTGAAAAGTGAAATTCACCTAGCAAATCCAGACGCCGTATTTGCCATATAAACCAAAGAATCGAGTACTGGATCATAACACTGAACTCGGATCGAAAAGTTCACATCGCCAAACACAAAAGCTTTTCCGCCAATTACTGCAGAAGTAAAAAAGCTGCCTCCATGCTTTATGCTATCGTTCCCAATCCTCCACGAATTCGTCGCCACGCTATACACCATCACATAATGTTCTGAACCCCCTATAAAAAAATACATCTCCCCCTTCTCTTTGGCCACGGAAGACGCCATTGACGCCCATTCCCCCAGTTCAGTATCGGGAATCGGCATTGGCGGAAGAGGGCACCAGTTTTTGGAAACGGGGTCCAGACACCGCCACTGGATCTTTTGACTAATTTGATCCCTAACGAGCGCGAATAGATAGGGTTTGGTAAGGGAAAGACTGGATTTTGCTGCGAAAAAGCTAGGGTTTGAGAGGGTACGATTCCATGTTGAAGAGACAGAGCGAAGCAAAGCAGGATAAGGAAACGGTAGACGAAGAAGACAAAGTTCCGATACTTCGTTTGGTAAACCAGGCATTAACTCTCCATCGTCAAACTTCTGAGCCATTACTAATAAGGATTATAATAATTATTATTATTTAATTAAAAAGCAGGAAATAGGTGATTTGGAACGATTCGGATAGCACGACGATAATAAATTTATGCGTTCCTCTTCTTTCCGGTTTACTCGGAAACACCCACGTGTCTAAGTAGTTTGATATTATAGAAGAAAAAAATATGATAACTATTATGGAAGAATAAAATTTATTATGTAATATCGGATGAATCTGTTAAAATAAATGAACTATAAAATGAAATTACTATATTAAAAGTGTATTTTTTTTATGAGGTTCGTATATTTTTATACATCTTGTACTAGCTCTAGTGTCATACTTTTTTTGTATCAACGTGAAATACCAAAAATGTCCCTCTATATATTACCCAATCTTAATTACTTAAAATTAAGATCTAATATTAAATTTCTTTTACAAATTAAAATGTCCATAAAACTAGGATCTAATAACTAAACGTGCTTTAAAATTCAAAACGCTTGTAAAAATAGAATTTAAAATTAAACCTTCTTTAAAGATTCAAAATATTTCTTTACAAAATATGACTTGAAAATAAAATATTATTTTTTTGACTGATTTAAACATATACAATTTATAAGAAAAAAAATTCACGCGCGAAGCACGTACCATTACACTCGTGAATAAAAATTAAACTATCATTTTTGTTCGTAAAAATGAGTTATAAATTGGTTTATTATTTTTTAGGATTCATTATTTATAAATCAAATAAATGAAAATAAATATTCTTAATAAATTTTGAAATTAATATTTTTATAAAATTTCATAATTAAATATGCATGTACATATATTCTAAAATTGACATTTAGTTTTCGATACATTTGACTAAAAGAAAAATGTTGTACATATTAAATATGAAATATTACTTGAGAGAATGACGACAAATACCTAAAAATAGAAGTGTAATATGAAAGACTTTATATATTTGTATTCATGTAAAGTTCTTCGGCACATATTTATAAAAATATTTATTTAACTGCTAACAGAAATGTTACGTGAAAATAAGACCTGAAACGTTACAAAGCATATTATTTCATACCTTACTATTTTTATTTTATAGCAGAACATTTCAAAAAATATTTAACGTTTATGTAAAAGAGATAATAATATATGGAAAAAAATTATTTCTAATCAAAACATGATATAATTTTTTTCCATTGTTTAACTCGGATTACAAGTATAAATAATTAAATTTTAACTTTTTGTATAAAAACATACTAATTGAAAATATTTATTCATTTTTCAATATTAAAGAATACAAACATTCATCACTTATCATTAATTGTAATGTTATTCTTCACAAAATATAATTTAATAATGATAAAGAGTCAGTTTGATGTACCAATTTTAGGAAGGAAAAACGTTGTATATGTTTGCAATGATGTATCAATTTGGGAAGATTTTTTTTATATATATTTATCTTTAATGAAATAACAACTTTAGAAGAAAAAAAATATGTATGTATTTCTTTGTATTAAATAACTAATTTTAGAAAGAAAAAAGTATAGATATATTTCTTTGTATTTAGTAATCAATTTTAGAAAGAAAGAAATTTTATGAACTTAAATGTAGAAAAATGTATAAGTATCAAAGATAATTTTGTATATAATTATGAAAATATTAGATTATACGGACTTGAATGAAAAAAGTTTTACCATTTATATTAGTACAAATGCCGTATACACATTAAATTATCATTTTTTATGATTTATTAGATCAATTGATAAATATTTATTAATTGGATTTAGTTAAAAAGTTTAAATTCAAGATCAATAAATTAATTTAAATATATGGACTTGAATGTAAAATAATATAGGAACATTTATAAGAAATCTGTAATAATTGAAAAAATTATTGAATGTTGGCACTTATATGCAAAATGATAGGAGAGATTATTAATAGAACGTTGTAATAATTTGTATATAATTGTGGAAATTTAAAACTATGTGGATTTGAATAAAAAAAATTGTTTACCATTTTTGTCAACACGAATGCAGTACGCATACTGAATTGTTATTTTGACAATTTATTGGATCAATTAATGAGTATTCGTCAATTTTGTTTATTTAAAAAGCTTAAATTATGATCACCTAACTAAATTTAATATATATGGACTTAAATGTAAAATAACATAAAAACTTGGAAGAAATCTGTAAAAAATTGTAAAAATTAGTATTAAATTTTAACGGTAGAAGAGAGAACCAATAGAAACATTGTAATAATTATAATAACAATAAATTGTGAGGATGTGAAAATAAAATATCGGAGAGAATTAAAGAGAGAGAAGGAAATTTCTAAAATTAATAAGAGAGCTTTAAATTCTTCTGCTTTACTACTATTTAATAGATTGTAGATCATGTGAAAACCATCATAATCAATTTGACTTCTCTAAGGTCCACCATATTAATATTTATTTGTATAATTTTACTTCTTAAATCTTATCGTTTTAGCACCTCCTTTATCATTTGCTCGCAATCCTCCTTCATATCCCGTCTCTCTCCTCAGTTGTTTTATATTTTTTAGATAGTTTTTTATTACAGGAAAATATTCTTAAGGACAAATTTAAAGGACTGCTTATAATATAGGATAGCACATTATTTTTTTCCTCAAGAACAAAACGTTGAAATTTTTGTTGGAGCTCTAACTGCCGCTTTCTTTTTCCTTTTTCTTCTTTGAGTTCGTTTTTCTACAAATTTGCACGTTGAAAATTTAATTCTCTTTTTCATCCTTCTTTATTCTTGTGCACGAATTTGTTCCTCTTATTGATTTCGACACTCGTTTCTATTATCGTGCGCGAATTTCTTCAACTTTCTCTATTACCTTCTTCATCCTTTTCTATTCTCTATACTCTTCTTCACCTTCTTCAATGAAGTCTGTTTGGTTATCTTTTTTACTGTCAGTTTGGACATCAGTTTTTAAGTACAGTTGTAGTGTCAGTAGGTATCTTTTTTTATATTGTTTTATTTATTTGTTTCTGTTTTTTGCTGTATAAAGAAAATTATAGTACTAGAACAAAATGACATTTCGAAGCAAACATTATTTATTGATGTTTTTTTGTGTGCAGTGGTGACAATATGCTTATCGTTTTTCTTATGCTGATGCTATAAATCTTATTTCTAATTTTAATAAGCCTACTGTTGATGCTAGTATTGAAGATGCTATCAAGCCATCTAAGGAGAAACGTGGTGCTGGTAGACCTATCAAATGCAAACGAGGATTTGCATACTTTCAAAATAAGCAAAAAACGATGTGGTGTATGCAAGCAATTTGATCATAATAAAACGTAATTATCAAGCCTCTAAGAAGATATGATTTGTTTTTCATGTTGTTATGATTATGTTGAAATTTATACTTGGTTGTATGACTTTTTTTTGGTAATCTTTTGTAATTGAACCTATTTATAGGAGTATATTGGTTTTGACATATTTTTAATTTGGTATTGATTTGGTGTTTGTAATTGAACTTGGTTATATAGTATCATTTGTAGTTTCAGTATCATTTTTGTAATGTAACCAAGATCTGTTTTATAATTTATTTATTTGTAGGTTATATGGTATCATTTGTAGGATCAGTTTTGCATAGCCAGTATCAATTTTATTATTTGTTTGTTTGTAATTTATATAGTATCAGATGTACTTCTAGTATCACTTTTGTAGCGTAATCAGTATAAGTTTTATTATTTATTTATTTTCTTGATCAAGTTTGGTATTGTTTTTTGTAATATGATTATATCATTTTGTTAGGTCCTTTTGTAGTGTATCCAGCTAGCTTTTGCATCCATATGTACCTTATTAGGTTGTAGTATCATTTGATCATTTTGTATTATTATTTTATAGTATTTTTTAGATGTGAAGTTGCGCTTCTATGTAACCTTTGCATCAATACGTACCCGATTATGTTTTGCATCTGATTAGATTTTGCACCAATACGTGCCCAATTAGGTCCGACGTTTGTTTAGCTTTTACATCCATATGTACCCGATTAGGTTTGGCATCCAGTTAGATTTTGCATTCCAAGGTATGCTCAATTATACAACATATCTTGAGTACAGATTGGTTTCCATCTGTATCCGATTATGTATGACATTTTATTAGTTTTTGAATCAATACATACCTGATTAGGTTTGACATCCTGTTAGCTTTTGCAACTATATATACCCGATTAGGTCTGATATCCAATTAGCTTTTACATTCCATGGTATGATCACTTAAATAATATATCTCGGGTATAGATTTGTTTTCATATGTACCCGATTAGGTTTGGCATTCGTGAAAGTCATATGGATCATATACTATCTAACTTGTATATAATATGCAAGTATATAAATCAATTCAATAGTAGACAATAAGGAGTATAATATAAAAAGCATGCAAACCAGAGTTTTTATACTGGTTCGGCCCTCCCTTCCTACATCCAGTCCTGAAGCTCCCCTTTGGTATTTCCTTTAAACAAATTACCCTCGCTTCGCCCGGAGGAATATGCTAATACAAAAGTATCTTTGATAATCTTGTGTTCCAATAACACAGTTTTTGAATTACGGTACAAATCTTCCTATGGTCTCCTTTGAGTATGTGAATAAGAATGCTTTGAGTTGTAGAAAGTGATTTAACCAAAATTCTATTTTGGTTATAATGGATTGAGAGTATGCAAACAATGTATATGAAAGAGAGTGCTTAGAAATCAAGAGAGTAAAGAATAGATTAATTCAAGTTCAGTGATTTCTACTTCTCAATCAAAGTGGTATTTATAGATTCAGAAATTTGCAGATGAAGAGTTGTTACTCTTTGAGAAAGCCTCTTCATTTAATGACTGTAACTCTTCATTGAAAGGTGATTTTCTTTTGATTCAAAACAGAAATGTCTTTTTGAATGTGACAGTTTTGCCCATGACAGACGTCCGCGGTAAATCCTCAGATGTCTATGACTTGTTTTAATTTTTAACCCAAGACTTGTCACAGGTGCCTGTGGTTTTATCACAGATGTCTGTGAGGTGTAAAAACAGTTATTCACCTTAATTTTGTTGTACATGAAATTATGTGTGCTTGTGTATGCATATATATTCAAGGAGACATTAACAATATTATATCTAAGACTCTTTTATAGTAGAATAACCTTAGTATTGTCGTTGAATCTTCATTTCTCTTTGAGTCTCAATATATTCAAGCATGGTGTCTTCTTGTAGCATATACCTGTAATCTTGATAAGGTCTATATATGTATATGTTTGTATAATTGTTATCATTGAAACATAAATTGGAGGTTTTAACAATCTCCCCTCTTTTTGATGATGACAACTGTACATTCCAATATAAAATATAAATTGAAATATTATCTATGTGAAATATTAACTATAAAATGAAAGTATTATTATGTTTGTTTATGTTTGTCTCCCTTTGCATATATGCATCTCCCCCTATGTATATGCATAAATCCCCCTTGTCCTTATCCAAATGGAGGAAAACGATATATGGTACATATATAAACGATATAAATGGTCATAGCATGTATGTCATCATTTTAGATTTATGGAAAATCAAATATGAAAATTCAAATAAAAATTTAAAAGGAATTGCAACAAAAGTTATACATAGGAAAAAATGCGCATAAGAGTTCCAAAATAAAGAAAAAGTTTAATTGTACTGATTTTGGGAATAAGATAGGTCTTCGTACCTAGTAAGTGGATGAATCCTGCTCATATATACATGGCCATGGCATCTGGTTGTTGTACTCCTCATCTACTTTAATTGAAAGGCCTTGAAATGTCATGTAATATGGTTGTTGAAAATGCGAGTATTAGAGATGTACATTTCATCACTATCTTCTTCTTCCTCGGCTTGTGCATGCATAGGAGTCTTCCTTTAGTCACCTCTTTCATGTGATGTACCTTTGGGTGAGGCTTGAGAATGGGAAAATGGTGTTTGAACCCGAAGCAGAGGTTTTGGTTTAGGCAAAGAAAATGAGCGTAAGGAAGATCGATCACGTACTTTGTGCATTAATTTCCCTAAAGTGGAGACCACTTTGTCCAAAGTATTCTCCATCTATATCATCCTAGTAGAGAAAGAGAATTCCAATCCAGTCATTTTACTATTTAAAGATCGTTGATTAGCTATGATTATTTTTTTGATTTTTGATCGCCAAATCGCGAAGAGATTCATTCGGCGTTAGTTCAACCTGGGCTTCTTGAATTTCTGAGTCCGAATAATATTCGGTACCATGACCAGAGGAAGGTGGATGTTGGGAAGGATGAGGGGAGTAGGTTTGTTGAGGAGCACTAGTTTAAGGGGGGCCATAATGTTCTTGTTCTTATTCTTGTTGTTGTTGAGTCCATTGGTTGAAGGGAATGATACGAGGTGGACTCTTTGGAAAATGCATCAGCGAAAGATATCATGGTCCACTATCTTTGGTTGGAATTTATTCGTATTGTAAGATGTATGAAAGAACTCCAAAATTTTGCAAGTTGCGCATTACATACAGAGCATAAACAATGGAACGACGATGCATAGACCAAAATCCTTTAATTTGGTCATGAATAAATCTTGCCCAATTAACCAGTAGGCGAGCAAATATTGCATACAAAGATTTATGGTCATTGGGATAAATTTGTTAGTGACTTCCTGCATAAGGAATGATGGTATTAATTATCATTCGATTTAATAGTCTAGCTCGTGGTCGAAGGTAAATGGATTTCCATTGTGGCATTTTATCTTCCCATATTTGATTGGTAACTTCATCCCTAGGTAGAAGATCGTGATTCAGTATATTAGTTTAATCAATCCCCTTACAAGAACATCCTAAAATACGACCAATGATATACACATCAATTTTAACTTCTTTACCGTAAACACTTGACCATAACCAACCATCTTCATTCTTCGGATTCCAAATCTCCAAACTATATAGATTGGAGTAGAAGAGGAAAATTGCTAGATGATCAATGATTACCTTTTTGCATCATAGCTAATCAAATTGCAACAGCTGACATCCATAGTAATTCCTAAGATTTCATATTCCATAACATTGCCAAGGCGATAAAAAGGACCTAAGTGGATCTTCTTTTGGGTAAGGTCTCGAATCGTTTGATTGCATTAGGATCATTGCGGAGCCATTAGTAAATGTGAGCTTGTGCGACTGGTGCTTAAGAGGAGGATGAAGATTGGCCTTACTTTTTCTTCTTGGATATGGTAACATTCTTGGGAGCCATTGATTTAAGAATTTGAGTGTTGCGAGAGCTAGGGTTTTAGGAATTTGGAATTAAAATGAAGGTAAAGTGAAGAGAAAGGTTAAGTTTTTTATATACGACTATTGGATATTTTTTGCCAGGGCTTAAGTGAAAATGAGGCAGAGAGATTCGACAGACATCTGTGATAGTTCCACAGACGTCTGTGGCTATAGAAGATTTAAATAGAAAGTCTTCACAGACGTCTATGTGGTTTCCGTAGACGTCTGTGGTTACAGAGAATTTTTTTGCATAGCTGATGACAGAGGTCTGTGCAATATTCACAAACGTCTGTGGTATGTAATTTCTGTCATCTTGATGAAAGTTTTAATATGAATGAATTTTTTTATTAAAATTTAAATATAATAAACAATATACATAATAAATAAATATGATGTGTGACATAAATTTTAATTTTTATCGGAGAATTCTGAATCATTGAGTTATTGTATATCCCACGAATTTGGTTCAACTTTTGTATCGTTAAGTAATGGCTTTAGTGGAGACCAACTTAGATGAGCTAGAGAGTTAATCTAAGCTTGGTTTAATGGTCCATGTTCATAAATTTCTTGGAGTAATGTTATGTGCTTTTGGAGAAGTTCTTGTAATCGAGGATACTTTTGATGTATGCAATTTTTTGTTTGTGAATGACCACAAATTGCTAGACTGCACTTTTGTAGAAAATTTAGATGAGATCCTTGACGTCGTTGCTCATAATACATTTCACGTTGAACTCCAACCATTTCTTGTTGATAGCGATATATCTAATCGACTTTGTCGATGAGAGATGTCGATTTCAGATCAATTGATCGTTTAGCTTTCTTTCCATTGGGAGAAAAGCCGGTGTGGTATATTGGTGATGCAGCAATGTTTAGAGTGACTAGATGAGTTGATGTTGGTGTGGATTTAGTTGGTGATACTTAAGTGCTATTTGATGAGAGGAATTTATAATCAATAGTTGAAGTGGAGTCATGATCGGAAGGCATTGTATTATTTGCTGTAATAATTTAGTTGTGTTTATTCATTTTAAGTAATATATAACTGAATTTATAAGTTAAAATTTAGCTATATTTAGAAAAGGAGTTGTGAAAAATGGGTAATCCATAGGAAGTTAATAGATATTGGTTTGTTTTTAACTGATTGTTATAATTTTTATGTGGTTGTTGTTAGTTCTAAAATTAGTTGTTCGATTGAAATTTCATATAAGCTATTACAAATTTAAGTGAACAAAACATTATTTCTATAACTTTAGCTAACCAATTCATTGAACGAACAAATTCTTAGATCCTGTCTTAACTTAATAAAAGTTAGTTCGCTTAATGGTTTTGTAAAAATATCAGCTATTTGATTTTCGGTATTAACAAATTCTAGAGTTATTATTTCTTCTTCAACATTATCTCTTAGAAGTGGTGATAAATATCTATATGTTTTGTTTCATGAATGATTAATTAGGTTTTTAGATAAATTTATAGCGCTAGTATTATCACAATATGTTGGAGATTTGTTTATTATTTTTCCACGGTCTTTAAGTGTTTGTTGCATATATATTACTTGAGCGCAAGCTAAGGCACCAGAAATATATTCGCCTTCACATGTTGAAAGAGAAACACAGTTTTGCTTTTTACTAAACCACGAAACTAACGATTGACCAATAAAATGGCATGTGCTACTTGTATTTTTTCTGTCCGATTTACATCCACCATATCTGCATCACTGTAAGATACAAGTTCAAATGTACTATCTTTTGGATAAAATAGACCATAATCTTTGGTGTTGGATAAATATCGAAAAATCCGTTTAACTGCCCATGATGTGATTCTTTAGGTTGTGCTTGAAATCCTGCGCATAAATAAACACTCATCATAATATCCAATCTGCTAGCGATTAAGTGTAGTAAAGATCCTATCATGTTTCGATATAGTTTTTGATCGAAATCTTTTCTATGTTCATCTGTCTAGATGAGTAGCAGTACTCATTGGAGTGGGTTTACTTGATATATTATCCATTCCAAAATGTTTTAGTAATTCTTTATAATATTTTTCTTGATTTATAAAAATTCCATTATTTAATTGTTTTATTTGTAATTCTAAAAAAGAAATTCAATTCTCCCATATGGGACATCAAATTCATCTGTCATTATTGTAGAAAATTCATTACATAAATTTTCATTAGTAGATCCAAATATAATATCATCAACTTAAATTTGAACAACTGATATACCCTTATATTTTCTTTTAATAAATAATTTTGTATCTGTTTTACCAATTTGAAAACCGAAATTAATTAAATGTTATTTTAATCGATCATACCAAGCTCAAGGTGCTTTTTTTAAACCATATAATACGTTTTTAAGTTTAAAAAAATGGTTTGGATATATTTCATGAACAAATAGTGGTGGTTGTTCTATGTAAACATTTTCTTTTACAAAACTATTTAAGAAAGCACTTTTAACATCCATTTGAAATAACTTAAAGTTATGATGACATGCAAAAGCAAGTAATATTCTTATAGCTTCAAGACGTGACACAAGTGCAAATGTTCTTCATAATCAATTCTTTCTTTTTGATTATATCTTTGTGCTACTAAGCTTGCTTTATTATATATAATATTTCCATTTTCGTCAGCTTTGTTTTAAAAACCCATTTTTTTCGAATTACCGACCGATCATTCGGCCTTGGTACTAATTCCCAGACATTATTTCGTTCAAATCGATCAAGTTCTTCTTGCATTGCTAAAATCCAGAAATCATAATTTGATTCTTCCTTGTAATTTTTGGTTCAAAATTAGATATAAATGCTACATTACTCATTTGATTTATTTGTCTTCCAGTCGAAACTTTGTTATCTAAATTTTTAGTTATGTTATCAATAGGATGATCTTTTAAAATACGGGTTGGTGATTTCAAACTACTGTTATTTTGAATATCATTATTATTTTCATTTATTGTTTCAATGGTTGTATTATGATCAGTCAAAAATTTCATCGTCATATTTATTTATATTTCTAAAGTTTTCATCAAACGTGACATGATGACTTTACTCTATAACATTTATTCGTTTGTTAAACATTAAAAATTCTGTAAGCTTTACTTTGATCGGAATATCCAACGAAAATTCCTTCATCTGCTTTTGAATCGAATTTATCAAGAGTATCTTTTGCATTTAGTATAAAGCGTTTTGATCCAAATATTCGAAAATATGATACTTTGGTTTCCTTTTGTAGAACATTTAATAACATGTATTTTTAATCGTAAGTCTAAGAGTTACACGGTTTAATATGTAACATGCAGTAGCAATTGCTTCAGCCTAAATTTTTTTGGTAAACCACTGCCATTTAGGGATGTTTGAGCATATTCTTACAAGATGCGATTTTTTCTTTCAACTACACTATTTTGTTGTGGTATTCATGGAAATGAAAAATTATTAGTAATTCCCTTTTTGTTACAAAATTTGTAAATAGTTCATTTTCAAATTCTCCACGGTGATCACTTCTTGTATTTTTTATTTTTAGATCCATTAGAGTTTTCGTTCGTTTAGCAAAAAATTTAAAATTTCGAATGTATCGCTTCTATGCTTTAAAAATAGCGTCTAAATATATCTTGAAAAATCATCTACAATTACAAAGACATATTTATTATGATTCATCAAATGTACTTGAATTGGACCAAATAAGTCCAAATGAAGTGATTCAAGAGGTTGTTTAATAGAGATTTACTTTTTAGATTTAAACGAGCTTTTCTTTAATTTTGCAAGTTGACATGCATCACATAGATTTTTAACTTTGAAATTTATCTTGGAGAATCCACTTACCAAATTATTTTAGCTAATTTGTTTATATATATGAAATTTATGTGATAAAATCTTTTATGCCATATCCATAGATCATCATGATTTGCGGTTAAGCATAAGCCATTATTATGATTAATATTCATGTTTAGAATATAAATATTTCGATTTTTTATTTCTTAAAAAATTAAAGTTTCATTTTGATCATAGATATTGCGTTTACCTTTTTCAAGATCAATTTTAAATCTCTTATCGCATAATTGGCTTATACTAAGTAAATTATGTTTAAGTTTCTAAGTAATAAAACATTTGAAATAATAGAAGTAGATATACTGACATTGATGACGTTTCCAATTCGGATAACATATCCTTTGGAATTATCCCCAAAAGTGACTGTGTCACCATCCATGTAAGTAATATTTGATAACATATGTGCATTTCCCGTTATATGTTTGGAGCATCCATTATCGAGTATCCATTTCTCCTTATTAGTTTTATTCTTGGGTACTTGCAAAATAATAAAAAGTTTTATTTGGTACCCAATTTCTCCTTTAAGGTCCTATGTGTTAGTAGGAGAAGATAGCCATACCCATGAGGGTTTGAAACCTTTAGAGATGTAATTTTCAATGTGAACTATATCTTTTAGATATACATCTATGTTTTTTTATTTAATCAATTTTTTATTTGTTTTAGGAATCCATATTTTATTTATTTTTATTTCCTTATTTTCGTGTTTAGATTTTTTTCTTCTAAAATTTGTATATAATGTACTATACTTCTTGAATCTTTGATTATTATTAGTAGCTGGGTTATTTGTAGAATGTTTATGAATTTTTCCATTAAATCCTAATCCCTTCCTGTTTTCTGATAGTTTTGAAATCTTTATCAAATTATCTAGATTTTTCTTTCCTTTATTAAATCTTGAAACATTATTAGTAATTTTATCTTTACTTTTGAGATCAAAATTTTCCAGCTTAGTCTAATTCTAAATTTTTCTTTAATTCATTCTCTTATTTTCCATGTTTATAATTCTCTATTTTGTTATTCTCTATATCATGTGTTAAAGTAGCATTTTGAGATGATAATTTTCTACATTCTTTTTGTGCTGATTCTAATTCATTTTCTAAAATAATTTTTTCATCTTTTATCAATCCAATTTCTAATTTAGCTCTATTTAATTTCCCCATATTTTCTTTACTTATTTTTTTTTAATTTTCTATACTTGTCATCTAAATCTATAATAATTTCATCATATGTTAAATATGGACGTACCTCATTTGTGTTAGCCATGAAGCAAACATTTGCTTGTTCTGAGTCACTGTTGCTATCAGATGACGAGGAAGAGCCAGAATCATCCCAAGTTACTTGAAATGCTCTTCTCTTTTTCTTAAAATTTTTGAATTGTTTTATATTTATCATTTTTTAGTAGTGGACAATCTTTCTTCACATGGCCAAATTTATCACACCTGAAGCACTATATTGATGTTTGACTTGAGGAATTTGTGTTGTTATTATTTTGAAATTTTTTCATCTTTTGAACTTCTTGAACTCCTCGATTTTTTTGTAATTTTTGGCTATGAAAACAATCTCATCTTCTTCCAAGTTGGAGTTGTCATTACTTGCCTGAAATGCGATGTTTTTCCTTTCTTGATTTTGTTCTTTCTTGCCTTAATATTAGCTTCATACGACACCTGATTTCCTATTAACTCTTTGAATTTGAGTTAGGAAAGATCGCTAGTCTTTGATGGCAAAAACTTTTCTTCCCTATTCTTTTGTCAAAGAGTTCAAATTCATGTGACTAAATCAAAATCAGTGAATTTAATTCCTACTCCCATAAGATCGTGCTGTATAGTTTGAAATCTAGCATACATTTCAACAATTGACTCATTTGTTTTCATTTTAAAGGATGGAAATTGATTTTGTAGAATAGAATTTTTTTTGGCTTAACTTTGTTTGTTCCTTCATGAGTAATTTGTATTGTACACCATATATCATAAACAGTAGTGCAAAACATGACTCGTGAAAATTCATTTTTATCGAATGAGCAAAATAAAACATTCATAGCTTTGGCATTATTAGATGCCTCGCTTTTTGTACGTCAGTCCATGTGCCAATATCAGTGTCAAGTGCTTTGTATTTATTTTGAGTTGCTAGCTACATTTCTAATCCATTTGCTTCCATAAAAATTCGCATGCATGTTGACCAATAAGCATAATTAGAACCAGTAAATAGTGGGGACGAGCAGTTGATTGACCTTCTTGAAATGTACTTGCCATTTCAATAATTTCAATTATGTATTACTATAGATTGAAATGACCAAGCTTTGATATTAGTTGAAGTCATGTGGATCGTATGCTATCTAACTTGTGTAGAATATGCAAGTATATAAATCAATGCAATAGTAGACAATAAATAGTAAAATATAAAAAGCATGCAAACCAGGGTTTTTATACTGGTCCGGACCTTCGGTCCAATTTCCAGTCTCGAAGATCCCTTTAGGTATTTCCTTTAAACAAATTACTCTCACTTTGCTTGGAGGAATAGGCTAATACAAAAGTATGTCTAGTAATATTATGTTCCAGTAACACAATTTTTGACTTACAGTACAAATCTTCCTATGATCTCCTTTGAGTATATGAATATGGTTGCTTTGAGTTGAGGGAAGTGATTTAACCAAAATTCTATTTTGGTTATAATGGTTTGAGAGTATGTAAATAGTATATACACAGGAGAGTGCTTAGAAATCAAGAGAGTAAAGAATATATTAATTCAAGTTCAGCGATTTCTACATCTCAATCAAAGTAGTATTTATAGATTCAAAAAGTTGCAGATGAAGAGTTGTTTCTCTGTGAGAAAGTCTGTTCATTTTAGTGGCCACAACTCTTCATTAAAAGGTGATTTCCTTTTGATTAAAAATAGAAGTGTCTTTCAAATGCGATAGTTTTTCCCATGACAGACTTCTGTGGTAAAATCCTTAGACGTTTGTAACTTGTTTTAATCTTTAACCCGAGAATTGTCACAGACGTTTGTTGTTTTATCACATACGTCTATGAGGTGTAAACAGTTTTTCACCTTAATTTTGTTGTACATGAAATTATGTGTGCTCATGTATGCATATATACTCAAGGAGATCTTAACATTATTATATCTAAGACTCTTATATAGTAGAATAACCTTATTGTCAATGAATCTTCATTTCTCTTTGAGTTTCAATATCTTTGAGCATGATGTCTTCTTATAGCATATACCTACAATCTTGATAAGGTCTATATATGTATATGTTTGTATAATTTTTATCATTGAAACATAAAGTGGAGGTTCTAATAATTTGATTAGCTTTCACATCTATACATGCCCGATTAAACTCCTTTCTCAGAGATTGTCTATGGTCTCTTCCAATCATTCATGGTTTCGACTTTTGAAGGACCTATAGAAAATCCTTTCTTTGAAACCACATGGCATAGGAATTTCATTTTCGTTTTCTGAAAATGACACTTGGAAAACTTTGACTTCAACTTCTGTTGTATCAAGGTCTCTAAGACCAATCTAAGATGATTTTCATTCTCTCTCTCATTCTTAGAATATATCAAAATATCATCTATAAAAACCATCATAAAGCTGTCCAACTAATCGCAAAAGACCTAATTCATTAGATCTACAAAGAAAGCCATAGCATTGGTCAATCCAAATGGCATAACCGACCACTCATATGAACCATACCTTGTATGAAATGTAATCTAAGGAATACACTCCTTGACAATCCTTAGTTGATGGAATCTCGTTGTCAAATCTAATTGTGAGAATACTTTTGTAACAACCTGCACCGCAATTAACCTAAATTTTCGCTAAATCGAAAACATAACCCCACCAAAGTATGGATAGTTGGTTTGGTATCCTGCAATTAAAATAATGAATGTATATCAGTACACTTAAGACACAAATAAGAGCGAGATAAATAAAATATAACAAGTCACAAAACTACTAATCAAGGTTTGACGCTTCTAAGGTCAAGTGTCCTTCTTAGCACCATATATGCCTAGTATTAGTTTCTGTCCTTTAAGATATGATATGGGTTGTAATGAGGAGGGGGTCAAAAAAAACTTTCTGGTGATTGGTAAAATTATACACTTTGTACGTAACACTAGTTTATGCCGATTATCTTCCATCTCTCATTATGTCGTTTTATTTTTATTTAGTCATCTCAACTTCCAATACATGTAAGATACGTCCCATCTACCCATACTAGACTATAACTATATTTAACTACCACAGTTCCCTATTTGACCAAGATAAATCCCTGCTAGTATCTGTAATTCTGCACTACCGGACATCGTTATCAATGTCTGGGCTAAATTATCTACATACAAAGAAGAACCTCCCGTAGTGCCTTGCAACGACGTCACTATAATTTAGCCGTATTCTATCTCACTTCTCTTTGAGGATTTACTAACTTGTCTGCTTCTTATTATGGACTCAGCTCTATGGACTACCCCACTCATTTTGGAAAGAACTCTATTATGGTTAACTAGCTATGCCCCAACACCAAACTAGCAAACAACTATAGTCTTGCATTACCCAATGTGGTTTACCAATAGAAGGCACAGCCCATTAGGTGTAACCATATCTTTTCCGTTTTGATCGCTCGGGACCGATGATGCACCGATCTTATGTAGCTCCTGCTCCTGATATGGTGCCTGCACCTGGTAATACAACATCGAGCTGCTCACTGTCCTATTTAGATTACCCAACACAACCAATGCAATACCCCCTTTCATTTTTGAACCAGACTCCTCTTACTATTAGGGTATTTCTTCATCCATACAAAATGTATACTCCCCATGGATCCTATGGTAGGATATGTCTCATGTCAGTATGATGTATACACAACTGCTGGTAGCCCTTTACGGTGGACAGACTTCCATTATTTAACACTACCGACTTTACATTCCAAACCATACTAATGACTAATGTCATTCTTATGTATTCAAGTTATTTACATATTTACGTAATTCACACCCATCATAAACGCATACTTTAGGCTACGTGTATATATATCTTCATTTATTCTTGTTCAATTATCGTGCCCCTACCGTTTACTATTGACAATATTTCTTTACTTTTCTATGCATTTACATCCTATTTAATCTAAGGTCATTTACTGCTTTCTTTTAGATATCTTTTCATGATTACTATAATTCATTGTCCATTTCTTATTTATCGTCTAAAGTGTCATTAGTGTTCATAAATCTTACATAGTTTTACTTTCCAATTACTCTTATCCAATTGCATATTTTGAGTTCTATTTTTAACTATTTTTCTTATTCCTATCTACTTCACTTTTTATTACACTCAGGGACCTTATACTTTAATGCATTAGGACTACTTTCCCTTTTTAAAAGGAATTGTCAACGTTATAATTCTTTATGAATTACTTAGAAGATGATCTGTGTTTTGTATGAAATTACAAGGAATTATATTTTATTTCTTTATTGAAATAGACTATACAAAAAACACGGTTTCCCTTAATTTATATATATATATATATATATATATATATTACATTTTCATTCCTTATTATTTCAAACAATACACCTATATTTGTAACTTGGATGATTCATAGTGACTTGTAATATCACCCATTTTCATTTCAATGAATTAAAATATGTCAAATCCTAACCTACTTACAATCAATCCCAATAATAGTCAAATCAAATATGGAATCCTACACATAACCAATTTTCATTAATCTATTCCATAATCAATTTCCGTTACATATATTCCATAATAAATTTCATTAAAACCGTTCCATAATTATTACATGTACACATTGTATTATCCAGTTCATTATTTATCATTCTAATCAATATGCATAGACAATAAATTATCTAAACTGAGATTTGTATCTAATCATTATGCTTTTACAATTAAATATCGAAAACCGATTATGCAACGACCCATTAAATTAATAATATTAAATGAATTGAATTAATATAATTTCTAATCTAATCTAATTTAGAATAAATGTAGAAATTTGGTATAGTAGTTGTAATTTAGTGTAACAATAAAATTTTATGACAATAGATTTGGATAATGTAATTTGTCACTTTTTGTTAAAAAGTAAATTATAAGAAATCAATAAATGTTGAATTGAAAATATTAATAAAAATATTAACTAAAATGAGATTCATTAATATAAAATCAGTAGTGAAGAGGTTACCTTTGGTTGTAATAAAGGTGAATTCTATTAGTGGATGTCAACACTTAATAAAATTTATTTAGAATAAAAAGGTTTCAAATGCATGTTTGCATTGAATATGTAATTGATGGATTAAGGGTAAGTAATTAGAATTTAATCCTATAAGATTTGGAACTAAATGTATAAAGATAATTTGGTAGAAATAATTAATTAACCTCTTAATTGTGCATACCCAATATAATATAAATAACAACAGGACTAGAACTTGATTTGCCTAGGTATGTATATAGGTTTATAAACTATAACCAAGTGAGAAATTTGGTAGTAAATAGGGGATAAGTTGACTAAGGAAATTAGTAATTTAATAAATGAATGCATAGTAAGTAAGTGGAAATGTATGCATAAAAATATTTTCATATATGGGATAATTACAAAAGTTTACCCATTTATCTAATGTATATAATTGAATCTAAATTTAGGGCAACATTTTGTTATTGATGGTATAAGTGAATTTGAATAAAAGGGTAAAAATTTATGTAGATTCAACATGTATTGAGTATATAGCTAAGAAGGGCATTCGATGTAAATGAATCTAAATTAATGTGTCTAGTCAATAAAGGAGAACTTTAAGGGAATAAATATAAATGAATGTATTTGGGGAATGGAGTCCTTTTATATGTTGAATAGTATAACGTTGTTATTAAGAATGAACGTTACTTTAGTAATTATTAATATGGTAACGGAAGAGTGTATAAATTTTATAGTAACGTAAAAACGTATTGTAAGATAATAATTAAGTGTAGACTTATAAAATATATTTATGACAACAAATTTTGTAAGTTATTTATTCTATTAGTTGTTAAGTTTTATTTATGTGTAAGTTAACAATATTACAATTCAATTGAATACAGTAATTTATGCAAACAAAGGATGAAAATTTGGAAGTATTACTGTAGTGATATATATAAGAAACGGTAACTTTGTAGTTGGAGAATAATTGATTTATTTGTGAGTTGTAATCAAATAGAGTCAAATTTATTAGAATTTATTGCAATTTATGGGATTAATTGCAGTAACCTTTGAAGATTTATTCACTAAAATAATTGACGATGGAAATTATATGTAAATTTGCTTTTAGTTAATTTAAAATATCCAGAGGGCTAGAAATGACACAAATCTACTAGTTTAGAAATTTACAATAAAAAGTGGTAAGTAATTTTTCTAAATATTTAGATAGTAGGAAGATGTAGATTTAGATGGAATTTATTATTTAACTATTTCATAAGTTGAGATCTAAGTTTAGAATTGAGATTTTTAATGTATAGATATTGAGCCAATGTTAGTTTCATTAAATTGACATCAATGACTTTGAATAATAGAAAGAAAGTGAATTTAATAAATTTAATCAAACGTATAATGTTGAATTTATTAAAAATTGGAATTTAACCTTTAAGTAAGGATTAACATCTAAATTGATGAATAGAACAACTATGTATTGACTGTTTAGAATTGGAGTAAATAATTAAGAAAATTTAAAGGGAGAAAATTTGGTCAATTTTTGAATTTAGATGTAAAAATTGGATTTTTATAATTTATTTAATTTATTTAATGAATATTAAAAATAGCCATTTTGGCCACGGACTCGGATTTCGACGAAACCAGTTTCATCGGATCCGTATCGGTGAATTATTATAGGGTTTCAAGTTTTGTATCGATCGGACTTGTCGTTTGATCGTACGGGCGTGAAACGCCTTGAAATCAATTTGAAATCAATTTGGAAATTTTGTTTTCAGCACAACTTCTTCATACGATCAAATTTGGACGTGAAACTTTTTCCATCACGTTCAGAATATTTTAAAATACCTATTTGGATATATGGGTTTAATAAATTTTGTTCCGGAGGCTAAACGGGCTTTTTGGGCAATAGTTTGTGGCTACGTTCATCCTTCTTGTCTATACGCTCTAACCCAACCCTAACTATAAATATACAGTTATAAACCCTAGCTCCATCCTATTGCCATTGGCTGTACGTGCATTTTTCTTCATCTCCTTCTCAACTCCTCATTCTAATGGCAGAAAAAAAACCTAATTCTCAAATTCCAAAAAAATAATTTCAATTTCAAAAAAAAAAAAAAAATTGCGGATCTGCAGCAGCTTCTTGTCGCGCTTCGGGTTTCAGGGGAGAAAACCCTAGAGCAACTTCGGGTCAGGAAGAAAATGACTCGGGTCGCTCCGGGTCGTTTTGGCGAAAACTCCAAGCAAGCACCGGGGAATTGAGGCGGCGCACCGAAGTCGAACCCGAAGTCGTCCCAGGACCAGAATTTTTCATTTTTCAAATTTTCATAACTTTTGCATACGAGCTCGGATTCGCGCGCGGTTTGTTTTGATGGGATCGTATCGGAATTTCTGACGTTTTGGCACTAGTTTGGATGAATTTGGAGACTATCCAATTTTTGGGTTTAAATTGGATTTGAATTCGATTTAAATTCCAAAGGTGAGTGTTTAAACCCACTCACAACTACTAGAAGCTTTTATGTTTGTTAAATTAATTTTAGAAATGAATATAAATTTATTTATGAGTATTTGGCATGTTTATTTCACTCATATTTGTTGAATTGCATTTATTAAATTTAACTGTTAATTTAATTTATTTATTGCGTATTAATTGATAGTTAGAATTTATTTGTTTGCCTATAAACTGCTAGTTAACAGTTATATAGATTATTACTGAATATAAACTGTAGATTAATATTTGTTAAATTTAATCTGAATAAAATTGCCAGTTATTACCTGTTATATATTATAAAATATAAATTGTTATTGATTGATATTGCTTGATGATTGTGATTGGATGATGGGTGATGTTGATGGATGTTTTATTGTATATCATTAAATTGCAAATTATCATGCATATTTCCTTTCATTCGGGATTGTGGTTTGAAATGCCGCAAAATTTTATATCTTTTAAATTGCGG
The DNA here is from genome assembly GCA_030765085.1 of Allium cepa. Lineage (NCBI taxonomy): Eukaryota > Viridiplantae > Streptophyta > Magnoliopsida > Asparagales > Amaryllidaceae > Allium > Allium cepa. Next base: position 182,255,367 of record CM060929.1, on the reverse strand, counting down.
ATTGAAATGATAAATATCCGTATCACTTGACCATAGGATAGAAAATTATATACAGGCACCGCGGTCTATATATAACTATTTTAATGTGATTTCTATGGTTTGGATGGAATACGGTTTATAATAATCTTAAATTTTATATTGTATAAATATTATTCTTCCATATATATATATATGAAGTTGAAAATTTTGAAATTAAAAGGTGTATAAATCTCTTTATTAAAAATGGAATTTTTTTTTAAGAAAATGGAGTTTGATAATTTATATCATATGTTTAAATGTTAAGTTTGGAAATTTTAAGATATGATATTTATAATTGGATTTTTCCCAAGATAAATTGAAATGAATATTCTAGTATAATTTAAATTGAAAAAAAATATATATTTTATTACTAGAAATTGGAGTTTTATTTATTTATGGATTTTATGTGAATATTCAAGACTAATTAATAGAACATGCGATTTGTTAAAAGAATAAAATCCAACTTTAGTTTGAAATATTAATACTCCAAATGGATATACGTATATATATATAAATTGAAGTGGTTTTGGAACTTGAGAGAGATAATACAAATTTTGGTTTAGACTTTAATAAAGAAATGTATTTGTAAAGCCATGAGAACTATTTTCTTTACAAAGTAACATTTAAGTTAAACCTTTTAATTCATATACCGTTGAATATCCAAACCATTCAAGTTTTAAAAGTTATGGTTTTAAATTATGATTTTCAAAATATTATGCTTTGAAAATATTTGATTTTCAGACGTTATGAAGTTAAAGCATTATGATTTTGGAAAAGAATTATATTTGGGATAAGTGATAAAATATGGTTTTGGGTTTTAAAATGATATCGTATTCATAATTTTAAAATGGAAATGTTTATTCTGGTTTTAAAGTATGAGCTATTTTTAAATGACCGCGGTGTTATAATAACGATGGGTTGGCAAAGAGACCGGGATCGGATATGGACATACTCTCTGTCGATACCGAAAACCACTTTGACTAACCGTGTACGCGGTGGAGATTCCAGAATGAAGTAAGTGGTGGTGACGTTTCCTGTAAGGTAAATACGTGGACCCGACTCCCGTGAGTTGGCATAAGGTGGCTAAAAACAGGAGCGATTCTCAGGCCAATGAGGTCATTCCTCTGATCGGACCCTCCTCTTCGATATTATACTTTGACTTGGATTGATTCAGTGGCCACTTCTATATTTTGATTTTGGGGAGTTAGTCCGAGGTGGGCGGTAACTGCGGCTACGCGTTTCCACCAGCCTGGATAGCAATTGGTATATCTACCCTGGCATTGCCTAGTTGTGCCGTGTCACCTACCATACCGAGCCTTTACTATGAGTTTCTATTTGTGTCGTACCTATGGAGTATCCTCTGGTAGCCTCCCGATCAGGAGGTATTATGGTACTGTATAGACTATTGGCATTTTACGTGTTAAGGTGGAAAATGTAAAGCCTTAACGCTATTTAAAAGTAAGTTTATTTTATGAATAGACACTATTATAATAGCGCAATATACTACATAGTAAATAGTTTAACGGATCCTTAGGAATATAAATCCCGAACATCTCTTGAGTTACTGTACTCATATTTATTTCTGTTAATTTAACTCACATAAGATCTTTTAGTCTGACTCGAGTGTTTTTGTCTTTTCAAATTCGCTCGGGTCAGTCCGAGCGTTTCAGGATCGAAGACTTTAGCTTTGAAGGACGAAGACGAAGGAGTCGTATTATTATTATATATAGTATTGCACCACACTCATACTGTTCCGCTGCATTGATTGTATTGGTATGTGTAACTCTGATATTTATTGTATAAAGCAAATCAAGTGTTTGTAAACTGTTTTGAACTGTATATTTATTATTATATTTTATCCTTCCGCTGTGAGATTCTGTTTTGTTTTTATTTCTTCTCTGTTTTTCTTATTTACCCCATAACAATCCGCCGTATGCTTTGAATTTGCACGTGTGTCGGTTTAAAGTGTGCGAAAAGGCGGGATGTTACAGATTATAAAAAGGTATAAATGAAATAGATCATAATGATATATTATAAAAAATGTAATTTTCCCACTCACCTTGCTTTAGCTTTTCACTTCTCTAGATTTAGTTCCATTCCTTTTTTATTTGACTCCCTTTTACATTAAATCCAAAGTATAAAAAGGGCATACACCTACTAGAATTAAAGATCTCAGAAAATGATTGAATAGAATTTAGATTAGAGCTTAAGATTCATATTTTTACCTTTCTTATTACGTCCTGAATCGATCCTATTCTTCTTTTCTCTTATTCTCTGCTTTTCTCCACCTATATATATATATGTGTGTGTGTGTGTGTGTGTGTGTGTGTGTCTATAATATAAAAAATTATTTTACTAAAACAGCATTTTCCTAACTAACCGTATTTTATTTTACTGTCACTTCTTCTATAAAGTAAAATCCATACTATTCATCTGTCAACTATTCTCCTATGTCAAGTATGTGATATTTTCAAAATTTGAAAATTTTCAATTCAAAAATGCTTTTATATTACTTCTTAGATATCAAATAAAATCTTGAATTTCAAAAAAAATTCAAAACATTTTGCGAAGATATTTTTATTTTTTAAAAGTGTACATAAATATAGGTTTAATAAGTTTTTTCACATCCTATGAAATTGGGGTTTAGTCAACCGTTTAGCGTTTATGATAAACTTTATTCAATTATGCGGTAAATTTTAAGTTTCTCAAAACCTTTTCAATCCTTTTTTATTATCAACTAGCACACAAGTTCAACTATAAATTTCAATGTGAAGGGACATTGATCCGCGGCTTCACAACATCCTTTCCCTATCTTCCGCTCATCGAAACTTATTTCTGAATTTTTCGAAACTTACAATCTTATTTCATTTCTGTTTTTAGCAGTCAATTATATAAATTTTCTTAATTTATTTCTTAACTTCCGTCTTTACTAATTTCTTTTCTTTTGCATTAGCTAACCATATTTATTTTTGAATTTCCTTTTCTTACTGTTTTCCCATAACGTTGCGGTCGACACCGAATATACATTAAAAAGAACATTTCATACAATATCGTACGGGCATTAACACCGTAATATGGATATGCTTACAACCCAACCTAAAAAGAACAACTGCTGGAAGCTTTCCAACATGTCATCCTTATGCAATCCTTATACCTTAACTTTTCTTTATGGCTTCTGATTAATAAGGTCTATTCATAACTTCCATCATTATACCCGATCATGGAATAAACTATGCATCCTCATACTGTAATGAATAGAAAATACAAACTATGCACATTTTGAATAACTAATTGGAAACTGGCTTGATGGAACAACTTTTCCAACCCCTATCTTGCCTTCCATAACTTTGAGTCTACCAATATCCTATATGTATGTTTGCCACCTCATAATAATCTGTTACCATCTTCTTTTATTTTGAATCCCTTGATAGTATTGTCCAATCTTAGTACTTATTTACTTATCTTCAACACTTTATTCGAGCATATGCTAGTACTAATAAAAGCATACTTTAATGCCATTTATCATCCATTTACGGGTTATTCTCATGGTTTGCACACATGTCTAACAAAATATTCCTCGGTTCTCACTATTATTCTTTACACTTTACGAGGATTCCTTATTACGACTCCATGAGTGATCTTTTCTACCTTCTTCATAGCCTTACCCTCCGACCCATCTTACCTAGGCACTCATTCCTATTTACTCCATATTTAAAATTTTGGTTTGGCCTTAGCCATCTTTTAAAAATTAAAACTCCAAATTTTTTGAAACTCTCAATCCCAAAACCCTTGCCTTTAAAAGTGCAACTTAGAAACCTTTTATTAAATTCAAAAGTACTTGGTCTCTTAACTTTTAAAAATTATAATTTAATATATTTTAATTTATCTTATTAATTAGATCTAAGGAAATTGTTAACAAATTTAATTTTAAAAAGTTTCTTTCCTTTTTCTTTAAGTCGATCTTTTCTTTTAAAGACCGTTTTAACTTTTACTTAAATATTTTTTGGATTTTTAGTTCAAACTATTTATTATACCAAACCATTTTTTCTGAAAAATATATTTAACAATGATTTTAAAACATCTTTTTATAATTTTTTAACAACAAAACTGGACTAGACAAGGACAACCCTCATTCCAATATTTTCTTATCACTCTCGTTACTTTCAACCATAATAGAGGTTCTACTAGCATATTAGGAGGACTTCTAAAAGATATGTGCCATTATTGCATAAAATATGAAAACTGTCCAAAAAAATTCTTTTTAATCTTTTATATTAGATTAATCGCATTATTTCATATAAATTTATAATATTGTTTTTATATTTGCAGTACTATTACGATTCAACTTTTCTCAACCGAAACTGGACTAATTCCAACGGTCTTTCTATTACTTTACTGTCTTTTTTATTGAACCATTGAAACGCGTTCGCCTATATATTTGTTTTAGAGTTTTAAATCTTCTTTCCCGTACTATTTACCCTATTTCCACTTGTACTACTCCTTATTGTCCACCACTAAAAATGTTTCTACATCTTAATTTTTTTCATTACATAGAAACCTACCTGTTATATTACTCTACCATATTTTTTCAAAAGAAATAGCTTTTTACAAAATATTCATTACTGAAATTTTGGATTTTAACAAATTTTAATTTCTACTAGAACTTTACACTTTTCTTTATTTATATTGAAACAAGTGAGCTATATACGGTTTATAATTTTTCAAACATTAGATTTGTAAAACCTATTTATAAAAAAAATTAGTTTAGCAAAATATTATCTTTATATATACATTTTAAAATCCATATTTGCTTACTTTTTCAAACATATTAATTATATATTTTTTTCTCAACTTTTAAAACGACTTTCTATTAGGTTGGACTCATAGTGTATTTCTATTTGTCCTTTCAGTAGAACTTCAACTCTTCAACTGATTTACTTATCTTCTTTTCCAATATTAGAAATTGGGCTATTAACTTGAAGTGACCACTTCACAACTTCCTTTTCAAAACCAACTGATTTCAAATATCTATAACATATGGGTTCTACCTTTCCCTTATCTAGGCCTACTATACATCATCAATTGGCGATCATATAGGGATGTATAACCATTGGGCTAGTGGGGCCTAAATAGGGAGTCATATGCTATCCAGCTTCAGAGACCTTTCATATGTTAGAACCTTAATTGTTGGATTTTAATGACAACAATTATACAATTATGTCAAAGAATTTCTAAGCTAATTTTCAGGTACATAACATCAAAAAGAGATAAACAAATACGTTCAAAATGAAGATACGGTGACAAACAAAGTTTTATTAGTCATAGAGTGTCGTGTCTAGAGTTTACAAATGTTAAAATCTTCTCCAAATGGTATACACACATATACATTCATTTTTTAAATGAAAAATCAAGTTTTCAAAAATTGCATGGAGCGGAGCTCGAACCCGGGTCTCTAGTTTAGAAAGCAAGTGCTCTAACCAAATGAGATATGATACTTTTTGTTACAGGCTAAGTTCAGACGTCTGAAATACTTCATTCAGACGTCTGAATGCTGAAACTAGAATATTGTTTCACAATATTCAGACGTCTGAATGAAAATATTCAGACGTCTTAATAAGGCCAGAAATAGCCAATTTCCTTGCTGTTTGCGTTTCAACTTAATTCAGAAGTCTAAATTATTCAGTTCAGAAGTCTGAATATTGTTTAGTGCAAATTCAAAAGTCTGAATTATTCAATTCAGAAGTCTGAATATTGTTTAGTGCAAATTCAAAAGTTTGAATTATTCAATTCAGAAGTCTGAATATCTACAACGGCTATATTTTCAAATAGGCACTTCCTTTCATGAAGAGATGCGTCCTTCATTTCAATAGATATGACCATATCTCTTCATGATAACTCTTCACGAACAATGCACCTATTTATAATCTATATAAACACATTAGAAACATGTTTTCATAACATGAATTCAATCTATTCTTACTCTACTCTTATATTATTTGATTTTAATACTCTTGTGCATTAAATTTCATACAAATTCATTCTATTACTTCCTTATTCTTCACGTATTCATATAAATATATATATATATATATATATCATAGAGGAGAAGATTATAGGCAGATTGTACTTAATTGACTTATCAGTGTTATTTAAGAACATGCTACAGTCAGATACATTTGATTTTTGTAAAGAAGTCCTGTTCGGTTGCTCATGCAGTTGAAGTCCTATTCGGTTGCTTAGGCGGGTGAAGTCCTGTTCGGTTGCTCAGGCAGTGTAAACCTGTTCCTCCGGGTTAAGTAAGGGTTGTTGTAGTTGGAATTCCAGAAGGAGTCTGGGACTGGACGTAGAACGGGAAGTTCGAACCAGTATGAAAATTCCTAGTGTGCTTATTTTATTTTACTTATTCATATTGCTATAGTAACTTAGTTTATTTCCGCACTAGTATAATATAATTCCATATAGCACGATCCACACAGTATTTTCATTTGGTATCAGAGCATAGCACCGTATATTTTCACCATATGCAACTACTCTATAGTTGGAATTCTTTTGATTTTGGGTATAATATTTTTAGGCAAAATACAAATACGTTCACTTAATGTTTTCTAATTTTTAAGATCGACTAATCTAAGCTCTGATACCAAATCTAGAAACCCGCACCCCCAATGGGCCTGAATTTTTGCTAAATCGAAAAACTAAGTCCACCAAAATATGAATCATTGTTTTGGTATCTAGCAACTAAAACAATGAATGCATATCAGAGCAATACGATACAAGTCACAGCGGAATAAATAAAACATAATAAGTCGCATAACTACTGACCAAGATTTGACACTTCCTAGGTCAAACATCCTTATCAGTACCGTATATGCCTAGTACCAAATCTGTCCTTCAAGGTTTCATGTGGATTGTAATGAAGAGGGGTTCAGAACAATGTTTTGGTGACTGGTAAATTATATACTTTGTACATAACACTAGTTTATGTCGATTGTCATCCATCCCTTTTTTTGTCTTTTCATTTTTAATTAGTTGTCTCGACTTCTCATACACGTACGATTCAACCCATCTACACATACTAGGCTATAGCTATGTACCCATATATATGTAAGTACCATGGTCCCCCATTTGACCATGATATTATCCCCACTAGTATTCGTAATTCTGCATTGTCGGGAATCATCATCAACGTCCATGTCAAATTACCCACATTCAAAGTAGAACCTCCCATAAGTGCCTAATAACGGCATTACTATAGTTTAGTCGTAGTTTATCTCGCTTCGCTTTAGAGATTAACTTAGTTGTTTGCTTCCTATTGTGGAATCAACTCCATGGACTACCTCATTCATTTTGGGAAGAAACTACGTCATGGGTTAACTAAGCATTCCCTAACAACAAAGTAGCAAACAACTATAGCCGTGCATTACCCAACGTGACCCACCCTAGTAGGAGGCATATCTCATTAGGTTTAACCCTATCTTTCCCATTTTGACTGCTCTAGATCGATGACACACCCAACCTATGTAGCTTCTACTCTTGATATGGTTCCTGCACCTGCTAAAATAGCGTCGAGCTGCTCATCATCCTATTTAGATTGCCTAACGCAATTAAGACAATACCCCTTTCCAACTTCTAAAACAGGCTCTTCTTACAATTGGGCTATTCCTTCATCTATACGCAAGTGTATACTCTCCATGGGTCCAATGGATGGATATGTCTCACATCAATATAATGTATGCACAACTGCAAGTAGTCCCTTATGATGGGAAGACTTCTATTGTGTAACACTATCGACTTTGCATTCCAACCAATACTAATGAATAATGTCATTCTTATCTATTTAACTTATTTACATACTTATGTAATTCACACCCGCCATAAATGCATACTCGAGGCTATATATATGTGTGTATCTTATCTATATATATCTTCGTTCATTCTTGTTCAATTACTATGCCTCTACTGTTCATTATTGACAATATTTCTTTACTTTTCTATGTGTTTACGTCTTATTTAATCTAAGACCCTTTCCCACTTTCTTTTAAATACCTTTTCTTAATCACTGTGATTCGTTATCCAATTTTATTTATTGGCTGAAGTGTCAATAATGTTCAACGAGTCTTACATTATTTTACTTTCTAATTACTTTTGTCCAATTGTGTATTTTGAATTCCCTTTTTAACTACTTTTACTTAAAAGATGGTTTGTGTTTTGTGTGAAATTACAAGGAATTATATTTTATTTCTTTATTGAAGTAGATAGTACAAATATGGGGATTCCTTATTTTTTACATATCTTTCTTTACAATTGCGTTCCTTATTGTTTTAAACAATACACCTGTATTTGTAACTTGGATGATTCATAGAGATTTATATTACTATGGCTTCTCATTCCAATGAATTAAAATATGTCAAATCTTAACCTAGTTACAATCAATCTCAATAATAGTCAAATCAAATCTGGAATTCTAAACATAACCAATTTTCATTAAATATATTCCATAATCAATTTCCATCAAATCTAGTCCATAACAGGTTTCATTAAATCTATTTCATAATTATTACGTGTATATTTTTTTATCCAATTCATAATTTATCATTTCGATCAATACGCATACACAATATATTATCCAAACTAAGATTTATATCTAGTCATTACGTATTTACAATTAAATATCCATATTGATTATGAAAAGGCATAAATGAAATAGATCACAATGATATAAATCTAGTCTTATTATAGAACATGTAATTTTCCCACTCATCTTGCTTTAGCTTTCTAATTCTCTAGATCTAGGTCCATTCCTTTTTTATTTGACTCCTTGCTACTCTAAATTCAAAATATAAAAAAGGTATACACCTATTAGAATTACATATCTAGGGAAAGGATTGAATTGAATTTAGATTATAGTTTAAGATTCAAGTTTTACCTTTGTATCTGCATTCTAAATCGATCATATTCTTCTCTTCTCTTATTTGCCGCTTTTCTCCACTTATATGTGTGTGTGTGTGTGTATATATATATAATATAATAGTTTTATTACTTTTAGAATATTAGAAATTATAGAGAAAATAGAATGATAGAGCTCCGCACTTTAACCTAGAGTATATGAGAAGAGAAGTGAGAAATTAGGCTTGTATTTATAGGAATTAGCAATTGATTTGGGGCATTAGATTTAACTAAGGAAATCTTTTAATTTTGTCTTGCACATCTCTTAATTCTTTTGTAGAAGTAAAATATTAGATTACATCATGGTCATACATCCCTTGTTTCAAAATCACGATTTGATATGCTCATCGATCGACCACTTGTTGCCTTGGGTGAACCACTACCGGTCAACCAGGGTGCTTTATTGGTCGACCTGTGACTTTATTTGTGCATTAATTAATCAACACTTGATTTTGTTTATTTTACTCTTTATTTGAGCCATCGTCCTAATTTTCTTCCCACTATAACTTTCTTGACGTTAACTGTTCGTTAACTTAACTGACCCTAATTAACGTTAGTTAATTATTCTTATTTCCTAAGTTACATATATAATTATTTCTTATTCCAAAACTTCAATCGTTAATAATATTTTCATTTAACTCCAATTGAAAAACTTTATATATGAAAATTAATCAGAAGACGCCACAAACCCTATGGTGCAAGTTTCCTAGCCAAGGAAAATTCTATTTTTTAGCATTCACTATTTATTAATTAATTTCTTTTAATTTAATTATCATAAAAATTATGGGTTATTTCAACTATGGATCCATTCAATTGGTCAAATGGATCATCTATTCTTGGTTATGGATAATGATTCTTCACTATAAGCTCATTCAGTTTTTTTTTGGTAATTTATACGCATCCTAGGTGATCCATCCGCTATCTTCACAAATAATATCAAAGCTCCACATGGTGAATTGCTTGGATTTTTGAAACTCCGATGCTCAAGTTCCACTAACCGCTTCTTCAATTCCTCTATTTCCTTAGGCGACATCCTGTTGGGTAGTTTACTAACAGGCTAGGCCCCAAGTACCAAATTAATTTGAAATTCAATCGCTCCTTTCGAAGGTAAACCCATCATTAGCTCAAAATCACCAGCAAATTCTTGAACTATAAAAATTCAATTTGTCTCTTCCTCAAGGCTCTCTGTTGCGTACAATGAAACTCCTGACTCTGCTTTAATCTAATTTAAGGATACTGTGATCCTATCTCTTCCTTTTGAATTTTGTAAGGCGATGATTCTCACAGCACAATAAATTCTAACCTCATTCTCTACTAGCCAACCCATAATGAAAATTACTTCGTACCCCTCGAAGTCAAACACAAATGGTCACATAAAGAATGGTCGCACAGGATAAATTCTAAGTCGGAACACCTCAATGCAAGAGTGGTATATCTGCTAATCGAATTAACCACATGCAAGGAAGTAATTAAATAGGCAACATCCAATCCTACTTCATCAATCACATCTTTATAAAGAAAAGAACGCACAACTCTAAAAAGAACTCTAATCGAAATACTAGAAATAAAAACCATATCTTCCAAGACAACATTTTTCCCTTCATCTCGGTAGAAGGTCCTGCTCTTGAGCCTTCTAAGGCAAACAGCCTCATCTACTTCATTCCAGCGGTTTTCTTATGGCCCGGTTGATCAGATTTAAAACACTTGACCTTAGCTACCGCAGCTGGTTGCAAACATGTTGATGTATACTGTCCCTTCTATATAGAATTCTAGCAAGTACTATCTAAAAGATCCTTTCGACTTCCCCCACCCCAGGTCTTTCCCTTCGATGGTTGTCCCTTTTTCCCTTTCTGGCCAGGGTTGAATCTCTTCTTCTATTCATCCTTTGGCTTCATCTCCACCCTCTTTTGGGCTTGGTACATGCTACCATACTTCCTCGCCATATCCACAATATACTCAAAAAGTGGCACCAAATATGCCATCACCTTTTGATCCAAACCTTGTTTCAAAACCCTAACGAACTTCTCATTCTTCTTCCATAGGTAGTAACCAATTTTAGGCCATACTTTGCCAAAATATTGAACTTTTGAATATATTCCTGTAAAGAAAGATCCCCTTACCCAAGGTTGATAAATTCCATCAGCAACACACTCTGATAAGATTCAAAAATAAACTAGGTCTTAAATCTCTCCTTTAACTATTCCCAAGTAATCTCCTCCTCTAGAGTCCTAGCAGTTACGGTCTCCCACCAATCTAAAGCATCTTCATGCAGGCGCCTCAATACCAACCATCAATTTTGCTGGCCATTCAGCCCTAAATCCTTGAGGATACACTCACACACCTTTAGTCAATTTAGTACTTCTACCGCCAGCTCTCTCTTAATAAACATCCTACCCCTTATGATTCCTATAATCCCGACTTAACTTGGAAAAGTCCACATTAGATGCTAGTCTCGGCTCAGCCCCAACCAACATGGCATCTCGCATCATTTATGCCATAAACTATTGGAATAAAATATTAATATCCATTCCCACTCTCGATGGGACTACCTAATTTACTTCGGCTGGAGGCGCTCCTCCACCGTTGTCTTTAACAGTATGGTATACACCATTCTCTCTTCTTATATTGGTTCCCCCTAGAGTAATTCTTCCACTTCTTAAACCTATTTTCTACTGAAAAGTCTTAATCAGAAATGGAAGAAAGAAAGCGACTTAGCAATAGAAGATCCCTATTAAACTTATCTATATATCGATATAGAAAATAAAAATACATCTATATTAGCGTGTACCCCACCAAGGTGTCTGTTTATTTAGTATAAGCTTTGTCCTACATAGGTGTCCCATAATTTAAGCCCTAATACCAACTACAACACCTCCCTAATTTGGAGACCTAAAGATGGAATCCCAATGTGTTATAGTCACTTTGGAATTATCTTTCGACGATAGAGCTAAGATCGATTATAATATTCAATCTTAAGTAAAGGAATAGAAATGCAAAATGAAACACGTCTTCACAGATTTAGCTTAACAGTTATTTTTATATCCCAAGTCACGTCCATGTAGGATTAAAATTATAGTACATAGTATAACTATTAATGTCCCCTAGATGATGATCTAGACACTGATACTAGACACAATGAAAATAAAAGTAAGCATAATGCCCAAGCCTCTTACTTCGTTTACAGCTTCAAATTTTCAGCTGTCACCAAAAGAAACCTGCCTAAACCTATAAGCTCAGCCTACTTGAATTGTTACTTGTGAGTTTATAGAGAAAGCAAAAATAAAAATATCGGGTCAAAACAAGAATAAAAACATGGGTCAGACATAAAACATGTTGTAAATAACCTATTTCCCGAAAGCATACAAAATAGCAAAATCACGTAGCTTACGTGCAAAACTTGTTATCCCCTCATTTTCTAAAGCAATAACATCGAATTGTATGGGAGTTTAAAACAGTAAGTCATGCCAAGTGTAAACAATATTGTAATATTGAACCAAAAACATCCCTAGTTTATGCCATAAAGAAAACTATAATATTTCATTATACCGACATACCCTACCATTGTCTACTCCTCAGGTTTTTATGTAACTTTGTGGCAGATATATATATATATATATATATATATATATATAATTGTATTCGACAATCATATAAAATTAGTTCCTTTTATCGATGTAAAAGAACCCTAGGTGGCCTATCTCCTTAAAAAACCCTACCAGAACAGTAGGGAAAAAGAGTACAACACCACCTAGTAATGAAGTACATATTGCAACACAATATACATGTACTATACTAAAACTAATAAAAAATAAAAAATAAATGAAGTGCTTCAAAGCCCAGCCTAAATGTCCAACCTTATTACTTCAAAATTAAGTCAAGCTTAATAAACACCGACATTTGAGCTTCAGTTAGTTACGAAAGAAAAACCGTAGCTATTCAGCTTGTATCATTTAAATCCACACTCCATCATTACTGGATCTCAAACATTTTTGGAAGTACAAGTTGTCTTTTCGATAGATTTGCATATAAGATAAGTAACATCCACTTGAATTAACTCAGCTCATCCAATCTTGTTTAATTTTTTATTTTGGAAATTCTACATATTTCTCTCATGTAGTTATTACGAGGTAACAAGAGGCATGTTAGGCGAGCCAATCCTTATTGGTGAATCCGCATTTGATGATTGCTACTTCTCCTCCAATATTAAGAGGAGTGCCAATGTTATTTAGTAAATTTAACTTCATTTAATAAGAGTCCATATAAATCTACTATATGTACTTTTTAAGAATAAGCGATTAATATATTCTACTTGCTCATCACACAACACACAAGTAAGATTAGTCTGTATTTCCTATTATTATAGATTGTCTTTTATATTAAGTCGACCCAGTAGAGCTCTATATGCGCAATGAGATATTTTTTTGCTGTTAATGTTATTTCAAACAACTGAACACCAATCATGTTTATTTGAAACTTGTCCGCATTTTTGCCCACTGCAAGAAAACTTATTTATAGTTGCATTGTATTGTAGTTATTGAAGCTCAAGTGCAACTGCTAGTGTTGTTAAATGAAAAAGAAGAAAACAAACGCTGCTAAAGATCAAAATTAAAAGGCAGGAAGCAGAAGTGACGCGGCAGTCCTCATTTCTATCATGGTTCATATTTTCCTTAATTCCTTTTTCCCCTTTTCTTAATTTTTCTCCTTACTAGCTCAACCTAGCATCCCAACATCCATGCCGATGCCTCCTCCTCCATTTGCTCCTCCCTCCATCGAGCCTCTTTTCCATTGTCCCAATTCTTGATCCTCCATGCATAGAAATAGATTTTAGTTGTTGAAAATTAGTTTATGGCTAAATTTTGTGATAAGGACTAACCTCTTGATAACTGCAAGGTGAAGGAAAGATTTTTAGTACATCAGTCCTATGTAATTCATGATGAAGGTCAACTGGAATCTTATCCAATTCAATATAAAGTTCCATTAGAAACTGATGTATGATTTTTTTCACTTTCCCTTTCAGTTTTGCATACTTTTCTTCTATTTAGTAACAATTTTATTGGATTCCTGATTTTCCAACATAAATTTTATTGTTGAATTTGTGTTTTAGGAAAACTAATTTCTAGGTTTTTCTCACTTTATTTGGTTTGGGTATGCTTGTATGATCCTTTTGGTTTTTAGAATTATGTTGTTGACCGTTAAATGCTTTTAGTTTGGGTATGTTTCTAGAATCTAGTTGGGGTAGACATGATTGCATTATGGTGGATCTTGAAAAGACGGTACAGATCGTGCTATATGGAATTATACTATACTAGTGCGATCCGTACCGTCTTTTCGTTTGGTATCAGAGCATAGCACCGTATATTTTCATTTGGTATCAAAGCATGGTATTCTAGAGATCATAACAACATCCTAGAATAAATGGCTACAAAGAAATCTAGTCAAGGCAATAAGAAGAGGAAGAGCAATGAAGAAAATCAAAGGAGAAAACAAACAAATGCTTCATGGCAAAAGATAATGAGGTTAGTGATCTAACTTTTGATGATATGATAGAAATAAATTCAGGACTTCTAGACACTTTAAAAAGTCTTAAAAGAAAATATAAGAAAGCTCTGGAAAATCAGAAGAAAGCAGAATTCGAAAGAGATATGCTTAAAGACGAGAAGAAAATATTAGAAGAAGAACTTGAGAAAATTCAAGATTCACTCTCCGACAATTCTCAACTCACTCTATCAAGTCAAGAAATAGAAGCTCAAAAAGAAAAGAATAATGCTCTAGCTTCTGAGAATCATAAGTTGAAAACAAAAATTAAAATTGTTGAGTTAGATAACACTAGTCTCAAAACTAAGCTTGATGACATTACTAAAAATATTTCCAATTTTAATAAAGGGAGAGAAATTTTATCCAGAATTATTGAAAATTCTCAACCTACTTCAAAAAAGAAGGGATTAGGTTATGTTAAGAACTCAAAAGCTCACAATGATAAAAGTGGTTTAGGATATAATAAAACTGATCGTAGAAATAGCACTAGATATGCTTTCATGTATAGTAAAAATAATAGTGCTAGTACTAAATTTCGAATTAAGTCTAAATCCAATTTTTTATAGAAATTCAAATACTGCTATGACCAATAATGTTTATAATTTCTCTAGAAGTACAAAATCATTGACTGAAGATATGAATAAAAATTATCTAACTATTTGGGTTCCTGTTAATTGGAAAAATAGAGAAAAATACATTAATGATTATTTTGATATGGCTGTTAATAATGAAAATTATATCTATAAAGGTTCAACCACACCCAAATGGGTATGGTTTTCCAAGACCTAACCCTCCGGACCCTAAGATAGTAAGTGGGTACCGAAAATGATCATTATTTATTGCAAGTACTCGGAGAAACAAAAGGAAAATGATAGATTTTGGAATTTTAAAGAATGTTCCATACGTTTAATAGAATTACATGCTTACAATGAAATATGGACTTCAACAAATATGGTAAAATCCATTTTATTTTTTCCTTCATAATTAATAATGAGTTTATCCCGCTATTCACAAGATATCTTATATAATTTACTATATTCCCTCATTCTTTTTGATAATGACAAAGGGGGAGAAATTCATATGCATATTGATAGAGGGAGATGTTATACTTAGGAGGAGCTATAAAAAATTTAATATATTTTTTATATAGAATGAATATTTTTTTAAATTGTATAGTTGTCATCATCAAAAAGGGGTAGAATGTTAGAACCTTAATTGTTGGATTTTAATGACAACAACTATACAATTATGTCAAATAATTTCTAAGCTAATTTACAGGTACATAGCATCAAAAAGAGATAATCAAATACGTTCGAAATGAAGATATACAGTACAAAAGGATGAAAGAATGTATATGGAGATACAAGAAGAGATATATACGATAGAGACAAGATGAAGGTGACAAACAAAGTTTTATTAGTCATAGAGTGTCGTGTCTAGAGTTTACAAATGTTAAAATCTTCTCCAAATGGTATACACACATATACATTCATTTTTTAAATGAAAAATCAAGTTTCCAAAAATTGCATGGAGCGAGGCTCGAACCGGGGTCCCTGGTTTAGAAGGCAAGTGCTCTAACCAAATGAGCTATGATCCTTTTTGTTACAAGCTAAGTACAGGCATCTGAAATACTTCATTCAGACGTCTGAATGCTGAAACTAGAATATTGTTTCACAATATTCAGACGTCTGAATGAAAATATTCAGACGTCTGAATAAAGCCAGAAATAGCCTATTTCCTTGCTGTTTGCGTTTCAACTTAATTCAGAAGTCTGAATATTGTTTAATGCAAATTCAGAAGTCTGAATTATTCAATTCAGAAGTTTGAATATTGTTTAGTGCAAATTCAGAAGTTTGAATTATTCAATTCAAAAGTCTGAATATCTACAATGGCTATATTTTCAAATAGGCATTTCCTTTCATGAAGAGATGCGTCCTTCATTTCAATAGATATGACCATATCTCTTCATGATAACTCTTCACGAACAATGCACCTATTTATAATCTATATAAACACATTAGAAACATGTTTTCATGACATGAATTCAATCTATTTTTCTCTACTCTCATATTCTTTGATTTTAATACTCTTGTGCATTCAATTTCATACAAATTCATTCTATTATTCCTTATTCTTCACGTATTCACACACACACACACACACATATATATATCATAGAGGAGAAGATTATAGGCAGATTGTACTTAATTGACTTATCAGTGTTATTTAAAAACATGCTACAGTCAGATACATTTGATTTTTGTAAAGAAGTCCTGTTCGGTTGCTCATGCAGTTGAAGTCCTATTCGGTTGCTTAGGCGGGTGAAGTCCTGTTCGGTTGCTCAGGCAGTGTAAACCTGTTCCTCCGGGTTAAGTGAGGGTTGTTGTAGTTGAAATTTCAAAAGGAGTCCGGGACTGGACGTAGAACGGGAAGTTCGAACCGTATAAAAATTCCTGGTGTGCTTATTTTATTTTACTTGTTCATATTGCTATAGTAACTTAGTTTATTTCTGCACTAGTATAATATAATTCCATATAGCACGATCCACACTGTATTTTCAGATCTGCATGCTCACAAAATACCATGCTCATGCATCAAACCATGTCCTTGGAAATCCTATTGGGTATCTCTGGTATAAGTTCTGATATATTTGTGCCTGAATATTCTACTAGGTTTACTATGCCTAGAATACCATAATGTGCTCCCTGGTTAGAAACAAATGGTTAAAGGTATATGTGAGGGTTATAGTTCATGTTCAATATAAGAAGCTTAAATCATGACCAATACCCATGTATTTGGTATCTGTCATAATTTTTATGCCTGACTTTCACTAACTTATAACGAACTGAATAAAATCTCCTTTACCTCATTGTAACTCAGAGGCTGAAAGTTGCATACTTGAAGAGATCTAGTTAGGCTATCATCTGTAGGTGATATCCTTGATGAATAAATTGCATGATGAGATAAAGCAGAATAACACCTGGGAGCATATGAACCAGTAAGTTTTTTTGTGCATATAGCACCTACTTGTTTGATATCCATCTTTTGATATCTTGATGTATATCTAGAATTTTATTTGGATTTTGATCTAATGATGAGAAGTTAGGCATTGATTTATTTGTAAATACAATTTTTTCATTCATCATAGGTGCTAGTAGGAGATAGATAAAATATTTGTTAGTTAAATGCTTTTTCTATACAGAGAAAGAAGATATTGCTCAAGATGCATCACTTCCTTCCCTAACGTTGCAATTTTCTTGATTATCTCCTTTACTGGCTATAGTTATGAAGACCAAAACATTGCTCAACGTTACTTAAATTATAATTAGGTAGTCGGATGAAATATAAATGGGTACCTTAGGCATAAAATTCTCACCCGAAGAGTCTCTACTGGATGGGTTATGCCCTAATGCATTTTCAAGCACCCCATTCACCTGCATTTGATCCTTGAGATGTCTTTATAACTGAAGTATCTACATTGCAGCAGTGTTTAATATCATAATAGGAATGGCCGAAGAAAAATAATATGCCTCTCTGTTATTGATAGTGTTGATATGGATAAGACAATATCATTCTTTTTGTTTTTTTTCCTTTTGCACAATCATTTCTTACACCATTTTCCATAAGAAATAAAATGTTGAAAAATTGATTTTGTTCATGTTTTCCATGTTTTCCTGTTATGTATTATAACTAGTGAGTGGCCCGTGCTTCGCACACGGGCATCGATATACCATGAGGTTCGTAATATAAGAAGCGGAAATGGAATGGAACATCGGAGTGTTGAGCATATATTGCAAATACACATTAGTGGACATTGTTATTCAAATTCATGTAGAGGCATTTGATACTGCAATGTACATGATATTGAACAGTGAAGCAGAACAACCTACTGTAAGTTTGGATGACGCGACGTAGTTATGAACCATTTGTTGTCCAAATGATAATATGTGTACGAAGCCTGAGATATTAGTGATAGATAATATAATAATGAGTTCTAAACTAACCATGCTTGAAATTTTAAGCAGCTCAGCTACATTATTGCCTACAATTGCTTCAGTTTCTTGTCGCAAGCAATGATAGTTGCTAACATGGTGGCATTGAGTGTATTCACAGTTCAATGATATTTCAAACCTAAAAATAAACGTTCACTTAGATGCAGAAGAATTAACATGAAGTTGTTTGGTTCCATCCCCATATGAACATGGGATATGCACTTATGAATATTTACGCACATATAAATAGAAATGTTTTCTACCCTGTTTTTTCTAAAATGTCTCAATGATCCAATAGTGGAATTTTCCAATGAGTAATAAAAAAATTCTAATAATTTCGTTTGGGTTCAGAGAAAATGTTATATCGTTTCTTTATAAGAAGATTTTGATTTGAAAAAATGACCCAACTTCCAAATTTGAGCAGCCATAGTTTGGAAACTGTGGAATAAAATAAATAATTGCAGATGGTAATAAAAAGTGACAAATGTTAAGAAAAGGAGGGGAAAATAAGCATGTTGGAATTCAAATGGAAGCAAAAATAAACTTTGCGGCGACTTATCCTTAAGCATGAGGTAAGTTAGATTGAATAACAATGACCATACATACCCACATCGTTCTAGAAGAAAATGCTTCAAAGAATCATTGATTACCAAATGGAGAACACATGAGATGTTGACTGCACAATACAACCCAGTAATTTCATCAAGCGTCATCTACACACATTGAATATGCCCATGTTTATTCTTTATTCATGGAAGAAATCGAATGAAAAACATGTTTTTTCCCGGTGACCATATTTCTTACGGTAAACAGAGATAAACTTACATAAAGCGATTGTAGATTCACTACTAAAAGGCCAACTCTCTTCAGGATGTATTTAAATTTGCAAGCAGTTCCTTGAATATTATGAATGAGTTCCATATATGATGTAATTTTCATTCGCATGGTTTGTATGTTCAAACTCATATTCACATGCAAAGTCAATGGAATACCAAGTAGAAGTTCAAATAGTGCTTGAGACTGACATTGTGTACTATCTTCAAAACTATTGACCTTTTCACAAATCCTATTAATGCAGATTCAAATATATTACAATTAATTGAACAAAAATAGTAGACAAATAAAGTAGTATTGCAGTAACAGTGTATAACATGGAAAACATATGTTGGTGTAAGTTTACTTCCAATGTTTTTCATTAGACGTTCGTGAAAGTTGAATTTTTGTTTATTTTTTTAAAAAAATGTCTGTTTTAGCTTTGCATATATGAAAATCAATATTGCATAGATTTTTATAAAAAACTAAAGGTTACCAGTGCTACATCAAAATAGAAACCATAATTTAGTATAATATATGTACTTGTATGCAAAATAGATATCAGATTGTCGTCAAGTTTATGTTTCATGAAAACGTCACTTATAAATTCATACATATGGAAAAAAATCCATATAAAATAGGTTAGTACAAAACTAAATGTTAACACCAGTTCTTACTAAATCGAAATAGCTATCATTATGTAATGCACAATATATATATTTGTACATAAAATATAATATATGCTTAATTACTGCAAGGAGAAAAAAGGCCAATTTGGTCAAATATGTGAATGATCACCTTATATATGGATAGTGAAAACTTGAAGCTTAGCATGCTAATATAATAGGTGGATTATTTTATCCAAAAAATCTATTGCTATTGATTCAACAGTTGCTTGCATCACAAAATATTATTTAAGTAAAGAGTGAGGTCATAAATGAAAAGTTTAGCCAAAAAGTATATTATCGTGAATCATACAGAACAAAACGTGGAAAACAAAGAGCTCACATTTTTTAGGCCCGATTCATTTATATTACATAGAAACTTGTTTGCATTGATACTAAGGCGATATGTTTGTAAATAATTCTGTACCTAATGAATCATTCTGTAAGGTCATGATAATGAAATCGTGAAGGTGAGAAAATGAATATTTTGGGTCGTATAGCAATATTTTTGAATGAAATAAAATTTCATTTAAATGATAATGTATGGATTAAGCATTAAGTATTTTTATTATATAAATGTATGTAAAACTCTACATTAAAAAGGAAAAAACTTGTTTCTAATGAATGAAATACAGACAATCAAAAATGTTTTCCTTTTGTCTAATTTGCGAAAGTACATTATCCAAATGACAGAGAAGTACATTATCCAAATGACAGAGAAATTTTATGTCCAACACGGCAGAAGAAGAAGTTTGCCACTGAAATCACAAAGCATTTTTTTTGGGTGTTTGAATGCAAACTTAGATATCCAATAATATTAAGAAAATTAATTGACATCACTCAATGAATGAATCAAAATTAATTGACAATACTTAGTAATCAAAATAACTACCATATTCTCAACTGATTAAGAACATATGTGACCAATTAGAGGAAATTCCCATTAATTTTTTCCAAAATTGTTCAGCATAATACCGATTATAACCGAGACCAATCTCATAAAAAGTAAAAAAATCAATTTCAATATTGATAAGGTAAATAAGTATCAAGAAATTAATAGTAATGAAAATATACTTGGAAGTAGCAAATTATAATTTTATCATATGAAAATAGTAGCTGTTTTGGGTACAGATAACGCATGGTAATATGTTTGAGGGGAAGTAAGGCTAGACCAACATAATTGAAATAGTATAAAGGATATCCTGAATGAAGTTGGATAAAATAAATTGGTGGAAAAAAAATTACCTCCTAGGAACAGATAGTGGGAAAGAATTAGTTTTGGTTCGTTAAAAAGACGTGCGGAGGAAACAGGAATCGATTATTTTGAAATGAGATCACACAACAGTGCCACATAAACAGGTATTAGTTAATGCTTTATATTCCATATACTTTCAGTGATATTGTCCATAACTCGTCCACTTTAAATAGACTGAATGACTCCTACCAGACTACTACCACTTGGTTATCTAGATGCCACATAAGTCAAAGTGTATATAAGATGCCAACATTCAAAATGATAAAGTTACAACTAACATGTCATGAGTTCATACATAAATAATCAAAGGAACACCATCAAGCGTTATGATTATAATTGATACGCATTAAAAATTAACTACATCAGACTTGTAAATTTGAAAGCGAGTCAATAAGCAATGCACTCTGAAGAAAAGAAAGCTGGGTCTACAAAGAAGCAAGCTCACTTCTGACAATCTTTTCACAACCCCGAATGATTGTCTCGCTCACTTCTTCCTCCATCGGTATTTTCCTGGACTGTTTGGTTGAAACTACAAACTCATCTGTTGGGATCATCAATCCGTAACTATATCCTTAGCAGTATAATGCCTATTAAAGATGATAGCATCCATAATTGAAAAATGAAACAAATATCCAGTATTTATGCATTGAATAAACAGTTTATAGTTAACCGATAATGAAAAATTAACGAAAGAAACAAAATATACGTTATACCAATATGCGAATGGTGAAACTGTTTGGTACTAATAGCGGATGATAGTAAGATTTAGGAAAAATTTGGCTAGATGAACATAATTAGAAACATAGAAACAAAATTGTATGGAAGTAAGTATTTGTTGAGAACATAATTATTACCTGTAACTAAAATCTAAAACGATGTAATAACTAAATCCGTGATCGATGGTCATTTGCTCGATCCAATAGGTTGTTGACGATGCTAGAGTCCAATCCATATGAGTTTGGAGTCAGATAATTAGTGGAGTTAAAATGGAGGAGATCAAATTTGGGAAAGAGATGGAGCGAAGGGGGGGAAACCAATCTGAGGAAGAGATGTTAAATTTTACAGTTGAAGAGAGACGTACGGTGTTGAGTATTGGGTTGAAGGAGGGACGTCGAGGCGGGGGAGGAGGCGGGAATCGGAAGAGGAAGGAGGGTAGGAGGGATGAAATTCGGAAGTAATTGGGAAGGGAGAGGGTTATGAAAATGAGAAAGGGGGAAACGCTGGCGGTGGCTAGAAAGGGAATGAAAAACGCGGAAGCAGGTAAAAAAGCGCTATTTTGAAATGGGAAAAGCGGAGAAATCCACGTCAGCAATGCAAAGTTCCTGCTTTAATATAAAGTAATAGATTGAATAAAAGGAAGATTGTCTAAGCTATGGGGCAACAAATAGTCATATATGAAGATAAAGTACATTGATTATATTTATCACACATTCCGCAGCTTATAAAATGAATAGTTGAAAAGAACAAAAGAGTTTATCAATATCAACATCGTGTGAGCAGTAGGCTTCCTCATTTGTGGAGTTGAACAAAAGAGTTGGTAAAAATGATCATTCTCATATGTTTGAGGACAAAAATAACTTCTTATACTTCCAATAAAACAATAGATATGAGATGGCTAGAAAAGCATCATGTATTTATCCAATAACCGTGTGATTGTAAATTCTGTTCTATTATATAACCAAAGTTTGCCAAATACTAGATTTAATCTAAATTTAGAACCATACGAAATATTTATGTAATTTTTTTTATCCAAAATCAATCCAGTTTAACATAAATATTCATTAATAAAATCAACAAATTCTTTTAAACAAACCAAGAACTGTAAAAATTAACATGAACGCAAAATTTATCTACTTGATAAGTAATTATTGATAAAATAATTAAATTTTAAAAGTAGTTGATACTAAATCATACCGCTCTAAATACGTATAATATGATAGGTCTGAATCATTTAAAATATACTACAATGAATTTCAGATGTATGACAAATGAAAATAAGTGGGTTAAGGATGAAGCTGTTTCTTAATCATGAATATTCCTTAACACGGTCTTATTAAAATGAATTTCAAATGCATGACTGAAAAAATTAAGAAGATTAAGTACCAAATTTTTACTTAATCATGCATAGTACTTAACAGTCACGATTCACATTAATCTGCAAAATTTCAATGTGATTAAGTGGAATAGTAAAATCCAAATTAATACTGAATTTAATACATGACCTGGCAAGTAAATACGAATAACCATAGCATTTATCTTAAACCAAACTTCATAAATTAAATGAAGAAATACAAGGTTTAGTTATGCCAACTCTACTGACATTGATGCACAAATTCTTCTATCTTTATATATACAATATGGTCATAAAGCACAACTCAGGCTATGCATGAAACTTACTCATGTATTTTAAGATTTTATATGTCAACTTATCGATTGCCTTGGTTAAGAGTTATATTATAAGATACAAATTCAACATCGATTTTATTAATAACTATTTGTCAAATTTTTCAAAGATTTTTCATTGATGTTGCGTATGAATCCGTCATTTAGGATGTTAAATTTGATGTTATGTAATTGTTTATTCATTAATTGTGCAAACTTTGCCAAATATAACAGTCGCCTCAAACCAAAGGTTAAAAATTCATCTACAGGAAATAATGTTACACTGCAGTGCATAGGTATAAAAATTAAAATGGGAATCATTGGGAAACGCAGATGGAAACTTCTTACAGCTAAGGAAGAAATTTAGCCATAACAATTTGGTGTTGAGAAAAAGTTGTTTTAGGCATCTTCCTTTCCTTCCTTTATTTAGTTAACAGTAAGGACTATAGTTTTGGGCTTTGTTAGGGATACAGTCAAAGGAATAGGATGATATTAGCTTTATCATCAGTTGACATTAGAAGAAAATTGATAATTCATCATCAATTACCTATATGGAAGGTCATTAAGTAACCGTCTGTCTAAATTGGAAAAGCTGATCGTGAAAGTTCTTAGTGGGTTTTCCATGCCGTTATGATCCATTGTTATCGATCAGTGGAGAGATATGTATAACTCCATATTCTATCTAAGGTAGAAGATGAAAACCACATATCTAAAACTTTAGGTATTGTATTATGACATAAGTAGCATAATAAATTTTATTTACACATCTGTCAGGTAATAGCACGGTTATTTTGCATACGGAAAAGAAGAATTTTTTAGCACTTGTTCAAACTATGGTTTACACATATTTAACCATCCAAATAACTCTTAACATATGCTTACATGGGTAAAACATAAGCTTTGACTATTTGGTGGTTTATGTAAGGCAAACTATTTTCCATTTGAAGTTTTGGTATAGGTAAGCAGGTATTATCGATTGACATAGATTCAGTGGAAAGTATATTTACATAGTCATGTAGTATGCATAACAGATAACCTTCTCGTGTACAACACAAGAATATCATATTCGAATAAAAAGATATTGTTTGGAGTACATTGACTTAAACATGGTGCAGAACATTAAATCAGGAAAAGAAGAACTGGTAGGAGCAAGGATCTTTGTTGCATTGCTGGATCATTATTTTGTGGCATGACGACACATATCCCAAAGCTGGTGTGAACAAGGATTTGTTGCATCGGTTTGGTTGAAGTGTTTATGTTTGTACAAGATGAAGTGAAAACTGTCCATGCCGAAGTGCATTAGAATTGGCACAACATGGCCACAACTGGAGGAATGCAGCCAAAAACTGAAGTTTGTACAAGCTGAGGTGAAAACTACCCATGCTGAAGAGGTGCGTGCAAAGCATACAACCACTACTTAGAAGCAATAGTTTGGAAGACATGTATTGGCTTATAGTTGGAGGCCGAAGCGTGAACTCAATTGCCAACTGAATAGTGGGCTGCATTATCATGAACTCGACATTGTTCTGAAGTGCCTACCTAGGGGAAAAAAAGGTTTATTTGTATATGTAAGCATATATATATATATATATATATATATATATATATATATACAAGTTCTTGGTGAAATGCATTATTTAGGATAGATATTTCCATTGAGTTTGATAAAAAATTAATTAGTTTTATAATAATAACAACAACAATAAAATAAATTTTGATAAAAATTAACTAAGTTTAAAATAATAATAATAAATCAAATAAGCCAAGTAAGTTTTATAACTAATAACAATAATAACAAAAACCAAGTTTATAAAAATTAACTAAGTTGAATAAGTTTTATAAAAATTAAATAAGTTTATAAAAAGTAACCGAGCTTATAATAATAATAAATTAACTAAGTTTATGAAAAATTTATAAGTTTGAAATAATTTATAAAAATTAACTAAGATAATTGTGACACCTAGCACCTCTAGGCACCCCGAAAATCGGACATGACTAGAAGCACGGATGGTCGGGTGAAATAAAAATCCATAACATAGCACAGAGACTAAGGCAACAACATAAAATGATTAAAATATTACAGTGGAAGAAAACTCTCACTAATTATAAATTAATAGCAAAACAACTTCATTAAAAACAACATTATCCCATTTATTTCTGAAACCAAAAGTACCAAGTAGTCTCCATCAAAACATAAAATATAACAAAGTTCACAATATAGATCCCCGTATAAAGAGTAAAGTACGGAAAAGATGAAGTACATGAAACAAAAGAAACAAAAGATGAAGATAACAACTGCTCCAATGACCCACCAAGCTGCAAAGAACTACAACCTTGACCTGCCCTCCTATGATTTGGGGAAAATAGGAAAAATAGGAATGGGCTAGACATAAAATATGGGGAATGAGAAATAAAATGAAGCAAAAAGAATAACACATTTTAATTCCAAGTCTTCCCTGGATATCGCAGAGGGTGAATAATTTATATCCATTCTCAATTAATAACAAAAATTAATTCATATTAACATGCCAGAAAAGAATTTGAATTGAACTACTTTATTTTTCTACTTCATATTAATTCCCACTCACCTAGCACTTAAGCTTGCATAAATTTGAAAAAAAGCTTTTCTTTAATCTTTCTCCCTTTGATTCTTCTAAATTCCCCAAATTGCTTTAATAAATAGATAATTTAATTTGGTAGAGATTTGCTCATTCAGTAGAGAAAAAGATGAAGAATAATACACACTAATTTTACTGTAGAATTATGGCAACGACTGAATAAGAGATTAGGTTTAGGTTAAATGGTTTATTTATAGATTGTTTGAGTGAATATAATCCATTAGATTATTATAAATTAAATCTGGTTCTTTCATACACTTAATGGTTACCCATTCTGGCCCTTACACATCACTCAACCAATAAAATTTAGCTATCTTATCCTATTACATCACTAGAGTGAATGAAAAGCCACCGCATGTCAAAAACAACATTGAAATACGTAGAAAAATCGCTGGAAACGAACCAGCTAAAATAACATCGCCTTAGATTTTTATTTTTTTAATTATATTCCCCGTAAAACATCGAGGTGTTACATTCTCCCCCATAAAGGACTTTGTCCCTGAAATCTTTAAAGGAGGAATAACGTAATTAACAACCAACATCCTAGAACACCATCCATCTACTCAAACATCATCCATTTCTACCATTGTCCTTGTTTTTTGTAACTAATGCAATTTATAGTTTATGCAAAGTGAAATGCATGTGAACTTACCTAATGAGAAAAGGTAGTCGGTCTACTGATTCAATTAACCTCCTGCAATGCAAGTATGCTTATGCCGTGCAACCAAGTGTATGCAATTACCCTAGTATAATTGATAATTCTATATGTATGTTTCAATCATTCACCCAAATGCACCATTCATATGCAACATCCATTTACACACACACACACACACTCACACACATATATATACAACTATGTGCAAATGCAATAGATAACATGCACGCACATGCAGGTGTGTGTACCTAGTTGGCTGATTATCCTAATAAATATCTATCCAGTACATACAATGCATCCATTTGCAAACATCGGCATCCACTTGCAATCATTTTCATCCATCAAACATAACATGCCCTAATGACATGTTTACAACCAAGCTATAATCCATAGGTTTCACCTAAAGATTATCGAAAAGACCCTAACTAAGGAAAGATCAAAGATCAAAGATAGGATATTTGAAGTGTACCTTCAAATAGAAAAGGATAAGAAGTCTGAATTCTGTCCTCAGATTCCCATATGCACTTCTTGGGGTCATCTCCCCACTTAACCTTCGCTAGACAAACTTTCTTGTTGCGTAATCTCTTGACGATGTGCTCCAATATATGGGTGGGTGTACGACGCACAAGTGATTCGCGCTCTACCTCCACTTTCCTTAGCCAATCGGGTTCTACTACTACTGTGGAAACATGTAGAAACTTCCTCAGATGCGAAACATGAAAAACATCGTGAACTCTTGCCAACTTATGTGGAAGGTCAACTCTGTATGCCACTTTTCCAATCCGTGCGGTAATAGGGAAGGGTCCTACAAATATCGGTGCCAACTTACCCACTGAGCGAAATCTCATAACATTTCTCAAAAGAGAAACCTTGATAGAAACCATATCTCCAACCTTAAACTCCAAATGTAAACATCTTCTGTCAGCATATGACTTTTTTCTATCTTGTGCAGTATTCAACCTCTTGTAAATCAAATCCACCTTCTCAGAAGTTTTCCTCCCCAAGTCTGGTCCAAGCAAGATCCTATCGGTGGTATCCCACCAATAGGCTGGTGATCCACATGGTCTGCCATAGAGGGCCTCGAATGGTGCCATCCCAATGCTTACTTGATAACTTTTATTGTACGCGAACTCCACCAAAGGTAGGTGGTCTTCCCAAGAGCGTCCAAAGTCGATGATGCACAATCTGAACAAATCTTCCAAAACCCTATTTACCCTCTAAGTCTTTCCATCTGTCTGAGGGTGATATGCCGTGCTCTGATTCAATTCTGTTCCCAAAGCTAACCAAAGACTCCTCCAAAACTTGCTAGTGAATAATGGATCTCTGTCGCTCACAATGCTAGCGGGAACTCCATGAAGCCTAATTATCTCCCTTATATAAAGAGTCGTCAAAGAAGCTACCGTTCTATTACTCTTAATGGCTATAAAATGAGAGCTCTTTGTCCGTATATCCATAATGACCCAAATGCTCATGTTCCCTCTTAGTGACCGTGGTGATCCATCCACGAAGTCTATATGGACACTCTCCCATTTCCATAATGGAATATTTGATGGCTGCAATAGTCCTACGGGCTTCTTCTGTTCTACCTTTACCCTTTAGCAAGTGATGCACGTCGATACATACTCCGCCACCCTCTTCTTCATTTCGGTCTAATAGATATCTTCTTCATATCCCGGTACATCTTATCACCACGGGGGTGCACCGTCATCCTAGAATGATGTGATCAACCAACACCGCATCTACTAAATCCTCATTATGAAGAACACAATGTCTACCATCCTTTCTAAGCCATCCCCTAGTATCCATGGTATATCACCTAAGATGTGGTGATGATCTCCTTTACAAAGCTTATCTAAAATGTCCTTTAACTCTTCGTCCTCACCTTGCCTTGCTACAATCTACTTCATCAAAGTAGGATGGACGTTGAGGGTTGCTAACAATCCTAGAGCTAAATCCGATGGAAGTCTAAAATCAAAGGTAGCAAAGTATTCCAAATGCTTCCATTCCAAAAATAGAGGAATTCAAACCCTTAGCGTCTATCAATGCATCTGTCACTACATTACCCTTGCCAGGGGTATAGCAAATCTCAAAGTCATAAGAGGCTAAAAACTCCATCTATCTTTGTTGTCTCAAATTCAAGTCTTTCTGAGAGAGTAGATACTTCAAAGACTTATGATCCGTGAATAGCTTAAATCTTTCTCCTAAGATATACTACCTCTAAGACTTGAGAGCAAAAACTATAGCTGCCAACTCAAGATCATGCATCGGGTAGTTTTTCTCATGCGTTTTCAACTGTCTACTCACATAGCACACTAACCTAACCTCTTGCATCAGTACAGCCCCTAGCCCTGTACCATAAGCATCCATATAAACTAAGAAAGGCTTGGTTCCATCCGATAATACCAATATGAGTGCGGTAGTCAAAGCTTCATTCAGTCGACCAAAAGCATCCGTACACTTGGCATCCCAAATAAAAGCTGCGTTCTTCTTGGTAAGGAGGGTAAGTGGAGCTGATATCCTAGTGAAGTCCTTAATGAACTTCCTATAATTACCTATAAGACCAAGGAAACTCCTTATGTCTGTGGCAATCTTAGGGGTCTGCCAATCTTGTATTATTGCCACTTTCGCCGGATCTACTACAAGTCCATCCTTCGAAACGATGTGTCCCAAAAGGCGAACCTCATCCCTCCAATAGTGGTACTTGGAGAACTTCGCCTTCAACTTACGTAATCGCAGGTTCCTAAGAACTACTTCCAAGTGAACAGTATGCTCTTCCTTGCTTTGCAAATAAACCAAAATGTCATCGACGAACACCACCACAAACTTATTCAACGATTAGTGAAATACTCGACTCGTCAGGTCCATAAAATATTCGAAGCATTGGTTAGCCCAAATTGCATGACTAACAACTCAAATAACCCATCCGAAGTTCTAAATGCAGTCTTCTCGATGCTATCCTCCACCACATGCAACTGATGAAATCTCTTGGCCAAATCGAGCTATGAAAATACCTTGGTTCCTATTAGCTGGTCAAAGAGATCGTCTATACGGGGAAGTGGATAACGATTCTTCTTCGTCAGCTTATTAAGCTCCCTATAATCCATGCAAAGCCTGAGAGAGCCATCCGCCTTAGTGGCAAAGATGATGGGTGCGCCCCACTCAGAAATACTCCTACGAATGAGGCCCTTCTCCAAAAGCTCTCCAATCTGCTTGCTCAAGTAACGACGTTCCTTAAGAGCCATATGCCTTACCGGTAAAGCAACCGATTTGGCATTATCAACAAGATAAATCTTGAACTCGATCTCTCTTTGAGGTGGAAGGCCAGCAACCTCCTCGAACACATCTGGAAAGTCTCTAACAATGGGTACTTAACTCAAACTCTAGGGTGATAAGTCAAGAGAATAAATGTAACTCAACATGACTAATCCTCTAGGATCACAAGATACCTCCAAGGTGTGTCCAATACAAATGCCTATCCTCACCACCCTCTTATCGTAATCAAGAACAACACCATACACGGATTGCCAATCCATACCAAGAATCAACCCGAACCCGGAAAAGCCCAATATAAAGGCATAACAGTCAAACTCAACCACTACAATAAATAATTTCAAATCTTAACATAACATGAAAACATAGGCCGATCCTTCTATGGGATTTGATACTACGACCGGGTCGGTCACTAAGCAAGCATCAAGACCAATATCTCTATAAGCATACTAGATATAAAAGAGTGCGAAACTCCAGAATCAAATAGGGTACGAACATGAAAATCAGAGATAAATAACACACCTTTGATGATTATCTTCTTTCTCTTGTCCACAACCGGACGAGTACTAGAGGAAGGAGCTGCCTCTAAAGCATAAGCCTAAGCAGGCTGTGAAGGTGTCTGTGAACTATCCTTGGGCTTCAATGGACAGTCCATTTTCATATTCCCCACTTGATCGCAAAGATAGCAGCTCGGTCTCAGTCGCTCTCCTTCCCCTCTATAATCGTTCACAAGATGACCTGGTTTTCTACAAGTATTGCACTTCCAGTCCTTCCTTGGAACTTTCCTTTTTCCACCCGACCCTCCTCCTTCTCGCCTCTTTCCTTTCCGCTGCTTCTTCCCATCACTCTTCAGTGCCACATCTCCTTTCTTCTTAGTATCAGCAAGTAAAGCCATCTCTATCAATCCCTGAAAAGTGACTCCCATCGGAATGTGGCTCACCGCCAAACTCTACAGTGGCTGACTCAAACCCCTAGCGAACTTCAGTGCCTTCTGGTGAGGAGTATTGATCAACTCTAGTCCAAATCTGGCAGGCTCATTGAATTGATTAACATATTCCTTAACTGTCATATCCCCTTGCTTGAGCTGCATTCTCTAGCTGCACTCCCTCTTCAGCCCATGATAAGAATTTCCTCTCGAACCTAGTATAAAAATCCACCCAAGTCAAATTATTAGCCTTAACCTCTAAAGTCTCACTGCAACAAAGAGCCTCTCCCTTCCACTACCATGAAGCAAACTACCTCCGAGCCACTTCCTTCAACCCCATAAGTCCAAATATCCGCGCATAACTACGGATCTAAGCTCTCGCCTCAGTATATGACTTGGTGCCAAGAAACGACTTGCCTCCTCAGCTGGTATAGTCCTTGCATAACTTGGGAAAATCGAGAATGCTTGGCGAACAGGCTAGAGCCTCTTCCACCGGAGCAACATCCCTAGCTGGTGGCTCTGCTCATGCAGCAGCCTGCAAATAAGATTTGAACCAAGCAGGCATATTAAGGCCTGGAACTTCAGGGATATCTTATGGTTTAGACATTTCTATCTATGGATACTAAAAAGATGGGATTAGGTACTCCATAGATAGTTCAGTAGATAGGGATGAAGAGATATGAGGGACCCATTTCTAAAATTTCTTTTTTTCCAATATATATACATATACTTTTAAAAGTATAATTTGGAATATCCTTTAAAAATTATTCAAAAACCTTTATGTTTTTAATTTTTTTTAGGATTATCAAAACCTTAGCTTTGATACCAATTGTGACACTCCGCACCTCTAGGCACCTCGAAAATCGAACATGACTAGAAGCATGGATGGTGTGATATCCCGGAATTTCATGCAATTTAAATGTGATCATCCCCTTTATTAATTATTTAAAATTGGTAAAATTGTTATTTTCAAACAATTATAATAAATGTGTTATTTTTAAATATAGACAAATAAATTCTAAATAGAATTATTATTTACAAATTGAATTTGCGTTTGTTTAAATTATACATACACACACATACACACACACATATAAGTTGATTTTAATTTGGATTTTTAATTTGAATTTGAATTTAAATTTGAATTTGGATTTAATTGAAATTTAAAAGGTATATATCTTAAATATATTTTGGATTTTAAAATATGTTATATGTGATTTTATTTAGAATATAATTAGTTTTTATTTTATTTTCTTTAAAGAAACTTTATTCATATAAATTAATGAAGTATTTATTAATTAGTAAAATAAATGCAAAACTTTTTATTAAAATTTAAAATTTAATTAAAATGCATAATGACAAGTGTTAATAGGTTATATCATATTAGTAACAAGTGTAAGGTGATTAACAAGCAAAATGACAAAAGTTAGTTGAATTAACAAGTGTCATCTTTTTATTTTTATTTTCTTTAATTTTTAAAAATAATAAAATTAGTCTATATATTCATCTTTCACTTCTCTTCACTTCTTTTTCCTATCTCATTTTCAAAAAAAAAGCAAAGAAAACTCAAACTTGTTAACATTTCACCAACTCAAATCAAAACCTGTAAAAAACAACAACCACTTTCTCATCAAACCCAAAAACAAAGCCTGTAACAAAATACTTTAACTAGAAATTCATAAGCAATCATACCTGATTCATTAAGCAACAAATCTTCAACTTGTATCATCAAAGCCTAAAGTTTTCAAAGAGATCATAGCATTCAGTTTTCATAATCAAAGCTTTCCAGTTTCAAAGGATTTCCAATTCAAACAATATAAGCTTTCAAAGATCAAGCCTTTCTTTCCAGTTTTCAAAATCTAGCATCTCAGTTTTTAAAATCTCTGCACATCATCAATTAGGCAAGTAAACTTTTTATTAAATTTTTTTAAGTAAATAAAATCTGTGCTTGTGAATTTCTAAGATGATTGATGTCTTGCATGTATATATATTAGGGAAATCTCTGCATATATGTATGTGTTTGAACTGAGCATGTTTGGGTATATCTTTTCTTCTCTATTTTCAAGTTTATAGAGTTTAAAAATGAATCAAAAATTCAAAACTCCTTATCTAATCTCTATTAGGTTTTGGGTTTCAAACAAAATTTGTTTGTTTAAACCTAAAATAAGATTTAAAAATGTATTTAAGTATAATAAGTAGAAATATTTTCTAGAAAATAGAAAAATAGAGGAAATCTTAAAGTCATGATAAATTCAAACAGGTTAATGCTTCGATTATGGTATATAATCTGAATCACTATCTAAAATCATGATTTTTAAGGGAGAATTCAAAATTTATAGTGTGGGATCGAGTGTGAAAATCGATGTTGACCACAAGATGGGATTTGGGGGCCAGAAGATGGGATTTGGGGGGTTTCTAGTGACCGGAGGTCTCGGGGTGGTTGGGAACTTTGTTGGAGGTAGGCGGAAGTCCGGTGGTCTCGAAAAAAATGTCTGGTGGAATTTCAGATCACCGAGGCGACGTCGCGGTGATGATTTAGGGTTTAAAACCCAAAATGGAACGAGGTCGGAAACTTGGCTGGTGCATCGTCTCTCTGGCATTGGGTTGCATCGGACTTGGGGCATTGGTTGCGTGGATGTCTGGTGAAGCTGAGGACGGGGTTGCGCGTTTTCTAGTGGTCGGAGACGTGGGTTCGAGGATGTTTCAAGCGAAGGGTTTTGGTTCTAGGTTCGACTGAGTACCTCGATTTCAATTGTGGGCTTGTGATAGCGATTGGGTGGTCAGGATCAGATGTAGCGGTGATCGAAGATAGGTTAAAGGTGTCGTGGGTGGTCGAAGACGCCTGGGTCGCTGGTGCATGTGCACGGCGTGTTTATGTGTTTGTAGTTTGGGATGGATGTTGGCTCGAAGGAAACTCGGGTATTTGGGTAAGGGACACGAGTATGGACTCGAGTAGAGCGTGAGTGAAAATCATGTTTCCAGTTTTAACTTAAACCAAGTCTAAGTTTTTTTAGAAAAAAAAGGGAAGAGAAAAGGAAGTGCTCAGGGTATGTCTCGGGTTGGATTCGGGTTGGACCTGAAGCGGGTGTTTAAACAGTTTTAAAAAGTTTTTAAAACAAAGTTTTAAAATTTAAATAAATTTAGTTTAAACTTTTCTTATATAAATTTCTTTTATAAATGTTTTCTTTAACATTTGATTTAAGAAGTTATATAATTGGTGAACTTAAATTTGTTAAGTAAAAATTATTTTTATCTATTTTTTAACTTAATTTAGTAATATAATTAAGTGTTAATCAAGATAAGATGTTTATAAATCCGTATGATAATGATAATTAAGGATCTAATGAGATCAATGAATTATCTTAAAGTTAATTAAGTTTTAATGATTTAAGATTAATTTAATTAATAAGATAATTAAAGAGTAAATAATTAATTTAATTAACTAACGATTAAGGATTAATAAATTAATAATTAAGGGTTAAAAGTTAATTAATTTGTAATTAAGGATTATTAATTAGATGATTATAAATTAATTAATTAAGCAATTAAGTTGTAATTAAGAATTAATTAATTAAGTAATTAGAGATTAATAATTGATAATTAAGGAATAATTAATTAAGTAATTAAGACCAATTAATTTATAATTAGAGATTAATTAAGTAATCAAGGATTAATTAACTATTAATTAAGGATTGATTAATTAATAATTAAGGATTAATTAATTTGTAATTAATTTTTATTATTTAATAATTAAAGTTTATTAATTAATAATTAAATGATAATTAATCTGTAATTAAAGATTAATTAATTGGGTTATAAGTAATTAAGGAATGATTAATAAATTCAAATGATTGTAATTAATTAAAAAATGGTTGATTAAGCAGGGAATTGGTGATTAATTCTTAAGTAATTAATTTAATTTAAAATTAATTAAATTAATTACAATAGGGATTAAGAATTCTTTCATGTAGATGATTGTTTGAGTAGAATGTCTATATTGATTGATATCTGTCGAATGATAATATATGATATGCTGGGATGTAATATTGGATATATCTGTGATAAATGGATATTATTTATCTGAGATAAATGCTGTGTGAATTCAATGTTTTAAATTGAATTAAATTGTTTAACCTTAAATAACTTGACCTTTAAAATGGCGTTTGATTTCGATGAGACCGGGATCGGATATCAGTTTGATTATCCGAAAACCACATCGAACTAAGTTAAACGATAGGTCATGAAATCTCAAAGTGAAGATCGAGATGGAGTTTCAGAGTGCAAGTGTTATTGTCATTAACTCTGAGGGTGATTCCAAAATAAGCGTAACGAGATAATGTCTTCGGTTTCGTTCGAACCCGGAACGAACTTGTGCGGATGAATGTTATCAGACCATTGTCAATGGAGGACGATGAGCATTCCAAGATGTGTTCTTAAAAGATAATCGTAGCTTCAAGCCTCATCAACTGAAAATGGCTAAAACAGGGGAGGTGCACGCAAGGCTAAGTGGGTAACACCCAAGTAGGATAAGATTTTCCCCTGTCTAGAGATCCCTTTTTATTTTGACTGTGTGAGCGGTTGTAGGCCACAACCGCGGGGTTGTCTTATTCGGACTATCCAGTAAAGGGTAGCTCCGGCTTTGTGATGCAGGGGATCAGGTTGGATCCTCCGTACGGTGATCTAGACCACGTACTGTGACGGACGGTACCCCAGTAGCCCTGCCATTGATGGAAATTCATTATCCCTACGTTCCTTTACGGTTTTGATTATATAACCCACTTTGTGGCTAGTATGCTGGAATTTAATCATGTAACAATTTCAACTATGTGATTATTTATTTGAAAACCCTAGACACTTATAATATAACCAGATTTCCTATCAAACGTTTTGGTTATCGTAAGGGAAAAACTTGTCCGTGTTTATTTGCGGAGAGTCTTACGAAATATCTTTTCTTTCAAAGGTTTTAAAGTTAAACAACTTAACCGTTTACTCACACCAGACCCATGTCTGACATGGAGTTTATTCTGTTTTTCTTAAACTCTTGGGTACTCAAATTTTTATGAGTAGCCAAGTGATCAGGTTTGGCTTGATGAATTTTGGAGAAGCTTGGAGCAGGAGTCCAGACGTATCTATCTATATCTTTCCACTGTGTTGTGTTTTTGGCTGTTGTATTTTGGATGTAATGGATAGACAGGTCTTTACGACTGTCTAATGTAATGATGTTGTATAACTGTGTACTCTGATGTAAAGACTATGTAATAGATATGTGAAATATTATATTTTGCTCCGTTTCCGCTGTGAGATTCTAATGTTGTTTTTTCTTTCTTTCTATCTATTCTATTTCTACCTATTTCTTTCTTATTGATGATACGTCTTTCTGGGAATGAAAGGCGGGTCATCACATATGGTCGGGTAAAATAAAAATCCATACATAGCACAAATACTAAGGAAACATCAAAAAATGATTAAAGTATTACAGTGGAATCAAACTTTCACTAATTATAAATTAATAGCAAAACAGCTTCATTAAAAACAACATATCCCAAATTTATTTCTAAAATAAAAAGTACCAAGTAGTCTCCACCAAAACATAAAACATAACAAAGTTCAAAATATAAGTCCCATATATAGAGTAAAGTGTAGAAAAGAGAAACAAAGTACATGAAACAAAAGAAACAAAAGCTGAAGATAACAACTGCTCCAATGACCCTCCAAGCTGCAAAGTACTGCAACCTAGACCTGCCCTCCTGTGATTTGGGGAAAATAGGAAAAATAGGAATGGGTCGGACATAAAGTCCGGTGAATGAGAAATAAAATGAAGTAGAAAGAATAAAACAGTTTAATTCCATGTCTTTCCCGGATATCGCAGAGGGTGAATAATATAATGCAGTGAATCCTTCTTAGATACAGTTCCTAAGAAGCCCAAGTCCATGGTCACTCTAGGGAAGTCAACCATGCAATAATACTAAACATCAATCGGCCTATCTGACCTGCTGTCCTTACCTATCCACGTGCTACATCATTAAAGTCATTCTTTTCACTCGTGCACTGTGACTAAATGCCTCTTACGTCTGACAGACGCTGACTCAAACAAGTTCACAGGACCTCAAAGTTGCACTCTGGCTCCGCCAAACCGGACTGCTATCCTTCTGTCGCCTAGATCACCAACATGGACTTGCATCTATCCAAAGTATTGGTTCTCCGAAAGAGCGCCCATAGCTGGGTCGGTTGTGCAAATCCTCCAAAGAACTGCCTAAAGAAGCCTACGTTGGATTACATTTGTCCTATTCCATCTGCGTCGATCTACCTGAAGAAGCCTATGGTTGTGGATGCTATCTATCCTATGTACTAGCAACCTATAAAAAGTAAAAAAACATCCTTACGAGCCTATGTGCCCGTTCCTAGTACGTACAACCAAAACTATATTTTGTTCTTAACTGTATGAAACATCTATCCAGACCTTTACAAGGTCTGCCGACAAAATCGCTTCCAGATTAATTAATTTTACTGTTACAATTTACATATTGTTTATTTCCATTAATCTTCTTTAGGCCATTTTTACATTCGATTAAGTTATTTCACAATTTTCTTTTTTCTTACATAAATGGTGTTTCAATTTCACGTTCATTCAGTTCATATGGTTTATCTGTAATTTTTATACCACTTTGTTACAGATTTACACTAGCCTTTAGGGCCTATTTGATTTACATTTTTTTTCCACCCTAATTTACATTCTTCTTTTAGAGATTTAATCTATACAAAATTTTTATCCAACAACCACAAACCAATTAATTAAACAAAATTTCCACTTTTACATTTTTAGGCCACATATGAAACAAACTATTATGCCAATTAAACTTCAATTTTTTTCCAAAGCCATATTCAAAATTATGTAATTATATTAATCAAAACCATAATTTTGTTCAAGTAACATATTCTGAATTTATTCAACTAACCTGTTCTACCATTAGAAATTGACTAACAATTCTAATTCAATTTAATTAAACCAATCTTATTTACGCCATGAAACGTGGATAACAATTTGTTTATTCCAAATTTCAACCCAAATAGGAATTAGAATTTAGAAGTGGTAGATTGAGAAGATACAATAATTTACATAAATTTCAATCATATTTATGCCACAAAACGTGAATAGATAATTTATATGTCCCATATTTTAAACCAAACATGAATTAGATTTGAGAAGTGGAAGAAGAAGAAGAAGTTACAATAATTTATATCTATTATCAATTAATAATAGAATTTAATTCATATTAACATGCTAGAAAAGAACGGAAATAGAACTACTTAATTTTTCTACTTCATATTAATTCTCACTCACCTAGCACTTGAGCTTGCACAAATTTGAAAAAAAACTTTACTTTAATCTTTCTTCCTTTGATTCTTCTAAATTCCCCAAATTGCTTGAATAAATATAGATAATTTAATTTGGTAGAGATTTTTGTATTTAGTAGAGAAAAGAATGAAGAATAATACACACTAATTTTATTATAGAATTATGGCGATGGCTGAATAAGAGATTATGTTTAGGTTAGATTGTTTATTATAGATTGTTTGAGTGAATATAATCCATTAGATTATTTTAGATTGTTCATACACTTAGTGGTTATCCGTACTAGCCTATACACATCACTCAAACAATAAAATTTAACTATCTCATCCTATTATATCGTTTGAGCGAATGGGAAGCCGCCACATGTCAGAAACAACGCTGAAATACATAGAAAAATCGCTAAAAACGAACCACCTAAAAAAACATAACTCCAAATTTCGAACGACATCGGAACTTGATCCCTGGTCATTATGGAAGTCAACATGCACCTTTACCACTATACCAAATGCGATTTGAATTTCTTTTTAATTATATTTCCATAAAGTATCAGGATGTTACAATAATAGAGTTCAAGTTTGAGATCATTTGTAAGTTTAAGCTAATTAAAGTATAAGTTATGACATTTTAAGCTTTAGCAATTGAGATAACTTGTAAGTTTAATAATAATGCTAATAAACAATAGCTTGAACAAATTAAATAACTTTGTACAATTAAACATGTTTATAAAAATAACTAAGTATTATAAAAATTAACAAGTTTATAATAATAAACAACTAAGTTTGATTAAAAAAATTAACTAAGTTTATAAGAATAATAATAGATTATAATTTGATAAAAATTAACTAAGTTTATAATAATAGTAATAAATAAACTGGTCAACTAAGTTTTATAATTAATAATAATAATAATAGCAACAGTAATAACTAAAACTAAGTATATAAAGGTTAACTAAGTTAACTAAGTTTTATATAAAAAAAATAAGTTAATAAAAATTAATTAAATTTATAATAATATAAATTAACTAAGTTTACAATAATAATAATAAATCAACTAAGTTTATGAAAAAATTATAAGTTTGAGATAATTTATAAAAATTAACTAAGTTAATAAAGTATAAGTTTGAGATAATTTATAAGTTTAGGTTAACTAAAATATAAGTTATGACACTTAAGTTTTAGCAACTGAGATAATTTATAAGTTTGAGTTAATCTAAATAAAGTTATAAATAAGTTAACCGAGCTTTATAAAAATTTAACTAATTTTTATAAAAATTAACCGAAATTTTAAAAATTAACTAAGTTTTATATAATTCAACTACGTTTTATGTAAATAAATTTATACAAAATAAATTAAGTTTTATTAGAATTTGACTAAGTTAATAAGTTTTTAAAAATTGAATAAGTTTATTATAAAAATGAACCAAGTTTTATAAAAATCTAACTAACTAAGTTTTATAAAAATTATTTAAATTAATAAAAGTTTAACAAATGATGTTTGATATATTTTAAATATGCAAAACAGTTTCATAATCATCAGTTGATTGTTAAACTTATCTGCAAGTACTTAGCTTTTTTAGGAGTAAAGACCAACTACAGTAAAGAATTATGGGTAATCAAGTAATAAACATGGCTTTAGTTGCTGTATATATTATAACATTTTTGTTAGTACTTGTTGTGCGAATTTTTTTTATGAATGGTTATGGATTTTATGTGAATTTTCTCATTTTGTCGAAAAAATATTATCGAAAATGGATTATATTTGATCATGTGATTAACGTGTTTTTTTAATTGTTTAGATATGATTATTATATGATTGATTGATTGTTGGTTTGAATACGATGATTATGTGATTGATTGTTGATTGTAATAAGATTATTATCCGAGCGATGGTTGGAAATGGTACAAGCCATTAACAGAAAATGATAGCATTATATAGGTCAAGTTTTGGTAGCGTTTACAACAACGCTACAAAAATTTCAGTCTTTTAGTTGCATGTCGTATCATAGCATTTACCGAGATGTCACTAAAAGTTTTGGTGGCATTTTTGCAGCACTACGAAAGGACTTTTCTGGTGCGGTGGCCATATGATGGAAAAGGAGAGTTCCTGATGCCTACACTATTCCCAATAATCTTGTGACCTTTGGATTGAATAGGTACTTGATTGATAATTGTACCGCACTCTTTGGTTTCTGTTAAGCTACTTGTGATCCAATGCCCTCCTTGAATTATGTGAGAAATAACAACATTTTTATGTTTACATAAGTAAAATATATCCCAGCCCAATATATCCACATGATTTGTATAGTTGATCTAAGGGCCAGTCTATGATATAGTATTGTTTCCATTAAATACCACCTCTTAATGCATTTTAAACTAGTAGCTCTGTGCCTGATCATATTCTTCATGGTGCAAAATATATTATTGTTATACTAAAGTTGCTAGAAATTTGATTGAGAGCGGTACTTGTTGATCAGCTATATGGACCATAAGTTATCCTTAAAATGCAGCTGCTAAATAAATTTTAAACACGATGTATTTCGTAGATCAACAAAAAATTTAACACCGATACCCCTCTCCTGTTTAGGCCTGCACAGTTTAGCCCATGCAATTTTATGTGTCTTGCCTATCCAAAAGAAGTCTGCAATAAACTATCTTTCTTTGGTAAAATAGCCATAGGCATGTGATATACCATGATCCAATAGAGAACCATTAGTGTGATAACAGTTTGAATGAGCTCAGCTCTCCCTACTGGAGATAATAGTTTACTATCCCGAGTGCCAAATTTGTTCATTATTCTCTGAAATAAATTAGTGCACTCTGAATAATGCAAGTAGTCTGAAGAGAGTGGTACACCCGAATATTTTACTCGTAGTTGTAACTCTTGGAGTTGTAAAATTTGCAGTGCGGAATTTTTATTTTGGTAAGTTATGCTAAGTATACTGTAGCCTTCATCCGATTAATATATAAGCCTGTTGTCATTCCCATTTGTTATGTGATATCTCTAATAGTGCATGCACTCTTTTAAGTAGCTTTCAACAGCTTCCAGTACAATTTGTAAAATTTGGATGCAAAGCCATCTGGGTTAGGAGATTTATCATCTATAATAGAATAAGTGGCATCCTTTACTTCTTGTGCTGTGATACGCTGCAATAGAAAACTGGTCCTCAAATCATTAACTAATATTCTCCAGTTGACATTATCAAGCCTTTGCATATGTTGAAATTCTCCACTATACAAATCCTGGTAGTATTGCAAAGCTTGTTATTAAATGTGGGATGCATCATATGCAAGCTGGCCTCTTTCATTACATAGAGTTGAGATATTATTCCTGCATTTCCTCTTTGACATCTTGGCATAAAAAAAAAATCTTGAATTGGGATTCCCTTCAGCAAGCTAATTGACTTCAGTTTCAGTAAATTACCATCCTTCGGTTCGTATGCAAGTGCGTCATGTGGTTGGCTATCTACTACAAGCATTTTTTTCATTGTATTTATCTTCCAAACTGATAAATCTATATTGTCTTTCTGCCTTGTTTTATTCCATAATTTCAAAATTTGTTTATTCTTCTAAGTTTGATCAAATTTTTTTGAACATCAGTACCCCAAGTTGGATGTAATAAAACAGACACTACCTGATTCTCATAGCCATCTATCATGTGCCAAGCGTTGACATATCAAATGGTGTCCCCTTCTTTTGAGTACCTTCTGCAAGTAGTTTAATATTGATAGGAGCATGTTCACTCAATGCTGATGTAGTGGCAGTAACTATAGATTCTTGGAAGTGTTGTAGGAAAGGTCATTTGCTAGAACCTTATCAACGTGTGTTACTAACTGATGCATAACGATCTACGAAACTAGTAAGGTTGAAGTGTTCAAAGTCTTTAGGTCGTGTGGAGGAAACTTCGGAGTTAGGTCGTTCAGAAATTTTAAGTCGTTGTCGACTTAAGAAATATTGCTCACGACCTAAGGAAAAGACCGTAAGTCGCTTGCGACTTAATGAGATGAAGGAAAACGAGTAAAAGAATAATGCAGCTCAGGCCAGAGATAGGAAGGCAAGTGATAAGTCGTACGCGACTCAGGAGGAAGTTAAGTCGTTCAGGGTTGAACAGCTATAAGTCGCTCACGACTCATCAAGAAGCAAAGAGAAGTCCATTAGTTGAAAGCCCTAAAACTGCCACGAGTTACAACTGATGATGATTCGTTGAAGTGTTGAGTCACCATTTTCTATGAGTCGTATTGTATGATGAGTTGTATGTCGCGTGTTTCTTATTTCGTGTATTGTGTTGTATCGTTAGGTCGTCTACGACCTAAGTCTTGTAATTTGCTTGTTTTCTTTGAGTCTTTGAGTCTTGAGTCGTTTATTTCTTAAGTCGTATCATTGTGGGGTTGTGTATGTGTGTTGTAATATAAGTCGTGAGTCGTTGTCTGTTGCAAAGCGTTGAAGTTGAGTCGTTTAAGCCGTATGTTTGGTAAGTCGCTGCTGACCAGGTCACGCCTTTAGGAGTGAGTCGTGCTTGGAGATGAGTCGGTGCCGACTCAATGAGTCGTAAGTCGCAAACGACTCAAGGACTAGGGTTGTGAAACACTATAAATACGCGTGAGTTGTACATTTGAAAGGGGTTGATTTTTGATTAAAATTTCTTGTTGATTGCTGTGTGCTTTCATATTAAATTGGTATTTGAGTGTAATCTCCTATCTCCACTTTCGGTTATTCGAGTGCGCTCGAATCAACGATTGTTGAAGCCGATTCGCGGAATCAAGTGCGCTTGATCAACGCTTGAAGAATCGAAGATCTTCTCTCACGGTATCGTGCGCGATCAACGTGTCGAAGATAGCTAGAATTCGGTATCTTCGGATCAACGAATTTGGGCATTTTGGTATTCATCAATCCACCGATTGCTACTTTCATCGTCATATCGTTTTGTTGATTATCCGCTGCGTCAGTTTGGTATCAGAGCTAGACTTAGCCAATCATAGCTAAGCCGAGACTTGGAGCCAATTTTTGAAGTTGAAGTTTGAAGTTGTTGTTCATCGTGTTCATTTCGAAGTTGCGACAAGTTTGAAGATTTTGATCCATTTCATTTTGGATCTAAAGTTGGAAAAGTGTTTGTATTTTGGCCGTGAGATCTTGCGCGCCAAAGTTGAAGGGGAAGTGTTGAGGCCGAGCTAGTAATTAGAGCCGTGCCTTGTTATTCGAATTGAAGAGTTGGAGTAGGTGGCCGAACCAAGTGGAGTGTTAAGCCAACCTATCCTTGAGTCATTGCTTATTGCCGAGCCGAGTTAAGGTTGAGGCCGTGACTTGTTGGTTTTGAAGTATTTGTTGAAGTTTTTGAGAAGTTTTCAATCATGCCGCCAAGGAGA
This sequence comes from Allium cepa, assembly GCA_030765085.1. Classification (NCBI taxonomy): domain Eukaryota; kingdom Viridiplantae; phylum Streptophyta; class Magnoliopsida; order Asparagales; family Amaryllidaceae; genus Allium; species Allium cepa. The sequence continues at coordinate 182,211,577 of CM060929.1, read as the reverse complement.
GCTAACCGTCATCAAAATGTTGAAGCGTTGTATAGAAGAGAAGAAGCCGAGCTTATGGAACAACGTATTAATGAGAAATTTGATGAAGGCATTGGAAAGTTAGAGAAGTTGATGAATGATTTGAATCAAACTCAAAGAAGGAGATCACCAAACTCGAACCATGGAGGAAACCGAGTTTCGCCATCGGTTACGGAAGCGAGGAGGGTATCACCGCAATCTTTTAGAGATAGAAGAGGAACATCAATTTCATCACGGAGAGATCATCAGGACTATGGACATGAAGAGAGAAGAAGTCAACGTGAATTTGACAATGAGGCGTATAGAGATGAAGAGAGACATAGTCGAAGAAGCATGCATGAACGAAGGGATGATAATGGTCGAGATCGATATAGACGTACATTTGATTTTAATGAAGAGGGTGATAGAGCAAGTATTCATTATCGAGATCGAGACCTAGTTCGAAATTCTTATCGGGATGTTGAAGATGATCGTCGATGGGAATCGGGTATGAAGATGGAAATTCCAGAGTTCAAGGGTGGAATGGTAGGTGAAGAATTTCTTGATTGGGTGTCAAATGTTGAAGAGATCTTTGATTTCAAGGAGGTTCCTGAGCATAGAAGAGTGAAGTTGGTTGCTACTAGGTTGAGGGGGAGAGCTTTGGCGTGGTGGCAGCAAACTAAACTTACGAGAGAAAGGATGGGGAAGTCAAAGGTTGGAGAGTGGGATAAGATGAAGAAGTTGATGAGAGCTACATTTTTACCTTACAACTATCAATCACTCATGTACCAGAGGTTACAGAATCTGAGGCAAGGGACGAAGTCTGTTAGTGATTATGCTGATGAATTTTACCAACTCATTGCCAGGAATGATATTATGGAAACGGAAGAACAGCTAACTGCTAGATTCATTGGGGGATTGAGAATGCAGATCCAGGATATGGTTAATATGTTTGATCCTAGATCAGTGGCAGAGGCACATCAGAAAGCGTTGGCTTGGGAGAAGCAAGGAAGGCGTGGAGGTGGTGTGTTTACTAATTCCAATAATCAAGCGAAGGGTGTTAGTGGAAGTTCTAATGTTCCTAAACCTGTTACAAAACCAGTGGTGAAGGAGGCTGAGAAAGCGAAGGTTAGCAGTGGTTTCAAATGTTATAACTGTCAGGAGTTGGGTCACAAAAGCAATGAATGTCCGAAGCCGAAGAAGAGAGCAATGGTTGCTGAGATTGAGGATGATGGTGAGGAGGCAGAATGTTTAAATGCACCTTACGTTGAGGAGGAAGAAGAATTGTCTGGAGATGAAGGTTGTAATCTTATGATGAGGAGGTCATGTCTTACACCAAAACAAGAGGAAGATTCTAGTATGTTGAGAAGCAATATTTTTCAGTCGACATGCACTATTTTGGGAAAGGTTTGCAAGTTCGTTATTGATGCTGGAAGCTGTGACAATATTATCTCTACAGAAGCAGTAAGGAAGTTGAACTTGAAAATGGAAAAGCATCCTAAACCATACAAGTTAGCATGTTTGAGGAAGGGTGGTGAAGTGAAGGTATGTCGAAGAGCTTGTGTGAATTTTTCTATTGGGAAGAAGTACAAAGACGAAATTTGGTGTGACGTTGTAGACATGGATGTGTGTCATCTGTTGTTGGGCAGACCGTGGCAGTTTGATAGAGCAGTACTACATGATGGTCGTGCTAATAGCTACAGTTTTATGTTTGAAGGTACTAAAATCACTTTAGTTCCTAAGAAGCAACAACAGAAGGAAAGCAAGCTAGAAGAGATCGAAGAACTGAAAACTTTGCTATCTTTGAAGGAGTTTGTTAAGGAAGCTGAAGATGAGCCTGAAGTCTATTTGTTGATTGGACGAGAGAGTCATGAAGAGGTTGAAATTCCAGAAGAAGCAAAGTCAGTTTTGAAAGAATTTGAAGATGTGTTTCCAGAAGAGTTGCCTAAGTAGTTACCGCCACTGAGAGACATTCAACATCAAATCGATCTTGTTCCGGGAGCAGTGTTACCACATCGACCACATTACCGAATGAGTCCGAAGGAACATGAGGAGTTACGAAGGCAGGTGGAAGAGTTATTAGAGCAGGGATGTGTTCAGGAAAGCTTGAGTCCTTGTGCAATACCAGCATTGTTGGTGCCGAAGAAGGATGGAACATGGAGGATGTGCACAGATAGTAGAGCTTTGAACAAGATTACTGTACGTTACAGATTTCCTATGCCAAGGTTGGATGACTTGCTGGATCAGTTGAGTGGGGCTACTATCTTTTCGAAGATTGATTTGAAGAGTGGTTATCATCAGATTCGAATTAGACCAGGAGACGAATGGAAGACCACATTCAAGACGAGGGAAGGTTTATATGAATGGTTGGTTATGCCATTTGGTCTATCGAATGCACTAAGTACATTCATGAGGGTGATGAATCAAATTTTCAGACCGTACATTGGGAAGTTTGTTGTTGTTTATTTCGATGATATTCTGATTTATAGTGCGAGCACAGAGGAGCATGTAGAGCATTTGAGAAAGGTGTTAATTATTCTTCGTGAGGAACAATTTTATGCAACTACGAAGAAATGTGTGTTCATGACGAGAAGTGTATTATTTTTGGGATATGTTGTATCTGAGAAGGGAATCCAGGTGGACCAGAGTAAAGTTGAAGCTATTAGAAATTGGCCGCAGCCGAGAACTATCACTGAAGTTAGAAGTTTTCATGGACTGACATCATTCTACCGAAGGTTTATTCCACACTTCAGTAGCGTGATGGCACCGGTTACTGATTGTATGGAAGGGAAGCAGTTTTTTTGGTCGGAGGAAGCGGGGATTGCTTTTGAGAAGATCAAGAAACTTTTGACGACAGCACCAATTCTTGTATTACCAGATTTTCAGTTGTTGTTTGAGTTACACACTGATGCATCAAAGGTTGGGATTGGAGGAGTATTGAGTCAGTGTGGAAGACCTATTGCATATTTCAGTGAGAAGTTGTCAGGGGCAAAGATGAGATATAGTACCTACGATGTTGAGTTTTATGCTGTTGTGCAAGCTGTTAAACATTGGAGGCATTATCTATTTCAGAAAGAGTTTGTTCTTTACACTGATCATGAAGCGTTGAAGCATTTGCAGGGGCAGGATAAAATTTCAGTGAGACATGCATCATGGATCGCTTATTTACAGCAGTTTACTTTTGTGGTCAAACATAAGTCAGGGGTGACGAACCGTGTGGCTGATGCTTTGAGTAGGAGAAGTCATTTGTTGACAACATTGAAGGTTGAGGTGACAGGGTTTGAATTATTACCAGAATTGTTTGAGGAGGATCCTTACTTTGCGAAGTTTGTTGAGAAAGTTAAGGATGGAAGTACTGATGAATTTATGTTAGTTGATGGATTCTTGTTTAAAGGAAATCGGTTATGTATTCCTGAGAGCAGCTTGAGAATGAAGATTATCAAAGAGTTGCACCAAGAAGGCCATGTGGGTAGAGATCGTACTTTGCAGTTAATTTCTCAATCTTATTTTTGGCCATCAATGAGAAAAGAGGTTGAAAGGTTTGTGGAGAGATGTCATATATGTCAGGTTTCGAAAGGAACGGCGACAAATGCGGGATTGTATATGCCATTACCTGTACCTTCAAAACCATGGGTGGATATCAGCATGGATTTCGTTTTGGGTTTGCCTAGAACTCAAAGGGGAAATGATTCTATATTTGTTGTGGTGGATAGATTTTCGAAGATGGCACACTTTATTGCTTGTAAGAAGACGGCGGATGCTGTTCGTGTTGCTCAGTTATTCTTTAAAGAAGTCTATCGTTTACATGGGTTGCCGGAGTCTATTGTTTCAGACAGGGATACCAGATTTTTGAGTCATTTTTGGCTTAGTTTGTGGAAGATGGTGGGAACGAAGTTAAACTTTAGTAGCGCATATCATCCGCAAACAGATGGACAGACCGAAGTTGTTAACAGATCATTGGGAAATTTGTTACGATGTTTGGTGAAAGACAATCTGAGAAGTTGGGACATGAAGTTATGCCAGGCAGAATTTGCACATAATCATGCAGTGAATCGTAGTACGGGATTCAGTCCATTCCAGATTGTATATTCAAATCTACCCAGGGGACCATTGGACTTAGCAGTAGTGCCACAACTGAAGGGGACAATTAAACGAGCTGCTGATTTTGTTGATGAGTTGACTGAATGTCATAAAATCGTTCAGGAACGATTGGTGAAAGCAAATGAGAAATATAAGCGAGCTGCAGATTTAAAGCGACGAAATGTTGAATTTAACGAAGGCGATTTGGTTTATGAAATATTGACAAAAGATCGTTTTCCGGTGGGAACGTACAATAAATTAAAAGCGCGAAAAATTGATCCAGTTGAAGTTTTGAAGAAAATCAATGAGAATGCATATCGATTGAAGTTACCAGATGATGTTTATACTTCTGATGTTTTTAACGTCAAACATTTAAATCCATATCATGGAGGTGAGATTGTTGTGGAAGAGCCTACAAATTCGAGGGCGAATTTTTCTCAACCCGGGGAGGATGATGCAGAACGATCTACGAAACTAGTAAGGTTGAAGTGTTCAAAGTCTTTAGGTCGTGTGGAGGAAACTTCGGAGTTAGGTCGTTCGGAAATTTTAAGTCGTTGCCGACTTAAGAAATATTGCTCACGACCTAAGGAAAAGACCGTAAGTCGCTTGCGACTTAATGAGATGAAGGAAAACGAGTTAAAGAATAATGCAGCTCAGGCTAGAGATAGGAAGGCAAGTGATAAGTCGTACGCGACTCAGGAGGAAGTTAAGTCGTTCAGGGTTGAACAGCTATAAGTCGTTCACGACTCATCAAGAAGCAAAGGGAAGTCCATTATTGAAAGCCTTAAAACTGCCACGAGTTACAACTGATGATGATTCGTTGAAGTGTTGAGTCGCCATTTTCTATGAGTCGTATTGTATGATGAGTTGTATGTCGCGTGTTTCTTATTTCGTGTACTGTGTTGTATCGTTAGGTCGTCTACGACCTAAGTCTTGTAATTTGCTTGTTTTCTTTGAGTCGTTTGAGTCTTGAGTCGTTTATTTCTTAAGTCGTATCATTATGGGGTTGTGTATGTGTGTGTTGTAATATAAGTCGTGAGTCGTTGTCTGTTGCAAAGCGTTGAAGTTGAGTCATTTAAGCCGTATGTTTGGTAAGTCGCTGCTGACCAGGTCGCGCCTTTAGGAGTGAGTCGTGCTTGGAGATGAGTCGGTGCCGACTCAATGAGTCGTAAGTCGCAAACGACTCAAGGACTAGGGTTGTGAAACACTATAAATACGCGTGAGTTGTACATTTGAAAGGGGTTGATTTTTGATTAAAATTTCTTGTTGATTGCTGTGTGCTTTCATATTAAATTGGTAGTTGAGTGTAATCTCCTATCTCCACTTTCGGTTATTCGAGTGCGCTCGAATCAACGATTATTGAAGCCGATTCGCAGAATCAAGTGCGCTTGATCAACGCTTGAAGAATTGAAGATCCTCTCTTACGGTATCGTGCGCGATCAACGTGTCGAAGATAGCTAGAATTCGGTATCTTCGGATCAACGAATTTGGGCATTTTGGTATTCATCAATCCACCGATTGCTACTTTCATCGTCATATCGTTTTGTTGATTATCCGCTGCGTCACTAACCCTTTCCTTCTCGATGTGAATTGAAAGCCTTGCATATTAATTTCAGTAGGGCCACATATGAGCAAGCAGTAGTGAACCCTTTGAGATGAGAAAAGGAACAGGCAGTCCACCTTTTTTGTCAATAGGGTTTAACACGTTGCAGAAATCACGCATGAGTAGCCATGCCTTGTCTACCACACTTGCAATGTTTATAGGTTGTTGCTATATAACTTCCTTATCTATAAACATATTTCTTGCATATACAGTAGTTAGATACAACACATATCCTCCCAAAATTTTTAATTAACAAGTTATTTGTTGGGTGGATTTGTGTATAATAGTTAAATTCCAAACTGTTTTGCCCCATAACAATATTATTCTACCCTTTGAGCCACAGCCATTGTTATGTATCAGGTCCTAATTTTGATCCAAAATCAATAATATATTGCTCATTCTTGTAGTAGACAGTTTATTCTCCAATAAACCAATGACAGTTGGTTTAAAGGATTTTAGGAGGAACAACACTTGATTCATTTTAAAATTAGTGTTAATCCCTCTAACATTCCATGAAATAAATATCATTTACCTGGCTTCCTAGCCCTTGTTGCTCTTTTAGGGGTCTCAGTGTCGATATTTTTAGTGGAAGTGCTTTTTTAACTTCCTTTTCATACTGTGGGTTTTTAAACATATATTTTGCATGAGATGTGTCTTGAGGAGGTTCTGATGGCATTTCGATTATGTTCTCTACTACTGATTGAACAAATTCTGCTTCCTAAATGACTTGTTCTGTTGGGATGAATTCTTCCTTTTCCGTAGTGTCACTTGAATCCACATGCTCCTCATCAAAATTTGATATTAAGATTTGGAACTTATTGCTGATAGGAGTTTATGTGCTTACTTTTTCTTTGCCTTTAGCTTTCCTTTTATGTGGAGTATTGGTAAATGCATTCTTTCCTTCTACATTTCTAACTGAAGTTGGGTTGTTTTCATTATGTTGCTCGCTGTTTATACCCTACGCATATGATTCTGATGATGTTGTAGCTTGAGAGTTACTAGCACTTGCATGTGCATTGCCTTTTGGTTGCCAAGCTTGTTCAAATTTTCCCTTTGCTATCTCAGTTGTTGTATTTTTTTGTTTTTGTGCACCACACTTTTCTGTCTAATGCCCAAAGTGACAACATATTGTGCAAACATAAGGCTTAGAATCATAATCTAGCTACTTGCACATAGAATGTGTGGCCACTGCTATCTTTAATTGTCACTGGAGTAGGAAAAGTAGTTGCAGTAGTTATATTCACTAAAAAATTCTTCCATAATTAATTCTTTCCATGCTTGTAGTGACACAATCTGGTCGAATAAGATGCCCAATCACACTGTATATTCAACTGAGTGCTCCTGCATCCTAGTGTTACAGGCAAAGATTGCTTAATTTAACCCAAACAGCCATCTGCTGCAACTAGTCTTTAACAAGATCCATTCTAGGGGTCCATTTTTTTATAATTATATTTCTAGATTCATATTTATAAGGACCACTTTTCAGTATATTTGTAACATATATATATATATATATACACATTATTAATCAACTACTACTAAGGCATTTTGCTAATGAGGTCTTCGAATGCTACATGGGCCTTACTCCTTCACTTTTGTATTTTGGTTGCCACAAAGGCCATATGCCAATGTTTTAGTGATTCGGATGCCACACGGGCCTTATTCCTACTTTGCGTTGGTGCTACGATTTCCACATCCAACCTCATGTCTTACACCATTCCCCTGGTTGCCAGCAAGGCCTTACACCAATCTCTTTCGTTATTCGAACCGCTGTCCACTAGGCCTTAGACTTACATTTTTGGTTTTGGATGCCACACAAGCCATAATCCTTCGCTTTCGGTTGTGGATGCCATACATGCCTTAACCCTTTCGTTGAATCTACTACTTAACCCTCCAACATTAGGCTTTTCATTTAGACTTTTATTAAGCTAACATCTAACTAATCATCATATGATTGTTAATATTGATTGTGTTATTGACATCAATGTCTCAGGTATCGATCTCGGTCATCTTAAGCCTTATCATGCCCTAATTACCTATGGTATTTACTAGTTCTGATATACACATTTTGCCTAGAGCCACATTACTCTCGACAATCCATGTTTTCAACTTGCCTAGGGAAGCCTGTTATAGTTTTGTTTCAGTGATTTGAGAAATTAACTCGTTAATTTATCTGAATTCACCTCTACTACCTATATTCCTCCTTAACCGTCAACCACCTTTAGTCCTCGATTGGTACCCTCAGTTTGCCAATCCTGTGGTACCCTCAGTTTGCCAATCCTGAACTCAAATTTGCATATCATAGCATTTTTGGTTAGGCCATTACTATAAAGGTTTTGGTTTATTAAAGATTTGGTTTGACTCTAGCTCCTTCGGCACATGTTGGGATCTATCAATCACATGTCTAACACTAGCTTTACATGTTGTTGATTGCTGATTCATTTGACTTAGTATTTTTTTTACCATTTTAAGCACTTCACTGACACGTTCAACATTAAATGTGGATCCACTCTACCACCCATTTATTAAATATATACTTTAGTTAAGTAACCTCTCGGTTAACACTAAATTGCCCCTCAATTTCCCATTGTAACCCTTTGGCCTAGATTACTTTCTCTTGAAAATTGCTCACTTTGTTTTCCAAGAACTCATGAAAACAACAATCACGATTTATATTTGTACAATTTCTCAAGAGTAACGACCCACAATTTTGAACGTTTATAATTAAATGTCAGAATTATTTAAATATTTAAACGGTGGATTTAATGTGAATAAAAATAATTTCGAAAGCTTATTTAAATTCTTTGTTAAAAATAATGATAATGGTAAACTTTTAATTTATAATTAAAAGCGATTAAACTGGTTTTAATAAAAATCCTTTTTAATCAATATGTGAAATTATCATCTCGGGGTACTATCTTAGATTTTGGTGAAACTTGTGTCGTTGGACCCAGAATAAGAAGTTGTTGTACGCCATGAGTTTCGTGATGATTGAATGTGCGTGCTCGAAACGGATAGCGTTTACTTTGAGAGAATAAAATAGAATAGAATTTTTTTTTAAATAAACCTAAACTCTAACCCTTCTCTCTCACTTCCTCTCTTATCTTTTATTTTAGCTGGACAAAATGAGATAGTAGCCGCCACCTTTCTCGCACTTCAACCAATTAAATCGTCAGATTTAGGCAAAGAAATTCAATGAGAGGATCCATTGGCTTTGTATTAGTGAGAGCTTCATGCTGGCATTGCAGATTTATGCGCGATCGAGTTTGGTTTTGCTCGACAAGGAGCAGTCGAGATAAAGGTTTGGGATCGAAGGAGCTTAAAATGTCAAAGGATGAATAAAAGAATAGAGAATGGAATTACCTGTGGACGTCGATTCTTTGATATCTAATGTTCTATTCTATTCTCTAGATACAATTTGATTAAGGAATTTAATGGGAAGATGGTTAAATTGAAAGAGACAAAATTCAACAAACAGTTGGAATGCTACTTCCTAATTATGTAAGCACACTACAACGTGATTACTACCTTAAGGAAAATTCGATATTACTTGAATATGCTAATCCAAAACCGCAGAAGTAATTGGCACTATAGCCACTATATAATCATTTTGGGTGTTGTGGGATGAAAAATCTCACCAATATTTTAGTGCTCAAAGGAGGGCTTATCCGCCATCACCTAGTTTTCATTCAACCTCTACTTTCACAATCATAATCATAATCAATGTGGATATAGAAGAATCCTTCGTTCATAAATCAATTTAGCAAAGGTGCTCGGATCTGTGGCATTCAACATAGCTTGATATCGCACAAAGAGATGCACGGTATAATATCTCATTGTTTTTAATCATTATCATACATAATCATAACTTCAGTGGATCGATCAGATCCGTCGATGGTTTATGTGGCAATTTTGGGTCTACATCACGAGACTTAAGAGTGTGATGACTTTAACATCAATGAGGCTTAGTTAGAATGATCCTCTATAAGTTGGACTAGGTTAACAATCCAGTAAGCTGTCAATCATGCCATGGAAATAAGGCCACATGTCATCAACCAGACTAAGTTGCCTCCTTCCTTAAGTTATAAGGATGAAGTAGTATGACCTTATTTGAACTGATCCAGTTGTACGTGAAAACACAAATTTCCAAAAATAATATCAAAATATAAAGTTAAGCACGTGGATCACAGAATAAATAGCAAAAAAAAGTAAAGGAACACATGAGTTTTATAGTGGTTCAGCAAACTCTGGCCTACGTCCACTCCAATAATATTTTATTTATACTGTAAATTACAAGTACAGTTGCTTTTTGCCTTAGAAACTGAATGGAGGAAGAGATGAGAAGTGATGAAGAAGAGCCAGCCGAAATGTCCCTTGCAATGAGCCAAGTCCAATGTATTCATAGGTAAAGACGTACATGGATCAGGCTGAAATTTTGATAGAAGAACCTTAAGGTCCATATGATCTGACCCACAAGATTTGGGATTGATCAAACACCAAATATAATATAGGCCAATCATTCCATACTTACTCTAATGGGGTTATGTTCATTTTTATGAGGTCCCCGATGCCTCTAGTCCATGCTCCCAAAAGTTTCTCACCCTTCCGACTTACCGTTGGTGAGATGTCTATCGATCTTCGTTGTTTTGACTAGAAATTTGATCAAATGAGATCATTCCTTGCTTCATCCTTTTGAATTACTATCAATCATTGGGGCGCTCTATGTTGTAAGCTACTTTCCCTCCAAATTTCATGCGATTTCAACGTACCGTTTATGAGATATTGTATTCTCCGTAAAATTATGGATCATTATGCTGATTTGTATGAGTGTTCCAAAAACAATCGGCCTCTTTTCAAAGATTTCATCCTTTTGAGCCTTCCTTGGGAGGGCCTCGGGATTTTACCTCATAAACTTCCGCTTCCAAATCCAAGATCCTAGCTTCCAAATCCATATGTGTAAGTTCCTCTCAGTGAAAGCACCAAAATGTTTTATGGATCATTCTAGATCGATCCATATAAATTCTTCATTTGCCCATAACTCGAGCATATGAACCCGATTGACTTGAAATTTGAATTGTAGCCTTACAGGGCCTTCCTTATCACTTCATATTGATATCCTTGATTGGGATCCGATTCGAACCTGCCCAACAATTGTCCATAGTTCCAAATATCAACGATTTTTTAGCGTGACAACCATCTCTCCGGGCTGCCTGCCTTGATAATCATATATGCCATTTAGCCAACTTTTATTATATATTGTCAAGTCAAAAGTTGGTATAATAGTAGTTATAATCCACTTTGAAATCTGGCATGAAACAAATGTTTCATATAAATACGAATTAGAATCCTTCTAATGAAGTGAAGGGAAAAATATTTATCAAACAAAGTCAACTTCCCAACTCTTGCATATAATGATATGTTCTAGTTTAGTGCACATTAACTATAGGATAAACTATTCCTTTATCTCACTTAATAACATGAAAAACCCGTGCCCATTAGTGCAAACCAACTCCTATCACTCCATAGGTCACCACCAACTCCCTCTAGTCTAGCTAGTTACGCCGTTGGGGAGCGAAAATGGCACTCTTAATATTAAGAACGGTGATATTGAACTAAATTGCGCGGGGGTGAGGATTCCCAAAATGAAGTTCGTATAAGCCAAAAACACTGCTTAGCCCAAAATAAATGAGAATTCCAAGATTCATCAAGGAGAACCTTCTCTTGATCCTTCATAGTTCATCGCCAATGGTCGCTAACTAAGCCAAGCATGCGGTTAGTAAACAAGAATGACAATATCAACACTAAGAATGGTGAAATTGGATACATACACTTGGAATTGCGTAAATGCATTCAGACTCTTCAACAAATTTATTATGTTGGATGTAAGGATATTAGATGGGCCTAACAAGCTAAAAAAATATGCACAAATGTAGGCGACTTTACGACCAAATAATTAAACTAGATGTAGGGATATTGGACGGTTCATACCGGTATAAAAACCTTTCTATGTTAACTGATATGACATAGACACAGTAGACGTAAGCATAAGATAGCCTGAACTAGTACAAAAACCATGCGTATGAATTAAAAAGGTTGTACATATGCGACTTAACTTCACAGTCAAACATTAGTCTATCCCCAAATAGCAGAGCAGACCGTGCCAAGCGCATGAATATGAACTTGCACCCAAACAATGAGGTAGGTCATACTAAGCATGCAACAAAACAAGTGAGCTAAAAATCAAGTTCATGAAGAATGTACATCACAAGAAATTAATTCGAAAATGGCAAGGAAAGACAATGCATGGAATGTGCTGCGACCCACAGATCAGGTATAATTCTAGAAACTACTTAAAGCTTGCCAAGAAAGCATTAACAACTAAGATCTGCTCATATCTTTAATGCTACTTATACTCTTTTGCACATAATTTATAAATAAAAATAAATAAAAATAATCACAATACGAGTTACATCAAAAGTTGAGTTCACAAAACTATAACCCATAACAAAACAAAACAACATTAAGAGTCTGGCTCATACTCGAAAGAAGCTTTAACTGTGGTTTTTTTGGAATAATTAGATTTGTAGTCATCTAACATTGGACGTTGAGTAGAAATTCCCCAAGGAAAGGAAATAGGGGATGGGTCATGTAATCCAGTAATATCAACTGATGAATGACTAGAAGGAACACCAACTAAATAGTTCAAGGATCATAGTTAGGCCGGACCAAGCATCACCATAGTCCTCCGATTAAAAATGTAGTCTGCATAATTGTATAAAAGGTTATGTCAATTTCGGGCCAGAGATGAGAGAAAACATCGATTGAACACTTCACGGCAATATCCGTCATGACCCTCTAGACTCTCTCATTGTAAATTAACTCCATCAAGGAAGCCTTATCCAAACTACCAAGAGAAGTAATAAAGGTTCCACGTGGCATAGTAACTGGAACTCGACCTAGGGTTTGCATATTGGGTTAAAACTCCAAGGAAGGGAATTTATTCTCAAGAGCATTCACATACTCCATAGCCACCCTCCTAGTCTGTTCAATTTCGTTCAAATGCTGCTCTTTCGTCTTCTTAGTAGCACGAGAGTAGGAGCTGAAAAGTTCCTACGTAGTAGACTTCATATGCGAGCTACTCATCCTAATGGATTTCGATTCTTTTTTATAAAATTCTTCAACTCAATAAGCTTGACTTCATAATAATTTTTTAAATCATTCTTCCACTGAAAAACAACATCAGGGTCTGCCTTCGGAGAAGGCATAAAGGTGGAACCAGGCCTGGAAATTGCACCTGAAGCCAAGGCCGCAATAGGATTGTCCTCAATGCTAATTTACTTTGCGATCTGCGTGGACAACTTCTCGACTTTTCATTTTAGAGCTTCATCTCATACATACATACATACATACATACATACATACATACATACATACATACATACATATATGATCCTGTATGCAGTTGTTGCATCCTTAAGCAAACTTTCCAGTTTAGCAATTCAATTTTGCGATGATTTCATTTTTCCAATTTTTCTACCTCGGAATGTTGTTTAGTAATGCAATTATATTGCCTTACGTTAGCCTACTTAGACTCTTTTAACTCCCACTCCTATTCATCAAACCATCTGTGCAATTCCTTATGAATCTCATTAGCCATCAACTCCTTCTATTTAATAAGATCTGCATAGGCGCCTTAAGCTCTTTGATTCGAATTCCATAATTTTCAACGACGGTGGAGGAAGAAGGATCTCTCACAAATAAGGAGAACGATGACTAGCACCAATGGAGGAAATATGTTCAGTCTCAAACAAAGAAATGACACAGGAGGGAAGGAGATAGGGATCATGATCAAGGCTATTCCAGCCAAGAGCGGTTTGATAGGGATAGAGTATACGTATGTCGATCCCGATCTCGCACGCCCTCTTCCAAAGCTCCCACACTGCCTCCGGTTCATGTTTCGAGGCCTTCAAAAACTCCATGACACAAGACGTCTTCACGCTCTTCACGCTCCGACTCTCATTGTCCAACTGAAATGGTGGACCCTTTAACTACTACACAGGCTCTAATAATAATAATAATAATAATAATAATAATAATAATAATAATAATAGAAGGACTACATAGGAGTATGTGTACAATATGAAAAAAATGTTTCATTCGAGTAGTAACTAAAAATATGAATGGAAAGAGAAACCTATTTTTTCTATACCTATGTCTATCTTTAAACCACAATCAGTGGGGATGTCCAAAGGGAAGAGATTCACTTTACAAAATAGGCCTCGCTTACACAGTACTAAATCACATAGCGCATCCCTTTCAAGAATAACTTGTGTAATTTTGGATAAACGGCCTCAAAATCTTTTCTTAATTGAGTAACAATCTACTCCAATTCATTTTCATTCCTGCATACCAAGATCATCCTCATCAATAGTCTCTCTGTGGCCTGGCATTATAAATCTTTAAACTATTGAACTAAACTGCTTCCTCCATATGACTTTGATAAAAGAGGGTTACCAATACTAAATGATTTTACCTAAAAGAATGAGGCAAAAATGAAAACATTGAGTAACAAATATACATAATGATGATTCCATTAATAAACATCATTGTTTACAAAATTACAAATCAAAACCTGTGTGGTACCATCACAACAAAAATTATTTTTTTTTCAAAAAAGGAGGAGGGAAAGAGAGAAGCTTAATAACCAAAAAGTTGAAAGGTCAGTTATTTACTTCCTTAACATCTATAAATCCTAGTGGAACAACCTTAGACTGCACTTCTAAAGTAGTAGGGTCCTTACTTCCATTAGAATCATCAGATATATATTCAACCCGTGTTCCTTCAAGGGAGGAATCAGGAAGGTCATCATGCTCCTCAACCCACTTTCGTCTATAGTATTCCTAGGCTACTTTGATCAGATGTGGCTTTTCCAAGAAACTCAAATTAACTTCTACGCCTCCTATTTTAGGATTATCCTTAAGGTGCTGTCTCTTCACTTGAGCATAAACTTCACAAAAAATTATGAGAAATTTTATCCAGATCTTTTTTCACTTTAGAGAGCTTCTATTCCAGTCTGCTTATTTTCTTCTTCTGCTGCATGACATCTTGCTCCATATCCATAACCTTTTTGGAAGACGCTTCCAGTTGAGCTTTGTAATCAGCCTCCCTTTTATTTCTTGCCTCAATATCCAGAAAGGCGACATTCAAATCCCATTTCAAATTTGAAATTTCATCCTAGGTAGTATAGTAAGGGTCGGCTCCAAATTATCGAGCCTATTGTGCAATTCCATTCCGAGAGCGATGACCTAAAAGCATGAGGATTGTAATAAATAACAATGCACCTGAAACCATGACTAGATGAAAGCAATATTATAATGTGTTAACTTGAAAGCCATAATGGTGTAAGTCTAAGAAGACTTCCCTAGAATGCGAACTTGAAGCAGGCAACAGAGAAGGGGTCAGTGCATTGTAATCATCAATAAGTAACTGACCCATTCCCTCCACCAGACCAGACACTTAACCCTCTCTTGGAATAGCTAGGAAGCATAACGAAGGCGAAAGCATGTTAGTGGGCAACATAGAAGCCACAATACCTTGGGAGGAGGTGGAGGACCATCCACCCTCTATTGCTTTTGTACACTCTCATGTGCAGAAAGATCTTCTCCTAGTTTTTTCTTCTCACATTTCCTCTTCTTTGTAGTAAAAGCAGCAGCAAGTGAAGATATTGATCCTATGCAGTAAAATGGACAAAGTCAATAAGTACAAAGCTTCAAATTTTAAGAATAACAAAAGGCATATATATATACGTCTCTCTCTCTCTCTCTGTGTGTGTGTGTGTGTGTGTGTGTGCATATATACCATTTGGAATAGAAACATCAAAGTCATACGTAAACATGGGTCAACAAAATGGTGGTGTGCGCGTTGAAAATTGTGCTTGTGTAGTAAATCACTGGTAAGAAGATGTGGCCCCTTGCGGGCATCATCGAGTAGCCTCAACGCATCTACTTTGCACTGTGAAAATAGTTTCTTTTCTTATTTAATGAAGTCAGGAAAGTCTGTTAAAAGAGAAGAAGAAGGAAATCAGTGTAGGAAATGAAGTTAAAAGGAAAAAAGAAATATGAAGGGTATGGACGCAGTACCAGGCTCTTGGAAAGAAGAGACAAATCAATCCAAGTCAGAAATAATAAGGAACCAATCCGCTCATCAATAAGTTTTACAAGTGGAAGAGGAAAAAAGGGTTCGTTGGCCCGAACAAAACAAAATCCTAAGCATCCCGAAGAATGGTTCTCCCTTATAGAATACAAGAAGGCTAATTCTCTACAAGGGGAAGGAGTCAAATTCATCGCATACAAGACATAGGTGCATGTCATAAGGTAATAAAGAAACCAGGGCCAATTGAATGGGAGATAAGTCAAACATAACAAGCCATTCCTTGAGAAGGGAGAGGAGAGGCAAATAAAGGCCATATCTGATATGCTCAGATGATAACAAAACATAGCCTTTGAGGAGGCAAATAAATGTGATCGAAGGGTGAGAGACCTTAAATTTGTAACCGCTAATACCAAAACTAGCCAAAATCCCCTCCACTAGCTTCTTTCATGAATGCTCGAAGGCAATTCAATAAGAGGAGAAACATTACTGGAAAAGCCCAGATGATCGTCGCTGCCATTAATAACTAAATTAAGTAGAAGAAATGAATTACGCACAAAACAACATAATCAACTTCAAGATAACAGAAAATTAGGTTCTTATAGCATTTTAAATGAATTAATCAGGGAATTCCAGACAAGGATTTCGATCAAATTTAAGTAAGATCGTGAAAGCGACCAATCGAACTTGAAACAAAAAATTAACCCAAAATTCAACTTAGGAGACGCCTAATAAAAATATGGGATGAGTAAGAAAATTTGACTTACGGATGAATTTGGGATTCATTCGAAGAGAAATGTGAATCTGAACATATGGTTTATTCTATCTCCAATTGGTAAAAAAGTAAATTGGGAAAGAGAAGTAAAAATTATAAATGAAATCCAAACCTTAGAACCCCAAAGCATGATGAAACCATAGATCTTGGATATCTATCACTCATGCAAAACTAAATACATTCTCTTAGAAACCGAAATGATTTGCATAGTAACGGTTAGAAAAAACAGCCAACCATAATGGAACATTGTATAGAGAATTAAATGCGAAATGAAAAATTAGACAACTCGAAAACTAGATATAGATTGACAAGTCTGCCTAAATAGGCATTAGCTCAGACTTGGGGGGAAAGTGTTATTCTATTCCCACTTTTCGAAATGTGGTAAAATACAAAAATTGGTTAAACATGAACTGCAAAATAAGTTGTGCATGACCAAATGCATCGCAATGTAAATTCACACTACAACTCTAAAACGAAGAGCAGGACAAGTATCCTTAAAATGTAACTGTGCCAATATACAACATCAAAATGACAGAATAATAAGGCCAAAAAAATACTAAGAACAAAGTGGAGGTCATACGAGGTCAAATATGCACAGTAGTAAGCAAGCTTTATTAAAAAGAGATAAATTGCACTACATTATCATATTAACAATCCAATTGATCATCTAAGTGCTAAGTGTAGAAGCACCGTTATGTGAAGAACTAAGTAACTAAATAAAATAAAGCTAAGCTGCACCATATTAGCATATGAGTAATCAATCTTGGTATAACAGCCAATACAGCACCAATTCCAGCCATAGAGGACCGAACCAAGCCAAACAAAGAATAATTGCACCATGCTTGTAAATTGCTCCAATTCCAATAGGAAAGACAACTCTAATATGCAAAGCCAACCGATTACATCCCTACCAAAATCGAGTTTGCAGCAACCGAACTGCGCTGGCACACTCTGGAAGCATAAACCTTCATACTGCACTGATGAGAAGCATAAACCCATATTGTACCAATGAGAAGTCAAATCATGGTGTTCAAACCCATCCTAAACTGCACAACCCTTACAACCCTGTACCGAGCCACAATCCCACATGGGAAAAAATCCAGATGATAGGAACCGACCTAAAACCTTAATATTCATTTCAGATCGAAACCGTGACGCATCTACTTAAACGACCATCACCAAGCAGGGATGCGATATAAACTAAAATTAACATCTAACTTGGTAGGTCTACACTACAATCTTGCATCACATAACAAAGCCACAAGGATGCTCCACCATCTTGATGTGACATTGAAGAAACAAGACGGCAGTACAATCCAATACCAATGCTTGTTCAAGATAGGATCATAGTGGACTGCATAAGCACTACACCAAACTTTCACTAATACACATTCCTGAGTCACTCCGAGCAAGCCATGGACCTGCATTGCGCTTACTTTTGACTCTTTGAGAAGTACCACGAGGAAGCAAAAAGCACTCCAAGGGATGCACATAAGGTACCCAAGCATCGATCCATCGTAGTTCTTCACTTGTTAGGAAACAACAAGGGCGCAAACGACCCTTATCACAACATCAAGATAAACTCAGAACAAATACTTACAGATATTGAGCTAGTACCACAAGTCAAGGCAAAGCAACTCAACTCCATTTATACTCAACATAAAGCCAAATAAACATCGTAGACTATTCAAGACAACTCAATTCTAACTATCCTTAATCCAGTTTTACCTATACATGTGCGCATTCACAAACCAGTTACTCTGCAGAATCAAAGAAGGTATGACTTATTCAAATTTGGGATGTTCCCACCTCAATTCCAAATCGTCCTGCCTAATTTCGAATCTTCCTTCCAATGGAAATATTCCCATCCAAAGCCATATCACCAACCACATATGCTTAAAGCAAGCAGCAGATGGACAACACGTGTAAAGATCCAAGGAAGGGAACAAACCATGGCGGGATAACATGCCAAATTATACGAGGAAGGCGGGAATATAAATGAAGAGGCACTATAGCAATGTTATAGAACTTTTTCTCGATTTCCAAGGAAATGTACTATGTAACAAAGATTCTCTGTAATAATACAACAATGTAAAATGTCAAAGGATGAATGTAAGAATAGAGAATGGAATTTTCCATGGACAATGGATTCCTTAAAAACCGAACCATATAAATTTAATGTCTTTATTTATTGACTGCATTATCTGTTCTATTCTTTGGGTTCAATTTGTTAAGTAATTTAACAGGAAGAATAGTTAAACTGAAATAGACATTTTAACAAATAGTTGGAATGCTACTTCCTAAATTACGCAAGCATATTGCAACGTAATTACTACCTTAAGATAAATTCGATATTACTCGAATATGATGATTCCAAATTGCAGAAGTAATTGGCACTACAATTACTCTATGATCACCTTGGGTGTTGTGGGACAAAAAATCTCACTAACACTATGTACACATCTATATGTTGCACATGCATTGTACATATATATATGTGCATTTGATACATATATACATTTTATATGTATTATATATATAAGATCAATTTTTTTATACAAATTAATTAAATAAAATATAAGTTTTATTAAAATTATTTAGATGGATCTAAATAATTTAGACTTTATAAGCCTAATAAGATCTTAGATGGATTTTATTAATTCACCCATGTATCCCTCTACATGCATGCCCAGTTTCAAAGATGGTATCAGAGCCCAATAATCAATGTAGTCTGAGTTAAAGTATTAGGGCTAACTTATTAATGTCTATCCATTCAATAGGGTGTCCGCAAAGATAATGTCAAAGGTTGGGTTTGGGTAATCAAACACCCTACTCTACCTAGCAACTGGCCTGACCCGAACTGTGAAGTAAGCCCAATGACTATCACTAACATAAATGTCTGAATTGAATTTGGGCCTTAGGTTAATATTCAAAATATGTTTTGAAATTACAAATAATATTTTAGATTTAAAATTCAATTTAAAAATATGTAAGAAATTTTATAAAGGTCATAAACTATTATTCAATAATATTTTAAAGAACAATTAATTGTTTTTGAAGATAACAATAATAATAAGATTAACTAAAGAAAATAAATTAAAAATTAACTAATTAAATGAAAAAGCACATATAACGATGTATGTAACTTTATCTTAATATGTTTAAGGAAATTAATAAATAGTTTTTGAAATGAACTAAAATTAATTAAGATTTTTTTAATTAGATAAATCAATTAAATTTTAACAAATAAATAGAATAATATAAATGTATTATGGTATATGTGTATTATGGTATATGTGTATTCCTATAAATGTTATAATATATATATATATATATATATATATATAATTTTCAGTCATTTAAAATAAATAAAATATAATAAATTAATATGTTATTTAGTTGATTGATAAATTAATTAAATAAGATTTAATTAATAAAACTAACATAAAATTATACATAAGAATATTGTATAGTTAATTGAAATTATGAACTGTTATACACGAATTAAACTTATATAATATGAATGTATAATAAAAGGTGGAACTCTAATAAACCTAAATTAGATTTAAAGAGCAAATACATATGTGTAGTATATATACCGTGATTTCAGATGTGTTTGACACTTGAATCATGAGGGTATTTCACAAGAAATAAATTATTCCATAAGTCAATATCACTCAAATAAATATATTAAAGATGAATCTTCGATATAAGTGTCATCCTCTATCATTATATATATTAATAGATTACTTACAACTCTTGAATTGTTGAGCTTTCCTCAAGCTAGTGATGTTTTGTGTAGTACAGTTAATATATTGACTAGACGAGGTAAGACACATGTACATATTTTTTGAGACTTTTTCAAGGTATGTACATTATACCTGAGTCATCACGAAATGTATGTACAAGTGAATAATCTCTCTTTATTTGTTGAGCTTTCCTTGAGTAAAGATGTGATTAGGACAACAACCATAGGTTAGGAGTTGTATAAGACACAATTGATAAGGCGTTACCTATCGCATGCGGGCCCATGAATTATTATGCTTTCGTCAAGTTCAGAATCTAGGTATGCAAATCTTAACACCCACAAGAGAAGTCAAAATATTTCTATGTTTCTTCTTAAGGTTTCGAGAAACATAAAAATCTAGTAGAACCTTATTAGTAAAATAATACATAATGTGTAAAATTACTAATACTATAAGAACAATTTCTATGACTCTTACATCCTAATCTGCTAAATTAAATCTGCAGAAAAATTATCAACTCCATAGTTGTTTTCTGAAAACAACAAATTCACTGAACCTAACTACATAGACCATCTAAGAGCAATAGAAATAGCACTAACCTACGAATGCTTATGAACATCTACAACCGAACCTACAAAAGTAAGACCTGCTAAAGATGTAGATCCCGATTAAATAATCGCTTATAATAAATGGGATGCTTACCTAGAAATCGCCCAAGTTTCCGTCCTATCAACCTTAGACAAATCGTTGCAAAGACAGCACAAAAACATATTTGTCTAATAAATCTTCAACAGCCTCCAAGCATTGTTTCGAGAGCAATCTTGTTATATAAGGTACGAGATTACTAAGAAATTGTTCAATATGAATTTTTGAAGGGAATGAAAGTGGACAAGTATGTCTTAATGTTGATAGGTTATATTGATAAACTTTCTCAATTAGACGCTACAATAAGCAATGAGCTACAAGTGGACTTGATTCTAGGGTCTTTTACTTTGCAGTTTAAGCCATTCATGCTGAATTACAATAAAAACCAATCGATGTAAGCCTTGTGGAGCTGCTCAACAGATTGAGATCAGCCTAGCTTTCATTCAAGGAGCAAGGTGCAGTTCTCATGGTAAAAGGAAAGGCGTCATCCTTGAATTTTTTAAAGAAGAGAAAACATGTTAAAAAGAAGAATAAGGAGAGTGCTGCAAATGACAAGGGTGAGTGTCATCACTGTCACAAGAAGATTCCTAGAAATAGAACTGTTTAGATGAACTAAAGCTTGCTAAAGTGAAGAAACAAAATAGTTCTACCAATAATACAAGTATATTTATGATTTAAAATTATTTTGCGATCAGGAAATTAATAAAGGTCTTAGATACTAGATCAGGAAGTCATATCTATAATTTGTTATAAGGACTTAGGAACATAAGATATGTGGCAAAGGGTGATGTTTGCGCCAAAAATGGTCACAAACACCGAATTGCAGACGAAAACACCAAATCACAGTCATAGATCACAAATAGATTGTATATAGTAGAATTGAATATAAAGAACACTCAAAAAATTAAAAGGAAAGCAGTAGAAAGGCAAGATTTATAGTGGTTCGGCGTTGTAGCCTACGTCCACTTTGAATAGTTTCTGTTTTATTGATGATCCTCTACTAATTTACAAAAGTTTTCTACTAATTTACAAGAGTACAATTGATGGTATCCGAATTACAATGGAGTTCGACAGATTAACGGCATAGAAGAGCCAAAAAATCCATTTTCTGAAGGCATTGGGCTACTATTTATAGGTGTAGCATGAAAATATCTGACTTTGCTCCTTCTTACATGTGGGTAGGCCCGTACGATCGATCGGGGCTGGTTTGGGATAGATCCCTGATCGATCCTTATACATTTCGTATCGATCCAAATTTGGTCGTTTTGGGCCAGGATCGGTCATGAACATTCTTGAGGTAGTATACAAGCTCCTGTGAAAATTTTGTGGCATTTGGTCTTGTACATTTTGAGTTATGATCGATACAAGTTTGTGTTTTGAGTTAGCTGCCATGCTAATGTCGATCCCATTCGTATCATTGGCTTCGTATCCATGCTAGCTTGTACCGATTGAATTTGTATCAATGACGTGGTTCGAGAATCCAGGGGAGATCCACTTTTCTTGCTCTTTGACCGCTTCTTTTGTCTGACCATGCTCTTTGTATCCACTCTGTACCATTCCTTTCGTATCGATGCTGGCATGTACTCTTCGTATCAATCACTTGGTGTTGGCTTCGTATCGATGGAGAGTGATAGTTCCGTATTGGTCATCTGGTTGATCGGTATGAAATATACATCAACATGATCAATATGAAGTAGATAAACGTGGGCTACTTCGTATTGATGGAAAGGGTTGGGTTATTTATCGATCATCTGGTTGATCGATACGAAAAACATATTAAATTTGGATCGATACGAAACATATATCAATACGAAGTGAACAACCTTCATCGATTTGAGGGATGTATTTGTCCGCTGGATACGAAAAGAACGAGCAAACTTGATGGATATGAATAGCATGGATATGAAATTGATAAGGAACTTGGTTGCTGATCGACTCATTGCTCTGACTCGAAGTAGCCGCCTCCTTTACCCGAAGTAGACCCTCAGTGACTGGAAGCAAGTTCTGCAGTGACTCGAAGTAACTTGCAAATATGCTAATCCACCAGTGACCCAAAGTAATCCCTCTGTAAACCCAAAGTAAGCCAAGTGACGACTCGAAGCAAACTCCAAGCGACTTATAGTGGCTCGATCTTTGTTGAAACCGTATTTAAACGTCTTGTGTTGTTTGTTTGTCACCTATGCTATATTCTGGCTTGATGATCATGTTTATTATTTGTGATAGTCCAACTCCAATCGTTATGTAGTCGAGTGGGTTAAATCCTCTTATACGTTGCCTTGCCGAAAGGCGGGTTAACACTTTGCTCCCCAAAACATGCCTTGTAATAGGAAGATGTGTTTTGTAGTTCGATATGATGGATGTTCGTATCCTATTGATGTCCTATAAAGGAATTGATAATCTTACATGATTGTGAATAGTGATCGTTCGCGATCGATACCATTCAACATCGGATCCCGTTCGAGGCGAATTTTGACCGTTCAAGGTCGGATGCCGCTAGAGATGAATTGTGACCGTTCTCGGTCGGGTGTCATTCGAGGCGAATTGTGACCGTTCGAGGCGAATTGTGTGTGCCTAGGGGCTTAGTATTATTATTGTCAGGTTCGAGTGAGTTTCTGAATCATTTGTTTTGGCAGTTCATCACCATATTAGAGCGTCCTAAGTACCGTTCGCGATCTCATGCATGTATAAGTGACTTGGCCAATATGGGATTATAAAAACTAGATTTACATTCAAAATGAGTCTTGCAACCAAAATGTCCAACAAAATTAAGTGCAGATGCAAAAAATAGAAAACAAAAACAAAGCAGAGACATCAAAGTGCAAACACCTACATAGATGCGGTTGATAGTCATCTCAGAGCATGCTGGAGTTTGCTACTTATTCGTCGTTATTCTAATTAGTTGATGATAAGCTGACGATGCCTAGATCCAGAGCTGTCCTCATCTGGTGCAGCTGGTGGTCGCTCCTGCTCCACCATTGCTTCCTGCCTTCTCATATACTATAATAGCATGTCATTCCGAATATGCCCTTATATCTCATCTCTCAAGTGTCTGCAATCATTCATGCTATGGCCTCTTAGCTAGTGGAATAAGCAATACTTTTCTGATTTCCTCTCATTGTTTGTTGGATCCCTCCTCATTGGCCTACCCTAGGGAACTTGCCCCTAGTGTCTTGTAGATCCATTCCAAAGCTCGTTCAGCTCTGAATAAGAGGTAAATCTTGGATCCTTACGTGACCGTTTTGGCTCATCACAACTATCTTCTGCTTTCTGTTTCCCTTTATTCTTTCCTGAATTCTTTCTAAGAGAATCTCTGCTTTTAACTGCATAAACTTGAATTCCTCTCCTTCCTTTCCCTCAGCATATGCATCATCTTATCGCAGAAACCTTTCCGCCTCATGGTAAAACTCTTCTAGATCCATGGGTAGATCCCTTGTCATTGAGTTCTTGAATTCTGTGCCATCAGCTATGCCAGATACATCTTCCATGAAAACTATGGATGGATCTGGTTGATCCATCAATGTTGCCGCTGCATTGAATCATGTTAGAAAACCCCTCAAAGATTCCTCGATTCTCTGCTTTAGTGCTGCCAAAATCATCACATTCTCAGACTTTGAAATGTGAACTTTGAGCTGCCTTATAAACTTCTAAATCAACTCGGTCCATGTTCCAATGGAGCTGCTCTCCAATTGCCTGAACCACGGTGCTGCTATGTCTGTCAAATACAATGGGAAACACCGGGCCATGACCTCCTCTAATGCCCCCAGCACCTCCATATGCCTCATATACCTCATTAGATGAACTGCAGGATCCATCCTCCCGTTGTACGTCTCCGGTGTTGGTAGCTTGAATTCTAGTGGATTTCTAGTCTGCCTAATTGCGGGAGCGAAGGGGCTCCTACTCACATCTTCCAGATCTCTATTCACAAATATGCCTCAAATGGCTTGTCTGACCATCTTCGCCAATCTATCACTGTTGCCAAGATGTTTCCTTGTCGGCTGCCTCCAATCTGCCCCCCAAAGTTCATGAAGGAATCCTGGAATCCGCTCTCCTGAATGAGCATCCATTGCTCTATCAATGCCATATTGAATAGTTCTGCCAGTTATCCTGCCTGAGATTGGATCAACACGCTCCGTAGGAGTGCCCCTAGCTCAGGGGCTGCTTCTGATTGTCCTGCCTTATTCTGAATCCTTGTTGTTTCATTCTCTTGATTCCTATCCCCTGCACCCCCCGTAGTGGCGTTCTCTTGATTCTGCACCCTAGCTTGTCCAATTTGCTGGAATAGGTTCTGCATTATCTCCTCCTGCCTTTTCATCATCCCTTCCTGCATAGCTTCCATCATCATCTCCATCTTATCCCTGGTGATGAAAATTAAAGTCAGATTTGCTCTTGAGGATGCCTCCTGGCTCTCTTCATGCTGACACCTTTCTACTCTTTGTCTCCATGTTGATTTCTTCACCATAGCTTCCAGATCCATGTCCTTAAGCCTTCAGATCCAAAGTCCAAGTTGTAGAATCCTTGAATGCTAGACTTCTAAGTGAAAGCACTGAAATGTTTGCACCAAAATTGGTCATAAACACCCAATTGCAGATGAAAGCACCAAATCACAATCACAGATGATAGATCACACGTAGATTTTATGTAGTAGAATTAAATATGAAGAACACTCAAAAAAATAAAAGAAAAGCAATAGATATACAAGATTTATAATGGTTCGGCATTATAGCCTACGTCCACTTTAAAGAGTTGTTGTTTTATTGATGATTCTCTGCTAATTTACAAGAGTACAGTTGACAATATCCAAATTACAATGGAATTCAGTAGAGTAACGGCGTAGAAGAGCCAAAAGATCCAATTTTCGAAGGCATTGGGCGGCTATTTATAGGTGTAGCATGCAAATTTCTAACTTTGAACTCAAAATGCTCCTTCTTACATGTGGGTGGGCCCACATGATCGATCCGGGCCGGTTTAGGATTGATCCCTGATCGATCCTTATGCATTTCATATCGTTTCAAATTTGGTCTTTTTGGACTAGGATCTGTCATGAACATTCTTAAGGTAGTATGCAAGCTCCTGGGAAAATTTGGCGACATTTGGACTTGTATATTTTGAGTTATGATCGATATGAGTTTGTGTTTTCAATTGGCTGTCATGTTTGTGTCGATCCCATTCGTATCGATGGCTTCGTATCCATGCTAGCTCGTACCAATTGAATGTATATCGATGACGTGGTTCGAGAATCCAAGGGAGATCCACTTTTCTCGCTCGTTGAATGCTTCTTTTGTCTGGCCATGCTCTTCATATCCATCTGGTACCATTCCTTTCGTATCGATGTTGGCGTGTACTCTTCATATCGATTACCGGATGTTGGCTTCGTATCAATAGAGAGTGATAGTTCCGTATCGATCATTAGGTTGATCGATATGAAATATACATCAACATGATCGATATGAAGTAGATAAATGTGGGCTATTTTGTATCGATGGAAAGGGTTGGGTTTCATATCGATCATATGGTTGATCGATATGAAACATATATTAAATTTGGATTGATACAAAACATATATGGATACGAAGTGAACAACCTTGATTGATTTGAGGGATGTACTTGTCTGATGGATACGAAAGGAACGACTACAAACTTGATGGATATGAATAGCATGGATGCGAAATTGATAAGGACCTTGGTTACTGGTCGACTCATGGCTCTGACTCGAAGTAGCCGCCTTCTTGACCCGAAGTAGACCCTCTAGTGACTCGAAGCAAGTGCTGCAGTGACTTGAAGTAACTTGCGAATTTGCTAATCCACCATTGACCCAAAGTAATCACTCTGAAAACCCGAAGTAAGCCAAGGATGACTCGAAGTAAACTCCAAGCGACTTGTAGCGGCTCGATCTTTGTTGAAACCATATTTTAAACGTCTTGCATTGTTTGTTTGTCGACTATGCTATATTTTGGCTTGATGATCATGTTTATATTTGTGATAGTCCAACTCCAATCATTATGCAGTCGCATGGGTTAAATCCGCCTATATGCTGCCTTGCCCAAAGGCGGGTTAACAGGTGAGATGAGACTTTAAGTTGCTGATGGATCTCTAGTAGATGTAACTACAGTTAGAGACTACAACTTGGCTTTCCCAAATGGATTGGAATTAGTTTTAAATAATTGCTATTATATTAAAAACTTTATTTGTGGGATGATTTTTATGTCAAGATTTTCTGAGATTGGATATGTTTTACATTATGTTGATAATGTTATGACATTATGTTGAATGGAAATAAAATCTGCAATGGTGTTTAGGATAATGGCATTTATGTTACTAATTTAAATTATATATGCACTGTGAATAATTCTTTTGTTGTTGACATTAATAATAATTATGTATGGCATTGTAAGCTAGGTCATACAAGTGACAAACAACTACATAAAGTTAAAACCTAACGGTCTTCTACCATCATTTGATTTTGGATCAGTTGATATGTGTGAGTCGTGTCTTAAAGGAAAATTGACCAAACACCCTATTAGTGAGAGCGATAAAAGAGTTAATGAACCCTTGTGTCATGTAGATATTGATGTATGTGGCCTAATGCCTATAGTTACTAAAGATAATGCTTCTTATTTGTGACTTTTACTAACGATTCTCAAGACTAGGATATGTATATTTTATGAAGAATAAATCTAATGTTTGTGAGAAATCTATAGTGTATAAGAATGAGCTTGAAAAATCAAACGAACCATAATATAAAAATAGCTTGATTTCATCGAGAGGTGATTATGTTGGACAAGAATGACAACAATACTTAAAAGATAGTGGGATTATCTCTCAGGTTACTCCACCCTATTTCTGCAACACAGTGGTATTTCATAAATAATGAATTGAACCCTATTGGATATGGTTCATTCCTCAATGTGTAAGGCTGAATTACCTCTTTCTTATTGGGGATATGCACTAGAAACCGCAATGCATATATTGAATGATACCCACTAAATCTATGTCGAAGACGCCACATGAGATGTGGCATGGGAAGCAATTTCACATTAACTATTTGAAGGTTCGGATTTGTCCATCCTATGCTAAGAATGTTGGTCCTAACAAAATTGAGGCAAGATCGGCTCTGTGTAAGTTTATGGGATATTCCAAGGATTCTAGGGGATATATTTTCTATTACACCGGGGAAGAAAAGGTTAATATTCCACACTATTAATTTTCTAAGAAAAGATTTTTTGTTAAAAGAAATTAACAATGAAGTTCTGGGAAATTAACATAAAGGCTAAGTCTGTGGGAGAATCAAATCCACCATTATATAAACATGCACCACATTAGAAGGTCTAATAGGGAATGTCACAAACCAAAGAGATACTGCAGTATTCTCGTGAATGGAGAGAAAGAGGACCGCTTCTTAGAAGATGACATTCCTCTCTCATTCCAACAAACACTGTAGAGTATAGACTCTGTATTTGGCTTGGACCTGTGACATCTATAATGAATTCCATGTAAGAAAGTAAAGTAAGGACTTTGACTGACATAACCAAAGGGATAAAACCCATCGGCTGCCAATGGATTTTTAAGAAAAAGCTAAATGCAGATGGACAAGTAGAGACATATAAAGCAAGACTAGTTAGGAAAGGGTTTCATCAAATTCAAGGTGTTGGTTATGATGAAACATTTTCACCCGTATCAATGCTGAAGTCCATTCGAAGAAAGCTAGCTATTGCCGTATATTATAGCTACGAAATATAGCAAATGGACATAAGAACGATAAAACTGAATGGTGATTTAGAAGAGACCATTTACATGTCGCAGCCCGAGGGTTTCGAGGTCAGTGGGAGTGAAGGCAAGGCTTGCAAGTTGTTAAGATTTATTTATGGCCTTAAATAAGCTTCAAGAAGTTGAAATAAATTGTTGATAAAGTAATCAAATAGTTAGTTTTTATTAGAACACAGAGGAAGTGTGCGTATATAAGAATAAACAAGGAAGTGCTATTGTGTTCTAAGTTTCATATGTCAATGATTTATTACTAATTGGAAATGACGTTGCATTGTTGAAATCAGTGAAAGCTTGGTTATCCTAGAATTTCTCCATGAAGGATTTGTGAGAAGCAACCTATATACTAAGTATTAAGATCTATATAGTTAAACCCAAATGCTGGTGGATTCCCAATCACTGTACACACACCCCCCATACTCAAAAGGTTAAGTATGGAGAGTTCCAAGTGCAAAAATATTTCAACGCAATCTAGAATCGTCCTTTCTAAGAAGGATGCTGCTCATACCGATGAGGAGAAAGAGGATATGAAGAGGATATAGTAGACATCAATAATTGGTTCTATAATGTATGCCATGCTACATACCATACCGAATGTGTCTTATGTGTTAGGATGTGTAAGTTGATACCGGTCTAATCTCGAAGAAAAACATTGCAGTACTGTAAAATATATGCTTAAGTATTTAATAAATATCAAGGACTTATTCCTTATATATGGGAATGAAAACCTCCTTATGAAGGGGTATATAGACTCCAGCTTTCAAATTAATATCGATTATAGTAAGCATATATCTAGCTACTGTGCACCTTAAATGGAAGGCATCAGTTGGAGAAGTTCAAAATAAAAGCAGTAGTTGATTCCACAATGGAGGTAGAGTAGATCGCCCTTAACGAAGCAATTAAAGAAGCAGTCTGGATGCACAAATTTATGAGTGAGCAAGGAATGATTCCCAACACGGAGGATCCAATAACATGATTCTGTGACAACAATGCTGCAATGTAAATCACAAAGGAACCTAGAGTACAGAAGAAATCAAGTCACATTCTTCGGGAGTTCCTCCTTTTTAGAGAATTCGTCGTGAAGATAGAAGTAATAGTTGTAAGAGTAGATACAAAGGATAGCAAAACATATCCATAGATAAAGGGTCTAGATCAGTTAGTTCTCAGCACGCCGATCTATGGGATGGGACTGTGATTCCATATTTGGCCCCAGGTGCAAGTGGGACATTGATAGAGTTAGGGATATGCCCTTAGGGCAATTGTAATTTATTGTAAATAATCAACTCTATAATAAAATCTTGTGTGAAATAAAATGTATTTTACTTTTTGTTGTATACTCCCCATACAGTGTTATGTTAATTAATTATTAATTTAAGTATATTTAATAGAAAATCTTTAATTATATTTTATATGATAGTAATTATAATATGTTGTAATCAAGATATATTTATCGCATTAATAATCACATACTGTTTTAAATATTCCTAGTCAAGACGTTTCGAGATAGAATATCGATACATTTGTTAATACTAGAGTATGCAACTCTATACAAATATTTGGTAGTGCATACTCATGGCCGTTGGAGCACTAAGGGGTTACGTATTGATAGTTATTAGGTAATTATGAAATGATTCATTTGAGACTTTTCTATTTGTTAATATAACTAAGGTCAACCATAGAATTGTAAAGTGATGAAATTTGACGGTTCTCTCGACTTAGAATGTTGTTAAACTTCATAGTGGACACTCCACTTTGGTTATTATTAAATTGTGGCAGGGAGTCTATCGAAAGACTATAGTTGGGTCTAAGTTGAAGCATTGGAAGAGAAACACCATTCAATATGGAGTTTGTTTCCTCGGTTATATGAGGTTATTATCACAATCAACTATAGTCAACTAAAAGTCAAAGTTATTGGCCAGAGTAGTTCCGTCGATAATAATTGTTATTGAACCAAGGACTTTGTGTTTGGATTATAAACTTTGATTGTGGATGATATCGGAATTTGAACTAAAATCAAATTCCATAAGTCTTAATGTGATACTGTTTTGACGAAGATAAATGGTGTGAACAATCAATACTACCGGGGACCAGTTAAAATAGTGAAACTGGATTTTACCATAAAATGTGTAAGCGATAAATTCAGCCAAACTAGTGTAAATGTTAATATTCGAATTGTTCAATATTAATCCCTGGTTGAATTTACACTTTTGAGTCACATAACCACAGTGTTGAATACTCCAAAATACCACACGATTTAGTTAAATTATAATTTTCATAAATTAATTAAATTACTTAATATTTATGAAATATTAATTGTTAAATTTTATTTGATTTATATAAATCGGTATTTAAGAAAGTATGTATATAAAAGTTATATATAAGCATCGACATACGATATCGATAGATATTTAAATTGGATTTAAAATAAATAAATGCTTACTAGATTTAGAAACATTAAGCCTATGGTTAGGCTGGTCATACTAGTAAGGGAGAAGAGATATTTATCTGTAATATCTAGTTTTGAAATGGCAAGGAGAAGAGGTAATCAAGAAGTTCCACATCTCTCCCTTTCACTCATTCATGTTGCCTATTTAAACCATCCGTCCTCTCTCATTTTCACTTTACATAGAGCCTTCATTCTACCCCACCTTTAGCCGTTAGTTCAAGGGAATCTCCCCCTTCATTTACAATTCGAATTCAATCAAACAATTGAGTTCAAGTTAGTGGTATTCTCTTTTACTTAGCTACACTTTCTGAAAGAGTATAGATTTTATCTAGAAGGAGTTCATTCAGTACTCAAGGTGTTAATCGTATGCTTTATATTTTTGCAAATTCTATACTATTTTCTATGTATATATGTATCTGTATACATGTGTAGACTAGATCTGTGTATTATCATGAATTTATATATTTATTTGCTATCTAATTTACATACACACACAATTAAATTGAATTAAAAAATATACACACACATAATATATACATAAATTTCTTTTTGCCTATTTAAAAAATTCAAAAGCTAACAATGTTTTTAAAATAATTTAAAAATTAAAATTTGTAATATGCGTACATATAGATATATGCGTATATATATTACAAACAAATCAATTATATTCATATATATAAATGTGTGTGCGCGCGTATATGTGTTTTTAAATAAAAAATTATGTATATATATTTATAATTAAAAACAAAATTAAAAAATAATTTAGAAATGTCTTTAAAACCCATTTTAAATTATTATGTATTAGAAAAACTTTCTTTTAATTATAAATCCACAAGGATTTATAATTTTAGAAAAATTTATCATAAAATCCGTATGGATTATTTTTTCATTTTTGATATTGGTCGAAAATTTAAAAAATAAAATTCTAACATATGAGTATTTATATTTGCTAATTATTGTTTTATAAATAAATTTTAAAATTATATATAAAATATTTTGAATGTTTATATATATTTATGTATATATATATATATATTTATATATACTTATATTTAAACATAATAACATCTGAAACTTAATTTTAAATTTTAAATAGATTTTTCTTTAAATTTGGATATAATTTTAAATTTAAACTATCTTAAGATAGTTTAGATATTAATTTAAATTATTTTGATTTGGTTAACTCTTTAAATAAACATAATTATATATATATATATATATAAATGTATATGTATATAAATGTATATAAATAACAAAATTAATTAAGGATAGCAAATATGTATGTAAAGGGGAAAATGTATTCATTGTGGCATAAATCCCAACACTTATATATGGGCATATTAAACTATGTACAAATCTATATATTGCACGTGCACTGTATGCTTATATCTGTATTTGATACGCATGTATATTTTATATGTATTATATAAATAAAATCAAATATTTCATATAAATAAAATAAATAAAATAAAGATTTTATTTAAAATTATTTAGATTGGATCAAAAATAATGTAAACTTCAGAGGCCCAAAAATATCTAGAATGATTTTTTTTTAAATTCATCCATTTATCCCATCGTGTGCTTGCCTAGCTCCCTCACCTTTCCCCATTTCTGTAAAAGACACTTCTCTTTATCTTCTATTGAAAGGCTCTAGAGAATAAACTTTTAAGCAATTCTATCTTGTTTCTCTTACTCATTATGTTTTTATATTTTGCAAATAAGTCCTCACACATACACTTATACTTTGCAAATCCATTCTCTTTCTCTCTATTTCTTCATGGATTTGCAAATTGCTAAAAGTTAAAGAGTCCACACATAAATTCTCTATCATTACTATATGTTCTTCTATTCCTCAAAGAAACCAAAGATGTATTGCTACTAGAAACCTATACGAACTTGTATTGAAGACTACTTGAAATTATGATCGAAAGATTCAATTTCATTCAGATATCGCTCTACTACTTGTTTGTAAATGTGCATCCTATTACGCGTAGAATGTCAGCATTGTACATGTGTTCTTGGCCATGCATGGAAAGTCAAGAAGATCAGGAGTTCTTGCCACTTGTGGAATTGCAAGAGATTATGTGTGTCCTGCCATTTATAGAAAGTCAGGACATGTGTTGCTAATTGTCATTTAATTCAAAGTCAAGTTCTATATGTGTACTTGTCACCTATGGAATTGCAAGTTTGTTATAGTGAATTTTTTTATGCGGTACATGACTGTATATAGGATTGCAAATCTGAACTAGTATAAAAATACTTGGTGTCTTCTTATCTTTACTTTTATTTTTTTGTATTACTGCCTATGAATCTAATTATGTGATGTTAAGTTTGATAATATAAGATAAATTCATAACAAGTTTAAAAACACTATCCACCCTCCTTTAGTGTTAATTAGCCTTAAAATCCGTTCTGCACATTATTGGGGTAGCGCATCATAACCCATATTCTAAACAAATACATGCATGTATCTTAGCACGTCTAACAATATATTAATAATACTTCACATAACAAATCTGGCCTGAGTTTTCTCAACAACCAAAGAATATGCAAGCAAACTATTAATATATAAATAATGGATAACAACTTATATATTAAGGATTAATGATCTTTAATATGTATGTATGTATATATATGTACATTGAGTGATACTGATTTTAGGAATAATGCGTTTCTAATGGTAACACTCTCGTGATTCAAGTGTGGACACATATAAAATCACGGTATACGTACTTTACATATGTACTTATTCAAAATTCCATTTTGACTCTATTTTAGTTCCACTTATATTTATACATAAATTGTTATATAAGTTTAATTTATTTATTATGATTTAAGTAAATCATATAATATTTATACATATATTACTAACTAAATCGTATTTAATTAATTTTAATAATTAAATCATATTTAACTAATCTAATTTATTAGTCAAATTAGTAATTTAATTAAATTTTGCTTAAAATTCAGAAATTTTGTTTTGTTCATCCTAAAGAATCAAGATGATTATTTAACTAAACAATTATAATATTGTGTATAGATCAACATACATGTATACATTTATATTAATTAAAACTTAACTGCTTTCATTAAATATTTTTAATAATTTCAACTTTTTTATTTTTTTAACTTACCTTAAACAATTTGTATATATATTGTATAATATTTATTGTGATGATCAGTATTTTGGAAGGTTTAAATCGACAACAATTCATAGATGTCCAACTCAAACAATTTGAAACATAGATAATCAATGGGGTTAATGAAGAAAAATAAGAAAAGAAGAAAACAAATACATAATCTTGCATTGGAATGACAAAATATAATAATCAAATAAAATTTTATGAAGTTGTTTATACTCTAGATTTGATTATAATTTATACAACATTTATCAGAGTTATATATGCAATAGAACAATAAAATAATGCAGCGGAACAAATAATGTGGTGAACTAGTACTAGTAATAATATATATCAAATCTTCATCTTCGTCCTCCAGAAAATAATATTCAGTGCGTTGAAAACTCAAGGCTGACCCAGCGTAATGAAAAGACAAAACACTCGAGCTGGGACTAAAATATCCTTATGTGAGTCAAATCAATATCACATGTAACAGGAGTGTAATAGCATAAGAGATGTTTACGGGGTTTCAAATCTTCTATCCAGTGTATAACGTGCGTGCAATAACTTAAGAGATTTTATGGAATTTTCCGTCTCTTAAGGATCTGTCAAAACATTTATATATAGTAGAATATTCTATATATGTACTATCTAATCAGTAAAATAAATATTTTTCCTAGCGTCAAGGCTTTACATTAATCCCCTGTAACATGCTTTTAAGCATTGTCACATAGTTTGCATATAACGCCTCAGTAGCACGTCAAGGGATAGGGATGCACCGTAATACGCAACACTAAACCAAAATCATAGTAGTTTCGTATAGGGATAAAAGTATGACAAGGCATGTAAGGCAATGCCCAATGTAGGATACTACCATTTCGGGTCGCAGGGCTGGTGGTCACGTATTGTAGCCACGACCGCCTACCGCGTCCATCCATCTCGTATCGAGTTAGGGGGAGGTTATCCCAAATCAAGGTGCATCAATCGAAACCAACATCAAAAGTAATAACATGGACCAAGTTCAAGAATAAAATCGAAGAACAGATGTCCATTAGGGATAGCTAGCCTGCTTGGACCTATCAAGCCATCCTGTTTTAGTCATTTCAAATTGGCATAAGTGCCAGGGTCTATCCATCATCGTTCTCTTTCGTCAATCCAGCAATCGTATACCAAATCCAACCACTTCGTTCTGGAGTCTCCTCCGCGTACATAGTTGTTAAAGTGGTTTCAATATTGACATAGAGTATGCCAATAAGAGGTCCCGGTCTCTTTAATAACCTAATGTCATTTTACACACCAGTTGGTACTTTTACATTTCGAAAACGATTCATGCTTGATATCAAAATACCATATTCACTTCAAAATCGGTTTTAGCTCAAAATATCTTATTTACTAAAAATATGTCAATTCAGTTCGATATGTCATTTTTACTTAAAAATTCAACCCGAATTACATTGTAGGTTATAACTTCATTTTAACTCAATTCGCATTTAGATCAATGATTTAAATATAAACATTGCACCCTTGACCAGTTTGAATTTTTAGAAAATAGTTTAAAATGTGTTAGATAGTTTAAAAAGGTTAAAATAGTTTCAATATTTTGATATAAAATGGTTTAAGTATTGAAATGATTTATACAGTAAAATAGTTTGGAAAATCAAAATAATTTAAATATTTAAAAAGATAGATTTTTAAATAGTTCATGCTAAAATAATTTATTTTGAAAATAGTTTCAATTCAAACTATTTCTTCCATTTCAACGAATCTGAAACCAGGTTCAAATTTCAATCAAACTGATTCATTTCAAATCTTTCAATTCAAAATCATCTTCAATCTCGAATAAATTCAAATCGACTCAATTTTGATTTAATTTCAAATCAGCCGAATTTCGATGTCAATTCGAATTAACTTCAATTTTGAAACTTTTTCCAAAATATCGATTTAAATCACTTAAATCAATTTAAGCTATAATATTCAATTTAAGATACAAATCTTTTAAAATACTTCAATCCCATGCTCAAATTTGAAATATCCATATAAATTACTTTTATGTGGCAATATTTCAAAGTTCGAATAAAACTTAAAATCATTTAAAACAAATCAATTTCCAGCATCCAAATGATTTCTCAATTATTACCTTAAAATTCAAATCCGTTTCTTTAAACAATTCCTGTTAACAAATTTCAATTTCAATGTTTTGAGCTCGAGTTCAAAAATAATTGAATTTCAATAAATTAATTGTTTATTACTTAGATATCATTTAAATAATTTAAAAACCAAGAATTTAAAACCATTTAATTGAACCAGCCCGGTGTCCATATATAATTTTCTATCCTATGGCCAAGTGATCGGTTATTTCGATTTAATTTCAGGATTGATATATATCATTTCAATCCAAAATAAATGTCATAGGTATATATCATTTCAACCCATTTCTTAATTTATTCAAAATAATTCAAATAGTATTTTTACACTATCAAATAAATATAGGGTGATAACAGGAAAATATAAAATAAATAAACATCCAATCATCCAGTATATCATCCAATAGCTATCCGATCTCAATCAACATCCAAAACAGCCAATATATCACAATGGTTAACTTGTTATTAAATACATATTTTAACTAGCATTTTAACTCCAATTTTACTTTACTATCGATGTTAATTTGCAACAGTCAATTCAGATGTCAATTTCAAATGTTGGTTAATTTACCAAACAACAACCAATAAAAATAAACACTTCATGATTTAAATTTTAATAACATAAAATATTTTAGTACTTCATGAGTGTTTAAAACAATCACCTTTGTTTAAAACTGAAAATTTCTCAGTTTCGATAAAGTTATACGATAATTAACATTACGATAATTAAAAATATAATTAAATAAAATAACTAAACTAATATAAAAAATTTCACCTAACCTCTCACCGCTTCATTCCCAGGCTCGCGCTCTTTCCTTTCCCGTTCGCGACTATTATTTATTTATTTTTATTTTTATTCACTAATCGTACGATCAATGATCGCTAACACCGACTACCGCGCCACCCATTGCCTCTGCCGCTGCAGCCCCAGCCTCCAGCACCACCTGCCAAGCGTTGCATGCACAGATCAATGAACTCGAAAAAAATCCAAACTCGATCGATGAACGCAGGCAAAAATAAGTCACCTCGCGATGCCAAGCGTCGATCCAACATCCATCTCGTAGGGCTTGCCGTGCTCTACATCTTTCCTTTTAGCAACAATCGGTTTCATTAAATGGATTATGAGAAATTGAGGAGAAAAGAAGGGGAATTATCGGCCATTGAAATGTTTAAATGAAAGTGCCTGAAGGTTTTTTCGAGTTGGGTTTGCTAATGAAATTATAACGTAGCCTTATATAAGTTTTCGACTCGATTTACCCGCAAAAATTCCGAACTCCAAAGTCAAACGAAGCGTGCCACCTGACATTCTACATGTTATACCCTGTTTGGAACACAATGGAACTAGTCTTGAGAGCCAATTCCATCATATTCAGAAGGAAGTTTTTCAAAATCAAATTATTTTAATTAAATCCCTTTAATTAATTTCTACAGTTTCAACCTTGCACGGCCAAACGATAAGTCTGATCGCTATAAAACTTGAACTCCTATAATAATTCACTATTACAAATCCAATGAAACTGGTTTCGTCAAAATCTGATTACCCAAAAGGGCTATTTTTACACCTTAATTAAAATAAGAAATTTCTAAAATTAATTTAATCACCTTTAAATGCAATTTTAAAAGTTAACAATTTTCATCCTTGTTCAAATAAAATTTAAACCAACTTTTGAAATCATTTTCATTCATATTAAATTTAGAATTTAATTATTTAAATAATTGCAATATTAAATTTAAACAAATTTTAATTATTCAATAAATCGCTATATTTAAAATATAAGTTATTTAACTTATAAAATTTAACTTTTAAAACAAATTAAAATAATAAAACAACTACTTCCATTCTACAGTAATTCAACGTTCATTATTCAATTTATTCTATTGATTATAAACACGTTAAATACGTAGAATTTCACTTCAATATTTGTTATTGCCAAAATCTCCGAAATTGGTTATTTCAAATATTTATTCAAATTCGTATTAAATAAATTACATTAATAAATCATTAAATTTTTATTTCCAACCATTTTTATTGAATAATCATATAAAATTTAACAATTTAAAATAGTTAAAAATTCGGGTAGTTACATTTATAATTATGTATGTATAATTATGTATGTACATATGTCAATATATTTGTTTATTTAATTAATCCAATTAACTAAGTATAAACAATTTTTTTTTAACTCTACTCCGAAGAGTTGAGCCTAACCCAGCTAGTCCGACCAGAGCCAAGGATGGGAGGTTAGCCTGCCTAGAAGAAAGCATTCGTTTCCCAACTGTTTTTGTTGAATTTAATAGGAAACACAACTTCCAGCCATGAGGGAGTAGGGCAGATGGGTATCGAACTTGTGACCTCAATAACTCATGACCTTGTAAAAATAATTTTTGAAAATACCAAACTTTATTTTCAAAACAACGTTCAAAAATATTTTATAACTTTTATAAAGAGACACCCCCGAATGAGTTTGAGCGTATTATATAAAAGCGCGTATTTGTTAATGTTATACAAAAATGATTATTGTTTTAGAAAATTGGTAAATGAAATAATTTTATCTAGAATTATATTTTAAATATAAAGAAATATCTTTCAAATGATATAGTTATTTGTGTAATGTTTGATTCTTAAGGGAATGACAATATTTCGTTATTATCATTAATTGATTTTTTTTTTGATTTAAAAGTTTAAATACGAACATCTTGTGAATTTAGTTTCATAATTTGACTACGTGGTAATCAATGAATAATATTTGTTTAAGATTAAAGAAATTTATTTAAGATAAATAAATTTTATGAATGCATTTTATAAGTGATTTTAGAAATTATATTTATGAAACATGTTTTATAAAGGATTTATGAGAATTTAAATCCTAGTATTTTTTGAAAAAATCTTTTGATTAACTAGTTCGAGTGGCTCGAAAGTAACTAAAAATGGGCAGGAGTTGTGTTCAAATGGTAAATGCTTATCTTAATTATTCTCCTTATTTCTAAGGGAATATGCAATACTATTGGTAGTACCTAGTTCCTTGGTATCATTTTTGAGTTACTCGATCTATATAATTTTCTAAAGCTAAAAAAAGATAATGTGAATCACTATTGATAGTTTAATTAATGATTGTTAATTTTTATCAAGGTGTTTGCATTTAATATTAGAAGTAATAACATTTAGTCATTATCATTTGTTGATTTAAAGAACACCTTGTGAATTAAATTTCCCGGTTTGACTATATGGCGTTTGATAATAATGTTGGGTTAAGGATATTGAATTTATATAGGATAATAAATGAGCATGTTGTATAAAAGTGTGTTATTAAAAAATAAAATAAAAATAAAATCATTCTTTAAAACATGGGCTTAGAAGATATGTTTTATAAAAAAGTGATTTTGAGTATTTAAATCTCGGTATTTTGAAAAATCTTTGAAAAATTTGAAATGATTTGGAAGAAGTTATGATTTTAAGAGTAGACTTTATGAAATTGAAAGTTTATATTTATAGAGGGGTATTATTTATAAACATAAAATATCTCTTAAGAGAAATGATTTAAAAGTGACGTTTAAAATGAAATTTAAATTATATTTTTGAAATTGATTTAAAAAGGGATTAAATGAAAGAAGACATGGATTTCTACATCATTGTCGTAAACAAATTTATTTGGAAAAGTGAGGAAGACGTAGGCTATAACACTGTTGTTATAGTAAGTGATTTCCGAAAGGAGATATTATATATAGAATACGGGATTTATACGTATCCTATATTTGATGTTTAGATTTTGGGTAACTGATACCTATTTTTAAGTTAAGAATGTCATCCATTCAAAGTCTAGGAAGTAATGATACCCAACTTGATTGGCTTTATTGTTAACTTATAAATAGTTTAAGTTCGACATCGAAAATTAACATTAAATATAATTATTCAGATCCATACACTAATATATTTGGGCTGTCATAACAATTTTTTATGTAACATTCCTTTTGCCTCGATAAAGTGTGTTTTGAAAAATACAAAGCTTTCCTCAAAGATTTTTACGCGTTCAAGTATGGATATTTTCTAAGTGTTGAAATAGAAATGATTTCTTCAGAAAGAAGATATAAATTTTTGGGTGAATAATTTTCTAAAATAATTATGTATAAAGAAGCATCTTTATAAAAATGTTTGAAGAAAACTTTTATGAAATATTTTAAGAATATTGGTAAGGTCATAAGTACGTAGTCATTTCATTGCACTATTTTGATCTAAGATTCGAGTACAGGACTTTGAGAGGTTTACAATGGTCCGAAAAAGGACTTTGAGGTGTTTGCACTAGTTTTCAAGCGTACATGTTGAGAGTTGGTGGTTAGGTACTTTCTTTTTCTATCGTAGTTGAAAGCTATGTAAGAAAAGCGAGGGTTCGTGGTCAAGAAGCCTGACCAGAGTCTGCACTAGAGGATCGATGGTCAACACTAGTTCGAAAGTAAAGTTTTGGATCCAAATAAAAGATGTAATCATATATTACGAATGATCTGTGTTACCATATGAAATTAAGCTTAAAGATAATATTTTGAGTAAACTCTTTTGGGTTTGGGGTTGTGCTTAAATTTCGGGGACGAAATTCTTTTAAGAGGAGAAGAATGTAACGATCATTAATTTTATCACTTTAATTTGGAATATTTAATTAATTTTAAATATTTAGATACAGGTTTATTAAACATAAATAATCATGTTTTATGTGATAATATTTTTTCTAATCTTGTTTTGGGAAATTGTTTACAAAAATATATTCTTTGGAAAAATATCAATAAAACGACCAAAAATCGTTTTATCGACAAACGGTTTTTTTCATCGTCAGAAGCCGCGCATGGTTTTTTTACACACTTATTTGACTATTTAAACAAAAATAAGTAATAAAAATATTCTTACATTTTTGGAAATAAAATAATTATATTATCATCGATGATGTCATCATTTTCATAAATGAGCATATAAGGAAATTTTTGGTATTTTGGATATTTAAATATCCAAATAATTATTTTAAATGATGAATAATCCATTTTAACTAGTATATAATGATAATTATTGATTTATAAAAATTTTATAAATGTATAAAATTGTTTTATAAAGATAAGCAAATTTCGTCGCACTTTGGCAATTTAACAGCGGAATTTTGCAACACTTGTTCAATATTGGTTTATATGGTTTTATAATTCAAATGTGATCGTTTTAGTTATTTTATAATGATAAGAAATTGGTTTTCTATTTTTTTTACATTTATATGTAATTTAAATTAATAAGTAAAAATGTGACCAGAATTCGGATCTCGGAATCTCAACGGTTTGACGAATAGAAATTGTTTTAATCTGTTGCAACATTGTTTGTACATGTACACACATGCATAAACTACATATATATACATAATTTGTCAAATCAAAGCTATAGAAAATATATAAGATATTTTTCACCAAAAAGCAAACATCAAATCACTATTAATGCACATCATTCCATACTTTAGATGATTTTACAATATGTCTTATTATATTACATCTCATTAATGAACGTACTCGAGTATGTTGACAAGGATTTGATGTTGAGGTGATGTGGTGTAAGAGATATTTTGATAATATCTTAGGGCATTTTAGTAATTGCCATTTTTCCCTAAGGCTATAAATAAGACCCGAAGGCTTACAATTTAACACATCCGATTTCAAGCTTTCTTCTTCCTTAAAGCTATAATGGCCTCCTCAAGATAGTTAAGATATCATAAATATTCTAGTTAAGCTATCACAAATATTTATAAAAATATATACATACTCTCCATATTATCAAATCACTTCAAAACCAAAGCTAAACACCTCCCCCACCTCCTCAATGTGCATGACCATCCCTATCTCCCCTTTTGGCCGAGCAAACCACCTCCCAAGTCATGGCCAGGCATGCAAGAAGAAGGAGGAAGATCCAGGAAGCTCCGAAGTGAAGATAGTAGAAAGACATGTTGCCGGATTTGTTTTAAGAAATTTTTGAGCGAATAGCTTAATAGTGAGAATTACTCCGTTAGTTCATTTTATTAAACTATATGATGATATGGTATGTTTTGCCATGCTTGTTTTATATGTTTGATCATCATGTTTTGGATGCGATAACATATGTTTGCTTGGTTATGGAAATAATTCACGGTAAATAAAGGTCGAATTTACACAAAGAAAACACTCTCTCTTATGAATTATAAAAGTGTTACAACACAGTTAAACTTCTTTAAACATGAAAAATGGTTTAAAAGGGTTTATAAATGTTTTGTAAACATAAAAATTCATTTCGGCAAAGTTTTGAAATGATATGAAATTAGAGTCAAAAATAGGTATGTCGCACAACGATAGTTCGCGATCTCATGCCATAAAAGTTAATTCAATGTGTAGAGTGGAATATAGCTTGGAATTATTCGAAATAAGAATTTTCCAAACTCTTGGGGTTTTAGTTTTCGAATAAAAAAGAAAACTAGAGATTTCATTTAGAAAATTTTGAGATATGTTCAAATCAAGTTTCCAAAAACGTCGCATTTTGGCAATTTGAAAACCA
Source organism: Allium cepa (assembly GCA_030765085.1). NCBI lineage: Eukaryota > Viridiplantae > Streptophyta > Magnoliopsida > Asparagales > Amaryllidaceae > Allium > Allium cepa. Next base: position 182,168,568 of record CM060929.1, on the reverse strand, counting down.
AAGTGGTAAATTCTTTAAAAATGGATATTTTTAATCTTTAAAAATATGAAATGAATATGTTAAAAATGTTTTGAAAGAGATTTAAGTTATAAAATAGACTTAAATGAAATGAAAAAAAAAGTGGTTTGATCAAAGAAGCTTTAAAAACACTATTCACAGTGGTTTTTGGCGACGGTTTCAAAATTAAGGTTTTATCTTAATTATCCTTCCCCAACCTTTTTAATAATCTTTTCAGAAGAATAATTTAGTATTTTGAAGGTGATCTGGAGTTGTACAATTGTTTTGAAGGAGTTTAAAATAAATGGTTAAAAGGAAATTATTTATAAAATTTGGATTTTTCTTCCCTAATCTTTTGTGAATGTTTTTAAAATAATAAATCAAGCATTTTAAAGGGTTTAGAATTGATTAAATAATTAACCATCTTATTGGTGATAGAGAGATAGTCACTTGGCTTGGGTTTGAACTAGTTTCTGCTCTCCCTAGCTATTCGGACTAGCCTGACGGAGGGGATAACTAAGTTGATTTACTCGGACCGCATTTTCGTATGATAAAAGAAATGAGATTTGGAGTTTTCTAAAAGTTGAACAAGATTTAAAATAATATTTTAGTTGTTAAAAATAGCATTCTAGTTAAACTCTGTGTTAAATTCCAAGGAGGGAACTAGTACTGTCCACGTGAATTTAAAAAGCGATTCCACCGTTATTTGACAAACAGAATGCGTTGAATACGGAAATTAGTATTGATTATAGTTAGTATAATTCTTATGGATCCCTTTTTACTCAATACTAACTGGTTTGAGGTTTACTGTGAATGATATCTTAAATCACATTATTTTTGATCCATTAACGATATGTTTTGATGATGTGAAATGTTCATTAAGATTGGAATTATACTAATAATCGAATAAGAAAATATTTTTCCTAAATAAAATATGAAATGTTTTTTTTATTTCCAAAGTTAAAAAGGAGTTTTAATCAACCAAAGTGTTTGATAAAAGGGGTTTAAAAATCATGTATATGCTAAAAAAAGAAATGGTTTAAAAACATATATCTCTAAGAAAATATTTTACTTGGATAAAAGATATTGATTTATTGAACTATAATTACCTTCATACTTGACATCTTTTACCGATAATTGGTTCGGAGAAACCGAGATCAAATCTGGGTGATTCCTATCTGAAACCACTTTAAATCAATATACGCAGTCGAAAGTGACAATATGTCGAAGATAATGATTTTGAAGACAAAAATCTTCATAATGTAAGGTTGCTTGCCACTAGCCTCTGGGGTAATTTCCACATCATATATATGGTGGTAGTGGTATCTTCATTTTGAAATCTTCGATGCAAGGACTACTCATGACTAATCTAGGGATGATTCCCAAAGAGGATGTAGTAGGAGGAGTGCCTTCAGTTTGTCTTGTTCCTAGACAACTTGTATGAAAGAGTGTTTGGCATTGAATTTCTAAGATCACGTTCATTGATATTTACAAACATACATCTATTTAAAATATAGGAGGTAACCCCTCTTACACTTAACACCCTTCCCTGAGATGTACGAGCCAGTGGGTTGTACTTTTGTGGAAACCAATAACTCGTTATTAGAAATGGCAACGTGGCATTCAAAGTGGGATTTGTTTTGTAAAAGGTAATACGTTACCACATGCCTCACATCTAGAAATGGTTGAAACAAGGTATGCCATAAGACTACGTGAGTCGCGCCTATTAGGTTACGGTCATAACTTTTCTAGATGACCCTACATGTATCGGGTTTGTTGTGTATGCAATGAGACATCTTAGATAGGTCAGGAACGACCGAGGTGATGTCATATTCGGTACTATCCAGGACCATTGTGTTGGTCACTATAAAGGGGTAGGCCAGTCTTGCTAGATGTAGAGGACTGCCAGTGTGTCCTCTGTACATTCCTCTAGAGATGTACTGTGATGCCCCACCTCTATACCCACGTTAGCAAAGAGTATTGTATAGATAATACCGTTTGCTAACACGGAGAATAAGGCTGGATAGGAGCGACCATGTGTAATCTTACCTTAACTATTCACTAAATACGTCGAAAAGTAGAACCACATTAAAATTCGACCTATTCAATAAATATTTAAAGCAAAACTACAATGGCTATAGGATCTATCAGAAGAAAATATAACAACTCAAATGTAATTCACATCACAGAACAGTCGATCATAATATACACATAAACAGATACACAACAATGTATACAAAATAATACATGTCAAGTGGTACAGGAGACCACAATATACAGACGAGACAAAAAGAGTATGAATAACAGAGTTACAACAGATAAGGACCACAAAAGGTGCTACAATAAAATGAAGCTAGCGAATAGTCCATGCGGAAGCAAAATAGGCTAAGTCCAAAAGCACCTAACCGGAAACAACTCGGTCTGACCCGAGTATAAATTACACGGATCAGTCTAGCTAAACAAATCAGTTAAATAAACTGAACAACAATAAACCTGCAAGGTTACAAAGCATAATAGATATCTCTAAAAGAGATAACACAATCATCTAACGAAAGATGAATCATATAGATCAAGCCTTATATCATCGGCAACATATAGAAACAAAGGATAAGAATATCCCAAAGCAAGCCATAAGGCAAACAACAAATACCGATAAATACGAGTTCCACAAGGTAAGCGCTATATTTCGTGTGGCTCCAAAGAACCAATACAGAAAAGCAATACCTAGGGAATATACATATAAATGAAACATCATGAGCGGTGGTGAGTAAACCACTCCGTTATCTCTTGAGCGGTGGTGAAGAAACCACTCCAATATCTCTTGAGCGGTGGTGAAGAAACCACTCCGAAAGCAATACTAAAGATAACCGACAACCCCAAATATTTTTGCGAGTCGGGGCAAAGGACCAACTCCAAAGGCGATATTTAAAGGAAACAAGCCAGAGGAGACAGTCCGAAGACACTATCCCAAAGGCAGCATGTGTCACAAACTCCCAGAGAGGAATCCGAAAAGTGGTAACGTGAGTCCCATAACTACCCGTTCACACTAAACGGTTTACTATCCATTAGTTAATTTCACACTCAAAGCAGTACAAATTTACCTCATATCATCGATAAACCAAACCCGAAGGCCAAAACGATCAATCGAATAGGTCGGGCATTAATCAGAAGGATAAACGCACAGATTCATGGTCCGTGTTTTGCCCAACCATTTAATCACCCTTCCACTTCGCTCGAAGTGTGAAAGTGTGTGTTTTAAATAGAATTTATGAATTGGAGAAACGAGCCTTTAAATGCGATTTGAGAGATTATTTTATAAAAACCCGTGGATGAAGTCAAAAAGGAATCATCAAGGTCAAATATGTAAAAAAAACTAACTGGAATCAATTTAAATCGATAAAAGTGAAAATCACAAACAAATAGGCATAGTGGACAAAATGATGCAGGTCAGTCGACTGGCCTACTGCAGTCAGTCGACTGATCCATAACCCGAGAGTTTTTTACTCTCTGGAGTCAATCGACTGACTGCAGGGGGTCAGTCGACTGGCTGTAGCTGGAATTGTTTTCTAGTCTAGCAAATGGAGGAGCAACTCACCCCATTTGCAACATATCGAGCAATGGACTTAAGAGGATTTTGCCAGACGATAACCCAACACCATTGACTCCAATTTACCACCAACAACCATGATCAAACATCAAAGTTATGATTTTCAAGGATTTGACTCCAAAACTCCAAAAATGAAATGTTCACCAATTCAATTCAAACTAAAGGCAAATGCATATGAACAAGGTGTTAGGAATTCATACCCAACATCGATGAAATCAAGAGAAGTAGATGTGAGTTCAAAACTCACCTTTTTACAAAAAACAAAGAAGATGAAGAAGCACAAATGCAAGGAATCAACCAACTACACACCACTTCAACACTACAAGCTTCAATCTAGAATCAAAGCAAGTATTTCCTAAGTTAGGGTTAGGAAATTACTGAAATTGAAGAGGAGAAGAGATGGAGAAGATGGAGATGAACTTACCAATGGATTCTCTATGAATTTGGAGCAAGAAATCAAGATACAAAGGAGAACTAGGGCTTGCTAATTTCTAATTCCTCTTCCTTTCCCCCATTTCAGTTCTAAGCTTAAGTTTTAAGAAATGAATAAGTGAATGAGAGGAGTGGCTAAGCTAGAGGATTAGTTTAGCTAGTGGGCTGAACCCAAACCTAAACCCAATAGAAAAGGTAACCAAAATTCACAAACTCCAAACATATCAAAGATTATACTCAAAAAGATCGCAAACGCCATTTTGGAACCAATGGAGGTAGTTTCGAGTTCCAATTCGGCCATTTGCAGAAAGTAACACTTCGGACCAAAATCCGACTAACGACGCTATATTTAAATCAAACATTTAAATATAAAATCGTTAAATATGCGGGTTGTTACATGTACTATACGAAAGCTTGTCCCTTACATGTCATTGTATGGAATCCATTTCCAATAAGCGCCTTCGGACTTAGCTGTATACCTATTAGGCAAGAATTTGATCAACGTAACAATTTTGGTTATGATTAATATGAATTTTGTAATCTAGACACTATCATAATATCACCGGATTTTACATAGCAATGTTTTGGTTATCATAAGGTAAAAACCTGTCCGGGTTTATGTGCGGCGTTGTCTTATGAGATACCCTTTGTTTGCAAAAATACCCTGTTTTTGAGTTTTCTCACATAAGTCCCATGATAGACCCAGAGTATATTTTCTTTTCCCTTAAACTCTAGGTGCCCTATTTTTCTGGACAGCCAAGGAGTTTAGGTCTAGCTTGGAACATTTTGCAATAGCTTGAAATAGGAGTTGGAGTTTCCACTATGGATGGTTACCCATTTCCATTTTCGCTGCATTTGTTTACTGTTTATATTCAGCATTAGTAGGGACAGAGGCTGTAACAACCTGAAATTTAAGCTACAATAATTAATAATAAATTAATTAAATATTAAAATAAGATTGTGAAATTATTAGAATTGAGCCATAGGAGTTGCATCATTGTGTCTGTGGTAATTTTCTGGTCAATTTCCATATATAGTTTGTCAAAATCTGATCTAAAATGAAGAAATCGTGAAATAAACGGGAAAACGAAAAATAAAATAAAAATAAAAGGGTCAGGTCAACCTAAAGCTATGTCAGGTCGACCCACAAAGGCTTAGGTCGACCTGTAGGACGACATGCAGGTCGACCCGCCTGTGTATTTTCATGTGAAAATGTCACGGTTCGAGCGATGACGTGTTTTTGCAAATTTAGTTCAATCATGTGCGTTCGTGCTTCCATCCGATGGTTTCGAGCGAACCTATGATGTGGTTGCACCAGGTGTAATCTACAAATCCAATGGTTTGAGATCCTTAAATCACACTATAAATAGGACCCTAGGCTTAGCTATTTTTCTCATTCAGATTTTCTCCTATTTTGGTTCATTGCCTGAGGATGGACCCTAAGTAGAATATTTTTCTAAGGAAAAGATCTTTTTGATAAAAATATTCTACGCTCTAGAAGTGGATCAAGGAATACCAAGGATTAGAGCTAAGGACCACAGGGAGTGTTTAGTAATTATTTTAGACTTTTAAGTAATTTAAAATAATAAGATTCTCAATAGCTGTAATTTTCTACAATTTTGAGATAGTTTTTATATAAGTTATTTGCAGTTAATTTTTTAAGTTCTTTTTAGTCTAGTTTATTTATTTATTTTTATTTACATCTATTTTAAATTATAATTTAGCATGTAAATGTTAGTTTCTTTTTATTCATTTTTACGCGAATAGAACATTAAAAAGAGAATAATTCGCAAATATGGATTAAATATAAATAAACATTAAATTTACAGAAATTTTATGTAAAGTAAGAAGAATTATAATTAAAAGAAGATAAATTGAAATAGGAAAATTTGGGACATTTGCAAGAAAGTATATAACTAGTAGTTTAACTAAAAAGACAGAATAGAAGACCTATTATAACATAGGTAATAATTAAGCAGAAAGAACAATAAAGGCTTATTTTAAAACATAGATTAAGTTAACAAGAAATAGAGCAGAAATAATAGAAGGGGAATATTTTAAAAACTTACATTGTTAAGAAGCAAAAATAGAAGCAGAGCCCGTTCCAACAACATTCCCTTTCAGACTAGGACTGATGGTCTCACAACAGATTAGGTGAGGCTGGGCAGGACACTTTCAGACAAGGACTGATGGTCTCACAATAGTTAGGTGAGGCTGGGACACAGGGTAAATAAGTAGCCAACAGATAGAAGCTCAAATCGAAAGATTCGGGCAAGAGACGCAACTAGATTTTGTTTGTTAGGACTTTACTGGCAGCATTCCGTTTCAGACTAGGACTGATGGTCTCACAAGACACTTAGGTGAGGCTGGGCAGGACTCCTTCAGACTAAGGCTGATGGTCTCACAACAGTTAGGTGAGGCTAGACACGCTTATGCTGATTAGGGTAGATAAGAGGTCAAAATAGGGAGCGGCGGTTAGTGCATACCGGCGATGACCGAGTGTGCGGCATCTATTAGGGTAGATAAATCGCTACCGCATTCCAAGTGCTAAACGGGTGTCTTTTGCTGTAGAACCCATAGGATGGGACTAACTCATAGTAGCTTAACAGAGATAGAATGCCAATCAACGGGTAGAATTAGAATTTCAGCTTAATTAAAATAGGATTGGGATTTTAGCCTAATCAAAGCAACTATCTAAGACAGGTGCAACCAATCACAATCAAACAGTTAAACAGTATTTTATCCCAGTTATATCTTTCCTATTTTCCTTTTTATAATAGAACTATTGCTAAGTCTGTTATCTTTATCTTGCTTAAAAATACTCATAGTTACTTTCACTCACCAGACTTATAGTCTGACACGCTTATCTATTTCCACTTTTTCCCCCCATAGGCTAGCAGAGGCAAGGCTAGTAGATTCAGATTTCTTGGTGACCCATTTGCATAGCTTTCTCATTCTTCATGTATTGTTCTTCTTTTCAACTTTCTTTTCATTTGGTTTTTAATGTACTGGTACTTAAGAGTGGGATGATTATTTTATTATACTCCTATTTTATGATACTGAGATCTATTTTTCATAAGACATATACATTTGTTATTTGAGACATGTGATGTTTTTCAGACTTATTTATGAAGTTTTATTTTGAATAATGAGATACCATTTAAATGTTTTTCAGACTTATTTATGAAGGAAAAAAATCACAAAACAAAGGTTACCTGAACCGTAGTAGATCCTTTTTCATCAAGTTCTCATTGCATCTACGGTGCTTGGATGTTCTCTCGCATCGTAACCCTAATTGTCATCCCTATCTCTTTTTTCCTTTTTGTTACTCTGTTATAAAGCTTTTGGGAATGAATAGTCACATTGAAAAGTATAGAATGTGGTGTGAAAAGTCAAATAAGCGAGCTGTAACTACATTGAGAATATGTTTTGGCTGGAAATACTAGTTTGTGATGGAATAATTTATATTTGGGCTCGAATGTAAGATTGGACTGTTTAAATTTATGGGTACAAATGTATGTTTAAATTTTTTTGCTTATAATTTGTATACAACATGTTTTAATGTATTTTTGATAAAAGATATACTAAAACCAAAATGAAAACTGAAACTTCCAAAATAACCGCAATAGATCAAAATTCGAAAAAAATGTATGACCGAATGTAACGATCCGGATTTTTCGATGTTTAATTTAGAATATTTAAATGATTTTAAATATTGGATTTGGGATTATAATTTAGTTAGTACCTTTTTAAAACTGAAAATTTGAGCAATTTCGTAAATTTTGGAAATCGTAAATTTAATCGTCGCGTTAAAATAGTGGTCCACGACAAAGTCTCAGAATTCGACGAAAACAGTTTCATCCATAATAGCGTATTATCATCGAATTTCAAATTTCGTAGCGTTTGGATTCACTGTTTGGTCGTACGATATGAAAACACCTAGAAATAATTTATTTTAATTTAAATTGTCGATTTAAAAAAGCAATCTTCTCCATACGATCGAATTAGGATTCAAGACTTATTCCACTGGGTTCGGAATAGGGGTATAACATTATGAAGTCCAGAGGGCACGCCTCGATAGGGGTTCGGAATTTTAAATTTAATAATTGAGATATTTGGAATATATTTATATTATAAATTTAAAGGTCAAACCCTATTACTTCATTTCAGTTGACCTATCTCGTACTAGCCTACCCTCTTCCCTGATAAGTCACGATACCTCATTTTCTTCTGAAGGAAGTTGTTCAAAATCAGAACATATATAAAAAAGAGAGAAACATTATCATTTGTTCTAATATAATTCCTTTATCTGCTTATGTGATGGAATCGAATATAACCAAGAACAAATCTCGCCTTCCTCCTCGATAATGTCTTCATCAAATAATCACGTCCCTATCTATTTTCAAACTCTTAGAGAACGAAATCGAAAAAAGGAACAAAATCAAATCGTTCAAAGGAAGAATAAGAAGAGGCACTCGCTCACGATCGATGGTAGCGTGAGTGACGCTGGGCTGAGGCACGCATGAGTGGGATGAGGCTCAATGGAGTCCTTATTGGGTTCGACGGTTACGACGGTGGTTGCGTGCACGCGTGTAGGGTAGCCTGGTCCGGAATCGGCGATGGGCAGTCATGTTGGATGAAGCGATGTCGCACTATAGTGGAAGAGGAGCTGTGGTCGATGTTAGTGGCTAAAGGTGGAGGCTTTGGTCAATGGTTGATGGTGAGGTGGAGTTGTAGGATAGGGCAGGCGAGGTCAGTGATGGTTGAGGGGAGCTCGTGCAATGGAGGCTGAGCTGTGGAGGCATAGGGTGTTGCAGGCGATGGCGGTGGAGGGATGGAGGTCGTGTTCTAACCTGATGCGTCTAGGTGATGGCAGACATAGGCATTGGTGGCGGAGGACTTGAGGAGATGGCCCCCAAGCTGCGGTGGTGGTCAGAGGGAAGGATTGGCAGCGACGCTCATTTGAATTGATCGTCGTTGGGTCGAATGCAAGCCTAGGTCTGTGTAGTACTAAGCGAGATTGATTAGGGTAATTATCTTAATTATTTTAATTGATAATTAAGTTAGTTTTATTTAATTCAAATAAATTTAAATGTTAATAAATTTATAACCCTTTTTATACGGTCCAATTGACCTAACGAGTTAGGCGGGATTTGCAGCGGTAAATTATTACGCATCGGAATAAATTTGGGATTTGAACGATTAACTATTTCGAAAAATCAAGGTGAGTAAATCTCACTCAATTTGGTTGACTAGTTTAATTTATAGCAGTTAAAATTAATTATTGGATGATTGATTGAATTGATATATTATTATCGGTGAATGTTATATTATATATTAGTATATTTATTAGGAGTTGGATATATACCCACCATTGGAGCGGATGAGACCCTATGCATCCCGCAAAATAGCGGATGACCCTATGTACCACGATATCTCGCGTCAAAGTGGAATTGGTATTTTTATGTTATCAACACCTGTGGATGCAGGGAAACAAGTTGGAAGGATCCAACTGGATTCCTCAAAAATATTTTAATTGTTCATATATATTAATATCTGATGTGTGTGAATAAATCTGATATAGATTTGTTGTGATTGAATTTTGAATGCTATAGTAGCACTGGCCTCGATTTTTGTATTTTAAATACCATAAATATATTTTTTAATTTTTAAGGAACTAAAAGGAGATTTTGGATATAAAAATAATTATACCAGAATTTGGACTATTTTAAAACGAAAGTGATTGAATAAAAATAATTTGTTTACGGGATGTGCTTAATAAATTCGATAATTTTTTAAATAGGGATTTTTAAAAATAATCTACATATAGGATTTTTAAATGATATCCGAAAAATGTAAAAAAGGGGTTGAAATCGATAATAAAAATCATATTGGCAGAATAAATGGAATTTATAAAGAAAATGGATTTATAAAATGAAATTTTATAAATAAGATTTGTTTTATAAACAAGTAAAACCCTAGGGAGTTATAAAAATTTATGAATGATGTTTATAAATAAGGAAAAATGATAGTAGTTGCTAAATTGGCAATACAAAATTCATCGGGTGAATTTATATTAGAATATGGAAACAGGGTTGAGGAAAATAGTGGATACTATTTTTGAAAAGTGGAAATGGTTAGGATAATCGGAATGGAATCGACGGGTTGTGAATCGAAAGGAATCTACAAATTAATTGGTCATTGAGATTTTAAAAATATATTTTATTACTAAGAAATTAAGTTGTTGTAAAAAAGGAAGTTTTATTTATCAAACTATGAAATTTTGAACTAGTAGAATTGAAATACATCAAAAAGTGAATTTTTCAAATACTTGATATTTATTTTAATAAATTCTAGTTTTTGAAATCGGATTTGAAAATTGATTCGGTTACCTAAAAGTGAGTTACTGATATTTATAAAAAGTGTTTTGATATTTTATATAATTTCTTGAACATGTTTTAAAAATAAATTTATTGTTCTTTTAAATATTTATTTTTTGTATACGTATATATAGAGTTTTACGATGACCTAAATTTATTTATAAATCTTTAAGGTTTGGAAACGGGTTATTCAATAGGTTAGATTATAAGAAAATTCTCAAAAATGGGATTTGAGGGAAAGAAGAAAATTTCCAAAGTACATAAATAAGAATGAGCTTCGAAAATTGAATTATAATTCATAAAAGAAGTAGAAAAATGGTAACTGGAATTATAGACAAGTGTATTTGACTTTGAAAAATATTAAAGGGAATAAATCAGGGAATCCCGAAACTTATAGAATTCGTTATATACAAGATAAGGAATTTTCAATATAAATTGTGAAGTATTTTGAGAAAAGAGAAATAAATGGAATTTTTCCAAATGTTGAAATAATTGATGGTTTGAAATACCCCAATATAGGTATAAGTATTTGAACTGTCTCAATTTTGGAATTTGGAAGGGATTTGAAAATATATCTTATAAAGATATTTTGAAAATAAATTTTTGGAAAATTTATAATAAGGCATGATGTATGTTTACGGATGTTTTATTGATAGTTAAATAACCGACTATCAATCTTGGCCAAATTTGTTGATCGTTTCGAAGAGAACGAGATCAAATTAAATTATCTGAAACCCACTTCGATCTGGTTTGAACGTTATGAATGGTAATATCGTGAAGTTGTGAAGATAGTGGTTATGTTTGTCCAGACCCATGGCAACATGTATGGACAAGTGCTATCAGAATATCGTCATTGAAGGACGATGAGCATTCTAAGAAGAATTGTTCTTGAAAGGTAATCGTTAGCCTCAAGCCTCATCAACCGGGAATGAATAAAAAAGGGGAGATGCAACAAGGCTAAGTGGGTCACCCCTAATTAGGGTATGTTTATTACATTTCTAGATACCCTTGGAAATATATAAAAATTATGGATATGGTTGTGCATGGAAAAGTGAGTGCTCGATTTTGAGGGTGCGAACACTCGGGGTGATAACATATTTGGTACTGTCCAGGTTAGGGATAGGCCAATCTTGTGTGGTAGGGGATCTCGGCGAGGTCCTTAGTATATTTTTCTAGAGGTGTACTATGACGGGCGGTACCCCAGTAGCCCAGTCATTGTATGGAATCCATTCTCCAATACGAGCCTTTAAGGTTTTGTTTGTTGAGCTAGTATTCTGGAATTTAATTAATGTAACAATTTTGGCTATTTGAATAAGTATTTGTACTTAGACACTATTATAATATCAGAGGATTTTCTATAAAATGTTTTGGTTATCGTAAGGGAAAAACTCATCGTGTTTATGTGTGACGCGATCTTACAAGATACCTTTGTTTTTCAAAGGATTTTGATAATTTTAATAATTCAAATTGAGTGTATTTTCTCACGCTGGTTTTCTAGACTGACTTGAGTGTTATTTTATTATGATGCTCGGGTCAGATCGAATATTACAAATTCAGGATTAGATGCTATGGAACTCAGGAGACGAGTTGGAGGATTTCAGACGTATATCACATACCTGATTATTTCCGTTGAGTGAGTTATGTATGTCAGGACAAGTTATTGTCTGTCAGGACAAGTTATTGTAACTATCCAGATTGATTGATGATTGTATGTATATTAACTGATACAGTTTCTTTCGTATAAAGATCTATTATTATATATTATATTTTGTTCCGATGCGTTTATGAGATTCTGTGTTGTGGTGTTTTTCTATTTCTTCTACCTCTTTTTCTTCCTCGCCTCTAAAGATTCATATTTCCATTCAATTTGAGTTGAGTTGATGTGAATTATTGTTGACTCAAAGGGTACGGATTTGCGGGCCTTTACACCAAAACTGAGTTCGCAACCGAAATCTCAAACCTTGATCAATACTATATGATTTACCTCCATAATGAATTAAAGATTGATCATATAACCTGTAATTCAACACTAACATTTCAAAACGCATTACATTTGAGTTATACTTTTTAGGATCGATGTCCCTACTTTTATTTTTGAGAAATTTACCAACATTTGTCTTCCCTATAGTCTCATTATTCCTTTTCTTTTGGACTATTTTTTCCAACCCAGAAGCATTACCTTCATCTAATGTGAAATTAACTGCAGTATTTAAGGCAGCAAAGTGCTAAAGAATTTTGTCAAAAAGATGCATTCCTTCATATTTCATATCTAAAGGACTATAATTAAAAGTTCTTCTTAACTTGAGAAATTCCAAACAGAAGCAAAACCATGATCTTTTAGATTTAGCGAATTTTGGCCATGGAGAAGTATTGGTATTTCTTGGCTTAAGATAATTATAACTTGAATTTTTCTTATGTCTAAATTTTGCACAATTAAAAAATAGATGAGATCTCTACAATCTCTTGCTTTATGGTTACTGTCTCTACTTCTGTGGCATAAGAATTAATATTATTTCCTAAAATCCAAGCCATTCGATGAAGCAAATGTAAATTAGGCTGAGAATTTTGAGTCGAATTCTTAGTGACACTTGCATAAGATCGAAAGTGTTGACTACAAAATGAATTATGATATGGATTGAATTATTGATTGTGCTGTGTGTTTAATCGATCAAAAGAAGTAGGCGTAAATAATTTTGGGAAAGAAGACAATAATCTTGTGGATGCCATAATTTTAACTTTCTGCATATGTTTTTTACATGAACTTTGATGTACCCATTTCAAACATGATATTATTGTATTTTGAGATATTGTATTATGGATATTGATATGTTCTGTTTTATTTGAATTTTTATAAGTGTAGTGTTTCTAGTATTATATTTTATCCTTTTCACTACAAGATTCTGATAACATTAGTAGGCAACTCTGTATATTGTTTTTACCAATCAATAACCAGCTTTGGAATGGGTCTAATGTTCGATGGGCCTTTTCTGGGTTGAAAATTAGGCCGTTTTGAGGTGCGTTGTTTTAACTGCATAGGTTTTGGTTGTATCATGGTTTCTATATTGGATGGTAGAAGATAGTTGCCACACTTTTTTTCTATTATTTTGCACTCATGTAGAATCTTATGCATATTTAGGGTGTTTTGCATACATGCCTACATGTCACGATCTTGGTCATTCTAGGGTTGAGCTCACCTATATTATGTTGCACACATAATAGTATTGCATTTTTGGTTGAGTAGATAGTTATGTAGACAACTTGGTTGTATAATGTGTGTGTTACACTATATGTGCCTCAAAGATTTGGAGACGAAATCCTTTTAAGGATGGAGAATGTTTTTAACACCCCATAATATTAACGATAACCAATAAATAATAACAAGGCTCAAAAATGGAATTTAAGCAAATTTTATAATTTGGCCACAAGACATGCTCCATTGTGTTCGTGGCGATTTTCTGAGCAATTTTCACATTTGAGTTTTGCAGTCAGAATTCATATGAAGTAGTTTAAAATGGAAAATAGGAAATAAATAATAACAAATGTGTGACCCCACTGGTCCACCCCCTCCTTTCGTTGGTCGACCAATCATCAAGGCGGCTAGTCTGATTGAACCTTGGTCGAACGACCCAGATTTAATTATTTAAACCTAACGGATAAGATCTATTCGAGCGCCTATAAATATTAGCTAAGCACTTCACTTTTCTTCTCATATTTTCTAATCAGAGCAGTGAAGCTCTGCCATTTTCCCTTCTCTACTATTTTTAGAAATTATAAAATATTTTATATCTTCAAATCACAGAAAGGTGGAAAATAAAAAAAAGAAGAGAAGAAGCGAGTTAACGTTTCGAAAGAAAAAGGCAATTTCTATAGATATAAATCTATATTCCTCTTAACCCTAAATTTTTTCTCATATCTATAATTCTAATTCTACGTATATATATATTGTTATATATATTCTTTTGGATTAAAACGAAAAAGGAGTCAAATTAAAGGGATGGAGATTTGGAAGTTTTGGGAACCTCTAAAGTTTAGTGGAAAATTATATGATTTATTTATAACATTGAAATTTATATCGTTGAATTTTATTCAATTATTATACTTATAAAAGATCTGATGAGTTTTATGCTTAAAACGAAGTTATAGGAATATCGCCCACATATTTCGTAAAATAGACAACTGGAATAAGATCGGTATTTACACCCTAACCTAAAAGTCTAGAAATCGGTTCTTAAATTGTTATAGTGGAATGTTAATAACATTGTAAGTTTATCTCAGATTTAGGATAATTGGGTGTAAATTATTAGTATTAATTTAGGTTTCCCTAGTTTGACTTAAAACATGAATTTCTACCTTTAATTTATTGGAAGCGTTGTGGGTATAATTTAGTTGAATCAATTTTCATGTAATTTCCATAAATTATTTAATTCCATAAAAGTATAAAAATGCGTCATTTGGAATAATAAGAAAATATACTACAAACGAAAGAGATGTGTAAAGTGTAAATGTTCTTTCCAATGGTTTGCACCATATATTCCAGCAAATAAAGATATAGTTCTTTGTAATTTCAAATGAAGCAAATGTCTCACTTTTGGTTAATTTCTAGAAAGTTATAACGGTGTTCCTTTTTGAAAGGATAACTCTGATAACTTCAAATACAGATAGGAATGTTCTGGTTTACGAATCAATAGTTAGAAATTGGAATACACACACATATACATTTATATACATATTCATATTTAGCATAATATACGTCGATATTCGCATTAGGTATAATTAGGATGTCTAGTTCTAAATAGCACAGTCAATTATAGGATTAGGAGGTATAGGTGGAAAGGAAATAGTAACTCCAAAATTATTAGGGCAATAAATGTGCAGTTAATAGGGAGTTACGGGAGTTAAATGGGGACACAATATGTTTAATTGGACTAGTTAAAGGATCTAATATGACACTCATGAGGAAATGAAGTAAGCATAATAGGTTGCACTAAAATGAATAAATAAATGTTACTAGAGATTGTCTGATTTATATAATAATGACCTTTTGTTTTAGATAATTGACATTTATGGAATATAGTAAATAAGCATATAAGATAAGAACTAAATGCTGGAAGGTAGTATAATTTTCATAGAGGAAAATTATGCAGCCTTAGTTATACGTTTAGAATGAGCGTGAATTAGTGGGTTGACCCATCATTTTAACTTTGGATGATTGGCTTGGTTTAGTGGGTTAGGATGCAAGGTCAGTAGAGCTACAGAACAAATGTCTGCCCATCACCCAGAGGCTACTAGTAGTTGTGTGTACTTGCTACTGACGTGGGACATCTCTAACCATAGGACCTATGGGAAAGGGCTATGAAGTGGCATATAGGTAAGGGAAAATATAACAAGGGTTCCATTTAGATTTGAAGTGTTAAATGGCCCAGTTCTTTTAGGGAAATATGGTCTACATCATTTCTAATAAGATGTATTAAGTAACTGGAATGGTAATTTTCATTGACTTGCATTAGGTTAGCCTAAATGGGATTTCTGTTGTAAGAGGTTGGCAGGCTATGTCAGCATTGTTGTTGAATCGGTATTTAGTAACATGGCTTGCATATTGACCAAGGATGGTCCCGAGAGGTTGGTAGCAAAGAGTATAGTTTTCCCTTGACGGATTTCTCTTCATACTGGTGTAGAACCTGTATGAGGTATTCACAGACCTCAAAGTTGAATAAGTTAGTTATTTATTTATCGTACGTGGGCCAGCTAACCCATAGATGAGTATTTGAGATGTATTACTAGTACAACAATTAAATTATAAAGCGGTATCTAGGGTCAATGATCTCAGTAGCTATAGCCGATTAACTAAGATTATGTTATGGAGGGCCGCTTCGAGGTTGGGGTATTAAATGGCTGTTTAGTTTGCATCCTCCCTTTTTATGAAGTATTAAGTGGCCGGGGTTTTCTTTTAGGTAATACATAGTGTGTGTGTGTGTATGTCTAGGCATATATATGTGTATATATATACCTCAGAGAAGGTTGAACATACCACTTAAATGAAAGTCAAGCGGCATAAATTAATATTATGGGTAAAATGTGCAATGTTCTAGCTACAGAACGTTGTTCTGACCACATCTCTATTACAACCTACATATTAGATTTTGATGGACGGCTCCTGAAGCAAGTTGTAAATGGTAAATGGAGAAGTCTTCTCAGTCTTGCTCGATGTTGATAAGATAACTAGATATCTAAGGAATACTATTGATTCCAAGGAAGTTGCCTCAGTCAATATTTATGTTCAATTACATTTTCTATTTAGCTGTGTTTATACTGATCGCTCTCTGATATGCTCATTTTTATTACAAGTTGTTACAATAGGTATCGGAGCATAGGATAGTTGATCATAGGAATTAGGATATGTTGAGATAACATATTTGTATTTTACCAATAAAATATATATATTATATGCCAAACTCTATGTATTCCAACTGTAGAAATAGTTGTGACCATATTCCGAAAAGATAGATGAGGCAACTATGAATCGGAGCAACAAATAGAGTTCGGCCTAGGCTGACTTATGATTGGTGATTGAAGACGTACATTTCAACCAGACAGATGCGAAATAAAAACCTATATGTTGCAAGCATTCACAAGCAAGATGTGAAGAAGGATTGAGCAAGTTCCCGCAAGAAGATGTGCACTAATCACTACAAGAAGATAGCCTAATGTTTAGTATATACTCTTAATAAGAAGAGGTTCGGAGTGAATGGAAAAGAAGTGAAATATGAAAGAAAGGATGATTAAAGTCCATTTCTTAGTCCGACCCCATGCGAAAGAATTTGATAAAAAGATTTTTGAAAATTCTTTGAAATGCTTTGACCAGATTTTTCCAAGGATTTATTGAGAAGTTATTGTTTTGAAAAAGCCAAAAATTTTAAGAAAGTATTTGAGATTTCGAGTGAAATTTAAAAAATTGATTGGTCAAATAGTTTTGATTTAAACTTTTTGATAAATAGATTTTTCAATTTTATAAATGGAAGATAGGGCATACGTTTGCCTCGATGATTTTTCATATTTTTTGTAGGATGTTCTTTTTTTAGATTCTTTCGAAGAGGTGGATAAATGAAAATAGTACTTGATTAAAATAGGATAAATAGAATAAAAGGGTAAGAATGCTCGATAACTAAGATATGATGAATATTCCCATATAAGGAAAATATGAAGACTAATAGATGAAATAGATTTATACATATCTCTTTTCATGTTAATGGATAAAAGCCTAATGACTAAAGCTGTCATAGAAGCATTGCAATGAGTCAATAAGGAAAACAATAAAAGAGGAAAAGAGCTATGTAAGTAGAAGCTAGTTAGGTAGAAAAAAATATGAATAGTAGCGATGCTAGAAAATTTAAATAGGAACGACATTAAGAATTTATATTAGAGTACTATTAGTAATCTTGTTAGGAGAAATGTTAGAAGTTAGAGGCAAAGCGTAGGAAAAATAGGTAAATTCGACAAATACGTGCAATACATATCTTTTAGAAGTCATCCTCGTGTGCTATTAGAATCTTCGCAGAGGTTGAAAGCGAAAATAACATTAATAGTAGGAAGATAATAAGATGGAAGTTATCCTTGTCTACTCCAGTTCAATTCTTTTTTTTAAAAGCTATAATAATAGGGTATTTTATAAACCTTTTGAGTTTGAAAATCCTTCTTTTAATGAGGTAAATCTTTGTTATAGAAAGTCTTTGAAACAGGAAAATTAGTTAGTGGAAAAAATTTCATGGCTCCCTCTGAAAACCAAGCTATTTATGAAAAGGGTTTCTAAGTTTATATTTTCAAAGATAAAAGTTTTGTACTAAGCACTTCATAACTATGAAGCTTTATTTTATAAAGAGTTGTGAAACCCAAACCAATTTTTGATATGGTGTAGATAGGGATGACAACCTAGGTAAGATGGGGTGAGGTTTAGGCTATGAATAAAATAGCCATGGATGCTCATAAGGTTGCAATAGGGAATCCCTATTGAATATAAGAATATAGGTATGAACCGAGGAATATTTTATTAGAGATGTGTGGAAGCCATAAGAAGAACCCTCAAAAGAATGAGAAGTGGTATCAAAGTACTATTTTGCGAGCCCTAGGGTATACTGGCATGAAAGATCAAGGATAAGGAAAATAAATACAAAAGTTTGAGGATAGTATCAAGAGATTTTGATTGAGAGAAGATAGTAATATAATTGGAGAAGAGAGTAAAATGTAACGACCCAGATTTTAGCATCTGTTTTTGGAATAATTAACCGATTTTAAATATTAAAATATTAGTTTTTATAGGTCGAATAATTAATTTTTTTGATATTGGAGATATTTGAATATATAAATTTTGAAAGCTAAATAAAAGTTTCAAATGATAATTTCTGAATATGATATGTATGTATGTATGTATGTATGTATGTATGTATGTATGTATGTATGTATGTATGTATGTATGTATGTATGCATGAATGTATATAAGCTTTACTGCTTCAAATTTATGATAAAATATCTATATGTATATATACAAGCTTCATGATACAAATTTCAAACTTATTATGACAAAATTATGTATAAGTGTGTGTGTGTGTGTGTGTATTTATATTTAATAGTGTATATGTAAATATGTTTATGGCAAAAGTGTGTATATAAGAATGTATATATCTATATGTATGTGTATATATACATATGAAGCTTCGTGATCACAATTTCAAGTCAAACCCACAAACATAGAATCAAGCCCACATAGAAAATCAAATCAACTTATAAAGTCAAATCAACTTATAAAATCAAATCGGCCCCAATGAAATCAAATCAACCACCAAAATAAAAAAACAAAACAAAACAAAAATAAATATAAAAAAGTAAAGCCTGTACATGAAAAACTTCGACCACCCTATTGTGTACTTGTGATATCTCGGAGTTTTTGACAATATAAATTTAATAATCTGTATTTAAAATTAAATTGATTTGATAATTTTTATAAATAAATTTGAATTGATTTAATAATCTTAATTTAATAAATATTTAATTGATAGATTTTATCTTTTTAAAACTAAATAAATTGGTTTCTATTTATAATGTAAATATTTGATATATATTGTAAATAGATAAGTTTTGATTTAAAGTTTAATAAACAAATAAAATCTTGCTTTCAAATTCTAATATACATTTTAGTAATTTGGAAATTTGATTTAATTTAATCAGGAATGATTAATTGAAATGAATAATGAGATGGTGATTAATTAATTGATTTGTAATTAATTAATGGTTAAGTTAAGCAGGATTATAATGATGAAGTAATTAATTTAATTTATTTTAACTTAATTAGAGATAAAGTAATTAATTTAATTTACTTTACATTAATTATAGATGGAGTGATCATTAAATCATTGCTTATGTATGAATGGATGATATTGGTTCATTGAATGGTTTGTAGTCCCAACTATGAGATAAGTAATGCTGTGTGATATGGATGCTTTGGTTGCATTGGGATGATAATATGGATTATATGTTTATAATGATGATATGGATTATCTGTTTATGATGGTAATGTTGATCATCTATTGTGATGTTGTGAGTTATCTATCTGTCTATATATAGATAATAGAATTGAATTGTTTTAAACTCTAAAACAACTTGGCCTTAAAAGATACGTTTTGGATTCGGTGAGACCGGGATCGGGTTTCCATATTTGGATATCCGAAAACCACATCGATCCAAATTAACGATAGGTCATGAATCTCAAGTGAAGATGAAGATTCAGAGTGTAAGGGTTATCGTCGTTAACTCTGAGGGTGATTCCAAAATGAGTGTAACAAGATAATGCCTTCGGTTTCGTTCGAACCCGGAATGAACTTGAATGGATTGAATGCTTTCAGAACATCGTCACGTGGACGATGAGCATTCTAAATCACGTGTTCTATAAATCTAATCGTAGCCTCAAGCCTCATCAACCGAGAATGGATAAAACAGGGGAGGTGCAGCAAGGCTAAGTGGGTCATGCCCAAGTAGGACGAGATTTACCCCTGCCTAGATGTCCCTTTTATTCCGGCTGTGTAGTGCGGTTGTTGATCACAACTGCGGGGTGGTCTTGTTCGGAACTGGTCAGTAAGGAATGGTTCCGGCTTTGTGTTGCAGGGGATTGGGAGTAATCCTTGGTACGCTGATCTAGGCCCCGTATTGTGACGGGCAGTACCCCAGTAGCCCTGCCATTGTACGTAATCCAAAATCCGATAAGTGCCCTCGGTTTTGATTGTATTACCCACTTTTTTGTCTTGTAGCTGGAATTTAATAATGTAACAATTTCGGCTATTTCTTTTTTACTTGAAAACCCTAGACCTATTATAATATCACCGAATTTCCTATCAAATGTTTTAGTTAGCGCAAGGTAAAAACTTTTTCACGTTTATGTGTGGAAAGTCTTACGTGATGCCTTTTGTTTTCAAAGGTTTTTCAAAGTTAAGCAACCTTAACCTGTTATTCACACCAGACCCATGTCTGACGTGGAGTTTATTTCTGTTTTTCTTAAACTCTTGGGCACTCAAATTTTTACGAGTAGCCAAGGGATTCAGGTTAGCTTTGACGAATTGTAGAGGAGCAATGGAGCAGGAGGCTTCTGCGTTGTAGATATATATATATATATATATATATATATATATATATATATATAGTGTTCCGTTATGTCGGTGTCTTTGAGTGGTTTCTTTGTTGATGTTGTATTTGAGATGTAATAACTAGGCAGGTGTTTATAACTGTCTAGTATGTGATATATTGTCTGTGTAACACTGATAATTGTTGTATATTATGTAATACTTATGTTATTAATATAATTTATTCGTTTCGTGTTTGAGATTCTGATGTTGTTTCTTCTTTCTCTTCTTTCTTTTCTCTTTTCTATCCCTTTCTTTCTTAAAGATGATGCGACTTTCTGGTCGTTGAAAGTCGGGTCGTCACAGTTGGTATCAGAGCGCTAAGTTGAGCGAATACCAAGGCTCTGGAGTGGTGTCTATCTTGAGAGATGTATTTTTAGTATATATATATATATATATATATTATTTCTACCTATTTGGGTTACCTGTTCGGGTTTTCCAACATAAGTTATAAAGGTAGATGAGGTAGTGGTGTGTGTAACACGGCTACTACCAATGTTTAGAGTTTGAATGTTTGAGGTTGGAAGTGTATTTGTAGAGACTGTAGACTTAATACCGTCTTGGGTGAGCTTTGCTTGGTGTAAGGATTTCATCGATCTCTGAAGGAAACCTGTTAAGATTCGGAGTCTATCTTTGAAGTGCAGAGTTGGATGAGTTGAGTTTGGATATGTCGGTTGGGCATAAGCAAATGAGTGATGGTATCTTGATACCTTAGGAGGTAGTAACTGCGTGATGAGATGCAGTGAACTATGGATTGTTTCCGAAGATGTTTCTTTGGAACAAGAGTAAGGAAGTATGTCTGTTTCGGTGATGTGGCCGAGTCCAGCAGGGTGTTTCTGTTGCTTTGAGGTCCAAGTTTCTCGAAGAGCTTTGGATTAGGAAGTCTTTGGCATCTGTGTCAGCACTGCAGCTCGGAGGGTTCTGTGTTGGCAGGAAGTCTTCTGGCTGAGTAGTTTTTCTGAAAGTGGGTTTCAGAAGCAGTAGTGTGAATCCATTTCTTCGTTGAATTGGCTAGGCCAACGTAAGCTGTTATGATTGGTAAAGGGAGTGCAGTTTCTTTGGATATTAGGCTGGGTTGATCGCAAAGGTGACTTGCGATAGTTTGAGTGTTTTCTTGGGTTATTGGAGATTTTTTGGATTGTCTTCAAGGAAGTCATAGGTTTGCCCTAGCATCTGGAGATTGAGTTTCCTTATCGACTAGAATTCCAGGATTGGTACTGGTGGTTCAGTTAGTAGAAGTTAGTAGAAGGATGGTTCCTTGAGATAGAGTTTGGTGAAGCAGCTCAGGTTTTGGAGGAATTTCTGAGTTTTCTTTTATGGATCTGTTGAACCATATTTCAGGAATGTGTTGTTTAGTTTGTGCTCATGTTTTTCATCAGCATTTTCATCTACTTCGGATCAGAGTTGTACAGCGGAAGCAGTTTGGGGGTGCATCTGTTTTGTCTTTTTCGGATATGGAGAAGTAAGTTCAGTCTTCTGTTGTTTATGGAGTAGAGTTGTGTTCTTGGTTGCTGGTTGATCTTGGAAGGATCATTCTAATGGGTTGTTTTGGTCCAGTCTGTTTCTAGAGGCATCAGCGTAGGGATGAGCTGATCAGGAAGGATGTTGGTAGCTCAGGATCATCCGAAGAATTTGAGAATAAGAGACGGAGGAATTTGAAGTCCGGAGTCGGGGATTTGGTTTGGAATAAGTTTTTCTCAGATCCAAGGAGCTATAAGTTTTGGTAAGTCTGGGAAGCTATCTCCGAGGTGTTTTGGATTTCTTCTGTGTTTTGGTAAGATAACTGTTTGGTCTATGATTGAATTGCCAGTTTGGATACCTGGGATTCAGTATGTTTCATGTATCTCGGAGGGAGTACGTGTTTGATATATTTCTAGTTGTAGAACCAGCAGTTCAGGAGGTTTGGTTGATGAGTCACACTCGTCTACAGTATGATTACTGTTTAGAGTGTTGATCTAGATGAGATAAGAGCTCTATAGCTTGGTAGTATTGACTATTTGGATTCTATAGAACGAGTATCCCGATATTTATACCGGGGTAACTCTAGGAAGTTCTATCCAGAATTTTTCTGAATAATTAGATTTGTTTTGTTTGGATGAATTGATTGCTTTGGTAGTCAGCATATGATTAATATATGCTGTGTTTTAAAATTAAATATTTAAGGAGATTATTGAATTACATTTGTTTTAAATTTCGGGGACGAAATTCTTTTAAGGGAGGATTGTGATATCCCAGAGTTTTTGACAATATAAATTTAAGAATCTGTATTTAAAAGTAAATTGATTTGATAATTTTTATAAATAAATTTGAATTGATTTAATAATCTTACTTTAATAAATATTTAATTGATAGGTTTTATCTTTTTAAAGCTAAATAAATTGGTTTCTATTTATAATGTAAATATTTGATATATATTGTAAATAGATAAGTTTTGATTTAAAGTTTAATAAACAAATAAATCTTGTTTTCAAATTCTAATATACATTTTAGTAATTTGGAAATTTGATTTAATTTAATATAACTTTTCAAAGATATTGAATAAAATAACTATATGATTTTAAAAACATAAAATAATTGTTCAATTGTTTAAAAAGGGTTTTAGCTTAAAGTTTAAATAAGACTTATAATAAGATTTGTTTAACATTCTTTTTAAATTTATTAATTTATAAATATGATTTGTAAATTAGGTATGAAAGTTTAAAATGCAATTAGAATATGAAACATTTATTCATATAAATAATAAGTAATTTACAATCTCTTTTATAAATTTTATTTAAATTATCTAAAATGTTATTTTCAAATAATAAAGTAATGTATTGTTTTTATTTTTAACTAAAAATGGTTTTATTTCCTTAAAAAAAATCAGCTATATATATAACTAAGTATTTGTAAATTAATTAAGTTTAAAACTTTCATTAACTTTTAATTATAAATACTAATTACTTTAGAGACATGTGTAAACATCCTAGAGCTTTAATAACATGTCTTAATTTATTAATTAAGGTAAGTGACAAATGTGTAGTTTTCTACAAGTGTCGTGTTTTAATTTCATTTTTCTTTGATTTTTAAATAAATCATAAAATAAGTTATATAAACACTTGCCTTCTTCCATTCTTTTCTTTTTTTTTCATTTTCAATGCTAAACTAAGTAAATTTTCAGCTGAAACTATTTACTCTTAAAACATATCATGCAAATTTGAAATCATCTTTAAACAAAAACCCTGTAAATCTGAAATCTGCATTTTTATTTTCTTCAATCTGTAAACACATTTCCAAACTGAAGCCTCTACATCATTTCTCATCAACCTGAATTGTTTTCTGCATTCTTCAAAATCTGAAAGCACATGCAAACAATCTGAAACTAACCTGCACATTTCTAAACAAAAGCAAACTGCATTCTTCAAAAATCTATAGCTTGTGCATTTCTGCAAGACCTGATGGCAACATCTTTTCAAAACTAAAGCATTTCCTTTTCAAATCCGGAACTCATCTCTGCATGCAATTTATAAAACAAAGGCATTCAACAACTCAAGTTTTTAAAGCAAGTTTTCAAAAGATCTTCAAAAGGGTTTTTCAAATCTGGTGCTTTGTCTTCTGTACAGGTGAGTAACTTCACTTTTAAAAATTTAAGTAGGTAAAAGGTGATTTCATGCTTTTAGTTTGAAATGAATATATTTTATGAAATTTGCAGTGAATATTTATATATATGAATATATATGTGTGCATGCTTGTTTACCTGTTACATTTCTGTTTCCTCAATTTCAAGCTTCTGTTTGTTTTTATAGAAGAAAAACATAATCACTTGATTAAACTTTGGTTTGTATTTAAGGCTTAGACAAAATATGTTTATTCCATCATAATCTATAGTTGAAAACTTTTACTTAAGTTAAAATAACTCTGTATAATCTATGGAATTTATAATCAGTAGAACAAACATTAAATTAGTGAAAATTTATATACCTTGATTCGATGTTTCAGGGTTATAAATCAAATCATCTTACCAAATCATGATTTTTAAAAGAAAAATCATAATTTTTAGTGTTAGAATCAAAGAGCAGTTCCAAATTTACTGTATTTTGCTTTTGGGGTTTTTACTGATGATCTATGGGATCGGATGGTTTGAATTTCCTCCTAGAGGTGGAGGGGTGACCAGTGTGGATGGGAAAATTAGGGGGAAGATGATCAGGGAACTGTGGAGGAGGTGGTGGTGATTTGAAGTTTGAAACCCTAGTTTTACTGGGTTAGATAAAATCGATCACTTCAGCATTTGTAGTTGATCAAGTTCAAATATAGATTAGGTATTGGAAGTTGGTGGGTTAGCGAGGACTTCGCCGGAGTTTCAGAGGCAACGGTGGTCGGAGCTTCAAAGGGGAGGCGTTGATAGGTTTTGATGTGGAGTTTTGTTTATGGTTCCAGGTTTGGGGTGTAAAGCTTGAGTTCGATTTCAGGATTGGATGGATGTTGTGATGATTGGATTCTGGTGTGAGGGTGATCGCCGTTCTGCTCGAGGGTGTGAGTCGACAGGAGTTGGTCGGCGCCACCGTGCATGTGCACGGTGCATTAATTTCTAATGATCTCTGTAGTTTAGATTGGGTGGTTACAGGATTTAGTAGCCTCACATTTGTCTCGGGTGATTCGAGTTTTAACTCGAAGCAGATAAGGTTTTGACTCGATGTCATGACAGAGAAGGCTCGAGTAAAAATTGTTTACAGGTTTTAAAATAAAAACAGAACCTATTCTGTTTTCAAGTTTAAAGGTAAAGTTTTAAAATGTAAACTGAAATTTAAAATAAGTTTAAAGTCTGAGTTTGAATATGAATCAAAGTAGTTTGAATCTTAGATTTGAAATAATTTAAGTTTTGAAATTTAAATTTGGTTTAACAATCTTTTAAAGTGGAAAAGTATATTTGGTTTTGAATTTAAACTGGAAGTTTAAATTGTAAAATAGAAATTTTAAATAAGTTTAAATCTAGTTTTAAAATATGGAATTTGAGTTTGAATTTGAGTTATTAAAATAAGATAAAGTTTTAAATTTAAATTGTTTAACTACTTTAAAAAAATAGACAAAAGATTTGAAATTTGAAGTGAAGTTTAAAATTTAAATAAGTTTTGAATCTAAGTAATCGGGAATCAAATTTAATATGTATTCCAGTTTGAAATATATGGAAAATTTTAAATTTTAAATGATTTAAATAATCTTGTTTGTTAAAGTGTATTTTTAAACTAATTTGAATTTAAAAATGAATTGGGTTTTAAATTCTTTTAAAATTTCTTTATAAAATGGATATTACTTTAACTTGTGAGATAAAAAGGTTTTGAATTGTTTTAAACTTTGTTTATATAAATTTGTATTCATTCTTAAAATCTTAAATATAAAATGAAGATTAAAATAGAATTCAAAGTAAATTTGAAAACAAATTGTTTTTGAATGTTCGATTAAGAAGAAATGTTTTTCTTAAATTAAATTAGAATTTAATGATTTGTAATTCACTAAATTATTAAGTTAGTTAAAATGGATAATTAATTATTTAATTAATTAATGTTATGAATGATTAATTAAGTAATTAATAATTTTTAAATTGATTAATTAAGACTTAAAATTAATTAATTAAGGTTAATTAATTTATAATTAAGAATTATTAATTAGATTTTAATTAATGATTAAAGGTTAATTAATCAAGTAATTAAGGATTAATTAAATTGTAGTTAACACTTAATTAATTAAATAATTAGAGATTAATTAATTGGTAATTAAATATTAATTAATTTGTAATTAATAATGGTTAATCTAAGTAATTTCTTAAGGAAGAAATTAAAGAATAGTTAATGAAGGTCATTAACTTAAGATTATTTAACAATTAATTAATGTGATTAATTTTAATAATTAATTAGATTAATTAATTAATAATATTCATTTGTGAAATTGTTTAAGTTTAGTTACTTAGTAGAAGCAATTAATGAATTAATTACTTAATGTAATTAATTGGTTTGAATGTGATTAGTTTAAGTTAATTAATTAAGTTTAATTAATTTAAACACTTGATGATTTGATAAGTAATTAATAAATGTAATTAATGGAATTGTAATTACTTATGGAAGTAATTAATTGATGATTACTAGATGTAATTAAAGATGTTTTAATAATGGGAGTGATTTGGATTAAATTACTTTGTAATTAATCAAAGGATTAATTGAGATAATTAATTAAGGGAAATTAATTTATGAAATGAAGTAATTAAGGGTAGTTAATTACTGAATGGGATTAATCAAGGGATTAATTAGAGAATAAATTAAGGAGTAATTAATTTAATGAAGTAATTAAGGGTAGTTAATTACTGGATGTTATTAATCAAGGGTGATTAATATATGTGGTTTAATTGAAGATTAATTACTTAATGTAATTAATTTGAATAGAGAGATTAATTAAAAATGTAATTAGAAATCATTAATTAATAAAATTAATGATGTAAATTTTGAATTGATTAATTAAGGAATAATTAATAAATGAAGTAATCAATTAATAAAGAATTAATGTAATTAATTTTAGTTAATTAATTGATTAAGTAATTAAAAGTTAATTATTGTAAAGTGTTAAGTATAATTAACTCGTGTAATTAATTTAAAAGCTAATTACTTATTGTAATTAGAAAATGGTTAATCAGGAATGATTAATTGAAATGAATAATGAGATGGTGATTAATTAATCGATTTGTAATTAATTAATGGTTAAGTTAAGCAGGATTATAATGATGAAGTAATTAATTTAATTCATTTTAAATTAATTGGAGATAAAGTAATTAATTTAATTTACTTTAAATTAATTATAGATGGAGTGATCATTAAATCATTGCTTATGTATGAATGGATGATATCGGTTGCCTTGAATGGTTTGTAATCCCAGCTACGAGATAGGTAATGATGTGTGATATGGATGCTTTGGTTGCGTTGGAATGATAATATGGATTATCTGTTTATAATGATGATATGGATTATCTGTTTATGATGGTAATGTTGATTATCTACTGTGATGTTGTGAATTATCTGTATGTATATAGATAATAGAATTGAATTGTTTTAAACTCTAAAACAACTTGGCCTTAAAAGATACGTTTTGGATTCGGTGAGACCGGGATCGGGTTTCCATATTTGGATATCCGAAAACCACATCGATCCAAATTAACGATAAGTCATGAATCTCAAGTGAAGATGAAGATTCAGAGTGCAAGGGTTATCGTCGTTAACTCTGAGGGTGATTCCAAAATGAGTGTAACGAGATAATGCCTTCGCTTTCGTTCGAACCCGGAACGAACTTGAATGGATTGAATGCTTTCAGAACATCGTCAGGTGGACGATGAGCATTCTAAGTGATGCGTTCTATAAAGGTAATCGTAGCCTCAAGCCTCATCAACCGGGAATGGCTAAAACAGAGGAGGTGCAGCAAGGCTAAGTGGGTCATGCCCAAATAGGACGAGATTTACCCCTGTCTAGATGTCCCTTTTATTTCGGCTGTGTGGTGCGGTTGCTGATCACAACTGCGGGGTGGTCTTGTTCGGAACTGTTCAGTATGAAATGGTTCCGGCTTTGTGTTGTAGGAGATTGGGAGTAATCCTCGGTACAGTGATCTAGGCCCCGTACTATGAGGGGCGGTACCCCGGTATCCCTGCCATTGTATGAAATCCAAAATCCAATAAGTGCCCTAGGTTTTGATTGTATTACCCACTTTTGTGGATAGTAGCTAGAATTTAACAATGCAACAATTTCGTCTATTTCTTTTTTACTTGAAAACCCTAGACCTATTATAATATCACCGGATTTCCTATCAAATGTTTTGGTTAACGTAAGGTAAAATCTTTTCCATGTTTGTGTGTAGGAAATCTTACGTGATACCTTTTGTTTTCAAAGGTTTTTCAAAGTTAAGCAACCTAAACCTGTTACTCACACCAAACCCATGTCTGACATGGAGTTTATTTCTGTTTTTCTTAAACTCTTGGGTACTCAAATTTTTACGAGTAGCCAAGGGATTCAGGTTATCTTTGACGAATTATGGAGGAGCAATGGAGCATGAGGCTTCTGCGTTGCGTGTGTGTGTGTGTGTCTATATATATATATATATATATATATATATATATATATATATATATAGTGTTCCGCTGTGTTGGTATCACTGAGTGATTTCTTTGTTGATGTTGTATTTGAGATGTGATAACTAGACAGGTGTTTATAACTGTCTAGTATGTGATGTATTGTCTGTGTAACACTGATAATTGTTGTATATTATGTAATACTTATGTTATTAATATAATTTATTCAATCCGCTGTTGAGATTCTGATGTTGTTTCTTCTTTCTCTTCTTTCTTTTCTCTTTCCTATCCCTTTCTTTCTTAAAGATGATGCGACTTTCTGGTCGTTGAAAGTCGGGTCTTCACAGTACTCCTAGCCTCCTTTGTGTTGCAATGTTTCTATAACGACCCAGAATTTTAGTCATTCGAAATTCAGATATTTAATTGATTTTAAATATTCAATAGTTAATTTTATAAGTCGAATAAGTTATAATTCGAATGTCTTGATTTAACTGGATGATTAAATTGTAAATTTAATATTTGAAATTGTGTAAATAATTGAAATTTGAATTTAATGTGAATGAATATGATTTATAAAGTTGAATTAAATTCTATTTGAGTTAGAATGATGTTAGAGTTTTGAAATTGAATTAAAAGTTAACTTCTAGAAATTGAATATTTTAATATTTAATTAACGAGTAAAAATAGTCTCGAATTTCACTGAAACTAGTTTCATTGGATCCATAACGTTATATTACTGTAGGATTTCAAATTTCGTTTTAATCGGATTTACGGTTTAGTCGTGGCAAGCTGAAACGCGCAGAAATTTGTTTAAGCAAATTTTTAATTCAAATAGATTCGAAAACCTATCTACCAAATACGATCGAATTGGCTTCTGATATATATTTCATTATATTCAGAATAAGGGAAAAACATTATAAATGGTAGGCAACACGCTTCGTTTGGGGTTTGAAAAATTTTTGAACGAATATTGCACGAAAATTTTCTATATAAGGCCATGTTTTTCACAATTTTCACAAAAACCTAATCAACCCTAGGGCCATCCCCCACCATGAAATGCGGCCGAAAACAACCAACCTTCTCCCTCAAATTCTAATCGATCCATCAATAATTAGCTAAATCACCAACTAGGAAATTATAGAGGATGGAGAGACAACGACTACAATGGCTACGATGAAAAATGGTGGAGCTAATCGATGGCAAATCTCATGTGAAGCCGCGCTGTTCATGATCAAATCGCAGTGATAGGAATGAACGATTTCAATGAGTCTTCGGCCGCAGTTGTCGCATGCATAGGCGGAGAGAACGGTGGTCTCTGATCGTCGAATAGGTGAGAGATGGTGATGGGACGATCGACTTTTGTTCGACGGCTTTATGGGCGTTCGACCAGATGATTCGAACGGGGAAGAAAAGAAACGCACGGCTGGATTTGATGATGTGAATACGAACGGCCGAGATTAAGCTGGGTTAAAAATTAAAAAGAAAATTGTAAATATATATATATATAATTCGTATAAACTTTAAAATATCATAATTTCTTCATACGAGGACCGTTTTTGACGAAACGAGTTGCGTTGGGCCCATATTAACGAGCATTACATCTTAGAGCTGCTTTGGATTTGACTAGAACTATTATAAATTTTGGGTAAAAGTTAAACGCTTGTTTAATTTTATTCGGAATAAAATACTGCAATTGCTATTTGAACCAAAGTGAGTACAACTCACTCTTTTCGACTCATGATATTTTTATATAAGTGAGAATAAATTTATTTTGTGCAGATTAATGATTGTTTGGATGATATATGATATATTGTATATATGCTGATTGGTATTTGGATATATTCCTGCCTATTGGAGCAGATGAGACCTTATATATTTTCCGCGTATGAGCGGATGGCCCTTTGTATGCGCATCTGCTTAAAAGCTGACATTTTACATATTTTCTAATATGTATATTTGTTGCAGGTGACATGTCGGGGGATCCAATTGGATTCCTCACCAGTATTGATTTTATTTACAAATATTGTGATATATGATGTTTTGGATGCCGTGATGATGTATTTCGTGCTGTTGCAGCATTAGGCCTATATTTGGCATTTAAAAATATTAAAGTGATGATTTCAAATTAAAAAGGATTTTCAAGTGATTTTGAAAATAGATGTTTTGTTTATTTTTTGAATTGTTAAAGGAAATGGATTTATTTTAAATAAAATAAATGTTGTAATTTTGATGCTATTAAAATTATGATTTCTGTGAAATATATCAAAATGTGATTTTTGAAACATGGATTTAATTATTTTGTAAAATAGTTAAATTGAGATTTTTGGATTTATTATAAATGATTTATACATAAGATTTATAAAATTGATATTTTTATAAATCAAAATAATGGAATTATAAACGAGCTTTGTAAATGTTAAAATGAAGCTATAAATGGGTTTTATAAGTAAATAAGATTTATAGATTTATGAATTTGTGAAGTTATAAAAGAATGAATTTGTAATATAAATGATTTATAAGTAAATTACCTTATAATCAGATTTTGGCATGTAAATGAGATATAAATGGAATTGGTCAATAAAGGGAATTTATTAATTGAAGTTTTTATAAAATACAAATGTGAATTTATAAAAATTGTTTCATAAATGTGAAATCAATAGAATTTGATAAGTTAAATAGTGGAATTTTATTTACAGGAGATATTCATGATTTTGGACGGTGAATAATCCTTTAATAAATGTGTATGAGTATTGATTTGGTAAATAAATTATATTCACGATTTCGTACAGTGAATAATATTTAAAGTTAAATGAATGTTTTGAAAATTGACATTATTAAATGGAGTTAAATGATTTAAAGATGTTTTAGAATGTGTTAAGTATCGAACACATAGATTTCAACATTCATTGTTGAAATAGACGCTTTCGGGGAATAAGGAAAGTATGGACTACAACAATGTTATTATAGTAAATGATTTTGGAAAAGAGGTGTTTTGTATAGTATATGAGATTTATATATCTATCTAACTTTCGAATCCCTATACTAATGATTTTGGGTTATCATAATGATGTTTTATGCAACATTCTTTTGGACCCAAACAAATATCTTTAAGAGAATGTTTTCTTTAAAGAATAAAATATATACTTAATCATGATTTAAGTATATGTAATATTTTCTAAACGTCGAAAATAAAGAGATTTGCTAATTACTTATTATTAAATAAGTATGTTGAAATGTTTTTCAATATTGAAATATTAAAATAGTTTGAGAATATATCCTTTTAAAGGTAATTAGAAGGAATATTTGGCAAGTGATTTAAGTAATGAAAGATTAATTACAAGGGCCTAGTGATTGTTTATGGTGCTAAATATTTGTTTTGTAACAACCCAGAAATTTTAACAGGTTTTATAACGTAATTAACCGAATCTTTGTGAAATTTTAAATAATTGAATTTAGAAATAGAAATTCAATATTTTGTATGTCTATTTATACGTAGCAAATGGTAAATTTTATTGGAAATTATGAAAGTAAATTCCGTTGTGTAATTTTCAATTTTAATCAGTTAGTATTGATGAAAATAAAATGTTTTCGAAACCTTGAATTTTTTATATATAAAATTTGTAAATCATCTTCTGAGCGAGACATCATATCTCGTTTCGCCAAATTCGCCAAATTTGGACTATTATTGCTCCGTTTATCTTATTTTCGGCGAATTTGCAGCATTTTCAGTACCGAATATCGACTTCTGATAGGACAATCATATCGCTGATATCTGTGTATCGTTTTGATCGTCTTGTCAGATGATCTTTGTAGTATATTCATTTTTGTAATTTGGTGTTCGGTACACGGTGGAAAACAACGAATCGTTTGCCGTATCGGTGCCGTATTTGAAATTTTGTTTCTTGTCTTTTCAATTGCCAGCTGAGTAATCCAAATATCACTTGCATTAATTATTTTACCAGACTTCCCTCATAACCTTTCCTTTCCCATTGATTATTATATTGCTCAGTCTTTTCATTTTCTTATCCTCTAGCATTTGGAAAAAATAAAAAAATATAAAAGCCGTCAACAGTTCGTTCTCCCCTTCCACCCTCTCACTTTCCTCCAAACCCATTTTTTCATCTTTTTTCTCCGATCTTAGAAGATTATATTTTTTTAAAGACAAAAGATTTTATATAAAGATTGTATATATATCAAGCTGCTCAGCCTCTCTTGTATATGCAAAGTTCTAAATACAAAGTGATTTCATTTTTTTTGTTTACATGCGTGATCAAGTCTTCATCTTTCCTCTCTCAAGCTCGTCCCTTTTGCCTTTGGACTTTGCAACCGTGCTCACCACCTCCCCGAGCATACCTGCGCCTACCAGCCTCCTCTACAGCAGCTTCACACTGCCACTTCACCTTCACACGGTCAACACACAAGGCCTCACCCTCCCATCAGCCTACACTCCAAGCCATCACCTCCCCTCCCCTCCTCCCGCAATACCGACCTCTCCTCACCACACAAAACCCACCTACCACTCCTCTACCCGCCTTCACAGCCTTTCCACCTTCCATCTTATGCACGCCATCACCTAACACCCCGAACAGCAAACCCAAACACCCCAGATCTGTCACCTCTGTTCCTTGTCCCCTGGCCGAATGTGTAACTCCTTTAGTGCATACCGAATCAAATGCGTGTATATCTATGAAGGCATATATATTGCTTTGATATTTATATGTTGCTTTTCATTGATATGTGTGCTTTGTGCCTTGCTTTTGATTTCTATCCTATCATATATATATGTATATATATACACATATGGAATTATACATATTTATGACTTGAACTCATATATGAGCACCGATTGGAGATGATAATTCTCATATACATATGCTGTTAGTATATATGTCGCATCCTAGCTTTCTGTATACGCTCTTACATATATATATTTTCAACAGAAAGGTTTCATATTGATATATGTATGTATTTCCTATATCTATTGATGATTGGAAGTATATGGCACGTATATGTATTTTGTTTTTCCATTTGCAACTTCTCCAACTTTATATAAAAATAAAAGAATAAAAAAATAGTGATTTTAAGTATTGATTTTTTTTAATATAAATAAAGATATTTGGGTTATATGTATTTAAATATTGGGTTGAGAATATGTACATATTAGGATTTTATTTTCTACGAGTTTTCGAATTGACTAATGATTTGGAAAAATATATATACATATAGTATAAAGATTTTGTTTTACTTTGAAAGTATGTTGGAGGTTTAGTTAAATTTATGTTAATATTTTAAATTGGTTTTTTGGAAAATATATATAATACGTCTAAATATTATTTGAAGAATTTGGAAAAAAAACACATGTGATATATATATATATATATATATATATATATATATATATCTTATGTATCTATTTTGTTCCATCGAATCTAAGTTCAATTTGCTTTGTTTCGCCTCTGTCCAGATTTACAACAGCAGTTCTAATTTGTCATTGTCCCACTTATTCGATTTGTGTGCTTATCATGTCTTTTCTAGCCTCGAAAGGTGAGCAATCACTCACGATTAATATTCTTATATTATTAAATTTGATTTCACTTGAAACGACAATTGAAATATGCTACTAGACTTAACTGTGAATTATATAATTGCTATATATATGATATGCTATTATCTCTAATTGTTCACCTGTGAAAAATGACACTATATCTTGTTGTTTATATTTTGTTTATCACTGATGATTTATGCATATTGTTGATATGTTATATTTTTATCATAACTATTTTCACTCTACAAGTTCCATGTTTGTATAGAATTCCCTATGGGTTGAAATAATACATACCCGAATGATCTTGTAAAATAGGAGAAAATCATTATGGTTGGAATGATAAACCCAAGTAATTTTTCGTTTATTTTAAATTTTTGGGATTGTGGGTTGAATGATATATATCCGTAAATATTTAAATTGCGGATTGAAATGATAAATATCCGTACACTTACCATAGGATAGAATATTATATGCGGACACTGTTGGTCTATATTTTTTGAAAATGATTTCTAAAGTTTTGAAAGGAAATATATGGTTTTAACAGATACTGATTTTTTTAAAATATAATATATAAATGCTGATTTATATATGTCAAATTTTATATTTTTAAAATAATATGTTTGGGAAGTTTAGTATATAAGTTAGTTTTGAAAATATAAATTAAATCTTATTATTAAATTTTTACTTAAATTTGATTATTTTCAGACATGTATAAAATAATAATTTACATAAATAAATTTAATAATAAGATTTAATTTAATAAGAAATTAATTTAATTAGTATATAATATGTTTAAGTATTTAATAAAATTTGTATTAATATTTTAAATAGATTTTATAACTTTAATAATAAAGGTTGAAAAGATAAATTAATCTTGACTTGGAATTTAAATTGGTTAATAATTGAATTTAAGAAAGAATTGATTTAAACTTATTAGTTTTGAGATTTTAAAAAGATATGATTATAACTTGGTTTAAAACTTGATTTGATAAAAAGTGATTAAATGAATATTCTCAACTTTGAATAAAATTGAGATTGAATATTTAATATCGATTTAAATAAATTATTATAAAAATGGTTAAGGGAATAATTTCCAGTTTGGATAAATTTAAAGTTAAATGTTGAAATATAAATGAAATTTGTATTGTAAATGTCTGAATATTTAAACTTGAATCATTGAACTTTATATCGAAATGGTTAAACCAGTATTGATTTAAATTGAATTGTGGAATTAAGATGATTTAAATCAATTTACGAAATTGGAGGAAATTAATTTTATTATATAAAGTATTTTATTATATATATGAACTATTTTAATTTATAAAGTATTTTAATATATATATATATATACTATTTTCAACATCCAAACTGTTTAGGTGGAAACTGTTATGACTATAGAAGTGCTATGATTTCAAAGTGTTATGATTTCGAAAGTGTTATGATTTCGAAAGTGTTAAAATTTTGAAAGTGCTACGATTCTGGAAATGAATATTATTTAGATTGAATAATGATATCGAACTGATATGGTTTTGAAATGAATATGATATTTTGTTATGAAGTATGAACTATTTTGAAATGAAAAGAGCACGGTGTGAAATAAGCGTTTAGTTGTTAAAGAGACTGGGATTGGATATTGTCATACTCTCTGCTAATACCGAAAACCACTTTGAAAACCGTGTACGTGGTGGAGATTCCAGAATGAAGTAGGATGGTTCGATGATGATTCTGTATGGTATTTACATAGCCCTGATTCCCGTTAGTCGGCTTGATGCGGCTAAAACAGAAGCTACGCTGGGCCAAGTGAGGTCATTCCTCTGATCGGACACATTTCTTCGATACCATTCTATTGCTTTTGTGATATGATTGGATGCACCTTTGATTTGGGAGTGTGTCATGAGGTGGGCAGTAGTAGCTGATATGCGCTACCACCCGTCCGGATATGCAAATGGTATATCTACCCTAGCATTGCCTCGAGTGCCTTGTCGCTTGCCCTATCGCGCCTTCTACGAATTTTGTTTGTACCTACCTATGGAGAGCCCTCTAATAGCCCTCCCAGTTTAAAGAGGAATTATGGTACTGTATAGACTATGAGAATATATAAAAATGTGTTAAAGGGGATATAGGTAACGCCTTAATGCTATTTTAGTACTTTTACTTTACCATAGACATATTATAATAGCGTATATTACTACATTGTAGATAGTTCTACGGATCCTTAGAGGATGAAAATCCCAAGCATCCTTTAAGTGATTTGTATTTCATTTGAATTTTCACTTGAGTTGAATTTATTAATATAAGAATGTTAATCCTGAATCGAGTGTTTCGTGTTTTGCTTTATGGTCAGGTCAGACTGAGTGTCATGGCATTTGAGGTTCACCTTTGGAGCTTTGCTTGCAGATCTATCTATATCCGTTCAGCTTTCAGCTACCCAGTTGTTTGTTCAGACCTATCATCCGTTTGTATTTTAGACTACATTGTATTTGAGATGTTCTGTTGTATTTTATTTCGAACTCTGATGTTCTTTAGTAGCTTCATGAAGTACTATTTATCTATTCTGCTGCTTATTGTTATTACTCTGTGTCAGTGATTCTGTGATTGATTTATTTACTATACATGCTGAGTTTTGCCAAATATAAAATTAACAATCTGTTGTTTTGAGCAATTCAAATCCGACATGTGTGGATGCGAATGGTTCGAATTATCGGGACGTTACATGTTTGTTTGCTTTGATAGTAAATAACTGACTATTAAATTTGGCCATTTTAGTTCCTCGACTTGATGTGGGAACTATTTAGTCGTACACTTAGTATGTCACCTTCTATGTAGGCTTGATTATCGTTTGTGTTGAGGATGTTGATTCGGGTAGTGCGGAGTATTACTTCAATCTATCGAGCTTCCTTCTTGGCCGAAGGATAGCAAGTTGAAAGTTGGAGACGTGATAAGTCTATAAGACATAGTTTCTACGTGAGGTTGAGAAACGCTTTTACATTGTTGGTGCGAAGAGACCGGGATTGGTTTATCCAAAAACCACTTCGGATCAACGTTTATGCGACGATTGTGCAGGTTGGTTATGATGAAATTGATATTCAAGATTTTCATATTGGAGGACTGCTTGTTGATGATTTGCGGTTAAAGTCCCAATATACATCCAGCAGCAGTAGTCTCTTCGCTACTAATCCTAGGGATTTTTGATAGGATGTGGTAGGAAAGTACCTTCAGTTTGTCATGTTCCTGGACAACTTGTATGGATGTTTGTCTGATATTGCATTTCTAAAGATTACGTATATTAATTTTTACAAACATACATCAATGGTGGTGGAGAGGGCAACTTCTTTTAGCTTAACACCCTCCTTGACACGTATGAGCTTAAGGGTTGTATTTTTGTGGAAGGCAATTAGTAATCAACGGAAATGGGTCTGTGTCATTCAAAGTGACGTGATTGTGATTTGTGAAAGGTAATCATTACCTCAGAGCTCATCAACCTTAAATGACCAAAACAGGGTTAGACATGGCAAGGATAAGTGGGTCACTCCCATCAAGATATGATCATCCTCTTCTAGATATATCTTTGCACGCTATGACGTCGCGTATCTAATATTGTGGTATGTATGATATGAGGTCCCTCGAAAAAGGTGGATAACGATCGGAGGATGACATATTCAGTACTATCTAGTTACAGAGGTAAGCTGGTCTTGTGTTGGTAGAGGGAAGATGTTTTGTGCCTTGGTACATTCCTCTAGAGATGTACTGCCGGAAGGTAGTCCCTTCACCTGGTCATTCGTATGGAAATCCAAACTCCACTACGTACCTACTATTTTGATTGTATTACCCACTTTGGGTTATATGCTGGAATTTAATCAATGTAACAATTTCGGCTATGGTTTATATTATTTGTGCAATAGACACTAGTATAATATAAGATGATTTGATATGAAAGGATTTAGTTATCATAAGGTAAAATCATGTCTGTGTTTATGTGTGGGCGTATCTTACGAGATATTTTTGTTTTGATAAAGGAAAAGTTTAGTAATTTAATAAATTCAGTTGAGTGTGTTTCTCACGTTGGTTTACCAGACTGATCCGGGCATTCTTCGCTTTCAATGCTCGATCAGATCGAGTATATTTACAGGTTCAGATTTGGTGCTTTTGGAACTTTAGTAGGAGAGCTGGAGATCTTCATTTTTGTATACACGTATTTATTTTGATTATCCGCTTTGTGCATTGTTGTTTTTAATTTTATCGGCATTTGTGAGGATATGTTATTATAACTATCCAGGCTGTTGACCAGAGATTGACTGTTGAACTCTGATTGATGTATGTATATACAGTTTTTGTTTTTTAAAGATCACTGATATGATATTATATGTCATTCCGCTGCGATGTGAGATTCTGTATTGTTTTGTTGGTCCTATCTTCTCCCTTTCTTCTCTTCTCTTCTTCTCTCTTCTTTTCTTTCTCTTGACTTTCCATCAGTCTGTGCTTTTTGGGTCAAACATGTATGGTTTATTGTCGATTCAAAGGATACAGATTTGTGGGTCATCATAGTTCCCTTCCATTCTCATCTATAAATATAACTCGCCTCAGTTAAGTTAAAACTAGTTCAGTCTGATTTGTAAACTGATTTGATATTAATTGTTGACTGAGTTAATGATCTATATTTGACTGATATTTCTCTTGGATATTGTTTCAAATTATCTTTTATCTGTTCCATTAAGTAGCTAAACAAATTAAAGTAGACAGAATAGAACATTGACACATTTTATTGGAAGTAAATCGACTTGTACTGGTAACTATTCTAAATTTAAGAAAATGTGATGATTACAAGCGAATTAATTTCGATGGACAGGCCATGATAAAGTAAACATATGGAATGAATTTCCTTGTGTGAATATTGACATCACGATTGCAGAATTATTTATTTAAACAAACTGGCCATTCAAAGTTCATCGTTTGGATTCGATGAGACCGGGATCAGATATCAGCATTATCCGAAAACCACTTCGCTCCAATGTCCACTACGACCTTGTACGGTTTTGATTGTGCCCTACTATGCTAAAACGTGAGATGCAAGCATTTCAGCTAGTTTCTGATTTACTTTCTATGAACATTATTATAATATCACATGGATTTGATATAAAATATTTTGTTTATCATAAGGTAAAAACCCGTTGTATATATGTGTGACGTGGTCTTACGAGATACCTTTGTTTTCAAAGGATTTTAAAAATAGTAATAATTCAAACTGAGTGTGTTTTCTCATGATGGTTTTCCAGACTAACCTAGGTGTTATTTTATTATAATGACCGGGTTAGACCGAGCATTACAGATTCAGGTTAGGATGCTATGAAGCTCAGGAAACGAGCTGGATGACAGAGACGTATTCCCATACTAGTTATTTTCTGCTGTATATGTAGGCTGTATATTCAGCACTGGTGAGTACAAGTTATTATAACCGTATAGATTGATTTGTTGATTGTTGTACTCTGATGATTGTACATATATTAACTGATAAAGATTCTTTTGTATAAAAATCTATTATTATAT
This sequence comes from Allium cepa, assembly GCA_030765085.1. Taxonomy (NCBI): domain Eukaryota; kingdom Viridiplantae; phylum Streptophyta; class Magnoliopsida; order Asparagales; family Amaryllidaceae; genus Allium; species Allium cepa. The sequence goes on along the minus strand of CM060929.1, from coordinate 182,128,319 downwards.
ATTATATTTTATTCCGCTGCAATTGTGAGATTCGGTGTTGTTGATTCTATTTCCTTCTACCTTTTTCTTCTTCACTCCTAATGGATCGGTATTTCCGGCACTTGACTATTTGGCATGTTATACAGTGAACGTATGGATGTCGATTTTCGAGGGTCGAAAATCCCTGGTCATTACACTTGGTGTCAGAGCTTTGGTTTAGTGTATACCTAAACCAGTAGGATAAGCTCATTGAGTGTATTATGTATAAGAGAGAGCGTATTTGTTAATGATATAAAAATATTTTGATATTTCGATGAAATGATTTTTACTTGGATTTTATATAGAATATAAAAGAATGAATTCAATAAACTGATAAAATCAATTGTGACTGTTGATGATAATTGGATATTATCTCTTTGTTGATTGATTGTTCGTTAATATGGATGTGCATATTATCGTGTATTGATTGACGTGTCATGCTCGGCCAGTTTATGAGCATCGACTATTGGCTATTGATTTGAGCATTCGGCTATGGTTGGAAAATTTTAGTTTTTGAAAAATATTTAACCAGTTGAGAAACTGCATGTTTAACATGGATTTTGAAGTGAATATATATTTGAATTTTCCCCTGTATCATTTTAATGAGTAACAGATACCATTTGAAAGTGATATATGAAAGATGGTTTACTAGACATGGTTAATAAATAAATAAAAAGTTATTCAAAATGAAAATTTAAGAGTTTGGATTCCGAGATTTTTTTTGAAATTGGTTTTAAGATTCGAAAAATAAATAACAGCATAATTTGAAATTATATTCCAAATAAAACTGTTATAAATGATTTCAAAGGGATTTCAAAAAGGGATTTTCAAAAGATTTAAAAGAAATGAAGTCCGGAACTTACTTTTTTATTTGGAAAATAAGTTGTCTGCAGCATCATTGACACTCATTTTCGAGTTTCATATTGGGGAGGCCACTTTAGTAGCTTTGCTACTCGATTGTTTATGAAACCAAGTTGATTCAAATCCCTAAAGTATGATTTGATATTCGAAAGAAATATGTACATATTTATTTTAAACGATTTAAAAACCTAATGTTCAGTTCTTGAATTTTGGATTGAATTATAGTATGAATACATGTATCCTATGCATTAGGATTGATTGATTGATTGTGCATCTTGCTAGGATGATTAATTATTGTTTTCCAATTTTGAATTGAATTTGATTTTTTCCAACTATTCTGAATAGTTGAACACTTCCAAATTGAGAATTATTATTCAAAGCCAAGAATTTTTAGAAAGTATATGAAGTTTAGTTTTGAAAATTTTAAAATAAAAACTCATGGAAGTTGAACAAGTTTTAAGAAGCTAAATATTTTGATAAGTAAATTGTATAATCTTATTTTGAATTATACAAGTATGAAATTTAGTTTTGAAATGTTCTTAAATGAAAAGAGTTTTAGGAAATGTTTTGAAAGAAGTAAATATTTACGAAATCTTTTTTTTCAAATTGATTTTTCTTAAGCAGTTCCAACTTTGTGTAAATATTAAAAATAGTTTTGAAAGGTTTATAATGGGATTTGTTTTCAAGAAACAATTTGAACCTATTAAATGTTTATGAAAAAAAAAATTGATTCGGAAGTTTTCGAACCTATATAAAATGAAATGTATAAGTATGAAGTTAATTCAAAAACTATTGTTTTTGAAAGGTACTTGATCTGGAATGCGATGATCTTATATATAATGGAGTTATATAAGAATGATATATTCGAAATTGATGATTTGAAAGGTACGATGTGCAGTATAATATACATTTTGAGATTCAAGATATGGGAAGTACCATCTGTTGACTATCTACTTTGTGGCCACAATGTGGATACATTCTAATGATTCTTTGATTTGATCCTAGATGGGCTTGGGTGGATCCAGAAATGGGTCCTAATCGATAAAGGTTATCCTGACATAATACTCATGAGTTTCCTTTGACTCAGTTGCATAGCGAAATTCGCAGAGCTGTGAAGGCTTACGATTACGGATATTACCTGAGGGAACCAGGCAAAATCATTGTGTAACTACGATCTATAGTCGTTTTTGACGTAATTTTCCTGGGTAGAGTGATTGCCCTAAGGTAAGAATGTTTCTTGGGAGAACCAGGCGAAATCATTGTGTATCTTTGGTCCACATGGCATAATTTGAGGGATCCGATGGTTGCCTTGAGTCTACGGGTGATAGCGACGTAACCACCAGTGTTACTATTAAGTAGACTAAGATCCATGCGAGTTTTTTGCATAGCGTAATTCTTAAAGCAGTGATTTCTCACAGGTATGGATGTTTCCTAGGGGAACTAGGTGAAACCGTTGTGTATCTGTGATCTATGGTTGTTTTGGACGTCATGGCGTAAGACATAGGGCAGCGACTGCTTAAAGTTGCCCGAGGACACGTTGCTATGTCCTTTCGACTTAGTGAGAGAGCGACCTTAGGAACTACATTCCATGACGATCTTGTTCGTTTGATTTCAATGATTGGATTGTACTTTCCATATCTATTTTAAAGGTTTCCAACTATTTTCACTAGGTGTTAAAATGGGTTTACCAAGTACTTATAGATTTCTGGTCTTGCGCCTGATCAGTGTATTACTTGATTCTGTGAAAACGAGGATAAACTTGTTAAAACATCGAGTTATAAAAGTATTTTCGGAAGGAAAATTTTCTTCGATATAAAAGTATTTTGTTATAAAAGAATTTTTAATAAAGAAAATTTTCAAACATTTAAGTATTTTGCTATAAAAAAATTTAATAAAGAAAATTTTCCAACATTTAGGAATTGAAAAAGAAAAGAAAAAAACCAAAATAAAAATGGTTAAATATTGGAATAAAAATCCAAACTTGGATTATAAAATGAATTTGAACATAAGTCAAACCAATTGAAGTAGTTTTTGAAATAAAAATCAGATATTGAAATATAAATTGGAAGTGAACTAATTGGATAAATTAATTAGTTAATTGAATACAAAAAACGAAATTGAACTTGGTTAAGTAAATTGGATTATGGATTAAAATTGAAATTGAATGTGGAACTTGAGTTATAAACGAAGTTTGACTTAAATATAAGCGAATTAAATATATGTCGAAATGTGATCAAATAAAATAGAAATGGATTGAAATGGTGACGACTTAAGTTATAAATAAATTCAATTTAAATGTAAATTAATTGAATATGGCTTTGGGATATTATTTAAATAAATTCGATTATGAAATTAAGTTTTGAAGTGGAAATGAATATATGTGTTGTATAAAAGGTTATAATAAACCTTAACATTAATTTTATGAAATGATTCTCAAATAATATAGTGAAAATTGAGATATGCCAAGCAAATGGAAATACGAATCAATCGACAATAAATAAATTGAATAACAATCAATTTAAATGAAATGGAATTTGATTACAATGGAAATAAACTTAAGCTATATAGTTGAATTAATTGGAAATAAATGAATTAACTTAAGTTAATGCATTTGGATGAAAACTTAGCCCAAGTAAATTTACAAAATGATTCATAAATAAATTTGACATGGATTGGGTTGATGTTGAAAACAAAAATGGAGAAAACAAGATTTTTGTAAATAAACTGAATGTGCATTGATAGAAGTGGAGAAATTAATTTATAATCAATCTAAAATGGATTATAAGCTTAAATGACTATTTTATTAAATGAATATCACCGAATTTGCAAGGAAAATTTGTCGTATGACGTAAACGGAAGTAAAAAAATTTGGTGAGCCAATGGAAAGACGATAAATTGATTTGAATAAATTTGTGATAGATATGAGAATGATGTGTGTAAATATGAATTGAATGCTAGTAAATTGTTTGTGAATTATTTGAAATGCATGGAATGGAGTATAAATTGATTGAAAGCGGCTAAGTTAGTATTGAACCTTACAATTGCTTTTAAATGCATGTGTAACATGTTGGTTTATGCAGTCTAGGTGTTTGCATTAGTAAAATGAAGGTGGGGTCATTTAATTTCATAAATTATGAAACTTATGTGTTTATTGAGAAAATACAAGTACATGAGAGACTGTGGATAGATTGAGGGAAGCCTATCCAAAGATGACATTAGGATAGCTAGTTGTTGGTTTGTATAGTGTATGCCTTGTTTGTTATGGTCGTAGTGTATTACTTATGTATATGCTTTACGATATAAATATATGACTTTTGGTATAGCTTGAATTATCATTTTTCTTTCTAATTTCGGGGACGAAATTCTTTTAAGGGGGAAGAATGTATAATCCGAATTTTAGCATCTATTATTGGAATAATTAACTAATTTTAAATATTAAAATATTAATTTTTATAGGTCGAATAATTAAATTTTCCGATATTCGGGATATCTGAATATATAAATTTTGAAAGGTATACAAAATTTTCAAACACTAATTTCTGAATATGATAAAAAAATATGTGTGTGTAAGTTTCACTATTTCAAATTTATGATAAATATATATATGTATGTATGTATGTACAAGCTTCATGATGCAAATTTCAAATTTATGATGATAAAAATATATATAAGTATATATATATATATGTATGTTTATATTAAATACTGTATATGTAAATATGTTTATGGAAAAAGTATGTATATAAGAATGTATATATTTATATGTCTGTGTATATATACACATGAAGATTCATGATGACAATTTCAAGTCAAGCCTATAAACATAGTATCATGCCCACATAGAAAATCAAATCAGCATATAAAATCAAATCAACTTATAAAATCAAATCAGCCACCAAAAGAAAGAAAAAATGGAAACAAAACAAAAATAAATATAGAAAATGTAAAGCCTGTACATGAAAAACTTCAACCACCCTATAGTGTAGTCCTAACCTCCTTTGTGTTGCAATGTTCCCTTCCCTTCTCATCTATAAATAGCCATGCCTTGTTTACTTGTTCATGTTCACGTATGACAAATGAAAAAACGGATCTGCCATGTAAGAATATGTTAAGTGTTCAAGCTTGAAGGGGGAGGTAAGGTACAACAGTGTACATCATTTTGATTACTGTGTGTAAAACAACCTATATATTTTGGTTACAGGCAGTTACTTATGTTTATATATAACGGTGATATGAGCGAAACATTGATATATGTCAAGTATATACGTGTGTTATGTGAATATGTATATGTATGTGTGTACCAGGCATGGTCAGATCTACAAAAACCCGATATCTCTTCATTGTTAATTGTTTTTTTAGTTAAAACAGTTGAACTTTCCACTTTAAAAATCAGTAGCTCATAAACCATATAGTGTTAGATCTTGATTCCAAAAGGAAAGATGTTTGTTTTAGAGTGTAGTATATTTTAAAATTGATTTGGGTTAAAAGCATCGAGCATGGAAAGAGAAAATCTCCTTTTACATTAAGTATGTCAACCAGAGTCAAATTTCAACTATCAAAATTAAATTGATGGATCATATTGATGTGTTCATCATTGGAAAACATAATTTTTGAAAGTGGATTGTGGATTTTTAGGGCTGTGTGGTAGGAGAATTTTGGAGTTGATCAGAAGTTGGGGATTCCTCGAATTATGGCGACGTGGTCAATTTCGAGTCTCGACGTTGGGGGTGGAGGAGGTGTAGGGATGGAGCATCCTCAAAAAATAAAGCGGCAATTTGTAGTGGCTCGTGGAGGCCAGATGAGGTCTTTCTAGGGTTTTATGGTGTCGGTTTTTGGGTTTCGGATGTGTGGCCATGGCTATGACGGGGGAGGAGAGAGACATGCGCGTGTGGGCAAAAGGGAAGAGGAGATGATGGCGAACATGTGAGTGAGGTTTGGTAGTGAATGGTGGTCGTTTATGGCGTGCCGAGGCGTTTTGGGTAGGCACTGTGTTTGTTCCGGGTCTTGGTGGGAAGTTCGATTCGAACCGAGAGCTTTACCTAGTGTTCCAGGTATATGAACGTGTTTTAGTCGTCGAGAATGATTTGCAAGGAGGGTCGACGGCAAGTGTGGTAGGCTGTGGGTGGTGTGCATATGCACACAGTGGTGCACAGTTTCATGTACGAAACCTGAAAGGGTAGAAGAAAGAAAACATGTAGGAGAAGAAGGAGATTTGGGTTGAGCTTTGGGATGGGCCGGGATTGAAGGGTTGATGGGCTGGCTATGTTGTATAAAGGAAATTGAATTTATTTTTAAATTTTTAAATCCAAATTTAAAAACTCTATTCCTAGTTCATTTTGAATCCAATCGACGTGCAGTTTGTTGCATCTAGATCCTATCGCCAAGTAATTTTATCTGAACTATTATTGTCAAGTTTTCTACAATGTCAAAAATTAGTGATTTATTAAATTGAAAGTAAACAAATATGTAATTTCTTATGCAATTAATTATATGTCAATTAATCAATTAATTATTAAATGATTTTTTTACTTTAATTAACTAAAAATAATTTATTTTATTTAAATTCTTTGGTTAACAAATAATTTGGATTTAAACATAACTCGCCTCAGTTAAGTCAAACCTAGTTCAGTCTGATCTGTAAACTGATTTGATATTAGTTGTTAACCGAGTTGATGATCAATGTTTGACTGATATTTTGCTTGGATATTGTTTTAAATTATGTTTTGTCTATGCCATTAAGTAGCCAAACAAATTAAAGTAGATAGAATAAAACGTTGACATGTTTTATCGGAAGTAAATCGACTTGTATTGATCACTATTCTGAATTTCAGAAAATGTGATGATTACAAGCGAATCAATTTCGATGGACAGGTCATGATTGAGTAAACATATGGAATGAATTTCCATATGTGAATATAGACACCCTGATTGTAGAATGGGTTATTTTAAACAACTTAGCCTTTAAAAATTTATCGTTTGGATTTGACGAGACCAGGATCGGATATCAGCATTATCCTAAAACCACTTCGATCCAATATCCACTACGAGCCTGTACGGTTTTGATTGTGCCCAACTATGCTAAAACATCAGATGCAAGCATTTCAGCTATTTTCTAATTTACTTTCTATAGACACTATTATAATATCAGATGGATTTGGTTTAAAATGTTTTGGTTATCTTAAGGTAAAAATCCATCATTTTTGTGTGTGACGTGGTCTTACGAGATACCTTTGTTTCCAAAGGGTTTAAAAATAGTAATAATTCAAATTGAGTGTGCTTTCTCATGCTGGTTTTCCAGAATAACTCGAGTGTTATTTTATTATAATGATCGGGTCAGACCGAGTATTACAGATTCAGGTTAGGATGCTATGAAGCTCAGGAGATGAGCTGGATGACAGAGACGTATTCCTGTACTTGTTATTTTCCACTGTATATGTAGGCTGCATAGTTGGCACTGGTGAGGACAAGTTATTATAACCATCTGGATTGATTTGTTTATTGTTTTACTTTGATGATTGTATATATATATAACTGATGCATATTCTTTTGTATAAAAATATGTTATTATATATTATATTTTATTCCACTAAGATTGTGAGATTCGGTGTTGTTGATTCTATTTTCTTCTACCTTTTTCTTCTTCACCCCTAATGATTCAGTATTTCAGCACTTGACTATTCGGCATATTATATAGTGAACGTATGGATGTCAATTTTCGAAGGTCGAAAATTCCAGGTCGTTACAAATAAGATGGCAAGCATACTTTAAGGACGATTGTAGACTCAATGTTAAAGAAGGCAAGATAGGTGGTAGGAAAATTATTCCACCCAGCCAATTTTCTGATGAGTAACTCTAAATGTGCATAATTTATATTTCTTACCCACTATAGAGTAGGAACGCACAAGTTATCACATAATATGTGACGACCCACCTTTTTCGAACAACTTAAGCTGACAACGAACCACACATGTCCAACTTAAGCCATTCAAATTTGATAGATTATCGATTTGGGGTTTTTAAAATAGAATCAAACATAGAATCACATACAGAATAATATATAATCTTACGAAGGAAATAAATGATATACATAGTAGTTCATGAAGCTACTAAAAAAATACATTAGAGTTCAGCCTTTAATTATACAATACTAGAAATACATAAGGGTCTACTGGAACATGGCAAAATGAAAATAGACAACTAATATTGGATAGAGTGGAGTCTTCGACTAAGTCTTTGCCTCCCAAAATAAGCACCGCTTACACACTACAATACTCAGGCTGACCCGAGCATAAAGTAAAACATTATACTCGAGTCAGGACTAGAAGTTCTCATGTAAGTAGTCTAACTCAAGTGAAATGTATTAAGTAAATCAAGAGATGTTACGAGATTTTTCATCTCTTAAGGATCCATCAAATTATCTACATATATATATATATAGTAGGATACGCTATATATGTATTATCTATCAGTAATACATAATATCAAAATAGCATTAAGGCTTTACATTGATCCCCCTTAACGTGTTTTTAAGCATTGTGTACAATTTGCATATAAAACAGCAGTAAACCGTCGATGGATAGGGATGCGCCATGATACGACAACACTAAATCAAAATCGTAGTAGTTTCGTATAAGGATAAAGTATGACAAGGCACATGAGGCAATGCCCAAGGTTGAATACTACTAATTCGAGTCACAACGCTGGTGGTAACACATCGCCGCAGCGACCGTCCACTTCGTCCAACACTCTCATAAGGGAAGGGTGATCACCAAAAATAATTAAAGTAAGGATATTCATATGAAGATGTGTGTCCTCTAGGGGTAGCTAGCCCGCTTGGCCCTGTCAGACCATCCTGTTTTAGTCATTTTAAACTAGTACAAGTGCCGGGGTCTATCCATCATCGTTTTCTTTCTTCAATTCCAACAACATATGCCAAAACCAACCACTTCATTTTGGACTATCACTCTACGTACACGGTTATTAAAGTGGTACCGGTATTGACAGAGAATATGTCCATATCCGGTCTCGGCCTCTTTAATAACCAACATTATTTCCCACACCGATTGGTTATTTTATTGAATCAAAGTATCTCTTATTTCCAAATAAATATCCTTATTTGACTTAAATGTATTTGGATTTAAAATCTAAAGATTCAATTTTAAAAAAGTATCCCACCTTTACAAAATTAGCCAAATTAAATAACTATTCAATTTAACAAAGGTAATTAAATCTTAAATATAAAAGTTTTAGTATTAAATCTTCAATATAGGTAAACTTATAGATTAAGCAATTTACTTAAATACTACATTCAAGACTATAATTAAACCTTAATTCAAAACAATTCAGTTTAATCTTTATATATTAATTTAGTAAAATCAATTAAAATTCCCTTTTTAATTAAATTAAATATATATTTAAGAATTTGATTACATACATAATATTAACAAAATTTCACTAAATTTCAACTAATCAACTTGATGAGTTTAGATATCATAAATATTTAACATAACTACTTCAATTTCAAATTTTAAAATGGTTCAAATAATTTTTCATTTTAAAATCTAATTTAACTTAATAGATTTCATTTAAATATTAACTTCAACATAAATTCCAAATTTATTAATCTACGTTAAATTTTCAAATTATTCCTTTATCTCAAATTTAAATACTAAATATCCAAAAATAAATTTCATTTGATCAATCGATGTTTATTAGTAAATTTTCTATCCTAGTCCTAGTGATTTAAATTTGGGTACATAGCATTGCAACTCATATTCCGGTTCAAATTTTAGTGTCCGATCAATGCATATGACAATAACATAAAGGTGACATTTTATATTTAAACCAATAAACCAACATATTAACATTTAAAATTCTCCACAGTAAAAGGATCTCACATTCAAATGGGATCCCAATCAATAAATTAACCGTGTTAGTAAAATCATATTTCTCATCGTCGACTATCCACGGTTTCCAATACCAACCATATTTACAATCCAATTATTTATAAAAACAAATGGGTATTTGCAATGTGAATTTCTAGTTGTGAGTTTATAAATTCTCACCTTCATGAATTAGAAAAGCAAGAATGAACACGACGATATGGATACGGACACGTGCACTAGCAGCTATAATATTTTGCTGCGAACTCAAAGACGGATCCGAACATCGAAGCCAAGTTGCTACAAGAAAAACGAACGGCGATCGCGAGAATGGAGATGGCTTCCTTGGCGTGATGCTACCATGGGGAAACTTCGAGCGTGGGATTGGATGATGACCGTGGGGAAAGTGGGTGGAGCAAGGTCGATGAAGTGGTTCTGGGTTGCGGGTTCGGCCGAGGGTGACTGGGTGGAGTTGGTTGCTGGTCGTGGTCGGAGCAAGTGGCTGGGCTAGGACAGAGCTGGGTTCGGTTGAAGGGGAGATGGGCTGGTGGAGGTGGCTTCGGTGAAGTGGTGTTCTAGGTGGAGAGCGAGTTCATCCGAGGGATGACCGGGCTGGGCGATTGGGTTGGACATTGACTGATGAGTGACTAGGTGGGTTGTGGTAGGGTTGCAGGACTGGGTGAGGCAGGTGTCTAGGTCCGTGAAGGGGAATGTAGGCTGGGGGAGGCAAATGGCCAGGTCAGTCGGCGAAGGAGACTACAAGGGAAGGAGGATGGTGCGGGTTGGCCGAGGGGTTGACTGGGCGGGGAGGATGCGGCTGGGGATGCGGGGTTGGGTTAAAAACAAGGGGAGGAGAGATAAAGGAAAGAGGGGGAGGGAGTTACGTGTTTGGTTTAATAATATATATATGTTTAGTATTATTTCTCTTAAGCAAATGTTTAGAGCTAAAGAGAATTGAGAAGCAATAGAAAGAGGACGAGTATAAATAGAAGGTAGAAGAATGCACGGTCATTAATAAATGCAGCAATAAATTTTTGAGGCTGCGCACGCAACTTAGTCGGCGAAAAGAAATCAATACTAAAAGAAATGAATAGGAATGAAGGGAAATTATGATGGATAAAATATCCAACAGGGTATGGTCATGAACCGCTATCTCGTCCATTAGCGTTTTACAATGGGAGTCAAAATATGAAAATGAATATACCGTGGAGATCAGCATGGCGAGTCGAATCCAACGATGTCCAAAAATCCACATTATGATAATTGTATCAAAATTCCATCCGTTGCCAGTTATATCTCTTCGAATTTGAACAACAACGACAATTTCTAATAAACGGAGCTACAAAGGTCGGAATTGGATGGAACGAACTTTGAAGTTTTAATCAGAATTTTTTTAGATCATTTCTAAGTAAAAATATTTTATTTCAAAATTTGATAATTCGCACTGAAAACTATTTGCTGATCAAGTTTCAAACAAATTTTGACGTAAAATAAATTTCATTCACCTCATTTCAATGGACGCATTTCAAATATCTAATTTTTGTTGTCAAATTTTTAATGTTAAAAATGAATTTTATTTCAAAATCTTCATTAAAATTCTTATTCAATAGTAGAAATATTCAGGTCGTTACAATCTACCCCACTCAAACTTTTCATCCTCGAAAAGAGCGGAATAAGAGAACAGAAAGATAGTAATAGATCCGGGCATGGACTACATGCCCGACATTAGCAATTCAGGATTTGAAGCACAAATACTCTCTTTCGTTTCCTAAGTACAATCTGGATCATCTTCTCTCCACTTAACCATGATGAGATTTACAACCTTCCTTCTTAATTGCTTCGTGCTTTTGCCTAATATACAAAGCGGCTTTCTCTCCACAATTAGATTGGGCTCGACATCCATTCCTTCAAACAAAGAAGGCTGGACAATCACGGATGGGTCATGTACATATTTACGGAGGTTTGAAACATGAAACATAGTATGCATCCCAGATAGTTTCTCTGGCAAGTCAACTTTATATGCCAAAGTACCAATTCTTTCTAAGATGCGGAAGGACCAACAAATCTAGGAGCGAGCTTCCTTTTCCTTCCAAATCAGATTACATTCTTTAAAGGAATTTTTTTCAAAAATACTTGATCTCTAACTGCAAATTCCAAGTCTCTTCTCCTTCCGTCTGCATATTTCTTCTACTGATTCTGGGTAATTATCATTTTCCTTCTTATTTCTTCGACTCTCTCAGAAGCTTCCAAAATCATTTCCGGACCAAGAACAAGTCGATTTCCTGATTTAACCCAACAAGATGGAGATTTCCATGGCCGCCCGTAAAGAACTTTGAATGATGCCATCTTAATACCCGCCTGGTAGTTATTATTATAGGTGAATTCGAGGAGGTGGAGATGCTCTTTCTAATATCCTCCAAAATCAAAAACACAAGCTCGAAGAAGATCTTCCATAATCCGATTTACCCTTTCGGTCTAGCCATTCGTTTGAGGATGATACGCTATGATCAAAATTAATTGAGTTCCCAAAGTCTCTTGAAAAGCTTTTCGAAAATTTCTGGTGAAGATATGGTCTCAATCACACACAATGCTAGACAGAACACCATGAAAGCGAACAATTTCTTTCATATAAAGCCCGACTAAACTCGAGGCAGTTTGAGTAGTCTTCCCAGGAATAAAGTGAGAAAACTTGGTCAATCTATCGACAATAACCCAGATGCTCTATTGCCTTTTTCGATCCTCGATAATCCATCACTAAAATCCATAGAGATCTGATCCCACTTCCAATTCGGAATCTCAAGAGGCTGCAATAATCCTGCTGTCTCCTGATGATAGGCTTTGACTTGTTGGCAAGTGGCACACCTGCTAATTTGAATGGAAATATCTCGCTTCATTCCACTCCACCAATACAGCTTTATCATTTTTAGGTACATCTTTGTAACACCGGAATGAATGGAAAGTCTGGATTGGTGATTTTCTCTAAGTACTTTTTGTCTCAAACTGTTAACATTCGAAACACAACTTTGATTATTAGTTCTCAAAATTACATTCCTATCGATTTGTGCACCCCATTCGCATTAAGTATTAACCTTCCTATTAAGAACATTTTCTTTTATTTACCTAAGCATTGGATCGACATCCTGCTTAGCGGCTATGCGATCCATAAGGGCTGGAGAAGCAACAAGTTGATATAATGTGGCTTTAATCCTACTCAGAGCATCAGCCACAACATTAGCCTTTCCGGAAGTATAGTTGATGTCGAGGTCATATGATGTTAAGAATTCGAGCCATCTAGCTTGTCTCTGGTTCAGATCCTTCTGGATAAAGATATACTTCAGCGATTTGTGGTCCATAAAGAGTTCAAATTTTGTTCCAAGAAGGTGATATCTCCATAACTTAAAAGCAAAGACAACAGCGAACAACAGATCATGTGCTGCATAATTAACCTCGGTCTTCAACTAACGACCAGCATAGGCAATAACTTTACCATGCTGCAATAAACAGTTAACCCTTCACGACAAGCATCAGTATAAACAGTTAACCCTCACTTTCATTCGTAAGAATGAGAATAGGGATATATTTTATCTTGCGCTTTAGTTCATCGAATGCTGTCTCACACTTCTCACTCCAAACAAACTTAACATTCTTTCTAGTTAATGCTATAAGTGGTGAAGAAATTCAAGCGAAGTTCTCAATAAGTCTCCTGTAGTAACCGGCTAAGCCTAGGAAGCTGCAAACATCTGTAGGAGTTTTAGGGGTTTGCCAATCATTGATTATGATGATTTAGCAGGATTGATCGAAATTCCATTCTTCGAAACCACATGATAAAGAAACCTAACCTCTTCTCACCAGAATTGGCATTTAGAGAATTTAGCTTTTAGTTGATGACTTCTCAGAGTTTCAAGGACAAATTTAAGGTGTTCCTCATGCTCCTTCTCAGTCTTAGAAAAGACTACAATATCGTCAATGAAAACTAGAGAAAATTTGTTTAGAACCTCTAGGAATACCCTGTTCATGAGATCGACAAAGTAAGACGGGGCATTACTTAAGCCGGAAGGTAATTAACCATTCAAAGAAACCGTCTTCTGTTCGGAAAGAGGTTTTGGGGACACTATCTTCTGCAATTCTAAGTTGATGAAAACCACATGGCAAGTTTGAGCTGAGAAAATAGCTTTGCTTTATGCAGCTGATCAAATGTGTCGTTAGTACAAGGCATTTGATACCTATTTTTGAGAATGAGCTTAATCGTCTCTCTATAATCTACACACATTTTTAGAGAACCATCAGATTTAGTAGAAAATACCACAGCCGCGCCGCATTTCGAATGACTATGATGAATCAAACCTTTAGAGAATAGATCTTTGATTTGGATCCTTAATTCAACTTTCTCTTTTGGTACCATTCTTCTTGGAGCAAGTACGACAAGCCTAGATCCAGGAATGAGATCAATTTGAAATTCAATTTCTTGTTGAGGTGGCAAAGAATTCACTTCATCGAGAACATCGAGGAAGTGCTGGACAACTGGAGTAATACTAAGATCACTCGAACAAGAGTCAATGGAGAATCAAAACTTCCGGAAAAATCTAAAGGCATTTTACACTCCACTACCAAGGGATCTCCATCATCATCTATTAATGAAATAGTTCGAGATTTTCTGGCAATATGAGCATTAAATGTGGTCATCCAATCTATGCCTAACAGAATATCGAATCCTATAAAACCAAGAACATAAAAGTCCCATGTAAAATGGTGTCTATCATTTTTGAAGAGTCTGAACCTTTTACAAATCATACCAAGATTTTCAGGACCCCCAATAGGATTTGATGCACATAAAGTTGAGATGTAGGTTGGGTTTCAAAATATGGTTGAGTTTGTCAACAGATATAAAACTATGGGATGCTCCAGTGTCAAAAAACATGAACAGAAAAAGATGATAAGATATGTAAGGTACCTTGAAGGGTTGCGTTGGTGGTTTCATCCTCAGGATTAGACGTAGAAACTATGAAGACACCTGATGGAGTTCCCTTCTTTTGAGTGGGACAATCTTTCTTGAAGTGGCCGAGCTACAAGCAAATATGACAAAGATCTCGTCTAGGCATCTGAACTAGTGGAACAGATGCTCCTGCATGAACTAGGCAACTATTCGCATAGTGACCTTTCAGATCGCACTTGAAAAAAGTGATAGAAGAAATATCAATGGGCTTTGTCTGAGAATGTCCAATCCCGCTCATGTTCTGCAAATTCTTCTGCTGCCACTAAAAGCCAGACTTTCTCTTCTTAGAATTGTTAGAAGCTATTGAGGGAGTTGTGGAGTGAACAACCGATGCTTCCTTCGAACTCGATTTTTCATATCTGAGGGTCATATCAATAAGACTAGTGAAAGTGCCATGAACATGGGCAGTCAAACGGTCATAATATTCTGGACGAGCGTTGGCTATAGACATCTAATTCTGATTAAGTGGAGTATCAATCAGACCTGGTCCAAACTTGGATAGCTCGTTAAATTTCCTTTCATACTCCGAAAAGGCATGCTTCTTTGCTTAAGATCCATAAGATTATGATATAACTGAGACTTTCCAACTTCAGGCAACCATTGGATCATGAAAACTTCCCTGAACTGCGCCCAAGTGATGTTGGCTTCCTCGGTGCGGGTGGTAACAGATTCCCACCAATCTCGGGCAGCATCTTGCAGCTGCAACAAACTACGCTTCTGGGAATCAAAAATCTCAAGTCCTGTAATGATTTTTTCCAATCTCTTAAGCCACTTTTGAGCTTCAATAATATCTTCGGACCCTGAGATTTTAGTACCACGAAGTTGTGCGTACTCTTTGCAAAGCATAGTGAACTTAACTGGCCGAACCGATGCAAATGGTGCAATAGCTTCTGGTACGAGGCCATTCCCTCTTCCTTAACCTCGAGCATTCCTTCTGTCGCTCATCCTGAAAAGTCAAGGATGGGTTTAGAACATGGGAAAGCACTAAACTTAAGGAAATCCTAATCAAAGCGAATTCTAACAAGGAAAATGTATTTGAATTTACAGAAATTTTGAAAATAGATTGGGTTTTAAAACATCTTATATTTTTCAAAGTACGCTCTCTCGAAAATTATTCCACTCATTATAGGGCATTACTAATCCTATTTCTAATGAGTTTACCCCTCTGGCTAAGGTATTCAATAAACCTGGCTCTGATACCAACAGTGACGACCTGCCTTTTCGAATAACTTAAGTTGACATTGAACCACGCATGTCCAACTTTAGCTGTTCATATTTGACAAATTATCGATTTGAGGTTTTAAGATAGAATCAAACACAGAATCACACACAGAATAATATAGAATCTTGTGAAGGAAATAATAATTGTACATTGCAGTTCATGAGGCTAATAAACAAAATACAACAGAGTTCAGCCTTTAATTATATAATACTAGAAATACATAAGGGTCTATTGGAACATGCTAAAATGAAAATAGATAACTAATACAGGATAGAGTGGAGTCTTCGACTAAGTCTTCACCTCTTAAAATAAGCACTTCTCATACACTACATTACTCAGGCTGACCCAAGCATAAAGTAAAACAATATACTCGATTCAGGACGAGAAGTTCTCATGTAAGTAGTCAAACTCAAGTGAAATGTACAAAGTAACTCAAGAGATGTTATGGGATTTTTCATCTCTTAAGGATCCATCAAATTATCTACATATGTAGTAGGATACGCTATATATGTAGTGTTTATCAGTAATATAAAATATCAAAATAGTGTTAAGCCCTATTAATGTGTTTTTAAGTATTGTCGAATAGTTTGCATATAAAACACCAGTAAACCGTCAGTGGATAGAGATGCGTCATGATACGACAATACTAAATCAAAATCCTAGTGGTCTTATATAGGGATAAAGTATGACAAGGCACGTGAGGCAATGACCAAGGTAAGATACTACTAATTCGAGTCGTAGGGCTGGTGGTAACGCATCGGCACAACGACTGCCCATCGCGTCCAACACTCCCATAATGGAAGGGTGATCACCAACTACAACCGAAGTAAGGATATTCATAAGAAGAAGTGTGGCCGCTAGGGGTAGCTAGGCCGCTTGGCCCTATCAAGCCATCCTATTTTAGTCATTTCAAATTAGCAAATGTGCTGGTGTATGTCCATCATCGTTCTCCTTCTTCAAATCCAGTAACGTATGCCAAAATCCACCACTTCATTTTAGACCATCACTCCACGTACACAGTTATTAAAGTGGTTTCAGTATCGACAAAGAGTATATCCATATCCGGTCTCAGTCTCTTTAATAACCAACGTCATTTTCCACACCGATTTGTTATTTTATTAAATCAAAGTATCTCTTATTTCCAAATAACATATCCGTATCTGACTTAAATGAATTTGGATTTAAAATCGAAAGATTCAATTTTAAACAATTATCTCACCATTACGAAATTAGCCATAATTAAATCTTAAATATAAAAAGTTTTAGTGTTATATCTACAATATAATTAAACTTCTAGATTAAGTAATTTACTTAAATACTTAATTTAACACTTTAATTAAACCTTAATTTAAAACCATTCAGTTTAATATTTATATATTAATTTAATAAAATCAATTAAAATTCAATATTTAATTAAATTGAATATTTATTTAAGAATTTAATTACATATACAATATTAACAAAATTCCCTAAATTTCAATAATTGATGAGTTTAAATATCATAAATATTTAACATAACTACTTTAATTTAATTCAAAATTTAAAATAGTTCAACAGATATTTCATTTTAAAATCTAATATAACTTAATAGATTTCATTTAAATATTAATTTCAACATAGATTCAAAATTTATAAATTTAAGTTAAATTTCCAAACTATTCCTTTATCTCAAATTTAAATACTAAATATCCAAAAATAAATTTCATTTGAACGATCAATGTTTATTATTAAATTTTCTATCCTAGGCCATGTGATTTAGATTTGGGTATATATCATTTCAACCCATATTCCAGTTCAAATTTCATTGTGCAATCAATGCATATGACAATAACATAAAGGTGACATGGTATTTTTAAACCAGTAAATCAACATACTAACACTAAAAGTTCTCCGCAGTAAAGGGTTTCACATGCAATTGGGATCCCAATCAACAAATTAACTATGTCAGTAAAATCATATATCATAGCGTCGACTATCCATGGTTTCCAATACCAGTAGCAACCATATTTACAAACCAATTATTTATAAAAATCATGGGGTACTTGCAATGTGAATTTCCAGTCGTGAGTTTATAAATGCTTACCTTTGTGATTAGAAAAGCAAGAACAAACACTACGATATGGATATGGACACGCGCACACACACTAGCAGCTTTAATATGTTGTTGTGAACTCGAAGACAGATCCGAAAAGCAAAGCTAAGTTGTTGCAAGCGAAACGGACGGCGACCATGGAAATGGAGACGACTGCCTTGGCGGGATGCTACTAGGGGGAAACTTTGGGCGCAGGATTGGCTGTTGACCGTGGGGAAAGTAGGAGGAGCAAGGTCGATGAAGTGGTTTTGGGTTGCGGGTTCGACCGAGGGTAATTGGGTGGAGTTGGCTACTGGTCACAGTCGGAGCAAGTGGCTGCGCCGGGGTGGAGCTAGGTTCAGCAAAAGGGGAGATGGGCTGGCGGAGGCAGCTTCGGTGAAGTAGTGTGCTGGGTGGAGAGCGAGTTCGACCGAGGGATGACTGGGATGGGCAACTGGGTTGGAGGTTGGCTGAGGGTTGAATGGGTGGGTTGCAGTAGGGGTGCGAAACTGGGTAAGGTATGTGGCTGCGTCTGTGAAGGGGATTGCGGGTCGGGCGGGGCAGGTGGCTGGGTGGGTTGGTGAAGGGTGTTGCATTGGAAGGAGGAGGGTGCGGGTTGGCCGAGGTGGTGACTGTGCAGGGAGGATGCGGCTGGGGATGTAGGGCTGGGTTGGAAGCAAGGGGAGGAGAGACAAAGGAAAGAGTGGGAGGTAGTTACGTGTTTAGTTTAATAATATATATATATATATATATATATATATATGTTTAGTATTATTTTCTCTCAAGAAAATGTTCAGAGCCAAAGAGGATTGGGGAGCAGCAAAAAGAGGCGAGTATAAATAGAAGGTAGAAGAATGCACGGTCATTAATAAATGCAGCAATAAATTTTTGAGGCTGTGAAGAAATCAATACTGAGAGAAATGAAAAGAAATGAAGAGAAATTATGATGAATAAAGTTTCCAACAGGGTACGGTCGTGGATTGCTATCTCGTCCATTAATGTTTTACAATAGGAGCCAAAATATGAAAACGAATATACCGCGAAGATCGGCACGGCGAGACGAATCCAACGATGTCAAAAAATCTGTGTTATGACTGTCGTATCCAAATTCCATCTATCGCCAGTTATATCGCTTCGAATTTGAACAACGATGACAATTTCTGATAAATGGAGCTACAAAAGTCGGAATATGATGGAACGAACTTTAATGTCTTAATCAAAATTTTTAGATCATTTCTATGTAAAAATATTTATGCTTCAAAATTTGATAATTCGTACGGAAAAATATATACTGACCGAGTTTCGAACAAATTTTGACGTAAAATAAATTTTGTTAGCCTCATTTCAATGGATGCATTTCAAATATCTAGTTTTCGTTGTCACATTTTTATTGTCAAAAGTGAATTTTATTTAAAAATATTCATTAAAATTCTTATTCAAATAGTTGAAAAATTCATGTCGTTACATAATCGCGTGTGATGACTAAAGTAGTGGATGGACATTATTTATTTGAAGCCAAAATGTGAGTTAAGACATGCAGATTATTGTAGAATGGAATGGTAAAGATGTCCATCTTAATTGAGTAAGGAGTGATAGGGCTATTTAACACCAGTTAATGATGAATGACAGCTTCTAGCAATTGTTTCATTTATGTTGTTTGGGTTGTAATTCTCCCTTCGGGTGGTGGAAAAGCATACGTTATGATATATGATATGAGATATGTTCCTATTTTATCACCATGTTAATTTTCCTGATGAGCTTTGACCACATATATTTATATTTATATATTTATTTTTGTGTGTATTGGAAAACAGTGTAAATAAAGAATCTCATAAGAATACTTAACGTAAGTTTATGAAATATGGTAAAAAATTAAATTAACAACTAGAAATGCTTTAATCGCAAAAAGTTAGAACTTTAGAAAAAATAAATTTTAGCAAGCGTAGGAAAGGAAAAAAATTGTTGCGAAACCATGGATCACTTACATTCCAAAAAGTTTTCTCAAAGGGCCGTGACAATCTATTTTATAAAAAGATTTTTTCAACGATATTGTATCCTTTATATATCGATGATATTATTCATTCTTCCGCTGTGTTGTTTTACTTAATGTGTTACAAGCTCCGGCACGAGTCGGATTTCAACGAGTGAATCTACGGCATTCGAGTACAAATGAAGTACGGGTGTCGATTTTCGAACGTTGAAATTTGGGCCGTGACAATCTATTTTATGTATTAAAAAAGATTAACCCTCAAGTCAATGCTTTCTCAAATCTGGAAGAACATATACGTTGCATATAATGCATGCATAAATTAATAAAGAGATGAATTATCTGAAAGCTCATTCTTTAAACTAGTCATTTGAAATATATGCACTTTAAGTTCCTATTGTTGGAGAGCAGTCAAAATATGATGCATCCAGAAAATCCCCTGAATGTGTGGAAAGAAAAGGAAATTCTTTGTCTGTATCAGTAAAAATATAATGCAGTAAAAATGGAAAAGTTATTACTATCAGAGCTGAGAGATTTGGATACTGAACTGAAATCCATTTCCAATCTTTGATAATTGGCATTGCAGATCCTAGAATTCATAAGAACGCCTACAACTCAATGCAATGTGGATCTGGAAAGATTTGTATCGAAAAAGAATCTGGTGATTAAGTAACAGGATGTTCTTTGTAACGACCCGTAAATTTTGATAAATAAATTGGTTAATTTAATTAAGATTTTGTAATTAAATTTAGAAAGAAATAAAGATTTTATAATTTATATTGAAGTAAATGTAAAAAAAAATGAAATTCAACCATGGAAATTAAAGCTTAGTGTTACAGTTGAAATGGAAGTATGATTAATTGAAGAATGGGAATTGTTATACTAGGATAAGAATTTAGTATAAGAAAACAAATAGGAATATTTTATTAACAAATGAAATGATATAATTAGTGGTGATTGAATGAATTGAAGATTATTTCAACCGATGTAGTAATACGTAATAAATTGAAAATTTATGCAATCAATGTAGATAAGTGATTATAATGTTTGTTGTTGATAATAAACGTTACTTAAATGGTAATTTATATAATAACAGAAAGCGTGAAAGTATAAATTTGTATAAATGAAACATAGGTAAACAAATGTTAGTAGTGAATTAATTAATGAAACAATACAGTGCTAATGGTAAGCAATAAACTTTGTAAATGCAGTTAAAAGTAAACGATGGCAATAATTATGTGTTGCCCATTTATTTAGTTTATTAATTGAAATGAGAAATCAAATTTTTATAAATATAAACAAAAGTTACATTAATGTGAAGTAATACAATGTTTAGAAGTTGTTGAATTAGAGTATATTTGGAAATAAAGAATTATTAATGTAAAACTTAATAAATGGATAAATTGAAATGAAGGGTCAGATGAGATATTGAAATTGTTATAATTGGTTATGAGATTGAATTGTAAGAAACGAGTGTAAATACTAAATTTATAATGGAATATAAAAGGTAAATTAATAATGTAAAATGTTGACATCACCTTTAAGATGATAAGTTTATAATTGATTCATAATAAGGAAATCGAATGAATGGATTTATTGAATGGCTATGACAATTAATGAATTTATTAAAATTGTAACGGTCATGATTGATTGCATTAAATAAATTGGGAAATAAATTTCATTAAGGTAATTAAATATTATCTTAATGTAAATTAAGATAATATTTGGAATTAATGTTAACTCCATTCATAAGAGGACAATTTGGGGTAACATTTGGTTTGTAAACATATATTTTTAGTTACCTGTTCAATTAGTTGGTGGAATTTGAATTTGAAATAAAGTTTAATAAAATAAATAAATGTTACATTAATGGGAAATGTAATAAGATGTGTAGGAGTTGTCGAATTTGAGTATAGTAAAAATAATAAAAGGTTAACTAGGTTGTAGAGTAGTAATGAACTTAATAAAAGGGGATTGGAATGGAAACAGGCCAATTTATTGAAATTTAATATATATATTAAGTGGAATTTTCGTAGCAAATGGAATTTAATACTACGATGATCAGAACTAAGAGGAATTTTGGGAAACATTAAGGTAATAGTAATGAATCAAAATAATTATACCATAAGAAGAATGTATTGAAAATAAATGGAATGCTACTTTCATTGAAAATTTTGAAAATTTAATGTATAATCTATAAACAATTGAAATAGAAGTTGAAGCTTTGAAAGCATGGAATTTACAACATCTAATCCATATGAGGAATCTTTAAATTAAAAGGAAAGAGAAGTTAATTGAAATTTATGGCATTTAATATAAGAAACATACATTTTGGGTTAAATAGAAAGAGAATTTTTAATGAAAATAAAAGAACGGTTTGAGAAAAATAAAATGAACGTTTCATTTTAAAGATAGGTAAACATTTATAAAAAAAGGAAAAATTTGAATGTTGAAACAACATTTTACAGTCATTTTATAAAAATCATAGGCAACGTAGAAGTGATTTTAATGCTAACCTTATATTTTAAAGTAAATTAAATATTTTGAATCGTGATTGCGCACTGAGAAAAATGCCTTTTTTAAATTTGAATTTCCAATCTCGATTCATCTTTTATGGTGTGCAGCTGTGGTCCTCAATGGCATTAATTGGAGTTCTCATTTTATTAAGTGTGTGTTAATAAAATTTAATTGGGTGTTAATAAGGTGTATATTTAGGGTTAATAGAAATTAATTTAGCGGAGTAGACGTTTTGAAATTGGATCTCAAAGTTTTGGTACAACTGGTCCCTTTGTTACTTTATATTTATTATTCGTTACCACCTCTTTGTTTGCAATGTCTAAATTTTCATTTTGCTACCTGAAGCATTCATTTCATTGGTTCCATCCTCCTTTAGCCTCATTTCAATTTTCCAATCTCACTGAACTTCATTTTGCAAACATGACCCTGTTTCATTTTCTCCCTCGCCTGCTTGCAACATTTTTTCCTAATCCTTCTTGAAGCTTTGAGTTGCGTGAAAGCCTCTCCACCTCACCCAAGCCTTGCCACCACCTTGTCAGCAGGTACCCTAATCTCCTCATCCCAAAACGTGAAATCTAATATTTATTTTGTTTATTTTAATATCACCATATATATACACTTTATTATGGCAATAGTCATCTTATAACTTGAATAACTTTCGTATACAATGTCCGATTTATGCGCAATTTTTTTTAGGATCATACTGAGATTTCTAACATTTCGACGCTGATTTGGATGAATTTGGAGACTACGAAATTTTTGAATTTAAATTGGATTTAAATTCAATTCAAATTCAAAAAGTGAGTGTTTTAACCCGCTCACAGCTACTAAAATTTCTTAGTTTGTTATATTCAATTTTTGTTGTGATTATGCATTTATTCATGATTGTTTCGTATATTTTAATCATCATCTCAGCTAATTGCATTTATTTAAATTAAATCGTTATTTCATTTATTATTGAATATAACTGCCAGTTAATTACCTGTTATATATTATCAGTTATATATTAATATTAATTGATTGTTTTGTATGATGATTGTGATGGATGTATGATTTTATGATGGATGAATGGGTGTTTTATTTTTATCATCAAAATCTGCAAGTTGTTATGCATTTATTTTGGATTCGGGATTGCGGTTTGAAATGATATACAACCGCATTTTTATTTTTAAAATTGCGGATTGAAATGATAAATATCCATATCACTTGACCATAGGATAGAAAATTTTATACATATATTGTGGTCTATATATATAATATTTTAAAATGATTTCTACTGTTTTGTAAAGAAATATACGGTTTATGAGATATTTATTTGGATATTTATAAATGTTATTTTATATATATAATTTATTTCTTGGTTTTAAGCTATGTATAAAGTTGGTTTAAAGTATAAAAGAAGTTTAATAATAAAAGTTGATTTTATTAAGATATTATACGGTTGAGTATTTATTTAAATTTTATTTATAGAGCTTATAATGACTTAATTAAAATTAAGGTTGGAAAATAAATGAATTTGATTTGAATTAAAGTATTTAAGAATTATCCTCTAAATTTGGTTTGAAATGTAAATAAAATGGAGATTTAAAAGGTATGATTTTATAACTTGATTTTTGTTTATAGGTATAAATGAATATCAAATTGATTTAAATAAATATTATCAAGTTAATTTAATTGAAAGAACATCCAGTTATTTGGAGTCTAAAGGTTTACTAAAATGATATTTGATTTATTAAGTAAACATTTCAAATCCAAATAATAGTAGTTGAAATTCGATATATATGAAATTATCAAAGAATAAGTTTTGAAATGGTGGAATAATTAAAGCTTTGAAATATATGGAAACTTGAAATGGTTTATTTGGTATTCAAAAATCTGTATTTGGAATTGATTGTGAATTTAAAGAAGCTAACTTATTATATAAAGCAATTTAATATTTAAACCATTAAGTATTTGAAGTTATGTTTCAAAGCTATGGGTTTCAAGATATATAGATTTGAAAGTGCTATGATTTTTGAAAAAGGATATATTTGAAATAAAAATGATATTATATTAACCTGGTTTTATAAATGATATCATATTGATTTGGCTTTAAAAGAGGAAATGATATCGTATTTATGTGGATTTGAAATGGATATTATATTATGGTTTTAAAAGTATAAACTATTTTGATAAGACCGCGGTGTTATAATAACGTTTGGTTGTTAAAGAGACCGGGATCGGAAGTTGTCATACTCTCTGTTAACCCTGAAAACCACTTTAACAACCGTGTACGCGGTGGAGATTCCAGAATGAAGTAGGATAGTGGCGACGTTACCTTTGAGGTAAATACGTGGACCCAACTCCCATGAGTTGGCATATGATGGCTAAAACAGGAGCGATTGACGGGTTAATGAGGTAGCACCTTTGATCGGACACATCCCTTCGATATTATACTTTGACTTTTGGATTGATTCGGTAGCCACTTTGATTTTTTTAATTTGGCGGTGTGGCTCGAGGTGGGCGGTAGTGCGTGCTACGCGTTACCACCGACCCGGAAGCGTAATTGGTATATCTACCTTGGCATTGCCTAGTTGTGTCGTGTCACCTACCTTAGCGCGCCTTGTACGAGTTTGTTTTTCTCTTGTAGCCCATGTGGTATCCTTTGGTGGCTTCCTGATCAGGAGGGACTATGATATTGGATGGACTACTGGGACTATTACGTGTTAAGGGCTACATGGGTAACCCCTTAATGGTTTTAAAAAGTAAGTTTATTTTACAAATAGACATTAATATAATAGCGAAATATTACTACGTAGTAAATAGTTTAACGGATCCTTAGGAGATGTGAATCCCGAGCATCTCTTGAGTTGCTGCACTCACGTTAGACACTGGATAGGAGATGTCAAATCTCGTAAACATGTCTGATGCCGTTTCACTCATATTTATTTCTGTTGATTTAACTTACATAAGATATTTTAGTTCTGACTCGAGTGTTTTGTCTTTTCAATTCGCTCGGGTCAGCCTGAGCTTTTCAGGATTTGAAGATTGTATTTTGGAGGATGAAGACGAAGAATTATTATTACTATTATCTATTATATTTTCACTGCATCATGTAATCGGCTGCATTGTTATTTATTGGTATGTGTAACTCTGATAGGAATTATATAAATATACTTAAATGATGTTGTAAAACAGCTTCATGAACTGTTTATTTGATTATTATATTTGATCGTTCCGCTGCAAGATTCTATCTTTTTGTTTTCTTTCCCTGCTTTTTCTTATTTACCCCATAATAATCCGCCCTTCTGTATGATTTAAGTCGGACTTGTGTGGTTTATCGTCGATTTAAAGCATGCAAAAAGGCAGGGCATTACATTCTTGGTTGTATGCATGATGTTTACATCGGTAATCTTTATATGTTTCAACATTCATTAACATAACCTTTTATAATATTTACTGCATATAAATGCCCAAAAACTAAAATCATCAGATTATATATTTGATATCTTAGAATTTGAGACTAACCAAGTTCATTAAAAATCACTAAGAGAAACTGGTTAGCCTGAATCACCACACCAAATATTTAAAAACCCAATTTGAGGTTTGTGAAATGAAAAATGATTGGAGCCGAGCATCCTAACCCATTTAAATGATGTCCTATTATTATAGAAATGCATATCATATTAATTTATTAAATAAATGAACATCCCAAAACATGTTATACTTCACCTACTAAATCGTATATTTTATCCTCTAGTAACACGTTTTTACCAACAAAACCACAGTCTAAACTGTGTGATTTTATCCTCAATCATGCCAAGCGGCTTCAATAACCACACTTCTCATCCATAGAATTAAGATATACACAATCTCATCATCAATCGTTTGTTTAAACAAAAGTATACGATTCAAGCAAAGCCCTAATTAACAAAAATAAATCTGACAAATCATCAAAGTATTTGAGTTTAACCTAGATATTATTAGCTTGAAGAACAAGATAACCAAGAAACAAAAGTGAAATTACCTGATTTTTGATTACTTTGGGATAAATTTGATGAAGATGACAGAATCGCTTAGAAGGAAATTACTGCATATCGCGGTCGCAAAAAAAGGGTTTGCATGCATTTGTATTTTAAGTTTTCAGCGTTCTCATTTTGGGCCAAAAACCGAGAAAACAAAAAACCAGTTTTCAATTTTATGTGCTAAGCCCATTTTGATAAATGGTTATTTTCAAAAATGAATTTTACAAAATGATAAAGTAAACGGGTTTTCATCATTTTTCAAAATTGAAAATTGAAAATAATTTAAAAATGGTTAACCAAACAGGGCCTAAGCTTTTGAAGAACAGTTTTGCACGTATGAATATGGTTCATTAAGTGTACAAGCTTTAAAGGAAGAAGACCTCGAATATGAGCGCAAACTTTCAAATTTGCACGATTTAAAAGTATATAGTCTTATATGGGAAAGATACATGCAAGATTTTAGGCTTGGAGCAAAACTTCGGGTTTCAGACAATACTGCATGTTTAAGATGAATTTGGATATTACCAAATGACGTAATGATGTTGTAACACCTTTAATTTTTCTTTAAATCATTCTGAAGATTTAATTAGATTAATTAAGAAAAATTATTTGTGATGCAAAAAAGAGATGGGATTTGATAATTAATTGAGTTAGGCCTTAACTAAACAACATATAAAATTGTTTTAACTTAAACATAATAGGAGGATTTATGATAGGGGCAAAATAGGAATAACCTTCATTTCCTAAACATAAACCCTTCCACCCTCATATCCTCATTCATTTTTACATCCATACAAAACATAAACAAAGTAGAGGTCATTGATAAAGCTTTTAAAGGACGAATAGTATAATATCCCGGAATTTTTGACAATATCAATTTAATAATCTGTATTAAAAATTAAACTGATATTGATAATTTTGTTAATAATAATTCAAATTGATTTGATAATTCTCCTTTAATAAATATTTAATTGGCAGAATTTATCTTTTAAAAAACTAATAAATTGGTTTCTATTTATAATATAAATATATGGTTTATATTGTAAATAGATTAGCATTGTTTTAAAATTTTATAAATAAAGCATTTTTTCCAATTCTAGTATTTTTAGTAATTTGGATATTTGTTTTTATTTAATATAAAGCTTTTCAAATTATTAAATAAATAATCTTGGTTTAAATTTAATAAATGAATCTTGATTTCAAATTCTAATGTATATATTAACAATTTAGAAATTTTGATTTAATTTAATATTAAGTTTTCCAAAGCTATTTATTAATTAACTATATGATTTTAAATTGTTATGAAAGATGTTTGTTTAAAATGATTTTGGCTTAAGTTTTCAATTTAAATGAATTAACAAAAAGAGTTGTTTTGTTTTTCTTAAACAGAGCTTAAAGAAAATAAGAAATTTATTTATAATAATATAATTTCTTTTATAATTATTTTAATTTATTAATGAGTCATTTCTAAAAATAATATTAATAATGTATTGTTTTACAATTGGATTCTGAATAAAAATAGCATGTGTTATTTCAAATTTAATTTGTATATATAACTTGGTTTTTCAATATTAGATTTTTTTAATTTAATTTAAATTTTGAATATAAATTCAAAGTATAGATTTTTAGTTGTTTTGATTTTTATATGCATAAGCTTTTATTTATAAGCATAATTTGTTTTTATTTCTTTTAAAAAATTTCTATACATATAGAATATTAATTAACTAATCAATTAGGCATAATTTGTATATTAACATTTAAATTAAATACAAATTACTTTATAAAGACAAGTGTTGTTTTCTTAAGCCTCTTATAGTAAATGTTAAAAGATAAACCTTTCAAATGTGACAAATGTTGAAATTTACACAAGTGTCATTTTCAATTTAGTATTTTCTTTCATTTTATTAAATTATATTTTCATCTTATAAAAAGGCCTCTTCTATTCAATTTCTTTTTCTTTTTCAAAATCAAAGTTAAGAAATTTAAAAGCTTGAACTATAAACAAATCTGAGCATAACCTATACCACTTCCAAAATCAGTTTACAAATGCAAATCGAAACTCCTCATTTATCAAATCTGAAACCATTCCTCAAAATAAATCAAAGTCAGATCAAATTCCTATAAAACACACTTCAAACAAAACCAAATCCAGAGTCATGCTCAATTAAAATCAATAATTCTCTTCACTTCAAAAAGTAAATCTGCACATTTTCAAAACCCTGCACCTGCTATTTTCAAACAAAAAAAGCATCTGCATTATTCATTTTTTTCTACAATCTGGAAGCATGCAATGCAGTTTTAAAGTATAAGAAGCAATTCAGTTTTTAAAGAGTTCAAAGTATCAAAAAGGGTTGTTTTCAAAAATATGGAGCATTTCAGTTAAAAGAGTTCAAAAGCTTTCAAATATTTAAAAAAAATTGGTTGCATGCTAGTATACTAAAATGAATAAGTATTGCTTGTGTTTATAAGTAAATGTTTGATGTGAAAATGTTTTTTTTGTGTGCATGCTGTTTTAATTGCCCTGTTCTGTTTGATTTCCAAGCACAAATTTTTATTTAAATCCTTATCTTTTAATTAGTTTCTGATAGAATGCAATTTATAAATCAAAGTTGCTGATTTATCTTAGGTTAATATTTAAAGATTTTAAGTAAGTTTAAATATAAGCTTGTTGTCTCTGGAAACATAAGATTATCGTGCATGTTAGATGAAATCAAAAATTCAAACTGTGTAAATTATAAATCCAGTATTATAAATCGAGAACAGCTACTAAAATATGATTTTTAATACAAGAATCAGGATTTTTAGAAATTCAATGAGGGTGCAGTTTGAGTTCTGACTGGAGATGGAAATTTGTGATTTCCTGGTGATCTACTTGAAGGAGGAGGTTGGGTTTCTTCTTGGTAATAGAGAGTGTTAGGAGATGTTAGGAAAAATATACGATGATGTTGAATTTCGGTGAGCAGGTTGCAGTAGTGAGAAATTTCCTGGAACCCTAGTTTTTAACTAGGATTGATGAAGCGATCACCGCGGTTCATCGAGTTGATCGAGTCCAACTAGCTTTTGGGTGATGGATGTTTGGAAGTAGAAGAAGGTTTGACCGGAGTGTCAACAACTCCGATGGTCGGGATTGTGCCGGCGAGCATTTCCAGGTTTTGGGTTCGAGTAGCTTTGCTGTTCCAGGTTGAGATTGAAACTCAAATTCAAATTCGAGTTGGGTTGGAGTTAATCTGTTGATCGTGTTGGGTTGATGGAGTGTTTTTGGATGTGGGACGACCATCTCTAATGATTGGAGGTGACTGGGGGCGACGTGCATGTGCACGACCTTGTTATTTTTGAAGTTTGGTGGTGATGTTTTGACTCGAGTAATTTTGGGTTGGACTCGAAGTTGTGGGGTGGTTTACTCGGGGAAGATAGGTTGTAGACTCGAAGCATATAGGATGTGTCTCGGGTTAGTTAATTTAACAGGTTTCAACAGAAACCTGATGTTCAGTTTTTTTAAATTTTATAGTAAAATTTAAAAAGCTGAGTTTAAAATGAAAGTAAGTTTTAAACAAGTTTTAAATCTAGTTCTACAATCTGGAGTTTAAGTTTAAAATCTCAGTTTTCAAATAAGGTTAAATTTTAAATTTGAATTGATTTAACCACTTTAAAAAAAGGGTTAAGTAGTTTGTATTTTAAAAATGAAGTTTTAAATTGTAAATAGGTTTTTAAAATCTAAAGATTTATCTGGAATCAAAATTTAATATGCATTTCAATTTTGAAATAAAAAGAAGTTTTCAAATTTAAAATGTGTTAAACAATTTGAATATTAAAGTGAATTTTTAACTATGGTTTGAATTTAAACATAAATTTGGTTTCAAATTTCTTTCGATCTTCTTTATGAAATGAATATTATATTAACATGTGAATTAAAGGTTTTGAATTGTCTTTAAACTTTGTTTGAAGTCAATTTGTATTTATTTTTAAATCTTAAATTTAAATGAAATTTGAAGAAAAGTTTAAAGTAGATTGATTTCAAATGTATTTGTTAATGACAAATTAGTCATAACTAATAAATGTTTTTATCTTAAAGTTAAATTAAGATTTAATAATTTGAAATTAATTAAATTAATAAGGTAATTAAGGAGTAATTAGTTAATTTAATTAATTGATTGATTAGGGATTAATAAATAATTGATTAAGGGTTAATCAATTTCTAATTAAGATCATTAATTAGATTATTAATTAATGATTAAAGATTTATTAATTAAGCAATTAACTTATAATCATGATTAATTAATTAAATAATTAAGGATTAATTAAGTTACAATTAACACTTAATTAATTAAATAATTAGAGTTTAATTAATGGATAATTAGAGATAAATTAATTTGTAATTAACAATGGTTAATCTAAGTTAATTACTTAATGGAAGTAATTAAAGAATGGTTAATGAAGGTCATTATCTTGAGATTATTTAATAATTAATTAATGTGATTAATTTTAATAATTAATTAGATTAATTAATTAAATAATAATCATTTGTCAAATGTTTAAGTGTAATTACTTAATGGAAGAAATTAATTACTTAATGTAATAAATTTAGTTTAATGTGATTGTTAAATTGATTAATAAAGTTTAATTAATTTTAAACACTAAATGATTCGATGATAATTACTTAATGTAATTTATGGAATGGGATTACTTAGTGAAGTAATTAATTGGTAATTACATGATGTAATTAATTGAAGATGATTCAAGAATGGATGTAATTTGGATTAAATTACTTTGTGATTAATCAAAGGATTAATTAAGAAATTAATTAAGGAGTAATTAATTTATTTTAATGAAGAAATTAAGGTTAGTTTATTACTGAATGTGATTAATCTGGAATGATTAATAATTAAGATTAATTACTTATTGTAATTAACTTAAATAAAGTAACCAATTAAAATGTAATTAGGGATCATTAATTAATATAATTAATGATGTAATTAAAGTGGTTTAATTAAGATTGATCAATAAATGATAAGTGATTAATGGTAATTAATTAATGTAATTAATTATAGTTAATTAATTAAATGAAGTAATTAAAGGTTAATTATTGTTTTTGGGTAAGGATAATTAATTTGTGAAATTAATTACATGAATGTAATTAAAGGATAATTAATCAAGGGCGATTAATTAAGGTGATTAATTTGAATGCTTAATTAATTGATTTATAATTAATTAATGGTTAGATAAGCAAAATTTATAAATGATGAAGTAGTTAATTTAATTTATTTTAAATTAATTAAAGTTGAAGTAATTAATTTAATTCACTTTAAATTAATTAGAGATGGAGGTAATTAATTTAATTCATTTTAAATTAATTATAGATGATGTAATTAAGTAAATCTTTGCTTATGTATGAATGAATGATATTGATTGCCTTGAATGCTTTGTGATCTCAGAAATGAGATAACTAATGCTGTGTGGTATGAATGCTTTGGTTGCATTGTGATGATAATATGGATTATCTATTTTGGTGATAGTATGGATTATCTGTTTATAATGATAATGTGGATTACCTGTTTATTATGATAATGTTGATTATCTATTATGATTTGTTAGTTATCTATCTATGTGTATATAGATAATGGAATTGTTTTAAACCTTAAAACAACTTGGCATTAAAAGACACGTTTTGGATTTCGATGAGACCGGGATCGGGTTTCCATATTTGGATATCCGAAAGCCACATCGATCCAAATTAACGATAAGTCGCGAATCTCAAGTGAAGATGAAGATTCAGAGTGCAAGGGTTATCTTCGTTAACTCTGAGGGTGATTCCAAAATGATGTAACGAGATAATGCCTTCAGTTTTGTTCGAACCCGGAACGAACTTGTATGGATTGAATGCTTTCAGAACATCGTCAGGTGGACGATGAACATTCTAAGTGATGTGTTCTATAAAAGTAATCGTAGCCTCAAGCCTCATCAATCGGGAATGGCTAAAACAGGGGAGATGCAGCAAGGTTAAGTGGGTCATGCCCAAGTAGGACGAGATTTTCCCCTGTCTAGAGGTCCCTTTTACTTTGGCTATGTGGGCAGTTTTTGAGCTCCAACTGCTGGGGTTGTCTTGTTCGGGACTGTCCAGTAAGGGATGGTTCCGGCCTTGTGTTGCAGGGGATTGGGAATGATCCTCGGTACGTTGATCTAGGCCACATACTGTGACGGGCGGTACCCCGGTAGCCCTGCCATTGTATGGAATCCAAAATCCAATAAGTGACCTTGGTTTTGATTGTATTATCCACTTTTGTGGCTAGTAGCTGGAACTTAATCATGTTACAATTTTGGCTATTTCATATTTACTTGAAAACCATAAACCTATTATAATATCACTGGATTTCCTATCAAATGTTTTGGTTAGCGTAAGGTAAAAACTTTTCCATGTTTATGTGTGGAAAGTCTTACGTGATACCTTTCTTTTCAAAAGGTTTTTGAAAGTTAAGCAATCTTAACCTGTTACTCACACCAGACCCATGTCTGACCTGGAGTTTATCTTCTATTTTCTTAAACTCTTGGGTACTCAAGTTTTTACGAGTAGCCAAGGGATTCAGGTTAGCTTTGAAAAATTGTGGAGGAGCAAAGCAGCAGGAGGCTTATGCGTGTAGATATATAGTTTTCCGCTGTGCTGGTTTCTCTGAGTAGTTTCATTGTATTGTATTAAGTTGTATAACTAGACCGATATTTATAACTGTCTAGTATGTGGTATAAAATCCATGTAACTCTGATAATGGTTGTAAACTATGTAATATTTATGTTATTAATTTATTTATTCCGCTGTTAAGATTCTGTGTTGTTTCTTCTTTCTCTTCTTTCTTTCCTCTTTTCTATCCCTTTCTTTCTTAAAGATGATGCGATTTTCTATGGTGAGAAAGTCGGGTCATCTCATTTTGGTATCAGAGCATTAGGTTGAGTGAATACCTAAGGTCTGGAGTGATGTCTATCTTGAGAGAGCGTATTTTTAATTTGAATATATATGTGTGTGTGTGTGTGTGTGTGTGTGTGTGTATATATATATATTTCTACCTATTTGTTGGGTTCGGGTTTTCCAATATAAGTTATAAAGGTAGATTGGGTAGTGGTGTGTGTAACACGACTACCATTGATTGGAGTTTGAATGTTTGATGTTGGAAGTGTATTTGTCGAGACTGTAGACCTAATACCGTCTCGAGTGAGTTTTGCAGTGTTGTAAGGATTTCATCAATCTCTGAAGGAAACCTGTTAAGGTTCGGAGTCTATTTTTGAAGTTGGATGAGTAGAGTTTGGATCTGTCGGTTTGGCAGAAGTGAGTGATGGCATCTTGATACCTCAGGAAGTAGTAGCTGCGTGATGAGATGCGGTGACTATGGATGTTGCTGAAGATATTTCTTTGGAACAAGTTTAAGGAAGTAGGTATGCATCGGTGTTGCGGCTGTGTTCAACATGGTGTTTCTGTTTGATTTGAGGTCTGAGTTTCTCAAAGTGCTTTGGATTAGGAAATCTTTGGCATCTGTGTCAGCAGTGCAGCTCGGAGTGTTATGTGCCGACAGGAGATCTTCTGGCTTAGTAGTTTTTCTGAAGGAGGAGTTCAGAAGAAGCAGAGTAGATCCTTTTCTTCGATGGATTTGCTAGATAAGTGTAAGCTGTTCTATTTGGTAAAGGGAGAACAGTTTTCCATGGATATGGTCTGGATTGAATCGCAAAAGTGACCTGTGATTAATTATGTGTTCTCTTGGGTTATCAAAGTTTTTCCGAATGTCTTCAGAGAAGTCAGAGGTTTGTTCACATCTGGAGATTGAGTTTCCTTATCGACTGGCATTCCAAGAGTGCTACCAGTGGTTCAGCTTAGTGAAAGAATGATTCCAAGAGATTGGGTTGGTGTAGCAGCTCAGGGTTTTGGAGGAACTTCTGAGTTTTCTTATGGATCTGATGAACCATATTTCTGGGATGTGTTGTCCAGTTTGTGCTCGTGTTCCTCATCAGCATTTTCTTCTACTTCGAATCAGAGTTGTGCAGCGGAAGCAGTTTGGGAGTGTTCTGTTTTTCTTTTCCGGACAGGAGAAGTGAGTTTAGTCTTCTGATGTTTGAGGAGTAGAGTTTGTGTTCTTGGGTCTTGGTTGATCTTGAGGAGATCATTTTGTTGAGTTGATTGGTTTTGATTATTTCTAGAGGCATCAGCGAAGGTTGAGCTGATCTGTAAGAATGTAGGCGGCCCAGGATAGTCAGAAGTTTTTTTTGTGGATAAGAGATGAAGGAATTTGGATTCTGGAGACGAAGATTAGATTTTGGATAAGTTTTCTCCGATCAAAAGGGAGCTATAAGATTGGGTAAGGCTGGGAAGCTAGCTCTGAAGTATTTTGGATCTTTTCCGTGTTCTTGTGAGAATAGGTGATTGATCTACAGGATTGAATTGCTAGTTTGGATAACTGGGATTCGATGTGTTTCACGTATCTTTAAGGGAATACGTGTATGATCTATCTCTGGTTTTTGAGCTAGTAGTTCGGGAGTTTTGGTTGTTGAGTCAGACTCGTCTGTAGCCTGATATCCTGTCGGGTTTTGCAGATATGGACGACTAGGAACTCTGTAGCTTAGTAGTATTAATTGTTTGGATTCTGTAGAGCGAGTATACTGGTATTTACACTTGGGGAAACTCGAAGAAATTTTATCCATAATTTTGCCTGGATAATTAAATTTGTTTGATTGGATGAGTTGGTTGTTATGGTTGTTAGCATTTATTTGATATATGCTTATGTTTTAAAATTAAATCTTTAATGACATTATTAAATTACCTTTGTTTTAAATTTCCGGGACGAAATTCTTTTAAGGGGGAAGGATTGTAATATCCAGGAATTTTTGACAATATTAATTTAATAATCTATATTAAAAATTAAATTGATATTGATAATTTTGTTAATAATAATTCAAATTGATTTGATAATTCTCCTTTAATAAATATTTAATTGGTAGAATTTATCTTTTAAAGTTAATAAATTGGTTTCTATTTATAATATAAATATATGGTTTATATTGTAAATAGATTAGCTTTGTTTCAAAAGTTAATAAATAAAGCATATTTTCTAATTCTAATATTTTTAGTAATTTGGAAATTTGTTTTTATTTAATATAAAGCTTTTCAAAGTTATTAAATAAATAATCTTGGTTTAAATTTAATAAATGAATCTTGATTTCAGATTCTAATGTATATATTAACAATTTGGAAATTTTGATTTAATTTAATATTAAGTTTTCCAAAGCTATTTAATAATTAACTATATAATTTTAAATTGTTAAGAAAGACGTTTGAAATGATTTTAGCTTAAGTTTTAAATTTAAATGAATTAACAAAAATAGTTGTTTTGGTTTTTTTAAATATAGCTTAAATAAAATAAGTAATTTATTTATAAGAATATAATTTCTTTTATAATTATTTTAATTTATTAATGAGTCATTTCTAAAAATAATATTAATAATATATTGTTTTACAATTGGATTCTGAATAAAAATAGCATGTGTTATTTCAAATTTAATTTGTATATATAACTTGGTTTTTAAATATTAGATTTTTGAATTTGATTTAAAATTTGAATATAAATCCAAAGTATAGATTTTTAATTGTTTTGATTTTTGTATGCATAAGCTTTTATTTATAAGCATAATTTGTTTTTATTTCTTTTAAAAAAATTCTATACATATAGAATATTAATTAACTAATCAATTAGGCATAGTTTATATATTAACATGTAAATTAAATACAAATTACTTTACAAAGACAAGTGTTGTTTTCTTAAGCCTCTTATAACGAATGTTAAAAGATAAACCTTTCAAATGTGACAAATGTTGGAATTTATACAAGTGTCATTTTCAATTTAGTATTTTCTTTCATTTTTATTAAATTATATTTTCATCTTATAAAAAGGCCTCTTCTCTTCAATCTCTTTTTCTTTTTCAAAATCAAAGTTAAGAAATTTAAAAGCTTGAACTATAAACAAATCTGAGCATAACCTAAACCACTTCCAAAACCAGTTTACAAATGCAAATCAAAACTCCTCATTTATCCAATCTGAAATCATTGCTCAAAATAAATCAAAGTCAGATCAAAATCCTGTAAAACACTCTTCAAACAAAACCAAATCCACAATCATGCTCAAATAAATCAATAATTCTCTTCACTTCAAAAAGTAAATCTGCACATTTTCAAACCCTGCACCTGCTATTTTCAAACAAAAAAAAAGCATCTGCATCTTTCATTTTTTCTGCAATCTGCAAGCATGCAATGTAGTTTTAAAGTATTAGAAGCAATTCAGCTTTTAAAGAGTTCAAAGTATCAAAAAGGGCTGTTTTCAAAATCTGGAGCATTTCAGTTAAAAGAATTCAAAAGCTTTCAAATATTTGAAGCTCTGTTCTGCATCTCGAAAAGCATAGGTGAGTAACTTTTTAAAATTTAAAAAAAAATTGGTTGCATGCTAGTATACTGAAATGAATGAGTATTGCTTGTGTTTATAAGTAAATGTTTGATGTGAAAATGTTTTTTTTTGTGTGCATGCTGTTTTAATTGCCCTGTTCTGTTTGATTTCCAAGCACTAATTTTTATTTAAATCCTTATCTTTTGATTAGTTTACGATAGAATGCGATTTATAAATTAAAGTTTTGATTTATCTTAGGTTAATATTTAAAGATTTTAAGTAAGTTGAAATATAAGCTTGTTGTCTCTGGAAACATAAGAATATCAGTGCATGTTAGATGAAATCAAAAATTCAAACTGTGTAAATTATAAATCCAGTATTATAAATCGAACACAGCTACTAAAATATGATTTTTAATACAAGAATCAGGACTTTTAGAAATTTAATGAGGGTGTAGTTTGAGTTTTGACTGGAGATGGAAATTTTTGATTTCCTGGTAATCTACTTGAAGGAGGAGGTCGGGTTTCTTCTTGGTAATAGAGGAGTGTTAGGAGATGCTAGGAAAAATATAGGATGATGTTGAATTTCGTTGAGAAGGTTGCAGTAGTGAGAAATTTCCTGAAACCCTATTTTTTAACTAGGAATGATGAAGCGATCACCGCGGTTCATCGAGTTGATTGAGTCCAACTAGCTTTTGGGTGATGGATGTTTGGAAGTAGAAGAAGGTTTGGCCGGAGTGTCAACAACTCCGATGGTCGGGATTGTGCCGGCGAAGCATTTCCGGGTTTTGGGTTCGAGTAGCTTTGTTGTTCTAGGTTTAGATTGAAACTCGAATTCAAATTCGAGTTGGGTTGGAGTTAATCTGTTGATCGCGTTGGGTTGATGGAGTGTTTTTGGATGTGGGACGGCTATCTCTAATGATCGGAGGTGACTGGGGGTGACGTGCATGTGCACGGCCCTATTATTTTTGAAGTTTGGTGGTGATGTTTTGACTCGAGTAATTTTGGGTTGGACTCGAAGTTGTGGGGTGGTTTACTTAGAGAAGATGGGTTGTAGACTCGAAGCATATAGGATGTGTCTCGGGTTAGTTAATATAACAGGTTTCAACAGAAACCTAATGTTCAGTTTTTTTAAATTTTAAAATAAAATTTAAAAAGCTGAGTTTAAAATGAAAGTAAGTATTAATTTTTTTTTAAATCTAGTTCAACAATCTGGAGTTTTTAAGTTTAAAATCTCAGTTTTCAAATAAGATTAAGTTTTTAAATTTGAATTGATTTAACTACTTTAAAAAAAATCAAGTTTTAAATTGTAAGTAGGTTTTTAAATCTAAATATTTGTCTGGAATCAAAATTTAATATGCATTTAAATTATGAAACAATTTTTATTTTCAAACGATTTGAATATTAAAGTGAATTTTTAAGTATGGTTTGAATTTAAACATAAATTTGGTTTTAAATTTCTTTTGATCTTCTTTATGAAATGAATATTACTTTAACATGTGAATTAAAGGTTTTGAATTGTCTTTAAACTTTGTTTAAAGTCAGTTTGTATTTATTTTTAAATCTTAAATTTAAATGAAATTTGAAGAAAAGTTTAAAGTAAATTGATTTCAAATGGATTTGTTAATGACAAATCAGTCATAATCAATAAATGTTTTTATCTTAAAGTTAAATTAAGATTTAATAATTTGAAATTAATTAAATTAATAAGGTAATTAAGGAGTAATTAGTTAATTTAATTAATTAATTGATTAGGGATCAATAAATAATTGATTAAGGGTTAATCAATTTGTAATTAAGATCATTAATTAGATTATTAATTAATGATTAAAGATTTATTAATTAAGAAATTAACTTATAATCATGGTTAATTAATTAAATAATTAAGGATTAATTAAGTTACAATTAACACTTAATTAATTAAATAATTAGAGTTTAATTAATGGATAATTAGAGATAAATTAATTTGTAATTAACAATGGTTAATCTAAGTTAATTACTTAATGGAAGTAATTAAAGAATGATTAATGAAGGTCATTAACTTGAGATTATTTAATAATTAATTAATGTGATTAATTTTAATAATTAATTAGATTAATTAATTAAATAATAATCATTTGTGAAATATTTAAGTGTAATTACTTAATGGAAGAAATTTATTACTTAATGTAATAAATTTAGTTTAATGTGATTGTTAAATTGATTAATAAAGTTTAATTAATTTTAAACATTGAATGATTCGATGATAATTACTTAATGTAATTTATGGAATGGGATTACTTAGTGAAGTAATTAATTGGTAATTACATGATGTAATTAATTGAAGATGATTCAAGAATGGAAGTAATTTGGATTAAATTACTTTGTGATTAATCAAAGGATTAATTAAGAAATTAATTAAGGAGTAATTAATTTATTTTAATGAAGAAATTAAGGTTAGTTAATTACCGAATGTGATTAATCTGGAATGATTAATAATTAAGATTAATTACTTATTGTAATTAATTTAAATAAAGTAACTAATTAAAATGCAATTAGGGATCATTAATTAATATAATTAATGATGTAATTAAAGTGGTTTAATTAAGATTAATCAATAAATGATAAGTGATTAAAGGTAATTAATTAATGTAATTAACTATAGTTAATTAATTAAATGAAGTAATTAAGGTTAATTATTGTTTTTGGGTAAGGATAATTAATTTGTGAAATTAATTACATGAATGTAATTAAAGGATAATTAATCAAGGGCGATTAATTTGAATGCTTAACTAATTGATTTGTAATTAATTAATGGTTAGATAAGCAAGATTTATAAATGATGAAGTAATTAATTTAACTTATTTTAAATTAATTAAAGGTGAAGTAATTAATTTAATTCACTTTAAATTAATTAGAGATTGAGGTAATTAATTTTATTCATTTTAAATTAATTATAGATGATATGATTACGTAAAACTTTGCTTATGTATGAATGAATGATATTGATTGCCTTGAATGCTTTGTGATCTCAGAAATGAGATAACTAATGCTGTGTGGTATGAATGCTTTGGTTGCATTGTGATGATAATATGGATTATCTATTTTGGTGATAGTATGGATTATCTGTTAATAATGATAATTTGGATTACCTGTTTATTATGATAATGTTGATTATTTATTGTGATTTGTGAGTTATCTATCTGTGTGTATATAGATAATTGAATTGTTTTAAATCTTAAAACAACTTGGCCTTAAAAGACACGTTTTGGATTTCAATGAGACCGGGATCGGGTTTCCATATTTGGATATTCGAAAACCACATCGATCCAAATTAACGATAGGTCGTGAATCTCAAGTGAAGATGAAGATTCAGAGTGCAAGGGTTATCGTTGTTAACTTTGAGGGTGATTCCAAAATGAGTGTAACGAGATAATGCCTTCAGTTTCGTTCGAACCTGGAACGAAGTTGTATGGATTGAATGCTTTCAGAACATCGTCAAGTGGACGATGAGCATTCTAAGTGATGTGTTCTATAAAGGTAATCGTAGCCTCAAGCCTCATCAACCGGGAATGGCTAAAACAAGGGAGGTGCATCAAGGTTAAGTGGGTCATGCCCAAGTAGGACGAGATTTTCCCCTGTCTAGAGGTCCCTTTTATTTCGGCTGTGTGGGCAGTTGTTGAGCTCCAACTGCTGGGGTTGTCTTGTTCAGGACTGTCCAGTAATGGATGGTTTCGACCTTGTGTTGTAGGGAATTGGGAGTGATCCCCGGTACGTTGATCTAGACCACGTACTGTGACGGGCAGTACCCCGGTAGCCCTGCCATTGTATGGAATCTAAAATCCAATAAGTGCCCTCGGTTTTGATTGTATTACCCACTTTTGTGGCTGGTAGCTGGAATTTAATCATGTAACAATTTCGCCTATTTCTTATTTATTTGAAAACCCTAGACATATTATAATATCACTGGATTTCCTAACAAATGTTTTGGTTAGCGTAAGGTAAAAACTTTTCCATGTTTATGTGTGGGAAAGTCTTATGTGATACCTTTCTTTTCAAAAGGTTTTTGAAAGTTAAGCAACCTTAACCCGTTACTCACACCAGAGCCATGTCTGACCTGGAGTTTATCTTCTGTTTTCTTAAACTCCTAGGTACTCAAATTTTTACGAGTAGCCAAGGGATTCAAGTTAGCTTTGACGAATTATGGAAGAGCAAGGGAGCAGGAGGCTTCTGCGTGTAGATATATAGTTTTCCACTGTGTTGGTTTCTCTGAGTAGTTTCATTGTATTGTATTGAGTTGTATAACTAGACAGGTGTTTATAACTGTCTAGTATGTGGTATAAAATCTGTGTAACTCTGATAATGGTTGTAAACTATGTAATATTTATGTTATTAATTTATTCATTCCGCTGTTAAGATTCTGTGTTGTTTCTTCTTTCTCTTCTTTCTTTTCTCTTTTCTATCCCTTTCTTTCTTAAAGTTGATGTGATTTTCTGTGGTGAGAAAGTCGGGTCGTCTCAAATAGTTAGAGAATCAAGTTAAGGCTATGGGGATTCAAATCAACAACTTAAGTCTCAACTCTCTTTTTTCAAAACAAGGCGAATAATAATATCTATCTCGTTCATACATTTAAAATTTTGATTTTTGATGTATTCCATATTTTTTGATGATGATATAATTGATTTTACCATTGTTTGCATGAATGGTGATTTATTGAAATTTTCATAAAATTTTTATGATCGGTTTCAAAGGAAAAACCATAGTTACTGACCTCCAAATAACTAGATTTTTGGATATGTTGTGCCATACCTAATTTTGGAGATGTGTTTTTAATTTTATAATCTTCAGAATTAATAGGAATATTTATGAATTTTCTAATGTGAAAACACCATTATTTTGGGTTTTAATTATTAAAAACAATAAAAAAATGAATTTTTCCCTGAAATTTTATGTAGAAAAGAAAGTGCTATTTCATATTTTTGGTGAATTTTTAGGATTTTTCCAAGTGTTTTGGATTTTTTATGAATATTCTAAGCTAGAAAGGCTTAATAATTATATTAAAATATTAATATAATTTAATGGTTTGAAAATAATTTTGGAAATTACAAAATCTGATTATAGCGGTTTTTCTACAAAGAAATTGATAATGTATATCTCTATCCAATTGGAATTTGAAAAACAATTCAAGTTGCTAAAAAGAATGTAGTTTATTTAGCAAAATAATAGTTTTTACGTTAATAACGAGTCTACCACTATACCCCTTCGTCGCTTTTGCTTTCGTATTGCTATAGTACCTAATTGCTTTCATATTGCTACAGTAGCCATTTCCTTTCGAATTGTTGCAGTACCATTTAGCTTTCGAAGCCATGCTACACTACCATTGCTTTTGAAATCGTGCTACTATATCAATACTTTCGTAGGCATGCTATAGTACCTTTTATCTTTCAAAGCCATGCTACAGCACCACTGCTTTTAAAGCCATTCTATAGTACCAATACTTTCGTAGCTATGCTATAGTACCTTTAGCTTTCGAATCCATGCTATTGTACCACTGCTTTCGAAGTCATGCTACAGTACCAATGCTTTCGTAGCCATGCTTTCGATATTTGGAGGCTAAAAGCTAAGTGCTACAAATGCTGCAGTTATGTATAGTATTAACTTCTGATGACAAAATATGGTAATGATAACGGTATCCATAATATCAGAAGCAAATGAATATAAACAAAATCACATATTTCAAAAACAAAACTTTACTGATTACATTTTAAAACAATAATTCATATCCATGTTACATAATCCCTTAACGTTTCCAGGGCAATGATTAAATATATCATTACAAAAATATGTCAAGAGCGACATATAATGATGCATCCTTGGTTGATCAAAGTAATACAGTCATACCTTACTTATATACACAGAGGAATAAAAAAAATGAAACTGCAAATCCTAACTAGCTATCCGTCAGCCATCTGCTCGTCTTCGGATGCATTATTCACCAAAAGACTAAAACATGAAAATCTCAACCCATAGCCTACTTAAATCAATTTTGAGTACCCCGAGGGTTTAAGGGAAAACAAAAGCGTCGAGCCAGATAAAAAGCCTGGTGTGAATAATTTGGTTGCATCTCTATTTACTGATATTAAGTGAGACCACACCGCTTAGTGAAACGAGTTTCCCCTCACTAATATCCTCTTCAAATCATATATTTTGCAAATCCTTTTGTTAGCGCCAAAATTGGTCACTAACACCCAAATCCAAGTGAAAGTACCAAACAACAATCACAGTTCACGGGTAGGATGTATGTAGAGGACATTTAATATGAAGAATAACAGAAATTAAAATGAAAGCGGTAAAGACACGGAATTTATAGTGGTTCGGCTAACTCTGGCCTATGTCCACTCCAATAATTTCTTTTTTATTGCTGTAACAATCGATTACAGTTACAAAGTGATAGGCTAGCCTTAGCCTTAGAAAATAGAAAGTCCGAAAGCAGAGGAGAAGAAGAAGAAGATAAAAATGAAGTCCCTTTTTCTAAAGCTCTACGTTCTCTATTTATAGACACGTCCAGGTAGATGTTGGGCTCTCTGAATGATTCCGGCCCACCAAGGCCATATGCCGAACCGTGCTTCCCATTGTAACCGAACTACTCGTGCCGAACAACAACCATGGCCGTACCATCCTTTGCTAAACCCTCAGGCCAACCTACCTCCTAATGCCGAGCCAACCTCCTAATACCGAACCAGGACCTTATGCCGAGCGGCATCTGCCATCCTCCTTCTTATGCCGAGCCAACATCGGATGCCGAACCATCCAAAGGCCGAGCCACTAATGAGTGCCGAACTACCCCGATGCCGAACGATGTCTGATGCCGAACGATACATCTAATGCCGATCGATCCCTGATGCCGAACGATCCAACGTGCCGAGCGACCTCGTATGCCGAACACAAGCAAATGCCGAATATACTTAACATGCCGATCATACGATACCGGACCTATCTTCATGTCGAACATAGTTAGCATGCCGAGCATAATTAAGTGCCGAGCACACATAAATGCCGGACATATACAAATGCCGAACATACTCTCCTTGCCCAATTTCATAACTGGTCTTCTGCCTAATCAATTTATGCCGAATGATTGCCAATGCCGAACCATATTTCCTAGACCCAAACCATAGTTGATTCATCTTTATCCAATCATATTTCCATCTCCTAAGCACGTTGCGTCATCCATCCATCCAGTCGACTGAATCCATCGTACACCAGCCTTGGCGAACGTGCAACCGATTATGTTAATCCCGCATGCCCATGGCCTGGTAAAAAGGCGGGTTAACACTTGCCCCCCAAAACATGCCTTGCTATTGGAAGGTGTGTTTTGAATAGCCTCAAATCTGATATCCAAAGTCCACATCCTTTTTGTAACCATATCATCAAATCCACGACCTCTCTGGGCTTAATCTTGATTTTGTAGACCTTGCCGGGTCGTGTTATCCTGTTCCAGCCTTGACTTTTCCATCACGGTCTTGTATGTTCTCCGGCCTCGACTCTCCGGTCAAAGACTTTGATGTTCACCGGCCTCAGCAAACCGGCTAAGGATTTTGATATTCTCTGGCCTCGACTCTCTGGTCAAGGACTTTTTATATTCTCCGGCCTCGACTCTCCGGTCAAGGACTTTTTATATTCTCCGGCCTCGACTCTCCGGTCAAGGACTTTTTATATTCTCTGGCCTCGACTCTCCAGTCAAGGACTTTTTATATTCTCCGGCCTCGACTCTCCTGTCAAGGACTTTTTATATTCTGCCCGAGTCCATTTCTTCGCTCTTCGGCGAAGGGACTCGTAACTTGTGACCATTGCCCCGTCTCTCCGGTCGGGGCAGTAATTATAAAACCTGAACTGTTTATTACATTGATCCAAAACCAAATATAAAACCAGAAATCCGTA
The DNA here is from genome assembly GCA_030765085.1 of Allium cepa. Lineage (NCBI taxonomy): Eukaryota > Viridiplantae > Streptophyta > Magnoliopsida > Asparagales > Amaryllidaceae > Allium > Allium cepa. The sequence continues at coordinate 182,083,436 of CM060929.1, read as the reverse complement.
TCAAAAATCAAACATCCAAACCAGAATGGGAAACCAATAAAAAACCAACCAAATCGGGAGTTCAATCCAAACTCCAAAACCATACCAAAGAAAAGTAAATGTCTGAAATACGAAAGAGAGAACAAATCCGTATCAAAAAATCAAACATCCAAACCAGAATTGGAAACCAATAAAAAACCATCCAAATCGGGAGTTCAATCCAAACTCCAAAACCATACCAAAGAAAAGTAAATGTCCGAAATACGAAAGAGAGAACCAAAGCTTGCAGAAAACTAGAAAGAAAGCAGAATTTCATAGACTCAAGTAGTACGGTTTTCAGTTATCTCAGAGCACGCCCAGGGACCGTCCTCAATCCCGTACATGTGTAAGTGACCTAGCCGTATTACTTTGAGTTATATTACTTATTCAAAACCATGAACCTATTTAGTTGATAGTAAACCGGCGTTGACCAGACCCAACGCCGCCATTGCTAGAGGTAGGTGGTGGCTGCTCTTGCTCCCCTGCCGTATTTCAATTCCTGATATATTGCTGTAGGTGACCATTCCTTACATGCTCCTCAATGATATCCCTCAAATGCCTACAGTCGTTTGTGTTGTGCCCATCCAGCTCATGGAATAGGCAATGCTTTCCCGATGTCCGTTCGTATTCTGAAGGCTCTCTCTTTGCTGGCCTTCGGTATTGGAGCCGCCCTCGAGTGTCCAAGTAAATCCTTTCTAGAGTCTCAGTTAAATCTGTGTAAGAAGAAAACTTTGACTCCCTCCGAGGTTTCTTCGAAGTGCCACCATTTCCATTCGTTTTCCTTTTTCCATTATCATCTTTACTTAGATCCTCCTTGGATGGACCTCCACCCCTCACTGCATAAGCTTCAGCCTCTCTCCCTACTCTCTCAGCCTGCGCATCCTCCTGTCTCAAGAACCTTTCCGCCTCATGATAGAACTCCCCGAGATCCCTCAGTGGGTCCCGTTCCTATGATATTTTGAAATCCGAGTTATCCGCGATTCCCGAGATGGCTGCCATCAAAACCATTGACGGATCGGGTTGATCCACTGAGGCTACCGCTGCGTTGAATCTGGTTAAGAAGTCCCTGAGCGATTCCCCTTTCCATTGTTTCATAGATGTCAGAGTCATCACGTTCTTGGGTCTAACTATGTGGACCCGAAACTGTCTCATAAACCTCTCAATTAGCTCTTTCTATGTGCCGATAGAACCATTCTCCAGCTGTCTAAACCACATAGCTGCGATATCTGTCAAATACAATGGGAAGCATCGAGCCATGACCTCATCCGATGCCCCCAGTACCTCCATATGCCTTATGTATTTCGTCAGATGAACCGTTGGATCCACCTTCCCATTATACATTTCCAAATTTGGTAGCTTAAATTCAGGTGGGTTCCTAGTTTGCCTGATAGTAGGAGTAAAGGGACTCCTATTTACATCCTCCAAGTCTCTATTTACCAATCCACCTCTCATAGCCCGTCTAACCATCTCCGCTAATCTGTCGTTGCCCCCAAGATGTAATCCTTGTCCATCGCCCCTGGTTTGCCCCCCGAGTTTATGAGGGAATTCTGGCACATACTCCTCATCTCGCACTCCTGTACTCCTGTTGGTGTCGGGTTGCATAACATCGTCTGGTATCCCTCCATGGGTTGGTCCAACATTTCCTGGTGGTATGCCCCTAAGTCTAGATCCATCTGGATTGATAGCTGTTTGCTGATTGGGGGTTGCCCCCTGCCGAGCTATTCCCTCTGCTTGTTGGTTGAGTGCTTCTGATCCAGCTCCACGGATCTGAGCTCCTGCATTTTCTGTTTGTGCAAATTGTCTGAGAAGAGTCTGCATTATCTCCTCTTGTCTTTTCATCATCGCCTCCATTTCCTCTCTAGTGATGTAAATGGATGCTCCACCTGCTCCATCTCCAGAGGAAGCCTCTTGACTTCCCTCCTGATTGCTCCTTTCCATTACTTGCTTCCTTACTGATGGTCTAGCCATTGCCCTTTTAAATCCAAGTTTCTAACTCCAAAATTCCTGAGTTCAACTCTCAGTGAAAGCACCAAAATGTTAGCGCCAAAATTGGTCACTAACACCCAAATCCAAGTGAAAGTACCAAACAACAATCACAGTTCACGGGTAGGATGTATGTAGAGGACATTTAATATGAAGAATAACAGAAATTAAAATGAAAGCGGTAAAGGCACGGAATTTATAGTGGTTCAGCTAACTCTGGCCTACGTCCACTCTAATAATTTCTTTTTTATTGCTGTAACAATCGATTACAGTTACAAAGTGATAGGCTAGCCTTAGCCTTAGAAAACAGAAAGTCCGAAAGCAGAGGAGAAGAAGAAGATAAAAATGAAGTCCCTTTTTCTGAAGCTCCACGTGCTCTATTTATAGACACGTCCAGGTAGATGTTGGGCTCTCTGAATGATTCCGGCCCACCAAGGCCATATGCCGAACCGTGCTTCCCATTGTAACCGAACTACTCGTGCCGAACAACAACCATGGCCATACCATCCTTTGCTAAACCCTTAGGCCGACCTACCTCCTAATGCCGAGCCAACCTCCTAATACCGAACCAGGACCTTATGCCGTGCGGCATCTGCCGTCCTCCTCCTTATGCCGAGCCAACATCAGATGCCGAACCATCCAAAGGCCGAGCCACTAATGAGTGCCGAACTACCCCGATGCCGAACGATGTCTGATGCCGAACGATACATCTAATGCCGATCGATCCCTGATGCCGAATGATCCAACGTGCCGAGCGACCTCGTATGCCGAACACAAGCAAATGCCGAATATACTTAACATGCCGATCATACATAAATACCAGACCTATCTTCATGTCGAACATAGTTAGCATGCCGAGCATAATTAAGTGCCGAGCACGCATAAATGCCGGACATATACAAATGCCGAACATACTCTCCTTGCCCAATTTCATAACTGGTCTTCTGCCCAATCAATTTATGCCGAATGATTGCCAATGCCGAACCATATTTCCTAGACCCAAACCATAGTTGATTCATCTTTATCCAATCATATTTCCATCTCCTAAGCACGTTGCGTCATCCATCCATCCAGTCGACTGAATCCATCGTACACCAGCCTTGGCGAACGTGCAACCGATTATGTTAATCCCGCATGCCCATGGCCTGGTAAAAAGGCGGGTTAACACCTTTCTTGCAACCAAATTGGTTAATCAAACCGATTATATAAAAATAACAATATCCTTTATGATAATAAATGGACTTTCTGTCCATAAAACATGTAATATGTGAACTATCTTCCTACACATAATAGCAAGGTCTGTTATGCTATAAATGGACTATCTGTCCATACAACTGGGCTGATTTCCCCCAAACTAGACTAACTGTTCGAAATCTAGGCTGAGTGCCTGCAAAACGGACTAACTGTCAGAATTATTTTCTTAGGGTTAACTACCCTTCAATTTTTCCTTGAAAAACATTTCAAAATGATTTAATCCTTCAAATCATATGCATGTACAAGGAAAATATATCTTTAGCTTTACTCTATGCCCTTTTGCCACGTTATATATACTTAACTCCAAATAATGTTTATGAGATTTAATAAGGATTAACTGTCCTTCCAAAACAAGTCAAAATCCTTTTGATAAACCCTTTGAGAAAACATTGACTTGAGGATTAATCTTTTTTGATACATAAAATAGATTGTCACGGCCCAAATTTTAGCGTTCGAAAATTGACACCAGTGTTTGTACACGAATGCCGCAGATTCAATCGTTGAAATCCGACTCGTGCCGAAGTTTATAACACATTAAGTACAACAACACAGCGAAAGAATGAATAATATCATCGATATACAAAGGATACAATATCTGATACAATAATGGCACGATTTAGATATCGATACGAATATCAAAGACAAGGTACAGCAGCGGAAAGAGATAACATAAACTTGAATCCAAAGAAGGAACTCCAATATTAGCAATCTCCATCTCCAAAGCACCAATCCAGAAATAGCTCGAACTTCCTATCATATTGTACTAAGAAAGGTCGGTCCGGAATGCTGAAGAGAAGCATAAAGCGATAGCCGAAAACCAACGGCTGAATGCTACCAAATCTACTCCTACTATTTGATTATCTAAAAAGCCCAACTCTAGACTTCCCGTGTGGAAAATTGTGGGGCCCCAGAGTTTAGGAAGGGAACAATAAACTCCGGGTCAGTCATGAGGCTGGTACGAGCAAACAAAAACAGTTTATCTTTAAAACAAACAACAAAAGAATTTAAAACATTGAAATCCGCAATGCTTTTTGGAAAATGAAACTGCCACAAGGCCTCCCACCACACACACAATGCAAGCGCACACTTGGAGGAGATTTTTCCTTATGATAGTCAAAAATGCTTGATATGCAAAACCCATTTGATATTATTATTAGTGCATAGTGCAGAAAACCTTTCGAAAGTATAATATTAATCTTAGCCAACATACGTATCATTATAGTATGCCTACTATAGCTACCATGTTAAATGGCAGTTCTACAACTAAAACCGAACAAGGCGCGTATTGGATGATTGGATTTCCAACAAATGGTCAGGCTAAGGAACTTCCTTAATAAATGGAACGCCTCTGGAGGGACACTCCTAAGAACCAAAATGGTTTCCTACCAACACAAGGTCGGGTTGCCACTTCCCGAAAGTAACCCTCAAGATATGCCATCCTCGGTGGTAACCAACCTTTATCCGAGCGCTCGACACCAAAAACCACACAGCAATAAGTATGCAGCAACCACATAGGTAAATATCTGGGCTCCATACCATGATATCACCTTTTATCCAGAATAGATGGACATACCCTAGGGGCGCGACCCCTGCAAATTTGCCGCAAAATTCATGTTTCGGCCAGTTACGGGTTGTGAGGCTCGACGAAGTCTCATCCACAAAGCTACATTTTTCACAAAGCCATGCTTTGATCAACAAATGATCAGCAGCACTTTGCATGCCACATTACCAAATTGGGAATGTATCACTAGTAACCATCAACTACATAACCTCTAAGCTCGTATGTCTCATAGAAGGGTGTTAAGCTAAGAGAATAAATTCTCCACCACCAAACAGAAATGTATTTGATAGAAACCAGCTTTACATCTCAAAGTGTAATGTCAAACACACATCCATACAAATCGGTTCTGGGTTCGAACAGTACCGAAGGCACTTCCAAAGAAGCCATTGCAATCTGGGTATTCACAATCCCGATCGGACTCCCCATCACATATGAGGATCTCTATACCGTAGCTACTCAGTGCAGATTCATTCGATATGTTATCCTATCGTTCTCGTAAATACCCGACCTTCACCACTGGTTTTCAAATGCTATCCATATCGCCGTATCATTATTCAGAATGGGTTATATGACCCAAGGTCCTTTTCCGGCTAAATCGAATAATGAGCACAGTATTTCAAAACATTTGGATAATGGGATCTCAGTTAAGTCACAACTTAAAACCCAAAACCTTTCTTTCAAATGGTTTAAACAAATTACCATTTCCATATCTTTAAACAAAAGATTCACTTCACAAAGTTCACCCATCTTTCAAAAGATTCATTCATAGTTTTTTTAAACAATTTCCCTTTCAAAAATTAACTCATCCAATATTTAAATCAATGATTTAATTCATAACTTTCAAAATCGTTTCTAAAGATTCATTCATAACTTGGAAAACCATTTTCATTTCAGACTTGAAATCCTTTCAACACAAATTAGAAATTCTTTCCTTATATAAAAGCTTTTATTATTTGAAACCAAATAGTTTTCATTCCAGAAAAATCCGATTTCATTTGTACAAGTTAAAGCCCTTTGGGTTAAATTCAAATTCTCAAAACAATACTTTTTACAATGGTTTAAAACCCATATAAACACATTTATAACTTGTATAACCTTTTTAAACCAAAATTCTCAAACGTAGAATTCAATTTCAAATCTTGAATGTAAATCAAATCAAGCTATCAAGTTGTTCAAAATAACTTTTTAAACTCTTTTTCAAAACTTTTCATATCTAACCCAATTCCATTTTCCAAAACCATTTGACTTCAAAATTCAACTTTAAAACCATTTCAAAAATCTGTGGCTTAACAAATTTCCTCGCGCAATCCATATTTATTTGTGTATGGTGTAGTCTAGGGGTTTTACCCAATAGTGCAACAACATCAATCATCACAATCCAAACACAGAAATATTGATAAGCGGTATAATCCTAAAATGCTTATCTTTATTCATAGATACACAGATAACAATATAAATTCATCACAGAGAAATAAATTACATTCAACACGGTTCAAATCAAAATAATTCATATCGCAAACATCACACATCAGGGATATCAATTGATACAAAGCATTCAAAAATAATCATTCATCTACAATTAAGATGGGTTAATCATGTGATTATAATCAATTAATTACATAATTATTTTCATTAATTATCCTTAATTAATCATTAATTATTATTAATTAATAAATTAAATAAATCCTTAATTTTCCTCATTAATTAATTATTCTTTAATTATTAATTTATTAATTCTTAATTATTAATTAATTCCTTAATTGTTAATTAATTAAATCTTAATTATCTTCATTTATTAATTATCCTTTAATTAATTACCTTAATTAATTAATCCTTGATTATAAATTAATTATCTTAAATTAATAAGTAATTAACCTTTAGTTAACCATTAATTAATTATTTAAGTAATTATAAATCATCTATCTTGATTTATCATTAAATTATTATCAAAATCTTTAATTAATTAACCTTATGATTAATCAACATTAACATAAGAAATTAAGGTTAATTAAGAATTAAATATTAATATTTCATCTTAATTTACTTTTAATTACATTATTTATTTAAAATGATTAATTTATAAATAATGCCACATATTAAAATTTTAAACTTAATTACCTTTAAAAATATCTTACTTAAAACTTTTATTTATCCAATAGCTAAATTAAAAACCATTATCTAAAACATGGATTTAAAATGTTTAAAAATTTGAATTTTTTTTAAAGTCAAGAAGACTGTTTTTTATATCAACACCGAGACTCACTCGAGTCCACCCCCGAGTCAACAACCAACTTCCCCGAGTGCCACTTCGAGTTTCTTCCCAAACTCACCCGTATCCCCTTTCAAACTTCAAAATTTTGTTTAAGTTTTTAAAAAACCCGGTACAGTGCAAATACACTCGAGCATTTACTCGAGCCATCGCTGCTTTTCCTCGAGTAACAACCGGAGTATACTTCTTCTTTTCCAAACCTTACTTCTTGACACAAATCGTACACGTGCACCATGCACACCGCCGCGACCACCTCCGATCGACCGCGTTGCCTTCGACATGTCACTGATGAATCCCACGAATTTCCTCACCACCTAGATCATCCAGTTTGACAAGAAATCGAAATTTAGCATCTTGACTCGAACTGGAACCCAAACTATGATCAACCAAAACAGCATGAACCGTGATCCCAACCACCAGTGACATCGCCGCCTCGTCCAAATCTTCATCATATCCTCACGTGTAACTCCCTCCTGGTGCAATCACCTACGATCAACTATCGACAACGCAATAAGTTGCTTCTCAACGTCGACCAAAACTAGTGTTAAGACCCCAAATCACTGCCGTGACGCCACCTCGATAGTTTATAATTTTTTCGACCATTTTTCTAATGGTCACGGTAGCTCCACCTATCTCCAGCATGAACCCCGCCATCCAGTTAATGGCTGATCACTAGAAACTGATCAAATTGCATTTTCTGTTCATCTCAGGAATGCCTCCCCGAAATACAGTTGTGACGACCCGGAAATTTGTAGGCATTTGAAATATTTAATTAATTTTAAATATTTCCAAGATAGTTTAACTTGGATTTCAAATATCAGTTTGAATTTGACGATTGAATTTATGTAATGAAACAATTTGAAGTTGAGCTAAATGTTGAATCTGGAATTCTAAGCCTATTAAAAATATAATTTGAAGGCTTATAAAATTTATATTGATAATACTTAAGAGAATAGAAGTGTTAAAATTGAAATTAATAGTGGTCATTCAGTTTTAAAATTTTATAGTTTAAATTGAATTTAAAAATAGATTTCCGAGGCACAGTCTCGGAATTTGACGGAACTAGTTCCATTAGGTCCGTAATATTGAATTATTATCGGATTTCAAGTTTCGTAGCATTCAGAGTTGTTGTGTGAGGATGCGGCATATAAACGCGCTGAAAATTTAATTGATAATAATCTAGTGAAATTTAATTTAATTGGTTAAGCTTCTTGGATACGCCTCCTTTCTCTTTTATTTACAAGCCGATCATTCTAAAAATATCTCACACCCTTTTTCCTTCCATTGATTCAAAACTATTATCAGAAGAAAAAAACCGGCCGCATACTCTCCTTCCTCAAAAATCAAAATCGTGTTCGTTCTCAATAATAATGGCGACTGCTCCCTAGTTATTAGTCGTGCCTCCCCGTAGATCTCAGAATCGAATCGTTTGCTGTGAACTCGATCTCGAGTTCGAGTCGAAGTCGCGAAGAAGGAAGCTCTCGCGTAGGGGCTGCGTTTAGGGGTCCAGTGTCGTTCGAGTGGGTGACGTCGCGATCTCAAAGCAGAGGTGGAGGCCGCCTCTGGTGAGGGGGAAACTCGTTTTATCTAGGGTTTGCTTTGGGAAGTCGCCGCCGCGATGGGTTGCTTCGAGGTGCTCTGGTTGGGGGACTTCGCGATTTAGGGTGATAGTGGGAGATGACGGAGCCGCCTTCAGGTGACGCAATCGCAGTTGTCGAGCAAGGCGCGCGCGATAGGGTTTTCGTTGGGTTGTTCTCGAGCTCAACAGGGTGGTCGCGATGCTGGGCACGACAGTGGAGCGAGGTATTGCTAACTTCTTCTGTCTTTAATTTATTTAAGGTGTATAAAAAAATTTAATTTTAGAGATAAGCTGGAAAAGAAAATAGTAATTTTAAATATTGATAGAATTTATATAAGTTAGGGTTTTATGAAAACTATATATATATATATAGATATATGTGTAGCTTTAAAAGGAAATATATATATATATATATATATATGTTTTAAAGTATTAGTTGTCTTAGAATAAAATATTATGATGATTAGCTTGTTAAATTAACCTATTCAAATTTTAGTCCATGGAAATATTAAAGAAAATTTACTTATAATCAAATTATTAATCGAGATAAATTATTGGTTAAATAAAAATTTCCAATGAAATTTTATTTATTTGTTCGATTGGCTCGTATATTAACAAAATTTTATAAATATTTATACAAGGTCCAAAATTGGGAGATAATAGACGAGATGGAATTGGATTGCCAAACGAAAAGGAAAAGGTGAGTTAATCTCACTCAGTTAAATTTAAATTTAAACGATTAAATTTAATTAATTGTTTGAATGGTTGAATTGATTGATGTGATATAGCATGATATAATTTGAAATTGGCATATTATGTGATGCTAACGTCTGTGGATGCAGGGAAAACAGGTTGGAGGGATCCAACTGGACCCCTCAACTTTTATTTAAATTATTTAATATTCTCTGTTCTGGTTATTTGATATTATATAATGAATTATATGGAAATATTGAGTGCTATGGCTTGGTTGATATAATTGGGTATAATGAATTACCATAAATATAAATTTGATTTTTGGAAATGGAAATAAAAGAAGTGAAATTGCAAGTAAAATAATTATAGAATAAATTTAAGAATGGCTTGGAAAAGAAATAAAGTGACTTTAAAATTCTAATAAATGAACCCTGAGAATGGAAGGGAAAATTAAATAAACAGAAAGTTAATGAATTCTAAAATGCAGTATTATTAATTAAAAAGAACAAACATTTATTTAGAATTTAAGATTTGGATTATTGGAAAAAGTAAAGAAATAAAATATAATAATAATAGAATTTGAAAATGAACTGATAAGTAAAAAGAGTTTATTTCAAATAAAATAAATTGGAAACCAATTTGGAAAAAAAATTGATTTAAGTGATTGAAGTTGGAATTTTCTCTCGATAGCCAAGTATATGTTTTTAAAAGTAAATTTTTACATATAAATTAAATGTTTTAAAGTTGTTCTTAAAGAAAGCAAGTTTCGTAAAATTTATTATTTCTAATATTTAAAGTCTAAGTAAGTATTTTCCCTTAATCTAATTTAGAAGTAATTATTAAGAAATAACTTCGTATTTTGTTTTAAAAAGTAGAAATCTAGTTTTATATTTTATTAAGTAACTTTATTTTCAAATGTTTATATAGTATGTATTTTTAGTAAACTTTTGAAGTAATCTTAACTTGAATGTTTAAAGTAAATTCCAGAGTAAGTATTTTATTTTAATTATTATCGTAATAATTATTTACAGAATGGTTTGGTATTCTGTTTAAAGTATTGTTATAAATTAAAGTATTAAAGTAAATTTTTCTAAATTGAACGTTAAAATATATTTTACAATAAAGTGCTTTTAAAATTGTTTTAAAAATCTAAAGTTTTGTACTTGGTGATTCCAGTGGGAATGGAAATACTCGGAATTTATTCTGAGACAATAAAGATTGAAAATTGTTTTTAAGGAATTTGAAATGAGGATATATCTTGTAAAGATATTTTTGAGATTAATAAATAATTTGGGAAATTATTTCTTGTTTGATGGATGTTTGTGAATATTGATTGATAGTTAAATAACCGACTATCAATATTGGCCAACTGCGTTGATCGTTTCGAAGAGACCGGGATCGAGATTAATTTCTCGAAAACCACTTCGATCCGGTTTGTACGATTCGTGAAAATGATTTTGGATTCGAAGATGGAGCATTGAAGTGCAAGGGCTAGTCGCTACTAATCCTGAGGATATTTCCAAAATGGATGTAGTAGGAATAGTGCCTTCGGTTCCGTTCGAACCCGGGACGGACTTGTATGGATGAATGCTTGCGAAAACATCGTCAGGTGGACGATGGGCATTCTAAGGGATATGTTCTAAAATGGTAACGCTTAGCCTCAAGCCTCATCAAATGGGAATGACTGAAAATCAGGGGTTATGCAGCAAGGCTAAGTGGGTAGCACCCAAGCAGGGTGAGGTCATTCCAGTCTAGATGTCCCTTTTTATTTCGGCTTAGTGGACGGTTGCTGATCCCAACCGCGAGGTGATCTCACTCGGGATTATCCAGTAAGGTGTAGTCCCGGACTTGTGTTGCAGGGGAGCGGGCGTACTCCTCGGTACGGTGATCTAGGCCCCGTACTGTGACAGGTGGTACCCCAGTGCCTAGTCATTAGTTGGAAATCCATTCTCCCTACGAGCCTTGTACAAGTTTTGTTTGTATTACCCACTCTGTGGCTAGTAGCTAGAATTTAATAGATATAACATTTTTGGCTATTTTATAAGTATTTGTATATAGATCCTATTATAATATCAGAGGATTTCTATAAAAATTGTTTTAGCTATCGTAAGGTAAAAACCCGACATGTTTATTTGTGGCGTGGTCTTACGAGATGCTTTTGTTTTCAAAGGATTTTTGAAACTTTAATAATCAATTGGGTGTGATTTTCTCACACTGGTATTCCAGACTGACTCGGGTGTTATTTAACTGTAATGCTCGGGTCAGACCAAGTATTATAGGATACAGGATATTATGTTGTGGAGCTTAGGAGACGGGCAGGATGACGATACGTACTTCTGTACTTGTTTACCTATATATATATTCCGCTGTGTTTGAGTTGTTGTGTATCTTGAGTTGATGTGTATCAGCTGTGATTGATGTATTCTGATGATGTAATATATAAACAGAGATATTTGAGTTTTGATGAAATTATTCATTACCTATTATATTTTATTCCGCTGCGATGTTAGATTCTGTTGTTGTTTTCTATTTTCTTCTTCTACCTCTTCTTCTTTAACCCAAATGGTTCGTATTTATGTACAACATGAGTTGAGTGTTTTAGAATAGTGCTGACTCAAGGGGTACGGATTTGCGGGTCGTTTCAATAGTTAAAAAATTTGTTTTTGTTTTCAAAAATCATGTTTTTCGATTACAAAACAAGTTATATAATTGAAACAATAAATCGTTTAAGTCGAATACTGTCATTTTTTTTAAAGTTTCACCGTGTTTTCCTTCCTCCCAGTAAACCCATATATTTTATACTTAACAATATTTTTAAAATTTTGATCTTGCAATTTCGAATAGGTTTTGTTTAGACATCAAAGTCTATAAAGAATAAGTGGGAGAGATTTGAATTTTTAAATTAAGTTAAAAGCCTGTAAAGCTTTGGACAGAGGGATATATGTGTCCAGACATGCACAGATATTTGCACATACACTTGTATACATACAAAACAAATTTACAAACATTCAAACTTATTTCACAGCATCACTTTCACAATCATCAAGAGATAACCATATCAAGAGAAAAAGAAAATGTTTGCTCACCTTGTTGATAAAGACAGAGGACAAGAGTCGGGGAAAAAACTGGAAAATGATTTGGAACCTTGATCCTGCATGCTTGATTTCTTATTTTCTTTGATCTTTCTTCTTTTTCTTTCTTTTGTTTGAGTGCCCCAGATTGAAGACTTTGATTTCCAAATTTAAATTTTTACTTTGGTCTTGATCTTTTAAAACAGAGGAAACTTGATTTGATCTTTAATTATTGAAATAAATCTAAAGCATGATTTAGGTTTGCTTTGTTCTTATGGATTTCTGGTTGCATTTGAACTTGTTACAGGCTTGAGAATAATGGTTACAGGGTTTGATTTAGATTTTGTTTGATTCAGAGATGTTTTTTTTATTTTAGATTTCAATGTTGAAAATATGAGAAAAAAATGAATGTAGTTTATAAAACTTTAATTTATTTCAAGAAAAGATTAATGCCACTTGTCCATTTAGTTCAACACTTGTATCTACATATTTTAATCTTCTTATAAACGTCTTATGTGAATTAAATTGTGTTTACATCCTTAATTTAAATTATTTTATAAATTTTGTTTTAACCCTTTATGCATTTATATTTTCACATCTTAACATATGCATTATATTTGTTTACCCTTGTTAAAACAAATGTTTTTATATATACAATTTCTACTATTCGATAAATGCATTTCTTTTATAAAATCTTAAGAAAAATTGAATTTTAAAACAAATTATACTTTAGTAAATAACACACATATATGTATATTATAAAATTTAGCTTTTAAACAACTTTTTTTAAAATTTTACTATATTTTAAACATTACAAATAATATTTTAAATATAACTTTATATCATACTTCCTTTTTAAATAAATACATTTCCTTTATTAATCATTTATATAATCTTTTAAAGCAAAATGGTTTTAAAAATATAATTTCAAATGAATAAATATATTAAAATTTCATTCTTAATTAGCTTTCGAAAAATCTATTATATCAGATTTAAAACATAATTAAAATGCATATTTAATAACATTAGAAACAAATTCTTATTATTTTAAAAATAAAATTTTAAATCCAATTTATTTCCAATATATTTATTATTGAGTTTTCAAATTCAAATTTGAATTAAAAATCAATACATATATATAAACAACTAATATATATATATATATATATATTTATTTTGGAAAAACTCAATTTATTTCACAAATTAATTTCAAAAATTAAATTAATTATCAAATTGAACTTGGCTAAAATCCGAGAATGTTACATAGATGGAACATGCAATTAAGCAAGAATGAAAGCTTGAGTAATGACCTTTCCTTCATGAATATTATGTTATGCATACATGGATTTATTTAATTACCTCTGTTGTTTTATGTCTGTATGTATCATAAAACTAAATAATGGTCTAAGTTAAGAAAGATATATCCTGTATCTACATGCCCAATTCTAGACATTAATATTACTGAACTTATTTATAATATCTTAACACAAATAATATAATTAAGGACTTAAATAGAGCAATGTACAGAAAATTTAGCAACACATGCTTCATTTACTGTTGAAAGCAACACATGTTAAGTCACATCTAAGCTACTCCAACCTATAAGAACATATGTAGTTCCAAATTAAGAAGCGTATACATTGTACATTTCAAGCTCAGTGCTACCAGCATAGTCAGTAGTACAGTCTATCTTAATTAATATCTTTGCATAACTCATTCTCTCTTCGAGATAATCAGGTTCCAGTGGGACTCCAACTATACTTGCAATTTGACGTAAAGCCTCCTTATCTCAAAGTTCCAGATCAAGTTCATGCAGTTTAATCCAGCTTGGCAACATGCTGAAGGATTTATAACTGCATAGAAAATTGCTTAGTTTGTGTAAAGTATTATTAATAGTTCTTCTCTTTTCAAGATAATATCTTGAACACTGTTTGCATTGTCAATAGTTTTTGAAGCTAGCAACAAAGCTATATAAAATATATAACTTGTCTTTATTATGATATTTTTACATGCATATGCAGGTACATCTCCTGCAATCTTGAGAATTTAGTGCATCTAGTTTAGCTTACCTCTGCTTGTCACAATCCTTGCATTTGAAGGTATGTTTATATGATTATGGAATTATAATGTAAACATGATAAATAGTTAATATCAATTTTATGCAGAGTAATGTCTATTGGATCTAATATCATTTCTTATGCATCCGGTGATGGTTCTAGTTCTGATGATAATCTTATATTTACGGACTACTGTGATGAAGAGTTAGGTGATATGTTAATGACTAATTACCTTGTTGCTAACCAAAGTAGTATCATGAATAGAATACCCTGTAGAACATCATGCTTATGGGAAGGATGTTCTTACTTGATGTATTGAATGGAAATCCTTATATATGTCATCAAATTTTTCGAATGCAGAAGCACGTATTCTTGAATTTTTGTGATGTTCTAAAAGGGAAAGGACTTTTGAACGATGGAAGAAAAGTAAGCATGGAGGAGGGTTTGGCAATGTTTCTAATGATAATAGGACATACAACAAGATATAGTATTATTACCGATCATTTTCAGCATTCACGCCATATTATTTCAAAATGGTTCAGAAGAGCTTTACGAGCTGTTTTTCTTTAGGCAAAGAGATAATACGTCCAATGGATCGAAATATCATACATGAACGTGTTGTAAACAAGTATCCCTACTTTAAGGTCATTTTTAGCACAACTTTTATATTTATCAAATAATAAACATAAATAATATTGCAGTATTATTTATTGTAGGAATGTATTGGTGCAATAGATGGAACACATGTTGCTGCATGGGTGCCTGCATAGGGGCAAACAACTTTTCGTGGAAGGAAAACCAATATAACACAAAATGTCATGGTGGCATGTGATTTTGATATGAAATTCGTGTTCTTATACGCTGTATGGGAAGGTGCTGCTAACGATTCTTGAGTATTCATCGATGCAGTTACAAGAACCGGAAATAATTTCCCAATTCCTAGAGGAGGTATATTTTACTGTATAAAAACCATTATTTTACATATAGTTACATAATACTTACCTTTGTAATATTTATATAATACATGGCCATTATTTTATAATACTTGAAAACACATAAGCTACATTGCTTATTTATTACATTCGAAACCTTTGTTTAAAATTGTTTAAACAACCCTTTCGAAACCCTTGAAGGTAACCACTTCGAAACCATTAGAAAACCCCTTTTGAAACCATTAAATACCGCCTTTCTAAAAAATTTGAAAATCCTTTCCTTTCCTTTCTCTGAAAGTTTCAAAATAACAAACATCCCCCTTTAAAATCCTTTTAAGTATTGCCTTTCGAAAACATAGGAAAAACCTTCCCTTTCAATCTTGTCGAAACCTTGGGGAACCACTCGTTTCGAAAACATTCATTAAACCTTTCGAAACAGTCAAACTTAATCCTTTCGAAAGCACTTTGGCTTCAATTTAAAACATGTGGATACCTTACGAAACCAATTCAAGTTAACTACTTCGAAATCTAAAATGTTTCGATCAAAAACATAGGGATTATGCCTTCAAGTAGAGCAAAAGGATCAGAAACCCATTAAAGTCGAAAGCATTAGTTTCGAAACCTTTTAAAACAATCTCTTTCGAAACCATTTGGCTTTTACTTTACTTATAGAAAAAGGGTCCTTTAAAACATTTAAGTCGAAAGCAACTGCTTCGAAATCCATTTCCTAAGTAATGAAGTGATGGTGTCGAAACCATCCCTTCGAAAGCATGGGAGAGGTGGTTGGATTTTAGAAAAACAAAACAACCCTTTCGAAACCATCTGGGTCGAAAGGTGGAAAGGCAACAACAAAAAGGTCTCAACTTTGTCGACAACAATTATTTAAAAACAGAGGTGCAACCTAATCAAAACCATTTCCTTTAAATCATTTGGCTTGGTCGAAAGCTACTTAGCCAAAAGTCTTTTAGTCGAAAGATCGGGTGTATTTCTTTTATTTAAAAACAAAGGACCGCATCAACCCTCTCGAAACGCATGGTTTCGACTCCCTACCTTCTGCCCTCATCCAACTCATTACGTGCTAGTTGCCTGATACTATATGCATTAGTTTCGACTGTGTCGGAGGTGATAGTATGGAGGCGGAACCTGTTGTCGAAAGAGATGAAACAATGGAAAACTTGTAGCAAATAGTTCTTTTCACCTAACCTGCCTTATGTGTCTAAATATGATTGACTGCCTCTTTCTTTACCAATAAAAAGTACTGCACTTTTTCAAAACTACTGCTAACTTTTCCATATTTTATAATTTTAATCTTTTATAAAAAGCCCATTTTCCTCTATAAATTATATAAAACATTTAAGTCTCATAACTTAAACAATTTTATATATCCATTAAAACATTTAGGAAAAATCTAGAAAAATTCCCGAAAATCACATTATATATGTTTTACAACATATAAAAATTTCTGATCCAAATAACTAATTATTTGCCTGTAATTAGTTTATAACCCAAAATATCATATATGTTTTACTAGAAAATTCATATTAATTCCACAAAAATTCAGCAAAATCTAAAAATTGAAACCCATCTGCAAAATAATATTTATGACATTCATAAAAATTCGCAAGGCAATTAGATATCATTTTATAGGGTTTTCATCTTAAAACATATCATAAATTCAATATGAATAACCATAATTCATCATTAAGTGTGTCTGTCTATATATATATATATATATATATATATATATTTATATATATATATATATATATATATATATATTCATTCCGTCATTCAAAAACATGGCAAATTATTGCAAAATATTCCGAATTCATATTAAAACCGAAAGCATAATCAAAAATGAGATGTTGACATTATTCACCTAAGCTTTTAGAGATTATGGAGTTTGAGATGTGAATATATTTTATTTGAATTAGCTTCATCCTGGCTTTTCTTCTTCTCTTCCTTGTTAATGGTGGTCGGCCTTGTTTTATAAAATTTTGAAATGAAATGAACGTGTAGGTTTTACATGGCTATGGGTAATAAATATAGGAATGGTCTCTTTCCTATTTTATCGCTCCACTATTTCAAGTTAACTCTTATTTTAGTTCATGGTTAAATGACACGGCTGCACCTTAATTAAAATCAAATCTCAATTCTCTAATCAACATATTATTTTATTCAATTCTACTAATTAAATATCCTAAATAATGTTACCAAAAATCTGAGGTGTTGTAGTACCCTCCTTAAAAACTTTCATCCTCGAAATTACGATAAGGTACACAACAATTCATAGAAGAAGGTAAAACGTACCATCAAACAAGTCAGGATAAGTATCTCTAATCCTGCACTCCACACCCAAGTATAATCCCTGTCATCGTCGCTCCACTGGACTTTGACTAATCTAACCTTCTGGGTTCTAAGCCTCTTCTCATCTCTTGCAACTATGCGAACTGGCTTCCTTACTAAGGTCGAATCCGACTCTACCACTAAATCATCTAGCACAGTCTGTGCGATAGTAGTCTCTGGGACTCTAACACACTTTCTGAGATGAGAAACATAAAAAATATCGTGGACACCTGCTAAATTGTTCGGTAGCTTCACTATATATGCGAGCTTTACAATCCTCTCAACAATAAGAAAAGGTCCAATGAATATTGGAGCTAACTTCCCCGATTTTCCAAATCTTATCACACCCTTCATCAGTAATACTTTGGCGAAAATCTGGTCCCCAACTGAGAACTTTAGATCATTCCATCTCTTGTCTGTATAACTTTTCTACCTAGACTGTGCCTCATTCATTCTAGCCCGAATAACCTCAATCTTATCCGTAGCTTCTTGGACTAAATCTGGATTAAGAACCAACCTATCCCTGGTCTCTAGCCAACAAATGGGAGACTTGCATGGCCTTCCATACAAAGCTTCAAACGGTTCCGTCCCAATACTAGTCCGATAGCTGTTGTTATATGAAAAATTGACTAAATGCAGATGGTCTTCCTACGATCCCCCGAAATCTAGAACACTATCTCTTAACAAATCTTCTTAGATCTAGTTAGCTCTCTCCGTTTGCCCATCAATCTGTGGATGGTAAGCGGTACTCATGTTGAGCTTAGTTCCCAAAACTTCATGTAGGCTCTTTCAGAATTCACTAGTGAACAAAGGATTTCTATCGGTAACTATGCTACTAGAAACTCCATGCAGTCTAACTACATTCTTCATGCATAATCTTGTCAAAACAGGTGTCGTTCTTATTGATCTAACTGGAATGAAATGGGCACTCTTGGTCAATCTGTCCACTATGACCCATATACTATCATTTTCTTTGTTCGATCTTTGCAACCCGTCAATAAAATCCATGGACAGAGAATTCCACTTCCATACTGGAATATCTAACGGCTGAAGCAATCCACTTGGTTTCTAGTGTTTGGCCTTTGCTTATTGGAAAATCATGCACTCCTTCACACACTACCCAATATCTCATCTCATACCTTTCCAAAAGAAACTTCTCTTCATATCTTGATACATCATAGTACCTCCTGGGTGGATAGAAAACTTTGAATGATGGCATTCCTCTATGACTTCCTTCCTTATGTTTTCTACACTCGGAACACATAATCTTCCTTACTTTCTCAACCCCCTATTCTGGCCAGGACTGAATCTTTTAAGTGATCGCTCTTATTTCATCTCTTAGTTTCCTGATCCGCTTAGCTGAAACCGGATCCTCTATCTATCTAGAGGCAATCTTTTTGATCAACACTGGTCGAACTTCCAAACAAGATAATACAGTTGTATCTCCACTAGATCAAGCCTCGGATCCCTACTGCACTTTGCAATCTGCTAAAGCTTCCATGTTCTTCCACTTAGCAATCATCGCTAAAACTGCATTTTAATGTTTCCTGCTAAGAGGAAAAGGCAACTTTTCCTGGTGTGTACTCAATTTCAAAATCATAAGAAACGATAAACTCTAACCATCTCTGTTGTCTCATGTTCAACTCATTTTGAGGGAACAAATACTTCAGCGACTTATGATCTGTATATAGTTTAAACCTTTCTCCCAAAAGGTAATGTCTCCATATCTTTAAAGTAAAAATAATCGAAGCCAATTCTAAATCATGCGTTGGATAACTGATTTCATGTGGTCTAAGCTGTCTAGAAGCATAAGCAACCACTTTATCCCTCCACATCAGCAATGCTCCTAATCATGTTCCACCCGCATCGGTATAAACCACCAAATTTTGATTCCCTTTTGGAACTACGAACATAGGGCATGGGTCAATAAGTGTTCCAAACTCTGGAATGCTTCCTCACACTTATCAGTCCACACAAACTTTACATCCTTTCTTGTCAGCTTGGTCATCAGTGCAGTTATCTGCGAAAAATCCTAAATAAACCTTCAATAATACCCAACAAACCCAAGGAACTCTTTATCTTGGTTATTGTCTCAGGTTTATTCCAACTATTTACTGCCTCGATCTTAGCCAAATCTACTAACAACCCTTCCTTTGAGACTACATGACCAAGAAACGTTACTTCTTTCTTCCAGAAATGACACTTTAAAAACTTCACCTTTAGATGCTGCCTCCGTGTCTCAAGCACCACTATAAGATGAACTTCATGCCGTCTTTCATCCTTAGAGTAAATAAAGATGTCATCTATGAAAACCAACACAAACCTATCCATGTGCTCTTGGAAAACCCGGTTCATCAAATCCACAAAGAAAGATAGCGTGTTAGTCAGCCTGAACAGCATGAAAAACCATTAGTACGGCCCCATACTTGGTTCCAAACGCCATCGAAGTTATACTATCCTCTGCTACCCTGAGCTGATGGAAACCCGTCGCTAAATCCAAATGCGAAAATACCTTAGCACCACTCAATTGGTGGAAAAATCATCAATCCATGGCAATTGATATCTATTCTTTATCGTTCACTAATTCAACCTACGATAATCGATACATAACCTTAACAATCCATCCGGCTTCTTAGGAAATACTACAGCTGCTCCCGATGGCGAATTACTTGACCTGATAAAATTCTTGCCTTCCAAATCCACCAACTTCACCTTCAACTCCCTCATCTCTGAAGGGGTCATCATGCATGGCGGTCTACTAACTAGTTCTGCTCCCAGAACCAAGTCTGTCCAAAACTCAATTGCCTGTTTCGGTGACAACCCAACTACAGGCTCAAAAACATCTACGAATTCTCTAACCACTAAAAACTCGACTCTACTCATCATCCAACTCTATAGCACCCAACAAAGCATGCATCTCACTGCAAGAACTTTCTATGGGATAAACTATCCGATTACTACAGTCTGGGTGTCTTAGAGATATTTTCCTATCCTGGAAAAATATTCTAGCATCATACTCACTTAACCAATCCGTACCAAGAATAATTCCGAACCCCACAAAATCAAATACACGCAAACTGCAAACAAAAATATGACCTAATAGGTCAAACTCTAATTGATCACATCTCATTCCTATAGTTGCATAGTCTCCTATTTGATTCGCAACCCGTAAGGAAGTAACTAAATAAGTGGGTTCTAGTTTAAGCTTATCTATCAAACATCTAGATATAAAAGAACGCGGTGCACCAGTATCAAACAGAACGCTAACAGTCATACCATGAATCTGAAGCGTACCTCCTAAGACTGCCTTTCCTTTTTCCTGACCCGTCGGTTTAAAAGCAGCATGCTCCAATGCATACAACTTGCTTTTTCCATCCTTAGCAGGCTCCTAGCACTGGCTCTTATAGTGGCTTGTCTAGTCACAATTATAGCGCCTGACATTCTTCTTCCTAGCCATTTCCTTAGCCTTCCGACACGACACTCATTATCATAGTGCCCCTTCTTATCACACTTGAAACATGCAATCTCAAACTTCCTTCTTAGCTGCTCCACCCTTCTGGGCACCTTTCTTTGGAAAGAACTTCCTCTTCTAATTCTGCCCTACCTAAACTTCTTTAGCCTTACTCTTCTCCAGAGAATCAAGCAACTCCTCATGCCTCAAGGCTATCTCCACAACAAAGTCAGAAGGATCTCTAATATGAAGTAATGTTGCCATAACTAACTCAGGCTTCAACCCCTAATAAACTTCTCGATTCTCTTCATGACTGTATCCACTGAGGCATACCCATACCAGGCCAACTCCTCGAACTTCCTTGGATAATTTAAAACCGAGATTTCCCCATGCACTAACTCAGCAAATTTTTCGATCAGAGCTGACTGAGCATTGCTGACATAAACCTTTTTTGGAACCTTCCCTCGAAATCTTCCTAGGTCATAGTTTCCTTACCCACCGCCATAGTCACACTATTCCACCAGAATAGTGCTGCTCTCCAAAGTTATCAAGATGCCAACCTCCTCTTCTGCTCATCAGTGATCCCCAAATCTGCAAAAATCTTTTCACAGTGCAACAACCAATTCTCTACCTCAATGGCATCCTCCGTTCCAACAAATGGCTTCCCTCCAAGCTTGGTATAATCTCCACTCCACTTAGCATAGTGATTAACTACCGGAGCTTCCGAGACTCCTACCCCAGCAACATTTCCCCCCACCATTCCATCTGCAACTCCAACATGCATCATATTCACAAAAATCTGATACATAGCCCCCATGTCCATTTGTGGGACTCCAGCGCCCGTATTCTCTGCTTGTGCCTGACGTTGACCTCTTCTCACATTAGGCCTAGAATTTCCTTCAGTGCCCTCCCCTCCTTGGTTAACTCTTCCTCTTCTTCCTTCCATATCTGTATTCAAACCTTATGGGATAAATAAAATATCCTAACAAAGATGTGAGTCTAGAGGTAAAGCCTATACTTATATATAACAAATACAAGTAAGTTACTATAGTGTTATCCCATGCCCCAATCTTACTCTAATTCCTTAGGATTATATTTTAAAAATGTTTTTTAATTTAAATTTTTTAATAAGCCATGCTCTGATGCCAAGGTGTAACATCCGATATTTGAAGGCCAAAAGCTAAGCGCTACAAATGCTGTAGTCATCAATAGTACTAATTTCTAGCGATAAAATACGGTAATGATAATGGTATCCACAATATCAAAAGCACATGAATATGAATAAATCACAGATTTCAAAAACAACACTTTACTGATTACATTTTAAAACAATAATTCATATCCATGTTACATAATCCCTTAACGTTTCCTAGGCAATGATTAAATATATCATTACAAAAATACGCCAAGAGTGACATATGACGATGCCTCCTTGATTGATCAAAGTAATATAGTCATCTTTGACTTATATACCCAGTGGAATCAAAACAAATGAAACTGCAAATCCCAATTAGCTATCCGTCAGCCACATGCTCGTCTTTGGGTGCCTTATTTGCCAAAAGACTAAAACCTAAAAACCTCAACCCTCGGCCTACTCAATCAATTTTGAGTACCCGAGAGTTTAAGGGGAAACGAAAACTTCAAGTCAGACAAAAAGCCTAGTGTGAATAATGATGTTGCATCTCTGTTTATTGATATTAAGTGAGAACACGCCGCTTTGCAGAACGAGTTCACCCTCAATAATATCCTCTTTAAAAACATATATTTTGCAAATCCTTTCCTACAACCAAACTAGTTAACCAAACTGATTATGTCAAAATAGCAATATCCTTTATGCTAATAAATAAACTATTTGTCTGTAAAAAAGGTAATATATGAACTATCTACCCACACATAATAGGAAGGTCCTTATGCTACAAATGGACTATCTGTCCATACAACTGGGCTGACTGCCCGCAAACTGGACTAACTGCCCGAAATCCAGGCTTATTGCCCGCAAAATGGACTAACTGTCCGAATTATTTTCTTAGGGTTAACTACCCTTCAAATTTGCCTTGAAAACCTTTTCAAAATGATTTTGTCCTTCAAATCGTATATATTTACAAGCAAAATATATCTTTAGCTTTACTCTATGCCCATTTGCCATGTTATATATACTTAACTCAAAATAATATTGATGGGATTTAATACGGATTAACCATCCTTCCAAAACAAGTAAAAACCTTTCTTAACTTGAAAATACATAAGCTACATTGCTTATGTATTACATTCAAAACCTTTGTTTTGAACTGTTTAAACAACCCTTTCGAAACCCTTGAAGGTAACCCCTTCGAAACTATTGGAAAACCCCTTACGAACCCATTAAATATTGCCTTTTGAATTTTTTCGAAAATCCTTTACTTTCTTTTCTCCGAAAGCTTCAAAATAACAGACATCCCCCTTTTTAAACCTTTAGTATTGCCTTTCAAAAACATAGGAAACCCCATTCCTTTTAACCTTTTTGAAACCTTGGGGAACCACCCCTTTCGAAAACATTCATTATACCTTTCGAAACAGTCAAACTTAATCCTTTCGAAAGCACTTTGGGTTCAATTCAAAACATGTGGATACCTTTCGAAACCATTTGCAGTTAACTATTTCAAAACTCCTTTTAAATGTTTCGATCGAAAACATTGGGATTATGCCTTCAAGTAGAGCAAAAGGACCAGAAATCCATTACAGTTGAAAGCACTAGTTCTTAAACCATTTAAAATAAAAACTATCTCTTTCAAAACCATTTGGGTTTTACTTTACTTATAGAAAAAGGGTCCTTAAAACATTAAGTCGAAAGAACTGCCTCGAAATCTTCCTAAGTAATGAAGTGATGGTGTCGAAGCCATCCCCTCAAAAGCATTGGGGAGGTGACAATGTTTTAGAAAAACAAAACAACACTTTCGAAACCATCTAGGTCGAATGGTGGAAAGGCAGCAGCAAAAAGGTCTTGACATAGTCAAAAACAATTATTTAAAAAAGGAGCCGCAACCTAATCGAAACCATTTCCTTTAAATCATTTGTCTTGGTCGATACTTAGTTGAAAGCCTTTTAGTCGGAAGCAAGCATGTGTATTTATTTTATTTAAAAATAAAGGACTGCCACAACACTTTCGAAACCCATGATTCGACTCCCTACTTTTCACCCTCATCCAATTCATTATGTGTCAATTTCCCGATAACATATGCATTGGTTTCAACTGTGTCAGAGGCGATAGTATGCAGGCGAAACCTGGTGTTGAAAGAGACGAAACAGTGGAAAACTTATAGCAAATAGTTATTTTCACTAAACCTACCTTATGTGTCTAATTGTGATTGGCTGCCTCTTTCTTTACAAATAAAAAGTACTGCACTTTGTAAAAAATGCTACCGATTTTTCCAGATTTTATAATTACATCTTTTACAAAAAGCCCATTCTCCTTTTTAATTATATAAAACATTTAAGTCCTATACCTTAAATAATTTTATACAACCATTAAAAAACTTAGGAAAAATCTAGAAAAATTCAAGAAAATCACATTATATATGTTTTACAACGTATAAAAATTTTGGACCCAAATAATTAATTATTTGCCAGTAATTAATTTATAACCCAAAATACCATTTTCTTTAAGAGAAAATTCATATTAATTTGACGAAAATTCAGAGAAACCTGAAAATTGAAACACATCTCCAAAATAATATTTATGATCTTCTTAAATATTCACAAGGCATTTGGATGTCATTTTATCTGGTTTTCACCTTATTCTTGTAAATTCAATATGAATAACCATATTTCATCAACAAGTATACATATTCATTCCTTCATTCAAAAGCATGGCAAATCATTGCAAATTATTATTCATATCTGATTTTCTTTCTGACTCAAAGTTTATGTTGTTCCCATTAAAATCTCGGGTGCTCAAAAATTAATTTGAGTAGGCTAAGGGAAAGGGTGTTTCAGGTTGTCAATTGACGAATAAGCTTCCAGAGACATGCAAGAGGCAAGTCAGCTATTTAGGAGATTCTATCTATTGTCTATCGTGTTATTTGGATTTAAGAGAAAATTTGTTTAATTGCTTATATTTGGACTCTAATCAACCTAAGGTGCATCTTCTTGTGTTGCTTTTGGCGTATTTTGTAATAAATTGTAATTTCTTTGAATGTGGCTTTTGTATGGGATTATGTAATGAATCTGAAATACAATTTGTAATGAAATGAGAAATTTGTTTTAAATTGATTTTAAATTTTTTCATATTCATGTGTTTCTGGTATATCAATGTATCTAACATTACCACATATGGTCACCGAGAATTAATAACTATATTTGACTGCAGCATCAGTAGCAGTTAGTTTTGGGCCTCCAAATGAGGGACGTTACAGATATCATATGGATAAGGGATGGATGAAATAATGTCATGAGCATTAAGGATTTTGAAGCATGTTGAGTAGTGTTAGGTAGCATTAATAATATAACCCTAAGTGATATTATCCGTTAATTAATGTTCCAAGAACCAAACGAGTTTGACCGTATCAAATAGAGCCAGAAAGTGTCAGCAACACATGAGGATTTATATACATTAATGGGTTTTATACACAATGATTTCCTATATCTCAAGTCTTTTGTACATAATTTCATATATTATGACTCTAAATATGTATATATATTTATTCTTGCATGCACGACTTCACATTATGAAGTTCTATAAATTAAACCTTCTTATATTAATGAATTTCCAAAGATGTATAAAATTATGATTCTTCACTAATGGGAATCCTTATAGAAGAGCATGTTCTTGTCTGTGGAGTCTATTAGTTCATGAATCATGACTTTCCAGAATTACAAACAAGATATTTCTTTTTGATAAGTGAAACCTAAGGTGGTACAATTTTACTCTTATAAAAGGTGAAATAATATACACCAATATTTATTTCAATAAGCAATTTTATTCAAAGAGCTTTACCATACGCATCTCTAAGAAATTATTCTTTGCAAATCAAAAGAGTTATTACAAAGTGGAATTTAAAAAGTCTTTAAAGTATAATATTGAAAACCATGGCTTCCAGAACATTTTTACCTCGGCCAATTTGTGCCACTACAACTTTAATTAGAAGAGTCTACTTTCGATTAAAGAACTATTGACACATGAATCATACCCGTTAGGTCCCCTATTCAGGGTTCACATTTCTCTTATGAGTTTATTAGTACCATAAAAGTTTCCTATAAACTTTAAACATTGGAAATAGAATCTTCTATCCAGACCATAATAATGCTCTTGCAACTTTCGAAGAGTCCACTAAGAGTTATGATCACAAGTAGCCAGAAAGAACGAGCTAATCGAGAAGATTGTTAACCCAAAGTGGGAGGAAAATCTTTAGAGGAGTTACCCTTTATTTAAACAAAGAAAGATTTAAGAAAGGATTTTTATGGATCATCTTGGTTAGGAAGGGCATAGCAAAATATGAGGAATCATTAACAAGATGATCGTTATATCAAGGCAAAATAAGTGATGAATTCAAGTAAATATACAGCTCAAAAGTGGAATCAACATCCAATATTGATACTTTCGAAGCTATATGGTTCAAACTAGATCCACAAAGGTCATCCGAAAAGGGATAATAAGATTACAAAGCGATAGAAGATACCTCAGATTATATCTTAGTCTTGCTTCAAATTCTAAAACACATGTAGTTCCGACTTCTACTTGGATAATATTATTCTACATGGATTAACTCCATGATCGCACGACTTCAATATGACTATGCTTATAGTTTCTGTCAAATCCTTAAAATAATCATGATTCCTATCTTAATATGAATTCAGCATAAGGTCATTGCAAAGTTCCTCGAATAATTATGAGATTTTCATCTACAAGATTGAGAGTATCATTTGTAGGAAGTTGGTCTCTGATTAGTAATGAAACCACAAAGTGCATTTGAATATAAAGTAAATCGGGAAGAAGAGTTACTTCTAGAGGTATGAGATCACTAAAGGGTTACACATATATTTAGTCGCCATCAAAGAGGAATATGATAAAGATCAAAAGAATTTGGACCCTATTAAAAATCAATTAGAAAATACCAAGTAAGGAATATTCCCCAGTCCTTACTACATACTTTATAAAAAGTAAATTGGATGGAATAACTACCACTCACATTTTAATCATATCAAACCATAATTGGATATGTTTCCTGAACATTAGGAATAATGCTCCCAATCAATGCCGAAATAACACTCCATTAGAAAGTTAAGAAATAAAAGCAAAACTTCAAATTTAATCAACAGAATAAAGAATAGGACGATGCCAACGGACTAAAGAATAGGACGATACCATGTAAATGCCTAAATATAACGAAGGATGCCAAGATCTGACGATCACAAATTTAGGAAAATTCGTTCCACAAGGGAGATTGGGTATTCTAAAGGATTACACTTGGAATAATCCCATTAAAAATTCACCTGCTAAACCAATATGATGGCAATGAAATGAGACGCCAAATGTTTGAGACCTTGTTTTCAACAATGTACGAATAAAATTGAAATAAGTATATCTACATGGGTCGGGAGTAAAATTCTAGTAAATAATGGAAAGCGTGAACCACTACCTAAGATGGTAGCAAGGGGTCAAAGCCGTTGTCCCCTCCAAGATATCCTATTTGAAACACCTCCTAGAGGATATCAGAGCAAGCCTTTGGCCCCATCTAAAAAGGCCTTACCAAAGCATCTACAAGCCTTCATCCTCTGACTACGTGGTTTGGCCGGAGCACCTCCTAGGGGAAGGACGGAGTAAGCCTTTCGTCTCGTCTAAGATGGTCTGGCCAAAGCACCGAACCAGCCTTTAGTGTCATCATCAAGGGCCTCACTAAAGCGCCTCTTAGAAGGAGATCAGGAAAGTTGTTGGTTCAACTTAAGTTGGCTAACTAAACATGCCAGACGATACCCTAAATCATCACATAAGATGGTGATAAGAGGAAAAAATCCAAGTTGAGATCATCACCTAAGATGGTGACAAAACAAAGGACTTAGACTTCCAAATCCCAAAGAATAGCGCAAAGCAAAGGACTCAGACGTCCAAAGCCCAAAGAGTGGCATAAAGAAAAGAACTCAGACATTCGAAGCCCAAAATGTAGCATAAGGAAAGTATACTACCAGATATGGATTTCCGATCTCCTATTATTTTATGGTAAGTATTTTTGGACTTCTTCTATTATTTCTAGATCAGGATTTTTGGACTTCTTCTATTATCTCCAAATAAGGATTTGTGGTCTTCTATTATCTCTAGATAAGGGTTTATGGACTTCCTCTATAATTATTACTAGATATGGATTTTCGATCTTCTGTTCTTCCAAATAAGGGTTTTTGGACTACTTCTATTATTTCTAGACAAGGGTTTCTCGACTGCTTCTATTATTTCTAGACATGGATTTCTAGGCTTCTATCAGATATGGACTTCTGGTCTTCTATTATTACCGGATATGGATTTCCAGACTTCTATTATTATTACAATATATGGATTTATGAACTTCTATTATTTCCAAATATGGATTTTTGAACTTTTATTATTTCCAAATATGGATTTTCGGATTTCTTTTATTTTCAAATATGGAGGACATTTATTATTTTCAAATATGGATTTATGAACTTCCATTAGTTCCAAATATAGATTTTTGGTCTTCTATTATTATTGCTAGATAAGGATTTCTGGTCTTCTATTGTCAAATATGGATTTTTTATATTCTATTATTATCAGATAAAGATTTTGGTCTTCTATTATCGGATATTAGTTTTTGGACTTCTTTTGGTCCAATATGGATTTCTAGTTTCCTCTCATTTCCAGAAGGACATTTTTTCATCAAATGGAATATAGTTTTCTATTATTTCTAGAGAAAATTTTCAATGCCTCAACCCATGACATGACCGGATAATTTTCTGCACTTCTACTTGAAAAATTATCATTATTTATTGATCTCTTAGAATAAAACCTTAAACTTAAACTTGCACAAATAATATATGTCATAGATGCCAATTTGAAATTCAATTAAATATGGAAGGATAATTGCTAACAAAAAATATCATTCACTTCGTATTTTATAGGAAAACAAGACCGGTAAGGGGATCTTATTAAAGATTGGAAAATATAAAGGAATCCATGTTTTTACCCCAAAGTGTAAAAAGCATCTTATATACAAGGGGGATAAATGTTTTTCAGATAATTTCAATATCTAGAATAATGCTATGGGTAATAATGTCACAAAGGAATTTGTGCAACTAGGTTCTATGTCGAAGATCAACAGTGTTGCACCTCATCACTTTGGCGTCATATCTCTTCGATGACGCACCTCACCACACTTCATTACTTCGGCGTCATACCTCTTCGACCCTAATCCATCATGCTACATCACTTCGTGATTCACCAATGATCAACAGTAAGAAAAGGGAACGTAAGAAAAGATTGATGTCGAAGAGGCTCGTCGTCGATAAGCAAGTATTACAACAGCACCGCATTTCACAAGCATTTTGGAAATATTGTTCTATAATGACAACAAAAGAATACAAGGTTATGCCACTCTTCATCAATGCTCGACACCATACTTAGTTAGCGTGCTACAGTAGCATTTGGAGGGCACCGCATGTCTATGCGAAGCGTTGTTGATGGTGAACGCCATCGATATCCAAGAAGTCATCAGTGCAGCCTAATAATTGTCATCGCTTCATACTCATGTTGACTCAAGCTGGTATTATCACCCACCCTTATAGGATGTCGATCGTCATGGGGGAAGCAAGTAGTGCCATAGATTATAGCTTGCCCATGCCTCCACTCAAAGTGTAAAGTGGAGACCTGGTATTTAGCAACACCGAAGTAGTCAAAGCCATCACTGACCCTATCCCCATAACAATCCACCTTTTCGACCCTTTGAAGTCGACACTAATACATCCACAATATTCATGTGCAAAACAACCAAGTGCCGAAAAGATAGATGGTTAGAGGAAAGAAAAAGAATCAAGATAAGAAGAAACTAAACAACACAGAATCTCACATCACAATGAATAATCTATAATATAACAATGATCTTTACAAAAGAAAGCTTTTATATACATACATCCATTAGAGTACTAGTATATCATCTATCTAGATAGTTATAACACATGTCCTTACAATTTCTAATAAATACAACAAAGCCATGCAGTGGAACATAAAGAAATATGTAGATACATCTTGGCCTTTAGCTCGTATCCTGAGCTCCAATGCATCCAAAGCTAATTTGGAGAATATGCTTGATCTGACCCAAGCATTATAAGAAAACATTGTCGTGTCAGTCTGGTAAAAACCGCATGAGAAATTTGGATCATAATTTTTTTATTATAAGTTATAAATTCCTTTTCAATCAAAGATATCTCGTAAGGTCTTGCTGCACATAAACACGGACAGATTTTTACGATAACCAAAACATTTTTATTATAAAATCCAATAATATTATAACAATGTCTAAAGGTTTGAAGTAAATATATTAAGTAGCTATAATGTCTGTAAACAATTTCATTAATATGCTTGGCGCTTATGTACGTACACGACTATTATTAACTATCCATTAACTTGTTTGGCTCATCACACAACACATTAATATGCTCCCCTCGCTTGTTTTGTACTATAATAATCCTTTTATCATAGTCTAGTATTGTCTATACTTTGATAACCAATCTATACCAACCAAAACATCAAAACCCATAAAGTCTCAGACAAACATGTCTCGTGGAAAGCGGTGGGTAAGGTATAAAACTCGTTGATCTTCACAACCATGCATAGATTAGTCGTACCCCCTATGGGGTTGGTTATACAAATAGGGGTTTCTACAAATTTTAGGGTAAACTCTAATCTTTCAACCAATTCTTTTGAAATAAAGCTATGGAAGGCTCCAGTATCAAACCAAACTTGAACCAAAATATCATTCATGAATAAAGTCTCTTCTAGAACTCCCTTCCCATCCTCTTTGCTTGAGGTTGAGGGTTCATTGTTAATAGCATAAACCATTGCTTGTTGACCTTTCTACACAAACATATAATCATTTTCCATATATTTGATTATGTGGCTAATAAATCAGGGCACCTTTTGGGCAATTGGGGAATATGCCATGTTTTCTAATTCTGTGCTTCGGAATTCTTACAGAACTTCAAAATATGTCCCTTCCGCTTACAATTATTGCACCTATGATCCTTGAACTTGTTCTCTTGATCTTCTCCTTCTGGTTTTCCTTTTCACTTCTTTCTCACCTTTGGGTTGGACTTTCTTTTGTTCAGTTTTTTGTCATTACTCAAGGCCTCTAACATCTTCCTCTTCTCAAGGACTTCATCATGCAGAGCCATATCTACAAGGTCTACGAACAATTCGTTTAGGTAAGCACTCCAACTGCAACAAACCCAAATATCTCATGAGTGGTGGTGAAGAAACCACTCCAACATCTCTCAAGCGGTGGTGAAGAAACCACTCCAGTATCTCTCGGGCAATGGTAAAGAAAAACCACTCCAAAAGCAATACTAAAGGTAACCCACAACCCCAAATATCTCTCGAGTCGGGGCAAAGGACCAACTCCAGAAGTGATATTAAAGGAAACAATCCAGAAGGAGACAGTCCGAAGACACTATCCCAAAGGCAACATGTGTCACAAACTCCCAGAAAGGAATCCGAAAAGTGGTAACGCGAGTCCCATAACCACCCGTTCGCACTAAACGGTTTACTATCCGTTGGTTAATTTCACACTCAAAGAAGAACAAAGTTTACCTCATCTCATCGGTAAACCAGACACAAAGGTCAAAACGTTCAAATGAATAGACTGGGAATTAACTGAGAAGATGAACACATGTGTTCATTGCACGCGTTTTTTCTAATCATTTGATTCTCCTCCCACTTCGCTCGGAGTACGAAACTATGTGTGTTTTAAATAGAATTTATAAATTGTAGAAACGAGCTTTTAATGCAATTTAAAGGGATTATTTATGAAAACCCGTGAATGAAGTTAAAATAAGTTATCAAAGCCAAAAGATGCAATGACAACCACTAAGAACAAACTTGAATCGATAAAATTTGGAAAACCAATCAAATGAGCAAAAATAGGAAAAACAGAAAAATAGGAGCAGGTTGGTCGACCGGACTTCCTGAGTCGGTCAGCTGACCTGATCCAGAGGCAGAAAAGTGCTCGGGGTAGCAGGTCGGTCGACTAGCCCAGGGGGTTCGGTTTGGCCGAACTGCAATTTTCTGCAGTTCCTGCCCTATTTCATTGTAGTGCAAACTCTTCCAAAACGCAACCTGTCGAGCAATGGACCTAAGGAGCCTTAGCCAATAGATACCTCAGCTCCATTAGCTCTTCGATTTGCCACCAAAAACATGTTCAAACATCAAAGTTAGGATCTTTAATGTATTGAACCCAAACACTAAAAATTTGGATATTCACCAATTCAATCCAAACCAAAAGCAAGAGCATATGAACAAGTGTTAGGAATTCATACCCAACAATCAAAGATAGATATAAGCATAGATATGAGATAAAAAATCTCACCTTTAACCCAAAAACAAAGAAGAAGAAGCTCAATAGCAAGGAGAAGACCAACCAATCTCTACTTCAACTCTACTAGCTTCAATCTAAGATCAAAAAAAGTATTTTCCTAAGTTAAGGTTTAGGAATCTCTGAGATTGAAGAGAGAAAGAGAGAGAGAAGATGAAGAGGAGGCTTACCAATGGCTTCTCTTTGATTTTGGAGCAAGAATTTGAGCTAGCAAAAGGAACTAGGGCTTGGAGTTTCTAATTCCCTTTCCTTTCCACCATTTTCAGTTGGAGCTTGAGTTTGAGGAGTGGAAATGAGTGAATGAAGAGGAGAGGGCTGAGTTAGGGTATTTAGTTGCTAGTGGGCTGAACCCAAACCTAAAACCCAATAGAAAAAGTAGCAAAATTCAACTTACTCAAACATATCGAATCTTATACTCAAAAAGATCGCAAACGACGTTTTGAACTCAATGGAAGTGGTCTTAAGACCCAATTCGACCGTTTACAGAAAGTAACTTTTCGGACTATAATCCGACAAACGACGTTATATTTAAATAAAATATTTAAATATACAACCGATAAATATGTGGGTTGTTACAGACCCCCATCCTTAAAGAAATTGCGTCCTCGCAATTCTTAAGAAGAAAATAAGGAGTAACAACCCAAAAACATATCAACTCGTAAGAATAACAGAACAAGAAGTTCACCATAAAGTGGATGAAAGGATAAGCCCTAACTTTTTTTTTGCTCAGAGAATTCTATGGATTCCTAAGCTCAAAATAATTCGAAACACCGACGTGATGCAACAATACGTCAAATGAACCAAAGCTCAACAAAATGAAGTACAACAAAACGTCCGATGAACTTGGTAAAAAGATCATTCCATTCGGACATCAACAAAGAAACAATCACTTGTTGCTTACAACTAAGTGCATTGACAACACGATCCCCCTTTCGGGAATAAAAAGAATGAGAGTATCAGAAAAAAGTTCTTTTAAATAATCAACTTTTCCGAAAAGCTAAAACTTTAAAAATCACAATTATCTTTATGTAATTATTTTTCTAGAAAATTTTTCTTATTTCAAATCAATTCATTGTGTCTGATTGTCTCATCAAAGCGTTTAGGAGATTCCTATCGATAACGTTGATCAAGCGCATCGACCAGAATTCTTAAAGCACTTAATGGGCAATACAATCACAAAACAATCTTCTATATGATAAACATATTTCTAAAAACTTTTAAAAATTCTCTTTGTTTGTTTTAAGAACAAAAATTCCATTTATACTTATAAATAAATCTTATGAAAAAGATTTGTAAAAATTTTAAATTGCTAATTTCCATCCAAAACCAATAAATACTAAAATGGAATCATCGAGATATTCACAAAATACTCGATTCATAAAATGGATGAAATGAGCTAAACGAATTGAATGACATAATAAATCATTCATAAGAATCACAATGAGCGCGGATTGCAGTAAGTTGGGTGCTAACTTCCGCAAACCGTAGCCAAATCAAACCCGGTGGCGAGGTCGAGTTGAAAAGACCTTAATACCTGTGACGCCCCACCTCTATACCCACGCTAGCCAAGAACACTACGGTGTAATGCTGTCGACTAGCACGGAGAATAAGGCTGTTGAGGAGCGACCATCCGTGTAATTGCTTTGTGCGAGCATCGATATGTCAGATAGTATAGCATGAAATTCTTTTCAACTCAAGAGGAAATCCGACATGCCGACACAAACTCAAAGCTACTACACAGTGGCTATAATATCTTCGGAAACAAATATAGAAGTAAACATAACATAAATCAGTCACAGACAATTCATATCACAAAGGCGGAAATAGATATGAATATAACACTAACACATGAAAGTGTATATCAGAGTAGTGGTCGAAAAGATCCACAATATCAAAAAGGATAGCAACACGTGCTATACAAAAGAATAAGTATACATCATAGAGTCTGTATCTCAAATGTATACAACAAAAACTGCTAAACTAAGTAGTTAGCCAAAAGTCAGAGTAATGATC
This sequence comes from Allium cepa, assembly GCA_030765085.1. Taxonomy (NCBI): domain Eukaryota; kingdom Viridiplantae; phylum Streptophyta; class Magnoliopsida; order Asparagales; family Amaryllidaceae; genus Allium; species Allium cepa. Next base: position 182,048,642 of record CM060929.1, on the reverse strand, counting down.
TTGGATGAGAAGTCAAGCAGAAGCACCTGTAAAATCTCAGTCTGACCCGAGTATTATTTAAGAAGAAAATAATAAACGGATCAGTCTAGCTATAAATATCAGATGAAGTGATATATAATAAGAGATATGACATAAACATATAATAATCACAATGCCAAGCTGTGATAAATAAGTAATTGAAAATCAAAAAGAGATTAATCAATATCACAATAATCTACTCAAGATAAAAAGGAATGTCATACTCCTAATTTCATTTACCAAGCCACAATAAATGACATATATATCAATGCCCATCGTAAAAGTTGGTGAAACATAAATTCCAGAAATCAACACACGAAATCCAGAAATCACAATAAAAAGGATGGCCAATCCCCAAAAAAATGAGCTCCTCCTGACAGGGTATAGTCCCCCATTGCGGACTTTGAGCCGAAGCTCCTCCTGGTGGACCGAAGTTCCTCGTGACAGGGTATAGTCCCCCATTACGGACTTTGAGCCGAAGCTCCTCGTGACAGGGTATAGTCCTCCATTGCGGACTTTGAGCCGAAGCTCCTCCTGGTGAGCCGAAGCTCCTCGTGACAGGGTATAGTCCCCCATTGCGGACCTTGAGCCGAAGCTCCTCCTGGTGAGTCAAAAACTCCTCCTGACAGGGTATAGTCCCCCATTGCGGACTTTGAGTCGAAGCTCCTCCTGGTGAGCCGAAGCTCAGTAAAAACGACGTATAGTCCTCCACGTGGACAAAGAGACATCGCACAATGCTAGTCTAAACCATAAAATGATCGTCATGATCAAAGAGAAGTGTCAATTACAATAAACTAGTAAATATATGAGCTTAGCTTCATGTCCTATAACCACTAGCTTAACTTAAATATTTACGAACAAGTTGTAGATCTCCACTAGAAAATTGTCACAAGAGATTCAATCGAACAAGTCCAAGAATTAACCGACGAAGTAAACGCAAGCGTTTCATACCACTTGTTTTACTAAGTCGTTTAATTATATTTCTCATACGAGTGAGGTAAAGGCTTGTATATACTAATAGATTGGAAAACGGTTTGAGAAAACGAGCTTTGTAATAAAATAGTGTTGAAATCCTTTGAAGAAAGAGTTTTGATATTTATTACTAGTATAGGAAACCTTTATATTTTTAAAGTGACAAATCACAAAGAAGATTGTAGGAACAATCAATCACTAAGATTCACATTCGAAAACGTGAATAAAATCCAATGAAATCGATATAAAATCCATCAAAGTGGATATATCTAAAATTCCCAAAGAAAATAAGTCATCAAAGTCGATAATAAATGACAACAACAAAAGGGAGACAACACAAATCGATTAAAGTTGGATATTCAAACGATTTAGCAAAATAGGCTAATCTGGCAAATTTGAGCAGGTCGGTCGACCGGACTTCCTGAGTCGGTCGACCGAGCCAAGGGTGGGAATGTGCTCGGGGCACTAGGTCGGTCGACCGAACCAGGGGGGTCGGTCGGCCGAACCAGAAACAGAGAAGTGCATAGCCATTTGGAAGCAGGTCGGTCGGCCGGCTCTCAGGGCTCGGTCGGCCGGACCTGTTTCCAGCCTCTTCCCTGCCTATTACAAATGAGGTTCAATCTTGACCAAAATTGCATTCGCACGAGCAACGGCGCTAAGGGTTTATGCCAATCGACTACCCGGCCCTATATGCTCCTCGATGCATCACCAAAAACATGTTCAAACATCAAAGTTAGGATTTTTAACGAATTGAACTCAAAACACTAAAAATTGGAATATTCACAAAAGCAATCCAAATCAAAATCAAATGCACATGAATAAGTGTTAGGAATTCATACCTAACAATAGAAGAGAATTATAAGCATAGATGTGAGATTAAAAATCTCACCTTTTTAACTCAAGAACAAGAAGAAGAAGCTCAAATGCAAAGGAAAGGCTAACCACTCTTCACTCTTACTCAACAAGCTTCAATCTAAGAATAAAACACATATTTTCCTAAATTAGGTTTAGGATATTTTCTGAAATTGAAGAGGAGAAGAGGTGGAGAAGATGGAGAAGAGGCTTACCTATCCTTCTCTTTGAATTTGGAGCAAGAATTTGGATTATCAAGAGCAACTAGGGCTTGGGAGTTTCTATTTCCTCTTCCCTTCCCCCATTAACATAAAAGCTTGAGTATTAGGAAAATAGAAAAGAAGTGAATGAAGAGGAGAGGCTTGGAACTGAATACATAAGTGGGCTTAGTCCAAACCAAAACCCTAAGTGAAAAGTAGCAAAAATCAACTTTCTCCAAACATATCGAAGCTTATACTCAAAAAGGTCGCAAACGTCATTTTGAACTCCATGAGGGTGGTCTCGAGTCCTAATTCGGCTGTTTGCAAAAAATAGTTTTTCGGACTAAAATCCGACTAACGATAAAATATTTAAATATAAAATTGATAAATATGCGGGTTGTTACAATACCACTCAAAGGATTGCTTAGGTGATAATCCTAAGACAAGACCCAAAATACCAGAAAATTCTCAAAGTATAAAAATGAGAGAAACAACACTTTCCTCATCATAAGGGATTAAAGAAATAAAATGATGCCATCAAATTGGAAATCGAATCACAAAGAAAAGTAGAAACCTACCAAAATAGATGGAGACATACCTTATCCCTGAGAAGAACCTCCATAAGCACCTGTTACATTTAACTTGCCAGATGGAGAATTGTTCGGAGCAATGGGACAAGTGGAACTACGATGGCCTTCCTTCTTGCAATAGCGGCAGAAGAGAGGCTTAGGACTATCTCGAATCATATGATCAGGAGAACTACAATTGAAACACTTCCGAATGGAAGGTGTTCCAGTAGGCTGAGACTGAGAATCAGATTCAACGGGCTTTTTCTTCTTGGAAGGGAAAAATTCCCGCTCATCCAATGGAGACTGCTTTTTGTTGGGGTTCTTGCCAACCTCAACATCATCTCCACTATCACACTCCTTCTCGATGGTTTCAAGATGAAGTGCAGAATCTACCAACTCCTCAAAAGAAAGCTTAAGCTGGAGCAACAAAGACTTCTTAAGATATTTCTTAAGACCAGAGACAAACTTCAGATTCTTCTTATAAGAAGTGCCAATGAATTCAAGACCATACTTAGATAAAGCCTCCAATGATGCAACATACTCAGAAACAGAAGACTTCCCTTACTTCAACTTAAGGAAGCGACGGGTCAATAAAACTTTTTCAGATTCAGGAACGAACTTGAGTTCGAATCGTCCCCGAAACTGAGTCCAAGAAAAAGTAGACTCATCAATTTCGGCTACAAGAAGCTCATACCAATCAAGAGCACGCTCTTGTAATAAGCTAGAAGTTACAAGAACCCTATCATGATCAGAAAGATCCATGCGAGAGAAAATATGCTCGCACGTGCGAAGCCAAGCTTGGACCTCAAGAACAGACTCGAAGCCTTTAAACGGCTTTCCCCCAAGATTAGAAAAATCACTGCATAGGCGTGCAAAGGTAGACTTGCGAGGTGGAGATACACGAGTAGGAGCTGGAGGCTGAATGCTCATAAACAACTCCATAAACTGATCGGCAGACATATAAACGCCATCCGGATGTGAGCCACTGGATTGCCCAGCATCCGAACATCGTCCCCTGCCTCTTCCAGCCATACGTTGAAAGTTAAGATAAGAAGAAAATTATTCACAAGGTAGATGATTCAATATGGAATACTACGGAATTTAAATGCATTCCTAGACGTATTCCCATATTCTATCTACCACCAAGACACAAAAGAAATATAGAGGCACGACGATTCAAAGATTTGTATCACTTGTACACTTTAATGTATCGGGATATGTGCATCTATTCTGTGTTTATCGTATTTTGTTCTGAACCTCGCTCTGATACCAAGCTGTGACGTCCCACCTCTATACCCACGCTAGCCAAGGACACAACAGGGTAATGCCTTCAACTAACACGGAGAATAAGGCTGGATAGGAGCGACCATCTATAGCCTTGCTTTAACTATCTATTGAATACATCGACCATTGCCCTACCTAGCAGATCGACATATCCAATGAATACTTAAAACAAAACCATAGGTGGCAAGAGGATCTATCAGAACAGAATATAACAACTCAAATGCAATATACATCATAGAACCGTAGATCATCATACACACATATACTGATACGTAACAGAGTATACAAAATAATACATGTCAAGTGGTATAGCAAACCACAATATACAGACGAGTTCACAAGAATACATATCAGAGTTACAACGGATAAGGACTACACAAAAAGCTAAGACAAAAGAAACTTGCGGAATAGTCCTTGCGGAAGCAAAAGAGGCTAAGTCCAAAAGCGCCTAACTTGAAACAACTCGGTCTGACCCGAGCATAAAATACACGGGTCAGTCTAGCCAAACAAATAAGTTAGATAAGCTGAACGATAATGCACCTGCAAGATCATATAGTATAACAATTATCTCTAAAGGAGATAACTCAATCATCTAACATAAGATGAATCATAACAGAACAAGCCTCATATCATTGGCAACTCAATTAAACAAAGGATATCAATATCCCAAAACAAGCCAAAAAGGCAAATAACAATTACCAATTGCAACAAACCCAAATATCTCATGAGCGGTGGTGAAGAAACCACTCCAATATCTCTCAAGCGGTGGTGAAGAAACCACTCCGGTATCTCTCGGGCAATGGTAAAGAAAACCACTCCGAAATCAATACTAAAGGTAACCCACAACCCCAAATATCTCTCGAGTCGGGGCAAAGGACCAACTCCAAAAGTGATATTAAAGGCAACAAGCCAGAAGGAGACAGTCCGAAGACACTATCCCAAAGGCAACATGTGTCACAAACTCCCAGAAAGGAATCCGAAAAGTGGTAATGTGAGTCCCATAACCACCCATTCGCACTAAATGATTTACTATCGGTTAGTTAAGTTCACACTCAAAGCAGTACAAATTTTACCTCATCTCATCGGTAAACCAGACACAAAGGTCAAAACGTTCAAACGAATAGATTGGGAATTAACTGAGAAGATGAACGCACGTGTTCATTGCACGCGTTTTATCTAATCATTTGATTCTCCTCCCACTTCGCTCGGAGTGCGAAACTGTGTGTGTTTTAAATAGAATTTATAAATTGGAGAAACAAGCTTTTAATGCATGAAAACCCGTGAATGAAGTTAAAATAAGTTATCAAAGCCAAAAGATGCAATGACAACCACTAAGAACCAACTTGAATCGATAAAATTTGAAAAACCAATCAAATGAGCAAAAATAGGAAAAACAGAAAAATAGGAGCAGGTCGGTCGACCGGACTTCCTGAGTCGGTCAGCTGACCTGATCCAGAGGCAGAAAAGTGCTCGGGGTAGCAGGTCGGTCGACCAGCCCAGGGGGTTCGGTCGGTCGAACTGCAATTTTCTGCAGTTCCTGCCCTATTTCATTGTAGTGCAAACTCTTCCAAAACGCAACCTGTCGAGCAACGGACCTAAGGAGCCTTAGCCAATAGACACCCCAGCTCCATTAGCTCTTCGATTCGCCACCAAAAACATGTTCAAACATCAAAGTTAGGATCTTGTGACGCCCCACCTCTATACCCACGCTAGCAAGAACACTACAGAGTAGTGCTGTCAACTAGCACGGAGAATAAGGCTGTTGAGGAGCGACCATCCATGTAATTGCTTATCACACGGTGGCTATAAATAATCTTCGGAAACAAACATAGAAATAAGCATATCGCAAATCAGTCACAGACATCCATATCACAAAGGCGGAAGAAGATATGAATATATAACTAACACATGAAAGTGTACATCAGAGTAGTGCTCAAAAGATCCACAATAATACAAAAGAATAGCAACACGTGCTATACAAAAGAATACAACTATGAGTCTATATCTCAAGTGTATACAACAAAAACTGCTAATCTAAACAGTTAGCCAAAAGTCAGTGTGATGAATCCCTGGGAAGAAGTCAAGCAGAAGCACCTGTAACATCTCGGTCTGACCCGAGTATTATTTAAGAAAATAATAAACGGGTCAGTCTAGCTATAAATATCAGATGACATGATATAACATAAAAGATATGGCATAAACATAAAATATCCATAATGACATACCACTATAAGTTTGTAAATAATGATCAACAGAAGATCAATCAATAAGAGATAATCAATATCACAAGAATCTTCTCAAAGATCCGGAAAGGGCATCATACCCCAAACTTGTACTCATAACAAGTCAATGACATAAATTCTAGAAATCAATGCAAGAAGTCCAGAAATCATAGAAAAGAGAAAGAGGCCTATCACATGACGGTCTGAAGACCAAGGGGAGCTACCCCACATCTGTGAATGGAATCACACAGATTAAGGTGCAGACTAACCAAAAAGCAAAAAGGTATGTGTGAGTGGAATCACACAAGTGGTGTCTAGTCTAACCTCGCAACAAGAGACATCGCACAGTTGCTAGTCTAAAGCATCAGAATGATCGTCATGATCAACGAGAAGTGTCAATTACACTAAGCTAGTAAATATAGAAGTTTAGCTTCATGTCCCATTACCACTTGCTTAACTTAAATATTTACGAACAAACTGTAAATCTTCACTAATAAAATTGTCACAAGAGGTTCAATCGAACAAGTCCAAGAATTAACCGACGAAGTGAACGCAAGCATTTCATACCACTTGTTTTACTAAGTCGTTTAATTAGATTTCTCATCCTAGTGAGGTAAAGGTTTGTATATACTAATAGATTGGAAAACGGTTTAAGAAAAGAGCTTTGTTATTAAAAATAGAGTTGAAATTGTTTGTTAAAAGAGTTTTGATATTTACTACTAGTATTGAAACCTTTATATTATAAAATGACAAAACACAGAAGCAATTGTAGAAACAATCAATCACAAAGATCGCATACGGAGATGTGAATAAAATCCAAGGAAAACAGCTCAATGTTTTTCAGATAAGATCCCCTACGGAGGGGGGTCCAGGGGGGGTGGCAACCCCCCAAGGTAGGGGTGCGGGGGCAACGCCACCGCTTACGGGGTTCGACCTGCCCGGTCAGGTCGCGGGGGTCTAGAGGGTAGCGCCCCGACCAAAACGGTACGACCTAGTGAAGACAAAATGAGGTCTAACGACCTAAGGGTCTAAGGGGTCAAGCGAACTATCGGGATAAGGTCCAACGACCTATGAGTTAAAGGTCCAACGACCTATTGGGTTATAAGGTCATACGACCTAACGACTCAAGGGTCTAACGACCTAACGACTCAAGGGTCTAACGACCTAACGACTCAAGGGTCTAACGACCTAAGGTATTCGCGACTTAACGGGTTATAGGCCTAACGACCTAACAGGGTTCACGACCTAAGGTATTCGCGACTTAACGGGTTATAGGCCTAACGACCTAACAGGGTTCACGACCTAAGGTATTCGCGAATGTCCTACTGCTTAAGGCTTAACTCGCGAGCAGCCTACGGCTTAAGGCTTAACTTGTGAGCGACCTACGGCTTAAGGCTTAACTCGTGAGCGACCTACGAATTAAGGCTTAACTCGCGAGCGACCTACGGCTTAAGGCCTAACTCATGAGCGACCTACGACTTAAGGCTTAACTCGCGAGCGACCTAACTCCGAAGTGCCAATACTTCCAGAATGACCTAAAGCCCTGCGACCTATGGTACTAACTCGCGAGCGACCTAACGAGTTAACTCGTGAGCGAACTAATTCCGAAGTGCCAATTCTTCCAGAACGACCTAAAGCCCTGCGACCTACGACCCAGTGACCTTGCGACCTATCACCGAACTAGTCAAGTGGCCAGAACGAGCTAAGTGCAGGAAATTTCCAAAAATGCTAAAATTTGGAGTTTTTCGCCAATCCAATCCAAACCAAAGGCAAATGTGCATGCAAAAGTGATAGGGAATCATTCCCAACAGTCCAATATAGTTATAGACTAGATTTGTGAGATAAAAATCTCACCTTTGCACAAATTCAATGAAAAATGAAGTTTTAAGCAAGCAAGAATCAATCCCTCTTCTATCTAAGCACAAGAAGCTTGAATCCAATGTCTTCTTCTTGAATTTGGAGTAGAAAGATGGATTGCAATTGAATTTGAGTTTTGGAATTTTAATTTCCCATTCCCTCCACCATTTTTGAAGAAGCTGAAGAATTAGGAAAATAGAAATGAAGTTATGAAGAGGAGGGGTGAAGGTTGGGTCTAATAGGCTAAAAGCCCAACCCAAAGTCTCAAGTGAAAAAGTAGTGAAATTCTACTATCTCCAATTATATCAATGTTTATACTTAAAAAAATTGTAAACGGCATTTCAAACTCAATGGAAGTGGTCTCGAGTCCTAATTTGACCGTTTGCAAAAAGTAGCTTTTCGGACCAATATCCGATTAACGACAAAATATTTAAATAAAATATTTAAATATAAAATCGATAAATATGCGGGTTGTTACAGATCTTTAAAGTATTGAACCCAAACACTAAAAATTTGGATATTCACCAATTCAATCCAAACCAAAAGCAAGAGCATATGAACAAGTGTTAGGAATTCATACCCAACAATCAAAGATAGATATAAGCATAGATATGAGATAAAAAATCTCACCTTTAACCCAAAAACAAAGAAGAAGAAGCTCAATAGCAAGGAGAAGACCAACCAATCTCTACTTCAACTCTACTAGCTTCAATCTAAGATCAAAAAAAGTATTTTCCTAAGTTTAGGTTTAGGAATCTCTGAGATTGAAGAGAGAAAGAGAGAGAGAAGATGAAGAGGAGGCTTACCAATGGCTTCTCTTTGATTTTGGAGCAAGAATTTGAGCTAGCAAAAGGAACTAGGGCTTGGAGTTTCTAATTCCCTTTCCTTTCCACCATTTTCAGTTGGAGCTTGAGTTTGAGGAGTGGAAATGAGTGAATGAAGAGGAGAGGGCTGAGTTAGGGTATTTAGTTGCTAGTGGGCTGAACCCAAACCTAAAACCCAATAGAAAAAGTAGCAAAATTCAACTTACTCAAACATATCGAATCTTATACTCAAAAAGATCGCAAACGACGTTTTGAACTCAATGGAAGTGGTCTTAAGACCCAATTCGACCGTTTACAGAAAGTAACTTTTCGGACTATAATCCGACAAACGACGTTATATTTAAATAAAATATTTAAATATACAACCGATAAATATGTGGGTTGTTACAGACCCCCATCCTTAAAGAAATTGCGTCCTCGCAATTCTTAAGAAGAAAATAAGGAGTAACAACCCAAAAACATATCAACTCGTAAGAATAACAGAACAAGAAGTTCACCATAAAGTGGATGAAAGGATAAGCCCTAACTTTTTTTTTAGCTCAGAGAATTCTATGGATTCCTAAGCTCAAAATAATTCGAAACACCGACGTGATGCAACAATACGTCAAATGAACCAAAGCTCAACAAAATGAAGTACAACAAAACGTCCGATGAACTTGGTAAAAAGATCATTCCATTCGGACATCAACAAAGAAACAATCACTTGTTGCTTACAACTAAGTGCATTGACAACACGATCCCCCTTTCGGGAATAAAAAGAATGAGAGTATCAGAAAAAAGTTCTTTTAAATAATCAACTTTTCCGAAAAGCTAAAACTTTAAAAATCACAATTATCTTTATGTAATTATTTTTCTAGAAAATTTTTCTTATTTCAAATCAATTCATTGTGTCTGATTGTCTCATCAAAGCGTTTAGGAGATTCCTATCGATAACGTTGATCAAGCGCATCGACCAGAATTCTTAAAGCACTTAATGGGCAATACAATCACAAAACAATCTTCTATATGATAAACATATTTCTAAAAACTTTTAAAAATTCTCTTTGTTTGTTTTAAGAACAAAAATTCCATTTATACTTATAAATAAATCTTATGAAAAAGATTTGTAAAAATTTTAAATTGCTAATTTCCATCCAAAACCAATAAATACTAAAATGGAATCATCGAGATATTCACAAAATACTCGATTCATAAAATGGATGAAATGAGCTAAACGAATTGAATGACATAATAAATCATTCATAAGAATCACAATGAGCGCGGATTGCAGTAAGTTGGGTGCTAACTTCCGCAAACCGTAGCCAAATCAAACCCGGTGGCGAGGTCGAGCTGAAAAGACCTTAATACCTGTGACGCCCCACCTCTATACCCACGCTAGCCAAGAACACTACGGTGTAATGCTGTCGACTAGCACGGAGAATAAGGCTGTTGAGGAGCGACCATCCGTGTAATTGCTTTGTGCGAGCATCGATATGTCAGATAGTATAGCATGCAATTCTTTTCAACTCAAGAGGAAATCCGACATGCCGACACAAACTCAAAGCTACTACACAGTGGCTATAGTATCTTCGGAAACAAATATAGAAGTAAACATAACATAAATCAGTCACAGACAATTCATATCACAAAGGCGGAAATAGATATGAATATAACACTAACACATGAAAGTGTATATCAGAGTAGTGGTCGAAAAGATCCACAATATCAAAAAGGATAGCAACACGTGCTATACAAAAGAATAAGTATACATCATAGAGTCTGTATCTCAAATGTATACAACAAAAACTGCTAAACTAAGTAGTTAGCCAAAAGTCAGAGTAATGATCCTGGATGAGAAGTCAAGCAGAAGCACCTGTAAAATCTCAGTCTGACCCGAGTATTATTTAAGAAGAAAATAATAAACGGATCAGTCTAGCTATAAATATCAGATGAAGTGATATATAATAAGAGATATGACATAAACATATAATAATCACAATGCCAAGCTGTGATAAATAAGTAATTGAAAATCAACAAGAGATTAATCAATATCACAATAATCTACTCAAGATAAAAAGGAATGTCATACTCCTAATTTCATTTACCAAGCCACAATAAATGACATATATATCAATGCCCATCGTAAAAGTTGGTGAAACATAAATTCCAGAAATCAACACACGAAATCCAGAAATCACAATAAAAAGGATGGCCAATCCCCAAAAAAATGAGCTCCTCCTGACAGGGTATAGTCCCCCATTGCGGACTTTGAGCCGAAGCTCCTCCTGGTGAACCGAAGTTCCTCGTGACAGGGTATAGTCCCCCATTACGGACTTTGAGCCGAAGCTCCTCCTGGTGAGCCGAAGCTCCTCGTGACAGGGTATAGTCCCCCATTGCGGACTTTGAGCCGAAGCTCCTCCTGGTGAGCCGAAGCTCCTCGTGACAGGGTATAGTCCCCCATTGCGGACCTTGAGCCGAAGCTCCTCCTGGTGAGTCAAAAACTCCTCCTGACAGGGTATAGTCCCCCATTGCGGACTTTGAGTCGAAGCTCCTCCTGGTGAGCCGAAGCTCAGTAAAAACGACGTATAGTCCTCCACGTGGACAAAGAGACATCGCACAATGCTAGTCTAAACCATAAAATGATCGTCATGATCAAAGAGAAGTGTCAATTACAATAAACTAGTAAATATATGAGCTTAGCTTCATGTCCTATAACCACTAGCTTAACTTAAATATTTACGAACAAATTGTAGATCTCCACTAGAAAATTGTCACAAGAGATTCAATCGAGCAAGTCCAAGAATTAACCGACGAAGTAAACGCAAGCGTTTCATACCACTTGTTTTACTAAGTCGTTTAATTATATTTCTCATACGAGTGAGGTAAAGGCTTGTATATACTAATAGATTGGAAAACGGTTTGAGAAAACGAGCTTTGTAATAAAATAGTGTTGAAATCCTTTGAAGAAAGAGTTTTGATATTTACTACTAGTATAGGAAACCTTTATATTTTTAAAGTGACAAATCACAAAGAAGATTGTAGGAACAATCAATCACTAAGATTCACATTCGAAAACGTGAATAAAATCCAATGAAATCGATATAAAATCCATCAAAGTGGATATATCTAAAATTCCCAAAGAAAATAAGTCATCAAAGTCGATAATAAATGACAACAACAAAAGGGAGACAACACGAATCGATTAAAGTTGGATATTCAAACGATTTAGCAAAATAGGCTAATCTGGCAAATTTGAGCAGGTCGGTCGACCGGACTTCCTGAGTCGGTCGACCGAGCCAAGGGTGGGAATGTGCTCGGGGCACTGGTCGGTCGACCGAACCAGGGGGGTCGGTCGGCCGAACCAGAAACAGAGAAGTGCATAGCCATTTGGAAGCAGATCGGTCGGCCGGCTCTCAGGGCTCGGTCGGCCGGACCTGTTTCCAGCCTCTTCCCTGCCTATTACAAATGAGGTTCAATCTTGACCAAAATTGCATTCGCACGAGCAACGGCGCTAAGGGTTTATGCCAATCGACTACCCGGCCCTATATGCTCCTCGATGCATCACCAAAAACATGTTCAAACATCAAAGTTAGGATTTTTAACGAATTGAACTCAAAACACTAAAAATTGGAATATTCACAAAAGCAATCCAAATCAAAATCAAATGCACATGAATAAGTGTTAGGAATTCATACCTAACAATAGAAGAGAATTATAAGCATAGATGTGAGATTAAAAATCTCACCTTTTTAACTCAAGAACAAGAAGAAGAAGCTCAAATGCAAAGGAAAGGCTAACCACTCTTCACTCTTACTCAACAAGCTTCAATCTAAGAATAAAACACATATTTTCCTAAATTAGGTTTAGGATATTTTCTGAAATTGAAGAGGAGAAGAGGTGGAGAAGATGGAGAAGAGGCTTACCTATCCTTCTCTTTGAATTTGGAGTTCGACCCTTGGTGATCGAAGTACTGCCATTCCCCCTTGCCCATCTTGTAGTGATGCTCATATTTTACTGCCTGATCATAATAAAATATCCTCACAATATGCATCCAGGCAGGACTTATATTTTGAAGAAGGTGTCATCTATAAATGATATGAAATAAACATCTTCATTCCTCCAACCAACACCCTCTTCCAAATAACTAAATAACTTTTAGAAATTTCCTTTATATAAGAAATATAACCCTAGGTAAAATTATTTTTATTTATCCATTTTAAAACCATACTGTATCTATTTGTCTTATTGAAGAGTTTAAGAACCCCTACCGGCAATGCTAATAAAGCGAGTCGACTAGAATTGATAAGCTACTCAACAAATAAACCCACACAATATAAAACATTATGTAGCACTAATAAATACGCTCTCATATATAGAATACACTCAACTTATCCTAGGGCACTACATACCCTATCTATAATGAATTTACCCTACCAAGGCCAAGGTGTCCACTCAACCTAAGCTTTGATACCAAAGGTGATGATCTGCCTTTTCGACCCTTAGAAGTCGATACTAATACATCCATGGTATTCATGTGCTAAACAACCAAGTGTTGGATGTTAGAACCTTGTATTTTGGTGTTTTGATCGTGGCAACTACATAGATATATATTTTATATAAAGTAACCGAAATTATAGGAGAAGATACTTTTCTACTCAACAATAGATCGAAGACCAAAGATTTCAAAGAGAAGTTTCAGTGTTTATAATTGGTTTGTCTATAGTCTAGTTAGTAGTAAATAATTATTAAAATCTCTCCTAAGTGGTATATGCACACATACATAGTTTCAAATCATATTCAAAGTCATATACACAACTTAAATTTTAATTATAAAAAATTTGTAAAACACCTTGCTTTCCACACATAGTCAAACAGGCAGAAAGTGAAAGTTTCAGTCGACTGAACTAGGATAGCCAGTTGACTGAAACATACACACATGCACAAATTGTTTGAACATTCAGTCTACTAAACACCTTGGTTCAGTCGACTGAATGAAATGTCTTTTCAATATAAGTTTAAAATTCAAAATATGTTTGAATGTTCAGTCGAATTAATATATATCTTCAATCGATTGAATATTCATAACGGCTATTTTTCTTATTAGTCATCGCTTTTCAACGAACAAAAACATCTGTTAATTCAACAGCTATTTTCGTATCTCTTGGATAAATCTTTTCACAAATAGTTATAACCTTTAACTCTATAAATAGCCTTGATTTCAGATTGGAAAGTTTAATATTGTTCTCTGAATTTATTCTATGTTCTTGTAAACTAATTTCTGCCATCTGCTATCATAAATGCTTTAAAATCACTTACACATTCAAGCACAAATCTATTTGTGATTTCAGCTGCTACCAATCTTCATGTACTACATTATATACCATAAAGGAGAAGATTATAGGAAGGGTGTACTCTAAAGACTCATCCGTGTTATCTACAGAGCACATTCAGTAAAGAAATCTTATTGTATTGTAGAAGTCTTGTTCGGTTGCTCGGGCGGTAGAAGTCCTATTCGGTATTCTTGGCAATAGAAGTCCTTCTCGATTGCTCAAGAGGTATAATGCCTGTTCCTTCGGTTTAAGTGAGGGTTGATAGTTAAATTCCAAAAGGAGTTTGTGACTGGACATCGAAAGGGAGTTCGAACTAGTATAAAAATCTGTGGTGTCATTTACTTTGCTATTTACTTTTTATCGTATTCCGCACTAGTAGATAACTTAAATTGTAGTCCATTTTACGATCCATAGCAGCACTTTCACTTGGTATCAAAGAAAGGCCATCTTATAACTATAACACAGTTATTTGATACTGTTAATATGGAAAATAACACCAACACAAGTTTTGTTGAAGGTCAATCCACTACACGACCACCACTATTTAGTGGTTTGAACTATAATTGCTAGTCAACTAAAATGAGAATTTTCGTGAAAGCAAATGGATATGATACTTAGAATATTACTTAAAATGAATACATTTACCCACTACACTATTTATTGAATGGTCAAATACATAAAAGACTTATGCTACGTCAAATGCAAAAGCTATGAATAAGTTATTTTGTGCATTAAACAAAAATGAATTTAATAAAGTTAGCATGCACACAACTGGTTATGAAATTTGAAGAACTCTTGAAGTCACACATGAAGGAACTAATGAAATTAAATAAAGCAAGATTTCTATGCTTAAGAATCAATTTCAAAATTTCAAAATGAGACCAGAGGAAACCATAAATGACATGTACTCTAGATTTCAAGACATACATCACTCACTATGGGCATTAGGAGAAATATTTTAGATTTTGATATTGTTTCTAAAATTCTAAACTCTTTAATGGATGAACGAGAATGAAAGGTCTTAGCTATTGAAGAAGCTAATGGAAATTCTACCATCAAACCTGTAGAGTTGATTAGAAATCTCATGTCATATAAAGTAAATCTATGGGCTATGTTATCCCGCCTTTTGGCAAGGCCGAGATATCAAGGAACTGACTGAAACCCAAGGATCACTCGTCCCAGATATCGAGTACGCATAGGTTCACTATGGATATCGATGAATTTTGTCCGACTCTGGATCAGGCTACGATTGGTCAGACTCGACAAGTAAAGCCATGAAAGCCAGCATTCCAAATTTCAAGTCAATCCAAGTTCGTACGATCGAGTTATGATCGATGCAAATTAAAGGAGATAACCCCACTTCGTATCCATCATTGAGCCTCAGTTCATATCGATCGTATTCGCACCGATCTGACCACACTACTTCGCATCCATCTGAGAGCCTTGGCTCGAATCCATCCGGACTATGCAATTCATATCCATCGGGGAATTATACCTTGTTCGTATCAATCAACCAAACTCCCTTGTTCGTATCCATCAACTATAGCATGGAGGTCTACTTCGTATCCATCCAGAGGGAGCCTCCTTGGCATCGGCTTTGTTCGTATCCATCGGATCACGTCTGCTTGAATCCATCAGGTAACCTTAGTTCGTATCCATCGAACAATCACTAATTTGTATCCGTTGAGTAAGCACTGTTCGTATCCATCTAGTTAAAGCAACTTTGATCGATATGAACGAGTGCTACTTTCATCGATGCGAACAGAGCCACCTCCATCAATACGAAGTATGCTACCTTTATTGGTACGAGCTAAACCAACTCCATCGATTCAGACAGAGCATACTACAGATCGACACGAAAAGCACGCTATTGATTGATTCGAACAGGACAACGACTTCGATACGAACAAGGTGAGATCTTTGGAAACGACTCGGTCAACTCGGAATAAAAAGTGGATCGATCCAAAGAGAGCGCATTACGTCATCGCCTGGGCATGTGCAACGATCGATTCGAAGAAGATCGATTTGAAACCATCGATTCGAACCAGACAGCCCACCGAAGAACACCCACTCATATCGATCATATCACACAATCTACAAGTCCAAATGCTATGAAATTTTCGTAGGAGCTTACGTACAAGCTAAAGAATGTCCACACCAAGTTTCGACTCCATTGGATAAAATCTTGATCGATACGAATTATGTTCGTATCGATCACGGACCGAGTCGAAACTTCATGGGATCGATCGCATGGGCCCACCCACATGCTAGAAGTTGTCTTCCGAGATCTGAGCGATATATCAGCCTCCTACGCCTATAAATAGCGCCCCAAGGCCTACAGAAGATGGATCTTTTGAATCTCGAACATCCAGACTCTACCGAATTCGACTTTGCACTCCATTACTGTTGTTGTACTCAAATTTCAGACTTGTAACTCGTTGTAGCTTGCTGTAATCAAGTGTAATCATTAAGAGATTATCAACAAAATCATAAATCTTCATAGTGGATGTAGGCAACACGCTGAACCACTCTAAATCGTCGTGCGTCTTTGCATTTACTTATCAGTTTTCGTTAGATAAAACACATTTTACATTTATATTCTTCATTTTTATCTCTTCAAAAACTTCCAAAGAGTGTTGTTCCCATTCTTGGTACAAACACTTTGGTGCTTTCACCGAGAAAATGCAGTTTTTCTCCTGCTCCTTGGATCTACTGTCGATACGGAATTTCATAAATCCAAGAAGAAGATCCAGATCTCGAATCCAGAATCCTTCCAACCTATTCAGATTTGCATAAAATCTAGGAAAGGAATTCATCTATCGCAATTGTTAGCACAAGGACCTCTTCCACCGCTGTCGATCAAGAAGGCCGAGATAGATAGAATCCCGTGCAATTGCCTCCATCCAACCAAAATGCTACCGGACCCTCAGATCCGTCAGTCCCGGTTACAAGACAAGAATTTCAGATGCTGCTTCAAGAACTGACCCAGAGTCGGCAGTAATTGACTGAACAGCTGCGCGCTAATGCTGAACTGACTAACCGGCTGAATCGCCAAAGGCATACAAGATCCAGAAGAGATCATGCTTCTCATTCCTCCATAGAAAGTTCCACCTCGTCTGACTACCACCATAGATCCATCCGTCCCCGGCTAGATGGGAGTTACACATAAGCTATTGGACATCAACTTGCAATGACCGTTGAATAGCCGAGAGTCGGCCCATCGGCCAGTTTCCATATGGACCCTCCTCCCAGGGAGGTACTATTCCACAATACACCACAGACAACCATGCTACCACCACCGCAGTTGAACCAGGGGTTGATGCCCGGAATCAGTCAGATCTGAACCATCATCAACATGGACGTACTCCTGAACTATACGTCCCGTAAGACTTTGAGCCAAGGAGGAGAGACATAGACCATCGACAGCGCCATGTCCAACCTCGCACTATGGAAACCGACCATACTTTGGCTCAGCGGGAACAGAATATACAGATGCCGGATATTCCGACTACGATTTGGCAGATGATTCGAAAAAGTCAAGGCCTCATGAATGACGATTGGGGAATCTCCTGGAGTCATACTCTTTTTACCGATGAAACATTATATGTTGAACACCCTCTGCGATTCAGAATGCCGACTCTACCAATGTATGAAGGAAATTCTGACCCCAATCAACATGTCCTGAAGTATGAATGGTCAATAAGCACTGCTAGATCTGATGATGTAGTGAAGTGCCGTAGTTTTACCCCTTTTTGGAGGGCATTGCTACCATGTGGTTCACAAGATTTCCACCTTGATCCATTTCCCCCTTTGACCTGTCGGCCACTAAGTTTGTTGAACAATTCCGTATGCATGTGGCGAGGCCTAAAGATTTTAACACTCAATCTACTGTCACCCAAGCTCCCGGAGAGACACTCGGGTGCTATTTAGAGAGATTTCATGCTGCATGTGTGGAGGTTAGTAACCCTAACGACAACTCAATCTTAATGGCATTGAATAAGGGGATTGAAAGGACCCGCAAATCCGTACCCTTGAGTCAACACTATTCTACAACAATCAGCTCAAGTTGTACAGAAATACGAACCATTTGGGTTAAAGAAGAAGAGGTAGAAGAAGAAAAATAGAAAACAACAACAAAATCTAACCATCGCAACGGAATAAAATATAATAGATAATAAATACTCTTTACTCAAAACTTAAATATCTTTGTTTATATGTTACATCATCAGAGTACATCAATCACAGCTCAACATCAATATCATACAAATGGATGCACAACAACTCAAAACAGCGGAATATATGTATATAAACAAGTACGGGAGTACGTATCGTCATCTTGCTCGTCTCCTGAGCTCCACAGTATCATATCCTGTATGCTATAATACTCGGTCTGACCCGAGCATTACAGTTAAATAACACCCGAGTCAGTCTTGAATACCAGCGTGAGATCACACCCAGTTGATTATTAAAGTTTCAAAAATCCTTTGAAAACAAAAACATCTCCTAAGACCACGCCACAATTAAACATGTCGGGTTTTTACCTTACGATAGCTAAAACAATTTTTATAGAAATCCTCTGATATTATAATAGGGTCTATATACAAATACTTATAAAATAGCCGAAATTGTTACAATCATTAAATTCCAGCTACTAGCCACAGAGTGGGTAATACAAACAAAACTCGTACAAGGCTCGTAGGGAGAATGGATTTCCAACTAATGACTAGGCACTGGGGTACCACCTGTCACAGTACGGGGCCTATATCACCGTACCGAGGAGTACGCCCGCTCTCCTGCAACACAAGGCCGGGACTACCCCTTACTGGATAATCCCGAGTGAGATCACCCCGCGGTTGGGATCAGCAACCGCCCACTAAGACGAAATAAAAAGGGACATCTAGACTGGAATGACCTCACCCTGCTTGGGTGCTACCCACCTAGCCTTGCTGCATAACCCCTGATTTTAAGTCATTCCCATTTGATGAGGCTTGAGGCTAAGCGTTACCTTTTTAGAATATATCCCTTAGAAAGCGCATCGTCCAACTGACGATGTTTTGCAAGCATTCATCCATACAAGTCCGTCCCGGGTTCGAACGGAACCGAAGGCACTATTCCTACTACATCCATTTGGAAATATCCTCAAGATTAGTAGCGACTAGCCCTTGCACTTCACCGCTCCATCTTCGAATCCAAAATCGTTTACACGAAACGTACAAACCGAGTCGAAGTGGTTTTCGAGAAATAAATCTCGATCCCGGCCTCTTCGAAACGATCAACGTATTTGGCCAATATTGATAGTCGGTGATTTAACTATCAATTTATATTCACAAACGACCATCAATCAATAAATAATTTCCAAAATTATTTATTTATCTCAAATATCTTTACAAGATATATTCTCACTTTTAAATCCTTTTAAAAACAGTTTCAAATTATCTTCCTTTTCTCAGAATAAATTCCGAGTATTTCCATTTCCACTGGCATCACCAAGCACAAACTCTAGATTTTTAAAATAATTTAAAAAAACTCTTTATTGTAAAGTATATTTAACATTTAATTTAGAAAAATTTACTTTAATACTTTTATAATATTACTTTAAACAAAATACCAAATCAATCTTTAAATAATTATTACGATAATAGATTAAACAAAATACTTACTTTGGAATTTACTTTCAAACATTTAAGTTAAAACTACTTCAATAATTTACTAAAAATACATACTATATAAACATTTGAAAATAAAGTTAATTAATAAAATATAAAACTAGATTTCTATTTTTAAAACAAAATACTAAGTTACTTCTTACTAATTACTACTAAATAGATTAAAAGAAAATACTAACTTAAGATTTTAAATATTAGAAATAATAAATTTTACAAAACTTGCTTTCTTTAAAAACAACTTTAAAACATTTAATTTATATTTAAAATTTTACCTTTAAAAGCATGTACTTGGCTATCCAGAGAAAATTCCAACTTCAATCACTTAAATCAATTTCCCCAAATTGATTTCCAATTTATTTTATTTAAAATAAATTCTTTTACTTATCAGTTCATTCCCAAATTCAGTAGTTATGGACTTTATTATTTTATTTTTCCAATCTCTTCTCTACTCTTTCAATAATTCAAATCTTAAATTCTAAATAAATGTTTGTTCTTATTAATTAATAATACTGCATTTTAAAATTCATTAACTTTCTGTTTATTCAATTTTTCCTTTCCATTCTCAGGATTCATTTATTAGAATTTTTAAATTCACTTTATTTCTTTTCCAAGCCATTCTTAAATTTATTCTATAATTATTTTACTTGCAATTTCACTTCTTTTATTTTCATTTCCAAAAATCAAATTTATATTTTTGGTAATTCATTATACTCAATTATATCAACCAAGCCATAGCATTCAATACTTCCACATAATTCATCATAGAATATCAAATAACCAGAACAGGGAATATTAAATAATTTTAAATAAAAGTTGAGGGGTCCAGTTGGATCCCTCCAACCTGTTTTTCCTGCATCCACAGACGTTAGCATCACATAATATGCCAATTTCAAATTATACCATACTATTACACATCAATCAATTCAAGCATTCAAACAATTATTTAAATTTAATCATTTAAATTTAAATTTATAATCAGCTGAGTGAGATTAACTCACCTTTGCCCTAAGATTGCCATTCACCTCAAACTCGTCTTGTTTCCATGATTTTTTACCTTGTACAAACCAATTTTCGATTTATTAATATTCGAAATATAAATCAAACCCTTAATTACCATTCAAATTAATTTTGAACTAATTTTCCTTAATTAAATCTTTTAGTAACAAAAATGGTTTAGATAGGTCAATTTACACAAGTTAATTCCTCTAATACGTTAGTATAAAATGAATCAGTGAAATTATATTTATTTTACTTATGAACTATATATTAATGAAATGCCTTATATAGATTTCAAAGAAAATCTAATTAATTAGTTTGCAACACATTTTTTTATATTAAAATTGTACCTTCAAAATTCTATTCCCATATATATATATATATATATATATATATATCCATTGTTTTAGCTTAAAATAAGTATGTGAATATATATCTATATATACATATATACGTTTACTAATCAAAACAGAATCCTTTCCTACCTGACTGTAATTTTTTTCTCTTCAGTATATATGTAAAATCTGGAAAGTCTGCATATACATATGTTTAAATTGAAGTATGTATGTATGTAAATATGTGTATTATTTATTTATTCTTGACTGCTAAATTTTTCTAAACAGATAAAAAGTCTAACTTACTGGAAATAGATAAAACAGTTTGTATATATATATATATATATAAATAACTAAAATTGCTTACAAAAATACCAGCCCACAGCGATCCGCGCTGCTATCACCCAAACCCTAGCCAACTGTAAACGAAAACTACCGCCACGATCGACATCCTCTTAGTCCCCTTGCTCGAAAATAGGCCGTCACCTTGAACCGATCTCGTGCGCGCTCGAGAATATATGTCTTGACCCGAGGGTATCGTGACCAGAGAACACGGTGGTTGCCTCCAGCTCGAGCTTCTCGAATTCGATGCTGACCTCTCCTCTCTCCGCTTCGCCGAGTCGCTTGAAATCAAACGACCAAATACCACTCGCCTAGACTCGAACTAGAGGTGAGGAATACTGACTGATCTTCTCTCGCGTGCTTGAAATCTCGAGTCGCCGCCCTTACCCAAAAATCGAGTTCGTGATTTTGGGTCTCAATTGAAATCGCGCGGCCATGGAGAGAATGGGAGCTCGCGATTTTTATTTATTTATTTTGGAACGAGATTGTTATGAATTCTCAGCCGCCCTTTTCTTTCGTGAGTTTTGAACTGAAGGTGGGGAAAAAAAGAAGATGAGATGTTGAAAAGAAAGGTAGCGTGTGGGAGATGCTTCACTACAATGGCAACGAAAAGAGGTGATGAAAAAGAAAACGGCTGATGTTAAAATATTTTGACTAAGTACAATATATGTTATTTAGTTTACGATATAAATTCCAACGCGTTAATGTATCATATGCCTACACGAAAACTCCGATCACTACGAAAATTTGAAATCCGATAATAATACAATATTACGGACCAAATGGAACTGGTTTTGTCAAGGTCCGAGACTGTGCCTCGGAAGGCTTTTTTAAATTCAATTTAAACGATTTAAATTTCGAAACCGAACAAAACACTTTCAAAATCAATTTAAACACTTTTACTATTTTCCATATTATCGATAGAAATTTTATAAGCCATTAAATTATTTTTAACAGGCTTAAAACTCCAGATTCAATAATTTACCCAACTTCAAATTATTTAATTTAATAATTTAAGTATCAAATCAATTGTGATATTCGTAAATTCAAGTTAAAATTATTCTATTGAATATTTAAAATCAATTATGTAACGACCCGAAATTTTCACACTCGAAAATTCCAGATAGTTATGAAAAAGAAGAAAGAGATAGAAGAAGAAGAATAGAAACACCAAACATCTCACATTCGCAGCGGATAAAATATATTAAATAATAACAGTTTACAAAAGAATATTATATCTATCGACTACATTTAATATACATCAGAGTTTCACATTATATACAGTCACTGAATATTTACAATTATTAAGTCTCAGATTAATAATAATATAAAAACAGCGGAATACTCTATACGATATTGCCATCCAGCTCGCCTCCTGAGCTCTAAAACGTACCTACCTGAAAATCTGTAATACTCGGTCTGACCCGAGCATTACACCAAAGTAACACCCGGGTCAGGCTGGAAACCAGCGTGAGTAAACCCAACTACAAGGAGTACAAAGCGTACAACTCATATAAAACCTCGTGTAACTCGTATCCATGTACAAATTCTAATTTGTTATAAGCATTACTTATTTCACACATCAATTTTCTAAGTACCCTAAAAGTTTAGATTAAATGGTCCAATTTACTTAAATCATTTCGTTTCAGCCTATTGATTTCACTTATCAGTTTATACAGAATCATAGTAGGTTACAAATCGAAGTGGTTTTGGGTATTTACTTATATCCGATCCCGGTCTCTTCAAATTCAAAGTCATATCTAAACCAAGTTGTTAAGTTTAATCAATACAATTAACATCCACGGTATCATATCTCATAACAACTCAACTCAGATAGGCAATCTACATTATCACAGTTCAACCCATTCATATCACAGCACATCTCCATCAGAGATATAATCAATTCAAGTCATCCCATATCATCCAACCACCCAACACTAGATTTATTAGATATATAATTCCCAATTAATTTAATTAATCTTTAATTAAATTAATTTCCAACTTTTATCACGTAGATTACCTTAATCCTGCATACTCAGCATTTATTAATTACAACCCAATTAATAAATCATTCTTTAATCATACATCTTAATTAATTTTCCATCTTAATTAATCATCCTTGATTAATTATTCTTTAAATTATATTAAGTAATTAACTTTTAAATACTCCACAGATTAATTATCCTTAACCATCCACATTATACTTTAATTGATCTTCTTAATTAATTAATCACACAAAATAATGGTTCTCTAATCACTGGATTAAAGTAATTGCTTAAGAATTAATCACTTAATCGTACTTAATCAATCATTATTTAATTACAAACCGTTTTATTAATTAGTCATTCCTTAATTACCTTATAAATCAATTTATTAATTTTATTAATTTATCCCAAATCACTTTCATTAAGTAATTTTCTTCAATTTACTTCTATTAAGAAATTTCTTTTTGTTAATTACTTCCAGACGTTACTTTCAATTACTTACCCTATGTAATTATCCTTTATAAATTACGTCAAGTAATTATTCTTTATTAATTTCTTTAATGATTATCTCAAATTAATTAATTAACTAAGTAATCATCTTGAATTAATTTCATTAATTAATTATTAGTTAAATGATTATACTTTTATCATTCTATTTATAAGACTTAATTAATTAAGATCAAACCATTTAATTTATTTAAACACTTCCTAACATTAAATTATATGGTTGAAAATAATTTATATAAACGTTTGGAAATTAAAGTATAATTATACTTACCTTTATCACAACTTAATTCAACATCTCTTTTACTTATAAAAAAACACTTAAACAACAACTTTAAAACATTTTTAAACTTACTCCTTTTTGATAACCTTTTGAACTTGATTATCTATTCACTAAGCACATAAACATGTCACAGACTCGAGGCCAGACCATTATTTACCAGAACCAACCCCTAGTTTCTACCCAAGCTACCCAACGTACAACCTTACCTGATAAAAATTCGAATCAATTTCGAGAACAAACCCATTCTTCCCGAAGCAACAACCCAACGCAACATCAGGCACGAGATAAACCATGTGCACGTGCACATTACCTTGCCGCTGCACCGATCGCCGCTGCGAACTCTGATAAGGCGTTGACGATGATCTCAACAAAACTGACCACCCAGAAATCCAAACCTTTCGAGAAATAAAAAATCGAATGATTAAACCAATCGGCAAAAGAAACCGATCAACTACATGTCACCCACACCACCACCACAGATCACCTGACACCCCGATGCCCAGTCCAAAACTTTGCCATCAACCAACGCTCCCCTTCCAACCATCTGGACCAAGTCCGATGCACCGACGACCTCTACAAAGCCTCGTAAATTTTCTCGCTCTAACCCAGGTCTAAAACCCTAAATCCTCCCTGATCAGCCTCCACGACACTCGAGAATTAATTCGAGTATTTTTGCCAAGTCCACCCATTCCCAGGCTTGCTTCAGCAAAAATCCCTACCATCCTAACCTCGCCCTTCATCAGCAAATGACCGAAACTCAAATCACGTTCAATTCATTATTCCTCTTGATTTACCCTCTTAAAAATCATGATTTCAATTTTGAATTCCCTAGTTTTTGATGATAGATCAAATTAAAATCCTGAAACAACAATTTATTAGGGTCGAGATTTTGATGTGTATGAAGATCCTACTGTAAATTTTAAATTTTCTAGGTAACTGTTTGTTATTAACACAAAAAAATATTTTTAGAAATATTCTTAAGTTATTACAAACATCATTCCTTTAAAGATCATAACTTGAAACTACATATACAAAGAGAATTTGATTTTCATGGGTTTCAAGCTTGAATTTGTAGTTAACAGAGGCTTATCTGTGTATTTATATTAATAAGTATGCACATATCTTTATCAACGTAAGAAATTATCCAAACAAGCCTTATTTACACAATACCTCACGAGATTATGCATCAGATCTATCATTAAAAAATGGGGATTTACTCACATTTGATTTTTAACATGTTTAAAGAATTTCGCACTGCTCTTCCATTTTCCCAGATAAATACCAATTAAACTTCTTCAATTTGTTTCTAAACCTTAGTCTATAATTTAACAACAGCTCTTATTAACAAAATCCTAATAGATCAGAGAAGAAACAAATGAATTTTACGAGTTTGAAAACCCTGTACTCTAGAACGAGAGAAGGATAAGCATATCCATCTACTCAGAACAAAGCAAGTCGTTTCTACTTCAAATATACAGAGATCACTCATGAATATATGCACCAGCAAAGTAACATACAACTCAAACTTCACAGGCAACTAGATATACAAATACTTAACTTGTAATTTAAATTTGTTTACTCACAGTACTTATTTTTCTAGCTAGCACTATAAAACAAATGTAGCTTACTCACCTGATGAAGTGTAGAGCTATTGAAACAGTTTTGAAACTTGAAAACTTGAATTGCTAGATCCTTTGAAATTTGAATATACTATCCTTAAAACTGAAGTGCTTGTTATAGAGAAGACTTAAGCTTTGAAACTTTTACCTCAGGTTTTTATTTATTTATTTATTTATAAACGAAATGTAGATGATGCTCATATATAGCAGAGAAGGTGTGCAGATTTTGTTTACTGATACAAATTTGTATATTGTACTAATGGATTATTTGTATATTTGGTCAGAGATATTGTTTTAGCTAAGGTGGCTGATATGATATTTACTGTGCTATCATTAATTAGGCTTGACTTGTTTTACAATCTTATACTCATGCAAACAATCACCCCAATGTCTATTTAGTATACACCTCACAGGCAAAAAAACAAAATAAAAAAAACAAACAAGAAATAAGATTGTTCTCTCACCTTGAAGTCAGGAAAAATGAAACAGAGTTGTTGTTTGAATCAGGCTTGAAATTGTAAGCTGGAAACCTCTCTTACTCTCTGGTTTGAATTTTGAAGTAGATAGTTGTTTAAGTTTAATTTGTTGTTGAAGTCTAACATAATTTTTATTCAGATTGCCTTTGTGACGACCCGTCCTTCTACCACCAGAAAGACGTATCATCATTAAGAAAGAAAGGGATAGAAATAGAAAAGAAAGAGAAAGAAAGAACAACAAACACGAAATCTCACAGCGAAAACGGAATAAAATATAATATATCACATAATAATTACATAGTTTTACATATATCAGAGTTATACAATATTATACATCTGACAATTTTATATACATCTGTCACTACATACATCTCGAATACAACATACTCTAACTAACACAGCGGAACTAGATAGATATCTACAACGCTGAAGCCTCATGCTCCATTGCTCCTCCAGAATTCGTCAAAGCTAACCTGAATCCCTTGACTATCCGTAAAAATTTGGGTACCCGAGAGTTTATGAAAAACAAAATATAAACTCCGGGTCAGACATGGGTATGGTATGAGTAAACAGTTTAAGGTTGTTTAACTTGAAAAATATTTGAAAATAAAGGTATCACGTAAGACTCCCCACAAATAAATACGGGTAAGTTTTTACCTTACGCTAACCAAATCATTTCATAGGAAATTCTGTGATATTATAATAGTGTCAAGGGTTTTCAAGTAAATAGAAAATAGCCGAAACTGTTACATTCATTAAATTCCAGCTACTAGCCACAAAAGTGGGTAATACAATCAAAACCGTGGGCACTTATTGGAAAATGGATTCCATACAATGGCAGGGCTACTAGGGTACCGCCCGTCACAGTACGGGGCCTAGATCACCGTACCGAGGATTACTCCCTTCATCCTCAGCAACACAAGGCCGGAACCATTCCTTACTGAACAGTCCCGAACAAGATAAACCCCGTGGTTGGCGCGCCCAACCACCCACTAAGCCGAATAAAAAGGGACATCTAAACAGGGGATATATCTTGTCCTGCTTGGGCATGACCCACCTAACCTTGCTGCATCTCCCCTGTTTTAGTCATTCCCGGTTGATGAGGCATGAGGCTGCGATTACCTTTAGAGGTCAAATTTCTTAGAATGCTCATCGCCCGCCTGACGATGTGTTGAAAGCATTCAATCCATACAAGTTCGTTCCGGGTTCGAACGAAACCGAAGGCATTATCTCGTTACACTCATTTTGGAATCACCCTCAAAGTTAACGACGACAACCCTTGCATTCTGAACCTTCATCTTCATATCAGATTCACGACCTAACGTTAATTTGGATCGATGTGGTTTTCGGATGTTCCAAATAGGGTAACCCGATCCCGGTCTCATCGAAATCCAAAACGTGTCTTTTAGGGCCAAGTTGTTTAAGAGTTATAAAATAAACAATATAATTATCCATATACACACAGATAGATAATTCACAATATCACAATAGAACATCATCATCATAAGGTAATTATCATCACAACAGATAATCCATATTACTATCATACTACAATCAAGCATATATTTCATACAGCATCATTTATCTTATGCTAGGAATTTCAAACCATTCAGAGTAAACAATATCATCCATCCTTATATAAGTAACCATGTCAGCTATAATTAATTTAAAATGAATTAAATTAATTACTTGCATTTCTAATTAATTTAAACTAAATTAAATTAATTACTTAACCATTATAAGTCTTGCTTATATAACTATTAACCAATTATCAATCAATTAATAAATCCATTTAACTTAATCATACTTGATTAATTAACATTAAATTCAACTAATCATCCTTTAATTATTTTCACAATTTAATTATCTAATCCAAATATGGAATTACCTTCAATTACAAATATTATTATTTCTTAATTACACCAATTAATTATTCTTTAATCTTTCATTATTAATTTCATTATTTAATGAATGCTAATTACATTTCATTTCATTATCCTATATTAAATGAATTACCTTAAGTAATTAAAACTTCAATTAAACTATATTTATTAATCATCCCTGATTAACACTATTCAGTAATCAATCTCCTTTAATTACTCTTATCACATCAATTAATTACTCCTTAACTGATTTCCTTAAAAATTAATCCCTTGATTAAATTGCACAAAGTAATTATACTCAAATTACTTCCACTGTCATCCTCAATCAATTTCTTCAGGTCATTATCATTAATTACTTCTCCAAGTAATTATATTCATCATATCATCAAATAATCATTTAAATCAATTAAACTTGATTAGTTAACTTAAACGATTCATATTAAACCTCATTAATTACAATAAGTAATTAATTCCTTTAATTACTTATTTATTTGATTATTCTATTTCATGCTATTTTAATTTACCACTTTTTCATCAATTTGTTTAACCTTAATTACTTAATTAGCTTTTCCTTAATCATTAGTTGAAAACCTTAATTATAAATCAAATAATTTGATTAACAAATTTTTAATTATTGATTACTTTATTAATTATTTCTTAATTCTTAGTTCAATCTCTTTATTAATAAACTATTAATTGTTTATTAATTTACCTAAGTAGTTAATTACAAATTAATTTATTTCTTAATTATTATTCGATCTTAATCAACATTTGAAAGAATTTTTTTTAAAGTTTGACTTCTTAAATGTTGGTTAACTTTAATCTTTACTCAAATCAATTTCTTAATTAAAATAAAGTGTTAAATGCATTTGTTAAATACCTATTAAATAACTGGAACTTGTATTTAAGCTCTAATCTAAAACTGTTAAAACTCTATCAAGTTTTACAACACTTCCGATTTGTTTGAAAGTGATTTACTTAATTTCCTTATTTTACAACATGCTTTAGTTTGAAACTACAAACCTGAGTTTCCCCCCTGAGTTCACTCGAGTTCTTCACCGAGTCCCACTCCCCTTTTCCCCGTGTAGACTTCGAGTCTTCACCAAACCTTCCCGAGACGATTCTGTACAACTCCCTTCTTGTTCTTCTTGTTTTTTTTTAGTTTCAGTTTTAATTTTTTCTAAGCATTAAGCTACAACACATGAATTTAACTCACGCGCCTCAACACTCGAATCAAACTCGAAGGAAACCCCCAAATTATTCGAGCACGTCACGAGTATCTTCACTGACACGACGCCGATCTCCACCTCCACGCCGTGCACCTGCACAACTCCTCGGCCACGCTGCGGCGAACCCCAACCTTCTCGACAAACCACGATTTACTCAAAGACCCAAAAATGAATCTCAGGATACCACATAAAAATCTAAATCAAAAATTAGCCTCTGAGTCGAAAAACTGGAAAACACGGCAATCAATGTAAACGCCTCACGATCACCGTAGATCACCAGAGAAGCCCAAAACTCAACTACATCTCGACTACACGACATGCTTCCTTCCCCATGAATCGCGTGAAGCTCGATCACTCATAGGTGACAAACTCTCCATGTTTACAGACATGACAAAACTCGAGTCAAAAACCCTAAAATGACTCAGTTGTACAAATATACGAAATGGAAAAATTATAGCCTATTTTTCCCATGATCACTGATGATCATACTATCCTCAAATCAAATTTCAATGGTTAAAATTTATCACGGTGTTTAAAATTTGTGAAAGTGTGATTTTTGTTTACATACAAACTGCTCTGCAAATACTAACTTAAAAATCCTAATTTTTGTTTTAAAAATCACGAATTGCAGTATGAATTCAATATAAAATCTTGACTTAATGTTTTACAACATTTGATTTTATCAATTTTCTACCTATTTACCTGTAAACAAGGTTTCAGTGCATATTTCAACAGGAATTTTTAAAACAATCTTTAAAATTTAAATTTTAAGTTTAAATCTTTTGTTCGAATTGAAAAGAAAATTTACCTTAACAATAAATAACATCAGATAGATTTAGGATTTGAAACAAACACCCTGTAGCAAATCTCAGAGGAACACAGAACATCACACAAACATGTACAAACTAAAGCATACACAAACCAAATATCAATGAGGTTTGAACTGATTTTAATTGACTTAAAACTTTTAAAATTTTGTTTACTCACCTGGTAAGCCTTTTGAACAAAGAACACTACTTATTCTCTTTTGGAAGCCTGAAATTTTAGAATTGTTCTTGCATCTGTTTTAAAACCTGAGTTTGCTTTCTTTCCATTTCTTCTTCTTTCTGATTTACTCTTTATATTCTTTTCAGGTAACTATGTTACTGACCAAATAAAGGATGCATACACACACACATATATAAAAGATATAGTGTGTGAAGGAAGGCAGCAACTAGTCAGGTAGTTTCCTATTTTGGCTTTATCAGGCAAGATTTTTTTTTATATATACTGATATGATTCTTGAATTCGGCTGAGATGTTAAATCATTAAATGCTAAGTACTTATTGTCAACACATAACCTTATTAGTACATAGATTTTTATTAACTTGCCTGCATAATTATCTACAGGTACACATAATACATAACTATATACTGACAGCATGTACTAATAATATATACTATCTTCGTTTCAAATGTTAATCAGATCTATTCACTGTAAAAATAAAGATTTGTGTAAATTATAAATGAACACAAAAATGTGCTCGAATCAGGGGAGCATTGAATGATTGTGTTGCTAAATCTTGTTTACATAATTATGTTTACTGAGAATATAGAATTGGTATGAAAAGTACATTTGCAGGAAAATTTGTAACTGAAGATATTTATATCAAACAATATGTGTCAGGTTTGTGTTTACACTTTATGAATGAGAATCATATTCTTTGCAACATTTGTTTTATTATTTTATCTCTTATGTTTAGATTTATATGTGAAGATATGGTGTAAAACTTAATCATGTTTTTATGAACTGCTTGCTTGAATAATAAATATGTTTGGGTTCAGATTTATATCTACTTTGGTTTGCTTGTGAAATAAATTTGTTTTATTGTTTCTAATTTGAATAATTTACATATATATGGTTGTTGATTGATTTGTGTATGAAAATATTTAATTAACTTCTAATTTACATAAGTTATACATAAAAGTTAAAGTTTGATTTTACATTCTATTTGATTTCATTTTCCTTTACTTTGTGTCTTATACTTTGTTCTTATTTTAGATTATTAAGTTATGTTGTATAAAATCTTAACTAATTAATTCTTATTTTAAATTTTACATTAGTACTTTATATTTAACCATCAATGTTCAAGTCATATTCAAAATGATTTCTCACTTATATTTGTATTCATTTCTATTTGTACTCTACTATTACTTATTTAAATTGAGTTATATACACATATTTAATTTATATTTTACATTTATATTTTACATTGTTATTTTACATTGTTAGAAATAGGATTCTAATTTAAACGTTATCATTCATATGTATATTTCCAAATATAAACAAAGTATAGTATTTTAATTCACTTATATAAGGTCAATATTATTAAGAGATTCTATTTAAATATCCAAGATGAAATTCCCTTTTAAAAAAATACAAATTTACATAAACAATTGGCAATTATTCCAAAATCATATTCATTTGAAAATAATTAGTTCATATTTTATTAAATCAGATTAAATATTTATTAAAATAAACAGGGTCAAAATTCAGGGTCGTTACATTCCTTCCCCCTTAAAAGAATTTCGTCCCCGAAATTTAAAACAAAGATAATTTAAAAGCTGTTATACTAACCATTCACACATACATATCATTCATACAATAGCAAAAAAATCAAACAGTTTATCCTAACAAGCAACACTAGCTATCCGAACACAAATCCGGATAAACTTCCCTAAAACTATCCAGAGTCTCCCAGATGCAATCATTGAGATTCTCGCTCCACTGCACTCAACAAGCTTCACTACTTACTCCCGAGTTGCCTCTCAGTTGATCAACAATCTGAACAGGATTCCTGACTACAGTCAAACTCCGCTTGACTTCCAAATCTCCCTGAACTACTGGTTCTACACTTTATGATGGATCCTAAACAAAATTCCAAGATGAGATGCATGGGATACATTATGAATTCCAGACATCCGTTCTGGCAATTCAATCCTATAAGATACAACTTCAATCTAAGTTGAATTTTATATACATATATAACTCAAGGTCTCAGCCTCCCATTCAGTTTAATTCACAATCAAATTTATTAATTCACCATCCAACTTTATTTGACCAATTCTAATTTCATTTACACACTTAATTTGCCAATTTATTTTATCTTAGTTTATTTCCACTTTCCAATTCAATATTTGATTTTATCAGAAATATCACTTCATTATAGTTGTTGAGTTTATTTCTAGTTTGTAATTCTGATTTGGATATCTATTTCATTTCCCAAGTACAAAATAATTTTATTTTGCCTTATAATTCCATTCTTAACTTTATGAGCCTCAATTTCATTTATTCTCCACACTCACATCCATTTATTCTTAAACACATTCATTTTCACTTTAAATTCTAGTTCTTACCTGTATCAAACAAGCATACTTTTTATTTCAAATATTTAAATTCTTTTGATAAGCCATCAGAGTTTATTTATACAAATTTAATTTTTATCCAACTATTCTATTTGAATAAAGATTTTATTTCATTCAACTTAAATCATCACTCAAGCTTTTACTAAATAAACTCTCATTTTCCTTGAAGCTATGCTTCTATAAAGTTTAATCTTTGGTTAATTTATTTGTTTCAATTTCATACTTAAATTTATTTCCGGCTTATTTGATACTCACAAGATCAAATTCCATTTATTAACTCATAATCAAACTTCTATTTAACCAATTTAAATCCCATTAACCTATTCAATCAACCAATTTATTCCAAATTAGTTCACTTCCATTTATTTTATTAAGATTAATTCCAAGGCCATATTTATTCCATCCATACTTGAATTGGATTTTATCTTCCAAAAATCATCTTATTTTTTTATCAGTGTTCAATTTTATTTATAATTCAAGTTTGGATTTTTATTTTATTTTCCAAATACAAAATAATGTATTTTGGCTTACTATTTAATCTTCCCATATTTTCTTTATAAGTCTCACATTCATATTTTCACATTTTTTTTCCATTTTAAGCTTGAATATATTCATATTTCATTTTAACTCAAGATTGAACATATATCTACAACCAAAAATATTCTAAATCTATGTGTTGCTAATTTCTCTTACAAGTTACCGGAACCTATTTATTCCAATTCAATTTCATTTCAACTTACTTTTATTTATTTAAGTAAGAATTTAATTTATTTAACACCATCTATATCTCAACTGAATTCTATTTCAATTCAATTTGTTTAACTTAACTTCCGTTAAATTAGGTACCATACTATTCTCTTTAATCTACCAACCCACTTGAATTTGATTAAATAAGATCTTAATTTCATTTACCCATATATCAATTCATTTCATTCCAGTCTTAAATTTAAATCCAATTATTATTAAGCTTAAGTTAACCTCAACCAAAATTTTATCTCTATTAAATTTCCCAATCCAATTCATTTACATTGTAAATTTGATGTACTACATCAATTTATTCACATCCTTATTATTATGTTTTTAATCATTTAGTTTAATTCCAAAATTAAATTAAACTTCCAACTTAATTCAAAATAAATCCTCATTTTTAACTTCATTTTTAAATTTTAATTCCAAATTAAATCTCTTACTTCCTTGGTTATATGAGCCATTGTAAATCTTTATAATCCTATTTGTCTATTAACACTATCATCCAAATACTATAATTATATATATATTAATTATAAAAACAATTTTTTTTTTGTTTATATATATATCAAAATAAATTTTGGATGAAATTATTTAATTCACCCACTTTTGAAAACAATATCATGTCGAATTGATCTATTCAAGTGTTCAGAAACCCATTCGGTACAGTTGTACAGACTGCACTGACGAAGGTTCATATACCACTCAATAAATCAATCAACATAGTATAAAACCATTTTATATTCACTAAGAAGTACGCGCTCATATCTATTATTACGCTCAGACGCATTCTAGAGTACTACCGACTCTATCTCTAATGAGAAATCTCCACCAGAGCCAAGGTTCTCGCTTAACCTTTCAGCTCTGATACCAACTGTGACATCCCGTCCTTCTACCACCAGAAAGACGTATCATCATTAAGAAAGAAAGGGATAGAAATAGAAAAGAAAGAGAAAGAAAGAACAACAAACACGAAATCTCACAGCGGAAACGGAATAAAATATAATATATCACATAATAATTACATAGTTTTACATATATCAGAGTTATACAATATTATACATCTGACAATTTTATATACATCTGTCACTACATACATCTCGAATACAACATACTCTAACTAACACAGCGGAACTAGATACATAACAACGCTGAAGCCTCCTGCTCCATTGCTCCTCCAGAATTCGTCAAAGCTAACCTGAATCCCTTGACTACCCGTAAAAATTTAGGTACCCGAGAGTTTATGAAAAACAAAATATAAACTCCGGGTCAGACATGGGTCTGGTATGAGTAAACAGTTTAAGGTTGTTTAACTTGAAAAATATTTGAAAATAAAGGTATCACGTAAGACTCCCCACAAATAAATACGGGTAAGTTTTTACCTTACGCTAACCAAATCATTTCATAGGATATCCTGTGATATTATAATAGTGTCTAGGGTTTTCAAGTAAATAGAAAATAGCCGAAATTATTACATTCATTAAATTCCAGCTACTAGCCACAAAAGTGGGTAATACAATCAAAACCGTGGGCACTTATTGGAAAATGGATTCCATACAATGGCAGTGCTACTGGGGTACCACCCGTCACAGTATGGGGCCTAGATCACCGTACCGAGGATTACTCCCTTCATCCTCTACAACACAAGGCCGGAACCATTCCTTACTGAACAGTCCCGAACAAGATAAACCCCGTGGTTGGCGCGCCCAACTACCCACTAAGCCGAATAAAAATTGACATCTAGACAGGGGAAATATCTTGTCCTGCTTGGGCATGACCCACCTAACCTTACTGCATCTCCCTTGTTTTAGCCATTCCCGGTTGAAGAGGCTTGAGGCTACGATTACCATTAGAGATCAAATTTCTTAGAATGCTCATCGCCCGCCTGACGATGAGTTGAAAGCATTCGATTCATACAAGTTCATTCCGGGTTCGAACGAAACCGAAGGCATTATCTCGTTACACTCATTTTGGAATCACCCTCAGAATTAACGACGACAACCCTTGCATTCTGAACCTTCATCTTCATATCAGATTCACGACCTAACGTTAATTTGGATCGATGTGGTCTTCGGATGTTCCAAATGGGGAAACCCGATCCCGGTCTCATCGAAATCCAAAACGTGTCTTTTAGGGCCAAGTTGTTTAAGAGTTATAAAATAAACAATATAATTATCCATATATACACAGATAGATAATTCACAATATCACAATAGAACATCATCATCATAAACAGGTAATTATCATCACAACAGATAATCCATATTACTATCATACTACAATCAAGCATATATTTCATACAGCATCATTTATCTTATGCTAGGAATTTCAAACCATTCAGAGTAAACAATATCATCCATCCTTATATACGTAACAATGTCAGCTATAATTAATTTAAAATGAAGTAAATTAATTACTTGCATTTCTAATTAATTTAAACTAAATTAAATTAATTACTTAACCATTATAAGTCTTGCTTATATAACTATTAACCAATTATCAATCAATTAATAAATCCATTTAACTTAATCATACTTGATTAATTAACATTAAATTCAACTAATCATCCTTTAATTATTTTCACAATTTAATTATCTAATCCAAATATGGAATTACCTTCAATTACAAATATTATTATTTCTTAATTACACCAATTAATTATTCTTTAATCTTTCATTATTAATTTCATTATTTAATGAATGCTAATTACATTTCATTTCATTATCCTATATTAAATGAATTACCTTAAGTAATTAAAACTTCAATTAAACTATATTTATTAATCATCCCTGATTAACACTATTCAGTAATCAATCTCCTTTAATTACTCTTATCACATCACTTAATTACTCCTCAACTGATTTCCTTAAAAATTAATCCCTTGATTAAATTGCACAAAGTAATTATACTCAAATTACTTCCATTATCATCCTCAATCAATTTCTTCAGGTCATTATCATTAATTACTTCTCCAAGTAATTATATTCATTATATCATTAAATAATCATTTAAATCAATTAAACTTGATTAATTAACTTAAACGATTCATATTAAACCTCATTAATTACAATAAGTAATTAATTCCTTTAATTACTTATTTATTTGATTATTCTATTTCATGCTACTTTAATTTATCACTTTTTCATCAATTTGTTTAACCTTAATTACTTAATTAGCTTTTCCTTAATCATTAGTTGAAAAGATTAATTATAAATCAAATAATTTGATTAACAAATTTTTAATTATTGATTACTTTATTAATTATTTCTTAATTCTTAGTTAAATCTCTTTATTAATAAACTATTAATTGTTTATTAATTTACCTAAGTAGTTAATTACAAATTAATTTATTTCTTAATTATTATTCGATCTTAATCAACATTTGAAATAAATTTTTTTTTAAAGTTTGACTTCTTAAATGTTGGTTAACTTTAATCTTTACTCAAATCAATTGCTTAATTAAAATAAAGTGTTAAATGCATTTGTTAAATACCTATTAAATAACTGGAACTTGTATTTAAGCTCTAATCTAAAACTGTTAAAACTCTATCAAGTTTTACAACACTTCCGATTTGTTTGAAAGTGATTTACTTAATTTCCTTATTTTACAACATGCTGTAGTTTGAAACTACAAACCTGAGTTTCCCCCCTGAGTTCACTCGAGTTCTTCACCGAGTCCCACTCCCATTTTCCCCGTGTAGACTTCGAGTCTTCACCAAACCTTCCCGAGACGATTCTGTACAAATCCCTTCTTCTTCTTCTTTTTTTTTAGTTTCAGTTTTAGTTTTTTCTAAGCATTAAGCTACAACACATGAATTTAACTCACGCGCCTCAACACTCGAATCAAACTCGAAGGAAACCCCCAAATTATTCGAGCACGTCACGAGTATCTTCACTGACACGACGCCGATCTCCACCTCCACGCCGTGCACCTGCACAACTCCTCGGCCACGCTGCGGCGAACCCCAACCTTCTCGACAAACCACGATTTACTCAAAGACCCAAAAATGAATCTCAGGATACCACATAAAAATCTAAATCAAAAATTAGCCTCTGAGTCGAAAAACTGGAAAACACGGCAATCAATGTAAACGCCTCACGATCACCGTAGATCAACAGAGAAGCCCAAAACTCAACTACATATCGACTACACGACATGCTTCCTTCCCCGTGAATCGCGTGAAGCTCGATCACTCATAGGTGACAAACTCTCCATGTTTACAGACATGACAAAACTCGAGTCAAAAACCCTAAAATGACTCAGTTGTACAAATATACGAAATGGAAAAATTATAGCCTATTTTTCCCGTGATCACTGATGATCATACTATCCTCAAATCAAATTTCAATGGTTAAAATTTATCACGGTGTTTAAAATTTGTGAAAGTGTGATTTTTGTTTACATACAAACTGTTCTGCAAATACTAACTTAAAAATCCTAATTTTTGTTTTAAAAATCACGAATTGCAGTATGAATTCAATATAAAATCTTGACTTAATGTTTTACAACATTTGATTTTATCAATTTTCTACCTATTTACCTGTAAACAAGGTTTCAGTGCATATTTCAATAGGAATTTTTAAAACAATCTTTAAAATTTAAATTTTAAGTTTAAATCTTTTGTTCGAATTGAAAAGAAAATTTACCTTAACAATAAATAACATCAGATAGATTTAGGATTTGAAACAAACACCCTGTAGCAAATCTCAGAGGAACACATAACATCACACAAACATGTACAAACTAAAGCATACACAAACCAAATATCAATGAGGTTTGAACTGATTTTAATTGACTTAAAACTTTTAAAATTTTGTTTACTCACCTAGTAAGCCTTTTGAACAAAGAACACTACTTATTCTCTTTTGGAAGCCTGAAATTTTAGAATTGTTCTTGCATCTGTTTTAAAACCTGAGTTTGCTTGCTTTTCATTTCTTCTTCTTTCTGATTTACTCTTTATATTCTTTTCAGGTAACTATGTTACTGATCAAATAAAGGATGCATACACACACATATATATAAAAGATATAGCGTGTGAAGGAAGGCAGCAACTAGTCAGGTAGTTTCCTATTTTGGCTTTATCAGGCAAGATTTATATATATATATATATATATATATATATATATATAGACACACACACTGATATGATTCTTGAATTCAGCTGATATGTTAAATCATTAAATGCTAAGTACTTATTGTCAACACATAACCTTATTAGTACATAGATTTTTATTAACTTGCCTGCATAATTATCTACAGGTACACATAATACATAACTATATACTGAAAACATGTACTAATAATATATACTATCTTTGTTTCAAATGTTAATCAGATCTATTCACTGTAAAAATAAAGATTTGTGCAAATTATAAATGAACACAAAAATATGCTCGAATCAGAGGAGCATTGAATGATTGTGTTGCTAAATCTTGTTTACATAATTATGTTTACTGAGAATATAGAATTGGTATGAAAAGTACATTTGCAGGAAAATTTGTAACTGAAGATATTTATATCAAACAATATGTGTCAGGTTTGTGTTTACACTTTATGAATGAGAATCATATTCTTTGCAACATTTGTTTTATTATTTATCTCTTATGTTTAGATTTATTTGTGAAGATATGGTGTAAAACTTAATCATGTTTTTATGAACTGCTTGCTTGAATAATAAATATGTTTGGGCTCAGATTTATATCTACTTTGGTTTGCTTGTGAAATAAATTTGTTTTATTATTTCTAATTTGAATAATTTACATATATATGGTTGTTGATTGATTTGCGTATGAAAATATTTAATTAACTTCTAATTTACATAAGTTATACATAAAAGTTAAAGTTTGATTTTACAATCTATTTGATTTCATTTTCCTTTACGTTGTGTCTTATACTTTGTTCTTATTTTAGATTATTAAGTTATGTTGTATAGAATCTTAACTAATTAATTCTTTTTTTAAATTTTACATTAGTACTTTATATTTAACCGTCAATGTTCAAGTCATATTCAAAATGATTTCTCACTTATATTTGTATTCATTTCTATTTGTACTCTACTATTACTTATTTAAATTGAGTTATATACACATATTTAATTTATATTTTACATTTTTATTTTACATTTTTATTTTACATTGTTAGAAATGGGATTCTAATTTAAACGTTATCATTCATATGTATATTTCCAAATATAAACAAAGTATAGTATTTTAATTCACTTATATAAGGTCAATATTATTAAGAGATTCTATTTAAATATCCAAGATCAAATTCCCTTTTAAAAAAATACAAATTTACATAAACAATTGGCAATTATTCCAAAATCATATTCATTTGAAAATAATTAGTTCATAATTTATTAAATCAGATTAAATATTTATTAAAATAAACAGGGTCAAAATTCAGGGTCGTTACAGCCTTAGCCTTGAATGAACGAAAAGATGAGGGTTTATACATATGGAAGAAGCTTACAGGATATACATTTTTATTGTACAATATGGGGTGATGTATTTTGTACCATATACCAGAGACTTTTTTTTCCTCTTGTCTGGTGACTGACAACTTGCTTTGGTGGCTGATATGTTATGTGTTGTGCGTAGCATTAAATTTCCTTTGTCTTCTTTTTCAAGCTTTCCTAGATATTTATATGTTCTTTTGTTTAGTCTAGTTGCTTTGCAATATGAATGATTCTATATTAAATTTGACGTTAGAATTTTTCTAATGTGTTCACTTTATATTTTATACATAACTGTATAATTTATCTTACAATTTTATTTATTTTTTTATCTTAAATATTCATTTCCACTTTTGTACTTATTATCTTGTATGATTACGTGTATATATATTTGTTTTCATAAATTTTATTTTGTGTTGTCAATACAATTTGGTTGTAAATTTATCTTACTTTGTATATTTATCCCTATTTTCTACTTAAACATTTATTTCTACAGTTTCTATACTTCTTACATAAACTATCAACGCTTAATTTAATATTGATATTATTTACTTGACTGCTTAATATTAATATTTTGATAATTTAAATTATCAATTAACACCCATTGAAAAAATTCTGGGTCGTCACATTCCTCCCCCCTTTAGAACTTTTCGTCCTCGAAAAGGAACGAAGCCAGAATATATGAAAATGCTTAAAATCAGGTAAATATGCTTTGATCATTTTGAAAATACTTTTAAATTTCAATTTAATATTATTTCAAAGTCGTTTTTATAAAAATGTTTTTTATAACTCGATGTTTCAACAAGTCCATCTTCGTTCTCATAGAGATTCGGTCATACGTTGATCAGGCGTAGGACTGAAACTCTATAAGTACTTCGTAAACCCGATTTCAACACCTTGTGAAAATACTTCGAAAATAATTTTACTGAAAATATAGAAAACAGTTTTTGAAAATAGAGGAAATATCTTTGGTGAGAATGCTCTGGAAATCATCACCCCCATCCATGGTCGCAGTTACATACCAGGGTTACGTTGCCGTCGCAGCAAAAGTCCATGCAACTGCAGGCTCTCCACGGCCTCTCAATTACGCCATGGATCCCACACAACAGATCACAGTTACATCCAGGGTTACGTTGTCGTCACAGCAAAAGTCCATGTAACTGCAGACTCTCCGCGGCCTCTGATTTTCACTGTCGAAATGAAACCCTCCACTCCTACATAGGTCGCAGTCTACCGATATAAAATCAAACGCAGACTGTTGGCTCTCAGCGGCACACACGACTTTTACTATGTTATACCATAGGTCGCAGTCCACCGATATAAAATCAAACGCAGATTGTTGGCTCTCAGCGGCACACACGACTTACACTATGGTATACTCAACTCATAATCCTCAGGAACTAGTTTTGTCCGGACTCCTCACAGGATCAACTTTAGAATCCCCCTTGGGGCTCAAGGCAGCACCACCCGGTGGTACTCCTGAGAAGTTCATTTCAAGGAAGCGCCTTTTTCCTCAGAGCCATCATCAAAACACTTTATACTATACACATATAGTATCTTTCAAATCATACACCTAGTATGTTCTCATACAAGGCTCCTTTACACAAAATCGATTATCCCAAAATCGATAATTCTCAATCTAGGCTTTTCAAATATTAATATTGATTTTACCCAAAAATCAAAAGCCTTTCCAAATCAAAGGTTCCTAAAACCTTTTTCCAAATTCCTCATCAGATCCTTAATATATATATATTCAGATATGTAAAATTTTAAAAACTTTGGATCTTTTCAAACTTGTATAAAACTTCTTTTACACTTCAAATACCTTCAAAAATCCTTTTCTTCCAGCAATAGATTCAATAAGGGGAAATTTATCCTATATAACAAAGATATATACAACTTTGTTTATTCAAAACCAAATATCCCAATTTAATTACTCTTTTCAATATCAAATTCATTCAAATTCGTACGATGTACACATGTCATCCGTACGCTATACCAACCTGATCGCTCACTCGATCACACAATTCCACTTCCGAACTAGTATCGTCCACCCGACTTCCTAGTGCGGACACGGATCTGATTTCTTGATCAGAAACCGTCATTCTCCTTGCATAGCTATCACTATGATAGAGAACATCCAGAACCAATCAATAATCCGTATCCAGTTTCGCCGTCGAAAATCGAGTGAAAAATCCCGACTCAGATCGATAAACTATATCGAAATTCTGTGCTCGAATCTGGATCAAATCACTATGCGAATAGAATAATATACGTACATCCTACGTATTTATTTTCATTGATTATTAGCCGAATCAATCCCATTCTATTCACCTTTCCTTTAATTTCTCATTCACTTATTTACAATTGCCTTAATCCCTATTTGGATTATCACTTCAATTCTTATCTCAGTTGGGTATTTAATCAATAACAGTTTAAACTCCGACCAGTTTAAAAAAAATAGCTTGGAAATTTAAAAATAGGTAAGTAGTTGAAAAATAATGATTAGTTTGCAAAATAGCTATAAAATAGGTAACTAATTGTAAAATAGTTGAAATAGCTAAATAGTTTAAGAAATTTTAGATAATTGCAAAACAGTTGTAAATTAGTAATTAATTTGTAACATAGTTAAAATATAGTAATGAGTTTCGAAAATAGCTCCAAAATAATTATAAAACAAGTATAAAATAATTTGGCTTTAAGAAAGAAAGGTTGTATATATTTAATAGCTTAGAAAAATAAGTTTATATTAAGACAATTTATATTAAAAATAGTCAAGAGTCAACTGTTCACTTCCCCACAATCCAATATAAATTTACACTTCCATTTGATTTTAATCCTATTCGACTTTAATTAAATTTCAAATTATTCCAATCAATTTGAATTTTTTTATCAGTTGAACCCATTTCAAATTCAATTCATTCCAATATAACCCAATTTTAATTTCCCATTAAAATTTTTAAACTTATACATCTTCAATCACCAATCCACTTAATTCAAACCAAATTCAATTTCAATCCTGAGTTTAAACTATCTCGAATTATATAAACTCGAGTTAAATTCTCAAAGGTTGGTTTACCCTCTTTAAACCAAATTAACGTTTATTCAAAGTTTTTAATCAATTTAAATTTTCTGAGTCCAATTCTCAAATTTCCATTTTATAAGGTTCAAATAATAATTCAACACAATTTTATTTTAAAATTTTAATTTATCATTACATTTTATCTTTCAGTTTGAAGCTAGGTCTTAAATAAGTTTATTTCACAATTCAATTATTCAAATTTATTTTATTTATAAAATACCATTCTCAATTAAAAGATTTTATTAACAATAGGATGATAAAATCCAATTATTTTAAAACGTCCATTCATTTTCAATTTTTAAATCTCAACCCCGTTTTAAGATCACACCAATTCCCAATTCAAATTAATCCTTTAACTTTCCAAGTTAAATTCCAATTTACCTAATCCAATCAACCTTACTCAATTTGAATTCTTGCTTCAAACTTCAAAATTCTTTCCCTCTTATAAGTTCAAAACTTATATCACTTTGAGTTTTTATATCATATTTCAAGGAAAAATCAAAACTCAACCTCTTAGAGTTTATTCTAAATTATCTTTGATATCATGTATATCCATACATATATACATATTTATTTCTTGACCCTCCCAGCCATACTTTAAAATTTAAACCACCTTTGGTTTTAAATTCAAATCAATTTTCAAACAACCCATTGTTTGTAACAAGTCCCAGTTATCCAAATAATACTTATTTATTATTTTCCATTACTTTGAAACAAAATTTTCAAATTCCGGGACCATATTTAGAATTTTATTTTCAATCACTTAAATTTTAATTTATAAGTCAGACTTTACCTAAATGTTTACTTCTTTAAAACATTTCATTTTACTTACACATCTTATCATACACAACAATCAATTTTGATAATAACCAAGGT
This sequence comes from Allium cepa, assembly GCA_030765085.1. Classification (NCBI taxonomy): domain Eukaryota; kingdom Viridiplantae; phylum Streptophyta; class Magnoliopsida; order Asparagales; family Amaryllidaceae; genus Allium; species Allium cepa. The sequence goes on along the minus strand of CM060929.1, from coordinate 182,004,652 downwards.
TATCATATCTAAAAACATCCATTATCATCTTATTCTGAAATACTTTTCCAATACAAGATTTCAATTTTAGTTTGAATCAATTTCAAACTTATCTCTACTTTAATTTCAGTTTGGTTGTATTATATTACTTCTTAATTCAATTCTTAATAATTTAAGAGCTAATTTCTTTTTCTTTTTTTTAGAATGGAATATTGCTTTATATATCAAAATACAATCCTATATAAAATCATTTAAAATCCTTATATAAGAAAATAACAAGTACGCTCTCTCATATATATACACTCAACTCATTCTAGGGTACTACAGACTCTATTTAATGAGTAATTCCCACCAGAGCCAAGGTTCTCGCTTAACCTTTCAGCTCTGATACCAAATGTAACGACCCGAAATTTTCGCACTCGAAAATTCCAGATAGTTATGAAAAAGAAGAAAGAGATAGAAGAAGAAGAATAGAAACACCAAACATCTCACATTCGCAGCAGATAAAATATATTAAATAATAACAGTTTACAAAAGAATACTATATCTATCGACTACATTTAATATACATCAGAGTTTCACATTATATACAGTCACTGAATATTTACAATTATTAAGTCTCTGATTAATAATAATATAAATACAGCGGAATACTCTATACGATATTACCATCCAGCTCGCCTCCTGAGCTCCAGAACGTACCTACCTGAAAATCTGTAATACTCGGTCTGACCCGAGCATTACACCAAAGTAACACCCGGGTCAGGCTGGAAACCAGCGTGAGTAAACCCAACTACAAGGAGTACAAAGCATACAACTCATATAAAACCTCGGGTAACTCGTATCCATGTACAAATTCTAATTTGTTATAAGCATTACTTATTTCACACATCAATTTTCTAAGTACCCTAAAACTTTAGATTAAATGGTCCAATTTACTTAAATCATTTCGTTTCAGCCTATTGATTTCACTTATCAGTTTATACAGAATCATAGTAGGTTACAAATCGAAGTGGTTTTGGGTATTTTCTTATATCCGATCCCGGTCTCTTCAAATTCAAAGTCATATCTAAACCAAGTTGTTAAGTTTAATCAATACAATTAACATCCACGGTATCATATCTCATAACAATTCAACTCAGATAGGCAATCTACATTATCACAGTTCAACCCATTCATATCACAGCACATCTCCATCAGAGATATAATCAATTCAAGCCATCCCATATCATCCAACCACCCAACACTAGATTTATTAGATATATAATTCCCAATTAATTTAATTAATCTTTAATTAAATTAATTTCCAACTTTTATCACTTAGATTACCTTAATCCTGCATACTCAGCATTTATTAATTACAACCCAATTAATAAATCATTCTTTAATCATACATCTTAATTAATTTTCCATCTTAATTAATCATCCTTGATTAATTATTCTTTAAATTATATTAAGTAATTAACTTTTAAATACTCCACAGATTAATTATCCTTAACCATCCACATTATCCTTTAATTGATCTTCTTAATTAATTAGTCACACAAAATAATGGTTCTCTAATCACTGGATTAAAGTAATTGCTTAAGAATTAATCACTTAATCGTACTTAATCAATCATTAATTAATTACAAACCGTTTTATTAATTAGTCATTCCTTAATTACCTTATAAATAAATTTATTAATTTTAGTAATTTATCCCAAATCACTTTCATTAAGTAATTTTCTTCAATTTACTTCTATTAAGAAATTTCTTTTTGTTAATTACTTCCAGACGTTACTTTCAATTACTTACCCTATGTAATTATCCTTTATAAATTACGTCAAGTAATTATTCTTTATTAATTTCTTTAATAATTATCTCAAATTAATTAATTAACTAAGTAATCATCTTGAATTAATTTCATTAATTAATTATTAGTTAAATGATTATACTTTTATCATTCTATTTATAAGACTTAATTAATTAAGATCAAACCATTTAATTTATTTAAACACTTCCTAACATTAAATTATATGGTTGAAAATAATTTATATAAACGTTTGGAAATTAAAGTATAATTATACTTACCTTTATCACAACTTAATTCAACATCTCTTTTACTTATAAAAAAACACTTAAACAACAACTTTAAAACATTTTTAAACTTACTCCTTTTTGATAACCTTTTGAACTTGATTATCTATTCACTAAGCACATAAACCTGTCACAGACTCGAGGCCAGACCATTATTTACCAGAACCAACCCCTAGTTTCTACCCAAGCTACCCAACCTACAACCTTACCTGATAAAAATTCGAAATCAATTCCGAGAACAAACCCATTCTTCCCGAAGCAACAACCCAACGCAACATCAGACACGAGATAAACCATGTGCACGTGCACATTACCTTGCCGCTGCACCGATCGCCGCTGCGAACTCAGATAAGGTGTTGACGATGATCTCAACACAACTGACCACCCAGAAATCCAAACCTTTCGAAAAATCAAAAATCGAATGATTAAACCCATCGGCAAAAGAAACCGATCAACTACATGTCACCCACACCACCACCACAGATCACCTGACACCCCGATGCCCAGTCCAAAACTTTGCCATCAACCAACGCTCCCCTTCCAACCATCTGGACCAAGACCGATGCACCGACGACCTCTACAAAGCCTCGTAAATTTTCTCGCTCTAACCCAGGTCTAAAACCCTAAATCCTCCCTGATCAGCCTCCACGACACTCGAGAATTAATGCGAGTATTTTTGCCAAGTCCACCCATTCCCAGGCTTGCTTCAGCAAAAATCCCTACCATCCTAACCTCGCCATTCATCAGCAAATGACCGAAACTCAAATCACGTTCAATTCATTATTCCTCTCGATTTACCCTCTTAAAAATCATGATTTCAATTTTAAAATCCCTAGTTTTTGATGATAGATCAAATTAAAATCCTGAAACAATAATTTATTAGGGTCGAGATTTTGATGTGTATGAAGATCCTACTGTAAATTTTAAATTTTCTAGGTAACTGTTTGTTATTAACACAAAAAAATATTTTTAGAAATATTCTTAAGTTATTACAAACATCATTCCTTTAAAGATCATAACTTGAAACTACATATACAAAGAGAATTTGATTTTCATGGGTTTCAAGCTTGAATTTGTAGTTAACAGAGGCTTATCTGTGTATTTATATGAATAAGTATGCACATATCTTTATCAACGTCAGAAATTATCCAAACAAGCCTTATTTACACAATACTTCACGAGATTATGCATCAGATATAGCATTAAGAGATGGGGATTTACTCACATTTGATTTTTAACATGTTTAAAGAATTTCGCACTGCTCTTCCATTTTCCCAGATAAATACCAATTAAACTTCTTCAATTTCTTTTTAAACCTTAGTCTATAATTTAACAACAGCTCTTATTAACAAAATCCTAATAGATCAGAGAAGAAACAAATGAATTTTACGAGTTTGAAAACCCTGTACTCTAGAACGAGAGAAGGATAAGCATATCCATCTACTCAGAACAAAGCAAGTCGTTTCTACTTCAAATATACAGAGATCACTCATGAATATATGCACCAGCAAAGTAACATACAACTCAAACTTCACAGGCAACTAGATATACAAATACTTAACTTGTAATTTAAATTTGTTTACTCACAGTACTTATTTTTCTAGCTAGCACTATAAAACAAATGTAGCTTACTCACCTGATGAAGTGTAGAGCTATTGAAACAGTTTTGAAACTTGAAAACTTGAATTGCTAGATCCTTTGAAATTTGAATATACTATCCTTAAAACCGAAGTGCTTGTTATAGAGAAGACTTAAGCTTTGAAACTTTTACCTCAGGTTTTTATTTATTTATTTATTTATAAAGGAAATGAAGATGATGCTCATATATAGCAGAGAAGGTGTGCAGATTTTGTTTACTGATACAAATTTGTATATTGTACAGATGGATTATTTGTATATTTGGTCAGAGATATTGTTTTAGCTAAGGTGGCTGATATGATATTTACCGTGCTATCATTAATTAGGCTTGACTTGTTTTACAATCTTATACTCATGCAAACAATCACCCCAATGTCTATTTAGTATACACATCACAGGCAAAAAAATAAAATAAAAAAAACAAATAAGAAATAAGATTGTTCTCTCACCTTGATGTCAGGAAAAATGAAACAGAGTTGTTGTTTGAATCAGGCTTGAAATTGTAAGCTGGAAACCTCTCTTACTCTCTGGTTTGAATTTTGAAGTAGATAGTTGTTTAAGTTTAATTTGTTGTTGAAGTCTAACATAATTTTTATTCAGATTGCCTTAGCCTTGAATGAACGAAAAGATGAGGAGTTTATACATATGGAAGAAGCTTACAGGATATACATTTTTATTGTACAATATGGGGTGATGTATTTTGTACCATATACCAGAGACTTTTTTTTTCCTCTTGTCTGGTGACTGACAACTTGCTTTTGGTGGCTGATATGTTTTGTGTTGTGTGCAGCATTAAATTTCCTTTGTCTTCTTTTTCAAGCTTTCCTAGATATTTATATGTTCTTTTGTTTAGTCTAGTTGCTTTGCAATATGAATGATTCTATATTAAATTTGACATTAGAATTTTTCTAATGTGTTCACTTTATATTTTATACATAACTGTATAATTTATCTTACAATTTTATTTATTTTTTTATCTTAAATATTCATTTCCACTTTTGTACTTATTATCTTGTATGATTACGTGTATATATATTTGTTTTCATAAATTTTATTTTGTGTTGTCAATACAATTTGGTTGTAAATTTATTTTACTTTGTATATTTATCCCTATTTTCAACTTAAACATTTATTTCTACAGTTTCTATACTTCTTACATAAACTATCAACACTTAATTTAATATTGATATTATTTACTTGACTGCTTAATATTAATATTTTGATAATTTAAATTATTAATTTACACCCATTGAAAAAATTCTGGGTCGTCACAAATTAAATATTCCGATTTAAATTGCTTAAAAATTTCGGGTCGTCACATTCCTCCCCCTTTAAAAGAATTTCGTCCCCGAAATTACTAGTTAGGAAGAATGGTCCAATACCCGTTTATTATTTTTCCCTAAAACCAAACAGTTTTAACAATTCAACATCATACCAACTATCTTTTTACAAAAGACCTATTATTCTTCTTATTAACTTTCCAAATTTTTCCAAAACCTCCTATAGTTTTCAAATAACTTACTTGATCAACTATCCAAATTACAATTCAAAACTAAATTTTGAATTATCAAAATTTTCTCAAAATTTTTCTAACTCCCTAAATTCTCGAAAAATTTCGCCAGCGTCTCCTTTGCGCGACTAGCTCGGTACAACTACAAAATGGCTCTACGGCCTCCCAAATCCAAAAAGAAAACAAAAAGCCAAGTGGCTAGATCCAAAACCCAATCAAATTTCACACCAAATTTAAATACATACCTTTTTGTCAGGCAATTCAAATTTATCTTTTGAAATCAAAACCAATTCTCCTTTCCCTTTTACAATACCTGCATATCCTGCTTAGCACTAATATCCAATCACAATATTCCAAAACATTTTATCGACTATCTCACAAAATGCCAATATCTACTCATTCAAATGTTGACTTAGATTATATTCGTAGTATCAATTTTTTTTTCTCATTTAAGAATTCACCATTCCCTCGTAAGTTAGTATAAGCATTTTATATGCTTCTTATGTTTATTCCCATCTTACCACTTTAGTTTATATCTATTTCTATTCAAATTGATTCTTCCATTTTCATATGAATCCAATTTATCTTTAACTCTGAATATTTGAATTTTATTTTCCATTTATAACTAATTCATGTCATTATTTTAGTTAGTTTTCATTTACTAATTTATTTTAGTTGCCAATTTAAATTCGTTTTGTCGTTAATAAAATTTTCCAAAATTTTCAAAAAATTTCTAACTCCCAAAATTTTCGAAAATTTTTGGCAGAGTCTCCTTTGTACGGAGGAGCTTTTGCAATTTGACAAAAGAGATAAATATATATACATCGACCCACCCGGTCGGTAAAACCAAAAACAGTTCATATTTCCTATTTTTATTGCATAGGCGTACCTTATTTAGCATTTTTAAGCAAACGGCTTATTTATTTAGCAGTTAGCGTGCCCAAAATCCAGCCACACGGCTTCCAGGTACCTGTACTTACTCAATTTAAACATCTAAGTGCTAAATATATGAAGTTTAACAACATATCACTTATTTGCAATAGTTATACACATAAATTCTAACAGAAATGCACATAACACTTTTTTTTTATAAGCAATTTAAATATTCCAACATTAATTTTCATTTTCTTATAACCAATCACATATCGTTTCACTAAATCCGAATGGTTAACAACTCACAAGCTTACATTAATTTATTTTTAAGCAAAACGAACTTATATTTAATTCAATTAATCTCAAAATTAATTCATTTTACTCCTACCAATTCGTAGCATCATAAGTACTTCCATTTACATCAAATGACAATTTATTCTATGCAAATTTGACAAGATCTATGTGAATAAATAAGCACTTGAGTTTTATAATCAATTTAAATTGACTCCGACTCAACTTACCTTTAATTCTATTCCATTTCGAATTTATTCACAATCCGTATATTCTCATTTTCATTGCACTTAAAGTTGAATCCATTCACTTACATTTTATTTTATTAATCAAACTAGTTCATTCAAAGCCATTAACAACTTAGGTTCATCTTCATTACCAATTAAATTTCCCTTCTATTTTAATCCATTCACAATCATTTATTTAGCTCAAAACATTCCATTTAAATTTCATTTACAATCCATTTATTTACATTTCATTCCATATTTTTTTATTCCAAACTATTTTATTTAGCTCGAAAACAATCCAGGCTTATTTCATTCAATAATTTTTTCTCAACTCATTTAAACCACACTTTATTTGATTCTTATTTATTCCATCCATTTATTTATTCAATATAATTAGTTTATCCACTCAATCCATTTTGAATTTTCATTTCCTTAAATATTATTTATAACCCACCTAAGTCTATTTCGATTCAAACTTATTTTCACTCGATTTAAATCTCATTTTAAATCTATAATTTCATTTGATTGGTTATTATAAAAATTTAACTTTCCAGATTCAACTCATTCAATTTATTACAAGGTTATTTCTAATTTATATCCACTTATTTGGATTTTATTTGAAAACCATACCATTTTCAATTTAACATTCACTTTTATGAACTCACAATTCAATCTCATTTACTTCGCTAACAATCCAGGTCGAATTTGATTTATAACTTGAGTTTTATTTCCAAACTTCAATATTAACTCACCAATTCAGCTTTATTTAACATTTCATTAACCAATTTATTAACAAATTAGTTCTCTCCTATTTATAGTTCGATACTTGATTTTTAATTCCAAATATCACTTTATTAAATTTCTTAGTTCAATTTATTTTATAATTCAAGTTTTGATCTTCATTTTATTTTTTTAATTCATCAAACAATATTTATTTTGGACTTTGCATTCCATTTCAATTTTATAAGTCTCCACTTATAATTTACGCAACTCCATTCATCATAGGCTTGAATATATTCATCTTTTATTTTTAATTCGAGTTTTACACTTATTTATAATCCAAGCATATTTTATTCTATGGACTTTTTTTAGTTTTGATCCTTTTATAAGTTATTCTAATTTATTTACTTCAATACAATCCTTAACCAATTTATTTTCCATTCATTCAGGTAAGAATCTAATTCCATTCAATAACTCAATTGAATTTTTATTCCAGTTCAATTTTATTTTAAACTCAGATTTATTTAATCTCAATTCGATCTCAACTGAATTTGAAAAACATCGGGATATTATTTTCAGCTTATTCAATTAATTTCAATCCAGTTAAATTTTTATTTCCCAATCCAAGTTAATTCCATTTTTGACTTTTCACTTCAAATTTAAATTCCAACATTCAAAGCTTATATTTCTTTCCTGATTTAAAAATCATCTCAATTTATAAGCTTACAACTATCTCATCAGGATTTTTAAACACCCAACTTTTGGTTTTCAAATCATTTTGAAATCTCCAACATCCCAAATCACACTTCTCAAAAATCAAACCCACCTTGGTTTCATTCCCAACAAATTTCCTTTGAGATTTTCAAGAACAACCAGCTTTTCTGGAAAAAAAAATTTGCAGCAATCTATCACTCAGAAATTCGAAAATGAATACTGATAATGCGGCCGTCATCATCAGAATTATTTTCCAATAATCCAAGTGATTTCAATGCTATATCACTTTCAAAATCCATTTAAAACAAATTTCCATTCAGAAATACCTCCAAAACAATAAGGCTATTATTTATCTTTAAACCACTTCGACAAACACTTCCAAAATCTCCAGGATTTAAATTTCTAAATCCTGCTTAATCAATTTTAACTATATTTCATTTGCACAGCTTATTCTCATAAAAATTCTCATTTGATTATATTTCAATTTATAAATTACATTTATAATTCATATTTTATAAGTTTCTTTTTTTTATGAATTTACTCCTTTAAACTTTGGTTATATTTTCAATTCCAGTTAAATTTTTACACAACGATGATAATAATTTAATATTATTCTTCCTAACATCCAAGCAACCATATATTAGCTAAAATAGTTTACAAAAACTTTACTTTATATCAAAATATATTTTTGGATAAAATTATTTCATTTACCCACATTTCAAACAATACCGTGTCGATTGCTCCATTCAAATGTTTAGAAACCCCTTCAATACAGTTGCGCAAACTGTGTCGACGAAGGTTCATATGCCACTAAATAATCAATCAACATGATATTAAAATAATTTATATTCACTAAAAAATATGCACTCATATTTATTAATACACTCAAACTCATTATAGAGTACTACAGACTCTATTTTAAATGAGTAATTCCCACCAGAGCCAAGGTTATCACCAACCTAAGCTCTGATACGAAGTGAAATGACCCGCAAATCCGTACCCCTTGAGTCAACACTATTCTACAACAATCAACTCAAGTTGTACAGAAATATGAACCATTTGGGTGAAAGAAGAAGAGGTAGAAGAAGAAAAATAGAAAACAACAACAGAATCTAACCATAGTAGCGGAATAAAATATAATCGATAATAGATACGCTTTACTCAAAACTTAAATATCTCTATTTATGTATTACATCATCAAAGTACATCAATCACAGCTCAACATCAATATCATACAAATGGTTACACAATAACTCAACACAGCGGAATATATGTATATAAACAAGTACGGGAGTACGTATCGTCATCTTGCTCGTCTCCTGAGCTCCACAGCATCATAACCTATATGCTATAATACTCGGTCTGACCGAGCATTACAGTTAAATAACACACGAGTCAGTTTGCAATACCAGCATGAGAAAATCACACCCAGTTGACTATTAAAGTTTCAAAAATCCTTTGAAAACAAAAGCATCTCGTAAGACCACGCCACAAATAAACATGTCGAGTTTTTACCTTAGATAGCTAAAACAATTTTTATAGAAATCCTCTGATATTATAATAGGGTCTATATACAAATACTTATAAAATAGCCAAAATTGTAACATTCATTAAATTCCAGCTACTAGCCACAGAGTGGGTAATACAAACAAAACTCGTACAAGGCTCGTAGGGAGAATGGATTTCCAACTAAAGACTAGGCACTGGGGTACCACCTGTCACAGTATGGTGCCTAGATCACCGTACCGAGGAGTACGCCCGCTCCCCTGCAACACAAGGCCGGGACTACCCCTTAATGGATAATCCCGAGTGAGATCACCCCGCGGTTGGGATCAGCAACCGCCCACTAAGCCGAAATAAAAAGGGACATCTAGACTGGAATGACCTCACCCTGCTTGGGTGCTACCCACCTAGCCTTGCTGCATAACCCCTGATTTTAAGTCATTCCCATTTGATGAGGCTTGAGGCTAAGCGTTACCTTTTTAGAATATATCCCTTAGAATGCCCATCGTCCACCTGACGATGTTTTGCAAGCATTCATCCATACAAGTATGTCCCGGGTTCGAACGGAACCGAATGCACTATTCCTACTACATCCATTTGGAAATATCCTCAGGATTAGTAACGACTAGCCCTTGCACTTCACCGCTCCATCTTCGAATCCAAAATCGTTTACACGAAAAGTACAAACCAGATCGAAGTGGTTTTCGAGAAATAAATCTCGATCCCGGCCTCTTCGAAACGATCAACGTATTTGGCCAATATTGATAGTAGGTGATTTATCTATCAATTTATATTCACAAACGACCATCAATCAATAAATAATTTCCAAAATTATTTATTTATCTCAAAATATCTTTACAAGATATATTCTCACTTTCAAATCCTTTTGAAAACAGTTTCAAATTATCTTCCTTTTCTCAGAATAAATTCCGAGTATTTCCATTTCCACTGGCATCACCAAGCACAAACTCTAGATTTTTAAAATAATTTAAAAAAACTCTTTATTGTAAAGTATATTTAACATTTAATTTAGAAAATTTACTTCAATACTTTTATAATATTACTTTAAACAAAATACCAAATCAATCTTTAAATAATTATTACGATAATAGATTAAACAAAATATTTACTTTCAAACGTTTAAGTTAAAACTACTTCAATAATTTACTAAAAATACATACTATATAAACATTTGAAAATAAAGTTACTTAATAAAATATAAAACTACATTTCTACTTTTAAAACAAAATACTAAGTTACTTCTTACTAATTACTACTAAATAGATTAAAAGAAAATACTTAAGATTTTAAATATTAGAAATAATAAATTTTACAAAACTTGCTTTCTTTAGAAACAACTTTAAAACATTTAACTTATATTTAAAAATTTACCTTTAAAAACATATACTTGGCTATCCAGAGAAAATTCCAACTTCAATCACTTAAAATCAATTTCCCCAAATTGATTTCCATTTTATTTTATTTAAAATAAATTCTTTTACTTATCGGTTCATTCCCAAATTCAGTAGTTATGGTCTTTATTATTTTATTTTATTTTTCCAATCTCTTCTCTACTCTTTCAATAATTTAAATCTTAAATTCTAAATAAATGTTTGTTCTTTTTAATTAATAATATTGCATTTTAAAATTCATTAATTTTCTGTTTATTCAAATTTTCCTTTCCATTCTCAGGATTCATTTATTAGAATTTTTAAAGTCACTTTATTTCTTTTCCAAGCCATTCTTAAATTTATTCTATAATTATTTTACTTGCAATTTCACTTCTTTTATTTTCATTACTAAAAACCAAATTTATATTTTTGGTAATTCATTATACTCAATTATATCAACCAAGCCATAGCATTCAATACTTCTACATAATTCATCATAGAATATCAAATAACCAGAACAGGGAATATTAAATAATTTTAAATAGAAGTTGAAGGGTCCAGTTGGATCCCTCCAACCTGTTTTTCCTGCATCCACAGACGTTAGCATCACACAATATGCCAATTTCAAATTATACCATACTATAACACATCAATTAATTCAAGCATTCAAACAATTATTTAAATTTAATCATTTAAATTTAAATTTTTAATCAGCTGAGTGAGATTAACTCACCTTTTCCCTAAGATTACCATTCACCTTAAACTCGTCTTGTTTCCACGATTTTTAACCTTGTACAAACTGTAGGATCTATATTAACCCTAGAGGGGGGGTGAATATGGTTAATGGCAAATTTTCTCGATTTAAACACAGAAACAAACTGCAGAAATAAATTTGCTGAAAAGTAAATCACACACAAAATTTACCCAGCTTCGGCAACCCCTGCCTACTGCTGCATTCCCAGATTTCTATTAGAATTAAATAGTATCCCGCTTACAAACACTCAAACAGACTCGCAAACCCTTGCTCCCGCTTACAAACACTCTAATAGACTCGCACCCCCTGCTCCACCTATAGAGTTTTGAAAAGTCGCAAACTCTGCTCCTGCCTATAGAGTTTTGCAAACTCGCACACCCTGCTCACTGAACTAATTCTAACTAGACAATCTGACACTACCTACAACCTAGGTGGCAATTTACCGATACTTTGATTCGTAAAGAAAATAAAACAAACTTAAAAATAGAATTTAAACAAACACCCCCTTTTAAAAAATAAACCCTAAATAAAATAAAACTAAAGCCCCTTTAAAAATAAAGGCCGACTCTCTTGTTTTCTTCCACCCGATCCACTTCTCTGGCTTGTGAAAATAATGTCGGCCGATCCTCTTTCTGAAATTAGGGTTTTGCGGCTCTCTGATGATCGATTATGACTGGCGTTGCTCTTGCTCACGCTCGTTCTTTGATGGTCGATGGTTTGCATTGCTTGTTCGCAGCTGCTCCTTTGATTGTTTTATGAAATTTGGACTGCACTTGACATGTGCATTTGTTCTGCACTTGTGTATATTCTCGAGTTGCACACTTTGATTTACTTCATATTGTCGATGTCTTTGTGTTCTGGTCATTGCTTGTGATATCCATGTTACAACTGGTTTGGACTTTGAATGTGGTCTGGAGCTCGAGTTCCATTCATTAGTAGCTTGGTTGACTTTTGCATTTCTCTGGTCTTGTTCATTGTGTTGGTTGCTGATACATACATGAACTGTGTACATTTGCCTGAGTTTGTTTACTTGATGGCATTTCTTTGTGGTCTGCCTACTTGTTGTAGCTGGTTTGCCTTGTATCATTTTGCTCTTTGATATGGTCATTGCTTGCATTCATGTTGATTTTTGAAATTTCACTTGCGTTGAATCCAGTTTCAAAAACTCGGGTTTGACCTTGTGCTCGTGTCGTAATTTTGAATATATTGCACCTGAGTTGAACCTGTCTGTATATTTGGGTTTGACCGTGTGCACACATGTCCCTGTAGCGTTATCAAGTGTATATATCTATGTGCACGACTTTATGGCATGTACAGTGATACATTGTGCATGTCATACTGTTCGTGTGTGATGAATTCAAATATAAATGATGACGAACAACCCAAATAACTGAGGCAGATAATATTTTCAAAAATTATATTTCATTTTATATTGCAAAAATATTTCTTTTTCACTTTTGCTGCGTTAGTGGATATTTTTGCAGATTGCTCAGATGCTGGATTCAAACTGGAATGCAGTTGAAGACAAAATACGAGTGTGAGTGATATGTAGTGAGGTTATTATTGTAAATATGAAATTGTGATGCATTGTAATCAAAGTTGTATATGTATAGGGAGAGCTTGAATTTGTACTATTCAAGATTGTAATAAATATTTGTTTGTATAAAATTTCTATTTGAATTCAAATTCCATTCAAATTCCGTGTAATTTATTTTATTCAACAAATATTTATTTAATTTATGAAAAATAAAATAGTACATTAACAAATGCACTTCCCCATGTGTTCATGTTGCTAGACTTGTTGTTGTACACTGCATAGTGTGATCTGTTGGGCATGTTGCTTTCATTGTTGTTGACATGTGCATTTGGTCTGCACTTGTGTATATTCTCGAGTTGCACACTTTGATTTACTTCATATTGTCGATGTCTTTGTGTTCTGGTCATTGCTTGTGATATCCATGTTACAACTGGTTTGGACTTTGAATGTGGTCTGGAGCTCGAGTTCCATTCATTAGTAGCTTGGTTGACTTTTGCATTTCTCTGGTCTTGTTCATTGTGTTGGTTGCTGATACATACATGAACTGTGTACATTTGCCTGAGTTTGTTTGCTTGATGGCATTTCTTTGTGGTCTGCCTGCTTGTTGTAGTTGGTTTGCTTTGTATCATTTTTCTCTTTGATCTGGTCATTGCTTGCATTCATGTTGATTTTTGAAATTTCACTTGCGTTGAATCTAGTTTCAAAAACTCGGGTTTGACCTTGTGCTCGTGTCGTAATTTTGAATATATTGCACCTGAGTTGAACCTGTCTGTAAATTTGGGTTTGACTTTGTGCACACCTGTCCCTGTAGCGTTATCAAGTGTATATATCTATGTGCATGACTTTATGGCATGTACAGTGGTACACTGTGCATGTCATATTGTTCGTGTGTGATGAATTCAAATATAAATGATGACGAACAACCCAAATAACTGAGGCAAATAATATTTCAAAAATCATATTTCATTTTATATTGCGAAAATATTTCTTTTTCACTTTTACCGCGTTAGTGAATATTTTTGCAGATTGCTTAGATGCTGGATTCAAACTGGAATGCAGTTGAAGACAAAATACGAGTGTGAGTGATATGTAGTGAGGTTATTACTGTAAATATGAAATTGTAATGTATTGTAATCAAAGTTGTATATGTATAGCGAGACCTTGAATTTGTACTATTCAAGATTGTAATAAATATTTGTTTGAATAAAATTTCTGTTTGAATTCAAATTCCATTCAAATTCTGTGTAATTTATTTTATTCAACAAATATTTATTTAATCTATGAAAAATAAAATAGTACATTAACAAATACATTTAAATGAATATATATATGTTTATTATCATCAAATAAAAATCATATAAGCGCATATTCATACACAAACCAATTTTCGATTTATTAATATTCGAAATATAAATCAAACCCTTAATTACCATTCAATTTAATTTTGAACTAATTTTCCTTTATTAAATCTTTTAGTAACAAAAATGGTTTAGATAGGTCAATTTACACAAGTTAATTCCTCTAATATGTTATTATAAAATGAATCAGTGAAATTATATTTATTTTACTTATGAACTATATATTAATGAAATGCCTTATATAGATTTCAAAGAAAATCTAATTAATTAGTTTGCAACACATTTTTTTATATTAAAATTGTACCTTCAAAATTATATTCCCATATATATATATATATATATATATATATATATATATATATCCACTACTTTAGCTTAAAATAAATATGTGAATATATATATCTATATATACATATATACGTTTACTAATCAAAACAGAATCCTTTCCTACCCGACTGTAATTTTTTTCCTCTTCAGCATATATGTAAAATCTGGAAAGTCTGCATATACATATGTTTAAATTGAAGTATGTATGCATGTAAATATGTGTATTATTTATTTATTCTTGACTGCTAAATTTTGCTAAACGGATAAAAAGTCTAACTTATTGGAAATAGATAAAACAGTTTGTGTGTATATATATATATATAAATAACTAAAATAGCTTACAGAAATACCAGCCCACAGCGATCGGCGCTGCTATCACCCAAACCCTAGCCAACTGTAAACGAAAACTGCCGCCACGATCGACATCCCCTGAGTCCCCTTGCTCGAAAATAGGCTGTCGCCTTGAACCGATCTCGCACGCGCTCGAGAATATATGTCTCGACCCGAGGGTATCATGACCAGAGAATACAGTGGCTGCCTCCAGCTCGAGCTTCTCGAATTCGATGCTGATCTCTCCTCTCTCTGCTTCGCCGAGTCGCTTGAAATCAAACGACCAAATACCACTCGCCTAGACTCGAACTAGAGGTGAGGAATACTGATTGATCTTCTCTCGCGTGCTTGAAATCTCGAGTCGCAGCCCTTACCCAAAAATCGAATTCGCGATTTTGGGTCTCAATTGAAATCGCACGGCCATGGAGAGAACGGGAGCTCGCGATTTTTATTTATTTATTTTGGAACGGGATTGTTATGAATTCTCAGCCTCCCCCCTTTTTCTTTCGTGAGTTTTGAACTAAAGGTGGGGAAAAAAAGAAGATGAGATGTTGAAAAGAAAGGTAGCGTGTGGGAGATGCTTCGCTACAGTGACAACGAAAAGAGGTGATGAAAAAGAAAACGGCTGATGTTAAAATATTTTGACCAAGTACAATATATGTTATTTAGTTTACGATATAAATTCCAACACGTTAATGTATCGTATGCTCACACAAAAACTCCGATCACTACGGAAATTTGAAATCCGATAATAATACAATATTACGGACCAAATGGAACTGGTTTCGTCAAGTTCCGAGACTGTGCCTCGGAAGGCTATTTTTAAATTCAATTTAAACGATTTAAATTTCGAAACCGAACAAAACACTTTCAAAATCAATTTTAACACTACTATTTTCCATATTATCGATATAAATTTTATAAGCTATTAAATTATTTTTAACAGGCTTAAAACTCCAGATTCAATAATTTACCCAACTTCAAATTATTTAATTTAATAATTTAAGCATCATATAAATTGTGATATTCGTAAATTCAAGTTAAAATTATTCTATTGAATATTTAAAATCAATTAAATATTCTGATTTAAATTGCTTAAAAATTCCGAGTCGTCACAGGGATTGACCCTGATTTTGAGTTTGGAAATTGGTTGGCTGGGAAACCACCTGTGTCATTGGACCGTTTCTACTCCAAACCTGCTCAATTCTTAAGATGGGAGGACACAAAACAGTCTAGGAAGCAATGTGACATCCCGGAAATTTGAGGCAATATCAATTTAATAATCTACATTAAAAATTAAATTGATTAATAATATTTGTTAATAATATTTGAATTGATTTAAAAACCTCCTTTTCAACAAATATTTAACTGATAATTTATCTGTTAAAAGCTAATTTAAGTAGTGTCTATTTATATTGTATGTATATATGTATATATATATTGGTATATATTATAAATAGATTAGTTTTGTTTTTAAAATTTAATAGATAAAATTTTATTTTCTAATTCTATAATTTTTGATAATTTGGGAATTTAATATTGTATAAATAATAATATGATCTTAAAAAATACTCAAGATAAATTTAATTTGTTTAAAAGTATTTTAGCCTAGGTTTAAAATTTAAATAAAAGATTGTTTTGGTTCTTTTTACTTCAACTTTATAAAATAAGTAATTTATTTATGTAGTGATTCCATTTATGAATCATTTTAAATTAATAATGAGTGATTTTTTTTAAACAATAACAGTAATGCAATATTTTTATAAATAGATTTAATATAAAAGAAATTGTTGTTTTCAATTCATTAATATATATAAGTATTTTGGGAAGCTATGGCTTGTAGATTTAAAATGAAGTAAACTTTATAAATATTAAACTTAAGAATAAATCAAATGTATGATATTTAACATAAGTAAATGACATAATAAAATATCTATGAACTTAAAAGAGAAAATAAATAAATAAAATAAGTAGTATAACAAAGAATTATATAAGTTTGAAATAATAAGAAGTAAATTTAGTATTGATAATTTAAGTTTAAAATAATAAGTGTAATAATAACAAGCACTTGTATTAGAAATAAAATTTAATACATAAGTAAAGTTTATAATTAGTAACTGGAATAAGCTAAAAACAAAATAAAGTAAGAAAAATAAATAAATATGCAGGCAGTAAAGTGTGCAGGCTGAAAACAAATAAGAAGAGTTTAGAAATGTTGCCTGAAAATTTAAGAATGCAAAGTAAAATAAATATAAGCAAAGCAAAATAAACAATGTAAGAATGCAGCCTGTAAAGAAAATATATGCAGGCAAGAATATAAACATGTAAAATAAAATGCAAAGCTAAGAAAAGGAAACATGTAATCATATCTGTACTATAATTATGTTGGCAATTTAACAAAATAAAATAAATATATGCAAGTAGTTTGTTGATTAAGAGTAAGACAAGTATGAAGAACAAAGTAAAGTAAGAAATAAAAAAAACATATGTGTAGCTGTAAATAAGTATGCACAGCTAAGTAAAACAAATATCTTGTATATGGTAGTTTGTAGAACAAGCTAAAGCAAGTTAAGAAATAAATAAAAAAAATATCTAAACATAAAACAAGGTTAGTGTAAACATAAAGTACTTAAAACAATAAATGCTTTCATTTCTAGCAGTAAGCATGTCCATACGAATTGGATGCAAAATCATTCCAGCCTCCAAAAATAAATATCTTGCCTAATACAAACGAGAGCATAATTGTACCTGCATATGCTTAAACCAGTTATCACCTTCCCCTGAAACTCTATTATATACATGCCATTTTCTTAGTTCATTCAACCAAAGGAAAATTATATAGCAAGCTTTTCTTTTTATAAACTGAAGCATCAACAACAAAAGGCAAGATGAATGAAAGGAAAGGCAAGAAAATCATTTTCCAGTTTCTAAAGTTCAACCTATTTCAAAAAAAAAATGCTCTGTTCATTTTCAAACCTAGGTGAGTACCTCTTTTAAATAACTTCAGTTTTAAAATTGTTGCATGCTAATATTTGAAGGCTTAAAATATATTATGTGGATATTTATTATATTCATTTCTCTGGGTGTTGTGAGATGAAAATTCTGCATAATTCAAGCCTACAAATTCAAAACTGTTTTCATAATAAACCTGCTCTGATCTTCATTTGCTCTGAGTAACATAAAAAAAATGTTAATATGTAAATTGGTAGTTTGATAAGAATTTGGAATGGGTGTGCTTCACCTAGATATATATCTTTCTGTATATATATATATATATATATATATATATATATATATATATATATATATATATGATGTCTGGATGTTTATGCATATGTTTCCTCTGTACTTAAATTCCCAGGTAAATGTTGATTTAGATCCTTAACCTCTTGATTTAGGCTTGATTAACACATAAGTTGCTAACAAAGCTGTTTGTTTAATTATAGGTTTTGTTTTTAAAATCATTATTCAAGTTTTAAATAAAGTTATATTTTGTCTGGAACAAAATCTAACAGGAGAACCTAAACTAAGTTAAAAATCTAAACATCATGATTAATGGTTCAGGTTTAGGAACCAAATTCTTAAACAAAATCTTGACTTTTAAAACCAGGATAACAATTTCTGGTGTTAGAGATTGAGAGTAATTCAGAGATGCCTGAATTATACATTTTAGTTGCCTCTGATCATTCAAATGATTGGGGAAGATCGGGAATTTCATAGATGCTTTTGGAGTAAGCGTAGATGATAGGAAAATTGTTTGATGATGGTGCTTTTCAGTATGGAGGTGGTGGCAGTTGTTTGAAGTTTGGAAACCTGACTTAACTAGGTTTGATAAGATCGATCGCCACAGTTTACATAATTGACCGGGTGTAGCTAGGTTTTGGGAAATGGAAGCTAGTTGCATTG
Source organism: Allium cepa (assembly GCA_030765085.1). Classification (NCBI taxonomy): domain Eukaryota; kingdom Viridiplantae; phylum Streptophyta; class Magnoliopsida; order Asparagales; family Amaryllidaceae; genus Allium; species Allium cepa. Next base: position 181,985,516 of record CM060929.1, on the reverse strand, counting down.
TCGTACTGTGGCTGAAATTTTGGCAACTTCGGTGACGTGTGCGGCGGTGGCAAGAGGTATTTGTCAGTGGTGGTGGGCTTGCAGTTTGTTGGTCGAACTGCAAAATTTTGATTTTTAATTTTTGAAGTCGAATTGGGTATAGATTTCGAACCCTTGGAAGATTTGTGATATGTCTACGCCTTTGATGTTCGCCGGAGCTGGAGGGTGTCGCCGTACACGTGTACGGCGTGGAGGTGATGGGTTTCAGTATCGTTGAGGGTTGCTTATCGAGTCGTGCTCGAGTAATGAGCACGGTTGCTTCGGAGTTTTGATCGAATGCGATAGTATGAACCTGATACTATCAACTTAAGTTTTAAACTTAAACTTACTATTAAAAAAAATAAGAAGAAGAAGAGGAAGAGGTTTGCATACCTGGGTTGTGACTCGGGTAAATTAGACAAGCTTCTCGAAGTAGCGCTCGAGCGTTATCAGGGGGGTCTCGGGTTCTTGGCTAGTTGAAGTGAGAAGGTTAAATAAAGGTTGATTAGTGAATAATGTCCCCAACAACTTATCTCAGAACTGAATAAATGTTTTAAAATTTAAGTTAAAACTTAATTCAAGTTTTAATTATCCTAGTTAAAATTTAACAACGGTTTAACTCGTAATAAATTTTTTTAAATTAACTAATTACCTTAGTTAAGGTTTATCCATGTTTTAAAACCTTGTTATTGTTTTAATTAAGTAATAAATAAAGTCAATCAACAAATAATGATGTAATTAGTAATATATTTACTTTCAATTTTAAGACGACTTTAAACGTTAATCAAGATGAATAATCAATATTTATTGATTGTTTTTTTTAAAATAATTAAAGATGATTACTTATAATTGAAATTAGTGATGGATTAATTGATGATTAAGTAATAAATAAATTGAAATTAACTATTTTAGTTATTGAATGGTTAATAGTAAATTAAGTAATAATTAATAAATAATTAACTAAGTAATTAGTAATTAATAAATGGATAATTAAGTTTGAATTAAAAATTAAAGTTATTCATTAATAATTAAGGAATAATTAATTAAATTAAATAACTTGATTAATTAATTAGTGTGAAATGAAATAAAATAATTAGATAATTAAGGAATTAATTTCTCATTGTAATTAATTCTGTGAATTGTTTAAGTTAATTAATTAAGTTTAATTAATTTAAATAATCATATGATGATGAGATAAGTATAATTACTTAGTGAAGTAATTAATGATAATTACTGGATGTAATTAACTGAGGGTGATTTAATAATGGAAGTAATTGGAATATAATTACTTTGTATAATTAATCAGGGGACTAATTAAAGAAAATTAATTAAGGAGTAATTAATTTATTTGATGGAGTAATTAAAGATAGTTAATTACTGAATGATATTAATCAGAGGTGATTAATAAATGTGGTTTTAAATTTAGATTAATTACTTAAGGTGATTAATTTAAATAGGGAATTAATTAAAATGTAATTAGAAATCATTAATTGATATAATTAATGATTGGATGATAAATTTAGATTAATTAATCAATAATAAGTAATTAAAGAGTAATTAATTAGTGTAATTAAGAAGTAATGTAATGTTTGTAATTTAAGGTTAATTTCTATATTTAGATAAGATAACTAATTTATGGAAATAATTAAAGGATGATTACTTGAATATAAAATTAAATGTTAATTAATCAAGTGTGATTAATTGAAATGAATAATTAGTGAATGATTTATTAACTGATTGAAAATTGATTAATAATTATATAAGCAAGGCTTAAAATGATGAAGTAATTAATTTAATTTACTTTAAATTAATAAGAGATGATATAATTAATTTAATTCATTTTAAATTAATTATAGCTTGTATGATTTCTTATATATGGATGGATGAAATTGTTTACCTTGAATGATTTAAGATCTCAGTTATGAGAAATTGATGCTATATGATATGGATGCTTTGGTTTAAATATGATTATAATATGAATTACCTGTCATGATGATAATATGCATTATCTGTTTGTAGTGATAATATTGATTTTCTGTTTATGTTGTTGTTGACTATCTATTATGATATTGTGAATTATCTATCTGTGTGTAAATGAATAATTGAATTGAATTGTTTTAAACTTTAAAACAACTTGGCCCTAAAAGACACGTTTGGATTTCGATGAGACCGGGATCGGGTTTTCCATATTTGGAAGTCCAAAAACCAAATCGATTCCAAATTAACGATAAGTCGTGAATCTGAAGGGAAGATGGAGATTCAGAATGCAAGGGTTATCGTCGTTAACTCTGAGGGTGATTCCAAAATGAGTGTAACGAGATAATGCCTTCGGTTTCATTCGAACCCGGAACGAACTTGTATGGATTGAATGCTTTCAACACATCGTCAGGTGGGCGATGAGCATTCTAAGAATTAAGTTTCTCTAAAGGTAATCGTAACCTCAAGCCTCATCAACCGGGAATGGCTAAAACAGGGGAGATGCAGCAAGGTTAGGTGGGTCATGACCAAGCAGGACAAGGATATTCCCCTGTCTAGATGTCTCTTTTTATTCGGCTGTGTGGGCAGTTGGTTGCAAACAACTGTGGGGTTTATCTTGTTCGGGACTGTTCAGTAAGGAATGGTTCCGGCCTTGTGTTGCAGGGGGTCGGTAGTGATCCTCGGTACGTTGATCTAGGCCACGTACTGTGACGGGCGGTACCCCAGTAGCCCTGCCATTGTATGGAATCCACAGTCCAATAAGTGCCAACGGTTTTGATTGTATTACCCACTTTTGTGGCTAGTAGCTGGAATTTAATAGATGTAACAATTCCGGCTATTTTCTATTTACTTGAAAACCCTAGACCTATTATAATATCACTGGATTTCCTATCAAATGTTTTGGTTAGGGTAAGGTAAAAACTTTCCCATGTTTATTTGTGGGGAGCCTTACGTGATACCTTTTGTTTTCAAAAGATTCTTGAAGTTAAGCAACTTTAACATGTTACTCATACCAGACCCATGTCTGACCCGGAGTTTATTTTTGTTTTTCATAAACTCTCGGGTACCCAAATTTTTACCGGTAGCCAAGGGATTCAGGCTTGCTTTGACGAATTCTGGAAGAGCAATGGAGTTGTAATGCTTCAGCGTTGTAGATATATATATATATATATATATATATATATAGTTCCACTGTGTTGGTATCTCTGAGTCATATTGTTTGAGCTGTAATGTATTGAGGTGTATTAACTGGACAGGTGTTTATAACTGTCTAGTACGTGATGTATTGTCTGTATAACTCTAATTGATGTTGTAAATATTTATGTGATTATTATATTTTATTCGTTCCGCTGTGAGATTCTGATGTTGTTGTTCTTTCTTCTCTATCTTTTCTATTTTCTCATCCCTTTCTTTCTTAAAAACGATACGTCTTCCTGGGCGTAGGAAGTCGGGTCGTTACAGGTGGTATCAGAGCGCTAGGTTGAGTGAATACCTAGGCTCTTGAGTGTTTTCTTCCCCGAGAGAGCGTGTTTGTAATTTATATATATATATATATATATATATATATATATATATATATATTTCTACCTATTGTTGGGTTACCTATTTGGGTTTTCCAATAAGCTATAAAGGTAGATAGGTAGTGGTGTGTGTAACACAACTATCAATGGTTGGAAGTGTAATTGTCGAGACTGTAGACCAATTACCGTCTCGAGTAAGCTTTAGGTGGTGTAAGGATTTCATTGATCTCTGAAGGAAACCTGTTAAGGTTCGGAATTCATTTTGAAGTGTAGTTTGGATGAGCTAAAGTTTGGATCTGTCGGTTGGACAGAAACTGGTCATGATATTTTGATACATCAAGGTATAGCAGCTGTGTGATGAGACACAGTGACTATGGATGTCTCCGAAGATGTTTCATTGGGACAAGTTAAGGAAGAGCGACTGCATCGGTGTTGTAGCTGAGTTCAGTAGAATGTTTCTGTTTGCTTTGAGGTCCGAGTTTCTCGAAGAGCTTTGGATTAGGAAGTCTTCTGGCTTAGCAGTTTTTCTTGAGGTAATTTCAGAAGCAGTAGAGTAGTTCCATTTCTTCGATGGATTGGTCACATAAGTAGATTTTTCTGGTTGTCTTCAGGAAGTCAAGATTTGATCAACATCTGGAGATTAAGTTTGGTATCGACTGGATTTCCAGGAGTGGTACTGATGGATCAGATTAGTAACAAGATGATTTTTGAGTTGTGGAAGTAGCTCAGGTTTTGGAGAAACTTTGGAGTTTTCTTTTTGGATATGTGAGCTTTATTTTGGAATGTGTTGATCAGTCTGTGCTTGAGTTCATCTTTAGCATTTTCATCTGTTTAATCAGAGTTGCACAGTGGAAGCATGGTGGCAGCTGTTTTAGTTTTAAACCAATGGAATGTTAAAATATTTGGTTGGAGAGTTCTACAGGAAACTTTTCAGAATCTGAGGCCAGATTGGAGTGCACCTGTTTTATATCTATGAGAGAAGTGAGTTCTGTTTTCTGCTTTGGAATAGAGTTGTATTCTGGGTTTTGAGTTGATCTTGGAAACATCATTTTATTGGATTATTTTTGGTCCAGATAATTTCTAGGAGCATCAGCAAGGGTTGAGCTGATCAGGAAGGATGTAGACGGCCCAGGATCGTCCGAAGAGCTTTGTGGATAAGAGACAGATGAATTTGGATTCCGAAGTCGGGGATTTAATTTTGGATAAGTGTTTGGTCTTCAGGATTGAATTATCAGTCTGGATAACTGGAATTTGTTGTGTTTCACGTATCTCTGAGGGAGTACGTGTAAGATTTATTTCTGATTGTAGAACCAGCAATTCAGGGAGTTTTGGATGTTGATTCAGACTTGTCTATAGTCTGATATCCTATCTTGTTCGTAGATCTAGATGAGTGGGAGTTATGTAGCTTAGTAGTATTGATGTTTGGATTCTATAGAGCGAGTAACCCGGTATTTATACTTGGGGAAACTCGAGGAATTTCTATCCGGAATTTAGTCTGGATAGTTAGATTTGTGTGTTTGGATGAATTGGTTGCTATGATTATTAACTTATGATTGATATATGCTTGTATTTTAGAATTAAATCTTTAACTAGATAATTAAACTACCTTTGTTTTAAATTTCGGGGACGAAATTCTTTTAAGGGGGGAGGAATGTGACATCCCGGAAATTTGGGGCAATATCAATTTAATAATCTACATTAAAAATTAAATTGATTAATAATATTTGTTAATAATATTTGAATTGATTTAAAAATCTCCTTTTCAACAAATATTTAACTGATAATTTATCTGTTAAAAGCAAATTTAAATTGTGTCTATTTATAATGTATGTATATATGTATATATATTGGTATATATTATAAATAGATCAGTTTTGTTTTTAAAATTTAATAGATAAAATTTTATTTTCTAATTCTATAATTTTTGATAATTTGGGAATTTAATATTGTATAAATAATAATGTGATCTTAAAAAAATACTCAAGATAAATTTAATTTGTTTAAAAGTATTTTAGCCTAGGTTTAAAATTTAAATAAAAGATTGTTTGAGTTCTTTTTACTTCAACTTTATAAAATAAGTAATTTATTTATGTAGTGATTCCATTTATGAATCATTTTAAATTAATAATGAGTGATTTTTTTTAAACAATAACAATAATGCAATATTTTTATAAATAGATTTAATATAAAAGAAATTGTTGTTTTAAATTCATTTATATATATAAGTATTTTGGGAAGCTATGGCTTATAGATTTAAAATGAAGTAAACTTTATAAATATTAAACTTAAGAATAAATCAAATGTATGATATTTAACATAAGTAAATAACATAATAATATATCTATGAACTTAAAAGAGAAAATAAATAAATAAAATAAGTATTATAACAAAGAATTATATAAGTTTGAAATAATAAGAAGTAAATTTAGTATTGATAATTTAAGTTTAAAATAATAAGTGTAATAATAACAAGCACTTGTATTAGAAATAAAATTTAATACATAAGTAAAGTTTATAATTAGTAACTGGAATAAGCTAAAAACAAAATAAAGTAAGAAAAATAAATAAATATGCAGGCAGTAAAGTGTGCAGGCTGAAAACAAATAAGAAGAGTTTAGAAATGTTGCCTGAAAATTTAAGAATGCAAAGTAAAATAAATATAAGCAAAGCAAAATAAACAAAGTAAGAATGCAGCCTGTAAAGAAAATATATGCAGGCAAGAATATAAACATGTAAAATAAAATGCAAAGTTAAGAAATGGAAACATGTAATCATATCTGTACTATAATTATGTTGGCAATTTAACAAAATAAAATAAATATATGCAAGTAGTTTGTTGATTAAGAGTAAGACAAGTATGAAGAACAAAGTAAAGTAAGAAATAAAAAAAAACATATGTGTAGCTGTAAATAAGTATGCACAGCTAAGTAAAACAAATATCTTGTATATGGTAGTTTGTAGAACAAGCTAAAGCAAGTTAAGAAATAAATAAAAAAATATCTAAACATAAAACAAGGTTAGTGTAAACATAAAGTACTTAAAACAATAAATGCTTTCATTTCTATCAGTAAGCATGTCCATACGAATTAGATGCAAAATCATTCCAGCCTCCAAAAATAAATATCTTGCCTAATACAAACAAGAGCATAATTGTACCTGCATATGCTTAAACCAGTTATCACCTTCCCCTGAAACTCTATTATATACATGCCATTTTCTTAGTTCGTTCAAACCAAAGGAAAAATATATAGCAAGCCTTTCTTTTTATAAACTAAAGCATCAACAACAAAAGGTAAGATGAATGAAAGGAAAGGCAAGAAAATTATTTTTCAGTTTCTAAAGTTCAACCTGTTTCAAAAAAAAAATGCTCTGTTCATTTTCAAACCTAGGTGAGTAACTCTTTTAAATAACTTCAGTTTTAAAATTGTTGCATGCTAATATTTGAAGGCTTAAAATATATTGTGTGGATATTTATTATATTCATTTCTCTGGGTGTTGTGAGATGAAAATTCTGCATAATTCAAGCCTACAAATTCAAAACTGTTTTCATAATAAACCTGCTCTGATCTTCATTTGCTCTGAGTAACATAAAAAAAATGTTAATATGTAAATTGGTAGTTTGATAAGAATCTGGAATGGGTGTGCTTCACCTATATATATATATATATATATATATATATATATATATATATATATATGATGTCTGGATGTTTATGCATATGTTTCCTCTGTACTTAAATTCTAAGGTAAATGTTGATTTAGACCCTTAACCTTTTGATTTAGGCTTGATTAACACATAAGTTACTAACAAAGCTGTTTGTTTAATTATAGGTTTTGTTTTTAAAATCATTATTCAAGTTTTAAATAAAGTTAAATTTTGTCTGGAACAAAATCTAACAGGAGAACCTAAACTAAGTTAAAAATCTAAACATCATGATTAATGGTTCAGGTTTAGGAACCAAATTCTTAAACAAAATCTTGACTTTTAAAACCAGGATAACAGTTTCTGGTGTTAGAGATTGAGAGTAATTCAGAGATGCCTGAATTATACATTTTAGTTGCCTCTGATCATTCAAATGATTGGGGAAGATCGGGAATTTCATAGATGCTTTTGGAGTAAGCGTAGATGATAGGAAAATTGTTTGATGATGGTGCTTTTCAGTATGGAGGTGGTGGCAGTTGTTTGAAGTTTGGAAACCTGACTTAACTAGGTTTGATAAGATCGATCGCCACAGTTTACATAATTGACCGGGTGTAGCTAGGTTTTGGGAAATGGAAGCTAGTTGCATTGTCGTACTGTGGCTGAAATTTTGGCAACTTCGGTGACGTGTGCGGCGGTGGCAAGAGGTATTTGTCAGTGGTGGTGGGCTTGCAGTTTGTTGGTCGAACTGCAAAATTTTGATTTCTAATTTTTGAAGTCGAATTGGGTATAGATTTCGAACCCTTGGAAGATTTGTGATATGTCTACGCCTTTGATGTTCGCCGGAGCTGGAGGGTGTCGCCGTACACGTGTACGGCATGGAGGTGATGGGTTTCAGTATCGTTGAGGGTTGCTTATCGAGTCGTGCTTGAGTAATAAGCATGGTTGCTTTGGAGTTTTGATCGAATGCGATAGTATGAACCTGATACTATCAACTTAAGTTTAAAACTTAAACTTACTGTTAAAAAAAATAAGAAGAAGAAGAGGAAGAGGTTTGCATACCTGGGTTGTGACTCGGGTAAATTAGACGAGCTTCTCGAAGTAGCGCTCGAGCGTTATCAGGGGGGTCTCGGGTTCTTGGCTAGTTGAAGTGAGAAGGTTAAATAAAGGTTGATTAGTGAATAATGTCCCCAACAATTTATCTCAGAACTGAATAAATGTTTTAAAATTTAAGTTAAAACTTAATTCAAGTTTTAATTATCCTAGTTAAAATTTAACAACGGTTTAACTCGTAATAATTTTTTTTAAATTAACTAATTACCTTAGTTAAGGTTTATCCATGTTTTAAAACCTTGTTATTGTTTTAATTAAGTAATAAATAAAGTCAATCAACAAATAATGATGTAATTAGTAATATATTTACTTTCAATTTTAAGACGACTTTAAACGTTAATCAAGATGAATAATCAATATTTATTGATTTTTTTTTTTTGAAAATAATTAAAGATGATTACTTATAATTGAAATTAGTGATGGACTAATTGATGATTAAGTAATAAATAAATCGAAATTAACTATTTTAGTTATTGAATGGTTAATAGTAAATTAAGTAATAATTAATAAATAATTAACTAAGTAATTAGTAATTAATAAATGGATAATTAAGTTTGAATTAAAAATTAAAGTTATTCATTAATAATTAAGGAATAATTAATTAAATTTAATAACTTGATTAATTAATTAGTGTGAAATGAAATAAAATAATTAGATAATTAAGGAATTAATTTCTCATTGTAATTAATTCTATGAATTGTTTAAGTTAATTAATTAAGTTTAATTAATTTAAATAATCATACGATGATGAGATAAGTATAATTACTTAGTGAAGTAATTAATGATAATTACTGGATGTAATTAACTGAGGGTGATTTAATAATGAAAGTAATTAGAATATAATTACTTTGTATAATTAATCAGGGGATTAATTAGAGAAAATTAATTAAGGAGTAATTAATTTATTTGATTGAGTAATTAAAGATAGTTAATTACTGAATGATATTAATCAGAGGTGATTAATAAATGTGGTTTTAAATTTAGATTAATTACTTAAGGTGATTAATTTAAATAGGGAATTAATTAAAATGTAATTAGAAATCATTAATTGATATAATTAATGATGGGATGATAAATTTAGATTAATTAATCAATAATAAGTAATTATTAGTGTAATTAAGAAGTAATGTAATGTTTGTAATTTAAGGTTAATTTCTATATTTAGATAAGATAACTAATTTGTGGAAATAATTAAAGGATGATTACTTGAATATAAAATTAAATGTTAATTAATCAAGTGTGATTAATTGAAATGAGTAATTAGTGAATGATTTATTAACTGATTGAAAATTGATTAATAATTATATAAGCAAGGCTTAAAATGATGGAGTAATTAATTTAATTTACTTTAAATTAATTAGAGATGATATAATTAATTTAATTCATTTTAAATTAATTATAGCTTGTATGATTTCTTATATATAGATGGATGAAATTGTTTACCTTGAATGATTTAAGATCTCAGATATGAGAAATTGATGCTATGTGATTTGGATGCTTTGATTTAAATATGATGATAATATGAATTACCTGTCATGATGATAATATGCATTACCTGTTTGTAGTGATAATATTGATTTTCTGTTTATGTTGTTGTTGACTATCTATTATGATATTGTGAATTATCTATCTGTGTGTAAATGGATAATTGAATTGAATTGTTTTAAACTTTAAAACAACTTGGCCCTAAAAGACACGTTTGGATTTCGATGAGACCGGAATCGGGTTTTCCATATTTGGAAGTCCAATAACCACATCGATTCCAAATTAACGATAGGTCGTGAATCTGAAGGGAAGATGGAGATTCAGAATGCAAGGGTTATCGTCGTTAACTCTGAGGGTGATTCCAAAATGAGTGTAACGAGATAATGCCTTCGGTTTCGTTCGAACCCGGAACGAACTTGTATGGATTGAATGCTTTCAACACATCGTCGGGTGGGAGATGAGCATTCTAAGAATTAAGTTTCTCTAAAGGTAATCGTAACCTCAAGCCTCATCAACTGGGAATGGCTAAAACAGGGGAGATGCAGCAAGGTTAGGTGGGTCATACCAAGCAGGAAAAGGATATTCCCCTGTCTAGATGTCCCTTTTTATTCGGCTGTGTGGGCAGTTGGTTGCAAACAACTACGGGGTTTATCTTGTTCGGGACTGTTCAGTAAGGAATGGTTCCGGCCTTGTGTTGCAGGGGGTCGGGAGTGATCCTCGGTACGTTGATCTAGGCCACGTACTGTGACGGGCGGTACCCCAGTAGCCCTTCCATTGTATGGAATCCACAATCCAATAAGTGCCAACGGTTTTGATTGTATTACCCACTTTTGTGGCTAGTAGCTGGAATTTAATAGATGTAACAATTTCGGCTATTTTCTATTTACTTGAAAACCCTAGACCTATTATAATATCACTGGATTTCCTGTCAAATGTTTTGGTTAGCGTAAGGTATAAAATTTCCCATGTTTATTTGTGGGGAGTCTTACGTGATACCTTTTGTTTTCAAAAGATTTTTAAAGTTAAGCAACTTTAACCTGTTACTCATACTAGGCCCATGTCTGACTTGGAGTTTATTTTTGTTTTTCATAAACTCTCGGGTACCCAAATTTTTACGGGTAGCCAAGGGATTCAGGCTTGCTTTGACGAATTCTGGAAGAGCAATGGAGCAGAAGGCTTTAGCGTTGTAGATATATATATATATAGTTCCGCTGTGTTGGTATCTCTGAGTCATATTGTTTGAGCTGTAATGTATTGAGGTGTATTAACTGGACAGGTGTTTATAACTGTCTAGTACGTGATGTATTGTCTGTATAACTCTAATTGATGTTGTAAATATTTATGTGATTATTATATTTTATTCGTTCCGCTGTGAGATTCTGATGTTGTTGTTCTTTCTTCTCTATCTTTTCTGTTTTCTCATCCCTTTCTTTCTTAAAAACGATACGTCTTCCTGGGCGTAGGAAGTCGGGTCGTTACAAAGCAGGACGATGCGGGACCTAGTATGAAGGGCATACAAAGTAATGTTGCGGTAAAACAGTCCGAAGAGAGTTTCAGGAAAGTTCAGTTAAATATACAGAACAAGCAAACTTAGCAGAGGAATAATTGAAATCAAAATAAGAAGCGAGATCAAAATTGTGGCCCGCGACGTAGGGCTCCAATGTTCGATAACTACACACCATTGAATACGTCGCTAGAGAACATGTATTTGCAGACATACAATATTATGCAATACAAGTAACCTGCTCCGAAGCCATTATCGGAGAGGCAGATTCAGACAGGAAAGTTTTGTCGGTTTTATGAGAGTTATGGCCACAACACAAATGAGTGTCATCATTTGCAGGATCTCATTGAGAAATTAATTAGAGAGAGAAAGTTGGATCAGTTTGTGTGGGCGCTGCGGTCAGGTGGGGCAGGCCCATCAACCCAAAATCGTGTACCGAATCAAGAAAGGCAGGAGGAACCCGCTCGACTGGCGGAAGGTTAGTTATAAACACAATAAGTGGTGGACCTCATCCAACAGACCGAAGCTAGAGGGAAATGGAGTCGTATGCCAACTTTATCATGCATGCGAACTTCGAGTGTTGTAGTAGTTGTGATGATGGGGATCCGTCCAAGCAACAAAGGATGATGACAGATGACATCGTATTCGAAAACAAAGATGCTGATAAGGTCGAAGCCCCCACTATCGACCCACTAGTCATATCTACCCAAGTAGGTCCTGCTTGGATGAAGAGGATCCTGGTTGACAGTCGGAGTTCTGTGAATATTTTGTTCAAGCGAGCATATGATTTGATAAAGATGGAAGCCAAGGATATGAAATCTTGTCAATCTCGAATCCACGGCTTCAATGGAAGTGCTACTATACCCACTGGAGTGGTGGAACTGTCAGTGGAATTGGGGGTTGGAGAACACCGGAGAGTCCGGATTTTGCAGTTTGTTATTTTAGACATTGATTCACCTTATAATGCCTTTTTGGGCCGATTGGCCCTTGCTGAAATCAAGGTAGCTATTGCCCCGTGGTGCTTGACTCTGAAGTTCCCCACCAATCACAGGGTTGGAGTCGTTCAAGGAGATCAGGCTGCTGGGAGAGCCTGTTATGTTGCTGAGCTGCATAGGGCGCAGCGAAGAGAGAAAGGAAAGGGCGTAGAGGAATCTCTCTGCGTCCGTTTTTCCGATGATTGACAATTGGCACCTAGACCCCTGCTCGGGCACCCCAACCATCCCAGAGGGATCTTGACCCTAGAGATAACGAGAGCAAAGATGAATCTAAAGACAGTCAAGCTTCCCCTGTCGAACTGACGATCGATGTTCTGATCGACGATGAAGACGAATCAAAGGTGATAAAGGTTGGATCTCAGTTAAGCTAACAAACGCAACAGGAATTGGTTGAATTTCTCCAGACGAACCTCGATGTATTCATCTGGACACATTCTGATATGTGTGGGATCTCGTCGAACATCGCGAGCCACACCCTGAATATTGACCCGTGGTGTATCCCGGTCAAGCAGAAAAGGCATGGTGTGGATCCAGAGAGATCTTTCGTCCTAAAAGAAGAGGTCGATAAATTGAAAGCAAATGGGTTTATCCGAGATGCTTTATACCCAAAGTGGGTATCCAATCCCATACTTGCCGAAAGCCAAATGGGAAATGGAGGACGTGCGTTGATTATTCTTACTTGAACAAAGCCTGGGCAAAAGAAAATTTTCCACTTCCCCGAATTGTTCAGCTCATAGATTCAACGGTTGGGCATGAGTTACTAGCTTTTATGGATGCTTATTCCAGCTACAACCAAATGCCCTTGCATTTACTCGACCAAGAGCATACTGGCTTCGAGACCGATCTGGGACTCTACTGCTACAAAGTCATGCCATTCAAACTTAAGAATGCCGGGGCAACGTACCAATGCTTAGTCAATCGAATGTTCGCCAATCAGATCGGGAAGACCATGGAAGTATATGTGGACGACATGCTGGTAAAGTCAAGATTCTCCATTGAACATGTAAGAGAATTGGAATCGATGTTCAACGTCATTCGAGAGTACAAGATGAAGCTCAATCCACTGAAATGTCATTTTGGGGTCGCATTTGGAAAGTTCCTTGGGTTCATTGTCAACGCTCGAGAAATAGAAGCCAATCCTTAAAAGATCTAGGCAATCAGAAATCTTCAAACACTGAGAACCATAAAGAAAGTCCAAAGTCATTGGAAAGTAGCAGCATTGAGAAGGTTCATTTCAAAGTTGACCGACAAGTTTATCCCCTTCCTCGATCTGATCTGAAAAAGAAAGCGAATCTTTGAATGGACCGTAGAATGTGAAGACGCATTTAGAGCACTAGCTCAACATCTCTCTACACCATCGATTTTGTCAAAGCCTATCAACCATGAGCAATTATATCTTTACCCGGCGGTATTAGAAAACGCAATCAGTGCTGCCTTGGCTCGGAAGGAAGACCGAATGCAGAAACCGATCTACTATGTTAGCAAACAACTAACCGGAGCTGAGAGAAATTATCTAAAGCTAGAGAAATTGGCTTATTGCCTAGTCATTGCCTCAAGGAAGCTCCGTCCATATTTCCAAGCTCAACCTATCACTGTGTACATAGATCAGCCGTTACGACAGGTCCTTACGGGGCCTGAGACGTCTGGTAGATTACTCAAGTGGAACATTGAACCGAGTCAGTTTGATATCACTTTTAATCCAAGGAGAGCGATTCAAGGACATGACCTAGCAGATTTCATAGTTGAATTTACCGTTCCAGAGGACTTTCCCGAGACCAGTAAATCTCCCAAATACATCTGGAAGCTGCATAGCGATGGTGCATTCAACTATCGGTGCTCAGGTGCTGGGGTAGTACTCAAAACCCATGAAGGCCGATCCTTATGTTGTTACCTGAAATTTGATTTCCGTGCGACCAATAATGAAGCTGAATATGAAGCGTTGCTTGCTGGATTGAAACTCATCCATGATATGAGAATTATTGCGGTGGAAATTTATTGTGATTCCTAATTAGTCATATGCCAAGTTTGGGATGAATATCAGGCCAAGGATCCAAGACTAGCTGCTTATCTAGCTTGAGTCCAAGGAATACTAGATCAGTTTGACTATTGTGCCATCTTTTACATACCCCACGAGCGCAATCAAAAGGCTGATTCATTGGCAAAGCTAGCTAGCACGGGTGAAGTACAGCAAATGAGACTTGTTCCTATGGTGACATTAGCTTCTTCGAGCATTGATCAGATGGAGACAGGCTTCGTATTTGAAATCGCTCCCAGTAAGGAGTAATGGATGACTCTATACCAAAATTACATCTAGCATGGAACGCTGCCTGAGAACAGAAGTGAGAAAAGATAGATTCTTCGAAAAGACTCGCGGTTCACCATTCAGAATGGAGTCATGTATAGAAGAGGACATTCAGTTCCTCTCCTCCGATGTAACACGCACGATGAAATTAAACGAGTGTTACATGATGTACACAAAGGAGAATGTGGAGGGGGGAAGCTCTTGTTAAAAAATTACTCTGATATGGATATTACTAGCCAACTACAAACCGCGATGCAACAGACTATGCCAGCGGATGTGATAAATGCCAGAAACATGCTCGAATTCCTAGAGCCCCACCTACTGAGATAACCCAAATGGTCAGCCCTTGGCCGCTTGTAGTATGGGGTATTGATATCATTGGCACATTACCTATGGTGGTGCGAAATATGCCATCGTCACAGTTGATTACTTTACCAAATGGGTTGAAGCTGAACCTCTTGCAACAATCACGACGAAGAAAGTAATCAACTTCGTAGTTCGCAACATTATATGTCGATTTGGTCTCCTGTATACCATCATTACTGACAACGGAGCCCAGTTCGACAGTGTTGAGTTCAAGGATTTCTGCCAACGTTTCCATATCCACAAGAAATTCTCTGCAGTTGCACACCCTCAAGCGAATGGCCAGGTTGAAGCTGCTAATAAGGTTATCAAGTCGATTCTGAAAAAACAACTGGAAAAAGCCGGGGGCAAGTGGGTTGATGAACTTCTGATGGCTTTATGGACCTACCGAATGACCCATAAGTCCGCGACCGGACACACTCCATTTTCTCTATCTTATGGTTCAGATGCCGATATTCCAGTCGAGATGGAAGCACCTTCTCATCGTGTGACTTACTATGATCCGAAGACAAATTCCATATTATTTGCTGAATCCTTGGATTTATTAGTTGAGAAGCGTGAAGAGGCTGATTTAAGGGCAGCCGCGTATCGAAGTCTAGTCGCCCGAATATACAACGCCAAGGTCCAACCATGAACCTTTGAACTCAGTGATCTCATTCTCAAGAGAATCTGTCTGGTCCCTTCACACATGAAACCAAATTGGGAAGGACTATATGTGATTACACAAAAACTCGGAGATGGCACGTTCAAGTTAATGACCGTTGACGGTCTTACTTTGCCGAGAGCCTGGAACAGCGTGAGTCTCCGTTGCTACTACACATAACAGGCTTTATTTATTTAGCTCATTCTTTTATTTAAAATTTGCTTCTACATTTCAAAATGTGAATTTGTAATAAGGTAACTGATTCTGCCGCATTTTCTCATTTCAGCAATAAAGTGCCATCTCTTCGAGCCAGAGCTGTGATTTACTGAATATGACGAACAACATCACGATGCACGGAGAGCTAAATTCCATCATATGGTGGAATTTATTCAAATAAGGAGTGATTGAGATACGACCGGCCACTCGCTAAGTGAAACCCAAGCTCGGGGGAAAGTCACTACACTAAAGTCAAATAAGGATTGGTACACGACAATCCTTTCACTAACTCCAAACTCCCAGATTACGAGTTAGAGCATAAAATCATAAATACGGTCTTGAAGACGGTGGACCCGTCTATCTAATGACTTCAACCGTACCCTAGCTAATTCTGAGGAGGATGGATCCATCCATCTAACGACCTCACCTGTTAACCCAAGGTGGATGTGAACTGACCATCCATGATCCCGATGAACCCATCGTTCCCAGAGTGCGAACGAAGTCCTAAAAAGTTTAAACAGATGTGACTGACCATCTGTCGTCCAACTCCAAATTCCCAGAGTGTGAATTGGAGTATAAACATCAACTCTAGGTTCCCAGAGTGCGAACCAGAGTATAAAAACCAGCTCCAAATTCCCAGAGTGTGAAGTGGAGTATAAACCTCAAATCCAAGTTCCCGGAGTGCGAACTGGGTGACAAACATTGATCACCTTCGGATTCCCAAAGTGCGAACCAAATTATTGATTGTAAACAACTCTGAATCCTCAGAGAGTGGACAGAGTATAAACATGACTTGAATGTGAATGACCACTCATAAACTAACCTAAGTCCCCAAAGCATGGACATGTACTTAAAACTTCAACAGGCGTGATTGGCCGTCGAAATGCAAATGCATATCCCCGAAGTGCGGATGTGGCTATTTATGGGTAAGTGATTGAGAGTCGACCGCTCGACTCTCATTTGTTTTAGCATCGGTTTGACAATGTTACACTCGAAGAAATAGGGACAAATTATGATCACTAGCCGATATTTACAACTTGTCCCTGGAACAGGGGGCAGAACTTAAGTGTTAATCACTGGCCGAAGCAGTGCAGCGTCAAAGTCCAACTCGATTTCCAATTACACTTCGTGTTTTTGATTTCCAGACTTGGTGAATAAAGACAAACTCAACTCAAGAGTTGCAACTCCGCAAGCGCACTGAACTTAAATTCAAACGCTGCAACACCTAAGCATAAAAGATAGAAATAAAAGTTGAAGCAAGGAAACAAAATTTCATTTCAATTAATTGTAAGTGAAGATTCATATACAAGTTTCCCAAAATCCCTACTAGAAGGGGCCGAACCCGCATCTATACACGACCTATGAAAAAAAAGCAAAAAACAAGTTCCTAACTACAAAAATGCATCGAAAAGGCCTATCTACTCCCTTTTCATCTTCGGCTTCCTCTTCGGTGTGGATCCGCTAGAGCCACTAGTGATTTTTCGCTTTCAGCTTTTACCCTTTAGCATATCGCCTCCAAACGGAGGCATAGTGTCAACATCCTTCTCCGAACTTGAATCTAGAGTAATGCTCCCTGCAGGAGGAGTCGAAGGAGTAAGATCTGCAACAGGGGACGGAAAGGACACACTGGTATCGACAAGTGTACCTCCAGGTGATATCATTCTTAGCGGGGTTGGGCTCGGCACCGCCATTCCACCCCCAGAACTATGACCATGTGCCGCTGCCTCCAACTCAGCATTGATCTCAGCCGGTATCACTTCTTCGCGAATAGATTGGGATTCGCTGGGGGCAGCAATGGTCTGTGTTGAAGCACCAGAAGCGGGCATGAGTCCACTAATGACAAATGGTAAGTCCACGAAGGGGTCACTGTGTCGACCTAGAAGCTCATTCATCATCTGCTCAGCGAAAGAAAGTGAGCTCCCCTGCGTTCCTTCGATTGGCACAGTCGTTGTCATAGTGGTCACTTCAGTGATAATGGCCTCCTGTGCTCGATGTAATTCCTGGATTGCAGGAGGCGTTGTCGATATAACTTCGGTCACTGAACAAAGATAGAGGAGAAATCGTTAGTAAGCACTTCAAGGCGAGTTCCTCATTTTGAACACACATAAGATTTGTTCAGAGTACCTTCCTCAGTTTGGCCCATATATGGTCAAGCGGCTTCGGAGGTGTGCTCTTTGATGGGGTATAGCTATGGCTGTTCTTGATTGTAGGCTGGGACGGACTAGGGTTCAGTCGCTAAAATAGGCTCAAATCGAGGCGGAGCAGTAATCTCGAAACTTGTGGCGTGATGATCGACGCCCGAGCCTTCCCCAATTTCCTGGTGTTGAGCCTCTCCTTCTCATGTGAGATTATCGAATCATGGAGAATCTTCTTTTCATCCTCGGTCAGCACACGATTCTCCAGCTCAAACTCGTTGAATGATCCACCTAGATGCACCGCCTTCTCCTCCTAGACCAATAGGTTCCAAGCATTATAGAGGTGTGTCGAGTAGTTCTTGAGTCAAGCCAGATTTCTATGTTTCAACACATTGACATTCTATGTAATGAAAAGTTCCTCTATATCGGCCTCCAGCCAGGATTTCGCAGTCCAAACTTTTTCTACAACCTCAGCTTCCACCGCACGGACTTTTTCCAAAGCCGCATCCCTTTAACCCTGAAGCACCACCACCTGATCACATGCTTCTTGTGTGGAAATATTGGCAGTATCCTTCTCTTTAATGATCTCATAGAATTTGGACTTAATCTCATTGAGCTCTTTGAGGACTGTGTCCCGCTCGGCAGCGACAGTGGTGTTCCTATGGCCCATGTCCTCCATCATGGCATAATGTTCCTGCCTCATCCTATCCATGGCCGAGTTGGCATCATCGGCCTTTTTGAGAGCTTCTATTTCAGATTTTTGGGAATATTCGGCTTTGGCATTTAGCACCTGAATAATCCGATCTTTCTGTGTGAGCTCCTTCTCCAACTTCTCGATCACAATAGCCCGCTCGAAAGCCACTTTCGACGCTTTTTTCACAGCTTTCGCCCACTCCTTATATTGAAAGTAAATATCAGCGACATAGTCCAGAACAGTGTGTTCAGCCTCCACCGGAATTCTCTTTAAATGGGGGGGAAAAAATATACCCGTCGAAATAGATGTCGGGAAAATCTTTCTTCAATTGACCGAGTTTAATCTCTCCTTCACCCATGGGCTCGGCGAGGACCTGCTTTGTAATTATGGGAGCCACTCCTTCAGTCCTACGTTGTTGAGTTTTGGACCTTGGAGCATGGGAAGACGGCTTATGCCGCGAAGTTTCTAGAGGTCGTGAAACAAGGACTAGAGGCTGTACAGGATTTCTGGGAGGGGGAGAATGAGATCGAGATCGGTGTATGTACTCCCTATCTCTTTCATACCGCTCCTGACTAGAATACCCATAGTCATAATCCCTATCCGCCTCTCTTCTTCACAGCTCGTAATATGTAGAAGATCGACAAATATTCCGAAGATGGCCTAGCATCGAGTCTCGACCGGACATTGTATCTACAAAATAAAAGAAGAACAGAATTAGTAATTTTTCAAAGCGATCAACCTATGGTCAGAAATCGTGCGGTGCCGGGAAGTGTGTATGTATGTGCAACCTCCCGACCAACCAGAAATGTCAACCACGCTAATGGGAAGAGACTCGCTTAAATCTAAAGCGTTTAAAGTTCCTCCAATCCGGCGTCATGTTGGAAGGACATGTAGTCCGGGATTGGGATATTGGCGAGCAATTTGAAAAGATTTTCCACTCGTGAGGGAGAAGCCTCCGAAACTCTAAGTCCAGGAATGGGCGGGGACATGACCACATTTTTCCATCTCATGGATTTAGGATGTTTAAAAGCTGCTGCCTTGCATTTTCTTTTCCCTTTGGTATCTTGAAGGGTACCAGAGATCCTGGCCACAAGTTCGTCGTCAGTGGGTGTTCTCTATGAATCGGTCTCGTCGGTTATAACAAGTTGGGGCGTCTTACACTTAGCTTGTTTCTTTGAGATGGACCATAGCGTTCCATCAAGCCTAATACTTTGGTTCCGCTCAATCAATCCAACGATTCTCAAGTTCCTATCCATCAAAACCGAGTCAATGTTCCTTTCTTCGCTCAGAACTTCTTGGAGTACCCGAACTATCTCTTTGAAATGAACACCTTCAGTCCATTGAATTACAACTATAACGAAAAAGAGATATAAGTTTAACTTTAGTTAAATTGTCTTATTAGCTACTCGAGAAGACTGCAACACTTACATTTGAACAGTCATCGACTGGCAAATCTTAGAGGGCATCGGACATCGAACCACTCTGTCTTGATATAACTTAGCCTGGTCCATGATCCCGTTACGACTTGACAATTTATTACTGCTTCCAGGAACGTAAAAGATGGGCTGTGTCCCCAGCTCTTAATGTTGAATAGATATCTGATCTCTATCGGGATCGGTGGTCAAAAGAGATGCCCTATGAACATGATGAATAAACTGTTCAACAACGCGTATTCGTTGGGGTGCAGCTGAGATGGAGCGATCCCAAGAAAAGACAACACTTCCCTGATACACTGGTTAAACAGAGGAAGTATCCCGGCTGTGCATGCATAACGGTTGAATGCGGTGTACCCTTCCGGTGGACAGTATGGTCTATCATTAGGTCCTGGCAATAACACATCATCAAACGACAGGCCATTCCTCAGGCATATTTGTCCCAACATGTCTTTGAAGACATTGAATGGAATAGAGTCTATCGGACTACCAATGAAGGATGCACCGGTATCTCATCCAAGGCTGGATCTATAATTTCGGCCTCGATGACCGATAACTCGATTGTTAGGGGCAGAGAAATCTGAGCTTCCTGTTGCTGTGAGCTTGAAGGTTTCATAACTAATTAAATTATGAGAAATCATCATTAGATGATAATAAACCCATGCATTCCCCAGTGTGAAGTGTGTGAATATGTTGTGCGGTGCAGTGCTGATTACTTGAAAAAGTTCAATAGAGTCAAAGAAAGCATGTAAACGAGAAGACTTCGAAATTCAACTGGAACGACCATCATCGCTGACTGTCACAACCATGACATCCAGATGTCAGCGATCGACCCAAGTCATAGTTCTTTATAATTTTGTTAAGTTGCAGTTCCATCAGCGAGCTCCAAAGGGTGGTCAAATATGTTATTCTGCAGTTAAGTTCAGATATGCAGCAATGAAGCTCGCCGGAGTCAAATATTCAAATATGCCAAAGTTTTCCAAATTCATCAAATTTCGGCTTGGAATCGATCACCACAGCTCAAGTTTGTATCGATCGAAGAGGACATTGTTTCGTATCGATCAAGATCTAGCAGCTTCGAATCGATCCGTATGCTCAAGTTCGTATCGATCAAGAAGTCCTCGTTCGTATCGATTATGTTTGAATAGATACGTTTCGTATCGATTGTGAGAACATGTTTCGTATCGATCACCAGAAGGGTTCGCTTGCCTCGGTCCAGAAAGCTCGACTTCGTATCGATCAAGGGATTGTTGGCTTCGTATCGATCAGAACATTTCGCTTTTTATCGATCAGTACGCTCGGGGTTTCGTATCAGTTCGAGGTTGTCATTTTGTAGCGATCGAGCATTTGCCGATTTCGACACGATCTCAAACCACGAAGCACACACCAATCTAAGGCCATGAACTTCATCTCGATCCCTTGGCCGCTCGATTTCGTATCGATTGACTCCCATCGATGCGAACTACTGTCACCAGAATCGTTACGAAATTCATCGTTTATTCATTGACCGATACGAAGGCCTCCATTTCATCATCTCGAAGCGCCTACTATAGATCGACACGAAATGAAGGCCGAGCAACCTTCAATCAATTCCTTGCATCCCTCGTCACTCCTTCTTCCCCAAACGACGTCACAACCATCTCAACCTTCCTAGTCCTTGCTCCGACCCATCTCGGCCTCCTTATCAATAGAATCGACCATGGATATGGATGGTTTAGCATT
This sequence comes from Allium cepa, assembly GCA_030765085.1. Classification (NCBI taxonomy): domain Eukaryota; kingdom Viridiplantae; phylum Streptophyta; class Magnoliopsida; order Asparagales; family Amaryllidaceae; genus Allium; species Allium cepa. The sequence continues at coordinate 181,963,756 of CM060929.1, read as the reverse complement.
CGAATCTCGTCGTTTTTAGAGTATGGTTATTAGTCAATTACCTGTTTTGAGAACTTAGTCAAGAACTGAAGAACTGTATTGGTTTGGAGATGAAGACAGTTTCATTCCTCGTTTCTTCCTATCGATACGAAAGCAGAAGGTAAAAAAAGGCAAAACGTAAAAAATGACTAAGTCCACAGTATTTATATGGACCCAAAGGAAGAAGAAAAACGATTCGCCTCCCAGTCAAAGCGATTAGATACTCCAGGTCCAACCCTAAATCGATTCGAATAGCTATTCGAATCAATAAGCCAGAGCCTTCATTAAGGTGAAATTGCCACTAGGATTCGTCAATCCGAAACTGCTGTTCGTGTCGATTGTTTTCGTCTCCATCCATAATGCATCGATATGAACTACGCAGTTCGAATCCATCAAATCACAGCCTCTGGAGGCCAATGTTCATCGATACGAATTGCGGATCGTCTGTTCGTATCCAATGACATCAAGCTCATCGATGCGCCACTACAATGAAGTCCATCGAAGTTCGTAACCATCGATACAAACGATCATTTTGAATCCATCGTTGTGAATCACAGCGATATGAAATTACCTTTCAATCTTTTACATCGATTCAGGAGAGGATCGATACGAAGGCACATCCAAAAACAACCATCAAGCATTGTTGCAACTCGAATTTCACATCGGTTCAGGAGAGGATCGATCCAAAATTCGATACGAGGAAACTGACAATGACTCGTGAACGTGCAACGTCAACGAAAGTTAGATTAGCATATATGCATATATCGGACTAATGTTAAATCTTAAACATCCACAGGAATTGAACTAATAACGATTACAACGATAAAAAACTAATCGCTATCATACAGCAATCAGTTACAACAAGGGGTACAACAGTTGACAAAAAGCAGCTCACATTACTGAGAAAATCAGTCAAAGATTACAATCACCAATGAAAAGACGATAACTACTCAGAATGAAGGATGCAGCTTTTCAAAGCATGTCATGTTTCCACAAGACGTACTTTAGGGGGTGAATGTTATCCCGCCTTTTGGCAAGGCCGAGATATCAAGGAACTGATTGAAAACCAAGGATCACTTGTCCCGGATATCGAGTATGCACAGGTTCACTATGGTTTTTTCCAAGTCCGAATCGGGCTATGATTGATAAGACACGACAAGCGAAGCTATGAAAGCCAGCATAACAAATTTCAAGTCAATCCGAGTTTGTATGCTTGAGTTATGATCGATGCAAATTGAAGGAGATAACCCCATTTCGTATCCATCATCGAGCCTCATTTTATATCGATCGTATTCGCATCGCTCAGACATCACTACTTCACATCCATTTGAGATCCTTGGTTCGAATCCATACGGACTATGCAATTAGTATCAATTGGGGAATTATACCTTGTTCGTATCGATCAACCAAACTCCCTTGTTCGTATCCATTAACTATAGCGTGGAGGTCTACTTCGTATCCATCCAGAGGCGCCTCCTTCGCATCGGCTTTGTTCGTATCCATCGGATCACGTTTGTTCGAATCCATTAAATAACCTTAGTTCGTATCCATCAAACCATCACTAATTCGTATCCGTTGAGTAAGCAATGTTCGTATCCATCACAATATTGCTTGTCGTATCCATCTAGTTGAAGCAACTTTGATTGATACGAATAAGGGCTACTTTCATCGATGCGAATAGAGTCGCCTCCTTCGTTACGAACTACGCCACCTTCATTGGTACGAGCTAAACCATCTCCGTCGATTCGAATAGAGCATACTATAGATCGACATGAAAAGCACGTTATTGATCGATTCGAACAGGACAACGACTTCGATATGAACAGGCGAGATCTTTGGAAACGACTTAGTCAACTCGGCATAAAAAGTGGATCGATCCGAAGAGAGCATGCCACATCATCGCTGGGCACATGCAATGATCGATTCGAAGAAGATCGATTTGAAACTATCGATTCGAACCAGATAACCCACCGAAGAACACCAACTCATATTGATCATATCTCGCAATCCACAAGTCCAAATGCTATGAAATTATCACAGGAGCTTACGTACAAGCTAAAGAATGTCCTCACCAAGTTTCGACTCCATTGGATAAAATCTTGATCGAATCGAATTACGTTCGTATCGATTACGAATCGAGTCAAAACTTCATGGGATCAATTGCGTGGGCCCACCCACATGCCAGAAGAAGTCTCCCGAGATCTGAGCGAAATATCAGCCTCCTGCGCATATAAATAGAGCCCCAGGTCCTACAGAAGAAGGATATTTTGACTCTCGAACGCTCAGATTCTTCCGAATTCGAATTTGCACTCCAGTACTGTTGTTGTACTCGAATTTCAGACTTGTAACTCGCTGTATCTTGCTGTAATCATTAAGAGAGTATCAATAAAATCATAAATCTTCGTAGTGGACATAGGCAACACGCTGAACCACCCTAAATTGTCGTGCGTCTTTGCATTTACTTATCGGTTTTTGGATTTTTTGTTAGATAATCCACATTTTACATTTATATTCTTCATTTTTATCTCTTCAAAAACTTCTGAAGAGTGTTGTGTCCATTTTTGGTACAAACAAGCTAAGCGAGACCAAGCACAAGATAAAGGAAATATCACTTTCAAAGCTGAACAAGAAGCCTTAGATTCAAATGTAGATGACATGGAATTGAAATAAAAGAATTTCAAAAGTTTCTAAAATTCAGAAAGAATAAGAAATTTGAAAAAAATAGAAAAGACAACACCAGCAAACTACCAGTCTCAAATCTTGAATGCTACGAATGTCATAAGAAAGGCCACATGAAGAAAGATTGTCCTGATAGAAAGAGAGATAGATTCAAAAAATAAAAAGGAAAAATACAAGAAAAAGCAGGCATTCCCAGTAACATGGGATGATTCAGAGTCATCATCATCATCAGATGGTGACATAGACAGTGATTTTGAACAAGCCAGCGTCTACTTTATAGCTTCAACAGACGATATAATTGATTTTTCTTTTGATGATTTAATTGACATAAACTCAGAATTATTAGATAAACTCAAGGAAGTTAGAAGAAAGTATAAAAATGCATTAGAAAGACTAAACAGAACTGAAATAGAAGTTGATATGCTAAGACATGAAAAGAAAATTTTAGAAGAAGAACTTTTTAATACACAAGAATCTTTATCTAATGTTTCTTCTCAACTCACTATGCTACCAAATGAAGTAGAAGTGCAAAAAGAAAAGAATATGTAATTAGCTTCAGAAAACTATGATTTAAAATCAAATATCAAAATTCTTGAGTTGAAAAACACTAGTCTCAAAACTGAGTTACAGAGTATTACTAAAAATGTGACAAATTTAAACAAAGGAAGAGAAAATCTCTCTAAAATTATTAGTAATTCTCAATCTACTAATAATTAGAATGGATTAGGAGATAAAAAATCATTTAAACCAAAGAAGAATAATATATCTTGTAAAAATTATAATTTTCATAATAATATTCTGAAAGCAAAATCAAAAGCAAAAGTTATTATTCCAAAGAATGAAATTAGTAAAACTAGTACTATAAGAATTAGGGTACCATAAACTAACAATAATCTAATCAGAAACAATTATATAAAATCCTCTATATCTACTATTCATAAAACTAAAGATTTTATTTATAAATAGAATTCTAAACCCTCATGGTTTTGGCTTCCTAAGATCTAACTCTTAGGACTCTAATAAAATGTGGATACCAACGTTATTTATATATGTTTTGCTGGTACCGACTAAGAAAATTAAATTCTTATATTGATTCTTGTTTATGTATTGTATGCTTGTATGTTTATATGTCTTTATAATGTTTTTCATATATAATAATTATAAATTTTATCAAATTTCTAATGTTAAATAATTTTTATTTCAAAACTCTCTGCTTAAAAGGTTTGAAAAGTTTCTGAGAACAGTTTCAATCGACTGACCGCTAAAATTCACTCAACTAAAACTTTAAAGTTTTCTTTTTTATAATACGAAAACCAATCAACGGACTCTTGAAATTAAATCGATTGAATTCAGTCTTTTTCAGGCTATTTAACGCGGGATGATTTTTCTCCACATATTAGTCGACTGAATTATAATTTTAATCGACCGAAAATTCTTAGTTTTAAAAATTTTCCTTTTTTCATTTGTTGTCCACAATAGCTATGTTTGTCTTAAAATTATTCATATTTATCATGCTTTCTTTGATTAACAATAATCATATTCAACTTTTCTCAAATAGTTATACAACTAGTATTCCTTTTTACCGATGACAAAAGGGGAGAAATATGAAGATAAGCAGGTAGTTCATTGATTCAGGAGGAGTTTTGTTGTTCTATTGCTTTTTATAAATTTTACAAACTTTTGAACTTATATAGTCCTCGTCATCAAAAGGGGGGAGAATGTTAGAACCCTATATTTTGGTGTTTTGATTATGACAACTATATAAGTATATATTTTATATGAACTAAAAAAATTTGCAAGAGAAGGTACTATTCTACTCGACAATTGAACGAAGACCAAAAATTTCAAAGAGAAGTTTCAGTCGGTTGAATACTCATAACGGCTATTTTTCTGAACGGTCATCGCTTTTCAAGAATAGAAACATCTGTTAATTCAATAGTTGTTTTCGTATCTCTTGGCCAAAAATTTTCATGAATAGTCGCAACCTTTAAAATCTAAAAAGAGCCTTGATTTCAGATTGCAAAGTACAACATTATTCTCTGAATTTATTCTATATTCTTGCAAACTAATTTCTGCCGTTTGCTTTCATAAATGCTTTCAAATCACTCAGCATTCAAGCACAAATCTATTTATGATTGCAATTGCTTCTAGTCATCATGTACTACACTATATACCACAAATGAGAAGATTATAGGAAGGGTGTACTCTAAAGACTAATCTGTGCTGTCTACAGGGCACATTTAGTCAAGAAATCTTGTTGTATTGTAGAAGTCATATTCCGTTGTTCAGGCGGTAGAAGTCCTATTCGGTTGTCTAGGAAGTAAAGTCTTGGTTGGTTGCTCAAATGGTGTAGTACATGTTCCTCCAGGTAAAGTGAGGGTTGATAGTTAAATTCCAAAAGAAGTCTGGGACTGGACGTAGAATGGGAATTCGAACCAGTATAAAAATCCCTTATGTTATTTACTTTACTATTTACTATTTACCATATTACACACTAGTAGATAACTAAGATTATATTCCATATTATGATCCATAGCAGCACTTTCACTAGAAAAGCAGATGGTCGGAGGAAAGAAGAAGAAAGAAGACAAGAAGAACTAAACAACAAAGAATCTCACATTGCAACAAATAGTCTACTATATAACAAAGATTTTTACAAAAGAAAATGTTTACATACATACATCCATCAGAGTACTAGTCTGTCATCTACCTGGACAGTTATAACACATGGCCCTAAAATTTGCGATAATTACAACAAAGCCATGAAGTAGAACATAAATGAATACATAGACATGTCTTGGTCTCTAGCTCGTCTCCTGAGCTAGAATACATCTAAAGCTAATCTGGGGAATATGCTCGGTGTGACCCAAGCATTATAAGAAAACAACGCCTGGGTCTTGTAAATCTAGTGTGAAAAACTCAAATCATAAGAAATTTTATTATAACTTATAAAATCCTTTGAAATCGAGGTTATCTTGTAAAACCTTGCCACACATAAACATTAACGGGTTTTTACCTTACGATAACCAAAAAAATTTATTATAAAATTCAATGATATTATAATAATTCCTAAGGGTTTAAAGTAAATATATCAAGTAGCAGTGATATGTGTACATGACTGCAATAATTGGTATACAATCAAAAACCGAAGGCGCTTATTGGAGAATGGATTTTCAACAAATGGCTTGGTAAGGGATAACCTTCCAATAATCTATACACCTGTAGATAAAATGTATAGTGAGATCGAAAACCTTACGATCTCGGCATGACAATAACGGTCTACCCCTTATCGGATAGTACCGAATGTAATCACAACTTAGCTGTGATCAACAACCAAAAAAGGGCTGTGAAGCATACATAGAGATATCGACACTAGATCGATGGATGATCATACCCTAATGGGTGCGGCCAATATAGCCTTGGCGCCTACCCTGTTTTTAGCATTCTTGGGTTATGAGGCTTTGAGAGGCAATGAATACTTTTTTCTCATAGCAGACCATCTTGGATTTCTAACACTTCCCTCCAAATAGGAACGCAATGCCAGCATTCATCCACACAATTTGTTCTGATATCGAACAAACATTTAACATTTATTATCTTCGATTTTGGAATCACCCTTAGGAGGAATAGTATAGCTTTATAGCATACTTCAAAATGATCCATCATGACATTATTAGTGTGGAGTGGTTCGAATAGATCATACTTATCAAAAACCGGTGTCTCCCGCTTAAGCAATAATTTCTAGCCAACTCAATTTCGGTTCTTTGGAAGTATGCAACAAGTATTCGAGTCCACACCAAGGACCGAATGTACATAACATACTTGCTGAGTTAAAACAGGTCAAAATTTGATAGTCGGTCGTTTAACTATCAAATACACAATCAACCAATAATTCAAAGATTTAATTTTTCCATAGCAACCACTAAGCCTCAAATAAGTATTTATTTATTTATATCTCTTTTCTGAATATTTATCAAAATATTCATTTACATATCTCACTGGAACAAGTATATTCACAAAACATTGTGAAAGACTTCTCATTTCAAAATCAAATTAAAAGGATCAGACAAATGTTATCTAAATTAACGATAAGGATAACCCCAAATGTTATTCTTCGGTGTTAAGCATGGAACAATTGTCCGCACCACAATAATTAAGAAGGTCAGTTAAGGAAAATCCTTTCTTCAGTTCTTTTATAAATTTCTTCATTAATTTCTTTTTATAAATCATTTTCGTTTATGAAATATTCATTGGTTAAATTCTAAATCCTTTTATAAATATCCAAAAATTATTTATAAAACTCTTTTATAAATATCCAAAGTCATTTAGAAATCCTATTATAAATCTTTATTTATAAATTCCTTTTAAAAAAATATTATTTACAAATATCATTTGTAAATTTCCTTTAAATAAACCCTTTAAAAATATTATTTCCAAAATATGATTTGTAAATACCTTTATCAAAATAATCGGGGATCACACAAAATCATTTAAAATAGTTAACCCCAAATCGATATGGAAGTAAAGTCGGTTTAAAAACCATAAATTGACAAATTTGAAAGGTGGCTTAGTGACCATAATGGTACTAAATCAAGTTACCATTTATTTAAATTTGGCTTCCAAGTCAAATAAAAATTATTTACATACCAACATGTATGTAAATATAGTCTATAATCAAGTCAAGAAATAACATGTCAGTATAAACCAACTGGCAGATGCATATCCAAACAACATAATAATAGGATGGTGGTTTGTCCTGCTAAAAAGATTTCTAAACAATATACTAAGTTTAATTATAGCAGAACGTGGATTAATTCTGCTACAAGATGTTCAAACAATCTATTAAGTTTAATATATAACTCATTTGTGGTTGTTTGGCTATTTAATGGCACAGACAAGAGATCCCTTGGTTTAAAATCAATTTACTTATAAAGAAAAAGGAATTAAAATAATTGATAGAGTTTAAAATTAAGGCTTTATTAAATATTTATTAAATATTTATTTAACTACTAATTAAATCATTATTTAGTTACTAATTAAATCTTAATTAACTCTTTTAAAATTTAATTAAAATTAATGAATCCTTAATTAAATATTAATTAAACATGATTAGATTAATTTATTAAACCCAGCATAATTAGTAATTAATTATTAATTAACCCTAAATAAATAATAATAATTAAAATTAATTACACTTAATCAAATAAAATCAGTTATTAATTAACTTTTAAATTAATTAATCATTAATTAAACTTAAACTTCCTTAATTATTTAATTAAAATTAATTTACTTTAGTACATAATTAACACTAATTACTCAACTTAATCACAGTTAATTAATAATATTCCTAATTAAATAATTAATTATTTAACTAATTGTTAACTCATATTCAACAACCCAAATAATTAACTTTTATACATAATTAATATTTTGAAAAAGATTTCATAACCATTTCACAAAGAACCATTTTAAGATTTAAAACATTAACTTTTCCCGAACTGCATTCATAGCAACTATCGCTATGAATGCAACTCGTTGAAGTTAGATCTAGTTTAGATCTTACTCCAACCTCAACTTCTAACTTTACTTTTTAGAAAATATGGAAAAGTTTTTATTTTGAAAACTAACACAAAGTTTGAACCTTTGAAAACTTTTAGTAACTTGAAAACTAGAAAACAAGTTTTGATTCTTTTCCAAGTGATCGTAAGTCTCAATAGCTTATAAAGATGCTAACTTTCATATCACATGTCCAACATACTGCTCACAAATACAAATTTATGCAATCATCACATCACAACAACTTTTAAACTATATTTTCCCAAATCTACCTACCACATCACAAACAACTAACATATATATTATACCAACGCATGAAAATCCACCATATTCAAGTAACATATCATAAACAAATTTTGCTGACATAAAAAGTTCAAATTTTACCAAAAATAAATAGTTCACTCACCAAAATCTTTTCAAACTGCAAAAGGGTTAAAACTTTGAAATCGCTTAGGAAAAAAACTTGCTTTTCTGGACCCCACCCTTGAAATGGGCTCGGTATAGGCTTAAAATGGCTTGGACATGGAGCTAGATAGGCATGGCCATGGTGGTGAGGTGAGGTAGGGCTAAAAACTTGAAATGGAAGAGAAGTAGAAAGGAAAACAAGAGTTTAAACAAGAATTTAAAAAGTGTAGAAGTGGAAAAATATGATTTTTAAAACTTGAAAAATTCAAATGAAAGCCATTAAAATACTAAAGAAGAACTTAATATTTTTTAAAAGTAAAGTGAATGGATAAAACGGAATGAAAACTTGGAAATTTGTATACATAAAAATAGATGAAATAAAATTACTGAAATAACCTTAAGTACTATTGCCCTCCATTACATTTTCCACATCAGCACCTTATCTTCCCCCCTTGGTTCACACGCCTAACCTTAAGGTCACCCCCCTTTTACCCAATATGTAATACTCTTTACTTGTATTATGATGTAGAATGAAAGTGACATGTCATGATTTTTTATTTATTTAATTTTTAAACTTGGAAATTTGTCACATCTTTCTTACCTAAGTACACATATGTCACTAACCTTTATTTTATTCATGAATCCATGTTTATATTATTTAGAAGGTGTAAATATGTTAAATAGGTGTTTATAACTTTTTAATAGAGAAAAAAATGTAAATTTTCAAAAATATTTTTGGTCACATTTTCTAATTTCTTTTGAAATAAATAATTTTGTAAAAAAAAATTCAAAATTCATTTCACCATCACTAGTTTTTTTAAAAGGGGTATTTTGAATTTTAAAATCCAGATATAAAATTATTTAGTAATATATATATATATATACATATTAAAGTGATTAAATTTCGGGTCGATACAATTGATCAAGTTAGCGCTGAAGCTAATCTAAGTCAAAGACAATGGAAGCTATTAATCGATGTTGACTTTCATGGAAATGACATGATTATCGAAGTCCCACAACGTCCATGTTGTAGGATGTTAAAAGATGTGCAAAGAAAGAAGAATAAGATCATTTACAAGAGCTAATTCAAGAGAGTTTAGTGCATTGTCCTTTATGAAGCTTCAAAAACCTTCACATTCCACTACATGCTCCATGGCACCCAAAGTCCCACATCGTCAATTTGAGCAAGCATGCCTCCTTCCAACTACTATAGATATAGAAGTACCCTCTTATGGAAAGGGACATTGATCTCTCTTTCTCTTATCACTCTTCTTGTAACATTTTCATATTTGAATAAAAAGGGGATGACTTAAACATATTATATATTTGCCTATTTTACATTTTGAACTTACGAACTATGATTTAAACAAGCCTGTGAATTATCACAAGACCTAGGGTTATCCTTAGAAATTCCTCGAATATTCCACCTTGTACACTCTCTTGGGTGTTGACGAATTTATTCATTAACAGATCTCAAATAAGGAGATACATAATATATGTTTATCTATCACACACACTTGAACAGGACGGGAGATTGACAGATGCACTTACTTTAGGAGACCACACACGTGATTGGTGAACATGACACATGTTCTTCCAACATGGCTCTCACAGTCTTAATTACCATGATGACCATAATGACTCATATTCATTAGTGTGCTCGTCAATGTGAGGACGCGGTCATGATCCTACACGTGCCTCTAAATGGTAACAAAATGTTAGCCTAGGTGATAAAAGGGGTGATACATTGTTGACACATAACTCTATACATTGCCGACACATGGCTATAAGAATAAGTTGTCACAGATCCACGGCGTGACAACGCAGTCAGGCCACTAGGATGGAAACTTGCCAATCGGTTTACTCTCCCATACCATAAAGGAACTCAAATAGTGATAAACGAACATGTGATATATATATATATATGTGTGTATATATATATATATTGGTCGACACTCAAACAAATACACATATCGACACACCGCACTATACATATGCTGACACATAGCTATATACATATACCAATAAACGACGTTATACATATATATGCTGACATATAACTAAATATATACACTAACATATGACTCCATACAGTTGTCGACACATGATGGAATACACGACTCACCGCAGCGAGCCCTATCATACGTAACAAATCCCCGTATGAGTGACGTTTACTTACAATGAATAATGGAACAAATATCATAATGCCATTCCATACCACTACATGATCCTCAAATGTTTAATCACTACTCATAAACTACACGTAATAGCCTCAATATTCTATATAATGATCCAAAGAATAATTAGAGAATCATTATTGAAAATCTCATACCAGACATTATTATAACTCTGTTTATTTAGATTTCTCTTTAAACATAATGGAAAACAATCAAAACATTCAAATACAAATTAGAAAAGACATTCTATTAATAAAATGTAATAAAACTTTCTTAAATAAATTTTATTTTCAAAAATAATAAAAACCTTTAAACCGCTTATATATAACGAATAATATATTAACTTTATTTATTTAACCCTAATATAAAGATACAAATACTGTAATTTATATCCAAATCCTTTTATACATATTTTCAAAACTTCTAAAATCACTTTACAAATAAAATGTAATTAAAGAAGCTATTTAATTATTTTCCATAACTAAATAATAATTAAAAAAATTAACTCTAAAATAATTTTTTTCGTTTCAAATCATAATTTATAATTGAAAACCTTCACTATATACTTAAAATCTCTAATAACTCAAATTAAAAATCACCCAATATTGCATGCAATTCATTTCATAATCTACGATAATAAAATACTATTTAATAATAAATTTATAAATCACAAAATGAATTATATTTATTTCAAACCATAGAATATAATTCAAAATCTGCACTTTATACTCTAACTGGTTAGAATAATACATTTTGCTTTAAATTATATCATATTTGAAATTCTCATATTATATAAAGAGATTTTTTATTTATTCAAAACATATACAAAACCTTATAATTATTTCTATAGTGACCCAACTTTTCGACCCTCTAATGTCGACATTAAATAGATCCATAGTATTCATGTATTGATCATCTAAGTGCCAGAAATAAAGACAGTTAGGGCAAAATAAAAAAAGAACAGAATGAGAAGAAAACAACACAACATCAGAATCTCACTAGAGGAATGATAACATATAATATCGAAAGAACAATACAAAGGGTTTCCCTAAATACAAATAATTAAAAGCTACAAACCCTTAGTACTATCATTAGCCTGGACAGTTATAACTGTTTGTCCTTATAATGCTGATATATATATATATAGAAAATACAATTAGCGAAAATAAGAATACTATGGTAGATAGTCATCTGGCTACTTTCTATAAGTTCCAAAGCGTCCATAGCTAAATATGAAAATATGCACGGAGCTGACCCGAGCATTATAAGAAAATAACATCCGTATTAGTCTGGTAAACCATTGTGAGAAACTCAATAAATATGTGACATATAACAGTAACTACTAAGACCGTATGGAATCCCATAACGGTTTCCCCTCAATGGAACCAACCATTCGTTAAGTTTAATATAGTGATATGATATTTAATGTATAGAGTGTAACATATAAATCATATCAAATAGCTGCTATGTGAATTCCACAACAATAATAGGCATGCAATCAATACCGTTAAGGTGAATTCGCATAAATGTAGGTTTTCCATGGAGATGCCCTCGATATAGTGAGAAACGGTTCTCCTGCACAAGGAAGAAAGATATCCTTCAGAGAAACGTACATTCCTTGGGAATGTACTATATGAATTACATAACTAGGCCACGCCCAAACATTCGTGGTTCCAAATGCATCGCTCCCACATTCATATCTGTAAGCAATACTAGATGGGAGTTGCTTGCACCCTTAAGATTGACAAATTCTATCTTCCTTTTAGTTATGCATCCTATCTCTGGTTTAGTCCTTTACTGATGATGAAGCAACGTTTGGTATTTGTCACATGAGTTCTCATTACTTGAACAAAACAAGGATCCTCAAATGGATTCCATCATCTCGAACATATCTCGACTCTCCTTATAGATTCCCATATAAGTCCTTCGATGAATTCTAATGGCGTCCTCTCTCTTAGAATACTCCTCAAGATTGACAGTCCCACACAATAACATCGTTTGAAATGTTAATGTTGACCTCTCCCTTGGATTTAACCTTAGGATGGATAGTTTAACTCTATAACATTTCACTTCACAACCATGGAAATACATCCACGGTATTTTGATCCTCGAATCTACTTCCCTTTCTCAACTGCAAAAATAGCAAAGATCTTATGTAACAATTGCCTTTTCGATTCTCGAACATCGGCACTAAATACATCCATGATATTCGTTTGTCGAGCACCTAAGTGCTAGAAAGACAAAATGTTAGGACTAAAATAAAAGAAACAGAAGAAGAAAGAAGAAAACAACATCAGAATCTTGTATGCAGAATGATAATATGTAATATACCAAAAATGTAGTACAAAGAGTTACTCCAACATACATGAATCTTAGAGTTACAAAATGACCAAGTACTACAATATGTTTGGACATTTATAACTGCTTGTTCCCACAATGCCGAATACATACATAATAGTGAATGGAAATGGAAATAGGTAGATTGATAGATAGGTGGAAACATCCAGCTTATCTCCATAAATTTGAAACATCCAACCCTATGACCTGCTTTATTTAACCTACTCGAAAGAGTACGCAAGGTGTTTTGGGAAAAGAAACACCATGTATCATACATAAGTCTGGTATGAGAAATACATAAATGCGTATAAACACATTACAGTAATTCTTGAGACCAACCGAATTAACTAATTGGTTTCTCTCCAAAGAACCCAACTCAATTGATATTTACATTAGGTGATGTTATAGATAATGTCTAAGGTGTAATATAAATCTAAAAATAGTTGTGATAATTACATTGGTCATGCCGTAACATATTAGAGTACATTTCAAACAGCTAGGGTACATTTGTATACATAATTTTCCATGGAGACCTCCTCAGTAAACTTAGACCGATCACCTATGACAAGGATCAGAAACTACATTTCGAGCTTCGGATATCACTAGATAAAATATGCCATAAGGTAAACACAACTAGCCCAACGTACGAATGCTTTCGAGAACAATGTGAGCAAAGTATCAACAACTCCTGCTATTTTTCGCTTTTAAAAGGTCAAACTATTCAAAAGAAAAAACCTTTATTGCAAGATTGAACCAAATTTGTAAAAATCTGTCTTTACGAACCCCCAAATGTCGACACCAATACATTCATGGTATTCACCTGTTGAACATCCAAGTGCTAGAAAGAAAAACTATTAGAATAAAAAGAAAAACAAGAAAGAAATAAAGAAAGAAAGAGGGAATAAAACATCTGAATCTCATAATGGAATGATAACATACAATATTCGAAAGACAGTACAAAGAGCTATTCCAAGATAGATAGCATTTTAGATTTACAATCATAAGACTATCATTAACCTAGATAGTTAAATAGTCTGTCCTTATAAATGTTAATAAATACACACTAGTAATGCAGCGGAAATAAAATACTACAATAGGTGAAAGCATCTAACTCTTTCCTTGAGTGCTAATGGATGTCCAACGAAAACCTTCCATTCTTAAACTGCCTGAAAGAGAACCCGAGGGTTTAAAGGAAAAAAAACCATAAGTCGGACACAAGTGTGATAAGAGAAACTCAAGAAACATGTGTCCACATAACTTTATTTTTTAAGACTGATTGGATCACAGGAATGGTTTCCCCCTCTAGAGAACCAAGTCATCTAATAAGTACAAAGGCAATTTAATAGACGGTGCCTATGGTGTAGAATATAAATCAGAAAATTGTTGTGCTGCTTGCATCTCGCAACACAATAGTATTAGGTATACAATTAAAACTGCTAAGGGTTGCGTTCGCATATGGATATTGGAGGCGCCCTCGATACTTTGAGGAAGACCTCTTGACAAGAGTAGGAACCTACCATCCGAGCATTGCATATCTCTAAATAGAATATACAAATAAGGAAAGTTAGTTGGTCCACACCCTAACACGTAATACCGAATATCATCAACTCCCGACCAACTAATAACCATAAGCATCTCTAGATTTAGAGTTGACATACCCTTGGGTTAGCTAAACCCATTGTCTATGTGTTTACTCTGATTTCTATCATTTTCTATGGTGAAGTCACGTTCAGTAACTCATCACATGAATCTTCATCACTTGAACATATCTTGAATATCAACATGATTCTAGCACAAATCATTTAAGGAAAGTTAATGATGTCCTCTCTCTTGGGATTACACTCAAGATAGATAGTACAACATGATAGCATCTGTTCTTAGTCTTTTCAAAACTAATTGATCAATTTCCTGTTAAATCAATGCCAGATCTTATAGAAGTAAGCGGATGATATATAAGAGTCCTCCCCGAGGGATCTCAAATACATGTACTTAAAGCAAGAGACAATTCGTACAAATGAGGCATTCCTCGGGGATTTCAAACTGTATCAATACATGATGCCTCTATATACTTCCTACGTTAATTTGGTCAAGTTCGATAGTCAACAAGTCAATTATCTAGTATAAAACGAAAATGATCGCATAGGGAAACTAAATTTCATAAACTTATCACCTCTTTCGGTTACTTGACTTTAGTGCTAATTATAGGACTAAATACTTTCCATTAACGAGTAGACACACAAACATGATTAAGTCACACAAGCGACTTCTAATCCCCTTATTACCAAATAATAATTCTTTGTAAATACTTTTATACACATTTAATATACCTTTATGAAAAATATGTACCTGCGTGTTACCACTTTATTGTTCATTTTTACACTTTTAATTACTTTAAAATATATTCATATACTTATCTCAAAGGTATAAGAATATTCACAAACCACTTAATAAGATTTTCCACTTTATAATATAATCAAGGAGTTCAAAAACAAATGTTACTTAAACATTGTTACTATAAACCTTTTCCCTCTTTTATATTTTAAACCTTTACTTTTCTAACCTTTTTCCAAAATGTTCCATATTTATCATTATCTATAAAACACTCTTTTTAAAGATCTAGGTACATTCAGAAGGGTTAAAGACAAATGTAACTCAAATATTGTCATTATAAACCCAACACACTTTACACTTATCATTATCTTTGAGATACTCTTTCTAAAGAACAAAGTACATTCCAAAGTAGATTCAAAAGGATTAAAAAAAAATGTTACTTAATCGTTTTTTATTATAATTCCAAAACAATTTTGTACATAACATTATCTTCAAAACATGCTTTTTAAAGATCTAAGCATACTTATTAACAAATTAATATAACCAAAACCACTTATCCTTTTGTAAAAACATTACTTAATTTTCCGAACTTATAAATATATAAAAATACTTTTGAAATTCTTAACTTAAATTTTATAAACATATGTACACAAATACTTTTAAAATACTTGTAAATAAGTTTTGAATGGCTATATAAAATACTATATAAAAATAACTAATTTAGAAAGAGCATAGATATGGTGCAATGAAAAAGGGGTGCCTAGGTATGCTAACAGATCCAGCTCTAGCTTTGTCATGCACATACTTCTCGCAAAAAAGGTACCCGGTGGTTATGAGTGCCATGAGTTGATGTGGACAGGCACAACTTAATTCCCCTTTGGAGTTTATTGGTCCGACAGGTTTTCCCGAGTACATTCAAAAAAAACTAATTTAAAAATTACTGGAAATACCATTTTTAAATAAATGTTACAAAATAAGGGCTTTTACTTTAAAAATTCATAAATAATTATTAAAAATATATTTAAACTTGAAACCACTTCAAAACACTTTAAAACTTGTCATTAAACATTCCTAAAAGATCTCATAAAGACAATAAATTTATATATCGTTTTAAACTCATGTAAAATCACAAAAATAGATTAAAACAACACAAACACCCCCTGTAAATACCTAGAAATGCAGTTGTAGGTCAAAGACAACATTTATAAGTGCTGTAAAAGAGCAAGACAGAGAACATTTTACACAAAGCATGAAATTTGTGGCAAGTTTTTTCCACTCAAATAAATGATTTAAGATCTAAAATTTTTATAGTAAGTACTATACTCAATTTAATTAGAAACCATGGAAAGAATCCCTTAAGATTGTCTTCCAAAATCGTATTAAAATATCCCAAAAACAAGCTATTTACAAAGTGCTCATATAGCGACCTTTTCCCTACTAACTTTTGCAACTTTGTTCAACCAGTTATCAAATAATTTAATCTCTAATTTTTTTTACATTAAGAAGTAAATATAAATTATTTAATAAAACAATTAAGAAACCCCCAAGGATGTCTATCAAAATCATATTACAAACTCCAAAAATAAGGCACGTAGAAGTGTCGATATTGTGACCTTTCTCTCCTTTTAACTTTTCAAACTTTGTTTAACAAGTTCTATAATTTTCCAAACCTTTTCCTGGCTGCAATATGCACTACTACAAGTATAGAACACAACCAAATTGCACCATAACACAAGTTTAACGTAAGGTATTTCGAAGTGCACTTATACCAACTCTTTTGCTACAAACGTTAACACACTTCCACATCATATACAACCCAATTAAACATGTATAAACAAATTGTAGGCCATTCCACATGTTATAGAGGGTAATATAAGTGAATATATTACATAAAAAGTTGTCATTTTCTTTCCAAAGCAAGGGATCCAAAATTTATAATTTGCATTAGTTATTTACTTTACTTTATATTCATGCTCACGTATATACACGATATGTACTCAAGTGGTGAGTAAACTCAATCCTAACCAAGCCAACAACAAATACAATCCATAAGAACAATAACACTTCCTATTCGTACCAAACATGCCAAAGGTCCAACCTTTGGTACATTAATGCTCTCGGTCACGTCCCATTACCACTGTTTTCTCTTAACAATGAATAAATACCCAACTTATGCTAACTTTCTTCAAATTTTTAGTTGTTATTCCATGCTTGTATGTTATGCTAGGACCTATTACAGAGTTTGGTGAAGTTTTGAGGTGTTTGGAGTTGATTTTAGAAAGTTAAAGTAAAGAGAGGAGTACGTAGTAGAGGCCATTCTTGCTCATAACTTAGGCAAATAAATTTGTAGGCTGCATGGATATTTTGTAAGTGTTTGTAAGAGGTAAAAACAACCTTCGAACCGTCCTAGTGACCAACCAAAGTAAACCCACCCCCCACTACCACCATGCGCTTAACTTTCCACCTCACTCTCTCTTACTTAGCCCTGAAGTCTTCCTAAAATACCAGTTCTCCTTAAAATATTTTCTATGACATCATACAAATATTTAGTTAGCCATAACCACTAAAAAATTGGTTTCTAATTAATGGCTCATCAATATAATAGACGAGCCCAAAAAGTTTGAACAACTTCTATCGAGTAAAAAAACCATTTATCGATAAATGATTTTTGGTTATATTATTTATAGTTCTTCGAACTATTTATTTTCAAAAACAAGTTTACCTTCATTATTTATTAATTAAAAGGTGTTAAATATGGCTATAAAATAAATTTTATCATATTAGTTCCAATACTCAAATATTTAAACAATTCGGATATTGAAATGCAGAGTATTTAAAATTCCAAGTTGCCACATTCTTCCCACTTAAAACATTTCATCTCTGAAATTCCAACATGATCACTAACAAAGGAAACAAGGACATATCAATACTTAATAGTATTCAAAATCACTAGCAAAAAAAGCTTACTATTTGCTCAAGTTTATAAGCCCTCTCATCGCTCAAGTTGATAAATAATCTACTAAGTGTACACTGGGATCAACGGCCTCGGGTTATTACTCAGATGATTATTCATACTACCTCAGCACAGACCGAAAAGTCATTCACTAACCTCTTCTAAGCCAATAAAAACTTAACATATATAAATATACACACACACACACACACTTAAGCTCGTATGATGTTCATGGATCATCCATACGCAATATCTGATTTGATCGCTTGCTCGATCACATAAATTTTACTTCCAAACTAGTATAGATCACTTGACCTCTTTAGTGCGTACTCTAATCAGGTTCTTTTATTAAAAACCTATATTTCCCTTACATAGCCATATATTATGATAGAAAATGTCAGGATCATATAAAGAATCTGTTGCAAGTGTTCACCATCGAGTCGAGAGAAAAATCCTTGCTCGAACCCGTGAAAATCACCAAGAAACCATATACTCGAATTCTGGATCAAGAACTATCATGCAAATAAAATGATCTATGTACAACTTATGTGTTTCATCATATTGGTTTCTTCGACTATACCTATTACTTTTTATATCATTCATTTACTCAAATAGTTTCTCAGGTACTACTAAAACCATTTGCAAACCATTTCATAAAAGTATAGCTCAAATTGATACTCATATAATATTCCACTACATCATAAGAGTATGTACAAAACACCGGATTCATTTATCTTTTTAAAATTCAGATGAAGGCCCAAAATAAATCTGGGTCTTATAACTGAGTCTACCTTTTAGACTTCCTCAACCGTCGAGTTATGCAAGTAGCTAGGAAGAGCAAGACACTAGTATTAAAACTCAAGCCTAAAGTCTACTTTATTTTGACACCCCTAAGGTAATATGTTTATAAGTTGGCCCACTAAAGTCAAATGGTTTACTTAGTACAGATGTTCAACAAATTCAAAACCTGTTTTAGCTTACTACATTTCCATTTAAGAGTCAAAAAAATTCTACTTTTTTCCAAAAATACTTAGCTTTCAAGTTCTATAATGATTTGGAAGTTTCAGACTGTCCAAAATCACCGAAAATCCATTTTGTTCTAGCAAATGGAAAGTACCAAACAGCTACATCAAAATATGATGAAAATATCACATTGTCTTATTGTATAGGATACATGCATCGATAAAACAACTTATCAAAATTTCATTTATTTATTAAAAGCCCTTTACTATAAAGGAAAACAAGAGAAGGTTTAACACTTATCTGGGTTATGCCTCTACTACTCAAGCTCTCTATAGAGCATATACAAATCGTTTCTATACAAAAAGCTTATATTAAATTCTGTATTACCAAAACTACTCTGTATTTAACTATTCTGCATTTATATATCATATTTCTTTTACAGAAACTTTAGAATTAAATACCCAGGTTTTATTCCAAATCATTTGAAATAATAATATATACATATACCTCTTTGTATATCAAATCGTACTCTCGAGATTGAATCTAAATCATTTTCGAAGTTGTATTAATTACTTCGCAAAATCATACTATGTATCATGACATCAATTTATAAACTAACTTCCGAAATATTTTCTTTAAAATTATAGAGAATGTGCAAATAGATCGAGTAACACCAAAATAATACCATGGAAATGAATCCTACCAAATAGTATAATACATCACTTACTACGAAGGACAATACTTAAGAGAAGCGCTTACCGTCTGAAAACATCACTTACCCAATTTTTGTAGTCATTTTCAAGCCACTTGAACTAGCAAATCATAAATATACTTTATTCCCGAATTGACTTATTGATTCTGAGAGCACCCTCAAACTCGAACAAATCTAAAACTTGTTTCAAAATATTAGCATTCACAAATACTTTCAAATAATACTGTTATTTTTTTCTCTAAAATCTTGGAAACCATTTTCAAAGACATTGGGACTTAAGTTCTCGAAATATCAATTTTAATCACCTTTATTTATAAACCATATTTTATAAACAAACTTATATGAATTCAATTCACAAGGTTTTCATACTTATAAACTAGTCAAACACCCAACTATTACACCCATACTTCTAACCTAACATTATCATCGAACGCCTTATAGTCAAAATGTGAAACTCAATTCAGAAGGTGCTCATTTCAATACACACACAAATATTTTCTACCCAACTCGTGCGGTAAAAAGGTAAATTACTCATAAACAGGTTGAGCACAAAAGTACAATCAATAAACAATAATTAAAGCTCATAAATTAGTCGTGCATAACTCAACTAATCAATCAACAAATGATCAATGCTCAAAAACTAGTCGAGCATGACTAATCTAATCAATGAGAGATAATAAATGCCCAACATTAATCTCCATGTTAATTAAACTATACTTACAAATCACACTTTTATACATTACTTTTATATAAAATCTTCTATTTTTTCATAGTTGTAATACCTTTAAGGAATGCATTTAAAACAAATACAAATACGCTCCCATTATACATAATAAACTTAACTCTTTCTAGGGCATCGCTTACCTTATCACTAATGAGTTATACCGAATTAAATCCAAGGTTCTCGCTTAACCTTCTGTCTGATACCAAATGTAACGACACATCTCTTCTACCCCTAAATGTCAACACCAATACATCCATGGTATTCACATGTCGAACACCCAAATGCCAGAAAGATGGATTGTTATGGAAAGAGAAAGGGCGGAACGATAAAAAGCAAGAAAGAAGGAAGAAAACATCTAAATCTTGTAATAGAAC
Source organism: Allium cepa (assembly GCA_030765085.1). NCBI lineage: Eukaryota > Viridiplantae > Streptophyta > Magnoliopsida > Asparagales > Amaryllidaceae > Allium > Allium cepa. The sequence continues at coordinate 181,942,527 of CM060929.1, read as the reverse complement.
GATAAAATATATTATCCAAAAGATAGCACAAAATGCTGCTACAAGATAAATAGCATTTCAGAGCTACAATCATAATACTATCATTAGCCTGGATAGTTATAATAGTCCGTCCTTACAAAAGCTGATAAATACATACAAGTAATGCAGCGGAAATAAAATACTATGATAGGTGAGAGAATCAAGCTCATCTCCTTGAGCTCTAAAAAATTCCAATGAAAACCTACCTTTCGCAAGTTGCTCGAAAGAGTACCCGAGGGTTTAAGAGAAAATAAAACAACGAGTTAGACATAAGTCCGGTATAAGAAACTTAAGAAACATGTGTCCACATAACATCACTTTTTGAGAACAACCAAATCACCAGAATGGTCTTCCCCTTGAATGAATCAAACCATCCAATAAGTACATAACATGATATAGTAGATAGTGTCTAGGGTGTAGAATATAAATCAGAAAATAGTTTTGATGCTTGCATCTTATAGTACAAAAATATAAGGTATAGAATCAAAAGTGCTAAGGGTTGCATTCGCATATGGATTTTCATTGAAGGCACCCTTGGTATTTTGAGGTGCACCTCGTGAAAAGGGTCAAAAACAGTCTTCCGAGCATGGTATATATGTAGACAAAAATGGTAGACATAGCTGGTACATGCCCTAACACATGATACTGAATATCATCAACTCGCAGTCGACCAACAATTGTAAGCCTCTCTAAACATGGAGTCGATATACCCTTAGGTTAGCTAAAGCCAATAGCTATCCGCTACTCAGATTTCTGCCATTTTCGATGGTGAAGTCACATTCATTATCTCATCACATGAGTCTTCATCACTAGAACAAATCTTGAATCTTTAACTGGATTCTAGCGCAAGTCATCCAACGAATGTTAACGCTATCATCTTTCTTGGAATCAACCTCTAGATAGACAGTATAATGCGGTAGCATCTTTCTAAAATGTTACCAATGGCCTCTCCCTCTAAGTTACCGTTAGGATACACCAGAAACTCTATAACTTTTCGCTCCATAAATGCATCCAAAACATAGAGCACGTATATCAGTTTTGAAGTGGTTTTTGGTAAGTAATACCTAAGCATACTTATCTAATCCCTGTCTATTTAAAAGTATCGATGAATTTCCAATTAACTTAATTTTGATTTTTTTAGAAGTAAGCTAACAATATATAGGGATCCTCCTCGGAGGATCTCGAATGCATGTACTTAAATAAGGGACGATTCATATGAATAAGTTCTCCTATGACATCTCAAACCTTATCAATATGGTATGCTTATACTTCCAACTTAATTTAGTCAACTTCGATGGTTAACACGTCAACTATCTAGTATGAAATGAAAATGATCACATATGGAAACTAAATCTTGCACGCTTGTCACCTATTGTGATTACTCGAGTTTAATGCCAGGTACAGGACTAAATGCTTTCCATTAAAGATTAAATACATAAACATGATTAAGTCATACAAGCGATTTTTAATCTCAGTGTTATCAAATAATACTTCTTTGTAAAAACTTGTATATACATTTAAAATACCTGTATCGGATACATACATGTATATTACTACTTTACTATTCATTTCTACTCTTATCATTATTTCAAAATATATTTTTATACTTATCTCAAAGGTATAAGAATATTCAAAAATCACCTAACAAGGTTTTCCACTTTATAATATAATCAAAGAGGTTAAAAACAAATGTCACTAAAACATATCTTATAAACACTTTCCCTCTTTTACATTTTAAACTTTACTTTTCTAACCTTTTTCCAAAACGTTCCATACTTATCATTTTCTTTGAAATACTCTTTTTAAGGATTTAAGTACATTCAAAAGGGTTAAAGCAAAGTCTTACTCAACATTTGTCACTATAAACCCAAAAAAAACTTTACACTTATAGTTAACTTTTAAATACTCTTTTTAAAGAAAAAGTATATTCAAAAGGGTCAAAAAACAAATATTACTTAAACATTGTTTATTATAAACCCAAAACCATTTTATACTTAACATTGTCTTTAAAACATGCTTAAAGATCTAAGTATACCTATTAAAAGATAATTTACTTTTAAATAACTTCTCAAAACCATTATTATAACTAAGTGTTGTAACCAAAACCACTTATCCTTTTGCAAAATACTTTACTTACTTTTCTAAACATATAAATATATAAAACTACTTTTAAAAATACTTAACTTTTGTAAACATACATATGCATACAGTACTTTTAGACTACTTATAAATATGTTTTAAATAGCTATATAAATTATTATATAAAATTAACTAATTTGTAAATTATTAAAAAACCATTTTAAATAAAATCTACAAAATATCCCTTTACTTTAAAAATTCATAAACAATTTTTATAAATATATTTAAACTTGAAACAACTTTCAAAACACTTTAAATCCTACCAATAAACATTCCTAAATACATCTCATAAGAATAATAAATTTAAGTATCATTTTAAACTCGTTTAGAATCACAAAAATAGCATAAAACAACATAAACACCAAACCATGCTATAAATACCTAGAAATCCCGTTGTATGCCAAAGACAACATTTAGAAGTGTGGCAAAAGACTTGGACAGAGAGCATTTTAGAAAAAGCATTGAATTTGTGGCTAATTTTCTCCGTTCAGATAAATGATTTAAGATCTAATATTTTTATAGTAAGTACTATACTTGCTGCACTTAAAAACCTTTTAAAGAAACCCCTAAGGATATCTTCCAAAATCATATTAAAAATTCCTAAAAACAAGTTATTTATAAAGTGCTGATATAGCGGCCTTTTTGCTACTAATGTTTACAATTATGTTCACCTAGTTATAAAATGATTTAATCCCTAGTTTTTTTATAGTAAGAATTAAAAATAAAGTACTAAATAAAATAATAAATAAATGCCTAAGGATGTCTATTAAAATCATATTACCAATTCCCAAAAACAACGCATGTAGAAGTGTCTATATAGCGACCTTTCTCGCCTTCTAAGTTTTCAAACTTTGTTCATGAGTTCTATAATTTTCCAAACCTTTTCCGTACTTTCTGTACACTACTATAAGTGTACAACGCAACCAAACTTTTTTTTTCATAATATACTTTCAAATCACCGGTTAACACAAGGGATTTTGAAGTGCACTAACAACGAACCTTTCGATACAAACATTAACATGGACACTTCCACATCACATACAACCCAATCACTAAATACACAAAGTCTAGGTTACATCACATGTTATAGATTAATAGATGTAAATATACTACATATAAAGTTGTCATTTGCTTTCAGAGCAAGGGGTCTAAAAGTTATAGCTTACATTAATTCTTTACTTTATATTCAAGCACACATATATACACAATATATACTATCAAATAGTGAGTAAACTCACCATAATCAAGCCTACAGCCGATCACAAGCCATGAGAACACAGTAGCACTTCCTACAATCACCAAACATGCCAAAGATCCAACCTTAGCTTCAATAATGCTCTCCGCCACCTCCCTTTACAACCATTTTCTCTTGGCCATGAATGAATATTCCATTTGTGCCAACTTCCTTCAACCTTTGAGTTTCTATTCCATGCTTCTATGTTGTTCCAAGACCTTTTCCAATGTTTGGTGAATTTTGGAGGTGTCTGGAGTTGATTTTAGAAAGTTAAAACAAAGAGACGACCATGTAGAAGAGGCCATTTTTGCTCATAAATTTTGAAAATAAATTTGTTGAATATATGTAAGTGCTTACAAGAGGTAAAAAAGCCTCCAAAACCTCCTACTAACTAGCAAGCAACCCCTCCCCCCTCCATCGTGTGCTTAAATTTCCATCTCACTCTCTCTTACTTAGCCCTTAAACCTTCCCAAAATATTCCATTTAAAATACTTTATATGACATCACCCATGACTTCATCCAAGCATTTAGTTAGCCATAACCAACAACATATTTTTAGTTTCTAACTAATGACAAATTAATATATTATACAAATTTAAAAAGTTCTGCTAATGAGATTTTTTTTCTCGGAAACGCCCGAATATTTCTTATAAAGTAAACATGACACTGAACGCTTTTGTGATTATGAATTATTAAGTAGTATTAAGATTGCCTTTAAAGAGGAATAATTAAGTTTCTTTAATGCTTACACAATTATAAGAGGGAATATTCAAAATATTAATAACCAATTCACTAATTTAGTCTGTCTCAATTCAAGCAAGGAAAAACTAAAAATGGTAAAGTAATGTACTAAAACGCAATAAAGGATACAGAGAATTTATGTTGTTTGGATTTTAAGGAATCCTACATTTACAGGTAAAATGTCTATTTCTTCTCTCTTGGTTTTTAGTACAAACAAAAATGGCGGAGATTATAATATTTGATTTGCGTGTCTTAAAAGAGTAAAGTAAATTTCTCCCTTTTTCTGCTATAGTACTCTATTCATTAGTAGTACATAAAGGTTCAAATAGATTGCCAACATTACTCTTCTGCTCTTTTGATTACTGCTTTTGGATCTTATCATGTGTCAACTATCCATCTTGCTTATTTTATATGCATGGATTGCTAAAGTGGTCTTCGATGGGAAATTGTACTTTGAGCGATTGAATTTTAGACGTAGGCGAGAAATTTGAAATTAAGGCGGGAAAACCCAAATTTGAATAGACATTGATTTTCAAATATTTTAAGACAACAGGCTTATGGACTGCACATATGATAAAGCCATAATGAGAAACTACCTCCCATTTCAAGAATAATTATTATTAGCACTCTAGGAATTTGCTTTAATTTATTGGGATTCGTGCCTTCATTACGTCCAAGGTAGTGATATTATATAGTGTTAGTACCACATCAACATTGTCCAAACTATACTGCATTGCTCAAAATGAAATGTCATCAAAGTGTAGTGTTGGATTTGAGTTGTGTGGCTTAGTGGAGGAGATTGTGCTGCTATTTTCAAGAGTGCTCGCCTTGCATGACTCTATTCCAAGCCATTCTCATCAATAGAAGACTGTGCCACCGCCCTTATCTTGAGTTGGGTTTAATGATCTTAAGGATGAAGTTAGGATCTCTTGGTTTGCCTTGGAGGACTGAGATGAAGCTCTCTTCGCTAAGTAGTCCTTTCCTATTGCCTTATCCCTTGAGTTCTTATGTTTTTGAGCAGTGTCTGTAGGATTGAGGCTTTGTTCTGTTATATCAAGATGGCGGCGCATCCTTATAACTTTTTGATACAAATTGCAGCATAAACCTGTCGCTTTAGATGTTAGTTTAAGATTTCTCCTATTTCTTATTCCCTTATAGTGATAGGTTTGTATTTGGTATTTGGTAGTCACAGGTTTGTATTTGGCACAACCCTTAGATCGCATAACTCCTAAATACCAAATACAAAGTTGTTCCAATCCTACTTACTCCCATTTCTTATTCCCTTATAGTTGGTATTTTTATTCTTTATGTTTAGAAGTGCATGCCTCCTTCATTTGAAGAACTACAATTTTTATTTGATATCTATAAGAGTCCTTCTAGGAGTGATTTTGGGCTCTGTTTCATCTAAGCAAAAAATTGGTTCTTAAATCTGTTCTTCATAAGACCCAAAAATGGAACGATTAATACTTCTTCATTTCAAATCTCGACAGCTTCCGCTCTTCCTTCCAACTACACTCTAATCGCCCTATTTTTTCAATCGATCCACCGGTTCATATGAATCTCATTAGATTCACATCCTAGGTTTAAGTGAATATGAGAGAAAAATGAAATAATTGTCTACCGAGTTACTACTGCAAAAAATATAATTTCCTATGCACTAACCACAACTTATCTTGCTCCATTTTTAAGTTTTCCACAGTTTTGGATGACCTAGGGGTACAACCCGACTAAATGGTCAATGAAATTTTTAGTCTTTTTTTAGAAGGACAATTGTTGATCATGATTCATTCTTTTACATGGTTAAAATGGGCGATGATCTCTTTGATTCATTTCTTGATGACTCTCCACCCAAGAAGTTATAGATGACTAAGAAGAGGAAGAGAGACAAAGGGAAGAAGAACGATGCTAAAACCTCCGTTCATCCCTTTAAGAAATTGCACACATTTCTTCCTTCTTTCCTTCTTTCCACGAAAGTAATTTCTATCTTACCTCTCCTGTCATTCCATGACCCAAATATCCGCTTATTGCCTTTTCCATAGGGCACCATTACTGATCTTGCTGAGAAGTTAGGACGCGTCACTCTGAACATATCCTATATTGCTTCTGCTCTACGTCATATCCCATCGCTCTTCCATTTTTTGCGCTCCCCTTCTCCAAGCTTATTACTGAGCACGAAAGGCCTTAGGCCTATGTAAATAACTTCTTTCCATTCTTTATTTAATGGTGATTTTCTTTACTGTCCCTCATCTTATTTTCCATTGCATTGTAATAGGTAAGGGCCTTAGCTATCGAAGTTCAAAATAAGGGGGAGAATGATCGGGTAGCATCAGTTGCCTGAATTGCTAAGATTGGTGCAGACCTTGCTACTACTGCTTTTGAGAAAACCATAATATAAGAAGGGATTGGGTTTCAAAGGGAGAAGACTGAGGAAGAGGCGAAGGGGGCTAATGAAGCCTTAATGTTGAAGTGTCATGTGTTGGGGTAACAATGGATATCCAAAAAATCTAAAACCCGTTTGCATCCGTATCCAAAAAAGGATAAACATCCAACATATCCGGAAAAATGAATGCAGATTTGGATACAAAGACATCCGCATCTTAAAAAATTTCATCTAATTTTTTCAAGATTATAGTTTTAATTGTGTGTATTTTAATACAATGAAAGATGTTTATTTATTGTTTTATTAAGTTAGAAGTCATATTATATGCACTAAATGCATGCTAACTACTAAAAATTAATTTTTACCATCATATTTTTTTATTATTAAACTTTAATTATCAACGGGATTTATGTTAAACTAAAAAAATTCATTTATGTTTCTTGATTTATCGGTAGTTAGCGGATAGGATAATTATTCGATATCCATCCATATCTGCAAATGCAGAAATCTGATATTTGAAAATAATTTCGGATACTAATACAGATATGGAACTATATTCATCTAAAAGTATATGTTGACAAGCCCACTAGGGAGATGGATAAATTGTTGAGGGAGAGAGATAAAGTGTTAGAAGGGAAGGAGGAGGGAGTGGAGAAGTTTGAAGGCAACCTCGAGCGGATCACATATCGGAGGCTTTACAAGATGTATACTGCGGTCAAGCATTATTTTTTTGCTAACCACTTAGATGACATTTCTACCAAGGTTGACCTTAGTTTTTAGGTGACTCTGTAAAGATTGAAAAGGCCATTGCTTATTGCAACAATGAATAGACCAAGGATTTGGCCACGGAGCATGCTTCCCCTTCTGTTTCCCATGACACCTCCTTGCAACAAGAATGAGAGGACGCACAATCTAAGGAGACCGAGGTCACCTCTTCTCCTCAAGTTCATGTAATTACCTGATCTCTTGTAAATTACCTCTTTGTTCCGTATGTAAATGAAATAGATTTGTTTCTCGGTTTTGTTTGGTCAATTTCTTGAACTTGATTGTTATTTCATTGTTGCACTACGAAAGACTGTGTATTTTCACCCCTTTGCTTTTTATAGCCTTCGAAGGAAGTAAAATTTTCTAAACTCCTGAAGGAAAGCATGGAAAATCTATAAACCAAGACCTTATATCGTCTTAGCCTTAGTGCGGTGGCTATTCGCAAGTGTGAAAACGAGTTAGGTGAGTCATTCACACAGCTTAAAGAGGAGAGTAAGGGTTTTCTTCCAAAATTAATCAAATAGTTAAAGAAAAAGAAGCACTTAGTGACTTTGTACTAAATCGGTGGCAATATACCTTAAAAAGTGGTCCTTTCCCACCTGATAGTCCTCACTAGGAGTGATTTAGATTTAGGCTTAGTAATCTAAATAAGGAGTTAATGTAGTGTATTATTTTTATTTTTGCATGTGACTTTGTTACATTTTCTATATACAAAACTGGTCTTTATGTGATACTTTTTTTGAAACTTATCTTTGTGTGTCTTGATTTCTTTTAAATCAAACTCTAGTTATTATCAACCAGGCCGATACTTACGGGCCTTCTTTTGAGTTTATTGAAGCCCCTGAGTTCAATGAACCTTCAATTCCTATTATTTACGGCCCAAGTGACACATGTGTACCTATGTTCGAGGTTGGCGCTTTGACTTCTGCTACAACTTTAGAAGAAGAGAATCTTCGTCTAATACTTACTAATGAAAGGCTTGACAAGGACATGAAGATTGTCCTTTCTGAGCTTAAAGAAGCCAAGGACGTACTTGAGCATTGATACCAATATAATGCCATGATATGCACCGAAGTAGGTGTCGCAAACTCTAAAATGACCAAACTGTAGCAGGCATTGAAGGAAGGTGAAACACCTTATAGGATCGTCTATGAAGTTACGATTAAGGATTTAAAAAAGACTATAGAAAACATGTCTCTTCAACCTACCCATTAATATAAGGAGAAGGAGGGTGCTGAAGGAAGAGAGGTAGTTGAGGGGCTTAGCTTGGGAGCAGTCCCTACTCCTCCAGCGGGTATGGATGGCTTATTGGTGGATGAATGGAGGCAGAAAATGGAATTTCACTACTGAGGTAAACTTAAAGAGACAGAAGCCTGTTTTAAACAATAGTTAGAGCGATCAAGACTGAAGGTTCTCCCTCTAATAGAGGAAGCAGTGAAAGGTAGATGCTCTCAAATATTTTTGTGGTTTCTCGAAGGATTCAAAAAAGAAAAGAGATGTACTAATAGACATTTTAGAAAAAACTGAAGAAACTTCCATACTCAAGATTTACGAACTCGAGGATCAGCTACAAGAAGCTCGGGCTACCTCTAGTGCTGGAGCAGTACCCATTAATGTTATAAGCCTATGCCGACTTGTGGATCTTTAAGAGAAGCTTAAAAGGGAGAAATTTAGATGTAATATTAGACATATCTCTTTGCAACGAGCTATAGACATTTACAACTATTTTTATCATGCACTCGGCCCGAACTTTCTCTATAATAAGGAAGGTTTTGTGATGCCCGTGGAGGATTCGATGGACCCATGGACGGGTACCAACTTCAACCCTGGGAAGACCTTCCATATTAGATTGGACTATCCTCTGGCAAGCATCCCTTAGGCACGATACTTTATAATTGTAATAGCATTTTGAGACTTGTAGTTTGGAACACTTTTGTAATGCTAAGTTGCAAGTGTTCATAAAAGTATCATGTAAATTAAATTTCCTTATAGGAAGTGTATAAGTACCTTGTGAGCTTTTCCATACTTTTCTTTAGTTTTGTTCGAATTTCCTTGTCTTCTAGCTTCGCATCCTCTTTTTGATTATGCAGATGGCATAGTCTACTCCGCTATTTAGGGGCAGACTGTATTATTTTAGCTTTCTTTTTTTTCATGCACTTAACATAGTCTTCTATGTTGTTTGGGGACAGATTGTTTTTTACTGTGAAATCAGGTCACGTGATTATAGCCTTTTAAACTCATGCGCATAGTTTTTTTATATTGGTTCAGGTTGTCTAATATCCTTACATATAATATAATTGTTTTGTTGAGAAGCCAAGTCATGTATGATATCACTCAATGTTGCTTGTTGTGTTAGTAAAATTAACACGGAAAGATTTTTATATTGGTTCAGGTCGTCTAGCATCCTTACGTCTAGCTTACCATATTACTATTTTTCATAATAATTATAATGTTTGTCATTTTGACATACAAATAACATTTCTTATATAAAGTAAGGTTTAAAGTGCTCCATGTTCCAAGTTCTTGGAACTAGGTTCCCATTAGGGCTCGAGAGTTGTAAGTCCCTTGGTTAAGGCTTTTGCTACAACTAGAGGGCCTTTCCCATTTGGGCACAAGGTCCCATCTACTGAGTCCTTAGTGTTAACTAGCACTTTTGTGGTACTAGATCTCCCTTGAAATAGTTTCTTTATTTGAGTCTAGCATTGTAATTTTTTGCTATCCTTTGTCATTATGTGGAGATTGGACGGTCGTCCTATCTCTTCTTCCTTGAATGAGATTGAGGGCAGCCACTTTTAGCTCTTCTGATTTGCCACATACAATATTTTTCTGTATGATGGGATATATCAACTAGGAGCATTGCTTCATAGCCATAGGTCAAAGAGAAGGGTGTGTGGCCAATTGGGGATCTAGATGAGGTCTTCTAGGTCCATAATATTAAGGATAATTCTTCTGTCCACTTTCCATTCACGTTTTGCGGTCTCTTCTTGGATTGTTTCTTAATGGTTTTGTTTGTTGGTGTTGCTGACTTGCCCTTTTTCCTATGGATGTGCAATAAAAGAAAATCTTTTATTATCCCATTCCTCTCATAAAGTTCTCTAAAGCCTTTACCCTTGAATTGGGTTCCACTGTTAGAGATTATCGTATATGGGATCCCAAACTAGTGATTATGTCTCTTACAACAAATGTAACTGTTTACTTTGCACTAATAGTGTACAAGGGTTCTTCTTCCACCCATTTTTTGAAGTAATCTATCGCCACCATGGTGTAGTTTACCTTTCCTTTTGACATGTGAAGTGGTCCTATTAGATCTATGGCATATATAGCGAATGGCCATGGGCTGGCCAATGGGATGAGCTCATGGTATGGTTGTCTTGGGATATTGGCAAACCTTTGACGTCTGTCACGTCTCCTCACATACTCTGTGCATTCTAATTGTGGTAGGCTAGTGGAACCCTTTCCTTAGAAATTTCTTTGCAAATTTTGCCCCTTCAGAGTGATTCCTGCATTGCCCTTCCTGTACTTCACCTAGGACTCATACTCCTTCCTCTTTGGAAATGCATCTAAGATAAGAGGTAGTTTACCCTCTCTTGTATAATATACCATCAAAAATGGAAAAGTACGGAGCCTAGTATCTTATTTAATAGACTTCATTCTTGTTTGGAGGCAGAACCCTCTTTATCAAGAATGGTTTGATAAGGCTCATCCATGAGTCCTCCAATTGGTGAGGAATAGGCATATTTGGGAATTGCTCTTTACATTCTGCTGTTTCTTAGTCTTGGTCTTCTCCGATGATAGCCTATTAGGCTCCAGTTAGGACCAATATTTGATTCTCCCTAATGATGCTTAGTTCATCTTGATGCCCTACTAAAATAGCTTTCATTTCATCTGCTACTTTTGTGTTAGTGAAATTGGCAAATGAGTCGGCAGAAGAATTATTCTCGTATGGAATATGTCTATATCTAGCTGTTTGAACTACTATAATAATCTTTTGGGAAGTTATACGCAATTAGTTAGAGTTGGCTCTTTCATTTGGTAATTACCCTGCACTTGGTTCACAAATAACTAGGGGTCAATATAAATTTTAATATGGGTTACCTTTATCACCTAGGCCATCGTTAAGCCTAAGAGGAGAGCTTCATATTCTATGATGTTATTGGTAGCTTTGAACCCAAACCGCACTACCCTGTATGACATCTGCTCATCTGAGGTGATCGGTAAATATATAATTCATTCCCCTTGCTCATTTGATGCTCCATCTACAAATAATAGCCAAAACTGAGGAGTGGGTGCTTCTTTCTCAGATTGTGGTTCTGCAGGCAGCATGCATTCCATAATGAAGGCTGCCAGCGCCCGTCTCTTGATTGCTTTTCTGAGGCAATAGGAGATATCAAATTAACTGAGCTCCATTACCCATTTTAGTAAGTAGCCTAATGTTTCTAGCTTTCTTAATATTTGCTTCAATGGTTTTTCTGTAAGGACTTTGATGGGATGGGCATGAAAGTACGACCGTAGTTTCCTCGCTGTGAGAAGTAGGATGTAAGCTAGCTTTTTAATGATTGAATAATTGATCTCTGCTCCTGACAAGCATTTGCTCATAAAGTAGATAGGCCTTTGAGTCCTTTCACCTTCTCAAACCACTGCAGCACTAATAGCCTTAATAGTTGTAGCCAAGTGCACATATAAGTCCTCACCAGTTACTGGTTTTGATAAGATAGGGTGTAATGACCCGTAATTTTATCACTTTGATTTGGAATATTTAATTAATTTTAGATATCCAAGTATGGGTTTATTAAACATAAATAATCATGTTCTATGTGATAAATAATAACGGTGATCTTTATTTTGGAAAAATGTTAACAAAAATATATTTTTGAAAAAATATTGGAAATATGACCGAAAATCGTTGATAAACAGCTTTCTAACCATCAAAAGTCATGCGCTATTTTTTTTACACAAACTTATTTATCCATTTAAGTAAGAGTATGAAGTAAAATTATTTATTTTAATTTTTAAAATAATATATATATATATGACATCATAAGTGTAATATCTCGTATCTGGAGGCCAAATGCTAAGCGCTACAGATGCTATAGTCATCCATTATTAACTTCTAGTGATAAAATACGATAACGGTATTGGTACCCATAATATCAGAAGCACTTGAATATGAATAAAATCACAAATTTCAAAAACAACATTTTACTGATTACATTTTAAAACAAATTCATATCCAAGTTACATAATCCTATATCGTTTCCCAAGTAGAGATCAATTAGAATCATTACAAAAATATGCCAAGAGCAACATATGACGATGCTTCTTTGGTTGATCAAAGCAATATAGTCATATCTGACTTAATACACAATGGAATCAAAACAAAATGAAACTGCAAATCCTAATAACCTATCCATCAGCCACCTGCTCGTCTTCGGAAGCTTCATTCGCCAAATGACTGAAACCTGAAAACCTTAACCCTCGGTCTACCAGATAAAATTTTGAGCACCCGAGAGTTTAAGGGGGAACAAAAACTTAGAGTCAGACAAAAAGCTTAGTGTGAATAATTATGTTGCATCTTGGGTTGTTGATATTAAGTGAGACCACGTCGCTTAGTAGAACGGGTTTCCCTTCACTAATATCCTCTTTAAACCATATATTTTGCAAATCTTTTCCTACAACCAAACTGGTTAATCAAACTGATTATATCAAAATAGCAATAACCTTTATGCTAATAAATGGACTATCTGTTCAAAAGCATGTAATAACTGGACTAACTATCCACAACGTAATAGCAAGGTCTGTTATGCTATAAATGGAATACCAATCCATATATCTGGGCTGACAATTCGCAAACTGTACTAACTGTCCAAATCAAAATGGACTAACTATCCAAACTATTTTCTAACCACCTTCAAATTTTCCTTAAAAACCTTTTCAAAATGATTCAGTCCTTCAAATCATACATATACAAGAAAAATATATCTTTAGCTTTACTCTAAGCTATTTTTCCATGATATATATACATATTTTTACCCAAAATAACGTTGATGATTTATAATAGAGATTAAATATCCTTTAAAAACAAGTTAAGCCCCTTTTTGACTTGAAAATATTTAGGCTACATTACCTATTTAATATATTTGAAACCTTTGTTTAAAATTGTTAAACAACCATTTTGAAACTACTAAAGGTAACCCCTTCGAAACCATTGAAATACCCTTTTGAAACCATTAATATTGCCTTTCAAAACATTGGAAAAACCTTTCCATTCTTTTCTCCGAAAGCTTCAAAATATAAGACATCCTCCTATTAAAACCTTTTTAATATAACCCTTCAAAAACATACAAAACCCTCTTCCTCTCAACCCTTTCGAAACCCTAGGGGACCACCATTTTTGAAACCTTTCGTTAAAACCTTTTGAAATAATCAAAACTCAATCCATTCTAAAGCACTTTATGTTTAATTTAAAACATGTGAAAACCTTTCGAAACTATTCAAAAATTTACCCCCTCGAAACCTTTGAAAAACATCTCGGTCGAAACCATTTGGATTCTGCCTTCAAGTAGAGCAAAAGGATAAAAACCCCATTAAAGTCAAAAGCATCTATTTTGAAACCATTTTATAAGTAAAGAAGTGATGGTGTCGAAACCATCCCCTCAAAAGCATTGGAGAGGTAGCCAAGTTTTTAGAAAATAAAACAATCCTTTCAAAACCATCTGGGTCGAAAGGTAAAGAGTGGCAGTAAAAAGATTTCGACTTAGCCGAAAGTGATTATTTAAAAAACAAAGGCGCAACCCAATCGAAAACATTTTTTAAAATCATTTGATCTGGTCGAAAGCTACTTTGCCGAAAGCCACTTTGTCGAAAGCCATATAGTCGAAAGCAAGCATGCGTATTTCTTTAATTTAAAAACAAAGGACTGTCTCAACCGTTTCGGAACCTCTGGTTTTGACTCTCTGCCTTCCGCCTACTTCCAATTCACTACGTACGAGTGAATTGATACCACATGCATTAGTTTCGACTGTGTTAGAAGCAAAGATGAGGAGGCAGAACATAGTGCCGACGGTGTCGAAACAGTGTAAAACATGTAGAAAATAGTTCTTTCCAACAAACTTGCCTTACATGTCTAATTGTGGTTGGTTGCCTCTTTCTTTACCTATAAAAAGTGCTGCACTTTTTCAAAAGTGGTGCCGACTTTTCAGATTTAACAATTAAATTATTGTACAAAAAGCCCATTCTCCTCTTTAAATTATATAAATCATTTAAGTACCATACCTTCAATAGTTTTTTAAAACCCTTAAAACACTTAGGAAAGATCTACAAAAATTCCAAAAGATCTCTTTTAATAGGTTTTCCAACATATTAAAATTTTAGACCCAAATCATTTATTATTTAACCAAAAATAATTATTAACCCAAATTAACATTTTCTTTAGTAGAAAATTCATATAAATTCCACATAATTTTAGAAAATTTCAAAAATTGAAACCCGTCTACAAAATAATTTTTATGATCTTCATAAAAATTCATAAGACATTTGGATGTCAATTTATAGGGTTTTCACCTTAAAACATATCGTAAAATCAATATGAACATACATAAATCATCAACAAGTATATATAATTATTCCATCATTCAAAATCATGGAAAATCAATGCGAAATATTCGGCAATCATCACAAACTTAAAATACAATATAAAAGAGATGTAAACATTATTCACCTTAGCTTTAGAGATTAAAGAGAATGTGATGTGAATGGATTTGATTTGAATTAGCTTCTACCTAGCTTTTCTTCCTCTTTTCCTTATTAATGGTGGCCGACCATTATTTTTATATTTTGAGAATGAAATGAACACTTTTAATTTACATGGCCATGGGTTGTAGATATAGGAGTGGTCTCTTTCCTATTTTACCCGTCCTCCTATTTCATTTTAAGTCTTCTTTAGTTCATTTGTTATATGGCATGGCTACCTCCTAATTAAAATCAAATCTCAATCCACTTGTAACGACCCTAGATTTTAATTTAATTTAAATTGATAATTTAAATGAATTTTTGAATTAAAATTGTGAAATGTATAGATGGATTGATGCGAGTTTCCCCGAATCAAATAGAAATTATATTAAGTCGTATGAATTTGAAAATTTGTATATATGTGAATATATATGTATATATTGGATTTTAAATAAATTCTTAAATAAATGATTTTGAAAAATAAATAATATACTTTAGACACAAGTATAGAAATAAATAAATAAATTGATTTAAAAATTTATAAATGATGATAATTTGAGTTATATAAAATATATATATATAATAAATACAAGACAATAAATAAGAAGTAAATAAAATATAAGATATAACAATATAAAGTAAATATATATATATATATATATCTTAATCTCATATTAATAAATCAATACAAGATAATACAAATGGAGTAGGCTACAAAAGTAATAAGAGTAAAATAAAAAAAGAAGTAAATTTAAAATGCAAGAATAAAGCAAATACATTTAAGTAAGCAAAATAAAAGTATATATTTTTACATAAATAAACAAATGCATAAATAAGAAACAAAACAAAAAAAGATATATAAACAAAGTAAAATAAGTATTAGCAATAAATGTTTCAAATAAATTTATGGTTAGAAATAAATGTTAAAGTTAAATTAGAATTCAATACATAAGTAAAATGAACTACAAGCAAAGTATAAAATATAAATCTAAGAAAAAAATGACAGTAAACAAAACAAAACAAAACAAAAGACAAAAAAAAAAGTAACAAATCAAATACAAGAGCTTGTAAATTAAATCAAGCAAGTTAAAATTTATCTTAGTAAACAAAATAATAAAGTAACTAGATACAATGTAAAATATGAAACAAGTCAATATACCTAAAACCTGGAAACAAGTATGCAGGCAAGTAAAGGAATCAACAAGTACAACAAAATATTATCACTTGTACAGCTGAAATGGAGTATGGAGAGGAAAGTATATATGCATGCACACTTGCAAAATGATGAAGACTAACCAAAGTACATACGAATAGGAGTTAACATTTGTCTTCAGCCATGACTGTTGTACAATATAAACATCACCCTATACACTACAACATCACCTATAACTTCATTTTTATATACATCACCTTCTCATCTCAGTTTTGTTCACCATTATAAACTGAAGTATAAAGGCCATTATTTAACTCAAACAATCATTCAACATAAAACATTTTTCAAATCAATCAAAGCCTGACAGTTTGAAGCAAAGAAAAGCTTCAGATCAACCAAACTCTAACCTGTAAACTCCTGGATTTAAACAATGATTTGGAAGGTGAGTAACATATGTGTTTTATTTATTTATTTAAAAGTTGAATTTGTTATATATATATATGTCTGTTTCTACATACATATAAACCCTTTGAATACATTTGAAAACTGGAAGTACAGATTATTGTTATACAGGTCTTCTGTTTTAAGATTGTAAGATACCAGTTTTTGATTAAAAATTCATTTTCACCTAATCTACTTGATGCTTGGGTTTAATGTTAATACAAGAATTTATTGTTATAGTGTATATTCAAGATTTAAATTTTATTTAAGTTGAATCAACTTAGGATTTTCTCTGGGAAGCAAGAAATTCGAATACAACTTCCAATAAGTCAAAATTTAAACTTTTTAAATTTCGAATTCAGGTATGCAGTCTGAATTCGTATGCTATAATATGATTTTCAAAGCAAAAATTATAATTTTTCGATCAAAGGTTTAAGAGCAGTTCGGGGTTAAAAGAATTTCTTTGTTTTCGTGATTCTTGATGATCCTCTGAGTTGTAGAGGTCGAGATCATGCATGGAGGTGGAGGAGTCTACGACGCTGCTAGGAAAAATAAGGAGATGGTCGGTAGGTGGTCGTGGTGGCGGCGGTGAACGTTTTAAATTTCTAAACCTAATTTTGACTGGGTCGAGTGTTTCGATTGGCTCGTCCTCGTCGTGCGATCGAGTGCGGCGAGTTTTGGGGTGATGATGGAGGGAACGTGGACGAGCAGAGGGTCGAAGTTTGAGGCTCTCTAGTGGAAGGGATTTCGAGAACGATGATGATTCCCAGGTTGATGGTGAAGCCGGTTGCGTTTTCCAGGCTTTGGTGTTTTACTGCATTTTTTTGTTCCAGGTATGGAATTTAAATCTCAAATCCAGATCCGAGATTTTTGTGGCGATTTGTAGATGGGATGCTGGTGAGATGATGATTGATAACTGGAGGAGATCATCAGTGATGATCAAGGAGGTGCGGCGTCACCGTGCATGTGCACGGTGCACTGCTTGTTGTCAGGGTGATTCTGTTGTTTGGGAAGCTGAAGTGTTTCAGAGGATGACTCGAGTACATATGAGTTTGACTCGAAGTAGGTTGGTGGTTTGCTCGAGATTTTGACGTGTTGGACTTGAAGCAAAATGATAAAGGACCGGGTCAATTTTTAACACTTAAACAAAAAAAAATTTATAAAGCTCGGGTAAGTTTGGGGAAAGACTCGAAGTCGTCTTCGGGTAGAATGCGGCTTGGCTCGAAGCAGGGCCCGGGTAGTATAAAACAGTTTTCAAAGGAAAAAAAAATGTTTTTTTTTTAAAACAAAAATTTAAGTTTTGAACAATTTTAACTTGTTCTTTAAAAAAAATTGTTTTATTTAAGTATGGGATCGGTTTAAGGTTTAAAAGTAAATTATTTCAATTAAATTAAGTTTTAATTAAAGATTTAATTAAAAGGGTTAATTTATTAAAGATTTAATTTATGTAATTGAACAAATTAATGTGATTAATTCAAAATAGTAATTAATTTGAGATTAATTAATTAAAGGTTAAATTTAATTTAATGAAGTTGATTAAGGAATGATAATTAATCAGGGAAAAATTAATTAGAGTAATTAATTAAAGATAATTAATTAAATGGTGAATTGGATAATTAAAGATTAATTGTTTAATAATTAAAGGTTGATAATAAAAGGTTAATTAATTTATTATTAATGGATAATTTGTAAAAGATTAAAGAATAATTAATCAAAATGATTTGTAAATTATCAATGTTAATCAACCAGGACTTATAATTCATAAGAAATTAATTTGATTTAAATTAATCAGATAATTAACTGATTTTACTTACGGATATTTGGATTCTATTGGATGACTTGATTGTTTGATATCCCTAATATATGATGCTTTGTGATACATCCTGATTTATGTGGTGATCTGAAATTTACTATCTGTGACATATATATCTTTGATCTGTATATAACCGATAAGCGTTATAGTTTATATCGCTTATCAACTATATTTCTGTATTTTGATCTGTGATGATTGATTGATGTTGCACTGCTGTGTATAACCCCTGGACTACACCATACACACACAAATATGGATTTCACGAGAAATCGATTAAGTCACAGATTTTTGAAATAGTTTAAAATTTGAATTTTTAAATTCAAATATTTTGGAAATGGAATTGGAATAGAAGTGAAAAGCTTTTGAAATGGAATTTCAAAGATGGAAATTTATTTTGAATAACTGGATTTAAGTGTTGGAATTTAAATACTTTGATTTAAAATTTGAATTCAATATTCAAATTGAATTCTGTAATTTGAAACTAGGGATTAATGATATTATACTAGTCATTATGATTTAAACCATTTTAAAGGTATGGTTTTGGGAATTTGAATTTAACCCAAGGATTTCAACTCGTATAAATGAATCAGATTTCCAAAATGAAAACTGTTGTTTTCAAATGATAAACACTTTTAGATAAGAACTCAGATTCCAGTTAATTAGGGAAATTTCAAGATTGAATGGAGAAATGATTTTCCAAGTTATGAATGAATTCTTTTTGAAAGCTATGAATTAAATCTGTTTATTTTTAACAGATTTAAATTGATGATTTGTTTAAATCAAATAGAAATGAAATTGTTTTGAAAGCTATAAGTTAAATCTTTGATTTAAAGATCTAACGAGTTAATCAAATTGAAATGAAAATTGATTTGGAAAATCTGTGAATGAATCTTTTGTTTAAAAGATTAAAATGTGAAAATTGTTTAAACCGTTAAAGGTTGTGAAAATGAATCTTTTTGTTTAAAGATTGAAAATGGTAATTTATTTAAACCATTTGAAGAAAAGTTTTGTGAAATAAGTTGTGACTTAATTGAAATCCCATTATCCGTTTATTTTTGAAATATCGTGCTTACTATTCGGTTTAGCCGGGAAAGGACCTTCGTGTCGTATAACCCATTCCGAATATGTGATACGTCGTTATGGATAGCATTTGAAGACCGGTGATGAAGACCGGGTATTTGCGAAAGCGATAGGATGACCTATCGATTGTTTCTGCACCGAGTCGCGCTGGTATAGAAACTCCCTAAGTGATGGGAAATCCGATCGGGATTGTGAATATCCGGATTGCAAGGACTTCTTTGTAAGTTCCTTCGGTTCTGTTCGATCCCGGAACAGACTTGTATGGATTGTATGTCTGACATTACAAATTGAGATGTAAAGCCGATTTCTTTCAAATATATTTCTGTTGGTGGCGGAGAATTTATTCTTTTAGCTTAACACCCTTCTCTGAGACGTACGAGCTCAGATGTTATATAGTTGAAGGTTATCAGCGATATATTCCCAATTTGGTAATGTGACATACTGAGTGTTGCTGTGAAATGATCATTGTGTTGATTATTTGTGATAGGATCATTTATTTGATCGTCTATCTTGGTGATCATTTCTATGATCATTTGTTGACCCAAAGCATGGCTTTTGTATAAAGTATGTTTTTGTGGACGTGACTTCGTCGAGCCTCACACCCCGGAATGGTCAAAACAGGAAAGATGCGGCAAGGTTATGAGGGGTAGCGCCCTTTAGGATGTGTGCATTTCCTTCTGGAAAAGGGTGGTATCATGGTATGGAGCCCAGATACTTACTCATGTTGAAAACACTTTATGATTGTGTGAATTGATTACGAGATCTCGGATAAAGGTCCCAAAGGACCGGGGGATGGCATATTCGGTCAGTTGTTACTCAGTTAGGGGTAACCCGGCCTTGTGTTAGTAGAGATCCGGTTTGGTTCTCGGGGATGTCCATCCAGAGGCATTCTCATGTGGCAATGGGAAGTTCCTTGGCCTGATCATTCGTTGGAAATCCAATTCCCAATACGAAACTTGTACGGTATTAGTTGTAGGACCTGCCATTCACTTATGGTGGTCACCACTGTTTGGATGGTAGCTATAGTAGGCATACGATAATGGTCGTATGTTGGCTAAGATTTATATTCTACTTTCGAAATGAATTTTTCCTACACTATGCACTAGTAATAATATCAAATGTTCTTTTTAATGCGTATCAAGCATCTTTGACTATCATAAGGAGAAATCTCCTCCGATTCTGCGTTTACATTGTGTGTGTGTGCGGGAGGCCTTATGGTAGTCTCATTTTTAAAAAAACATTGCGAATTGACTTTGAAATTCTTTTGTTGAATGTTTTAAAAGATAGACTGTTTTTGTTGCTCACACCAGTTCCACGACTGATCCAGAGTTTATTGTTTCTTTCCTAAACTCTGGGTGCTCATTATTTTCTACACGAGCAGTCTAGAGTTGGGTTTTTCAGATAGTCAGGTTTAGTAGATTATCTGGAGTTAGTTCAGTCTTTGGACCGGACCAGACTTGCTTAAGCTTGGTGATATGTTATTGGGGGTTCGAGCTTTTGCTGGATTGATTATTGGAAATGGAGTTGCAGTTATTTCTGGAGTTCTTTCTTGAAGACTATTTTAGAGTTATTTGTTCCGCTGCTAGATGTTATCTATCATTTTCTTTTTCGCTGCTGTTTTATTGTATCATATCTCTGATGTATATTGATATCTATTGGATCATCTGTTATATCAGATATTGTATCAAAGCTGTATATCAATGTATTATTCTTTTATTCCGCTGTGTTATTTACTTAATGATTGTTATAAGCTCCGGCGAATCGGATTTGAACGATCGGATCTATGGCATTCGAATACGATTTGAAGTATGGATGTCGATTTTCGAGCGGGCAAAATCCGCGTCGTTACACCACTAATCAACACATTATTTTATTTTATTTAGCTAATTAAATATTCTAAATAATGTTACCAAAAATATGGGGTGTTAAGAATCCGGTTTAATACCTCCGGTCCTTAAAGAATTTCGTTCTCAAAATTACAATAAGGTACACAACAAATCAAACGAGAAGGTAAAACATATCATCAAACAAGTCAGGATAAGTATCTCTAATCCTGGTCTCAATCTCCCAAGTACAGTCCCTGTCAGCGTCGCTCCGCTGGACTTTCACCAATCTGACTGCCTTGGTTCTATGCCTCTTCTCATCTCTCGCAATAATATGAATAGGCTTCATCACTATAGTCAAATCCAGTTCTACCACTAAACCATCTAGCACAGTCGGTGCAATAGTAGTCTCCGGGGATCTAACACATTTTCGGAGATGAGAAACACAAAAAACATCGTGGACTTCTGCTAAACTGCTCGGTAACTCAACTTTATACGCAAGTTTCCCAATCCTCTCAACAATAGGTAAAGGTCCAACGAATCTCAGTGCTAACTTTCCTGATTTCCAAATCTAATCACTCCCTTCATCGGTGATACTTTGACGAAAATCTGGTCTCCAACTGAGAATTCTAGATCTTTCCATCTCTTATCTGCATAATTCTTTTGCCTAGACTGAACCTCCTTCATTCTAACCCGAATGAACTCAATCTTTTCTGCAGCTTCTCTAACTAAATCTAGACAAAGAACTAACCTATCCCTGGTCTCTAACCAACATATGGGAGATTTGCATGGCCTTTCATACAAAGCTTCAAACAGCGCCATCCCAATACTAGTCTGATAACTATTGTCATACGGAAACTCACCTAAATGAAGATGGTCTTCCCATGATCCACCAAAATTTAATATACAAGCTCTTAACAAATCTTCCAAGATCTTGTTAACTCTCTCTATTTTCCCATCTATCTATGGATGGTAAGAGGTACTTATCTTGATCTTGGTTTCCAAAACTTCCTGCAGACTCTTCCAGAACTTGCTAGTGAACCAAGGATCTCTATCAGTAACTACGCTAATGGGAATTCCATGCAGCCTAACCACATTCTTCATAAACAACTTTACCAAAATAGGTGTCATTCTGGTTGACCTAACAGGAATGAAATGGGCACTCTTGGTCAATCTATCCACTATAACCCATATACTCTTATTTCTCTTGTTCGACCTTGGAAAACAGTCAATAAAATCCATGGAGATAGAATCCCACTACCATACTGGAATATCTAATGGCTGAAGATACCTACTTGGTTTATGGTGTTCGGCCTTTGCCTGCTGGCAAATCATGTACTTTTTCACACATAACCCAATATCCCACTTCATACATTCCCATAAGAAACTCCTCTTCATATCCCGATAATCTTTGTACCTCTTGGGTGAATAGAGAACATTGAACGATGGAATTCCTCAAAAACTTCTTTCCTTATGTTTCCTACACTAGGAACACATAATCTTCCTTTCTTTATCAACCTCCCATTCTGGTCAACACTGAAATCTTTCAAATCATCACCATTGGTTCCATCTCTTAGCTTCCTTATCCATCCAGCTAATATTGGATCCTCTTCCTGTTTAGAAGCAACCCTCTCGATCATCATTGGTCGAACTTCCAAACAAGATAATACAACTTTATCTCCACTACACCCAGCCTCGGATCTCCGCTGCACTCTGCAATCTGCTAATGCTTCCAAATTTGTCCACTCGACAATCATTGCCAATATTGTGTTCTGATGTTTCCTGCTAAGTTCATCCACAACCTTATTGCCTTTGCCCGGTGTGTAGTCAATCCCAAAATCATAAAGAGCGATAAACTCTAACCACCTCTGTTTTCTCATGTTCAACTCCTTCTAAGAGAACAAATACTTCAGCGACTTATGATCTGTATATAACTCAAACCTTTCTCCCAAAAGGTAATGTCTCCACACCTTCAATGCAAAAATCACTACAGCCACTTCTAAATCACGCGTCGAGTATCTGACCTCGTGCGGTCAAAGCTATCTAGAAGTGTAGAAAATCACTTTACCCCTCTACATCAGCATAGCTCCTAATTCTATTCCACACCCATTTGTATAAACCACCAAATCATGATTCCCTTTTGGAATAACCAACTCAAGCGCATGGGTCAATAAGTTTTTCAAACTCTGGAATGCTTCCTCACACTTATCGGTCCACGCAAACTTCACATCCTTTCTCATTAGTTTGGTTATCGGTGCCGCTATCCATGAAAAGTTCTTAATGAAACTCCGATAATAACCAGCTAACCCAAGGAAATTCTTTATCTCCATCACTTTCTTGGGTCTCTTCCAACTATTCATTGCTTCAATCTTTGTCGAATCCACTGATAACCCTTTCTTTAAGACTACATGACCAAGGAACTTCACTTCTTTCTTCTAGAAATGACACTTTAAAAACTTTGCCTTCAGCTGATGTTGTATCAGTGTCTCAAGCACCACTCTAAGATGAACTTCGTGATCTTTTTCATCCTTAGATTAAATCAAGATATCATCTATGAAAACCAAAATGAACCTATCCAAGTGCTCTAGGAAAACCCGGTTCATCAAATCCACAAAGAAAGCCGGTGCATTAATAAGTCTGAACATCATAACTAACCATTCGTACAACTATATCTGGTCCTAAACATCGTCAACGGTATACTATCCTTTGCTACACTAAGCTGATGGAAACCTGTCACCAAATCCAACTGCGAAAATAGCTTGGCTCCAATCAATTGGTCGAACAAATCGTCAGTCCTTGACAATGGATATCGATTCTTTATCGTCCTCTCATTCAACTTATGACAATCGATACATAGCCTCAACGATCCGTTCGGCTTCTTAGCAAACACTGCAACTGCTTCCTAAGGTGAACTATTTGGCCTGATAAAATTCTTGCTTTCCAAATCCATCAAATGCACGTTTAACTCCCTTATCTCAGTAGGAGTCATCCTGCTTGGCAATCTACTCACTAGCTCTGCTCCTAGAACCAAATTTATTTGCAACTCAATGGCTCGTTTCATTCAGCAATCCAACTACAGGCTCAAAAACATCAACGAATTCTCTAACCACGAAAACTCAACTCATCTTTCGATTCCATGGCACTGAACAAATCATGCTTCTCCCTACAAGAACCCTCTACGGTACAAACTATCTGATCACTACACTCTTGGTGTCTAAGCGATATTTTCCTACGCTGCCAAAATATCCTAGCATTGTACTCACTTAACCAATCCATCCCAATAATAATTTCGAACCCCAAAAAATCAAACATATGCAAGCTGCAAACAAAAGTATGACCTAATAGATCAAAATCTAACCGGTCACATCTCAACCTTAAAGTTGCATACCCTTTTATTCGATTCGTAACTCATAATGAAGTAACTAAGTTCTAGATTAAGCTTATCTATCAAACATCTGGATATAAAATAATGTTATTTACCAAAATCAAATAGAACGCAAATAGACTGCCATGAATCTAAAGTGTACTTCCCAAAACTGCTTTCCCTTTTTCCTGAGCTGTTATCTTTGAAGCGGTAGGCTCCAATGCATATAACTTTCCCTTACAATCCTTTTAAGGCTCCTTGCACTAGCTCCTATAATGGCCAATCTGTCACAGTTGAAGCATCGAACACTCTTCTTTCCAGCTACCTCCTTTGCCTTCCCAACACGACACTCATTAGTAAAGTGCGCCTTCTTTTCGCACTTGAAGCAAACAATCTCAGACTTTCCCTTCTTAGCTGCTCCACCCTTCTGAGTACCTTTCGTAGGAAAGAACTTCCTCTTCTGATTCTGCCCAACCTGGACTTCGTTAGACTTACTCTACTTTAGAGAATCAGGAATCTCCTCATGCCTTAAGGCCATCTCCTTAACAAAGTCAGAAGGATCTCTAATATGAGGTAATGTGGCCCTATCTAACTCGGGCTTCAACCCTCTAATAAACTTCTCATTCCTCTACATGACTGTATCTACTGAAGCATAACCATATCGTGCCAATTCCTTGAACTTTCTAGAATATTCCAGAACTGACATCTCCACCTGCTCTAACACAGCAAACTTCCTGATCAGAGCTGATTGTGCCATTGCAGACATAAACCTCTCTTGGAACCTTCCTCTTAAATCTGCCCATGACAAAGTTTCCTCATCTACACCACCTGTCGCACTTTTCCACCAAAACAATGCGGCTCTATAAAGCTTTCTGGATGCCAACCTCCTCTTTTACTCATCACTGAGCCTCAAGTTTGAAAAGATTCTCTCACAATACAATAACCAATTCTCCACTTCTATATCATCTTTTGTCCCCACAAAAGGCTTCCCTCCAAGCTTAGCGTAATCTCAGCTTAGCATAATGGTTAACTACCAGAACTCCTGCCCATGCAGCATCTCCTCCTACCATTCCAGATGCAACTCAAGCTTGCATCTTATTCACAAAAAACTGATACATTGCTCCCATATCCACTTGCCGGACTCCAGCTCCTACATTCTTTATGTATGCCTGACCTTGGGTCCTCCTCGTACTAGGTCTGGCGTTTCCTTCAATTCCCACCCCTCCTGGGTTAACTCTTCCTTTTCTACCTTCCATATATGTTTTCAAACCTTATGAGATACAAAAAAATAACCTATTAAGGATTGGAGACTAGAGATAAAGTGTATACTTATATATAGCAAATACAAATACGTTACTGTAACGTTATCCCATACCCCAATCTTACTCTAATTCCTATGTTTTAAAAACGATTTTAAGTTTAAAGTTTTTTTTATAAACCATGCTTCGATACCAAATAGTAACATCCCGTATCTGGAGGCCAAAAACTAAGTGCTACAGATGTTGTAGTCATCCATAGTATTAAATTTTGGTGACAAAATACGGTAATGATAATGGTATCCATAATATCAAAAGCACTTAAATATAAATAAAATCACAGATTTCAAAAACAGCATTTTATTGATTACATGTTAAAACAAATTCATATCCAAGTTACATAAAGTGATATCGTTTCCTAGGTAGAGATCGATTATAATCATTACAAAAATACGCCAAGAGCGACATATGACTATGCCCCTTGGTTGATCAAAGCAATATAGTCATACCAGACTTAATATACATAGTGGAATCAAAACAAAAGAAACTACAAATCCTAATTAGCTATCCGTTAGCCACCAACTCGTCTCTGAAAGCTTTATTCACCAAATGACTAAAACCTAAAAACCTTAACCCTTAGCTTACTCAGATCAAATTTTGAGCACCCTAGATTTTAAGGGGGAACAAAAACTTCGAGTCAGACAAAAAGCCTGGTGTGAATAATTACCTTCCATCTCAGTTTACTGATATTAAGTGAGACCACGTTGCTTAGTGGAATGAGTTTCCCCTTACTAACATCCTCTTTAAAACATATATTTCGTAAATCCTTTCCAACAACCAAACTAGTTAATCAAACTGATTATATCAAAATAACAATAACTTTTATGCTATTAAATGGACTATTTGTCCAAAAATACATAATAAGTAGACTATCGGTCCACAACATAATAGCAAGGTTCGTTATGCTACAAACAGACTATTTGTCCATACATCTAGGCGGACTGCCCGCAAACTAGACTAACTATCCAAATCAAAATGGACTAATTGTCCGAACTATTTTCTTAGGGTTAACTACCCTTTAAATCTTCCTTGAAAAGCTTTCCAAAATGATTTAGTCCTTCAAATCATACATTTACACGGAAAATATATCTTTAGCTTAACTCTAAGCTATTTTTCCATGATATGTATACTTTACTTAAAATAATGTTGATGATTTTTAATAGGGATTAACTATCCTTTCAAAACAAGTTAAAGCCCTTTTTAACTTGAAAATATTTAAGCCGTATTGCTTATTTAATATATTCGAAACCTTTATTTAAAATCGTAAACAACCCTTTTGAAACCATTGAATGTAACCCCTTCGAAACCATTGAAAGACCCTTTCAAAATCATTAAATATTGCCATTCGAAAACATTGGAAAAACCTTTCATTTCTTTTCTTCGAAAGCTTCAAAATATCGGACATCCTACTTTTAAAACCTTTTATATTGCCTTTCGAAAACATAGAAAAACCCCTTCCTTTCAACCCTTTCGAAACCCTGGGGAACCATCCCTTTCGAAACCTTTCATTAAAACCTTTCAAAATAGTCAAAACTCAATCCTTTCAAAAGAGCTTTGGGCTTGATTTAAAATATGTGGATACCTTTCAAAATCATTCAAAAATTTACCCCTACGAAACCTTTAAAAACGTCTCGATCAAAACTATTTGGATTCTGCCTTCAAGTAGAACAAAAGGATCAGAACCCCATTAAAGTCGAAAGCGTCTGTTTCAAAACCATTTCCTACATAAAGAAGTGATGGTGTCAAAACCATCCCTTTTAAAGCATTAGAGAGGTGGCCAAGTTCTTAGAAAATAAAACAACCCTTTCGTAACCATCTGGGTTGAAAGATAAAGAGGCAACAACAAAAAGATTTCGACTTATTTGAAAGCAATTATTCAAAAAACAGAGGTGCGACCCAATCAAAACCATTTTCTTTAAATCATTTGACCTAGTCGAAAGCTACTTTGTCAAAAGCCATAAATCGAAAGCAAGCAGTCTTATTTCTTTAATCTAAAAAAAAGGACTACCTCAACCCCTTCGGAACCCCTAGTTTCTTCCACCTAAATCCAATTCGATATGTACCAATGAACTGACACCATGTGCATTTGTTTCAACTGTGTCAGAAGCGAAGACGAGGAGGCGGAACCTGGTGCCGACAGTGTCGAAACAGTGTAAAACATGTAGCAAATAGTTCTTTCCACTAACCTGCCTTTCATATTTAATTGTGATTGGTTGCCTCTTTCTTTCCCAATAAAAGGTACACCACTTTTTCAAAAGTGGTGCTGACTTTTCATATTTAACAATTAAATTATTTTATAAAAATCCCATTCAACACTTTTAATTACATAAAACATTTAAGTCCATACCTTAAATAATTTTATATAACCCTTAAAACACTTAGGAAAAATCTACAAAAATTCCAAAAAATATCTTTTAATATGTTTTCCAACATACAAAAATTTCAGACCCAAATATTTTATTATTTACCCAAAAATAACTATTAAACCAAATAAACATTTTCTTTACTAGAAAATTCATATAAATTCCATACAATTTCATAAAAATTCAAAAATTGAAACCCATCTCCAAAATAATATTTATGATATTCATAAAAATTCACAAGGCATATGGATGTAAATTTATACGGTTTTCACCTTAAAACATATCATAAAATCAATATGAACATACATAAATCATCAACATGTATGTATAATCATTCCATCAATCAAAATCGTGGAAAGTCAACGTAAAATATTCATAAATAATTTAGAAACCGAAAATACAATTAAAAATGAGATGTAAACATTATTCATCTTAGCTTTAGAGATGTGAATAGAATTGATTTGAATTAGCATCTTCCTAGCTTTTCTTTCTCTTTTCCTTATTAACTGTGCCAGCCCCTTATTTTAAAATTTTGAGAATGAAATGAACGTGTGTAATTTACATGGCCATGGTTTGTAGATATAGGAATGGTCTCTTTCCTATTTTGCCCCTCCTCCTATTTCATTTTAACTCTTCTTTACATGGCACGACTACCCCCTAATTAAAATCAAATCTCAATCCCATAATCAACACATTAGTTTATTTAATTTAGCTAATTAAATATTCTAAATAATGTTACTAAAAATCTGGGGTGTTACAATAAGGGATATCATCTCTTTTATATATTTTTTGAATTTTAAATTAAGTTTAAATAATCAAGTAATTATTTTAAAATGATAATAATTCATTTTAATAAGTTATATAGTGATGGTGAATTATTTATTCTAGTTGTATAAATATATATATTTGTTTTAAAATATAAGAAAACTCATAACGCTTTGTCGATACGACGGCACTTTTTGTAAACACTTGTTTAATTTTGAATTTACATGATTTTATAATTCAAATATGATCGTTTTAATTTATTATTAATGATAATAAATTATTTTTCAATTTTTTTTACATTTATATGTAGTTTAATTTATATGTGTAAATGTAACCGGAAATCGGCTTTAAGATTTTCAACGGTTTAACGAATAGAAATTATTCTAAGTTGTTGCAACGTTGTTCGTTGTCTTGTGCATGTCTATACACATGTATATACATGTCATACACCTACACATATACATATATACATTTACTTTTACTGTATAAATTTACATAAGATAAAAACATAAATATCTTAGATATTTTTATTCAAAATCCAACTAAATCTTCACTTAGCCAAAGCTCTCATACCAAAGGGCAAGAAGTGATGGCAAGGAGGAGGGGGACATGGGTGCACATGGGCGAGGTGATGGAAGGCTAATGATGTTGTATTGGAAGATATTTTACAAATTTCACCTATAAATACACCCATACACTTCACTTATCATACACATACTTCTTTCTCTTCTTCCCTCCTTCTTTCTTTGAGCATCCATGAGGTAAATGGCCTAAGGTCGAAGGCAATAGGGAGGAGGAGATGATGGCGTGTGCTAAGGAGGTGGACGCCAAGAGCAAAGGGGATAAGGCTTTAGGCCATGAGCATGAATCATGGTGATGATGGATGGCAGTGAGCTTGGTGTTGGTAAGGGATGAAAGTTGTGGGCTATAGGGGAGAGTAGAGTTATTTTGGTGATGTTTTGGTTAGGTTAGGTGATGATTAGTCGAAGTGTTGATTAATTAGAATATAGATAGCGAAGTTATACTCAATTTTTATTTAGAAACCAATAAAGGTAAGAAACTCTACTTATTTATATTATAATTATATGATATATTTGCTATGATTGTTTTCTATCATTGATCGTCATGTTTGGATACCACGAATGTTTGTTTGGTTGTGGAGATAATTCATCTTAAATACACGTCGAATTTACATAAAAGAAATCAATTTTCTTTATAAATTGTAAATATGTTATGAAATGATTAAAACTCTTTAAAATGGTTTAAATTTTTTTATAAATATTAAAACTCAGTTCAGAAAAGTATTGGAAAAAATTGGATGTAGAGTCAAAATAGGCGCGTTGCATAACGGTAGTTCGTGATTTCACGCCACAAAAGTTAAATCAATGTGTGAAATGGAATATAGCTCAGAATTATTTGAAATAAGAATTTTCGAAACTCTTATAACTATAGTTTTCAAATAAAGAAGAAAAATCAAGATTTCATTGAATAGAATTTGAGTTATGTCCAAATCAAGTTTTTAAAAACATCGCGGTTTGGTTTTGACAACCAAAGTGTTAAATACTTTAAAATTGATAACTTAAAATATTTAAAATGTTTTTAAAGGAATTAGAGTTATAAAAATGGACATATATGGAATGGAATTAGTGTTTTGAACAAAGAAGCTTTAAAAACATTATTCGCAGCGATTTTTGCAGCGGTTTCAGAAACTTCTACAAAGTATGGTTTTAACATAATTATTGTTTTCCATTCCTTTAGTAATCATTACAATGGAATAACTAAGTAATTTGATGGTGATTTAGAAGGTGTGTAATTATTTTAAAGGAATTTATAATAAATGGTTAAAAGGAACTTGTTATAGAATTGGTTCCCAAATCTTTTATGAATGTTTTTCGAATAAAAAATCAAGTATTTTAAAGGGTTTAGAGTTAATCAAATAACTTGGCCACATTATGGGTAATAGAGATGTAGTCTCTAGGCCTAGGATTGGAAAATTAGTTTCTTGCTCTCCCTAACTGTCCGACTGGCCCAAAGAGGAGGTAGTTAATTTGATTTATTTAGATCATAAAAGAAAAGAGATTTGGAATTTTACAAAAAAAGTTAAACAATAATCAAAATAGGATTAATAAAAGAAACATTCTTGTTAAACTCTATATTAAATTCTGAGGAGGGTATTTATAATATTCGTGTGAATTTATATAACACCTCATAATTTGGCATTGGTTATTTAATTAATTAGTGAATTAATTAATTAGGCTTTAAAAATGGAATTTTTGCAAACAATAATTTGACCATAAAATTTGCACTATTGCGTCTGCTGTGAAATTCTAAGCAACTTTCGTATTTGAAGTTTTGCAATAGGAGTCCAAACAAAGAAGTTATGGACAAAAAATGAATTTGAAATGAAAATAGTTAAACAAGAAAAAAAATAACGTTTTTATATTAATTACCTGAGCCCACAGGCCGACCGTCATTGATGATGGTCAACCCCCAATGGTCGACCGGTGCCCCATAGGCAGTCGATTGGTGGCAGCCTAGCGGCTCCAATAAACCTAGGCCATAACGTCCTAGATTTAGTATATTTCGATTTAACAGTTCTAGATGATTCTAGCGCCTATAAATTTAGACCTAACCCTCGCTTCTCTTCTCATATTTTTATGGAGGCAGTAGCGAAGCTCTTCCATTTTTTCTTCTTCGCTTTCTTTCTAAATTTTAAAGATAAGATATTTGTATCCACATTCATACATATCGGAGAAGAATAGAAATCTAATAAAAAGAAGAAGAGAATCAACTATATATGTATTTGAGACACTTTATATATTTATATCTATTTTCCCTTACAATCCCAAATCTCTTCTCAGATATGTAATTCTAATATATGTATATACCTTTTTGTACATATCTCTTGGATTAAAAAGGATTTGGAGATGAGTCAATGGTTCTAATTTAGATTTGGAGATTTTGATCTCTTTTAAAAGGTGAATAGGAAATTTTATAGATTGTTATAATATGAAAATTATCATGTTGGTGTTTATTTGATTTTTACTCATACTTGGATGATTGTATACGAGCTATAGGCAATGAATTGAATACGACCTGATTATAATAATATCGTCTATATATTCTCGTTTATGAATCGATTTAGCATTATATACAACCTAACTTGGTAATCAATCCCAAAAGTATGAATTTAGGATATTAATTTAAATGAAATTTATTCTAAATTTGAAATAGGTTGTATAATAATGTTATAAATTTGGATTATTATCCTAACCTTGTTAGAATATAAACTTTTCTATGTTTGGAATTATTGGAATTTAGATTCGTTTAATATTTGTAAATTAGTCTGATTTCTTTCCCTTTTAGAATGATACAACGTTTGATCTAACAAGGAATATATGCACATAGAAAGAGAAAGAGATGTGTAAGTTATGTGTTCATTGTAGTTTGCATTGTCTATTTCAGTAATAAAAGAAATGATTATTCCTTGTAATTTCAAACGATGTAATCTTCTATATTTCAAAGTTAAATTTTTGTTCTGGACTAATTTATGAAAATTATGGTGGAAAACTTTTTAGGTATGATTCCAACAATTTAACATGGAAAAGTGTATTCTAGTGAAGATATATAACTAGAACGTATTTGATAAAAGTAAATATTCATACATAATTACTGCATTTATAATAATTAAATAAAAAGCTAATAACGACGCTTGCACGTAATATTCGTGTTTAGGATAATTAACTAATGGAAAAAGAATTTAAATGGCTGTAACTCCAATAAATGGTAACAAGTATGGGGGTTGCAATAATTTGATAGGGTTAATGGATAAATAGGACTAATAAAAATGGAATAGATATAAAGGGTTACTAATTTGAAATTTGTAATCATACATAATGTCTTAGGAAATGTTTGCTAGAATTTTATGGACAAACTAACATTTATGATCACTAAATGAGGATTTATAGATATATAAATATTAACGGTAAAAAAATTTGCCTTAAATAAAAAAGGGAATTAGTAAGCTAAATCCAATACCTACCTAAGATAATGTAAATAAAAACTTAGGATGATTAATGGGACTTAGTAGGTTAGTGATGTGAGGTCGGTAGAGTCACTTGATGGAAGATTGCCCTTCACTTTGAGGCAACCAACATTGGGTGCACTTACTACTGGTGTGAGATATCACTAATCATAGGACCCGTGATGATGTGAGAGATTGGGTTTTCTTTCTTAACTAGAAAGTATTAAATGGTACAAATTTGGAATTAGGAGCGGTGAGGGATATCTCCATAGGGGTTTGCTTCTGGTTTGAGGTCTTAAGTAGCTGAAGAGTCTGCCTCTCTCATAAATAGAAGTATTAAGTAACCTAGTGAGATTCTAAATAAATAAATAAAGATGTCTCTAAAAAGGGTTACTTTAGTGTTGAGGTCTTAAGTGGCTGAACGCTCCACCTTCTTACCAAAAGAAGTAGCCTAATAAGATGCCATGTTTATAATTAAAGAGTGAGAGTGGATATCTCGGGAAGGGTTCGCTTCAGATTTGTGGTTTTAAGTGACCATAAGGTCCTCCTCTTTCCTATAAAAGAAGTATTAAGTAGCCAATGATATTTCCAAGCAATGACAGCTAGATAGTACCATTGAGGTGCATGCTTCTGGAAGTAGGTATTAAATGACAGGGTCAACCTATTTTTCACTTGAGAGTATTAAGTAGCTTAGGTACAATCTCTTACATTGCTAAGGCCGTAATAGCACGCCTTAGGGAAAGGTCTTAAATGATGGGGTCTGCCTTACTTAAGGTTTTAAATGACCAGAGTCTGCCTATTTTCTAATAAAGGTATTAAGTGGTTGTGTATTGGTTATTACATAGCTACGATTTAATCGGCAATAGATGTGGTAATAGTTAGACATTAAATTTGAAAGCCTTAAATAGTGGTTAGAGGTATTGTAGTTAGGACCCACCAACTGTTGACAACATTGGTAGGAAATCACCTTAGGAATAGGTTTTAAATGGTGGAGTGTACCTTGATTAAGGTCTTAAATGGCAGAGTCTGCCTATTTCTCTTTTTAGAAGTATTATAGAAGCCTGCCTTATATCTAGAAGTACTAAGTGGCTAATGGGTTTGGAAGTATTGGGTGATTGATATGGCTTCATTAGTATTTTATACCATATGAAAAGGAAAGTATGTAATCGTGTATGCAATGCAAGGTCAAATTAGAATTATCAACCTTAATGGACATAACAATTAAATGGAAACCAATTGGTATAAGTTTATGTTATGGAAAGTTTATATTTTCCAGTCACTAGAACATTGTTCTGACCCCCTCCTCGTTACAATCCATGGGATAGAATTTAGAGGAACGGGTCGCTAGAGCTAGATGTGCCTTTTTGTTGGAGAAGTCTTCTTTCTCTCATGCTCGATGCTGATGTGACAATCTGCTATCCAAAGAATACCATTAATTCCAAGGTAGTAGTCATAGTCAGTATTTTTATCCCATTATAGTTTACCCTATGAGTTTAGATTTCTATCAATCTCTGGTAATGCTCATGCTTATTTGCAGGTACCAAATCTAATGATTTGTGCTCTAATGGACTTGGGTTTCGATTTTTTTGCAATTTAAGCTCATTAAGGCATGGGTTGTTGCATTTAAAATGTGATTTCACCATTGTTCAACGAATGGTACAGGTTGAATATGGAAATTAAGATTGAGTATAATTAGTCTAATTTCTATGGATTCCTTTTTACTTAATACTAACTGGTTTAGGTTTATAGTAAACAATGTCTTAGATAACATTGTTTTTGACCCATTAAATATATGTTTTGGAAATGTGAAATCTTTATTAAAATTTAAACTATACTAACAACCAAATAAGAAATATTTTCCTACGTAAAAGATGAAATGTTTTGGTATTTCCAAAGTTAAAAAAGGGTTTTAATTAACCATAGATATGATAAAAGAGGTTTAATAATCCTGTATATGATGAAAAAGAAAATGGTTTAAATACATATATATCTAAGAAGATATTTTACTTGGATAAAAATATCGATTAGTTAAATAATAATCACCCTCGTACTTGACATCTTTTATCGATAATTGGTTCGGAGAAACCAGAATCAGATTTGGGCGATTCCTATCCGAAAATGGCTTTGAACCAATATACGCGTTCGAAAGTGAAGACGTGTTAAAGATAATGATTTTGAATATGGAGATCTTCATAATGTAGGGCTGCTTGCCACAAACCTCTGGGGAAATTGCCACATCATATAAAAGCTGGAGGTGGTATCTTCGTTTTGAAATCTTCAATGCGAGGACTACTCGTTACTAATCCTAGGGGTGATTTCCAAACAGGATGTAGTAGGAGGAGTGCCTTTGATTTGTCCTATTCCTGGACAACTTGTGTGGATGAGTGTCTGACATTACATTTCAAAGACCGCGTACATTGATTTTACAAACGTACATCTGTTTGGTGGTGTAGGAGGTAACCCCTCTTACACTTAATACCCTTCCCTGAGGTGTATGAACTCTGGAGTTGTACTTTTGTGGAAATCAATAATGTGTTATTAGAAATGGCAATGTGGCATTCAAATTGGCATTTGTTTTGCAAAAGTTAATACATTACCTCAAGCCTCAAACTAGAAATTGCTGAAACAGGGTATGCCGTAAGGCTATGTGGGTCGCACCCATTAGGGTATGGCCGTCACCTTCCTAGATTACCCTCTATATATTGGGTTTGTTGTTTATGCTATGATACGTCTCGAATAGGTTGGGAATGACCAGGGTGATGTCATATTTGGTACTATCCAGGACCATTGTATTGGTCATCGGAAAAGGGTAGGCCGGTCTTGCCAGATGCAAAGGACTGTCAGTGTATCCTCGGTACATTCCTCTAGAGATGTATGATACGGAAGGTAGTCCCTTACTTATCATTGTATGGAATCCATTCTCCAATAAGTGTTTTCGGACTTAGTTGTATACATATTGTGTTAGATCTTAATCAATGTAACCATTTCGGCTAAGATTAATATGTGTTTGTAATTTAGACACTATTATAATATCACTGGATTTTACGTAGCAATGTTTTGGTTATCATAAGGGAAAAACCCATCCGTATTTATGTGCAGCATGGTCTTATAAGATACCCTTTGTTTACAAAATATCCAAGTTTTGAGTTTTATCACACAGTCCCATGACTGACCCAGAGTTTATTTTCTTTTCCCTTAAAGTCTGGGTGTCCTACTTTTTTGGGCAGCCAAGTAGTCAGGTCAAGCTTGGAACATTTTGGAGGAGCTTGAAGCTGGAACTGGAGTTTCCTCTATATATGGTTATACATATCCATTTCCGTTGCATTTGTCTACTATTTGCATTCAACATTAGTAGGGACAAAGATTTATAACTATCCAAGCTGAGATTAGGATAGACTCTGATGTATGTTTTAAAGATTTCCGCTATAAAAAATTATATATTGAAATAAAATATGTTATTCCATTCATGTAAGATTCTATTCTGTCGTTTTTTTTCTTTTAACCCTTGATCAATCTATCTTTCCGGCACTTAGATATTCGACACGTGAATACCGCGAATGTATTAGTGTCGAATTCGCATTCCTTAGTCCATTCAAAATTCGTCCCCTTTTAATTGGTCGAAGAATAGTATACACTTGTCCGTCACTTTAGAAATGAACCTATCTAGAGCGGGCACCTAACCATTTAGGCTTATTACAGCTTTTTGGTTTTTTAAGGACTTCCATGTTTCTTATGGCCTCAATCTATTTTGGATTTTCTTAAATGGCAGGGGCACTTAATAAGTACCCTAGGAACTTTCCCAACTGGATGGAAAATATACACTTTAAGGGGTCCGGCTTCGTGTTATAATGTCTTAGATTTGCAAAGCTTTCTTCCAAGTAACGCACATGACTTGGTGATGCTTTTGAATTAACAAGCACATCATCTACGCACACCTCTGTATTTTTTTAATTTAATCTAATAACATCGTGTTGACTAACCTTTGCTTGGTTGCTCCAGCATTTCAGAGTCCGAACCACATGACTTTGTAGTAATATAAGCTTTTGTCCATCACAATTCTGTTATGCTCCTGGTCTAGCTCAAACATAGCTACTTGGTTGTAACCTAAGTATGTGTCCATGAAGGTCAGCATTTCATGGCCACTAATTGCATCTACCAATTGATTGATTCTAAGTAGAGCAAACTGCTCTTCAAGCAAGCTTTGTTGAGGTTGGTATAGTCAACATAAGTTCTCCATTTCTCATTGTACTTCTTTACAAAAAAAAGTTTGCAATCCACTTCAGTTAATATACTTCCCTGATGAACTCATTCTCCTTTAGTTCTTTAACTTCATTGTGCAAAGCATTATATCTTTCCTGATTTAAGGTCTTGTGCTTCTGCATGACTAGGTGGGCATAGGGATTAATGTTGAGTGCATGGAAGATGATAGCTGGCAATATTCCTACTATATCTAAGAGCATCTAAGCGAAAACATCTGTTGATCTTTTAAGGAAGTTTATTAACTCAGCTTTGATTTCTACACTATATATTTTCCTATCATAAGAATATTTGAAGGATCTATCAGGTCTACCTGTACATCCTCAAGGCAATCCAATGGATTTAGTTTCCTCCTTGGCTCCTCTAACCTAGAATCTATTTCACTCTTCCTTTTCTGGTTGGGATGTAGCGAAGGAAGCATGTTTTTGAGCTTCTTCGGAAAAATACTGTACATAGATCGAGTTATATTCGTCAGTGCCAACCATATGAATATACTCCCTCTTTTTCTTCCTTATTGATGTTGTGGTCGTAGAATAACCTCTTTTAGCATAAGTTTTGGTGTTTCATACCAATGTAGTTCTTGTAAATGGCTTGATTTTCTTTTCATTACTATTATCACAGTTATAGAAGAAATAATATAGTAGTTTTGAAAAAATTTATTGCTAAAAGTTAAGATTTACACTGTGTAGTCCCCAAACTAACAATTGTTCTCCTCTTATCGACCCTGTCCTAGTAGGGGTGTGGAACTTCATAAGCAAATCATTTTGAGAAATAACTGCCCCTATGTCAATCAATATAGGTCTTCCCAAAAATTCATTGTATGGTGATCGTTGATCGATGATCAAAAGCTCACATAGAATGATTTATGAAAGGGTGCAGTTCCAGCGGTGACAGTAAGCGAGCTGCACCAACAGCGGTGGTTGCGGAATTATTGAAGCTGTAGATCAGCACAGGGATTGGCTTCAATATCTCCATTAGAAGTTTCATTTAGTCAAACACAAATTTGAATATGACATTAATAGATCTCTCTGAATCCACAAAGACATTCTTCATGGTGCAATTTGAAATCAACACCGTAATTGTAAGTGGATTCTGATATGGGAAGACAACTCCAGTGGCATAAGCTACAACGAAGACTATGTCCTATGCCAGTTTTTGTTTCACATGAATATGGTTCTCTGCTTTACTTGGGACTCTTGCACATACTGATTCTGTGCTTTCTTACTTTTCTTACGACGTGCAGTCCTCCATGAATTGAGACTATAAGATTAGATAGGTTTCGGGCTAGATTTTCATTTGGATCGAGGGTGAGGTCCCAGTCCTGCCTCCATTGTTTTCCTTCTAATAGCTACCTAAGTATCCTTTCTGAATCAATCTCGATTCTCAGGCGCCGGCACTTATCTCTGTAGTGGCCATTAACCCTTTAGATGTGGCAGTAGGCTCCCCTATATAGCTCTGGTTTCTTCGTCTTATTTAGGACATTATAAGCTAGCTTAGTTCTAGTCATCGCATAAATCTAACTGGGTATGTCGGTGAGGGGAGTCTTTGCTATGAAATTGAGTTCTCTTAACCATTTCACTAGCAGATGGTGTCCTTTTGCCTCTTTTTCATTTCATGGTAGGGGGCATAAGTTTACTCAGCTAGATGTGATTCTATGGCCCAAACTTCCTCCATTTTTAAGTAGTCGCTAGCCCTTTTGTTGAATGCCTTTTAAATGTGGCAAGTTTCCTATTGTTTTTAACACGCATGGCGGTGTTTCTTTCGGTTATAGTGTGTATTGCCATCTACAACGCTTCCTCACAAGTTACCCCAATCTGAAGTGCCTCAAATTTGAAGCATTTTTGAAGTTTCATAACCTCTCGTTCTCTTCCTGCTTCGTGCAATACATGTGTTTACTTCAGGGGAAGCCTCTCTCCCAGTATTGAAATCCCTTAAGAAATCTGTAGTAAACTACGACCAAGAATGAATCATCCCTATTCTCTACCTCCTAAACCACCTAGAAGCTTCCCTAACCAAATATACTAGGAAGAGCTTACATCTGGCCATCCTTTCTACTTTTAAGATATCCATGTAATACTCAAAAGTACAAATATGATCATACGGGTTTGTGGTCCCATCATATTTATCAACTGATGGGGCTTTGAAATTGTCGGGGAAGTCAGCTTCTATGATGCTTTCTCTTGATGGGGAAGAACCTTCTTCCCTTACTTCTTCATTATTATTCTATCTGCACAGTTTTGCCAACTGTTCTACACAAGTCTTTAATCGGCGGATCTCATCCTTTTTGGCATCCATATGGGATGGTCCATCTCTACAGAGCAAAGTAGTATCATTATTATCAGGCATAGTTTATGACTACTTATTTAACAGTAAAGGGTTAACGTTGGCAGATCTTAATTTGATTTGAGGATTGATTTGAATTTGGCTTTAAGCTTGGTATCGGTTCTTTAACCAGTATCACATTCTCAATTCTGAGATTGTTGTTGTCACTCACCCACTGCATTGTCAATGCGGTCAGTTGAGGGCGCAAGCTGTGGGATGTTGATGGGAAATCGGCTTAGGGCAGGATATTGTGCCAAAGATCTCTCTATTCCATCCATACAGTGGTTTAATTAGTTTATGAAGGCTTGAAGAGCTTCTAACATAAGATCTGAGGTGAGGAGTTGCTTCTTTGGAATTTTTGAGGCATGATGAAGTTGTTCCAAAATGGGAGGGGTATTGGAATCTGTGGGGTCCGTGGTACTATACTGATATATAATGGAAACGTAAGTGAAGTTTGCCAGAGAGGGGAATCAGACCCCCTTTTAAGGCTAAAATGTTAATGAGATTTTTTGTCTTAGAAACAACCGAATATTTTTTACGAAGTAATCCCGATGATGAATGCTTTTCTAATTATAAATCAACAAAATTAAGTAGTATTATAATTGCCTTAAAAGAGGAATGGTTATGTTTCTTTAATGATTACACAATTATAAGGGGGAATATTCGAACTACTAATAACAAATCTGTTAATTCAGTCTATCTTAATTCAACACCAAAAAAAATAAAAACGGTATAGTAATGTACTGAAAGCAATAAAAGGACATAGAGAATTTACATGGTTTATTTTTTAAGGAATCATATGTCCATGGGTAAAATGTCAATTTTTTCTCTCTTGATTTTTAGGGATTTAGTACAAACAAATATGGCAAATAGTACAATCATCAATTTGAGTGTCTAAAAAGAGTAAAGTAAAATTCTTCCCTTTTTTCTACTATAGTGCCCTATTCATTTACAGTACATAGAGATTCACGTGGATTTCCAATGTCACTCTTCTGCTCTTTTGATTTATGCCTTTGGATCATGCCATGTGTCGACTATCCATCTCGCTTATTTGATATGCACAGATTGCTAACGTGGCCTTTAGTGAATAATGTACTTCGATCGATTAAATTTTGAACCTAGATAGGAAGTTTGAAATTGAAGTGGGAAAACCCAAGTTTAAATAGACCATGATTATCAAATTCTACAGTGCAACCGACTTGTGGACTGCACATATGTATAGATGAAGCCACAACGAGAAATTGCCTCCATTTCAGGAAGAACTACATCATTATTAACACTCTAGGACTTCGTTTTAGTTTATAGGGAGATTTTTTCCTTCATTATACTACATCAATAGTGTCAAAGCTATACCACACTATTCGATCTAAAACGTCATCAAAGCATAGTGTTGGGGTTGAGCTATGTGGCTTAGTGGAGAAGAATGTGCTACTATATTGGGGAGTGGTCACCTTCCATGACTCTATTTTGAGCCATTCCTATCCATATAGGACTACATCACCGCCTTTTCCTTTGAACTTGGTTTAATGATCTTGGGGTGAAGTTGAAATTTCTTGGTTATCCTTTGAGGAGTGAGGCTCGGCTTTTGGTCATGAAGCAGTCTTTTCCCATCACCGCATTCCTCGAGTTCTAATGTTTGTGGGCAGTGTTTTTAAGATTGCAGCACTATTCTGCCACATCAAGATAGCGGAGCATCCTTATAACTTTTTGGTACAAAATTATAGCATATACCTTTTACTTTAGATGCTAGTTTAAGATTGCGACACATCCCTACTGCATGTTATTACCTTAAGGATGGTGTTGCAGCTTTAACATATAGAGGCTTACTTTTGGAATTGTAGTACAACCTTTGTATTTGGGAGTTACGTAATCTGAAGGTTGTGCTGCAATCCCGCCTCTTGAGTGTTTGAGTCACAAATTAGTTTTTTTTTCTTTTGTGGCTATCTTAGGTTATCGATGTAGTATTATAATACCATAGCTAAGTTCAATGTGAAGGTGTAGTTTTCATGTTTTGCCAATGACTCGGGATTTGGCGCACTACTGTCTGGATTTAGCTCTTGCTTTCTTTTTCTAATCCAGCTTCTTTTGCGAGGTAGCTCTTTTAACCTAGTGATTGCATCATTTTACCTTAGATATAGTTTGGAAAATACGGGTGTAACATATTCGAAAAACTTCTAATGAGTAAAAAGTCGTTTATCGACAAAATGATTTTTGGTCACATTATCGATATTTCTTCAAACTATTTGTTTTTGTAAACATGTTTCAAAAAAAAATTACCCTCATGAGTTGTTACTTGAAAGGGATTTAACATGGTTAAAAAATAAAAAAAAATACATTATATCTAAGGTTCAAATATTTAAATAATTCAGATATTTAAATACGAAGTGTTCGAAATCCCGAATCATGGAAAAAATGCATTCAGTCACCCTTTATATTTTAAGGATATTGAATAAGTTACACTTAAGTAAACAAATCAAAACTGACATTTCAGTGATCGAATTCCTATATTGGTCTATAGTTATTTGTCTAATTTTTTAACATAATAAGATCCTTATTGTATTCAATATATTTTAATACATGATCTTAAATTATGGTTTATTTGCTCATTTTGAATGAAACATTTTTACCAAGATTTTGTACATTACAAACATGACTATTCACCATGCAATTTTTGTGTTTGACTGAATATGGATCACATATCCATATTCTTGTACTGTTTAATTGTTCAAAACTCATAAATGATCATATACAGTCTTAGGAAAATTAAGTTTTAGGTGACCAAGGCATAAATGTATTCAATGGTTATAATTTTGGATCTTGCGTGGTTCTTGAAGCGATAACATGCTAAAAGATTTATTGGTAAGTATATTGAACATTTCTTTAGCTATCTTTAATTTATTTCATTTAGTACATTTAAATCGATGAATAATTTTATTAGTTATATTAACTGTGAAAATTTATATAAGTATATTTTATAATATCACATATGATCTTATCCTAATTAGATTGGTTTGCTATATTTATCTCATAAGGCTCCTACTAAATTTTTCGTCTCTTAGAAAATATAAAAGAGATAAGTGAATTTCATATATTCCTTCACTAGCGGTTAGGATCTGTTTATCATGTTATGACAACATTGAGGGTGCTCAACATTAATAAAATATATAAGTCGGTTAAATTCCTTCATTATTCTATTTTATTTTGTATTTAATTTTTTATTACATGTTCGTATTCATAATAGAAACATTATAATTATGTTAATATAGTTATCTAACAACTATAAACATGATGAATATATACCATGAATTATTAACCATTGGGATCAATAATTAATAAATAAGGTTTCATGTCATAAGTTAATAGTGATGTCACATATCTTTAAACATGTTTATATATATGAATATATATGTAGATATAAATTCATCTCACTATTAATGATTATATTTTTTATTGTATTTTACATAAATTATTTATGTAAATATATATTAATCTTCGCATACATACGTGTATATATACA
Organism: Allium cepa; assembly: GCA_030765085.1. Lineage (NCBI taxonomy): Eukaryota > Viridiplantae > Streptophyta > Magnoliopsida > Asparagales > Amaryllidaceae > Allium > Allium cepa. Next base: position 181,899,284 of record CM060929.1, on the reverse strand, counting down.
GTTTTAAATATTAAAACTGTACATATAAGTATTTATATGTACATATATATAAATATGTGCATATTTGTATGTGTGTATATAATTTTTGGAACGCATGTATTTATTTGAGATTTGAATTTTAAATAATTTGACCTTTTCAAGGTCTAAAAAATTGTTTTTTATTATTGAAGCTGTAAGCATAAAAAAAATTTATCAAATATTAAATCTATACATTTTTTTTTTGAAACTTGGTTAAATTTTACTGTAGGCTCAAATGGGTTAAAGCCCAATTACATACATATTCAACTCCAACCACATAAATACAAGATAATACATTATACAACAATTATACTTCAAACTGAACATTCCTCTTTTAGGGATGATACTTCATGGAGGCTCCCAGGAATTTGCTTGACCTTCTGTGAAATCAACCTTCAAGTTCATCTTTAGTGCTAGTCTCTTGTGCCTTTAAGTTGGTGATTTTTCTCTAGCAATTTGTTCCATTATTTCACTTGCGTCTCTGTTAATCTGCCAATTTAGTAACAAGATCTCATTTTCTTATTGTTGAAACCCAGTTGTTCCTCTCACGCCAAATATAACATATGGAGGTTGTGAAGCAAATTTTGAGCAGCTCTTGCATCAAGTTAGACACGTTACTCCACCGGTCAAGGTACTCAGTTTCTTCTTTCAATGATTTAACTTCATTTGCAAGCACGCATTTTAGCTTTCGAAGACCCTAGATTCTTTTACTATAAGAGCATTCGAAAAAGAGATGGTCATGAATTTCAATTCCAGCATTACATAGATTGCATGTAGTTTCATCCAGAATTCCCCATTTGTATAGTCAGTCCTTCGTAGGAAGTTTTGCCTAGTGTAGATTTCGATAGAGTTTTAGCCATCTTCGGATTGTTTGATCTACTCCACGTAGTTCTATGCCAAGTTACTGTAGGATATTTCTGTTATCCCGCCTTTTGGCAAGGCCGTGATACCAAAAGATTAATCAAAAACCGAAGATAGTTCGTCTCAAAGATTGGCTATACATTGTTTAACTATGGATATCGATGAATTTTGTACGAGCCCGGATCAGGCTACAATTGATAGGACACGGCAAGCAAAGTCATGGAAGCTAGCATTCCAAATTTCAAGTCAATCCGAGTATGTATGCTTAAGTTATGATCGATGCAAATTGAAGGAAAAAGCCATATTTTCGTATCCATCAGTGCACATCGATGTGGTTCGTATCCACCATCCTGCCTCGGTTCGAATCCATCGGCCTCGCATCGGTCAGGACGGCCACATTTTCCTATCCATCCATTTCACATCGATCGGCTTCGCATCGATCAGACCATCCCACTTCGCACCCATCGATAGGCCCTACTTCGTGTCGATCAATTTTGCACTCAAGCAACTATTTCGTATCGATCAACTCTGCATCCATCAACCAGTAACGCACTTCGTATCGGTTGACCAATGCCTAGTTCGCATCCATGAAGGAGGCATTTAGTTGAATCCATCAGGGAGCTTTAGTTCGTATCCATCACAAATATCTATACGAAATCACCATCGATACGAACTAAGCCACATATCTCGATTCGAACGAGGCATACTGCAAATCAATACGAGGCGCATGTAGTTGATCGATTCAAACTGTGTAACGGCACTCGATACCAACGAGGCGAAACTCATGGATATGACGCGGTCAATTCGGAGCAAAAAGTGATCGATGTGAGATATGTGCGCCACGTCGCCGCATAGTCACGTGCCTTGATCGAGTCGAACAGATGGATACGAAACCATGGATTCGAACTCAGCAGCATACGAAATCACAATCATGCATAGATCATATCTCACAAACCACTGGTCTTAATGCTACGAAATTTTCATAGCAGCTTCCATACAAGGTAAAGAATGTTCCTGCCAAGTTTCAGCTTGATTGGATCATTTTTTAATGGTTACAAAATCGTTTCGTATCGATCACAGATCGAGTCGAAACTTGGTGGGGTCGGCGCGTGGTCCCACTCACGTGCCAAAAGAAGTCTCCTGAAGTTTGAGCGTGATATCAGCCTCCTACGCCTATAAATAGACCCCTGAAGCCTACAGAAAAGGGATCTTTTGGCTATTCGACGTTCAGACTCTGTCGGATTCAATTCTACATCTTTCTATCAACGTTGTATTCAAACTTCAGAGCTATAACTTACTGTAATCTGCTGTAACAGATTGAAATCATCAAGTGAATCAATAAAATCATAAGCTTCAGAGTGGACGTAGGCAAGATCGCCGAACCACTATAAATTTCTATGTTGTTTACTGCTTACTTCTGAATTTTCTTAGTGATCTACATATTTGTTATTCATCTGAGATATGTGATTGTGAATTATCAACTATTGGGTGTTTGTGACCAATTTTGGCGCAAACATTTTGGTGCTTTCACTGAGAATTAAATCTAGGAGTTCTATCGTTTGAGAGTTGAATCAGAAGGTTTAGAGATTCAGATCAGAAGAATCATGACAAGGCAATCTAGTAGAAGGCAAAGACCAAAGAGGAGTCAACACGAAGGAAGTCAAGAGGCTTCCTCAGGAGTGAACCAAGCTTCGATCTTCATCACCAGGGATGAGATGGAAGCAATGATGAAGAGACAAGAGGAGTTGATCTAGAGTTTGTTTCAACAGATTGGGAAATTTGGAGCGCAGAATCGAGGATCGGATGAAGTTCAGGATAGAGCAGGACCATCCGGCGTAGCACCAGGACCAGGGGGCACACACTTGGCGCATATTGAACCAATCCCGAGGAGAGAGACAGGGGCATCCGAGCAATCTGGTGGTAGCAGAGGGATGAACGCTCAGCCGGGAGGCAGATTCCAGAAAGCACTCATAGACTCGGGGGGCAGATCGACAGCAATGAACGAGGATTGCATCTTGGAGACAATGACAGATTGGCAGAGATGGTCAGACGGGCTATAAGAGGCGGATTGGTAAAAAGATATCTTGAAGACGTGAATAGGAGTCCCTTTTCTCGTGCGATTAGGATGGCTAGGAACCCACCTGAGTTCAAGTTACCATCATTGGAGATGTACGATGGAAGAACGGACCCCGTGGTCCATCTGACAAAGTAAATGAGGCACATGGAAGTACTGGGGGCATCATAGGAAGTTATGGCATAGCGCTTTCCATTATATATGACGGATATCGCAGCATTATGGTTTAGGCAGCTGGAGGCGGCTCTATAGGAACCTGGGCAGATTTAACTGAGAAATTCATGAGGCAATTCAAGGTTCACATCGCAAGACCCAAGAATGTGATGAGTTTGGCAACTTTAAAGCAGAAAGCTAGGGAGTCTTTGAGGAATTTTCTAACGCGATTCAATGCGGCAGCAGCATTGGTGGATAGACTAGATCCATCCATGGTTATGATGGCAGCTGTGCCCGGAATAGCTGATGGCACAGAGTTCAAAAATTCATTAATTAAAGATCCTCCTATGGATCTAGGAGAATTCTATCACGAGGCGGAAAAGTTTTTGCGATTGGAAGATGCTAGTGCAGAAAGAGAAGAAGAATCGACATTTACGCAATCAAGGGCGGAAACCCACCTGGAAAGAGTGCGGAGACTGGTAAAGGGAAACGAAAGGCTGAGAATAATGATGACAGGTCAAAGCGGCCACGGAGGGAGCCGCGATTCACCACTTATTCAGAGCTGAATGAGAGTTTGGAGCGAATATATCAGGATACCAGAGAGCGGGTTCCCTATCGTAGACCAATGCGAAGGGATCCAACTGTTGACGAGAGGAAATCAGACAAATATTTCTTATTCCACAAACTGAACGGTCATAACACAAACGATTGTAGACATCTGAAGGATAAGGTGGAAGGGCATATCAGAACGATAGGCTACTTTAGTATGTAAGGAGGCGAGCTCCAGCGGTGGAGCCAGAACGACCACCGTCTACATCAGCTAGGGGTGACCCTGAACCGGGACACCGGATGGTTATCAATTGATTGAAATAACGATGAACAAGTCGTAAACTCCTCACTAACACGGTTAAATCATTTACACATGTATGAGATCGCGAACGATCCACAGGCATGCTCTGAATAACTACTGACTGCATCATAGTAAGAGTTTACACTTTGACATCCATGTCTTGCTTCTATTTTGTTTTGGTTTGGACATTTGGACTTGTTTGTTTAGACATTTTTGTTATGGAATTTGTGTGAGCATTTCTTTAATATTTGCAATTCTGTGAAAGAATTTACTTGTATACCCGTTGGATCGCGAACGGTCCACAAGCACACCTTGTGTGGCGATGAACCACCAAAGTCTTTAATTCAGAAATTCACCCGAACGTGATATCTGACTCTAGTAATTCCAAGTCCCCCTCAATATTCGATCACGAACGATCATAATTTGCCTCAAATGGCATCCGACCGCGAACGTTACAACTCACCTTATATGACATTCGATCGCGAACGATCACATTTTGCCTCGTGCGGCATCTGGACGTGAATGGTCACAATTCGTCAAGAACGACACCCGATCGCGATCGATCGCAAATCGTCTAGAACAGCGTCCAACCTCAAACAGTCACCCTTCGTTAAAAGCGGTATCCCGACCGCAAACGATCACCATTTACCACTGACGGCATCTGACCGTGAACGGTCCCATTTCACCATTTGCCACGAATGGCATACGAACGCGAACAGTTCCATTCCATCATTTTCCATGAATGGCATCGACCGCGAATGGTCCCGATTCACCTCAAATGGCATACGATCCTAAAGGATCGTCATTCGCGGTCGTATGAAACTATCGAGTTCTTTACAGGTTGTTGACAGGATATGAACATCCAACACATGGCATTACAAAACACACCTTCCTATCGCAAGGCATGTTTTGGAGGACAAGTGTTGTCCTGCCTTTTGGCAATGCCGTGATACCAAAAGATTAATCAAAAACCGAAGACAGTTCGTCTCAAAGATTGGCTATACATTGTTTAACCATGGATATCGATGAATTTTGTTCGAGCCCGGATCAGGCTATAATTGATAGGACACGGCAAGCAAAGCCATGGAAGCCAGCATTCCAAATTTCAAGTCAATCCGAGTTCGTATGCTCAAGTTATGATCGATGAAAATTGAAGGAAAAAGCCATATTTTCGTATCCATCGATGCATATTGATTCGTATCGATGTGGTTCGTATCCACCATCCTGCCTCGGTTCGAATCCATCGACCTCGCATCGGTCAGGACGGCCGCATTTTCGTATCCATCCATTTCGCATCGATCAGACCATCCCGTTTCGCACCCATCGATAGGCCCTACTTCATATCGATCAGTTTCGCACTCAAACAACTATTTCGTATCGATCAACTCTGCATCCATTAACAAGTAACACACTTTGTATCGATCGACCAATGCCTAGTTCGCATCCATGAAGGAGGCATTTATTCGAATCCATTGGGGAGCTTTAGTTCGTATCCGTCACAAATATTGATACGAAATCACCGTCGATACGAACTAAGCCACCTATCTCGATTCAAACTAGGCATACTACAAATCAATACGAGGTGCATGCAGTTGATCGATTCAAACTGTGTAACGGCACTCGATACCAACGAGGCGAAACTCATGGATACGACGCCGTCAACTCGGAGCAAAAGGCGGATCGATGCGAGATATGCGCGCCACGTCACCGCGTTGTCACGTGCCTTGACCGAGTCGAACAGATGGATACGAAACCGTGGATTCATACTCAGCAGCATACGAAAATCATAATCTTGCATCGATCATATCTTACAAACCACTGGTCCAAATGCTATGAAATTTTCACAGCAGCTTCCGTACAAGGTAAAGAATGTTCCTGCCAAGTTTCAGCTCGATTGAATCATTTTTTGATGGATACGAAATTGTTTCGTATCGACCACAGATCGAGTCGAAACTTAGTGGGGTCGGTCGCGTAGGTCCACTCACGTGCCAGAAGAAGTCTCCCGAAGTTTGAGCGCGATATCAGCCTCCTACGCCTATAAATAGACCCCTGAAGCCTATAGAAAAAGGATCTTTTGGCTATTCGACGTCCAGACTCTGCCGGATTCAATTCTACATATTTCAATTAATGTTGTATTCAAACTTCAGAGTTATAACTTACTGTAATCTGCTGTAACAGATTGAAATCATTAAGTGAATCAATAAAATCATAAGCTTCAGAGTGGACGTAGGCAAGATCGTCGAACCACTATAAATTTATGTGTTATTTACTGCTTACTTCTGAATTTTCTGAGTGATCTACATATTTGTTATTCATATGAGATCTGTGATTGTGAATTATTAACTATTGGGTGTTTGTGACCAATTTTGGTACAAACAATTCCTTCTGATATCATCCCAAATGTTTTGCATTATAAATTGTCCTTCAGGAGAGCTTTTGATATTCCAAGTGTTTTCTTCTCTTTCACTGTATATTGGGGTACTTTGAATTTCATCTTTTAAATTTCTTATTATTAGTTGATTATCATTTCTTGTTATTAGTTGATTATCACATTTCCAGTTTGCATCCTCAATTATGCTGGTGACATAGCATTTCGGGTTTCCATAAGCTGAGTAAACTTCCCATCCCACCCTATCAATAAGACTTTTGTTATTTAGATAGGGGTCTCTCCACAAATTAGTTTTTAAACCATTAGCAATTTGCCTTCCAACTAGGGGTTTTAAATCATTTCTGAATTTTAAAATATGGTTCCATGTAACTAATGCATTATTATCAATTTCTGCTATCCAGAAATTATCCTTTAGATATCTTCACGCATCCACCTTGGCATAAGTTGTCTGACACTAATAATTTCCATGCCATCTTCATACCATAAACCTTTTTCAACTCAAATAAATTTTTAAGTCCAACTCCACCTTTCTTTTTGGGTTTGCACAGTTCCTTGTAGCTAACCTTGTGTGGTTTTCCCCTTCATATGAAATTAGCACAGACAGCATTGATTTTTCCAATTGAATAGTCTGGAATTTGGAATGCTTACAGCCAAAATCTTACTTTTGATGTGATTACTTTGTGAACAAGTTCAATTGTACCTGCAAAAGACAGAAGTTTTGATTTCCAACCTTGTAATTTATCTTTGATATTATCAATAAGCTTCGCATATTCCTTATCAGTAATGGTATTAATAGACAATGGCACTCCAAGATATTTAACAGGAAGTGACCCCTTTGAAACTCCAATGCTTCTTAATAAATTATGATTGTCTCTGCAGTATTTTTTAAAGTAGCATTTTGTTTTCCCTTCATTGAGCTTTAATCTCACATGTGTTTCTAAAAGGTGGGAAATGTCTTTAAGAGTATCCACAGCATGTAGAGAGGCTTTAATAACAATTATAAGATCATTTGCATATATTAAATGTGTTACTTTTGGCTCAAACTTGTAGACTAGGATAATCTTGTTTTGGAAGCAAGCTATTTCAATTTGTACTGTGAACCACTCCATTGCTACTGCAAATAATAGGGATATAGGGGGTCCCTTTGCCTTATTCCTCTGTTACTTTGAATATAGCCTTTAGGAACTCGATAAATAAGGATAGAAAAGGTAGGGATAGACAAGCAGTGGTCAGTTAGTTTCAAGAGCTTTTCTGGTACTCCCATTGATCTTAACATATGGATTATGAATTTTCTATTCACTTTATCATAAGCTTTGTGTAAATTAACCTTCAAACACATTTTGTCACCCTCTAGCTTATTAAAATCTCTGATTAGTTCATGAGCCATTAGAGATTTTTCAAAAATGAATCTTACCCTAATGAAGGCACATTGACACTGTGATATTAAGTCTAGAAGTACTTTATTTAATCTCATGCATATGATTTTGCTAAGGATTTTATAGGTGACATTACGACGTGTTATTGGCCTATATTCCTCAATTCACCCAGGCTTTTTGACTTTAGGGATCGAGGAAATAAAAGTGTGGTTAATTTCTTGGACAAAATCACCATTATCAAAGGCCACTTGATAAGTTTTTAACATGCAATCTTTCATGTTTATCCAGTGCAGTTTGAATAATACTGCCCTCATTCCATCCGGTCCAGGGCTGGGGTCCTCATGAATGGAGAAAGTGGCTCTCTTCAGTTACCTTTCATTAATCTCAGCGGTCAACATAGAGCATCCTTCCTTAGAGATTCTTCATCTACAGTGAATGACTGGTAAGCTTTGTTCAAAGTCTTCGTTATATAAGTTTATGAAATAAGATATGGCATTTTCTTCTATTTCCTTTAAATTGTCAACAATATTGCCCTATTCATTTAAACAATTTAGTAAGTTTCTATGATGTGATCTTTGAGACATTTCAGTGTAAAAAAGTTTATTTCATTCATCCCCCTGTGTGTGAGCCATTTTTCTTTGGCCTTTTGTTTGATGTCTGTAGCATGCTTCTTGAGTTCTTCTTTCAGTTTTCTTTAAAGAGAATAATAATCTGCGTTAAGTCCTTCATGCATTGGGTCCTCATCCAATTTCATTTGAATCTCTTCAAGTCGTCTTTGATTCTTGAGTACTTCATCATTTTGCTTTGGCCTTTTTCTATTCCATTCCTTCAGTCTGTTTTTTATCATCTTAACCAACATTATGTATTTTTACATATGATTGCCATTAGGAAGTGTGATAGCATTGAAATTAAGTGCCTCATAATATTCATCCATCACAATCAAATGATTAGCATGTCTAAAAGGTTTTCATTTTAGATTATTATTATCATTATTGAATTGGATTAGAAGAGGACAGTGATCACTTATAGAACTAGGAAGGACGATGGTTTTCAAACTAGGAATTTTGTTTAGCAAGTCTACATTACATATTACTCTATCTAATCTTGATGTGATTCTTTTTTCCTCACCACTTCTCCATGTATACTCCAGGCCTGAGTGGAATGTTTCCATTAATTCGCTAGTAAGCACACAGTTATTAAACACTACAACATAGGATAGCTTCAGGGTAAGTCCTCCTCTTTTTTCCCTTGTTCTTAACATTGCACTAAAGTCTCCCATTACTAGCCATGGTTTATTAATGAGAATATTGTTTGTATTAACTATTGCCAAAGTGTACTCCTTTCTGATGCCAAATTCCTTGCATAAACAAAAGTGATATGAATCTCCAAGCCTCCTGTATTTTTAAACAGCATAGTCATTTTTTGGTCCTCCTTGTTTATTAACATGTCATTCCGGACATTGTCTTTCCATAATATGAGAATTCAAACATTAGTTTGTTGTGAGCTATTATGTGTTAGGTTCCACTGATCCCCCAATTGATATTTGAACATGTCTATATTATCTTTAGTAAATTTGTCTTCAAGTAGTGCAATTATTGAAGGCCTATACTTGGCCATAAAATTGTAGAGGTCTAATTGACGTATGTCATTATTTAGACCTCGCACATTCCAGCAGAGCACTGACATTTAATGTTAGATGGTTTTGCTCCTTGTAACCGGAGCAGAACCAATTCTTGCTATTTTAGCAGCACAAACTTCTCTTTTAGTAACAAATTGCTTATTGTATGGTTCATTCACTTCTGTGTATTTACTTATATTCTCCTCCTCTTCTTCATTATCTTCATTAGATGACTGTAGCTGGATATTCATCTGTTGGATTTCCTTCAAAGGTTCAAGCAAACTCACTTCCTCCGTATTCTCAACAAAAGGGAGCTCAGTTGGGGGTTTCTCATTAGGAAGAACAACTGTTTGGGAATGAACTATTTTAGGCTGGGGAGCTTCAGCCTTCTGATCTTCGGAAGAACTGCTTGCTCTGATCCAGAGCCCTATACACTAATTTCAGTATGACTAGTTGGTAGAGGCTGGGCACTAACTACAGCTTTTTGCATGTAATCTTTTGTTGCACCTCTATTTTTTGGACAACTAATAGGTGATATATTTTGTGCTTTGGTTGGTGGAATGGTTTTTTTTGTTTTTTCCACCTAGACTTGCTCAGGCTTCTCTTTGTAGCTATTGCATTGTTGATAAGTATGGCCAAAACACTTACAATCATTGCATCTAGGAGGCACAAACTCATATTCAATATCTTACATATAAATATTGCCATGTTTGTCCACTGCTTTAACTGTTTTTAGTAGGTCATTATCAGCTTTTATCTCAACTAATACTCTAGCAAATTTAATTCGTTTAACCAGCCTTGTATTTTCATCCATGTCCAACGGCTTACCTAACAAGCTTGCTGATTTGCTAACGCATCTAGTATTCCGTAAAGCAAGGTTAAGATTACATAGTTTAATCCTGACTGGGTATGAAGATAGCATTTCTCATTCGAAATTAAAATCAGCTTCCCACTTGCATAAAATGATGAGTTTGCTATCCATAAACCATAGACCTGCATATAAGATTCTTTTATAATCCTCTTCTTGTTCAAATTTAATCAGATAAAATCCCTTTTCCCTAGGAAATATATCCCACACCCTTTTTGGATTCCAAACACTCTTGATGTAAGGACACAATATGGTCGTTTCCCTGCCATGTATACATAAACAGAGTTTTTCCACATGTTTCTGGCTTTCGCATAGTCTTCATCATCGATTAATTGATAGATCTCATTACCATCTGATATAGGTTCCAAGTAATCAACACTGCCTATCATTTCGATTTTGTTACCCAGTACCTCCACCCACGATTTAGGGTTTTGTATTGGTTATTTAGGGTTTTTCAAAATTTTGGCAAAGGATAGCTTACATTTATCCTTCTCCTTACCCTTTCCCTTAACCTCTTTCCATCCATCTCCTCCATCTTCTTCGAGTTCATTTGTTAGGGTTGAGGTTAAGTATCGAAATATAAATATAGCCTTGTAGGCATTAAATCTATATATATATATATATATATATATATTAAAATCTGAAATTTTTTTATTTTGGATTCATGAACATAGGATAACTTTTTCCCATAATTTGTAAACTGTATAAATATATATTAAAATTCAATATTTTAAAAAAAATTCGAGAATGAATTAAAATAATTAAACAATTTTCGTGAGAATTTATATAATTCAAATATATATATGATAAATGAAAAAAATTCTACAAATTTTAAAAATGGAATGGGGGTTATATGTATATGTATATGTATATGTATTTTGTATAATTAAATATACGTGTGTTTGTCATTTCAATTTTAAAATTTAATTTCGAACTATATTTTATTTTGTTGAATAAATTAAAGAGGATAGTAAGCATATACAGACATAAGATGTGTGTTTACATATATATGAATAATTTAAAATAGAATTTCACTTATCATGGTTATGCTGATAGTCAAACACCTTGATTACTAGTTGTTTCCTTCTCTGAACATCAAATCTTCTCCTTTGACCATAGGATGCAATTCCGACTACAAGACATCATTAATGCTTAACAACGGATGCTAAGGTTAAGTTTGTTCCAGTGTAAAGAAATAGTGAATGGAGTAGTTATAAATATCAAACTAGATCATAAATATCCAGCCACCTTCTCTCGACATCTGAAGACTAAGTCCACCCATCACTCCAATGTTGTTCACCTTTCCCTTGTATTTGGGCTTCCAAACTTTGGTCCTATTTGATTTAACAACTAAATTAAGTAACTAATTAATTTAAGCATGATCTTTAATTAAATGAACATATGAATTGTATACATCGTTTTAATTAACTTTTAAGATTCAACTAAATGATAAAATGCCATAAAATATTAGTACAATATTGGTATTAATTTTATTATTAATTTATAACATTTATAAAATAATTTCAAATTGGTTGAACTCAAAAATTAACTAACAACATAGTTGTGTAGACTCTCTAATGTGAACTAGGTTCACATTCAATATATTTAAATAATTTAAATACTAAAGCTTATGCGTGTTACACTGAAGTACAACATCGGACACAAGTTCAATTACTTATAGATCATTTAGGCAAAATCCAATTTCTAATATTTTTTAGCTGCACCTAGCAACAATACTTAATAAATATATTATTTTTGTCATTTTCGTATCACTAAGATATCTAGAGTTTTATCCAAGGTCAAAAACTATATTAGAATCCATAGTAAATTACAAACACTACCTTTTAGTCCATGGTTCAATCCAATAACATTTATCGATTAACCAACTTATTCTGGTTAGATATTTTAACTTTATGTTGACAACCAATTATGGTGATACTAACCTTCTACAATAAAGGAGATGAATCCTCTCTTAAATAGCCTTTCATTTCAAGTAGTTCAACGTGTACCCAACTATGGTCGTAACATGGTTGACACATCATGTGCTTGACCATAATCAAAGTATAGCATAGTTACTTAAGATTGATAGTACCTCAACTCTAAAGACCATTGCACGTCATTACCAAGAAATCTTTTATTTTACTTAGTTGTATTAACTTATAGAAAACCCTCGTTGAGTCGTTATGTGATTGTTCCAAACAAAAACAAGTACGTAACTACTTGGTGCCTTCAATAGTCATGAGTAATTCACCGTCCATAGTGTAAAGAGTATTAAATACACCAGCCTTAATAGATATATCGATATCATTTTCTTGATACATCTTAAGTAGAAACGTTTATAGACCAAGTATTCAAATATCGATTCAGTACTCATGGAACTGCGATTAATGAAACACTTACCCTAAGGATAGTCTACCTATATGTTAACGTCAAAAAATGTACGCTAACACCCCGGTGTGTAGATGACAGTTGTGAAAGCACCACCCGTGAATACGGGAACAAGATACAAGTAAAGAGATTGCAGAAAAGCAGTAAAAACACAAGTTTTATAGTGGTTCGGCCCAAAATCAGGCCTACGTCCACTTAGATTCTCTTTATTGCTGATATGAGTACAATTTATATCAGTTTCTTCAATTACCATTAACTTCAGACAAATAGCTCAAACTCCCATGAAGAATAATCTTTCGAATTCATCTTGAATCATTGTGATTCTTCTTTGAAGTGTGTAGTAGCGTCCTTGGAGTTTGGAGTGCTTGGAGCGTTGCTTGAGTTGAGAAAATGGCAGAGTAACGGTGCTTCGAGAATTAGCCCCCCCAAGGTCCCTTGAATGTTGGTGATGGCCGTGTATTTATAGAGGTTCTCGGTGTTGAGTTATAGGTAGTAGCCGGGTCAAACTGGGTCGTGAGTTGGTGCCGAGCTAGGCTAGGTCGTAGGTCGCCCCCTCTCTCTTATGCATGGTCTTCAGTTTAAGTTGACGTCATGTGCTAAGTCCTAGGTCGTTACCGAGATAATGTGTTACGTGTTAAACTCCTGCGCAACTTCACTCCTCAAATCCATAGATCGGTCACGACTCATCATAAGTCATAAGCCGGCCACGGTTTAGATTGGATGAGTTTGTGCCTGATAGTTAAGTCGGCAAGCACCTTGGATAGTTAAATCGGTAAATAGGTTAAGTCGGTGGGCTTTTATAAGTTTTTAGATCGGGTCCTTCTAAGGCACTAGATCGGTAGCTGCCTTAGGTCGTAAACCTTGTAAAGTACTAGGTCGGCTTCCATACTAGGTCGGAACTCTCCTTAGGTCAGCATAGCCTCGTTAGACCGGCATCCCTTCATGCCTTAGATCGGTATCATTTGGGTTAGCATGCTTCATAAGGTTAAACAGTTAAGTCGTCATCCCTTCAAGCCTTAGGTCGGTGTCCTTGTAATTCCCCTTAGGTCGGTAACCCTATTAGGCAGTTAGGTCGGCAACCATGTTAAGTCGGACCCTTTGTTATCTCTTAAGTCGTTAGGCCAGTCTCTTCTGAGGCACTAAGTCGGCACCCGTGATAAGGCATTGGATCAGTACGATTCTTAACCAGTTAGGTTGGCATCGAATTAAGTCCTGAGCTCTTAGATCGGCAAACCCTTTGGGTTGTTAGGTCGGCATAGCCTTAGGTCGGCAACTCCTCTGGGTCGTCACTTTCGGCCGAGGCAGAGTTAACATTTGCCCCTCGAAGTACACGCCTATTGGTTAGGTTGTGTGCTTCGATATTCTTTAACTCGTCCTCCACCAAGTCGGTAAGTATTTAGACCGTACGCGATCCAACAGTTCTCCCCAATGTAAGGTATAAAACATCCATCCTCTTCTTTCTTTTCATCACTTACTCCTTTGCTCGATTTCGCCATTAAAATTTTCTCAAGCTCTTACAAGCGACCTCATTCCAGTCGATCACCGATAATCACTACTATCCATTGCGTAAGTGAATCCGTCCCCTTCTCGATCATAGGTTGCTGTCGGTTCATGAATTCTGTCATTTGAATACGAATCGTTTCTTTGCGCAACGTTCCATCACGAATCCCACTATACCTGTAGTCGATGAAGTTTAGGTTACTCGATTTTGGCTTCAGATGATCGTTGAGATGATGAAGATGGTTTATCACTCAGGTTCAATGATCTCTGAAGGCAGAGCAATGGATTTATGCAATTTGGAGCTGTTTTATTGGGTGACCCGATAGCTTGAATGAAGGCTGCTGTTGATTGAATGACTATCGGGTTAATGGGTTGAAACCGAAAGAGATGTTTGACTCGGAAGTGGCTCAGTGAATTTGGGTGGCCTAACTTTTGACCGATCTGACCTTGAAATGGCCTTAAGTTGTGGTTGAGATAATATTTGAAAGAAACTCGCCGATCTGAACAAGGCTTGGACCGTGGCCGAGTTAAAACTTGGGGAAATTTCGGCCTCTTGAACTGGAACGTGCCTTCTTATTTCTCCCCTTGCGACCTAGGGAAATAAGTCGCCAAGCTGAACCACCTAGACTTTGACCCGTTACCGACTTAGTCTTATCTCGCATGAGACTTTTGAACCGTAGCCGAGTTAATACTTAGGCTCTGGACGTATTGACATTTAGGAGCATAGGCCTTCTTTAAGTATTCTGACCCGGACTACCGAACTAAATTGCCTTTATTTTGAACATCTTGAACTGCCCCAACTTAAAATTTGCTTGAGTCTCAATGTATTATCTCACAGATCGTATTAACTTATAAGCTGCTAACCTGCTGAAAATAACAGACAAACAAAGAAAACCAAGGCGCACATACTGCCATTGACTGCCCATATCAAATGACAGATTAGTCAAGACAAGATAAGAGACATGAATATATTGCATGAAATGTTGTGAATTAATTGACTAAAGTAAAATATTAATGCAAAGTATCAACAATTTGAAATGATTTGTTTGCATCCACATTGTATTTGCATAATCAAACTCAAAACAAAGATTCCTGGTCTTTATAACTAACAAATGTTTGCTAGGTTTTATTCCAGTTGCCTTTGCTTATTGTTTGATTGATACTTGTACAACACTTCACACACTTTAGGAAACGTGCACCTTCATGTTTGAATATCCAGTTGTTTGTGTAGAATGACTTCTCATCAAGGAGAAGAGGAGGCTGCTCAAGCTGAAGAGACCTTTCCAATAGCTCTTCCCATAGAGAACCCTCCAGAAAGAACTCCGACTATCTTAACTCTGAGGACGCTTGTTCAGCTACGTACTCAATTTGGCTTTGCTGAAGATGATGTCATATTTCCTGGACCGAATGATACTACTGACAGACCTCCCTATGGTTTTGTTGCGATTAATCGTCAAATGTGCTTAAGTGGGGCGATCCCACCTTTCAATGACTTTCTTCGAATTCTTCTTCTTCGGATGTCAATTTCTCCGTTCCAACTTCATCCTAACGGCTACGCTATTTTGATGGGGTTGGGTACACTGTTCAGGAGAACTCTTGATCGCTTGCCGAGCTTTGAAGAAATTCGCTACTTATGCTCGTTTGCAAAGAGCAAAGACCATCCTTCTCTTATCATTGTGAGAAGTGCCAGAAATCGCAAGCTTATTCTTGGTCTTACTGAAAGTGTCCACGGATTTTTAAACCAATTTTTCTTTGCCCGCAGTCCCCTAGAGTTTTATGCTTCTTGGAGAGTAGGAAGTAAGATCATCAGTTTCCGTCTTTCCATTTTCTTTCTTAATTCTTTTTGGAGTCCAAATTGCTAATCTCATTTTTTGCTCTTTTCAGCACTTCCCCTTCCCTCTAGAGATCCAATACATAAGCAGACTTTTGATAGATTGAGTGCTGTAGCCGCAGAAGAGAGAAGTATCAAGTTTTTGCTGAGAGACGACCTTTTACATCAATACGGGCTTCTTCACCCTTCTCGCTATACTCAGCCTTGTGAAGCCCCAACTGAAGTTCCCGATTCCCCGACTGAAGCATCGGATGCCCCCGTTATTGTCGAACAACTCACATCAAAAGAGTCTAATATCGAAGCTTCATTGGTGAAGTGTTCCACTCCTACCGACATTATGGGGTCATCTAGTAAGACGGCGCTTGCCCCGATTGAGGAAGAAGAAGAACCTTCATAGCCTCTCGGGGGATTAGCTGATGTAGGAATTGAGAAAACAAGTCCCACCAAGCATGATGGTGACGATGTTTATGAGGGGTTGAGCGACATAATAGTGACTTCGCAGGAGCTTTTTAGAGATGACGTATCTAAAACTATCTCTCCTGTAATTGAGGCGACGTCTCTTCTTCGACAAACACCAACACAAACATCAACTCCTCATACCCAAGCTATCATCACCTCTACACCAAAGAGTGGTTTGTAGCTTAATGCGTGTAGCTTGCACATCACACAACACTTAGGATTTTTTGGCATTTGTTCACATTTAACTTCTTTTCTCTGGAAGTTTTTAAGACTTGTTATTTTTGCCTTTCAGATTCCTCTATGGGGCGCAGCGGCAGCGGTTCTTATTACAAAGACTTTCGACGCTATGGAGGGCGTGGCAGCTATGATTACAAGCAATACTATACCGATTCCAGAGAGACCAATGAGCAGAGAGCTGCGCGAAAAGCTGAAGAGAGGAGAAAGTATGAAGAACGCCACGAGGGAGCAGGCACGCGATACGAATCCTTCCCAAGGGGTGATGATTCCCATAAACGTAAAACGCATGATGATAGGGGGAAGAGCCATATTGAGGATTCGAGAAAGCGGACCAAACTTGGCGAGGAGCACGCGCCTGTGACATCTGAGAGACCTGGCGCCTCAGTTTCTATTGACATCCCTTCCAAATCTCCTGCTCTTGAAGGAAGTGCCATTCAAACACTCCTCAACAGGCCTTCATACCATGTTGAAAGGGGCCCCCCGACTTTGCAGAGCCGATTCCCGAACTGGTGTTTGAGGGGGGTACGCTTCGACCTTGATTTGGTCCCCATCGACAAAGAAGCCATGTACAGAAATCTCGATGCTGTCAGGCTTGATATTGACAGAATGTCTGGATGGCAAAAGCTTGTTGATGAACTTCAAAGAGTTAATCGGGCTAACATCGAAGCAATGCTGACCATGGAAAATGATAAATCAGAATGGCAGAAAATTCTTGATCAACACAACGTTGAGATGAAGGAGATAGCCGAATACAATGAAAAACTCGAAGCCGAAGTAAAGCAGCTCAAAGATGATCTTGCCTCTTCTACTAATACTTACACCCAAAGAGAAGAGGTATTGCAAAAACAAGTGCGAGATGCGCACGCCAGCCAGAGGGACGCCGAAGCTAAAGCTGAGAGGCTAGAGCAAGCTGTAGAGAACCACCGCACTGATGTCACCCAGTTGCAGAATAAACTGAGCGCCCGGGACATGGAGATTGAAGCGCTAAAAGCCCAACTTGCTCAGACCGAAAAAGATCGAGATGAGGCCATGGCTGGTAAGATTGCAGCCGAAGAAACTGTTCAGACCATGGAAACCGACATCAATTCGACTTTATTCGATTTTTATGTACACTGTGTCTTGGGACGCGGCAGCCTCTCTTTTCTTGGTCCTAAATATGAAATCACCCTGGCCGAGGTGTGGGAAGCTGCTCTTAGCATGTTTAAAGACGCCGGGTATGGCGATGAAGATTTTGAGGCGCGTTACCTGGATGAGGAAGCTCGCGCTGCTCTTGTGAAGGGGCAAGAACAACTTGCCAGGATGAGAGCTGGAATGGCGGAAGAGGAACATTCTGGAAAGGAATTACCACTTACTCCCTCTGTCCAACCTCCAGTTTCTCCCGTGGTTGACATCACGGGTTCTAGCTCCTACACTCCGCCTGCGACTAAGATAGTAACTGAAACTACAAGTGCACAAGGCGGGGATGAAGGCGGTGAAAGCAACGAAGCGCAGCGATATGAAATCAGCATCAGAGATCCAACTGCCCCAGGTAAACTTGACACCGGACCAGCCCAAGTGGTGAACTGCTCGTTTGCTCCTTGTGAACTTGACGATCTTCTTGATTATTTTTCGAATGTCAATGAATTCCCGACTTTTGATTATTCTTCAAATGTCAATGAATTCCCGACTTTTGACGAGCCGTCATCCCCTCTCTTTTCGAAAGATACTGATATTTTAAGTTTTTTCTCCTTTGTAGTGAAAGCACCGAGCCAAACTCAAGCTTCTTCTCCCCCGGTTATCCTTCCTCCATCTCTTCAAGTGGCGCCTCCTTCTGCCTCGCAACCTGGATCACAGGAAGAACAAATAGAGGCTCTTCACGGCTTGGATGATCCCATCGCTTCACAAGAGCAGAAAGATGAAAGGCCTGAGGGAGGTGACACATCTCCGGAGCGAACTCCCTCTGACGACATTGTTCTATCTAAACTTGTCACTCCAGGGAGTGAGTCTTCCTCAAAAAGGAGAAAGAAGCGTGGGACACCAAAGAGGAGGGGGAAGATAGTCACCACCACTGAAGAGGAGCTGAAAGCTGGACCGGTTGCGCCTTCCTCTCCTACTTCCCTTATGCCCACTGACCGCCCTGAAAAGCTGATCATCCGGCCGGGTAAAGGGTCTAAAGGCAGCAAAAAGAAGTGAAAATCTTCAGTTTCTAGTTTTTTTTTTTTTTTTTTTTTTTTTTTGCATGTACTGGCCGAGAATTGTGCGGGTACCGGCCCCCGCCTTTCTTTATTTTGAAACCTGTACCTGCACTATAATTGAATAAAATGATTCTTCGTTTGTACAAACTTTTGTTTGAATTAGAGAATACATTTGTTATTCGTTTTGGCATGAGTTTATTTGATATTGCAGCGAGCTTATGGTATGTTACTTGAGCGTTACCTTTTGCTGGTTTCATTATACCATATCGTGTGTAATTATACTATATTGCCCCCATTCCATAAGTTTGCTGCAATATTCTATACTTCGAGGGGACTTGCACTCTTATTTGCTAAAGAATAATTATTTTATTTTTATTTTTAAAAAGAATTCTTGTAGAGTACAACCCCATTCGTATGAGTTTCTACTCGCTTTGTCCTTTGAAGAAATCACTTCTTTCTTTTTGCTTAAGTACATTTTCTTTTTTGCCGAGTGATTTCTTTTATGTAGCAAAGCGGACCTCTGAAGGGTACTTTAACTCCTTTTCTCTTCTCTCTTTTTTTTTTTTTTTTTTTTTTTTTAAGGAAGATCATTCTCCAGAATAGGTAAATTACTCTTCCTTCGTGAGTTAAAGCATGCCCCTTATGAGGATTTTTCTTTTTCTTTTTTTATATGGAAAGTTGTACCTCTGAGGAGGGATTTTTTACGTTTCAACACTTGGAAGTTTTATTTCAATCTCGGCGAAACGTGTACCTCCAAAGAGTTTTGCCTTAGAAAGCTATTCCACGTTTCAACACTTGGAAGTTTTATTTCAATCTCGGCGAAACGTGGGCTTCCGAAGAGGTCTTTCTTCTTGATTGTGCCTCCGAAGAGGTCTTTATTTTGCTTGTCTTTCAACTCCGGTGAAGTGAAATTCCGAAGAGCGGCTGTTACACTTCGACTCCTGGTGAAATATGCCTCCGAAGAGGTCTTTATTTTGTTTGCATTTCAACTTTGGTGAAGTGAAACTCCGAAGAGTAACTACTCCGACTCTTGGTGAAATGTGCCCCCGAAGAGGTCTTTATTTTGTTTGCATTTCAACTTTGGTGAAGTGAAACTCCGAAGAGTACCTACTCCGACTCTTGGTGAAATGTGCCCCCGAAGAGGTCTTTATTTTGTTTGCATTTCAACTTTGGTGAAGTGAAACTCCGAAGAGTACCTACTCCGACTCTTGGTGAAATGTGCCCCCGAAGAGGTCTTTATTTTGTTTGCATTTCAACTTTGGTGAAGTGAAACTCCGAAGAGTAACTACTCCGACTCTTGGTGAAATGTGCCTCAGAGAGGGTTTTCATCGCCTGGAAGTTGCTCTCTCATGGTTGGAGGGTCATGACTCCTCCAATCTTTTTTGTTGAGTAGAGAACTTTCTTTTTTGTGGCGTATGACCCATTAGAGGTCTTTTATCCTCCGAAGAGTTGTGCCTCCGAAGAGGACTTGTGTTGCCGATGATGGATTTTGGTTGTTTCCTCGTCTTCTTGCTTATGCCTTTTCAGCGATCCCTCATTTTTTTTTTCTTTTTTCAAGTTTTCATTCCCCTTTTCTTGCAAGTAGCTTGTTTAATCCAAGGAAGTGTACTTCATTGACAGGCAAGTTCGTGAGAACGGGCACTAGCTTCTTAATTGGATGTTTGTTTAAACAATCTCAATTTATTAGCAAGGGCTCGTTTCTACGAAATCATTAGCCGTTCAATTGAAGTATTTCCTATCTAGGATCTGAATTTGGGGTCTTTGTGACTTGAAATTTGTTTGTTGAATGATGGAGTGAATTGCTCGGTCTTATTATGTGCAAGTTTTATTTCCATTGTCTGCAAAAATTTAAATCGACATTTTAGCAATACATTCTATGTACTTTTTATATCGAAAATAAAGCAAACATGTAATAAAAGTAAGGAACAGAAGATTTATAGTGGTTCGGCCAAAAATCTGGGCCTACATCCACTTTATATTCATTCATTATTCACTTGCATCAGTTTTACAATTGCTTTCAATTACAAGAATCATACATTCATAATTCTTTTTACAATATTTCAACAAAAATTTCAAGTAAAATATGGACGCAAGTGATTGCTGTTCCATGCCCTTGGAATTTGATCTCCTTCAACAGTAGTGAGTTTGAATGTGCCGTCAAGAAGCTTCTGACTTATCACATACGGTCCTTCCCAATTGGGCCCAAACACACCTGTCGCGATCATAATTCTTTTCAGGACTAGATCTCCGATTCCAAAGCTGCGTTGGCGAACTTTAGAATTGAAATGTCTGGCTATTCTTTGTTGATGAGCTGCAACTCTGAGTTCAGCCTCTTCTCTTTTCTCATCAAGAAGATCTAGTGCTTCAGATTGCAATTTTTCATTTTCCATTTGATTGAAGTGGATTCTTCTATGTGAAGGGATCTCTGTTTCTACCGGAATCATTGCTTCTGACCCGTATGCTAATGAAAACGGAGTATGCCCAGTTGCAGTTTTGTGGGTAGTTCTATATGCCCATAGTGCTAGTGGTAGCTTATCGACCCAACCACCTTTTGCTCTTTCAAGTTGCTTCTTGATGGTTGATTTGATGATCTTGTTTACTGCTTCCACTTGCCCGTTTGCCTGCGGATGAGCCACTGCTGAAAAGCTTTTCTGAATTTTGAATCGTTTGCAAAAACCCTGGAATTCTTCGCTTTCAAACTGAGTACCATTGTCTGTAATTATTTTCTGAGGCACACCGTATCTGCAAATGATATTCTTGGTCACAAAACTTATAATTTTCTTAGAGGTGATCGTAGTCAATGGTTCTGCTTCAGCCCATTTAGTAAAGTAGTCAACTGCAACAATAGCATATTTAATCCCTGATTTGGCAGTTGGTAGCGGCCCAATGAGATCCATTCCCCAAATTGCGAATGGCCACGGACTGACCATCTGTGTGAGTTCGGTAGAAGGTGCTCTAGGAATTTTGGCAAATCTTTGACACCTGTCACATTTTCGAGAGTAATCTGCAGCATCTCGATTAATTTCTGGCCAAAAATATCCGTATCGGAGAATTTTCTTTGCTAATGTTTGACCACCTGAATGATCTCCACATTCTCCTCCATGTACCTCAGCTAGGATTGTCTTGGATTCTTCCCTGGATACACATCGGAGTAAAGGCATTGAAAATCCCCGTCTATACAATCGGTCATCCTGGATTACATAGCGAGAGGCTCTCCTCAGTAGTTTCTGTCTCTCTCTCGAATTTTCTGGCAAAGAACCTCTGAGTAAGTAATCCAGTATTGGAGTCATCCATGACTCTTGTTCTTGAGATACATTCATAATCCAATCTACATCCATTTCATCTGTACTCGGTGCTGAGAGAACTTCTACGGGGACCAATCCCAATAGTTGAGCTTCACCAGAACTTGAATATTTTGCGAGGGAATCTGCCTTCAAGTTCTCCTCCCGAGGAATATGGCTTATCGTGTAATGGTCGAAGTCACATAAAAGTTCCCAAGCCTTTGACACATAAGCTGGCAGATTTCCTCCTTTCGTTTGAAACTCCTTCTTGACTTGGCATACTATAAGCTGAGAATCACTGAAGATCTGTAACGCTCGAATGTTTAGTTCTTTAGCAATTTTCAAACCAGCAATCAGAGCTTCATATTCTGCTTCATTGTTTGTTGAAGGAAATTCCAATCTTAGCGCATAGCATAATGACCGGCCTTCAGGAGTCTCAAGAACAATTCCAGCACCTGAACAGTAATCATTTCTTGCGCCATCTACAAATAACTTCCATTGGATTGGGGAGTTCTCGATTGTTTCTTCCTCGCTGCTACCCTTGTCTGTGAATTCTGCGATAAAATCTGCCAAAGCTTGTCTGTTGATCGCTTTTCTAGGATGATAAGTGATGTCATATTGGCTCAGTTCAATATTCCACTTTAGAAGGCGGCCCGAAGTCTCGGGGCGAAACAAGACTTGCTTTAAAGGTTGATCAGTGAGGACTTTGATAGGATGAGCCTGGAAATATTGCCTCAACTTTCTTGAGGCAATCAATAGACAATAGGCGAGTTTTTCCAACTTGGAGTAATTCATTTCTGCCCCAGTGAGTCTTTTGCTGATATAGTAAACTGGATATTGAATCCTTTTGTCTTCCCGTACCAGCGCTGCACTTAAAGCATGAGATGAAACTGCCAAGTATATAAGAAGATCCTCGCCATCGCCGGGCCTAGAAAGTATTGGAGGCGTTTCCATATGTTGAATCAATTCTTCAAAAGCTTTCTGGCATTCGGGAGTCCAGTCAAAGTTTTTCTTTCCTTTCTTTAGAGCGTCGAAGAATGGAATGCATTTATCAGTAGCTTTGGATATGAACCGACTTAAGGCGGCAACTTTTCCATTGAGACTTTGCAATTCCCTCTTTGTTTTAGGAGCTTTGACTTCTTTTAAGGCAGTGATTTGAGCTGGGCTAGCTTCAATGCCCCTAGCGCTCACGATGAAACCCAAGAACTTCCCGGATTCCACCCCGAATGAACATTTTAAAGGGTTAAGCTTCATTCCGTATCTTCGGAGGATTGCGAACATTTCTGCTAAGTGTTCGATGTGATCCACTGCTTTCTTAGATTTTACTAGCATGTCATCAACGTAAACTTCCATAGTC
Organism: Allium cepa; assembly: GCA_030765085.1. Taxonomy (NCBI): domain Eukaryota; kingdom Viridiplantae; phylum Streptophyta; class Magnoliopsida; order Asparagales; family Amaryllidaceae; genus Allium; species Allium cepa. Next base: position 181,875,850 of record CM060929.1, on the reverse strand, counting down.
TTTCCCAACTGCGGTTTGAACATAGCGTTGACCAATCTTTGGTATGTTGCCCCCGCATTCTTCAACCCGAAGGGCATAACTTTGTAACAGTAGAGACCGACATCGGTGATAAAGCTTGTGTCCTCCTGATCTGGCTCATGCATCATGATCTGATTATATCCGGAGTAGGCATCCATAAAAGACAACAATTCATGACCCGCTGTTCCATCTACCAGTTGATCGATCCTGGGTAATGGGAAGCAGTCTTTGGGACAGGCTTTGTTTAGATCTGAAAAGTCGATGCACACTCTCCATTTACCGTTGGCTTTCTTAACCAGCACTGGATTTGAAACCCAATTTGGATGGGTAGATTCTCTGATGAAGTTATTCTCCATGAGCCGATCAACTTCCTCTTTCAATGCTGTTGACCTTTCTGGACCTTGGATCCTTCTTTTCTGTTTTACGGGCGTGAATTTTGGGTCGATATTCAGAGCATGTACCGCAACTTCTGGGGATATTCCGCACATATCGGCGTGGGTCCAAGCGAAAACATCCAGATTTGCTTTCAAAAAAGATATCAAGGCATTCTGAACTGACGCGTTGAGTTGTGAACCCACATTTAGCACCTTATTTGGGTCCTTCAGATCAACGGGCACCGGTACCGTCGTTTCTGCTGGTACCACTCTATTCTCCCCCGCACTGGCCTTTCTAGGATCCATCTCTTTTCGTGCCCCGCTATGCTCACCAGTGCAGGGTCCGCCCTGTAGTTGCTATAGGGTTGGTGTTTTGATGCGGATTGGGGTTGCCGCATCTTTTCCCATCTCTCTCTTCCTTGTTTCTCGCAGCTCTGTCATATAACATTCTCGCCCAGCGTTCTGGTCTCCTTTAATAACTCCTACTCCATTGTCTGTAGGGAATTTAATAGTAAGACACCATGGGGCAAGGACAGCTTTGAACGCTGCAAGAGTAGGACGACCAAAGAAAGCATTATAAGCAGAAAATTCATCTACTATCACAAAAGTTTGCTTGCGAACTACTTTTCTTTCTCCTTCCCCGAGTTCCACAAGCAAGTCAATGGTTCCTACTGGTTGCTTCGGCTCCCCGGCGAAGCCAGCAATTTTTTGCGATGATGCCTGCACTTCAACCATAGGAATTTTCATCTGGTCAAAGGTTTTCTTAAAGAGGATATTACAGGATGCGCCGCTGTCGATAAGAATCCTTCTGACGATGGCTGGCCCAATGCCGGCCGAGATGACCAAAGGATCCAAGGTCGGGGCTTCAATACCGATGGAATCCCTGGTTTTGAATACAATGTCATCATTGAATGTCTTTCGTTGCTTCAAAGGTGTAGTATCTTCCAGAACAAAAACATTTTCTTCCCCCGGTGCGTATTTCAAGGCCCGGGAATACCTTTCCATCTCGCCCCAGCTTTTGCCCGCTGGGTGAGGTCCTCCAGTAATGATATTGATAACAGGCCTTCCAGACTCAATGCCGCCGTCCTTGCCATTTGTCCCAGATTGATGAGCAGGAGTTTGCTGCCCCTGATTCGACGAAGCAGGATTATTATTATCATTCTTCTTCACAAATTGCTGTAGCTTATTTTCCCTTAGCAATTCTTCAATTAGATTCTTCAATTGGCGGCAGTCATCAGTATCATGACCGGGCTGATTATGGAAGCGACAGAACCTCCCACTTTGCACAGCTTTTTTCCCGGTTCTCAAGACAGGGGGTTTAGGATAATTGACAGAATCTTTGGTAGCCAGGTAGATTCGTTCTGGAGTATCTGACAAAGGTGTGTATTCTGATGGCTTGAAGGATCTAGGCTTCTTCTGATTATTCTGTTGTTTTCCATTGTTGTTCTCCCTCTTCTGTCCCACAGACTCATTTTTGCGTGGAGCATTGGCGTTAGCTTCAGCCTTTTCCAATGCTGCTTTTGTCGATACAGGGCGGCTCTCCAGACGCATGAACTCGTCTGCTTTCTTGTAGAACTTTTCGAGAGAGCTTGGTTCCTTCATATTCAGCCATCTTCCAAACTCACTAGATTTATCTATGGCCCTCATCAAATAGGTCAAGACCATGCGAGGTTCTGCATTATCCACCTCAGCTAACGCTATATTAAAGCGATTTAAGAAAGACTTGATAGTTTCCCCCGGATTCTGCTCCAAACCGGATAACGACATGATGTCTTTGGCCTTTGAAGCATATAGCCTAAATTGCTCTTTAAATTTCCTGGTTAGGTCTGAAAATTGATCGATGGACCGGACGGGTAGCTTCGTGAACCAAAGCAGAGCTACGCCTTCCAGATATACGGGGAAATATATGCATTTTACTTCATCTGAGGCTCGGGCACCCGTCATATGCCAATCATATTTGTACAGAAATTCGTTTGGATCACTTGTCCCCTTATAAGCTGGGATAGTTGGAGGAGCAAATTTTCGTGGGAATTCAGCCTTTAGAATTTTTTCAGTAAACGGAGTCTTGCTTGGAGCAAAGCCCCATTCTTTCTCATCTTCGACTCTTTGCATGCTTTCCTTCATAATTTGGCGAACCATTCCAGAGAGATATTCTTCATCATTCCGAGCCCTAGATCCACCTACCTCAGGAAGTATTTGCTCAGCGGGGTTAGTGTCCCTTTCGGAAACATTCCTTTCTTCAGTTTCATGAATATTACCAGCAAAATTCCTTTCATTAGCTGTTGATTGACGGTTTGCCCCGACCAAATCGTTCAACTTATTCAGGATTAAGGCGTTTTGGGCATTCTGGGCTTCCATTTGCACATTTTGAGCATGTATCTGTCTGTTCAACCCCAAAATTGCGGCATCCAACTCTGCTTTCGTAACCCCGACAGTTGGAGTGGCTTGATTTGGTGTTGGGGAAGCGGAGGTTCCCTCTTGAGCGTTTGCAGATCTCACAGATTTACTTTTCCTTCCAGGAGCCATGATTTCGGATAGACTTCTGGTTCTTAAAGAAACTTTATCTACAAATCTTTCTGAAGCAATGATGGTAGATCTCCTGAGTTCAATTCTCAGTGAAAGCACCAAAAATGTTAACGTCAAAAAATGTACGCTAACACCCCGGTGTGTAGATGACAGTTGTGAAAGCACCACCCGTGAATACGGGAACAAGATACAAGTAAAGAGATTGCAGAAAAGCAGTAAAAACACAAGTTTTATAGTGGTTCGGCCCAAAATCAGGCCTACGTCCACTTAGATTCTCTTTATTGCTGATATGAGTACAATTTATATCAGTTTCTTCAATTACCATTAACTTCAGACAAATAGCTCAAACTCCCATGAAGAATAATCTTTCGAATTCATCTTGAATCATTGTGATTCTTCTTTGAAGTGTGTAGTAGCGTCCTTGGAGTTTGGAGTGCTTGGAGCGTTGCTTGAGTTGAGAAAATGGCAGAGTAACGGTGCTTCGAGAATTAGCCCCCCCAAGGTCCCTTGAATGTTGGTGATGGCCGTGTATTTATAGAGGTTCTCGGTGTTGAGTTATAGGTAGTAGCCGGGTCAAACTGGGTCGTGAGTTGGTGCCGAGCTAGGCTAGGTCGTAGGTCGCCCCCTCTCTCTTATGCATGGTCTTCAGTTTAAGTTGACGTCATGTGCTAAGTCCTAGGTCGTTACCGAGATAATGTGTTACGTGTTAAACTCCTGCGCAACTTCACTCCTCAAATCCATAGATCGGTCACGACTCATCATAAGTCATAAGCCGGCCACGGTTTAGATTGGATGAGTTTGTGCCTGATAGTTAAGTCGGCAAGCACCTTGGATAGTTAAATCGGTAAATAGGTTAAGTCGGTGGGCTTTTATAAGTTTTTAGATCGGGTCCTTCTAAGGCACTAGATCGGTAGCTGCCTTAGGTCGTAAACCTTGTAAAGTACTAGGTCGGCTTCCATACTAGGTCGGAACTCTCCTTAGGTCAGCATAGCCTCGTTAGACCGGCATCCCTTCATGCCTTAGATCGGTATCATTTGGGTTAGCATGCTTCATAAGGTTAAACAGTTAAGTCGTCATCCCTTCAAGCCTTAGGTCGGTGTCCTTGTAATTCCCCTTAGGTCGGTAACCCTATTAGGCAGTTAGGTCGGCAACCATGTTAAGTCGGACCCTTTGTTATCTCTTAAGTCGTTAGGCCAGTCTCTTCTGAGGCACTAAGTCGGCACCCGTGATAAGGCATTGGATCAGTACGATTCTTAACCGGTTAGGTTGGCATCGAATTAAGTCCTGAGCTCTTAGATCGGCAAACCCTTTGGGTTGTTAGGTCGGCATAGCCTTAGGTCGGCAACTCCTCTGGGTCGTCACTTTCGGCCGAGGCAGAGTTAACACTATATATGTTTAATGTGTTAATAGCATTACATACATCTCTATATAACAATATGTATAAAAGGAAATAAAACCAAAAACACACTTTATTTTGAATATGATTCTTTTATAAGACTTAGGTTACGTAAACAATTACATAATTACCTCTAGGGTACACTCTTAACTCTATCCGTTTGGGGTTAGGGTTTAGAGTTATGCAAGAATCGAGATTCGTGAATTTGAGTGGAGCATTTTGTTATTAGATCAAGGACAACCCCTCTACATGTTTATGCTCTTATGTCTCTCAATCATTCATTCACATATCATTCTTATTTCAAAATAAGGAAGCTCATCCTTAGCCTCCTCCTTAAACAAATCAAATCCAACCAAATAAATTTCCCAAAATTAAAATGACCCGCCTTTTTGATCCCTAAATGTCAACACTAATACATCCACAAAATTCACATCTCGAGCACCCAAGTACCGAAAAGACAGATTGTTTGGGTAAACAAAAAGAAAAGGAAAATGGAATAAGGAAGAAAGAGCACAATATCAGAATCTTACAATAGAACGATTACATATAATATCAAAAGGATGGTACAAACTGTCACTCTAAGATATATAGCATTTCAAAGTTACAATCCTAAGTATTAGCATCAGCCTGAATAGTTATAAAAGTCTATCCTCAAAATTTTTATATACACCTATTAGTGATGTAGCAAAAATAAAATATGGAGGTAGGTGAATAGAAGCATCCAGCTTAACTCTTTGAGCTCCAGAGAATATCAACGAAAACTTGACTTTCCTAAGCTGCTCAATCTATAAAAGTGTGAGAAACTCAAGAAACATATGGCCGACATATAAAAGTACTTTTGAGACCATTTGAATCACTGTAACGATTATCCCCTCAAAAGAACCAAACCCATATAATAAGTACATAAGGTGATATAATAGATTTTGTCTAGGGTATAGAATATTAATCAAAAAATATTTACGTTGCTCGCATCTCACAACACAAAAATAATAGAAGTACAACTAAAACCGCTAAGTGTACATTTGCATATGGATCTATATTGGAGGTCTCCTTAGTACATCATGGCCAACAGCCAAAGAAGGGTTGGAAACTACCTTCCAAAACCATGCATATCTTTAGATAAAATATGTCAAAAGAAAACATAGGAGGTCCATGCCCTAACATGTGATACCGAATATAATCAACTCCTAGATCCCTCAATCGAAAGCATCTCTAGATATTTGGAGTTGATGTATCCTTGGGTTAGCTAAACTCACTGGTTATGCCCCTACTATGTTTTTTGTTGTTATCGACGATGAAATCACATTTATTATCTTAAAACATGAATCTTTATCACTCGAACAGATCTTTAATCTCTTTGTGGATCCCTGTATCCCAAACAAATCTCGAATCTCTACATGGATTCCAACATCTCGAATAGTTTACGAACCTCTCCATGGATTTCAGCATATCAAACAATTGCTAATGATGTCCTCTCTTAAGACCACCCTTAAGATAGAAAGTACCATATGATAGCATAGATTGAAATGTTAATGTTGACCTCTCCCTTGGACTTAACCTTAGGATAGATAGTGCAACTATTTAACATTTCGCTTCACAACCACTTCCAAATCATAGAGCACACATATCGGTTTTGAAGTGGTTAAGGTTTTGAGTCATCTCATATAAGTACAATCCCCCGCGGACCATACACCTCAAAACCAATCTATAGGTTTCTAATTGACTTAATGTAGATTCTTCCAGAAATAAATAGGTAACGCATAAGTTTAGAGATCATCTCGTATCCAAACGGATTTTTTTCTCTTATCTCAGGAGAGCGAGACGAGTTTATATATAGGGTATAACATCATTTAGAGGATAACCATATCGCATAATTCTTCTGTTTCTTCTAGATATTTCCTAAGTAAATATTGGTCAAATTCAATAACAATGAGAATGATCATGTAACGATCCAGAATTTTGGTTATTTGAAATTGGAATATTTAGTTGATTTTAAATATTTAAAAGTTAATTTTACAGATTTAATAACTTAAGTTTAAAATATATAATTTATTGGGTAATTTAATTGTTGAATTTCACAATTGAAAATCGTTTAAATAATTTAAATCTTAGATTTTATTTGGATAAAATTTCAAAGATTATTTTAATGTTATTTAATAAATATGAAGACAAGAAAAAATTTAAATTGGATTCAAAAGTGATTTAACTGATTTTAGAAATAACTCATTTTAACTAACGAGTGAAAATGGCCTTCTGGGCACAATCTCGAATTTTAAAGAAACCAGTGTCATTGGGTTCGTAATAATGAATTATAATACGCCATCAAATTTCGTAGAGATAAGATATACAATTTGGTCAAACGGGATAGAAACACGTTGAAATTAATATCGAAAATTAAATATAATAATTGGATTCAAAAGTCTATCTTCTCCAAACGATCGAATTAGGGCCTAAGATTTGTTCCATTGCGTTCGGAATAGGGTATAACATTAGAACGCTAGGCGGCATGCCTCGATTGGAGTCCGTAACTACAACTAATATTTTGAAATTTTGAATAATAAATTCCTATTCAGATTTGGCCTCACAATCGCTATTCCATCTCCATCAGCCACCCCATACTGTTTTTATCATTCCTCCCCTACGTGCTTACTGTACCTTCCCATTATATACAACGTGCTTTGTTCTAGAGAATAAAGAAAGAAAAAAACGGATTCAAAAATTTACTTATAAAGAATTACTAAATTAAAAATTCTAAAACAAATTTTAAAATCATTATTTCGATGGGGGTTTCACACTGTAGTGATTTTCGAAAGGTGCGGCGATGGTTGGAAGAGCTCAACAGTGAAGGCGTTGGGTTTTGCAAGCCAGGGTTAGAGTTTTTGAAAATCTTGGTCAACGATTCGCGAATTAGGGCTCGTATTTGGATTCATGGGGTCGTTTTTGCATCCAAGGGTGGAACATCGGAGGTCACGGCTGCTCCTAGATCAGAAACCCGACCTGTGTATGGTCGAGGAAAAGGTAGGGGGTGTCGTGTTCTTTTTAGGGTCGTCGATCGTTGACTTTTGGGAATGATCGCAGGGAGATTTCCAAGAGAAGTCCAACGGAATCGTCAAAATGAAGTTTAGCGGAGCATAACTCCGTATACTAGCTTGGCATGTGAGCCGTGTGCATTTGAATGTACAGGAATGGATTGTGGAAGAAGAAGGAGTAGGGGTATGAACGTAATTAAGTTGAAATTGTTTATTTACTTTTATTTAAAAAAATATACATCGATAACTTATAAATTCATAACTCTCTCATACGAAGTCTGACTAGGACGAAACTGTTTGCATTACAAACGCGATGATGAGAGCTTCGAAATGAAACTGGTTTGATGAATTTAGAGAGTGGAAATTCATGCTAAAATCGGACGTCGTCCGGTTTTAGTTCCAAACCGAAATGCCTCGGCGACGACAGAGGATTTCAGTGAGTTCAACTCACCTTTTTGGATAACTAGTTTAATTTATAATGGATAAAAATTGTTGAATAATCTTTTGGATGAATTATTTTATATATATATATATATATATATGTGTGTGTATGTATGTATGTATGTATGTATGTATGTATGTATGTATGTATGTATGTATAGTTTGTTTGGATATTCCCGCCTATAGGAGCGGATGAGACCCTTACGTTCCTGCTAATAGCGGATGACCCTTTTTATTGTGATATCCCGCCTCGAAGTAGTGATTATGCTTTTATGATTACATGATATCTGTGGTTGCAGGGAAACAGATTGGATGTTAATTTTAATTTCATATATAGTGATATATGATGTGTGTGAATAATCTGTTATAGATTATATTATGATTTGACTTATTGGATGCTATAGTAACACTAGCCTTAATTTGTTATTATAAATACCATGGATAATATTTTTGAATTTTTTTTAAGGAATTTTAGTGGCGATTATGGAAATAATAATACTTTTATTGAATTTGGATTATTTTAAAGGGATGAATTTTAACTAAATAAAAGCTTGATTTTTTGAATAATATAAGTGATATTTTGAGTTCTAAAAATAAATTTAAAAATAAAATTTTGAAATAATAAGTGTTTCGGTGAAATCTTGGATTATTTAAAAAGAAACTGATTGTATAAAGTCAATAGTTGATTTTGGATTTTACTTAATTATTCCCTAAAGGATTTTAAATAGAGATTTTAAAGTGATGGATAAAGTATCTGTATAATAAATTTTTAAGTGATATTTCTGAAAATACGGAAAAGGAGTTGAAAATGAGATTTTAAAATAGTTTAGAAAATATAATGGGATTTATAAAGGGATGGATTTATAAATGAAATTTTATAAATGAGAATATTTTATAGAATGAGAGAAACTCGAATGAGTTTCTAAATTTATAAATGATGTTTATAAATAAAATGAAATGATTATCATTTGATAAGTTAGACATATAAATTCACAGCATGAATTTTTAACGAGAGGTGAAAAACGGTTTTTGAAAGAAATAGTGGATTCTATTTTTTGAAATGTGAGAAAGGTTATGAATTTGGAAATGTAATCAATGTGTTATGAATCGAGGGATTTATAAATTGAAATTGGTTATATTGGAATTTTAAAAATATATTTTTATCGAGAAGTTAAGTTTTGTTTTAAAAAGGGAATTTTTATTTATTAAACTATGTAATTTAACAATGTTTTTAGTATTAAAATATTTCATAAATTCGGTTATTCAAATATTTAATAGTAGTTGAAAAGAATTTAAATTTTTATAATAAGCTTTGTAAATTGATTAGTTTTATTTAAAAATGAATTGGGAATGAGTTATCGATATCTATTTAAAATTGTTTTCATATTTTAAATAATTACTTAAACGTGTTTTGAAAATAAATTATTATTCTTTGAAATACTTATTATTTAACATAGAATTTTAAAGTAAGTAATTGGAATTTTATTTGTAAATACTCTCGAGGTTTGTAAACCGGATTTTATTGAATGGATGTGATTTTATAAGAGAAATTTTATAATGGAATTTCTGCAAAATTTAAGAAATTTCCAAAATAGTTAGATGCAGAAGCTTCAGAAATGACTTGAATTCATAAAAGGAGTAATAAATTGAACTTGGAAATATTTCTAAGTGTTGATATGATTTGAGAATATCCTGTTATGGATATAAATATTCGAAATTGTTTTCTAATATTGAAATATTGGAAGAGATTTGAATATATATCCTTAGAAAGATATTTTGAAATGAATGTTTGGAAGATTTATAATATGAGCCTAGTGGTTGCTTATGTGTGTAATTTAGTAGTTTAAATAACCGACTGTCAAATCTGGCCGAATTTGTTGATCGTTTCGAAGAGACCGGGATCAGATTTGTTTCCATTGGTTGCACTAACAAGATAGGGGGTTCTTGCTTTCTGTTTTGTGGCGAGCAAGAGACTCTAACGCTTACATGTCCCCAAAAGGTAGTGTAAGGACTTGATGGGTTGGTTTGCTAGGTGCTTACAATTGCAAGGCAGACCGTAAAAGCATATTCGAGGTACCAGTGTATGCCACAGTGGGGCTGGGATGGTTGAAAAGCCTTTCGGTCACCACTGACCAGATGGTTGAAAAGCCTACCGTTCATTACTTTTGGTATTAGAGCTGAAGGTTAAGCGAGAACCTTGGCTTTGATGGGGTAACTCACTAGAGATAGGGTCATTATCACCCTAAAATGAGTTTGAGTGTGTGTGTGTGTGTGTCTATATATATATGAGCGAGTATTTCTTAGTGATATAAAAATTATTTTTTACTGTGTTAGCTGATCTATTGAGTGGCTTATGGATTCTGGTCAATAAGAGTAATTAACGTTATTGATAGGGATCTCTAAACACTTGAGTAGAGCAATTTGACATGCTATTGCTTTGAAACTGGGTAAATGAAATAATTTTACCTTGATATATTTTATATATAATGGAATAATTTTTCAAAAAATATTATTATATGGTGTGCTTGGATGTTAGAGAATGATAATGTTTGATTATCACTTGTTGTGTGTTCTAATAAAGGTTGATGTTATAATGTAGGCAAGATTAAAAGTTAAGAAATAATTTCATATAACAAAATGGAGTAATGTAAATATAATTTATAAATGTGATTTACAAATGGAAAGGAAATGAAATTTAAGAAGTATATTATAACTATGGTTTATAAGTAAAAGGGATTTAAAAAGTGTTTAAACCTGGGAATTTGGAAAATTGAAGCCCGTTGGTTTTGGAAATATTTTTTTTCAAAGTTTTGAAAAATAATAGCGATATTAGTTGGAAAATATTTTTTAAAAATATTTGTAAAAGGATTTTGAAGGAAGTAAAAGCACTGAACTCACTTCGGTCGCAATAAAATAATTTCGTTGATGACTACAGCATCATCGACGTTCGATTTTGAGTTTCGAAGAGAGGAATTGCCACAATTGGAGTTTTGTTTGGTAAAACTTGTTTTGATTTCAAAAGAATCAAAAGAATGATTTGATGTACCAATGGAATTTATGTATATATGTGTATATGACTTCAAAAATGATTTCGAATATTTAAGGACAAGGTGTGTAAACTTTGGGACTTTCATTTAAATGTTTTATGAAAATATGAGAAAAATAAGTTGATAACTTATAAATTTTGGGAATTCGTATGTGAAACAAAGCTTTTAAAAATTTTGAATGCGAATGCAAGAAAAGCAAAAATTTGAAGTTGAACTGTGGAATGAAACTTAACTTAAATTGAGTTAAATAAAGTGAAATTTGGAAGTTTAACCAAGTTAGACTAAATGAAATAATTTTTGGAAGTAGAATAGATTAAGATTTTAATAAATTAATGAAATAGGCAAATTAAATTAATTAGTGAATTGGATATCGTTTGAAATGTTGATAAAATTGAATGTTGAAATTAGAGAATGAGATTGAAATTGGGATAGAAATGGATAAGGACTTAAGTAGTAAAGTGGTAATAAACATAAGAACTGTTGTATAAAATGTTTATAATAGACTTAAGAAAATTTGATGGAATAATTCTTAAGAGGTGATTAGTATTGAAAGGAATATACTAAGTAAATAGGAGAATGTGAATAATGATTGTGAATAATTGATTGTAAGTGAAATGAATTTGAACAAGAGAATTTGGTATAGCTAAGAAATTAATGGAAATAAATACGTAAGTTGTACATATATTACTTTATTTGCATCACGGTTTGATCTAGATTTGAGCATAGAATTTCGAGATAATTTATATCGATCCGAGTTAGGATTTTTTACTCGATGTTCAACGGCGAACACTAGATATGGATTTTTGATTGGTTCTAGGATTCTCTATCATAGTATATGGTTATGCAAGGAGAATGATGGTTGACAATCAAGGAACCGGATCTGAGACTACACTAGAGGGTCGTGTGAATGATACTAGTTCCGAAGTGAAATTGTGTGATCGAGCGAGCGATCAAATTTGATATTGCGTATGGATGATATATGTACATAGTACGGTTTTAGTAAAGCAAATATTGAAAATTGAAAATGCAAGATGATATGATAATAAACTATTTGATTGGATATCATTGGTAAATAAGATGCAGGTATACAAAAGCAAGAATTAATTTGATGCCTTTGATCTCATAATTAAAAATCAGGTTTCCCAACAAAAAGGTACATATTTATATTGTTATTTGATTTGATGGTTTTATGGTTGAGCCACTTGGTTTTGTTTTTTTCACTAATTTGGAACCGTAGTGGCGATTTGTAGTTGTTCTGATCTAGCCGCACAAAGGTGACGCTAGCGAAATTTTCCTATAAATCTTAAAGAAAAATTTTAATAACTAAAATTTGATTTCGGATTGTAACTTGAAATGATTGGATGGATATATCTGGAATATATAAATGAATCTGGGAACTTAGTTAAAGCAATAATAAGGTTTCAACAAATTGGTTTTGGAAAGTCAAAGACATAAATGGATTTGGGAAATTATTTCAACAAATTTGATTTAGAAAAAGAATGGGTTTGGGCATTTTTCCTACCTTGGCAATTTCGAGGACAATATTCTTTTAAGGGGGAAGAATGTAACGACCTAGAATTTTGATTATTTGAAATTGTAATATTTAATTGATTTTAAATATTTAAAGGTTAATTTTATAGATTTAGTAACTTGAATTTCAAATATAACGACTTATTGGGTAATTCAATTGTTGAGTTTCACAATTGAAAATCTTTAAATAATTTAAATCTTGGATTTTATTTCGAAAATAATTTTAAAGCTTATTTAAATTCTATTTAATAAAAATGAAGATAAGCAAACTTTAAAATTTGATTTAAAAGTGATTTAACTGATTTTAGAAATAACTCGCTTTAATTAACGAGTGAAAATGACCTTCCGAGGTACAATCTTGGATTTCGACGAAACCAGTGTCATTGTGTCTGTAATAATGAAATATTACACGCTGCCAATTTTGGTAGCGATAAGACATATCATTTGGTCGTATGGGATAGAAATGCACTGAAATTAATATTGAAAATTTAATATAATAATTGGGTTCAAAAAACTATCTTCTCCGTACGATCGAATTGGGGCTCGAGACTAGTCCCATTGCGTTCGGAATAGGGGTATAACATTAAAAATGCCAAGCGGCACGCCTCGATTGGAGTCCATAATTACAGCAAGATATTTTGAAATTTTAAATAATAAATTTGTATTCAGATTTGACTTCACATCCTCTATTCCATCTCCATCGGCAACCCTATGTTGTTTTTATCGTTCCTCCCCTATGTGCCTACTATACATCTGCTTCTTTCCAGAGAAGAAAGAAAGGAAAAAAATGATTCAAAAATTAATTTCCAAATAATTACCAAATTAAAAATTCTAAAAAAAATGAAATCCTTATTTCAATGGGCGCTTCACACTGTAGTGATTTTCAAAATGTGCGGCGATGGTTGGAAGAGCTCAATAGTAAAGGCATTGGGTTTTGCAAGCTAGTGTTAGAGTTTTTGAAAATCCTGATCGACGATTTGCGAATTAGGGATCGTATTTGGGTTCGTAGGGTCGTTTGACTTCTAAGGGAGGAACATCGGAGGTCGCAGTTCCTCCTAGAGAAACCCAACCTGTGTATAGTCGAGGAAAAGGTGGAGGTGTTGCATTTTTTTAGGGTCGTCGATCGTTGACTTTTAGGGATGGTCGGAGGGAGATTCGCAACAGAAGTCTAATGTAATCGTCCGAATGAAGTTTAGAGGAGCATAGCTCCATATCCTAGCTTGGCATGCACGGCCGTGTGCATTTGCATGTACAGGAAAGGATTGTGGAAGAAGAAGGAGTAGGGGTATGAATGTAATTAAGTTGAAATTGTTTATTTACTTTTATTTTAAAAAATATATCGATAACTTATAAAATTCATAACTCTCTCATACGAGGTCTGATTAGGATGAAAATTTGTGTGTTGCGATCGTGATAATAAGAGCTTCGAAATGAAATTAGTTTGAACAAATTTGGAGACATTGAAAATTTGGGTTAAAATCAGACGTCGTCCGGTTTTATTTCAAATGTGAACGCCTCAGCGATGATAGAGGATTTCAATGAGTTCAACTCACCTTTTTGGATAACTAGTTTAATTTATAGTGGATAAAAATTATTGAATGATCATTGGATGAATTATTATTACGCATATGTATATGTATATATAGTTGGTTTGGATATATTCTCATCTATAGGAACAGATGAAACCCTATTACATTCCTGCATAATAGCGGATGACCTTTTTATTGCAATATCCCACCTCGAAGCAGTGATTATATTTTGTGATTATCTGACATTTGTTGTTGTAGGGAAACAGGTTGGAGCGATCCAACAGGATTCCTCAAAAATGTTGATTTTAATTTCGTATATAATCATATATGATGTATGTGAATAATCTGTTATAGATTATATTATGATTTGACCTATTGGATGCTACAGTAACACTGGCCTTAATTTTGATATTATAAATACCATGGATAATATTTTTGAATTTTTTAAAAAAGAATTTCAACGGTGATTTTTGAAATAATAATACTTTTATTGAATTTAGATTGTTTTAAAGTATGAATTTGAATTAAATAAAAGATTGATTTTTTTGAATAATATAAGTGATGTTTTGAGTTTTTAAAATAAAATTAAAAATAAATTTTTGAAATAATAAGTGTTTCGGTGAAATCTTGGATTATTAAAATAGAAACTGATTGCATAGAACCAATGACTTGATTTTGGATTTTACTTAACTATTTCCTAAAGGATTTTAAATAGAGATTTTAAAGTGATGGATGAAGTATTTGCATAATGAATTTTTAAGTGATATTTCTGAAAATATGGAAAAGGAGTTAAAATCGAGATTTTAAAATAGTTTAGAAAATATAATGGGATTTATAAAGGGATGGACTTATAATTGAAATTTTATAAATGAGAATATTTTTTAAAACAAGTGAAACTCGAATGAGTTTGTAAACCTATAAACAATGTTTATAAATAAAATTAAATGATTATCATTTGATAAATTAGACATATAAATTCATAGTGTGAATTTATAACGAGAGGTGAAAATCGGTTTTTCAAAGAAATAGTGGATTCATTTTTTGAAATGTGAGAAAGGTTATGAATTTGGAAATGTAATCGATGTGTTATGAATCGAGAGGGATTTATAAATTGAAATTGGTTATATTGGAATTTTAAAAATATATTTTTATCGAGAAGTTAGGTTTTTTTTAAAAGGGGAATTTTTATTTATTAAACTATGTAATTTAAAACTGTTTTTAGTATTGAAATATTTCATAAAGTTGGTTATTCAATTAATATTAGTTAAAAAGAACTTAAATTTTGATAATAAGCTTTGTAGATTGATTAGTTTTATTTAAAAATGAATTGAGAATGAGTTATCGATATCTATTTAAAAGTGTTTTGATATTTTAAAATAATTACTTAAACGCATTTCGAAAATAAATTATTATTCTTTAAAATACTTATTATTTAACATAGAATTTAGAAGTAAGTAATTGGAATTTACTTCTAAATACTCTCTAGGTTTGAAAATCAGATTTTATTGAATGAATGTGATTTTATAAGAGAAATCTTATAATGAAATTTCTGGAAAACTTAAGAAATCTCCAAAATAGTTAGATGCAGACGCTTCAGAAATGACTTGAATTCATAAAAGAAGTCATAAATTGAACTTGGAAATATTTTTAAGTGTTGATATGATTTGAGAATATCCTGTTATGGACATAAGTATTCGAAATTGTTTTCAAATATTGAAATACTGGAAGAGCTTTGAATATATTTCCTTATAAAGATATTTTGAAATAAATGTTTGGAAGATTTATAATAGGGTTTAGTGACTGCTTATGTCTGAAATTTGATAGTTAAATAACTGACTATCAAATTTAGCCAAATTCCTTGATCGTTCCGAAGAGACCGGGACCAAATTTGATTATCCGGAAACCACTTCGATCCTGTTTGAGCGTTGCAAATTAAGATATCGTGAAGATAATGAAGCAGTGATCTTTGAAGAGATTGGTTTGTTCAGACCTGGAACAACTTGTATGAATGAATGCTATCATTGCATTGTTGCTTGAAAGGCGGTGTTAGCATTCCAAGTATATGAATGCTAAATCTAGGGTAATACATAGCCTCAAACCTCATCAACTGGGAATGACTGAAAATCAGGGGAGATGCAACAAGGCTAAGTGGTTCGCACCCATTAGGGTATGTTGTTACCTTTCTAGATACCCTACGTCTACATATTTATGGATAGGTTGTGCATGAAATCACGGTAAAAAGGTTGGGAACAACCGAGGTGATGACATATTCGGTATTACCCAGTAAAGGGTAGGCCGGTTTTATGTTAGCAGGGATCGATAGGTTCGATCTCGGTACATTTTTCTAGAGGTGTATTATGATGGGCGGTACCCCCAGTGTCCAGTCATTGTATGGAATCCATTCGCCAATAAGCGATGTACGATTTTAGTTGTATACCAATTTTGCTGAAACTTGAGATGCAAGCATTTCAACTATTTTATAGTTTATTTTCTTTAGACACTATTATAATATCAGATGATTTTGATATAAAAGGTTTTGGTTATCGTAAGGTAAAAACCCATCCATATTTATGTACGGCGTGGTCTTATGAGATACCTTTGATTTTAGAAATTTTCTTATAACTTTAAATCCTGTTGGGTGTGTTTTCTCACGCCGGTTTTTCAGACTGACTCGGGTGTTATTTTATTATAATGCTCTGGTCAGACCAAGCATATTACAGAATAGTTTGGATGCTTGGAGTTTCAAAGACGAGTTGGAGGCCCAGAGACATATTCACGTTGATGGTTATATTTTCCGCTATATTCATTGGTGTGTTATCAGCAATTATGAGGACAGACTTTATAACTGTCTAGGCTGAAATAGGTTAGTATACTCTGATTGATGTTTGTGTGTGTGTGTGTGTGTGTGTATATATATATATATACATATTACAGTTTTGCTTTTGTGTAAATACTTTAGATATATTATAGATTATTCATTCCGCCATGAGATTCTATGTTGTTTAGTTTTCTTCTTGTCTTCTTTCTTCTACTTTTCCCCTAACAATCGGGTTTTCCGACATTCGATTTCTTAGCATGTGATACAGTGAACGTATTAGTGTCGATTTTCGATGGTCGTAATCTTGGTCATTACAGATCACCTATGGAAACTAAGTCTCGTATAATTATCACGTTTCCAAACTTTTCAACTTACACTATCCCTCAATCAAGAGTGAAACCGTTAGGTTAGAGAACTATTTGCTTCTAAGCCCTATTCGAACATCATTCTCAGCTCTCATAGATAGAACAAACCTACTTTATCAGCTTTTAATGTTAAGTGCAAGAAAAATACTTTACATAAACAAGTAAACACACAAAGCACGATTAAGTCGCATAAGAGACTTCTAATTCTTTTATTAATTAAAATTCATTTACCAAATAATTACTTCCTTTAGAAGTAAGCGAACTATATATAATAGTCTACCCAAGGGGATCTCAAATACATATATTCTAAAAGCAAGAGACGGTTCAGACGAATGAGTCCTCCTTGGGGGATCTCAAACCATATGAATACATGATGCTTTTATTTAATTATTGTTTCTAGTTGTATATATATTTAAAATAACATTATAAATGATATATACATGTATTCCACTATTTCACTATTCCTTTATACGCTTTTCAATACTACAAAATGTATTCATATACTTATCTCAAATGGTACGAGAATATTCACAATTCTTTAACAAGATTTCTTACTTTAAAATATAATCAAAGAAGTTAAAAACAAATGTTACTTAAAAATTGTTACAATAAACCCATTCTCTTTTATAAGTTCATCCTTTACTTTTTATAACCTTTTTCAATCCTATACTTTTCATTATCTTAAAAATCTCCTTTATAAAGATCTAAGTGAATTCACAAGTCTATTCGAAAAGGTTTAAGACAAATGTTCCTCAAACATTTTCACTACGAACCCAAAATTATTTCACTTATAATTATCTTTAAAACATTCTTTTAAAGATCTAATTATATTCGTAAGTATAATCAAAAGGGTTAAATATAAATGTTAGTAACACATTGTCACGAGAAACTCAAATCCATTTATACTTAACATTATCTTTAAAACATTTATTTTAAAGATCTAAGTATACATATTAACAAGATAAAATACTTTTACATAACTTCACAAAACCATTTATAACAACTAAAATGTTATAACCCAAAACCATTTATCCTTTTAAAATACTTCACTTACTGTTCCAAACTTATATATACTTTAAAGATACTTTTAAATATGTTTTATATATCTATATAAAATATTGCATAAAAATAACACGTTTTGAAAGTTAATAAAAATGCATTTTTTTTATATTTGATATTAAAAATATTTTTAAACTTGAAATCACTTTTAAAATACTCTAATTAATATTATTTGGCACTCATAAAAAGATAGTAGAAAAATACTTTATCTAAATGGCATTTTAAACTATTTAATATTTTAAACAACAAACGATGTCATTCACAGAATTGCTACAAAAGGTTCTAAATTACGCAGAAATTGTTTAGATTTAAAGTGTTAAAGGTTTTTGTTTATGCCCAAAAACCAGTTTTAAACCCATCAATGTTCGACTCTTTTTCTACATGCCATCAAGTGATTTAATTTCCAATTCTTTTACCTAAGTATTTTTTTTATAATGTTTAAAACAATGCAAAGAAACCCCTAAGTATATCTTCCAGAATTATATTAAAAGTCCTCGAAATCAAGATTTTTCATAGTTCTCGTATAACAACCATTTTCGCTATAAATTTTGCAACTTCATTCAAACATTTTATAAAGTATACATATAGTACTTATTAAAATAGCAAAGATGTGATTAATGATGTCTTTGAAAATCATATTAAAATTTTCTTACCACAAGCAATTTCGAATAGCTCATGTAACAACATTTTCACTATAACTTTTGCAACTTTGTTTAACTATTTCTATAACTTTTCAAACCACTTCCTCGCTGTCTAATACATTTATAACATATTAACACATAACTAATTTAAATACGTTTAAACATAAGGGGATTTAGAGTGATTTCATAGAAAATATCGCTCTATAGATCATTCCATATCCATTCCAATTTCAACACAATCCAAATAACCATATATACACAATGGTAAGGCCATGCCACATGCTAGAGAAGGTCATAGAAGTTATATATACAATATAAATTTGTCATTTGCTTTTCAAAAGTAAGTATGGTCCAAAAGTTATAACTTTTATTAGTTAACTTTACTTTAACTTTATATTCAAGCACATAACATATATAACACAATATATACTTGTTCAATAGTGAGTAAACTCATTTAAAAATCAAGCTAACACAAGCATAAGCCACCAAGAATAACATTTACCAAATTCATTTACCAAATAATTACTTCCTTTAGAAGTAAGCGAACTATATATAATAGTCTACCCAAGGGGATCTCAAATACATATATTCTAAAAGCAAGAGACGGTTCAGACGAATGAGTCCTCCTTGGGGGATCTCAAACCATATGAATACATGATGCTTTTATTTAATTATTGTTTCTAGTTGTATATATATTTAAAATAACATTATAAATGATATATACATGTATTCCACTATTTCACTATTCCTTTATACGCTTTTCAATACTACAAAATGTATTCATATACTTATCTCAAATGGTACGAGAATATTCACAATTCTTTAACAAGATTTCTTACTTTAAAATATAATCAAAGAAGTTAAAAACAAATGTTACTTAAAAATTGTTACAATAAACCCATTCTCTTTTATAAGTTCATCCTTTACTTTTTATAACCTTTTTCAATCCCATACTTTTCATTATCTTAAAAATCTCCTTTATAAAGATCTAAGTGAATTCACAAGTCTATTCGAAAAGGTTTAAGACAAATGTCCCTCAAACATTTTCACTACGAACCCAAAATTATTTCACTTATAATTATCTTTAAAACATTCTTTTTAAAGATCTAATTATATTCGTAAGTATAATCAAAAGGGTTAAATATAAATGTTAGTAACACATTGTCACGAGAAACTCAAATCCATTTATACTTAACATTATCTTTAAAACATTTATTTTAAAGATCTAAGTATACATATTAACAAGATAACATACTTTTACATAACTTCACAAAACCATTTATAACAACTAAAATGTTATAACCCAAAACCATTTATCCTTTCAAAATACTTCACTTACTGTTCCAAACTTATATATACTTTAAAAATACTTTTAAATATGTTTTAAATATCTATATAAAATATTGCATAAAAATAACACGTTTTGAAAGTTAATAAAAATGCATTTTTTTTATATTTGATATTAAAAATATTTTTTAACTTGAAATCACTTTTAAAATACTCTAATTAATATTATTTGGCACTCATAAAAAGATCGTAGAAAAATACTTTATCTAAATGTCATTTTAAACTATTTAATATTTTAAACAACAAACAATGTCATTCACAGAATTGCTACAAAAGGTTCTAAATTACGCAGAAATTGTTTAGATTTAAAGTGTTAAAGGTTTTTGTTTATGCCCAAAAACCAGTTTTAAACCCATCAATGTTCGACTCTTTTTCTACATGCCATCAAGTGATTTAAGTTCCAATTCTTTTACCTAAGTATTTTTTTTATAATGTTTAAAACAATGCAAAGAAACCCCTTAGTATATCTTCCAGAATTATATTAAAAGTCCTCGAAATCATGATTTTTCATAGTTCTCGTATAACAACCATTTTCGCTATAAATTTTGCAACTTCATTCAAACATTTTATAAAGTATACATATAGTACTTATTAAAATAGCAAAGATGTGCTTAATGATGTCTTTGAAAATCATATTAAAATTTTCTTACCACAAGCAATTTCGAATAGCTCATGTAACAACATTTTCAATATAACTTTTGCAACTTTGTTTAACTATTTCTATAACTTTTCAAACCACTTCCTCGTTGTCTAATAAATTTATAACATATTAACACATAACTAATTTAAATACGTTTAAACATAAGGGGATTTAGAGTGATTTCATAGAAAATATCGCTATATAGATCATTCCATATCCATTCCAATTTCAACACAATCCAAATAACCATATATACACAATGGCAAGGCCATGCCACATGCTAGAGAAGGTCATAGAAGTTATATATACAATATAAAGTTTTCATTTGCTTTTCAAAAGTAAGTATGGTCCAAAAGTTATAACTTTTATTAGTTAACTTTACTTTAACTTTATATTCAAGCACATAACATATATAACACAATATATACTTGTTCAATAGTGAGTAAACTCATTTAAAAAATCAAGCTAACACAAGCATAAGCCACCAAGAATAACATGAACGCTTTCTACCATCACCAAACATCCAAAGCTTCAATCTTCAGCTTGCTTTAGTGCTTGACCTCCTCCCTTGCTCATAAATTGCTCACGGCCCAAAAAGGTGCGCCCTTTTGTACCAACTTCC
Source organism: Allium cepa (assembly GCA_030765085.1). Taxonomy (NCBI): domain Eukaryota; kingdom Viridiplantae; phylum Streptophyta; class Magnoliopsida; order Asparagales; family Amaryllidaceae; genus Allium; species Allium cepa. The sequence continues at coordinate 181,854,468 of CM060929.1, read as the reverse complement.
TTCCAACTTTGAATTACCTTTCCATGCCCATAGGATGTTCTAAGACCTTTGACAAAGTTTGGAAGATATTGGAATTGATTTAATATGATTCAAAAGATTAAAGAGCAGAAAGTGGAATGCACACTTAGGATTTTGGTTCATTATTTGGCAAAGGCTTTTGAGAGGCTATGTATATGTTTAAATAAGTGGTTACAAGATGTAAACATTATCTCTTACCAACTATAACCAGTTAAAAAGTACTCCTCCCTCCCCCTATCCTCAAAAGCACCTTTCCACCACACTTTATAAAACAAATATCTATTACACTATTCACTAAAATATTTCTTTTCTTAATCCATTGTTATAGTTAACTAATATAAATTAGTTGCCGTCAACACAAAATATTTTTAGTTTTTAATTAATTAAACATTAATATATTAAACAAGCGCAAAAAGTTCGAACAACTTCTATCGAGTAAAAAGTCGTTTATCGATAAAACGATTTTCGACTACATTATCGATATTTCTTCGAACTATTTATTTTTATAAAAAAAATCTAGAAGGAAGTTTACCATCATTAGTTATCAATTAAAAGTTGATTAACAAGGTTATAAAATCCATTTAATCATATTAAATCCAAGATTAAAATATTAAATAATTCAGATATTTAAATACAAAGTATTCGAAATTCTGGATCATTACAAAAATCCAAGTAAAAATACCTAAATTCCTATTTTTCCTTCCTCTATAGATCCTTTTTGTATCAAAACATATGATGTGGATTGACATCTTTCCATGAAGAGAAAGTGAGATTTTGGATTGGTTCTTTTGCTTATATGGATTGCTCGATGTTGATATAGTGAGTAGCGGTAACTTTATTGTTTGCAGTTACATGTAAGCATATGCTTTAGCTTTGAATTTTTCATGAAGATTGATGCTTGATTTTTCATGTTTTTAAATATTGCTTCGGCATAAGGTTTGGCTATGTTAGTAAGAGGAAGTAGTTGCATATCAAATGAATGATAACTATACGTCATATGTGAAAGTGAGTAAGCGTTGAATTAAATTATGGCTTAGTCAAATATGTAATGAATCAAATTATCATTAGCAAGTATGTGTATGAATTTAAATTGAAGTAATATTGATAAAATATCTGACATTTAACAAAGTATGTAATCATTAAATTTACTAGAAATTTAAAATATGAACTTTGAGATGTTAGTTAATTAGTTTAAAGGAATTTTAGCTTGATTTGGGTTATGTTTGGTTTATGCTATTGAAGCAAACATAACCATATTATTAGTTTCTTGCTTAAAAGCCTAAAACGTAGCATTTGATAAAATTACTAAGCATGAAAGTGGTTAAAAACTTGAAATAGCTTCTCATGAGCTTTATAGAGTTTATGTAGGTGTTGCAAAGTGGTTATGAAGATCATTGTAATGACCCTGAATTTTGAACACTTCATATTTAAACATCCAAATTATTTAAATATTTGAACCTTAGATTTAGTGATATAAAAGTCATTTTATAACCTTGTTAACCCCTTTTAGTTAATAATTAATGATATTAAACTTTTTTTGAAGTTTGTTTACAAAAATAAATAGTTTGAAGAAATATCGATAATGACCAAAAATTGGTTAATGATCGAAAATCGTTTTATCGATAAACAATTTTTTATTCAATAAAAATTGTTCGAACTCTTTGGAACCTATAGTAACATATAAACACATTAACATGTTTTCAAGCACCTCGCTTTCTTAAAAAAAGACTAATCAAACATAAATAATTGAGGGGACAAAGACCCTTGAATTAAGGCATGAGAATTGGAGGGAATAAAGGCTTGTATCAAGGCTTGTCTCAAGGAGAGAAAGGGAGAAAGCCTTGTGTTTGGCTAGAGAAAATAATGAGAGGGAGGGTTTTATCTCATTTGAATATTCCAACATTCATTTGTTTATATTCTTCAATTTTGAAAAAAAAATCAATCACCGTTTTCTCTCTTCAAATCTTCAAAACAAATTCAAATCTTCTCCAATCTCTTCCAAACTTTCACAAAGACCTTATATCAATATTAGAAAATGGTTTATAATATAATAAGTGAACAAATAATGAAGAAGAAGGGGGAACCTACCTATTTCATGAGCAACATGGAGGGGGTAGAGGTCTTGGCTTGTGTTTTTCGGCATGAAGGTGGCAACATTGGCTTCGAGGTTATGGTAGGAAGTGATTCATTGATTCTAGGAGCTTGTGCTTTTGTTTTTCAAGTTTATAAGTGAGTTAACACACTATTTGATTTGTATATATGCAGATATATTTGTTTCAATGTTGAAAATATAATGTTATATAAAGAATAATGCAAGTTATAACTTTTGGACCCTCCTTGCTTCGGAAAGCAAGTGACAATATTTTATGTAGTATAACCTCTTTTATAACTCTCTAAAACATGTGATGTCAACATAACTAGTAGTTTACATCTTTGATATTTTTGTGTGTGAATTTGAAGCGTTTTGCTAATGTTTAAAGCAAAATAGTAGTTATAAACACACTTTGAAATCCCTTATATTCAACATATGTTAAATTGGTTAAAACGTGATTATATTTTGAAAATGTATATTTTAATATTCTCTACGCATTTTTTGGCATGCTTGAAATAAAGGAATTGTTTTGGTAAGTTGTGGAAATAATAGAACAAAGTTGTGAATGGTTGAAGCGAAAAAGTCGCTATTGATGTACTTTGAAATCGCTTTGTGTTCGACCTTTTTTATATCAACTTTGGAAGACATCCTTAGTGGATTCTTTGTGGTTTTAATAAGTAAAATATAATTACTAGTGTAAAAATATCAAATTTTAAAAAAGTATCAAAATAGTCAAACATAGTTATAAAAGTAAGTAGCAAAATAGTCGCTATATTAACACTTTTGAATGCCTTATTTTTAGGAATTAACGTTTATTTTTGTAAAATCATCCTTATAAGTTTATCTACTATTTTAATAAGTAAATATATTATTCTTACTATAAAGAATTAGGAGTTTAAATCATTTAGTAACTAGTTGAACGAAGTGGCGAACGTTATAGCGGAAAGGTCGCTATATGAGCACTTAGGAAAAATACCATGTTTTTAGAAATTTTTATAAAACAATTAGAAGACATCATTAGGGATTTATTTTCATGTTTTTTTAAATAGCCTAATTATACTGACTATTGTAAAAAAAATAGATCAAAAGTCAATTGTTTAAGAATTGGAAACTAACCTCAAAGTTGTTGCAAAATCGTGTTATAATCAGCCCAGAACTTTAGACAGCATTTTTGAAATTCAATCTTTGCTTCTACTGTCTTCACTATTCGATACTCTAAATTATGCATAAACATTATTTAAATTAAGTATTTTTTACTAATCCTTTTTAGGTTGTTTTCTAACTTATATTAGAATGTATTGAAATTGGTTTCAGGTTTAAATATATTTCTAATAATAATTATGAATTTTTAAAGTAAGAGGCTTTTAATTTAAAACATATGTATTTTTATTTTATCAGTTTATTTCAATTTTTTTATTTATACATAATATTCTATATAGATAATTATAATATATTTTAAGTAATTTAAAAGTGTTTTAGCATAATATTTTAAAAGTAATTATACATATATAAGTTTTAAAAATAAGTTATTTTTTTATAAATGTAGTAAAGGAAGTTTGGATATTTAACACTAAGTTAAAATAAATTACATTGAGAAGTTAAATAAAAGTGTATTACTTTAATTAACAAGTATGGATATGCTTTAATCTTTAAAATGAATGTCTTAAAGTTAACAATAAGCATAAAATGGTTTTAGGTTATACTGAACAATGTTTGAGTAACGTTTATTTTTAACCCTTATTATTTGTACTTAGGAATATAATTAGATATTCAGCAATAAGTATTTTAAAGATAACTATAAGTAAATGATTTTGGGTTGTAGTAAACATTATTTAACTAACATTTGTTTTTAACCTTTATTAAGTACGCTTTGGAATATAATCGATACTTTAATAATGAATACTTTAAGGATAAGTTTAACCGAACGGTTTATGCTTAGTAGTGACAAATGTTCGAGTAACAATTGTCTTTAACCCTTGTAAGTGATTAAATCTTTAAAAGAAAGTTTTAAAGAAAATGGTTATGTGTGAAATAATTTTGGGTTTGTTGCGACAATGTTCAAGTAACACTTGTCTTGAACCCTTTAGAATATACTTAGAACTTCAATGATGGATATTTTCAAGATAATAACAAGTGTGAAATATTTTATAAGAGGATATAAAATGTAAAAGTTTAACTTATAAAAGAAGGGGTTTATAGTAACAATGTTTAAGTAATATTTTTGTTAACCTCTTTGATTATATTTAAAGTAAGTAAATCTTATTACTGATTTGTGAAATACTTATACCATTTGAGATAATATACTTTTGAAGTATAGAAAAGTGTATAAGTGAATCGTGAAATACATGAATAGTAAAATACGTGAATATTAAAATATATGAAAAGTAAAATATGTGAATAGTGAAATACGCAAATAGTGAAATACATTAACAGTGAAATAGTAAAACTATATACAAGTTTAAATAAGTTAAGTTTTAATTAATAAGAAGTTTAATTTAAATAGGAAGTTTAATTAAATAAGTAAAGTTTTTAATTAGTAAGGAGTTTAATTAAATAAATAAAGTTTTAAGTTTATAAGAGGTTAGATTAAATAAGTAAAGTTTTAATCAAATAGGAAATTTAATTAAATAAGTAAAGTTTCTAATTAATAAGGATTTTAATTAAATAAATAAATTTTTTAAGTAATTAAGACATTTAAGTAAATAAGAAGTTTAATTAATAAGGAGTTTAATGAATAAAGAAGTTTAATTAAATAAGGAAGGTTTAATTAATGAAAGAAGTTTTATTAGGTAAAAATAAGTTTTATTAATAAAAGAGGTTTTAATTAACAATGGATTAGTTAAATAAAATTGGGATTAAATGCCGTTATGTGACTTGATCGTGCTTATGCTTTGTGTATTTACTTGTATAGAAAATGTTTAGTAATGTGCTTAGCACTAAAAGTTGACAAAGTAGAATTGATTTTATCTGTGAGAGTTAAGAATGATGATTCGAGTAAGATGTAGAAGCAATAGTTCTCTAACTTACTGGGCTTCACTCTTGACCAAGGGATATTAGAAGTTGGAAAGGTAGAAAACATGATAAGTATACGAGAATTGGTTTCCATATGCAATCTTTTTATTGTTGTTGAATTTGACCAAATTAACCTGGGAAATATTTAGAAGAAACACAGGAATTAATGGTATGGTTATTCACTCGACGATAATTTAATCTGTGTATAAACTCGTCATGCTCTTCTAGGACAACTGATAAGAAAATCCGTCCGGATAGGAGATGATCTCCACCCTTATCATTGTCTGTTTATTTCTAAGAGAACCAAAGTTAAGTTAACCGAAAATTTGTTGAATCGATCTTGAAGAGATCGGGATTGGTGTTACTTATCGAAAACCACTTTAAGATTGTGACACATGTTCTACCTCTTTGAAGTGAATCTGGTCGACATGCTAGATTCTACGTGGAGATACGAGATCTGTTCGAGATGCTTGAATCCATATAGAGGACCGCGATCTTTTTGAGATTTTGGAATCCATTTAGGGTTTTGTGATTTGTTCGAGTTGTGGCTTGTGTGTTGAGTGTTGAATGTGACTTCACCATCGATATATGACTAAAGATAGAGCAAGATGCATGATTCGAAAGCTTAACTAACCCATGGAGGGTACAACAACCCCAAATATAGAGATGTTTTCGATATGTTGGCCAACGGGAGTTGATGATATTTGATTCACATGTTAGGGTGTGCGTCTATTTTTTTACCTTATGGTATATTTTATCTAGAGATATACGATGGTAGAAAGGTATTTTCTAATCCTTCTTATGAAGACTGGTCTCAGTTTACTGGGGAGGTCACCGTGGGAAATCCATATGCATATGCACTCTAGTGTTTTGAATGTACTCTAATGTTGTTTTGGTGTGATTAATGTAAGCTTCACAACTATTACTTGATTTATATTCTCCACCCTAGACATTATCTATTATATCACAATATGTACTTATTAAATGGGTTTGGTTCTTTTATAGGGATAGTCTATACGATGGTCTCAAAAGTACTATTATATGCTAGCTACCTATTTATTGAATTTCTCACACCAGACTTATGTATGACCTATGGTGTTATTTTTCTCTTATTTCCATCAGTGCTCTTTCGAGTATAGTCCAAGAAAGGTAGGATTTCATTGATGGCCATTGGGCTCGTGAACAGGAGCTGGATGTTTTACCTACTGTAGTATTTATTCATGCAGCATAATATGTTAGTAATTGTAAGAACAGACTGTTATGACTTTCTAGGCTGATCATAGTACTTTGGTTAGTAACTTTGAAACGCTATGTATTTTAGAGTAGCTTTGTGTATTATCTTTTGATATTGTATGTTATCATTCAGCATGTGAGATTCTGATGTTTTTGTTCTCCTCTTTCTTATTATTTTCCTTTTCTTCTTTTTCTTTACCTTAATGTTCTGTCTTTCCAACACTTCAGTGTTCGGCACGTAAATACCATGGATGTATTAATGTCGATATTCGAGGGTTGAAAAAAGTCATCCATTACGATCACTTTATCTAATTAAACTATAAAATGACATTTTTAATTAATTATTGTGCTAGTTAATTAGTTTTAATGCATTGAGCTTGATTTGACTATTAATGGGTTTATTTTAGTGAAGAAAACATGACCATATTATTAGTTTATTGGTTGGAAATTAATAAAAATGTATATGAGAAGGTTAGTAAGCACAAAAGTTAGTTTATAACTTGTTATGTATGTTGATGACGATAGAGAACATATATACACATAAGTTACTTATGGGCTTGAAGTTAAAAACATGTATTTTGAGAAAGATAGTAAGCACAAAAGCTGGCTTATAAGTTGTTATGTATATTGGTTATGATAGAGAGTATACACATAAGTAGCTTATGAAGTTAAAAACATGCATTTTGAGAAAGTTAGTTAGCATAAAGTTAGTCTATAACTTATTATGTATATTGATGAAAATATGGAAGATAAATATAAGTAGCTTATAGGTTGAAGTTAAAAACTGTTAATGCATCAGTTATTGATTTATCTGATGACAACCTTGATAATAACAATATACATTCATATAAAATATAGGTACTAATGTTTTGTCATGTTATATAGTAAATAGTGCATGATATTATACAGGTATTGAATCGAAGACTGCACAGTATAAAGACTTAAGAATTGGACATGAAGACCCATCAGTATAAAGACTAAGATATGAAGATACCAAGACTATAATATAGTGAAGTTATAGAATATTGTTAAAGTCGCTGATAGCAATCTTTAATCTCTATCTCCTATTTTCTTATATTTTATATTTTCAAACAAAATAAATTTTCAACATAAATTTTCAAAATAAATTTAAAAATAGTTCATTAAAGTTTTTCAAAAATTAAATTTATAAACTATGTTTAAAATTTTCTACAAAGTAGAAAATTATTTTACAAAGCATGAGGCTTTCAAAACATTTTTAAAAGAAATAACTTTTTAAATTTTTTATTTATATGTCGACATACATGCCACAAAACTTTTTTTCAATTTTGAAATGAAGTGACTATTCGTCGCAACTCTTCATGAACGGACACGTCTGTTTATATACTATATATAAGTGTTATAATATATGTAAATATATAAGTGAATATGCATTTGTGTTTTTCTATTTAATCCCACATCATGAGATATGTTTCATCTCATGCTCCAAGGCCTATATATAAAGGAGACTATGTAATGTAATTGTATGACTAATCTCTGAATGAATAAAATTGTTCTCTCTCTAATGGCTTCCACTTTCTTCATTTCATAACTCATTATCAGCACGATCTTTTTCTCGAATGTATTGGATATTCTAATCCAGAAGATTAGATCCTTTGTTTTCATGTAGGTACATCTCTTTCTCTTATTCAGTTACTGAAATCAGATATGTCTCTTCCTTTTATTCAACTATTGAAATCAGGTTTGAAATTTTCTAGATATGCTTTTCTAGATTTATTTTGCGATTAATTTAGATCAAGATTTAAGTATTCTTGTTTCACAATTCTATATCTATTTTCTAATTTTTCAGATTTGGATTTAAGTTTTAATATATCTTATCTTTTCAAGATCTTATTTTGTCATAGATCTAAATTTATAGATCTTATTCCACTGTACATGTATTTTTTCCATTATATTTCAGATCTCATCCTACAATAGATCCGATTTTTTTGTTCTTATTTTTCTGATCTCATTATATTGTAGATCTCAAAATCACACCCAAATAATATACCTTTGAGATTTGTACATTGTTTAAAAATAAAATGTTGTGATTTTTTGAATTTGGATTTGAACTGATTTCAAACTTGCTTATTATTGCATGTTTTTTTTGAGTTCATTATTTTGGAAAGCAAGTTTTGAATTTGACAATTTCTGTTGTTGATTCAAATAAATTTATTGATCTTGATTACGTTTTGGTTTGTGATATAGATCTAAGTAATATATACATATTTGATAAATGAAGTTTTAATTTTGAAAACTCTTTGCTTTGGATTTTGATTTTGGAAATTATTTATATATATATTGTTTATATTTTCGGAAGATATATTTTATTATTTCTTAGAGAAACATATACAAGAATAATGCATATTTAAAAGATCATATTAGTTTAGATCTAATATTAATATTGATTTAGTACACTTGAAGTGAATGGAAACGTTAACGAAAACATATATGGTAAACTTAAATTCTAGCATTCGAAATAAAAGTTGAGAACCTGCAGTTCCTATAATGCTAAAAGCTTGAGTTTCCATAAATTATTAAATTTCAAGTTTTATAATAATAAAGAACCAGAAGTTTCAATAAAAGAGCAGAAACTTGAATTATAAAAAAAGGATATATATATACATATATATATATAAAAAAAAGAGTTATTTTAATTATTTTAGAAATTTTGACTATTAAGAAATAAAGTTTCTCTTATGGTATTCATTTATTTTTATTATTGAGTATATTAAACTTAACTTTGAGATTAAATTTTGCTAACTAAAGTTAGTTAGATTGATTTATTTGTTTGTAAAGAAATCAATTCGTTGTGATAATATTTTATATTTTATGCCACAATAATGGTAAATTGCATTCATTTTTTTCATAAATGCATTAAATGTTGTCGTCATGGTAATAAATTAAATTACCATATCATCATAAATGCACTAGCTACAGTAAATTAAATGATGTTGTATTTTTATGTTTGGAATAAGAATAGACATATGGTTTATTATATGGTGTATTCATTTTGGCAAACAATGCTCGATATAATGAAAGAAACAGTTTGAACAACAACCTGAAGTTGTGCAAAGATTTTTTTTTCCAACCAGAAGTCGTATAACTCAAAGTCCAAGACACGAAGTCTTGAATTATGAAAAGGTTTTCTGATAAACTTTACAAGCTTGAATTCTTGTCGGTATTTTTTTGTCAAAATGTACAAGTCTTGAAATAAGAATAGACTTTTATTTGTAACAATATGGTACAAAAAAAGGGGGGAGAAGTTTACACAAAATTTGAGAACCTGAAGTTCATAACATATTAATGAACATGAAGTTCATGAATTAGAAGTCGAAGCTCTATTGAAATTATGTAAAATGATAAGGTTGTACTTCCTGAAGAAGTTAAAGAAAATTAATATATATCATATGAGAAAATGATGCTGCATTCAAGAGAATACAAAAATCTCCAAATAAGTTATATCTTACCTTATTTCTTAACATTTACACTATATTAACCAAATATCCTGAAGATATTATGTTATATATTTCAAACATCATTGGATGTGTGTGTGTATATTAATCTCTTGAAAAGATGTTTTAGAGATTTATTTATATTTATATTCCAAAATCTAACATCCAAGAAGAGATGTTATAGGAATTTTATTTTTGTTACATTGCAGTTCCTTAAAAGGAAATACTATATTCCCTGAAGGAATAATGATATAAATTTTTTTTGAGTAATAACAATAATTTATCCCAAAAAAAGATATTGTATACCAATGTTACACTCCAGAAGTAGTGATTTTATTTCTTGCATTTATCTCTTGCATCTTACTTTCAGTTGGCGATACTAATATATCTCTAGAAGAGATTTATAAATTTAAAAATGATAACATATATATAGAAGAGATTTATTTATATATTTGGTAATTTTATTAAACCAAATAAGTGTACATAAATATGATTATGAAAGATCCTAATTTAGTTTAGATTAGATCCAAATGGTTTAAGATTATCTCTAGAATATATTGTTCTATGTTCATATGTCTAATTATATCATAAAGGTCATGTTCCTAGTTATTATTTCATAAGAAATATTGCACATATAATCAATTCTTGAAGATATATTTTTAAATATTCTCCTGAAGGGATGGTCTATATTTCATATCATAATTTTAATGCAAGCTATACATACGGTCTTAAGGAGATCTGTATCTGTAATATTCCAAGTATCCAGAAGATACTCTTATTATTATTTTTGTTGTAATTTTTTTTTGAACTCTCAAAAGAGATGTGTAGAAATGTCTATATGCAATTATAAATTATTCTTTGATAAGTAATGTAATTAATGTTCAAAACTTATACTTGAGATATAATTGAGGAACAAAACTTAACAACTTGAAGTTGTTCGAACCATAAGTTCGATGTGGTTCCAAACCAAATGTCTTGGATCCTTATAATAGTTTCTTGTAAAAAAAATCACTAATTCAAATGATAAAAAATATATGAGAATTTATAATATATATGTAATGCATGGACGCACGTATACATCCATATATGTAAATATTCAGCTAACAACCAGAAGTTTATTATGAGCTCATCTTATAGATCATGTATAGATATTATTTAGAGATTTAAAATTCAATCAACATAAATGTTGAATGACTTGAAGTTGTGTATCTGGTAAATGATCTATACAATAAGTAAATTCCTCCAATTGACTATATCAATGAATGAGAACAAACTCTACTAAGCAATGTCAATTGAATGCATCTTACCGGCTAATAAAATGATTATCCTCCTATAACTGATATACACATAATGTATTTGCTAGCAGCAATGTGATAGTGGATTAAGATGAGAATCCAAAGAGGATTATTATTTAATGTGACAATTGTCATCATTAAGGGGGAGGATAAAGGATACAAGTTAATTTTGATCATCAGCGTTAAATATTTATTAAAATATACATTGCTGCAAAATATGATCAATATTATCCCTAGTAGACTTTCTCTAATATAGATTTGAATCCCCGAAGGATCAAAATTTGTAAACCACATCTGAGATATGGTTCAAAAGTCAGTTCAAAATATTTTTGGAGTAAGTGATAAAGATGCCAAATAAAGGAGGTGAGTGTTCTTGAAGAAACACCTAAGGATGCTCTGAAAGAGATCCATGACATGATTCTCAAATAACCCTAGAAGTGGGTTAGGTACCTAAAACATGATAATTAAAGAGATCTCAATAAATCATGTCTAGAACTGACAAGAAATAATCATCGATGATAAATTTATAAATGATAAAGCGCTTATGTTTATAAATGGATTAAAGATCCTGGATTAAGGGAAAACATGACTGGCCATCATGAATCCTTTACCAATAGAGAAATATGGACATGTAGTCCGCAAAGTAGGTAAAGTACTTGAAATGCTTAATATACCCCGAAGGTATAAATATGGTTTAAATCATATTAAATAATGAAAGTATACAAATTCCTGAAGAATATAATAACTTTCATTGTTATAAAGAATGTAAAGAACAAGGAGAGTAGATTTCAACCTACTTTTAAGTATTGTTGTAATGAAAATCATGATATAATTCATGATGAGTAGATTACTTCCTATTTTTAAGTATCGTTGTAATGAAACTCTTAATATTCATTGAAGTGATAGTTGCGATATGCAAATACTTATTAAAGTATACAAGTTTCTGAAGACTATATATAACTTTTGTAGGTACAAAGAATGCAAAAGGCATGAAGTGTAGATTACAAATTTCTTCTAAGTATTGTTGTAACGAAAATCTTGATATACTTCAAAATGAGTAGACTACTTCCTGCTTTCTAGTAATGTTGTAATGAATTTTTTAATATTCATGAAAGATGTATAGTTGCAATACGCAAAACTAACTTAAAGCACAAAAATGAAAGCACGTGAAGTGTTTTTCATAGAAGTAGCATACAAAATGCATAAAATGCAAACCATATTTGGAAGAAACAAGCTTAGAAAATTTGATTGTGTCGAAGGAAAATATTAATAAATTGTATTATCAATGAGATACATATTTATGGATCCAGAAGTATCTATAGCCAATTTGAGTTATCGAAAGACGAATATGAATTCAGAGGAAAATTTAAAATCAGGGGGACCATTCATAAGTATTTTATAATGCACTCTTTTTCTTTAACTAAGATTTTTCCCACTGGGTTTTTATTAGTAAGGTTTTAATGAGGCATTACCTTGATCCAGAAGTATCAACTCCCTAGTAACATTTGAAATAAGTTATAATGTACTCTTTTTCTTTATTTAAGATTATTCCCACAGGGTTTTCCTTACTAAGGTTTTAACGAGTCATTGTCTTTGTAATATCCCAGAATTTCCAGGAATTTAAAATGTAATAATCTCATAATTAAATTGTTTAAATTTGATATAATTGTTATTTTCAAATATAAATAGCCAAACAATTAAAAATGCGATGTTTAAAATTATGATTATAGATTGATTTTAAACAAGTATAATTATTTTGTTTTTGTAAATAAATTTTAAATTGACTTATTGTTTTCAAATTATTAAGTGTGTTTAAATATATATATCTATGCATTTAAATCAATTTTGAAATAGAATAAGTTATTTATAAATAATAATGAGTTTGTTTGAAATTGATATCTATATTTATTTGAATTGACTTTAAATTTAGATTTTAAACTGACTTTGAAATTTGAATTTTGAATTTAAAGGAATATATATATATTAAAATAATAATATAGTTTGGATATAAAAATATGGATAAAGTTTTTATGTAAAAATAAGATTTGTTTTATATTAATATCTTCAAAGAAATTTATTTATAGAAATTTATAAAGTGTTTATTTATTAATAAATAAATAAATAAATTTATATTAACAATTAAAAACGAATTTAATATATATTCATGTGATTTTATTTAAAATCTAATGGGTTTTCATTCTATTTCTTTTAAAAGGTTATATGTATATATTTAGAAAGGCATTTAAAATATATTCATCAATTAGGAAATTCAATTTAAAAAGCTTTTAAATAATTTTAAAAACAAATGAAAACAAATAATTACATGTGTTGAATTCTTATGCATGCTAATACACATGTGTTAACTAATTAGTTATTATAGGTGACAAATGTAAGTGTGATAACAAGTGGCATGAATTATTTTTCCATTTTCTTTAATCTAAATTAATTTTAATTCAATCTTATAATAAAACACCATCTCCTCTCTCTTCTATTTTCCTTCTTTATCTTTTCATTTTAATGCAAGAACTCTTCTCAATTCAAACCTAAAGTTCATTGTTTTAAACCTGTAACTTATTTCTTCTGAAACAAATCAAAGAGAAAAATATGAAATCTCCTCTGAAACAAAATGCAGCTTTAACCATTTGTCAAATTACCATGAAAACATTTCTATGTCTACAACCATCTCAAGCTAAAAACCCTGTAACTCATTCCAAAACCAAAATACAAAAGCCTGTGCTAAGTTTTTTAGCAAAATCAATCTCAAATTTGCAATCTGAAACACTTTCAAAGCTCAAAACCTGTATAACTGTTTTATGCTCAAAACTGTCATCTATTCCTCAAACATCAAAGCTTGCAATCTCCTCTAAGACAAAAAAAAATCAGAAGCTCACAAACCTGTAATCAAAGAAGCTAAGTTCATTTCTGAAACCAAAAATGAATTTAGGCATGTAACAAATGCATGCAGATGTCAATCCACCTACTAAAGCTCTGTATTTCCCATGTCTGCAACATTGTTTTCAAAATTCAAGCAAGTCACCCTGTAACAAAACTTCAAAGCAAGGAACATCTTCAAGTTTGCAAACTAAATCATCAACAAGGATTTCCAGAACATCTTCAAGTTCCAGTTTGTTTTTCAGGCCCTAATCAAAATTTGCTTTAACACTCTGCCTCTTTAATCGGTGAGTAAACATCTATTTATAAACTTTAAGTAATATAGGTTGTTGTTTAATTGATGTTTGTATGTGTTTATATAAATGTATGATCTGTGTATATGATTGTAGATGACTATGCCTATATTTTCTTTGATTTTTTTTGTCTGTTTAAACTACAGAGAATAGGAATAAAAGAAAATTCAAATCTTCTTATCAGTTCATTGTTTAGTTTTAAGATTTAAACATGATATGTTTGAAAAAAACATTAGTTTAAGTTCAAAAATCTTATTTAAGCAAATGGTTGTGGAAGTTCTCTGTAAACAAAACCAGACTTTTGTTTGGGTGAAGATAGAACAGTATTTTTGGCTTCAGGTATGAAAATAAATGTAAATTTAAACTATCCTTTGAAATTTAAGAAGAAAATGGAACCTGAAGTGGAATTCGAGTGATTCTCGAGTGCAGCCAACTGATTGATTAAAGAAAATTTTTAAAAGTTTAAAAGATTCATAAAACAAGTTTCAAATTTAATAAAGAAAGTTTTTGTAATAAATCTTGTTGTGATTGAATACTATTTGGTTTTTATAAAAATAAGTGTTTCTTTAACATTTCATCAAGAAGTTTAAAATTTGTATAGTAAAATTTGGTTAAATAAAATTAAAGTTATTTTTAAAACTTAAGTAAAAATGGAACTTTAAAAAGATAAGTTTTAAAATCTAAATTTAATTTAGCTTAAATCATTTTGTTATAAAAGTTTAAGGATATTATGCTTTGATAACACTAAACTATCAAGTTTATGATTATTTAAACTTAATTATTGATTTGATTAAGTAGAGTTAATTATAAAGTTATAATGGCTTAAAAATATAAATGGAAATTAAGGTATTTATAAGATAATGTTTATCTTAAGATTAAGAGGTTTATTTATCTTGAAATTTATTAAATTAATTAAGGAAATTAGAGATGATTAATTAATTTAATTAATAATGATTTAAAAATTTATTTAAGAATTAATTAAGAATTATTTATTGATTTAATTAATTTTAAATTAATAATTAAGGGTTATAAGTTAATTAATTACAGGTTAATTAATTTATAATTAAGTTTAATTAACTAGATAATTAAATTAATTAATGATTAAAGAGTAATTAGTTAAGTATTTAAGGTTGATTAATTAGTAATTTGAGATTAATTTATTTAAAAAGGGTATTTAATTTGTAATTAAGTTTATTAATTTATAATTAAGTTTTATTAATTAATAATTAAGTTTTCTTAATTGATAATTAAGAAATAATTAATCTATAATTAATTAAGGATTATTTAACTATTATTAAAGGTTAATTAATTATTAAATATAATTAATTAATTGATTTATTAAGGATTAATTAATTTGTTATTAAACTTTATTAATTGATAATTAAGGTTATTAATTAATAATTATGGATTAATTAATCTATAATTAAAGATTAATTACTTTATTTAAAAAGGGGTAATTAAGGAATGAATTACTCAATTATAATTAATCAAATAAGTGTGGTTAATTTGGATTAATCAAATGGGTTGATTAATTAAGTTGATTAATTAAGGAAATCATTTGGTAATTAATTAAGTATGCTTACTTAATAAGATTTGATAAGAGTAATTACTTAAGGTAAGTAACTGATGAATAAATTACTGGAGGTAATCATAAAATAATCATAAACTTGATAAATTACTGGAGCTGTCCAGTAAGGGATGAAGATTCAGAGTGCAAGGGTTATCGTCGTTAACTCTGAGGGTGATTCCAAAATGAGTGTAACGAGATAATGCCTTCGGTTTCGTTCGAACCCGGAACGAACTTGTATGGATTGAATGCTTTCAGAACATCGTCAGGTGGACGATGAGCATTCTAAGAGATGTGTTCTCTAAAGGTAATTGTAGCCTCAAGCCTCATCAACCGGGAATGGCTAAAACAGGGGAGGTGCAGCAAGGCTTCGTGGGTAGCCCCCACTTGAGAGTGAGATTTACCCCTGTCTAGAAGTCCCTTATTATTTCGGCTGCGTGGGCGGTTGTTGGCCACAAGTGCGGGGTTGTCTTGTTCGGAGCTGTCCAGTAAGGGATGGTTCCAGCCTTGTGTTGTAAGGGATCGGGAGTGGTCCTCGGTACGGTGATCTAGGCCCCGTACTGTGACGGGAGGTACCCCAGTAGCCCTGCCATTGTATGGAATCCAAACTCCAATAAGTGCCAGTACGGTTTTGATTGTGCCCAACTATGTTGAAACGTGAGATGTAAGCACTCCAGCTATTTCTGTATTTTATTTTGAAAACCCTAGACACTATTATAATATCATTGGATTTCCTATCAAATGTTTTGATTAGCGTAAGGTAAAAACTTTCCATGTTTATGTGTGGGAAGTCTTACGTGATACCTTTCTTTCAAAAGGTTTTTAAAAGTTAAGCAACTTTAACCGTTTACTCACACCAGACCCATGTCTGACCCGGAGTTTATTCTGTTTTTCTTAAACTCTTGGGTGCTCAAATTTTTATGAGTAGCCAAGGGATTCAGGTTAGCTTTGACGAATTGTGGAGGAGCAAGGGAGCAGGAGGCTTCTGCGTGTAGATATATAGTTTTCCGCTGTGTTGGTTTCTCTGAGTAGTTCTCTTGTATTGCATTGAGTTGTATAACTAGACAGGTGTTTATAACTGTCTTGTATGAGATGTGTCCTCTGTGTAACTCTGATAATGATTGTAAACTATGTAATATTTATGTTATTAATATAATTTATTCGTTCCGTTGTTGAGATTCTGATGTTGTTTCTTCTTTCTCTCCTTACTTTTCTCTTTTCTATCTCTTTCTTTCTTCAAGATGATACGATTTTCTTGGGTGAGAAAGTCGAGTCGTCACACTTGGTATCAGAGCATTAGGTTGAGTGAATACCTTGGCTCTGGAGTGGTGTCTATCTTGAGAGAGCGTATTTGTAATTTTGATATATAAAAATATATATTTATTTCTACCTATCTATTGGGTTACCTGTTCGGGTTTTCTGATAAACTATTCTGATGGGTGAAGATAGAACAGTATTTTTGGAATTTAGGTTGGGTTGATCGCAAAAGTGACTTGCGATAGTTTGGCTGATTCTCTTGGATAATCTTTTGTTTGGGTTTGAAGCATCTCTAGAGGAGGTAGGAGTTATAGAGTTGTTGAAGATTTTCCGATATCTCCCGAAAAGTTAGAGATTTGTCCGCTTTGGGAATTGAGTTCTATATCGACTTGAGGTCAGGAGTAATACCAGGGATTCAGCTAGGTAGAAGGATAGCTTCTGGAGAAGGTTTTTGGTGAAGCAGCTCTGTATTCCTTGGAACTTCTGTTGAACCATATTTTTGGGATGTGTTGTTAGTCTGTACTCTCATCTGCTCCAGATCAGAGTTGTGTAGCGGAAGTATTGTGGCCGCTATTCTAGAATGGAAACAAGTGGAAGTTGCAGTGTTTTTAATTAGAGAATTTCTACTGGAATTTTTCAAGATCCGAGGTAAGTTGGCGAGTGATCCTGTTCTGTCTTTTCCGGATAGGAGAAGTAGAGTTATTGATTTGATTAAGTAGAGTTAATTATAAAGTTATAATGGCTTAAAAATATAAATGGAAATTAAGGTATTTATAAGATAATGTTTATCTTAAGATTAAGAGGTTTATTTATCTTGAAATTTATTAAATTAATTAAGGAAATTAGAGATGATTAATTAATTTAATTAATAATGATTTAAAAAAATTAAGAATTAATTAAGAATTATTAATTGATTTAATTAATTTTAAATTAATAATTAAGGGTTATAAGTTAATTAATTACAGGTTAATTAATTTATAATTAAGTTTAATTAACTAGATAATTAAATTAATTAATGATTAAAGAGTAATTAATTAAGTACTTAAGGTTGATTAATTAGTAATTTGAGACAGGGGAGGTGCAGCAAGGCTTCGTGGGTAGCCCCCACTTGAGAGTGAGATTTACCCCTGTCTAGAAGTCCCTTATTATTTCGGCTGCGTGGGCGGTTGTTGGCCACAAGTGCGGGGTTGTCTTGTTCGGAGCTGTCCAGTAAGGGATGGTTCCGGCCTTGTGTTGTAGGGGATCGGGAGTGGTCCTCGGTACGGTGATCTAGGCTCCGTACTGTGACGGGCGGTACCCCAGTAGCCCTGCCATTGTATGGAATCCAAACTCCAATAAGTGCCAGTACGGTTTTGATTGTGCCCAACTATGTTGGAACGTGAGATATAAGCATTCCAGCTATTTCTGTATTTTATTTTGAAAACCCTAGACACTATTATAATATCACTGGATTTCCTATCAAATGTTTTGGTTAGCGTAAGGTAAAAACTTTTCCATGTTTATGTGTGGGAAGTCTTACGTGATACCTTTCCCTCAAAAGGTTTTTAAAAGTTAAGCAACTTTAACCGTTTACTCACACCAGACCCATGTCTGACCCGGAGTTTATTCTGTTTTTCTTAAACTCTTGGATGCTCAAATTTTTATGAGTAGCCAAGGGATTCAGGTTAGCTTTGACTAATTGTGGAGGAGCAAGGGAGCAGGAGGCTTCTGCATGTAGATATATAGTTTTCCGCTGTGTTGGTTTCTCTGAGTAGTTCTCTTGTATTGCATTGAGTTGTATAACTAGACAGGTGTTTATAACTGTCTAGTATGAGATGTGTCCTCTGTGTAACTCTGATAATGATTGTAAACTATGTAATATTTATGTTATTAATATAATTTATTCGTTCCGCTATTGAGATTCTGATGTTGTTTCTTCTTTTTCTTCTTTCTCTTCTTTCTTTTCTCTTTTCTATCTCTTTCTTTCTTCAAGATGATACGATTTTCTTTGGGTGAGAAAGTCGGGTCGTCACAGTCTTGATCTAGAAGAATCGAATGTCTTTTCAAGAAATAACATCTCAAATATGTTATTTAAGTTAAATTGTATTTTTACCCTTAACTAAGGCTTTTCCCATCGGGTTTTCCTTTGTAAGGTTTTTAATGAAGTATCTTATTGATCCAAAAGTATCAAACTCTA
The DNA here is from genome assembly GCA_030765085.1 of Allium cepa. NCBI lineage: Eukaryota > Viridiplantae > Streptophyta > Magnoliopsida > Asparagales > Amaryllidaceae > Allium > Allium cepa. Next base: position 181,835,160 of record CM060929.1, on the reverse strand, counting down.
TTTGATTCTTTAAATTATTGAAATATCTCATACTATATTGTACTCTTTTTCCTTCACTAAGATTTTTCCCATAGGGTTTTTCTTAGTAAGGTTTTAACAAGGCATTAGTTTGATCCATAAGTATCAAACTTCATTTGAAGAAATAAGAAAATAAAATATATTATTGTACTCTTTTTCCTTCACTAAGATTTTTCCCATTGGGTTTTTGTTAGTAAGGTTTTGATGAGGCATTGTTTTGATCCCCAAGTATCAAACCCTTTAGAAAGAATATCATTTTCAATATGATTTTACAAGTTGCGCTCTTTTCCTCGTTCAAGGTTTTTTCCCACTGGGTTTTCCCAACAGAGGTTTTTAATGAGGCAACAGACAATATTTATAACGACTGAATGGATGTATGAAAGCAAGACAATAATGAGGGGGAGCAATTGTCATGGACGTTTTAAAAGAAACAATTTCTAGCAACCATATGAGCATCCAAGATTTCAAAGATGTATATTCAAGGGGGGTGTTATAATATATGTAAATATATAAGTGAATATGCTTTTGTGTTTTTCTATTTAGTCCCACATCATGCGATATGTTCCATCTCATGCTCCAAGGCCTATATATAAAGAGACTATGTAATGTAATTGTATGACTAATCTTTGAATGAATAAAATTATTCTCTCTCTAATGGCTTCCACATTCTTCATTTCATAACAATAAGGGATTTCAAATGAATTTTTTAGCAATTATTATCTTATTTTCTTCCCTCCTCTTACTCTCTTGAAAACTCCATTGAAACTATACTCTTTTCTCTAAAAAAAATCAAATAGAATCAATTCAAACATTTTTGTATTGATTCAATATTACTTTCTTACTGTTTTGGCATCATCTCTCTCTCTCTCAGATCAAAGATCAAAGTGTTCTCCAAGAGGTCATAAGATCCATTGTATCCAAAGCTCAAGAAATTGTCTTTGGAAAAACCACCAAACTCTATTTGTATTTGCTTGGGTGTGATTGTAGCCCATTCAAATTAAATAGGTGTGGTTTGTAGCCCGAAAATCTAAGTAGGTGTGCTTGTAGCCAGTCCAAATCAAATTGGTGTACCCTAAGCCCGAAAAATCAGGAGGGTGTATCTCATAGCCTCGGAATCGAGATTCTAACTGGGCTTACCTTCTACCAGTTTAAAGATTAGCATTTGAAAAGAAATCTACACAAGCAGTTGTAGGGGACTGAATGTAGGAGAAATCTGAACCGGTAAAAAATCTCTAGTGTCATCTCTCTAACTCTCTACTTTACTTTATTGCCTTTATTTTATCTACGATTGCATCTGTGATTGACTGTTGACATAATATGTTGAAAATCTATGATTTAATATTAAACTTGAAAGAAATTAAAAAATATTAACAAAAGTTAGAAAACACAATGTACCCCCCTCTAGTGTTTAATTATTCTTAAGATCCATAATTCTACAGCTCACAAAAACATGTGTTTTGAGAAATTTAGTAAGCACGAAAGTTAGTTTGTAACTTATTGTGTACATTGCTGATGATGTAGAACATACATACATAAGAAGCTTATGAGTTTGAAGTTAAAAAATGGATTTTGACAAAGTTAGTAAGCACAAAAGTTGGTTTATAATTTGTTATGTGTATTCATGATGATATATAACATATATATACATAATTAAGTAGCTTATGGGTTTGGACCAAAAACATGTATTTTGAGAAAGTTAGTATGCACTATAGGTTTTTTTTATAGCTTATCATGTATGTTAATGCATATGATAATAACAGAGGACACATATACAAAAGTAAATTATGGGTAAGAAATGAAAAACATGTATTTTAAGACGTTAGTAAGCAAAAAAGTGGTTTATAACTTCTTATGTATATTGATGAGTACGATAATTATTGAAAATGTATATGTATAAGTAGCTTATGGGTTTCAACTAAAAACAAATATTTGCGAAAGTTAGTAAAACAACAAGGATTGATTAGTAGCTAAAAATCATTTTTAATAATTCATGTAGTAGGCATGGAAAATTGGTTATGGTCACTTGATAGTTTTAAAGCTGTTCAAATATTATTTGGAAAGATGGCAAGCTTAGGAGTCGCTATTATGAACTAAGATTATTTTGGAAATGATTTGCCAAAGGAAAATGAGTTTTAGTATGTTACAATAAGCGAAAGTTTATGGGAGATTGTAAATTAAATCATTAGTGTAAGAATGATTTAATCGATGGGGAATGGGGTTTTAAAAGGAGCTTTGAAAAAGTTTTGATTTTTAAGTAATATGCACATATGTGTATATTCAAAATGAGAGTTATTCAAATGTACATTTATACATTTAAGTAAATAAAGGCTCTAAAAATATTAGCAAGAGAGTTAAGAAATCTATTTGCAAAGTCAAATAATCACCATTTAATAAATGGATTTTTGAAGTACATATATGAGCATATATGTATATATGTACATGAGCATGTATATGTGTGTATGGATGTATATTTATATGGAGTTAAGTGGTTCAATGATTTGTTGAAGTAGTTGAAGTTGAATTTGTCAAGTTATTTAATGATTGAATATATGGTTTAGTTGGTTCTATTAATTTTTGTATATATGATATGCTAAATTTATTTGATCTTTATTGCGTAAATTGTTGAAGGATTTAAACGTTAAATCTGTTGAGTGTTTTGATGTTGATTAGCTGAATTTGTGATGCTGAATTGATTATAAGTGGTAGTATGTACATATGACAGTATACATACGACGAAGGAAATTTCTCCAAATGGTGAAGCAAACTGGTGTCAATGACATTTGAGGTGGAATGACACTTCGATGATTCATATGGGGACGACCAAATTTGGATGTTGAGTATAGATCTGTACGGGTGTATATGCGATATTTTTTGCAGTTACATATGGCTCTAGTATGTCTGGGTATAGACAAAGAGAGGGATACAATGCTTGTAATTAAATCCATTGTAACATGATAGATGGCATGATCTAATGATGTGATCCAAGAGCAGTATCGGAAAGAGATTAGGATGACATTCTAGAATAGGTCATATACTTCTTGTAGCACTAGATGTTGAGACGAGACCTACAAGAGTCAATAACACTAAAAGTTGATTCGGAGTCAATGGAACGAGCTGACTCTAAGGTAAGTTCATTGGGTAGCAAATGGCAATTCACCACTTGAACGTCAGTTTCAGATATTCAAATAGTGTTAAGTTAGGGTATTACTCATATGCAATTTTTTGGGTTTGGCGTGGAAATGCTTATGTATAGCATTGTTATGCCATTGTATTTAGTTTACATCGGGAGTTTGACAAGATTAACAGAACTAGACACCTTTGACTATGGAGCATATTACTTCCAATGCACTTGTCTATCATGTTGATACCCTGTGTTATTAGGGCATTTATTATTTTAACTTACAGTATTTTCATATAAACATTGCGTCTACGAAGGTATGTGTGAGTATTAACTACAATTTTGTGAGGTTGGTTCCCTTTCACCAAACCTCTATTTGACCCTTGTTTTCTCTCTTTTTCTTACTATATGAGAAACTTTAAGTTATCCTATAAGTAGTTTGAGTCATAGGATTATTTGATGGGGCACTAGCTAGATAGATAAACCTTTAGGATACATTGAGGCTCCTATTTACATATTATTTTCCACTCTAGGCTATGTGTATAAGATATTTTATTCATGTATGAGACGAAGTACTATACTTGATGTATCTTTTCGGTACTCCATATACATGGAGCCTATACAAATTGATTTATTTATGTTTTGACTTTACCAGTTTGATATTCATATCTTGTCTTACACACAAACACATATGTGTGTATTTGTCTGCATGTTTATATGTGTGTAATAACCCAAAAATTTGGTATATATTATAATTAAAAATCATTAATATAAAAAGGTTAAAATAAATCAATTTAATACATTAATAAAATCGATAAAATTTAAGAAGGGGCAGAATGGTCATTTTTCAACTTTGGAGTTCAAGGATAAGCCCACATCATTGAGATCGTCTTGTTTTTATCATTCACGTAGTGTGTTGGTTTACTTCATTTGGAGGGAGTTATGGGTAATATTGTGTCAAGTTGAACGGACACCAAAGTTTGAATTCAAATTTGAAGTGGGTAATCACTTTCGCTTCATCTATTTAAACCAAATATGTATTTTCAAAAACAATCTGCTCATTCTCTTTCTCCTTTTCCTCTTTCATACTGAAAATTTAAATCACCATATCTCTTTTGAATGTCAGCAAAATCACCTGCATCGCAAAGCTAATGGATAGGGCTGCACATCTATATCAAACTGAAGGTGAATTCTTGAAACTCGGAGGTATAGAAGTTCAAACAATGAAGGCAGAGGCAATAAAGAGGTGATTTGGTGGGTGATTCACACTTTCCTCTTGATGTAATACAATTGTTATCCTATAATTATGTTTTATAGTCTAGATTAGAGTAGATAACCATTTATAATCATTTAATTATAGAAATAACAGCGGTTTGGGATGGATTTGAATACACAATAAAATTAGTTATTAGATTTTCTTTTTTTCCCTTGAATTTAGAAAATATATAATGAAAATTGATGAATATAAATGTAAACTGGACATAAAAACCTAGGTTGTAAAGGCCCGGAATTTCTGGATATTTGAAATTGAAATATTTAATTGATTTAAATATTTCAAAGTTATTTTAACTTGAATTTCAAATATCACTGCTTATTGGATAATTTAAAATGTTGAATTAAAAATTGGAAATTTTAAGCTTGATAAAAATATTTTAAAGGCTTGTAAAAGTTATATTGGTAGTACTGAAGATGCTAAAAGTGTTAAAATTGAATTTGAAAGTGTTTTGTTAAGTTTTGAAATTTTATCGTTTAAATTGATGTTTAAAAACAGCCTTCCGAGGTGCAGTCTCGGAATTCGACGAAATCAGTTCCACTGGATCCGTAATATTGTATTATTATCGGTTTTCAATTTTCGTAGTGATTGGAGTTGTTGTATGAGCATACGATATATAAATGTGCTAAAACTTATATCGAAAATTTAATTTAATAACTGGGTTAAAAAAAGTTATCTTCTCCATACGATCGAATTAGGACTCGAAAACTTATCCATTATGTTCGGAATACGAGTAAAACATTATAGATGCCTGGCGGCACGCCTCGATAGGGCATCAGAATTTTAAGTTGCATTAAATAAGATATTTACAATTAAAAAAAATAACCTATTAATCAGGGCTTACCTTCTCCAACACGCCTTTCTCAACTTTATATCATATCCCTCTCGTTCAAAGTCAGAAAAATGGAACGAATAAAAATAAAAAGGAAACGAAGAAAATCGAAATCAATAATGGCCACTCTTATTCATTTTCAAATCGAAGCCGAACCCTTCGTTTCCCCTTCTCCCCTCTCATTCGACCTTTAGTTCGATACGAAATCTTCCCATTTCCTTCTTCAATTTCAAAATCGAATTCCTCTGCTTCACCAAAATTTCCTTCTTCCTTCCCTTTGTAAAAAAAAGGGGTGAAATCAAAAGATAATTAAAAGAGGATACATAGTCGAATCGATTCGTTCAAAATTGATAAAAGAATCGCATCATCTAGAGGGGGAGTTCTGGATTATAGCGTAGAATATCTTACGTCGAGGCCGACATTTGACTTTGGGGGAGGTCGATTTCGTGGTCAAGACAAGGTGGGGTTCGTGTACGTGATAACGTGCGTGGGGAGGTCAACTGGACGCGAGGCATTGGAAGTCTCGATGGTCAGCGGCCTCCTGGTAGTGGCGTCGCAGTCACTGAGAGGATGGAGGCTGTTCGATTTTGGGCAGCAGCGTGATGAATCGGGAAGGAGGCTAAGGCATAGCAAGGCCGTTGGTCAGGGGGTTCCAATTGTGGGAGGAGCCATATTCGTATGCAGATTTTTGGCAGAGAGGTAATATGTCGATTTGTTTGTAAATTAGGAAATTGATTTAAAATTTGTTTCAATTTGAAATCAATGACGGTAACAAAAAAAAATTATAGCAGTAAGGTAGGTTAGACAATTTATTTTATTTTGTTCCCAAATTAAAGATATATATTGTAAAGAAGAAAATTTCTGTTTTGTTATTTACAAAGGAAAAAAAGAATTAACAATAAAGGAAAGTTTGATAGAAACAGAAAGATATAATTATAGAAAAGGTTTTGAAAGAAAAAAGAAAGAAGGTATTTTAATGTGATGAGTTTATACAAAAATAGATTATTAGTATATGTGAAGTTTCAATATATATATATATATATATATATATATATTTGAGACTTACTGGGTTATTTTAAAATAATGGATTTGGTGATTAAATTGTACAATTAACTTATTTAATTTATTATGATTACTAAAAGATGTTAAAAAGGGAATTTATCAGTCTAAATTAAATTGTTGGTTAACTAAATCATTAAATGGTAATTAATTTTTCGATTGTTTGAAATTTTAATAAACCGTATAAATGTTTATTCGAGGTCAAAAATCGGGAACCAAGGCAAGATTGTAGTGGATTGCAAACGAAAATCAAAGGTGAGTTAACCTCACTCTTTTGGGTTTTAATTTAAATTTAAATGGTTAAATTTAAATAACTGGTTAAATGGTTGAATTGATTTGATGTGCTATATTACATATAGTAGTGTATATATAGTATATATTGGAGTGATTGATTTCCCGCATTATATAGCGGATGAGACCCTATGCGCCGCATAATAGCGGATGATATTTTATAAATCCCATATACCGCGATATTCCACCTCGAAGTGGAATTGGTATTGTGCTAACATCTGTGGATGCAGGGAAACAAGTTGGAGGGATCCAACTGGATTCCTCAAAATTATTTAGATTATTTAATATTCTGTGTTATGAATATTTGATATTCTATGATGAATTATATTTGAAATATTGAATGTTATGGTTTGCTTGAATATATTTCGGTTCACTGAGTTATCAAAATCTATAGAAATAGGATTTTTGAAAAGAAAATAAAAGAGTGAATATTGAGTAAAATAAACATAGAAAATCGAATAAATTAAAAATGAATTGGAAAAGAATAAAAGTGATTTCAAATTTCTAATAAATAATTCCGAGTATGGAAAAAAAGGAGATTTGAATAAACAGAAAATAATGAATTATAAAACTTAAGTGACATTATTTAAAGGAAAAAAGAATTATTTTAAAAATTCAAGATTTGAATTTATTTACAAGGATAAAGAACAGATTTGGAAATATAAAATTGGTAATTTCAGTTAAAAGGATTTTAAATCATAATTAAGGAATAAAGTCTGGAATTAATGGGTTTTGAATAAGTTGAGTAAGTAAAGGAATTTATATCAGAATGGAGTAATTTGGAAATCGATTTGGAAATTGATTTAAGTGTTTGAAATTGGAAATTTAAAAGGAGAATGTGACTATAAAATTTATAAACTGGGTTTATAAAAGTGAAGTAATATATTGATGGATATTTGAAGAATAAATTCACGATGGGAATTTATTAAAAGAATAGGAAATTTTGTTTAAAGATAAATAGTGATTTATTTTTTAAGGATATGAAGAGAAGTATATTTCCCTGGACAGCCAAGTACGTTTTCAACGTAAATTTTTACATATAATTTAGGTTGTTTTAGAAAGTATGTGCAAAAAATTTATTATTTCTAAATGTTTAAATTCTAAAGTAAGTATTTTCTTTTAATCTATTTATAGCAGTGATTATTTAAAGGTGGCTTGGTATTTTGTTTTAAAGGTTAGAAATTCGGTTTTATATTGTACAAAATAGTTTTATTTTAAATATTCTTAAAGTATATATTTTTTAAATAAGTATTAAAGTAATTTTAATTTAGATGTTTTGAAGTATATTTTATAATAAAGTGTTTTTAAATTATTTTCAAATCTCAAGTTTTTGTACTTGGTGTCTTCAGTGTAAATAAATATTTGGAAATTCATTTCATGAGAAGAGTAGAGTTTGAAAACTGTTTTAAAAAAAAGATTGAAAATGGAAATATATCTTGCAAAGATATTTTGAGGATAATAAATAATTTGGGAGATTATTTATTGTTTGATGGTTGTTGTGAATGTTAAGTGATAGTTAAATAGCCGATTATCAATATTGACCAATGCGCTGATCGTTTCGAAGAGACCGGGATGGGGATTAAATTCTCGAACACCATTTCGATCCGGTTTGTACGTTTTCGTGAGGAAGACGAGTTTGGATTCGAAGATGGAGCAGTGAAGTGCAAGGTTAGTTGCTACTAATCCTGAGGATGTTTCCAAAATGGATGTAGTAGGAATAGTGCCTTCGGTTCCGTTCGAACCCGGGACGGACTTGTATGGATGAATGCTTTCGAAACATCGTTAGGTGGATGATGGGCATTCTAAGGGAAACGTTTTAAAAGGTAATGCTTAGCCTCAAGCCTCATCAACCGAGAATGACTGAAAATCAGAGGTTATGCAGCAAGGCTATGTGGGTAGCGCCCATTAGGGTGAGGTCATCCCTGTCTAGATCTCCCTTTTTATTCGGCTTAGTGGTGCGGTTGCTGATCCCAACCGTGGGGTGATCTTACTCAGGATTATCCAGTAAGGGGTAGTCCCAGTCTTGTATTGCAGTGGATTGGGAGTAATCCTCGGTACAGTGATTTAGGCCATGTACTATGACAGGTGGTACCCCAGTGCCTAGTCATTAGTTAGAAATCCATTTTCCCTATGCTCCCGTACGGTTTTGATTGTACTCAACTATTGGTGAAACATGAGATACAAACATTCAGCTAGATCTATTTTACTTTCTATAGACACTATTATAATATCATAGGATTTTAATAAAAAATGTTTTAGCTATCGTAAGGTAAAAACCGACATGTTTATTTGTGGCGTGGTCTTACGAGATGCTTTTGTTTTCAAAGGATTTTGACACTTTAATAATCAATTTGAGTGTGGTTTTCTCACGCTGGTATTCCAGACTGATTCGGGTGTTATTTAACTATAATGCCCGGGTCAGACCGAGTATTATAGAATACAGGATATGTGTTGTGGAACTTAGGAGACGAGCTGGATGGCGATACGTACTTCCGTACTTGATTATTATTCCGCTGTGTATTCAGTCTTGAAGACAAGTTTATATGACTGTCCAGTTGTATGTTATTGATGTTGTTGAACTCTGATGATGTATTCTGGTGGTATAATGTATAAACAAATATATTTTCTTTTGTGTAAAGATCTGTTATTATCTATTATATTTTATTCCGCTGTGATGGTTAGATTCTGATGTTGTTTTCTGTTTTCTATTTTCTTCTTCTACCTCTTCTTCTTTAACCTAAATGGTTCGTATTTCCATACATCTTGAGTTGATTTGGAAGAATAGTGTCGACTCTAGGGGTATGGATTTGCGGGACATTACACAGGGTAAGGTGTAAAGGTGCTAGGGACATTCTCAGTAGTCTGAGGTGAGTAGAGGCGAAATGACATGAAGGAACGATGGAAATCACCATCAGATTTTCCAAAATTTGTCTTAACTGGTCCACTGGTGGCCTATTTCCCGACGTAGGTTGAACTTGGACCTAAATAGGGCAATATATATAAACGTTTATCGATTTGAGTCTAGTTTCTTTTGTTTCCTAAAGCCGTTTAGAGGTTATTGGCTAGGCAATTGATGATGTTGTGGATGTATGTGATGATGATTGTTGTATGAGATGGTTTTTTATGTTACTCATGATATGGAAAATGATGCAACATTTACGTGAACATGTATGAGCATGTGGCACAAGTAGGCGACTCCTATGACATAAGTATGTGATCAGGGTATTGCATTGCTCCCCTGTAGTAGTTCAGCGGACTAGTGTGGCGGATGGGTGGTAAACGATCCTATAGTGTAAGAGGCCAGTCCAAGACATGAGTCTAATTTGTATAACAGGACAACAAGCAACCCTGTAATGCATGGTTGAGTCCAATGAAGTGTTCTACATGCAGTTAACATGACAGTGGACAAGAGAAGATCATATAGCACATGAGGCGGGGTCCAAGGAGAGTCCACATAGATGCGATGTAATACGACTAGATGTATACGCTACGGTAAGTATAGCTTAACCGCAAGATGTGAGGTAATCAATACATTAGAATCATATTACGTTATAGTATTATCTTTGTAGTATATTTGAGTAAGTATGGCTCACTCGCTAGACTTATGTTTGACCAACTTCTATTTTTTCCTCTCTCTCTCTCTCTTTATATATATATATATATATATATATATATATATATATAAGGTTAATGGAGTTTGGAGACTAGATGGTATGGAAGGCGGGGATTTATATGTTTTTTCAAATGATGTAATAAATATTATGACCTAGATTTGAGTATGCATATGGACTGAGTTTGATTTGCGTAAACATATATATCTGAAAGTGTAGACATATTATGGTGATGTGAAATGATTATGATTATTGATATTATATTTTAACTTCTTTTGATGTAAGACTCTGAAAGTTATTAGCTAGAACTATACTTATTTCTTGTATCATATCCAACGAGTTATTCAGTGTGTGTATCCAACATTTGTCATACCTTAGGGCATTTAATTATCATGCCTTTGTTCATTAACCATGCATTTGTGCACTAGTATACTTGTCATATTATATATTGTTCTTTCTATTGTAAGTTATGCATAGAGGTCATGCTGAAATTTAGAGATTTAGTTTTTAAAATTTACCTAATGGTATGCCTATTATGGCATTTTAAAGCATGTGTTGTTCAACACATATTCAGGACATCATAAATCACCGATCGTTAAAATCATACCTTCATGCCATTTAAACAACTACCTCAAATGATGATATGAGCTGAGTTATCAACTTACAACTCAATCCTTTCTTCATACCATGAGTGAACTTCTTATTCTTATTTAATGGAGTGTTGATATACATCATGTCATACTTTGTTAAGGAGTTATGCATTGTATATGTTCCTCTAAAGACATCTTCTCATGCTTCGAAATTAGAAGCTCTCTACACAAAGCACTCTTCTTAAACTCCAAAATGAACCGAGTTTAAAAATTCTCCTTAAACTGATCCCATGTGATAGTCTTCTTTAGGGTCTCAAGTATTACAATCTCCTCTTAATCTAAGGTTTGTCCTTATAGTTGTCTAAAATATTGTATTCTCTTATACTCATCAATAAAGTACAAATATTAGAAGGTCCAATCACAAACGATTGATTAATTCAGCACTTCCAATGCAATCTTCTTTCCCATGAAAATTTTACCTCCAAAGTTCCCATGGTCAAAATTCATTCTAGAAAAATCTTCTCCCCTTACCGCTGGTCTAAATGCAACCATCTTGGGCATGTTTTGCCTCATTATCCTAGAACGTATTCTCTAAATAAAGCATTAACGTCGAAAGGTGCATTATGTGGAGCAATCACTAAGCTCCAATATTTTCCATGGTGGCTAATCATTCGTTAACATTCCTAATTAACATTTCTAGTCAAGGTTTCTTCGCATGTTTTAGCATTAGTTTAGGTACTTGCAGAACCGCATAACCTCCACTTGTATTTCATATTGTATTTCCATAATCCTAAGTCCAATTATAATCTTTATTCTTATATTCTGCACAAGTAGATTCTCATGAGAAAATAGAAAAAACTAAAATAAAAGTAGAGGGGCAGACATACCCAGCTATATTAATTTCAAAATAACAAGTACCATACATTGTATATACTCCTCCCTAAAGTGTTTCTAGTTTAGACAACACTTAGGTTGGTATTTAGTTTTTTTTATTTTAATATAGATGTCCTTATCCTACACTCTAATACCAAATTGTAACATCCTCCATTTCGATATTCAAAAATGAATATCGATGATGTTGTAATCATCACCAAAATTATTTTCAAGCGAGAAAATGAGATTGATGTTTTTTCTACAACATAAGTAAACAGAGCAATTAAATAATAATGAAATAAAAATTTCAACGTGTCTATTACATTATTAACCCAAATCGTTCACATGCAGGAGTAAATATAACAAAACATAAACAGAGATGATGTGTCGACATACGAAGGTGTCAAACATTCAGCTAACCAATTATATAATCATGTTTAAGTATGTAATGGAAATGAAAAGTATTTAACAGTTATATAAAGCAATCGATTTCATCTATGGATTCTTTATTTGCAATCCAAAATGAAACTTTTTAAATTTTAAGACCATAAGATCAGCCTACTCAATGAAGCACTAGTGAGTTTGTGAGGAAAGCAATAATAAAAAATGATTCACATAGTTCTAGCGTAAATATTAGTAAACTCCTTAAAAAATAAACATATGATTGTGAGCCACGTCGCATAATGAAATGGGGTTTTCCCTCATTATACCAAACATAGACAACATCATCATAACATATATTTCATCATAACATCTAAAAAGGATATAAACAATTTATCTTGCATAGTTAATAAAATGTTTACATTAACATTTATCCCAACTTTCAATTATACATCAATTTAAATTGTTATAATCTTAAGCATCATAATAAAGTATAATTTTAATTCATCAATAAAGAGTTAACCTCGAACCAAGGCTAATATCGCTCCTTTGGTTTTCATAGAATGCGCTTCACGGGATTACACTATCCTAGATCGCAATAAACCCACTTGGGAGGAGTTGTGCACTCATAATTTTGGGTCACGCTAACTAATAAGCATCCTTTTCATTAACCTCTAAAGCTCTCCTAATCCTAAAAACTCATTGGTTTTTAGTAGAGTCCATTCATTATAATTGGTTATTAAATCCCACTTTTGATCTTATTGATCTCTAAGATGCAATACACTCGCGTAAGAGTCAATCTCAATATACCCACTTTTATAACATTCATGAGTTATTCATTGTCACATGCACAAATAATCATCACAAGTGAGCATATAATTGATATACCCACTTTTGTAACATTCATAAGTTATTTATTGTCACATATACAAGTGATCATCGCAAGTGAGCATATAACTGATATACCCACTTTTATAATATTCATAAGTTAATTCATTGCCACATACATAAGTGATCATCGAAGCGAGCATGTAACATATAATATGGTTCATACATATTCATAAATTACTTATATCATACTGAGAAAAAACAAGTCTATAAGGTGTCACATAAAAGTATACAAGATCAAATTTTCAAACTTTTTACCATAAAAAATAGATTAATCATAATTAATTTCTCATATTATAATTTCAACTTTTTTTAAATTAATTTATTAATTTTTATGTCATCTCTAAGCTTGGTCAATTATTTACTCAATTTTGTTTGATTTTTTGGGCTTATTTAGGACGCATTAGCCAAAACTGGGTTAATTCTCATTGAATAGAAATTTACTTCAAGCTTTTCATAGAGTCACTTCGATCTTCACTTCAGAGTTTCCTTAGGTATACCTCTACATCACTTAATTTGGGCCATCCTCATATTTACTTTGATCCGCTTCCAAGAGTTGCCTTGGGTCTCATCATATCGTATATGGTCAGTCGATGCATCGTTCCTATCACTTTGACGACAAATACATAAGAACGTCCATATCTCTACTCAATCTTTGCTTCGAGTCATGGATCATTAGCTTTAGTGTTACTTGGGTTGTCTTAAGGTTTTACCCGGAAGTCCCTTTGGGTTTTCCATAGAGTTAGGCGATGGTTCCCATCACTTATGCGATAGAGGAATGTTGTTACCAACTTTCAAATTTTCTATCTTCAGTAACTTATCATTTTTACTATCAGAACCAATGATGGTATTGCTTGCATCGAATATTTACTAAGTGTTAATATTTAACAAAATGTTCCTATCGTTTTAGTGATTGGAACAAAACATATTTAGTGATATAACATCTTATATTCAAGAGAGAGGGTCATAAGTTATTTTTTGGTAGTAACATCTTATATTCTTGAGATATAAGGTCACAAGATACAAGGATATAGCGGATAATCTACAAACTAGTACAAAAATTATTTACTACCTAATGAAGTAATCTCTTTTGATTTAATCTTTACATTTGTCAAACTCATTTGTCATTTCATAGTTTTCGTAAAAGTCTGTTGTGACCAGAATTTGTCACCATCAGGTTCTCATTAATTAATTTATTCTTTAATTAATTTTTTTGTTAAGGTAATTTTATTGTCTCTCCATCTAATTCATATCGATTACAAAAATAAAGGAAATTCCCAAAATTCATAGCAAATCGTAAACATGTTATTCTATGTTCAATAAATATTTTGGACTCAAATGTTATTTTTTTTTAATATTTATTAATAGTATATTGAACCAAAAACTACTTATTTTCACCTTAGAAAATCCATAATAAATAATCAGTACGTGAGAAAATTACAAAATTAAAGTATCGTCTTTGATTTAAAAGTATTAACATCATATCAAATTTTTAAATCACTTAAAGGTGATTAATGCATGTTTCAATTTTAAGTTAATCGTTATTTTAACTATGTATTATCATAGACAATATAGATTTATTCGATCATCGTACAAACAATTCTATATTCATCATAAACACAAACTAGACGTTAAACCATATCTAAATAGGTTGGGGTGATAAAAGACTGTAATATTACCCACCAAGATGAAGAAAGTTGATTGGTATCTTCTATTCTTTTCAAAACCGAAAGTTTCCTTTGTACTTGATTTACTTCTCTCTTCTTCTTCAAAATGCTTGTCAAAACATTAGTGTTATATTTTTTTTGTTCTGATTAAATAAAATAAAAAGAACACGAATGTTTTAAGAGATATAAGGGTTAATATATCATGGGAATATGGCTCTCCCTTTGCCTAGTCTATCAATTTCTTAACATCCCTTACTGCATTTAAATTCACCACTTCATAAAAATAAATCTTTATGAATAAATTTTTTATAATTTATATTTCATTCACAATATTTTAATTCACATCATAGTTAACTGCTCAATATTTAATTTTATTAATCATCTAAGTGTTGTTCACTTTATTGATCAAATTATCAATTTAGCATTTAATTTTACATTTCAAATTAAATTAATTGTTTGGTTAAGTTATTTATTATAACGTTCTTGTACCGGGTCGTCCCAGAATACGAAATATTACAAATATAGTACTTAAAACTACCAATTGAGTAAATAGGAGGTTCCGTAATGAAAGTTCAAGTAGATGTAATTAATATAGTGTTAAGAATGTAAAAGTTTATGACTTTTGTTGCATATGAGCGTGCGCTGCAATACATGGAAAGAGGAGGATTAGAAAATGAAAAATAACATTTTCATGATAGGGAATAATGGACGACCTAATCTACCATTTCATATATTCATTATTCAAGATGAATGATAATACATCGCTAATTAATTAATTCAGCAATTAATTTGAATTAATGTTAATTCAGACTGACTGCGATAAACGTTATCTTCTTTATAATAACTGAATACCAAAATAAAAATGGAGTACCAACCAAAATTGACTACAAACTTTGTGTATATAATTAATTTTCTAATTGCATTTAATTTTTAATGTTACACTGGATTTAGATGGAGATTTCATATATGCGAAAACGGCTATAACAGTTATGTACATGTACATCAGCACATAAACAAATACACTGAACTATAAAACGTGAAAAGTAAACTTAGGTCTGCTCAAAACTGAACTGCAATTAGGTAAACAAAGTAAAATGTACACACATACATAATACAATACCATATAATCTGTTTTTGCTAAATAGTAACATTATACAGCAAGCACTAAATAAAAGGAAAAGACAACAAAAGCTAGTAGCAGGTTCATGTTATTTCATCTGCATCCTGCAAAGCCAGGCATCAAACTGAAAACGCTGTTTTACCACAGCTATCATGGGCAAAAATAACAAAGGTACGAGAAAAGAGAAATTACTGCATGGAATGCTTAATAATCTATGGGGGGTGGAAGGAACAAAAAAACAAAGAAGTCTTTATCCAGGTCAAATGATGTAGCAGCCATCTTCACCTCCATAAATACATAAATGTTCATGTATAGGAGGGATTCAAATTATCTGTTTGTAATTACAGTTCTACACAGTGTAGTGCTGCTGCATGCCGTCGATGTCCAGACCCTTTAGCTTGATTACTGATTCTACGTGACCTTTCAGTGTGTGTAGCTCACGAAGCCTAAAAAGAATGGAAACCGTTTAAAATCGGTTAGTTTAAATGATGATGTATGCGTTTATGCTGAATATAATTTGAAAATGTTGTATAAACCTTGCAACTTCAGCTCTCTTCTTTGCTTGCTCGGCGATCTCGGATAGTTCCCTATAGTTGTTCTTATCAGAAAATAAGTTTGTGTTCTCTGAGGTTTGAAGCCCGTGAAGTGTTCTTTGTGCCGTTGCCCATTGTGCTTCTCTTTCCTCTTTCCCGTAATCTTTCTTTGTGGTGAAGGCAGTCTAAAATTTGCATATGCATTGTCAGAGAAAAGAAAGAAAGAAACAAAAAATCATTGGAGCACTATTCTTGCACAGTGTAGGATGTAAATATTCACAGTTCAAGCTGAAAATATAAGTGGTTTAAACATAATGACTCTGTTATTGTTGTTGTTGTTTAGAAAGAGGATGGAAGTGAATTTTAAAACTCGTTTTGGATGTCTGAAAAAACATCCCTGTTAATATTGTGGGTCTTCCATATAAATTAAATAATTGTAATGCATGACTGAAGTTTAATGGAACACATGACACATAATTTGGGAACAAACGAATTGATACTAAATAATTGTAACGCATGAATGAAATTTAATCGAATACATGACATAAAATTTGGGGAAGGAGGAATTGATCCGGTATCAATGATCAACCATACAACTGAATATTGACTATCAGGCAAAAAAGATTTGAATCTAAGACCTCTAACAACTCAACCAAAAATGAACCAACCATTAAGTTTCTCATCCGACACCACAAAACACGAGGAGTGTCATTTCCTATGGTTTTCTACTAAAGCAGAAGATCACAGTTCATATTGGGTGCATGATATAACCGATTGAGGATAGCAAAAGTAATAAAGAATGTTTTACCTTGTTTTGAAGAAGGTTATCCCAAGCCTTTCCGCTAAGAATGTAACGAATAGCAAATTTAAACCAGTCGAGAGGGAAAAAGAAAATGACACTGTATAGCCAGATAACACCAGCCCATCCCCAGCCAATACCCTTGATACGTGCAAAACCCCAATCAGCATAGACAGCAATAAGAGTTGCAACCTACAAAATGATAACATCATATTAAGTATAATGATATTGGGTTAATGCAGTTTGGGAAAGAAAGTGGATTAGAGATAAATTACATACAAGTTGAGCAATGAAGAAAGCAGAGACCAAGAGAAGTCCAGGGCGTTCAACAAAGAACCAGCCACGAGAACGGGTGACGAAAATGAGAGCCTGACTTACGATACTGACTTGTAGGTATAAAGCAGACATCATTTCATCTTCACTGTGTCTAATTGATCTTACTCCAAATTTTTTCTGTTTAAGGATAAAGACTTCAAAATGTTAATACTCGTGTAAGATGAAGATTTGTAAAAAAAATCATTCAAATGGGAAATAGAATGCATACAGAGAAGAAATCAGTATCTTTCATCACCCAGAAGAAGATGACACTCATAATTGCCAAGTAGGTTCCATAAACAACACCGGTAGCAAAAATTTCTTTCAGCTTCCAGCTATCGGGTAATGGGGATGGTTTCACTCTATCTTTTGAAATTGTCATAATGGTACCATCATTGAGGATGGCGATGATCAAAACCATGAAGGGAGAGAAATCAAACTTCCAAATCAATGCAATAAGAAGAAACCCAAGCTACAAAAAAGAACATATACAAAATACATTAATAAGTATAGATCTCTATTACGAAACAAATAGATATAAAAGAACGGTGGTCACAGATTGAGTACTTACAACAATACGGATAGTGATGGAGACGGCATAGATCTGTTGTGCAAAACATAAGGTGAGAACAATCAGTCATAGAAACAGATATTCATGTAAAGGGGAGGGGAAAAAAGAATGACAAAGCTTACGGTATAATTCTTCATCCTTTGGAAAATGGCTCTGCTAGTAAGAACAGCACTGATGATAACACTGAGCCCAGGTTCAGTGAGAACAATATCAGATGCACTCCTTGCAGCATCAGTGGCGTCATCAACCGCAATTCCAATATCAGCTTTCTTCAGCGCTGGAGCATCGTTCACACCATCTCCAGTCATACCACAAATGTGCTTCCTTTCTTGCAACTTCTTCACGATTTCATATTTGTGTTCTATTAAAGGACATGCGACTATATATTAGAACCATCATAATTTCTTAAATAGTAGCAAAATAGGTGATATTAGGTATGCAACACTCACCAGGGAAAACTCCAGCAAACCCGTCAGCCTTTTCGATCAATTCATCAATAGGAAGAGAAGCTATTGATTCATCTTTATGCTGACCAAGCAAAGAAGAGGAAGGATACATGTTTGTTCCCATTCCAAGTCTTCTTCCAGTTTCTTTAGCAATAGCAAGCTGATCGCCTGGAGAAGATGTGCTTATGTATCATGAATTTGGTTATGTATGAGTTATATGACAAAGATTATAGCACAGTGAGATAGGCTTACCAGTGATCATCTTGACATTAACACCAAGATTTAAAGCTCTACGGATTGTTTCAGCACTATCGTGTCTAGGTGGATCAAACAATGGTAACAACCCAACAAATTGCCATGGCCCCCCTGAACTTTCTTTGCTCTTTTCAGGAACCTCCTGTCTAGCCACAGCCAATGATCTAAGCCCACGTTCAGCATACTTCTCCATTATGGAGTGAACCTTGTTTTTAACATCTTCCTTGCACTTGCAAAGGTCGACAATCTGTACATAGTTCAAGGTAAAACTTAGTTCTCAACATATATAATGAAACTTGATTATTACAAATATGGACGGTAAGTGATACCTGCTCAGGAGCACCCTTACTAGCACGATGCCAGTTTCCATCAGAGTCGATGTAGGTCAGAGCAGTCCTCTTGTCAACGGGATTGAAGGGTAGAAAGTGAATTTCTCTAATACCTGCTCTAGCCTTCACAACAATAAAAAATGTAGAACTCGATAAGAAGCAATATTAAGGCTTAGAAGTACATATACATTTACAAAATACAAGATTGATACCTCTTTCGGGTCAGCGAGCATGCCAACCATGCAAGTATCAATAGCATCCTGGTTTTCAGTCCTAGAAGCTCTTGCAGCCAAGAGCATAACATAATCCTTATCCACGCCCTTTACGAAAACCTCAATCAAGTTCTTGTCAACACTCAACTTATTCAAAGTCAAAGTTCCAGTTTTATCACTGCAGAGCACGTCCATACCAGCCATCTCTTCGATAGCAGTCATCCTCTTAGTAATAGCACCTTGCTCGGATAGCCTATGGGACCCAATTGCCATAGTGACAGATAAAACAGTAGGCATGGCAATTGGAATGCCACCGATCAATAGAACCAAAAGGTTATCGATTCCACTTCTGTAGTGCCTTTTCTGAATCGGGTACATTACTACTATCTCGACTACCATTCCTATAGCGATGGAGCAGATGCAGAAGTTACCGATGGCTGTAAGAACCTTTTGGAAATGGCCTACTTGGTTGGTGCTGTCGACTAAGTGAGCAGCTTTTCCAAAGAAGGTGTGGACCCCTGTGGCAATAACTACTGCTTCGATTTCTCCTTGCTTGCAGGTGGAACCTGAGAATACTTCATCACCTGGGTGTCTTGTGACTGGAAGAGACTCACCGGTAAGGGCAGATTGATCGATCTTTAAAGGATCGCCTTCAAGAAGACGGGCATCAGCTGGAACAATGTCACCAAGCTTGATGCTGATGATGTCACCAGGTACAAGGATTGCTGCATCTTGTTCGCTCCACCTACCATCTCTGAGTACCTAGCTCACCACCCAATAATATAATCAATATAAGGGTTTGTTTGGATAGCTTTTACAAAGTAACTTTCTTGCTTTTTAAAAGCAAATAACAACAACAATAATAATTTGATGGAAAAAAATGGCGTTACTTGTTGTTTTTATTTGAAAATAAAAACATTCCAAACTAAACTAACGAATATTTTTGCAAATTTATTTTTCAACTTATCGACTTTCTATTATTATTTTTAATCAATCAAAAGCGATTTTTCTTTTGATTGCTAAACATACTCCGAACCTTTTGGGAACTGTATAATTTATTTTTTGTCAAATGGTACTTGACAAGGTTATCTCAACTTCTCAATATGTGATGCAACACATAACTAGTTATTCAGCCAATTACATTTCAATTTCTCCAGGTATATATTTGTTGGTGTAAGCTTTTGAGGGGAGAATTTGATCTTCTATGCATAGGAATAATTATATTTTTACAGTTTACTCAGCAAGAATATTGGAATTACTTAATGCCACATATTTAGCATTGTTCTCTGACAGAATTATCATTTACTATGGTGATTGTTGATCAGCATTAGCTTCTTTTTCAATGTATATTATACTATTTTAGCACATAAAATCAAATTTTACACTCACTTAAAAGATAACACACTTGACTTTAAAAAACTGTTGAGAAAGAAGAAAAAGTGATATTGGTATTCTCTAATTCTGTTACTGGCGTACCAAATAAATACTATATTAACTATTTGAAGCTTTGTAATACATTATACCTTCGTTTTGGGAGCAAGTCCAGCCATCAAAGCAGCTGCAGCATTACCAGCATTGTTTTCTTCGATGAAACTGATGGTGGAGTTAATCACAAGAAGCACGACAATTCCAACGAAATCTTGCCAATCAGGAGGCTTCCCACCACCATTGGCCAAAGCAATGGCCATAATGGCAGCCATCTCCATGACCCAGGAAAGTGGATTCCACATGAACCCCAAAAACTTTAGGAGTTTGCTTTCCTGGCATTAATTAATCAATACAAAGTTAGTATTATTATATCAGATATATAAGATATCTCAACAAAATATCAGTTTAATGAGATGATGGTGATGATAAACCTTTTTCTCTTCTAGCTTGTTAGGGCCGAAAATTGTAAGCCTGCTGGCTCCCTCATCAGATGAAAGTCCTTCCCTTGTGCATTTCAATTGCTCAAACACCTCCTCAATCGGAATCCGTTCCTATTACAGCATACAACAAGTAACTGAGGTCAATATAAAATACAGTAAAATGTTAATTGCTGAATAAATATTCACTGAGAAGTGGAATTATCGTAAATACAAGTTGATGAGCATATGTATTTAACAAAAATTTCTACTCAGACCATTATAGGTAGATAGAATTTGGTGGGCCAGGTGCTCTTATATTCTGATTGTAGTATTTTATAATAGGATTAATTGTTGTTTCCTTATTAGATTAGAAATGAGAAAAAGTATTGGCAAAAGAAAAAAAGGATAAAAATACTATTGATTGCAAGGGGTAAGTTGTTCTACGCTAAATTAAGCCCCGCTAATTTTTATTACAATTTCATTGCATCTGAAATTGCAATAAAATTTTGTACAAAAGTGTATCTCATTTTGATAATTAAATCACAAATTTAATGCATCGTAGACCGAGTGTTACGCATCATGCACTAAAAATAAGATCAAAACTTTGATAAAATGTTCCGTTTATGTGTAAGCAACTTTCACTTTTTTTATAAAAATAACAAATACAACTGGTTTGTTCTTTTCATACAAGTACAATTGACAAATATATCACATTTAACGAAGTGTTAAATGGTGAATTGCACTGTGCTAAAGTGCATGTTACACTCTGCTAAGGTGGACGAAGAGCCATCCACAACTTTTGATTACCCAAGCCGAATTTTAATTACTAGTTGCATACTTGTTATAAAAATTCTCACTTTGTTCATTTTAAGTATGATTTTGAACTATATTATTTCTTACTTTTTATACTAGTGGGATAATGCGCAAATTGCACTGGCTAAAGTGTAAGTTGTATTTTTTGTGTGTATATATATATATATACTTGTGGAACTTGTAATATTTACATAATAATAAGAGTCCAACTTGTATTCTACGTGTGTGTGTGTTCTACACAATTGGACATAGCAATTTTAATCAATTGTGTATAGATCAGCTAGCCCTTTTGTACGGTGCATGCTGCATAATGCAATTTGCACGGTGCGGCTTGCATTTCCGCTTGGTGCGATTCACAGCTTAACACGAAGCGAATTGCACTTTGACTTTCACACGATGCAGGTTACAATTTTGCACAGGGTGACTTGCACCTTTTCATTGTACAGCTTGTATTTTTACATGGTGTATAGATCTAAATCATTAAGATGCACCCGCTATGCAAATTTAGATAGATTAGTGAATCAATCACTTCTCATTAAAACTTTTTTTAATATATCTGATGTGTTATTGCTAAAAGAATAAGAAAATAGATCAAAAATGTATTTTAATTCTTTTTCTCTTCAAGATAACTTCTCGTGTAAATACAAAATTAGCACTCAAAAAGACGCTATAACTTATTTCAAGCTTAAACATACATAAATACTCAGTCAATTATCTATGTAGTTTTTGTCAAACTTGAATGAGATTTCAGACCAGGAAATATCTATAGCATGATCTACTGCATAGGCAAATTGTTTGCTTACATGTGTACTGAATTCACCAAACAGGGAATAAGCATCCGATAAAAAAAAAGTAACCAGCTTTAATTGTAGAAAAAAAAGCCAACTTAATAACTGTCGGTGTCCAACAATAGAAAAAGCTTATATCAACTTTTGGTCCAGACTTGGATTTTAGCAAGGCCGGCAAAAGGCTATAAAAAAATATCTTTTAAGATCTTTGTCACCAAATCAAAAACCAATTCATGTGAACAAAATTAAACGATAAATAACCCATAAATAATTAGGCATATAAGAGAATGAAATCATTCAAGCAAATTCAATGGATAAGTATCTTCTGTACTATTTTTACCAGTGGGCAAACTTTGTAGACAAACTATTTACGTACGCAAATATGCAAGGACGCTAATTTGGAATTAAGTACTTCGTTTCGTGTATGCATAAGCAAAAACCGGGTACCACGGATGTACCTGCAAATTTGAGGAGGCCGGTTGCACAAAAGGACAGACAGATTGATTGATTAATAAATTAATATTACTTTTTAATTTACAAAATGATGCCACTTGTGAAATAATGAATGAATTTCTATTTAAATAGTCTCTAGTCAACTTCTGCAAAAGAGAAAATAAATTAATTTTTGGCTGTTTTCCGCTAATTACTCCATTCCATGCCTATTTTATTCAAATTAGATTCCATTTGATGGAAGAGAAAAATATCAAGTACACGGGTTAATTCAACTCCCTGCGAAGACAATCCTAGCTTGAATTACTACTAACAGATCTATTTTGAATTAATATTCACCTAAAACTCGAAATTGTAAAGCTAGAATTAGATGGTTTTCATACAGAATACAAACAGAAAAACAACTGAAAAATCAACCCAAATCAAAGTTATCGCATAACAATAAAAAAAAGAATGAAGATTATCCTCACCAGATCCACGTTCTCATTTTTTATCTCCTCCAAACTAATCGCACCCATCTCGAATCAAATCGAACCGTCGACCTTCGGTTCCGGTTCTGATATAGAATCGAAAAAATCAGAAGTTTACGAATGAAATAGAGTGAAAATGAATAGATGGTTGAAGAACAGAATTCAGGATTCTGCTCTGAAATGTGAAGAGAGAAAGAAGAGAAGAAAGCTTATATATAATACGCCTGCTTAACGAACATGGCGGGGACCACACTATGACGAATAAGTTGAGTTGGGTCCTCTTTCCCCCGGTCTTTCTATTCCTATTCCACGGTTTATTTATCGTTTTAAGCCAAACATTAAACCAATCCACGCCTCCACACATGCTGTCTACCGTATATTTTATTGATTGTACTTAGAAGCAAGTATTATTAGTATTTTGAAACGGCTATTGGAAAACATAGGGGTGCATAAAGTTTGGTTTGGATCGGCTTGGATCAAATACTTCATTCAACCCGTGTAGATATGAATTAAAGATGGTTCAACCCATATGGGACCCCATACGATGTTGGATATGGGTCGAGTTGAAGTATAAATTGGGTCGGATTTAGCAGGGTTGGGTTACATAAGCCTAATACAAAAAAAATGAGAATTTAAATGAAAAAATCAAAGTAAAATATTAAAATGTCCAGCTCAAAATAGTGGATTTTAATTAGCATGATGCATTAGATATAACTGATTCAGTACAGCTATTTTATTAGAATTTCCTTATAAAATACATAATAATACATATTTTCATATATAAAAACATTCCTTAAAATCTTTTAGTCAATCCTATGTATTTTGATAGCGTTAATTTTACTTGGATTGATATCGAATATGATTTTTAAGTATATTTATTCTAGAATACATATACTTTATTCTAGATGTTAACTGTTTCAATTTTACATGGCTTGATATTGAATAAGTATTTATGTAGGGTTGGGTTAAAATAGGGTTAGATTGAATAAAGTGAAAGATAAGGGACACATCCTTAAAGTCAAACTTAATGCACAAAACATCCACCTCAAAGGAGAAAAAAATTACGTCCCTGTTTTCAAATAATACAGTTTGTTTTCAAATAATAAGTATTTATGCTCTTACTGCAAATATGGTTTTTTTTTGTATTAACAATGGAACTCAATTTAAAGATCATAAATTTTTTGACTTTTTGGTAAAAACGACATGTTGATCCGATATTTCTACAGAAAGTTGTACACGTTTGAAATGTTAAAAACGTAAAAGGTATTTGGGTCTTTTTGTTTGTGCACTTGAATTTGAAAACATCGACTGAAAACTTACTAAAAAACAGAGGAACGCTCTGTGTATTTGCAAACTTTATCAGGAATGTATGTCAAATGCACCCTTGAATAAAATATCATATCTAATCCGTATATAGTATGTGTTACAAATTGTAAGCCATATCCAGTTCGAACTAGGTTGGATTGGGTTGGGTTTATATGGGTTGAGTTAGGTTGGTAGGTTGTGTCAGATAGGGTATGGATTGTGTGTACCCTTAGGAAAACAAATTAATAGGAAGAAATTTTTAGAATATTCAATGAAAGAAAACTTTCTTTATGGAGTGTATCGTCACTTATATTTGAGGAAAATAAATTTTCTTTGTTGTT
This sequence comes from Allium cepa, assembly GCA_030765085.1. NCBI lineage: Eukaryota > Viridiplantae > Streptophyta > Magnoliopsida > Asparagales > Amaryllidaceae > Allium > Allium cepa. The sequence continues at coordinate 181,809,965 of CM060929.1, read as the reverse complement.
CTTACAACAAAACATAAAGTAGTAGGTTCCACCTATTTTTTCCATCAAATCCTAGTATTTATTGATTTTTTTTATTTTTTAAATTGGATTATATACACTGTACTATATGTCGTAGGTAGTTTATAATATACTACAAGTCAATGTATCTCTAGTGTTTTGAATTACGCGTTACACCAAATTCAAATCAGTGACCTCATTGACCACAACCAACGCGTCTAACCACTGAAACAGCGGTTCTATACTAAATCCTACTTATTCATCTTTTAGAAACATTGAACTTGAAAACAAAACAATGTTTAGATAAAAACACATAAGTTTACATTTAAAAATGTTGACTTAATGCAATAAATGTTTTGGGATGTGAATCCATTGAATTACTCTGACAAAAAAATTAGAGTTAGAGCTTTAAACTAAATGTAGGAAAGGAGAGCTAACAACAAACAACCATATGCATGCCTTTTTGGATAGAGGTGTTGTTTTACATTCTTACTATTTGTTCATATAAGGTAAAAATGATACTTTTTTGTCAAACTGAATATAAAAATCATAATGTAGTTTCATGATCAATTATGAATTCAATTTCACATACTAATCAAGTGCAGCGACGAAAATTATAACATATCAGTTATGTTGTTTAGAATGCAAGATAAAAAAAGTTGTCAAAATTGCACATATATAGACATTATTGAAACATCTAATAGTTTAAGTTATTTCTTTATAGGTAACATATATACTATGATGCGAATAATTTTAATAAAATAAACAAATTCAAATTTTCACTTAATTTGTATTGTAAATGATGCAAGGTACAAAAAGCGCAAAAATTCGTTAATATACATGAATTTGGACATTTCACAACGTTTATCATCCATAACAAGCTATTTAAAGTCGAAATTGAAAGGTTGACTTGCATTGTAAAAATGCAATATACAATAAAAACAACCAACATTGCACAAAATGTGTATTCCTTTGAAATTTTGATAATTTATATTGTTATGATCATACATCATTTCATTTGTTATTATACGGGACATTTAAGATAAATATATTTAAAACTTTCAAATAGCTTGCATTGCAAAATTGCACTGCATAATGAAGCCGCCACAATTTGTAGAAAATAATACAACTTTGGACATTTAATAATTTATTTCGTTTAATATCATACATTATTTTACTTAATTACATGTTTTAAGACATTATAGTCAAAACAAATCAATATAAAACTTCAAATAGCTTGCACCACAAATGCACAGTTTACAAATTAGCGACCAAAATTGTTGAAAATGACATGAATTATAACATTTAATAATACGTATCATTTATTCCAAAAATTATTTAGATTCAAAAATTTTAAGTAACATAAATGCTAGATAATGCAAAGATTTGGTAGCTTGCACCATGTAAAATACAAGTTATTGGAGCATCTATATGACCTACTTCCATCATGTAAGCCAATTATTTTAGTTTCTCATACATATACCTATGGAAAGATCAAAATAAACATTTATAACAAACATATTTCAAATAAAAACCATAATGTACATTAACTTTATTTAAAACATCACTTCAATGTTTTTATCAAGCATTTTATACCTTATTGCATCTCGCATTTTTAATTCAAGCACTTCTCAAATCATCAAAACCAATAACCAATTCATCTTTTAAAGAAAAATTAGCTTAGAAATGACGAACTAATAAATAAGAAGATCAGAAATTTTGTGTGATAATTTTTTTTCATACTTTTCCAGTAATCCAAAGGATTTAAAATGAGAAGAAAGAAGAAAAAAAATACAAAGAAGAAAAGGTGTACTTGATGTGAAAAGTAGATGAAGAAAACTTTTTTTTTAAGTTTTGTAGTTACTTTCTTAACTTGTAAATGACAAGTCATGTTAAATTACGAAAAGAAGCAAATGATTTTGAGAGTGAAAATATAATTTCCTCTTCAAATTAGGATTAAAAGGCAATTTTTCATATTTTAATAAGGGGAAATGCATTTTTTTATTTCCATTTAAATTTTAATTCTAATATTCAAGAGAAATCACTCCACTTATATATACAATTTGTTTTTCGATTTAATATTGATTTTTAAAAAAAAAATTGGATGTTTGATGTTCAAAAATCAATTAAACAATGTAATTTGGTGGTTGTGCGGTAAATTTTTAAACAATGTTAAATATTTTGATTAAATTTGAAGGAGGAACCAAACATGTTGACTATCATGACATTTCTTTAATTTCTTACTTCTAGCTCATGGGTAAATTCACTGTTTAAATATGTATATTAACCGAAGGTCATGAGTTCAAAGTAAAACTAACTTAAATAGTTAAATTAGTAAACACTAAATTAAATAAAACTCCAATAGTTAAATGGTTAAAAGTTAATATTTTAAATTTAATAAAGAAAGCATTAATTATTATTTAAGTAATTTGCAATTAAATTTGGTAATTAATAAATTATAAATAGTCATTTATATGTAATAATTTATAATCTATATTTAGTAATAACTACTTAAATTTAATAATTAATAATATATAGTATGTTTATGCCTAGTTTCTAATATATAATTTATAATCGATATAGTTATTTAGAAATTATGAATGAACCATAATATTGTTTAAATAATTTTTAATATGAACAAGCATATAATAAATATTAGTTAGGTTAATTTGTTTTATGATCAAAAAACAAAATTTACAATCTTACATCCAATATAAACAACTTTATGTTAAAGTAAGGCTTATATTTACATAGAATCCTTCGGAAAATTAGTTCAAGTGTTCGTTTATGAACTTAGGTTGTAGGCCTTATAGTAGATGCACCTTAGATTTATGTAAAGATTAAGTACGTTCTTAGCGATGTGAGCATTTAATATGTCTAAGAATATTACCTAAATCAGTGTATGTCGCCTGTATTTTGGAAATATAATTTTAATTTTTGGTATTTTGAATTGTTTTTAGCATTCATTAAGTGATTCATCATGTGCAGTTAATGCTCCGCCGACGCTCCGTAAAATTTCCGCTACAGCCCATAGCGCTCTTCAACTGCTACGTTTTTTCAATATAGTACTATTAAACGGTATATCCGCTTTAAGTCCCGCTATTTTCTTCTACATCCGCTAAATCAAAGCTTTTTAACACTTGCTTTAGCAACACTAATATAAAAGGATTGATTTGACTGATTCGCTTATTAACCAAATCAAAAAGTTTAGAGTAAAGATCTGAATTTAATGCATTAGTGCTCAATATAAGTTAAAAATCTATTCTAGTCGCCAAATGTGTACTGTATAAACCATAATATTGTTCGGTTTTTTTACATGAGACTAAATAATATTTCTTTTTCCAACACAAATGATGTGAGAATGAGAATATGTTAACTTTAAATATTTGGTTTTATATCTAATGAAGTTTTTTGCAACTTTGCTATTTTTTGCTATATCCCCGCTATAATTTTTGCACTTCTACTGCTATAGAACCGCTAAGTGTTTTAACTACACATGATTCAACGATAGTCCAATTAACAAGAGTAATTAAATTTGAATAATGTGAAAGGTCGCATTATGTTAAAAGTCTTTACGATTCACAATGGAGGGTTTATGGAACTTTATGAGTCCAGTTTATATATATAGGATTTTTGTTACTCAATTGCATACACATGCAAGGAAATACATAAAAGAATAGAAAATGTTGTTGTTGTAACTCACAATTAAATTGAAATATGTGCCATGTAAGTATTAATATAAAGTATATATATTTTTTAAACATTATCATGTTTTTTCTCAACATTAGGTATTTTATCGATTTCGGTCTTCATAAAGAGAAAATAATTTGTATCATTGTAATTGTTAGATATAAAAAAATCGATCAAAGTTAATAATTTAATAACAACCCGTAGTTTTCGTTTAGTAATAGTTATAGTTAATCGCTTAATTGAAGATTAAACATACTAATGACTTAGAAGAATAATTTTTAATGATGAATAATGAATTAGAATGTGAGACCAATTCTATTGAGTTCGTAATATCGTTTATATATGAAATACAAAATATGTTTGTTAAAATCAGATAAGATTTGTAAAATGAGAAGAAAAAAGAAGTAATGGCAAAAGCGTCTTTTGGTCAGCGACTGGTATTACTAATTTTGAATTTTTGGCTTCCTTCCTCTTCATCTCTCCATTTCCTCTCCTCTTTCTTCTGATAAAAAGAATTAAAGTTTTACTTAATTCAAATCATTGTAAGTTTTGCAAATCTCAACCAAAAATCTCAAACAAAATATCTAAATTTAAGTTAGAAGATTCTCTACAAATCTACACCATCAAATTCGCATTTTGGAGAAGATTGAGACGGATTTTAGAAATCAAAGGAAGACTACGAAATCGGGTTTTGTTGAACTTGGATTTTTTGAAGATACGGTGAGTGATATCTATTCCTTTTACTCTATGATCATTAGCAATGTTAAAAATCATGTTTTGGAGCTAATGTTGGTTAAGGCTTAAGCAATGAACATGATTCGGGATATTAGAGTTGAGAATCTTGTTGAATGAATTTTTTAAAGTATGATGTGTTAGGAACTGAATGCTATTGATACGAATGTGTAGTTAATTCTTGATTGAATGGTTTGTAAAATGATATGACTGTATTGAATGGTAGTTGAAGTTGTCATGAATGATGGGACATGGATTGGAGTTGTTAAATGGTCTGTAAAGTGTTCGACTTTTGGAACGATTAGATTACCATAAATAGCATGTTCAATAAAAAAGTTATCTGTGCATATATAAAAAAACCATTTAAAACATAAATTACCTTAGATTTATCGATTGTCGACTCGTTATCTTATTAGCAGTCCCTCACCAAACTACAGTTCCTTCCTCCTTTTAGCTTAGCATGCATGTGACGACCTACCCTTCTCGACCCTGAAAATCGACACAAAATACTCCATAGTATAATATGCCAACGATCAAGTGCTAGAAAAGACAAATTGTTAAGGGAAAAGAAAGAAGATAGAAGAAAGAGGGAACTAAACAATATCAGAATCTCATAATCGCAGCGGAACAAAATATATATAATATCATATCTTTACAAAAAATGAAAACTATATCTGTTTTATACAATATATCATCAGAGTATCACAAACAAACAACAATTACCAGCCTGACAATTTCAAAAAAAGCACAACAGTGAATATAAACAAGTACGGATAATACGTCTCGGACTCCAGCTCCTCTCCTGCTCCGTAGCATCCTATCCTGAACATATAATATTCAGTCTGACCCTTGCATTATAAAAAATAACACCCGAGTCAGTATGGATTACTAGCTGATAAAATACACCCAAATTGATTATTAAAGTTTCAAAAACCTTTGAAAATCAAAAGCATCTCGTAAGACCACGCCACAAATAAACATGTCGGGTTTTTACCTTACGATAGCTAAAACACTTTTTATAAAATTATCTAATATTATAATATGGTCTATTTACAAATACTTATAAAATAGTCGAAATTATTACATTCATTAAATTCTAGCTACTAGCCATAATCGTGGGTAACACAAACAAAACTCGTAAAAGGCTCGTAGGGAGAATGGATTTCCAACTAATGACTAGGCACTGGGGTACCACCTGTCACAGTACGTGGCCTAGATTACCGTACCGAGGATTACTCCCAATCCCCTGCAACACAAGACCGAGACTACCCCTTACTGGATAATCCCGAGTAAGATCACCCCATGGTTGGGATCAGCAACCGCACCACTAAACCGAATAAAAAAGGACATCTAGACAGAGATTACCTTACCCTAATGGGTGCTACACACATAGCCTTGCTGCATAACCCCTGATTTTCAGTCATTCCCGGTTGATGGGGCTTGAGGCTAAGCGTTACCTTTTTAGAGCGTTTCACTTAGAATGCTCATCATCCACCTGACGATGTTCCGAAAGCATTCATCCATACAAGTCCGTCCCGGGTTCGAACGAAACCGAAGGAACTACTCCTACTACATCCATTTTGGAAATATCCTCATGATTAGTAGCGACTAGCCCTTGCACTTCACTGCTCCATCTTCGACTCCGAACTCGTTTTTCCATGAAAACGTACAAAACGAATCGAATTGGTTTTCGAGAAATTAATCCCAATGCCGGTCTCTTCAAAACGATCAACGCATTGTCCAATATTGATAGTCGGTGATTTAACTATCAATTAACATTCACAAACATCCATCACACAATAAATAATTTCCCACATTATTTATTTATTAACCTCAAGATATCTTCATAAGATATATTTCAATTTTCAATCCCTTGAAAACAGTTTCAAACCACATACTCCTTATGGAATAAATTTCCAAATATTGATTTCTACTGAAAACAACCAAGCCAAATACTTTAGATTTATAATAATTTAAACTAAAGCTATTTACATACTTTATTTGAAATATATACATACTTTTTAAATGTTTCAAATAAAACTGTTTTATAAAATATAAACTACTTTTCTTCAAAATAAAGTTAAGTCATACTAAATTTTAAAATAAAGTTATGAAATCTTATATAAGTTTCAAATAAAGCTTTAACCAAACTATCTTTAAAATAAATCCATTTTATAAATATAAATATTAATAATATTCCTTTAAAATCAAATTTAAAACTTTTAACTTTTACTTAAAAATCTGCTTTAAACGTACTTGGCTTTTCAGGGAAATACTCTTCCATTCCAAAATAAACCAAAGAATTCTTTTATATCCCGCTGGATTTATCTCAATTCGAATTTACGTTTAAATCCCGTAAATTGCTTTCCAACACTTTAAAAATAAAATTTTATGCACATTTCTATTTCCTGGAATACCACTTTCAAAATATATGCTTAAAATATTTTACATAAAGCTTCTAGAAATTACTTAATTGAAAAAAGTACTTAAGGAAATATATAGAGGTTTTCTAAGTAACTTAAGCCAAATTTAACTTTTAAAATAAAGTTATTAAATCAAATATTTATATTATAATTTCCTTTTGAAAACTTAATACTACATTGCTTTTTAAAATAATTAAATACCGTAATTACTTAAATGAATGTTTACTTATACTTTAAACAATTAAAATAATATTTTTCTTTCTAAAATATTCTAAAACACAATTTAAATTGCCAACTTATAATTTGAAAGCTTTTCTTTGAAACATACCAAATTTTCAGAAAAAATGCGCTTTCCATCCTTTAAGGATAATCTCATCTTTACTTTTAAAACAATTATACCTTTCCTATAAAATTTCCCACCGGAAATCAATATTTCCAAATTTATCTGCTGATAAATATACCAATTTATTTATAAACCCAATTTTTAAATTTCTGTTTCTCATTTCCATTCCAATCTCAGTTTCAAAACCATTTATAAATTTTACCCCAATTTCTCAAATTTAATCCCCTTAAATTCATTACCTAAAAATCCCTTTCATTTTCCTTTAATCCCAATTTATTTATTGATATTTTTAAAATACCAAATTATATTTATCCAACCATAATATAGCATAATAAGATCCAAATCAATTTATCACAGGATATCAATGAGATATATCACAGAATATAAATAAAATTTCTATTTATGAGGAATCCAGTTGGATTCCTCCAACCTGTTTCCCTGCATCCATAGATATTAGCACAACCAATAAATATCGATTCAATCTGATAATAATTATCATATTTAGCTAAACAACCAATCAAACATTTAAATATTAGCTATTTAAATTAACTGGCACTCAGATGTGAGTGAAATTAACTCACCTTGAATTTGTCGAGCGTTTAAATTTTGAATTAAATCGACCGCGATCGATTTAACCCAAAATTTCGCTAGCTCCGATCGTCTCCAAATTTACACTACAGCGTAGAGCGCGTCGCTGCGATTCCGACGCTTCTTGTTTCGTTTGAATTTGTGTGCAAAAGATATGGGGTTTTAAAGGGTTGTATATATATATATAATTTATAAAACAATTTTCTTTTTATTATATTTACCAAAACAAATTACAGCCACATGATACCAAAATCAAGGTCGAAGCTTCATCTTCCCTCTCGCGCATTACAGGTTCAAATCGAACCCAATATCACCCATTTAGGATTTGCCGCCGCTCATCACACGTACGTCGAGAGTCTATCAAACCACCGCCGCACGAAACGTCACGGCCACCTCCACCCATGCCTAGAAAATCACGAAGCTCGGCTATGCCAGCCTCTCGAAAAAACGCGCTCGAATGTTGAACATTCGTGGTCGATTTCTCGACGAACCACTCCACTATACACGATCATACTCGTTGAACAGGTAGATCTAGCTGAGCCCTACAACTTCCAAGTTGAGAGTTTCCTCAAAAGGTTGGTCGATAAGGAGGAATTTGAAGAAGGAGGAGGAAACATATCGGCCATTGCTTTATCTCAAGTGGCAGCCCAGAAGGAAATAGGGTTTCGGCCTTTAAAAACGTGTATATATACATGTATATATATATATATATATATTAATTTAATATTAAAGTCATTCTTAAACAACTTTGTCAAACAATCTCCAAACAACGCATGTCGACAGACGCTTATGAGGTTTTTCGCGCATTTCGAACACAATGGAACGTGTTTTGGAGGCTAATTCGATCATATGCACGAGTTACGGAAATAAACGATCAATTTTAAATTAAATCGATTAAAATAGTTTCGATGCATTTTGAGCTGCCACGGTCAAATGACAACTCCGATTGCTACAAAAATTGGAATCCAATAATAACTAACTATTACGGATCCAGGGGAACTGGTTTGGTCGAATTTTGAGACTGTGCCTCGGAAGGCTATTTTAACTCATCGATTAAATCGAGCGATTCCCGAAATTGTCGAAAGCACTTAATATTTCACTTTTAAAATTTTACTAACTTTATTATAAATCATACAGGATTTATATTCACATCAGAAATTATTATGATTCATTTCGAACCAAAATCTGATTATTTGCATTATTATATTATTAAATTAGTATAAAATTTCAAATATTTAATTATTATTATCCAAACTTCAATTGAATTTCCATATTTGAAATTTAACTAATTTCATTGATTTAACCAAAATCTTCTTATTCAAAACCAATTTATAATTCACATTCAGCATCTAAAATGAATTAAATGCTCAAATCTAACGACCAAAATTCTGGGTCGTTACAGTGCAAATGCCAGCTTCAAGGCTTTAACAAGTTTTAATGGAGGCTGCATTATTTAATCTGTATCTCTTGATTGAGAGAAGGTGAGACCATTTATAGCCATTAGAAATATCATATATCCATTATTTTCTCTCTTTAAAATTTGGATCTTATCTAGGTCAAAAACTGATTCAAAATCCTCATTATCTACGTTTTGTCCAGCCCCACCCTTCTTGGACATTCCATGGTGCTGGGACTAACTAAAATTCCATATATTAATTAAGTAATCTCGTATATTTAGTTAATTAATATATACTAATTATATTTTTTTATTTAATTTTAATGCCCAAAATAAATAACTAAATGCCATCAAAATTTAGCACAAATTTGTATTAGTTTTTACTATTTTATGAAATTTATAAATTAGTTAAAACAAGTTAAACTCGGAGAATAACTACAACACGGTTGTGTTAACTTCTTAGAGTGAACTTGATCCTTAGTAATATATAAACAATTTAAATTCTAAAGCCTCTATGGACTTTGCTGAAGTACAATATCGAGCACGAGTTCATTTGCTTATAGATCATTCAAGCGAAATCCAATTTCTAATCTTTATTAAGTACACCTTTGTAATGATATTTTATGCACGATTTCCTTTTGTCATCGCTGTATCACTAAGATATCTAGAGTTCGATCAATAGTAAAAAAACTCTAATAATATTTGTAGCTAAATTTCGTAGTGCCACTTAAACCGATTGGTTCAACCTGATAACATTTGTTGGTTAACCAATTTAATTTAGTAGAAATTTTTTACATCAAGTTGATGATCAATTATGTAAACACCAACCTTATACAATGAATGACATGAATCCTCTCTCGATTAGTATTTAACTTCAAGTAGTTCAACGTATACCCAATTATGGTCGTAACATGATGGTGATGTCATGTAATCGACCATAATCAAAATACAGTTTAGATACTTAAGATCAATGGTCCTCTCAAGTGCAAAGACTAATGCACGTCCCCACATGAGATCTTCCATTTTGATGTACTTATATTAACCCACTAAAGAATCTATTGAGTCATTTTTGTTCCAAACAACCACAAGTATAAGTACGTAATCCATCGGTGACCCTAATGGTCATCAACAATTCATCTTCTGTCGTATGGAGAGCATTACATATGCTAGTCTTGCATATGTATCGGTATCATTTTCTCAACATATTTTGACTATGAAAAATTTAAGGATAAGTATTTTGAATGTTCAACTCAAAGACTAATGCACGTCCTTACATGAGATCTTCCATTTTGATGTACTTATATTAACCCACTAAAGAATCTATTGAGTCATGTTTGTTCCATACAACCACAAGTATAAGTACGTAATCCATGAGTGACCCTAATGGTCATCAATAATTCATCTTCTGTCGTATGGAGAGCATTACATATGCTAGTCTTACATATGTATCAGTATCATTTTCTCAACATATTTTGACTATGAAAAATTTAAGGATAAGTATTTTGAATGTTCAACTCGAAGCTCATAATTACGAATACATTCGCAATTAAATGGTTAAATATTTTCCTAAGGATTTTCTACTTATACACGTTTAACACATTCATATCATTACTTATATCACAATATAACAACACATATAATAGAAAACAAAATCAAAAGCATGCTTTATTTTGAACAAGATTCTTACACAAGAGTTAAGTTATATAATAAATTACATAATTGTCTTTAGGGTGCACCCTTAACTCCATTACTTTTATGCTTAGCTTTTGTTCGCCAGTGTATTAAAGTTGTGTTAAGAGTAATCCCTATTGAAAAATAACAAGGGGACATAGTAAATATTAAGAGATCGCGCTTCACATCACCAACTTGTTTTCTGATAATGAAGTGGCTTTTAAATATAATATGATATCATAGTCAGACTCAATCCGTATATGCTTAATCGACACACGTGTTACACGTCATTCAATATAATGTTCATGTTTGGCTCAAGATACACACATATGCGAGATCGTGTTAAAAACAATTTCATATTAGGAAATTGGTATAATAGGACATATAAATATTAAGAGATCGCACTTCACATTATTCGTTATTTCTGTGATGATGAGTGGATCTTTGATAAGTCTACCATGAGACTCCTAGTGTGAATTTGATCCTCGGTGAGATCCAAACAATCTAAATGTCAAAGATTGTGCAAGTTTTGTTGTACCAAAATAGTAGAAATTGATGGAAAAATAAATCATGTATCATACTATGATTTCAAATGAGTCATTATAACATTTACATATGGACTATGCAGTTAAAGCAATTAGCGATTCTACATCGGTGGAAGTGCAAAAGGTTATAGCACTGATATAGTAGAAAATATTGGAGGTGCAAAATGCTTCATTAGATATAAAACCAAATAGTTAAAGTTAATTTATTATCATTCTCACATCATTTGTGTAGAAAAAAATGTTTTTAAATCTTATATAACAAAACCGAAGAATATCACGATTATGCTAGACTAGATTTCGTGACTGCAGTACATTTCTAACTTTTGTACTTATGCCTTAAAATTAGATCTTTACCCTAATTTTATTGGTTCGAATTAAAATAGAACTAGTCAAATCTACATTCATAAGTGTTTTTTTTTGAACTGGTACTTTATATACAACAAATCATTGGGACAACATATCCCATGTCAAATAAACGTTCGAAAGCAAGTTTCGAACTTGTGACATTCTGCACCAAAGCCGAATAAATTAACTACTTGGACAAAGGTGCTTGTCTACATTCATAAGTTAATGTTGCTAAAGCTAACACTACAAGAACGGCAACAGTTAGCGATGGATATAAGCCGTCGCCGGCCGTCGCTAGCCGTCGCTAGCCGACGCTAAAAGCCGTCGCTATATTTGTCGTTGCCCAATAGTGTAGCGACGGCTTTAGCGACGGCTCCGTCACCAAAATAGCGACGGCTAGCGACTGCAGATGTGCCACGTGGAAATTTTTCCAATGTCTAAATGCCGTCGCTAGTCGTAGCTCGCCGTCGCTAATCTGTGCAATTTGGCCGTCGCAAGCCGTCACATAACCATGTGTGTATCCCTGTAATTTTTTCTCATTCGTTTGTTCCAATGATTTAAAAAAATGTCCAAGTCATCAGGGTCGACACGGACTGCAGCCTGTAAATTTTAAGTTATAAAGATTATATTAATTTACAACTGAAATTCAAACTACTACTTACAAGTAAATCTGCTTGTATGGCGTTCTTGACATGAGGGGGGATGTCGTCCCAGCGAGGCCAACAACCATGCATCCGGCTCTGAAAAGCCTTCCTCGAAACCTATAAAGTATAATCTGATGGCTCCACCTCAAAGCCATTACAAAAGTTATGATATACATGTTTAGTGGATTTTAAAACTTATACTTTAAATAAAATTTATACTTACCCAGCACTTCTAGGAACAACTTCTGCAATCGGACGTAAGTCCGGTGCAGTGCCACTACCACCTACACCGGGAGATGGGGATGGCGTGCCACCACCACCTCCACTCCGTCTCCTGCCAGACATATATGCTATAGAAAAACAATATCATCACAGAACAATTATAGAAATTCACTACTACATATCATGTTTCAATCACTTTCACAGAAACAATTATAAAAATTTACTGGTACAAAACATGGATAAAAATTATATAAATAATCATCACAGAACCATAATAGAAATTCACTACTACATAGCATGCTTCAATCACTTTCACAGAACAATTATAAAAATTTACTAGTACAAAACATGGATAAAAATTAACTAAATGATCATCACAGAACAATTACAGAAATTTACTATTACATCGAATGTTTCAATCACTATCACATAACAATTAACTCAATAACGATCAGTCTTCATCGTTTTCTGATTCAGATTCAGTCTCGTATTCTATCTCAGTTTCTTCGGTACTTTCAAATGCATCAAATAGGGCGTTCGATTCATCATTCAAAGGCCCTACATCAATATCATCAGTTATTATTATTTCTGTATTTGATTCAAGATCGACTTGATATGCTGCTTCATTTGGAATATTATTTTCATCAATCGTAAACCTTGGTTTCGTTTTGAAAACAGCGGACCAATCCGCTTTATCTTTTTTCAAAGATGGATATGAAGCAAAATATACTTGTAACGCTTGCTTGGCTAACACAAAAGGATCGTACTTATAGTAGTGTGATGTATGCCTTATTTCAATAAGTTTGTACTCTTTATGCACGTTGATTCTGGAACCAGGAACGTTACTGAACCAATTGCACTTAAATAAAAAAAACCTTTTCTAAAGGTTCAACATAATATGTCAATTCTAGAATCTGTGTTAAGACGCCGTAAAAATCTTTTAAATGCACATCTGGATCATCACTGCCTTTGACAAATACCCCACTGTTATATGTTAATTTTTCAGCACCGTAATCTTTTGTGTTGAACTTAAACCCGTTGACGAAAAATATTGGATAAGTCTTCACATTTCTTTTCGGTCCAATCGCAAGATGTCTTAAGCCTTCATCAACGACACAGTTTCTTGGCTCATAAACATAGTTCAAAAACCATTTGCCAAATTCTTTACTAAGATCGCCAGATGGATACTGTGATTCGTAGATACTGCATATATGTAATATGTGTTATTATTATTATGTACGTATAAGTAAATTACAAGTGAATTAACTATTACCTGACAAATGGTGCGACTTCGACACAATTTAAAAGAACATACGTGTGCGCTACATGGTGGTCTCTATCGTCCAACCATATTTCCACACATTTTCCACCAGCTCTACCATGTTGTCTAAAAACAGATAACATTGTTTGAGAAGAATTTTGTTCAACGACTTCCTCATTTCGAGGAACAGTTACAAACGATAAGTTCACATCGTCCTTAAAGTAGCGAGAGAAAAAATGAGGCTTCTTCTTCAAGATACGATTTGCATATCGAACCCTCAACTCGGGCTTTTTGTCGAATCTTCTTCTTCAGATGATTCAAGTACCTATTAAGATATGTATTACATATTTAGATATATAAATTTAAATTTGAAATTGACACGAACATTGCATATGTTAATTTACCTCTCAAATGGATACATCCATCCATATTGCACAGGACCTCGAAGAAGTGCTTCGGATGGAAGATGAATAGGTAAATGCTCCATTACGTTAAAGAAACCAGGCGGAAGTATTTTCTCCAGTTTGCATAGCAATATGGGTATTTCTACTTCAAGTTTACGTATACGGTCCACCTTTAATGTTGTCGAACATAGCTGTTTATAAAACAAATATAACTCTGTTATGACGTTCCATACTTTTACGGACAGCATTTCTTTGAAAGCCACGGGGAGTAAATATTCCATCATGATATGACAATCGTGACTTTTCATCCCACTCAATTTACTATTTTTGAAGTCAACACATCTACGAAGATTGGAAGAAATCCCATCGGGAAATCTTAATTCTTCCACCCACTTTAGCACGACTTTTACTTGCTTATTGTCTAGCTCATAGCATGCTTTCGGTTTTTTATTGTCATTAGGCTTCATATGAAGTTTCGGACGCTTACAATAGTTTGCTATATCAAGCCTCGAATTCAAATCGTCCTTGGTTTTGCCCTTTACATTCAAAATTGTATTAAACAGATTATCAAACACGTTCTTTTCGTTGTGCATCACGTCAATATTATGTCGGAGTAAGAGATCTTTCCAATATGGTAACTCCCAAAATATGCTTTGTTTGCACCAATTATGAATGTCTGACTTTCTTGGGATTTCAGTCTGGACTCCAGTTTCATGTATCTTTGGATAGTCTCTTACAATTTCGTATATTTCCTCGCCTAACCAAACCTTAGGTGGTTTCAGATTCTCTTCTCTGTTAGCTATGAAAATTTTCTTATCCCTTCTAAAACTATGATTGGGATGAAGAAAAGACCGATGACAATCAAACCACGAAACTTTCTTTCCATATCGTAACGAAAATGCTCGTATTTCTTCCATACAATAAGGGCATGCTAGACGACCAGCCGTACTCCAACCAGAAAGCATCCCGTATGCAGGAAAATCATTAATCGTGCATAACAAAGAAGCGAATAACCGAATTTTTTTTCGTTGATACATCGTAAGTTTCAACTCCTTCATTCCACAGTTTCTTCAACTCTTCGATCAATGGTTGTAAACAAACATCAATTCCTTGAGTTGGATCATGAGGGCCGGGAACGACAGTGGTGAGAAACATATATGGTGTTTTCATACACATCTATGGAGGTAAATTATACGGAGTAACGATAATTGGCCAGGATGAATATTTACTACCAAACTGTGAAAATGGTGAAAATCATCCGTACATAAACCAAGTCTGACATTACGACTTTCCGCAACAAATGCGGGATAAGTCTTATCGAAATGTTTCCATGCTTCACCGTCGGATGGATGTATCAAAGTTCCTTCTTCCGCTGTTCTCACACTATGCCATCGCATATGACAGGCCGTAGCAGAAGACACATATAATCTTGGAAGTCTGGGAGTGATGGGTAAATAATGCATTCTCTTGTACGGGACTTCTTTCCCTTTCTTCTTTCTTGGTTTGTATCTTTCTTCGTTACATATTTTGCATTTTCTGAGGTCGACGTCGTCTTTCCAATACAACATGCAACCTTTCACGCATGCATCTATCTTCTCGTATGGTAGACCGAAAGCGGACATCAATTTTTTTACTTTATAGTGACTATCGCACATCAGATTGTTGGGTGGCATGTGTCGTTTTGCAGCTTGTACAACTGCTATAAATGCAGCTTCCGTAAGGTTGAATTTTGATTTCATAGTTATGTATTCGGCGGTTACTGAAAGTTCGGTTCCGCTTTTACATCCGTCCCACAACGGCCTCTTAGCAGAATCCAACAAATCGTATATTTTTTTAGCTCCCACAGTCGGTTCTTCTTCGACATTTTCGTCTTCATCGACAGCTTCCGTTGTAGGAAATATTGATCGTGCTGTATCATCCACCATATTTTCTATCGGATTCGTCATGATATTACCGTCCTCTAAAACTTCAGTATTAGGTGTAGGTTCAACAAGTTCTCCATGACGATCCCAGAAATAATAATCAGGCACGAAACCATATTGATACAAATGTACTTCAACTATATTCGGTTTCCAATGCTTCAAATGTTGACACTTACTACACGGGCAACGAATTTCTGTATAGTTTCGGTTATTAGATTTAGCAAATCTAATAAATTCCTGTACACCGTTGTAGAAATGTTGCTTTATTGATCCTTTCTTTCCAGTTCTGACTTCATACATCCACGTACGGTCGAGAAAATAATTGAACATTTTTTCTGATTTGAAAATGTATGTTAGACAATTTAAATGATTAATTTACAACCATTCTCCATTGTAAAAAGTTCATCGTTCCAGGAAAATCAAAATATAAACTTCACTTTATTTTTTATTTTTGGGTATTTTGATTTTCACTTCGGTGGTCAGTCATCCTACTTCCCATTACAAACACAATAATGTAATTACATTTTATAAATCATTTCAGATTAAACGGTTCAACAAAATTTCGACAGCACTTCCCTTAGGTTCCCTGTATCGTACACAAATGCGTGTACACAGGGAACGTATAGGAAGTGCTGTCGAAATTTTGTAACCGTTTAAAATGAATTGATTTATAATATGTAATTACTTTATTGTGTTTGTAACTTGTCCAATACAGGGACAAATCCGACAAATATTGTATCAGATGAATATAAATGTCCGTTCCGTTACAATACGAACATCCATATAACGATTATATACAACACTTGCCAGACGGGGCCAAAGACAATCTAAGGGATAAAGAAATTTCTTTAAATTTTATCAAATATTATTGTTCTTTTTAAATTTTGACAATGTTTCAACTATTTATATTTTATTTCAAAAATTTGCGTATTTAAATTTGTTTCAACTATTGTTCTTTTAAATTTGTGTATTTAAATTTTAATTTTTTGTACAAACTTTATTTTTTACAATATATACAACCTTTTGCATTTTGTCCGTCACTAGCTGTCGCGATTCATCGCTAAAATTATCAAAATGGCAATCGCTAACCGTCGCTAGCCGTCGCTCAATCAACAGGGTAAATAAAACAATTATCAACGAATATACTTAGAAAACAACAAATTCTAATTATCAAATAGATAATTAGAAAACAATAAAAAACTAATTATTTAATAAAAATTTGTCAATTTAAATTTACTTCACAACTTAAATTTGTAATTTATCAATTTCATAAAGTATGAAATACTTTCATGTAAATTTATCAATAACCAAGTTAATCATTAATATACACTATTTTTTCAGCTAAAACAACTAACCATGTTAATCGCCAACACTAATTATCTACATCAACCATTTAATCACCTTCATCATGATGAAATAATTAATATGTACTTAATTCAAGTTCATGATAATAAACTAATTAATCTACCAAATCAACATACAACACAATTAAAACCTAATTTAACAACACTACTAATACTCAAATTAACAACAAATTTAAATTTTACAACAAATCATAACTGAATTAGGGTTTAAATTAAACCTAAAAACATCAAATTTACATTCAAATAAGAGATTAGAAGCATACCGACACAAATTTGAGTGATTTGGAGGCTTTGAAGGGTTGGGCGCCGGCTGGGGTGACGGGGGGCGACGGAGTTGGGGGAGGAGGAAAAGATTTGGGGAAGGAGGAGAATGAAATCTAAGCTCTCGGCCAGGACCTGTATACTGCGATTTGCGACGGCTAGCGACGGCTAGCGTTGGCCGCTTTTTTTAGCCGTCGCAAGCCGTCGCCCCCTTTCGTCGCAAATCGAAGCTTTTCTTGTAGTGTAATGCGAAATAACCTTGATTTAGCGACTGTAGTGGAAAATAGCGGAGTTTAAAATGGATGTACTGTTTAATAACGTTAAATTGAAATAACGTAGTGGTTGAATAATGTTATGCATTGTAGGGAATTTTTTTTGCAGGGTTTTAACTTTGCACAAGTTACAATTAAGTAAACAAGTAAATAAGTAGCCTTGTAGACACTCATGCCTCTAATATATTTTGTTTATTTCCTACTAAGCATGATCCTATTGAGGATAGAAGTGATAAATAATTTTTCTTTTCAATTATTAATCCCACCTCATTTTGTTCTAGAGAAATCATGATTAAAAATAATAATGTAAAGTGTATTTGTCACACTTTAAACATCCATCTCATCCACTTGAATGACACAATTGAAAAGATTGGTCTACAAAAATAAAGATTAAAATTTCATACTATTATATATAAAGTCGCTGCACTATCTGCAACGGAATAAGAAAGTTAAAACTTCAAAAAGCAGGAAAAAAAAATCTGTCGCGGCACTTTCATGGGAATAAACAAATAGAAACCTACCACAATAACTCAATAATGGAGCGGTCCAGCGCATCACGGTTCGGTTTATTTTTCGGTTCACTGCGCGAACCGTTGACGGTGTAAAATAAACCACCGAAGTGGGCCCCTTCTATCTACGAACGAATGGAGCTCTTGGTCAAATCAATGCGTCTGAAATCCAGAGCAGCCTTACGTTTTCAACAGGGCTTTGGGCTAATGATGTTTTGATTTTGTTTAAGGGGCGCCTAATGACTTTTAACAAATGTTATTAGTTTATTCAATTATGGAGTAGTGATGCAGATAGCGAATGGGAAAGAGTTTAACAAAAGAGCGGAAGGAGCAAACCAAGTTTGAATGTCAAATTTTCTTTCAAATATAATTTTGTTTGTACATTCAGTAGTTGGCGGGGTCAAAATTAGTGCAAGTCTTTTTGAAAGTTTTTTTTTTAAAAACCCAGGCAAACCCGGTTGACCGATAAACTCCTGAGAAATGTATAGTAAAGCCGTCCGCTGATCCAAGTCTCCGTACCTGCGGATAAATTTATATAAGATAGGGAAGCGCATGGTAGAAATCGAACCTGTGTCTTTTTATCAGAACCTAAGCCTCCTTTTCACTGTGCCGCACCTGCGGACAGTCTTTTTTAAAGTTGATCATGAATTTTTGCCTCTGCCTTGGACAAAAAATGATGGGCTTATAAGCTGTTCTCCGGAGTAGGTTGCAAAGTTGAAATTACTGCAAAAAGGACGTTACCATGAAACCATGTGAAGTTACACCGTACTCTAAGTGTACGGAAGAAAGAACTTTCTAGAAATTTAGGATTGCACCTGAAAAGTTTGAAATCCATCCGCGTTCGTATCCGAAATATGCTAAATTATCCGATATTCAAAAAACGAATACGAACGTGTATATGTTCGGTTTTGTCAAAATTATAGTTATTATTTTTTAGATCTATTGCACTTTGTCTACCCAGGACCAAACAATATATCATATATGACATTTTGTCTAAACTAAAATGCACTCCTTGTTGTAGTATTTGAGATGACATGTTCAAATAAGAGGATTGCTATGTTAATGAAAATTACAGTAACGTTAGAAATCTCCTTCACTACCAATAACAGGTAGAGTTTCTTCAACTTCTATCGCTAAATCAATTCAATACGAAAAGAGACACGCATGTAAGTACAAAAATATATCTCATACCAATGAATGGTATTTGAAAAACTTATTTATTTCATGAACCAACCAAGGGGAATATCATGATGTTGCTACAATGACGTATAAAACAAATATCTCACTATTGGTATACATGTGTCTAAAGTATACACAAAGTCAAAAACCATGCAAATGCTTCCAAATTTCGTGAATAGATGTATATATATATATATACACACACATAAAACATAACCAAAATAAACATTCTGTTGAAAACTATCATGTGTACCAATGCATCTAATACATAAAACTAGTCAATGAAGATTAATCAGATGACTTCTTAATGTTCAGAGAAAAAGAATAAACATAAAGCAAAATGTCAAATACTTTTCTTCTTCCCCTCCACTCTCTTTTAGGATATTTTTGTGACAGTCGATTACTTAATGCCGGGTTAATATGTATATGTATAAGCATATCTATATATTTCTATGAAAAACATAAATTTACTATTTTCTTAATTTGTTCTAAATGTGGTTTTGTATCTCCTAAATTTAACATTCCACCTTATGAAAAATCACATATCTCCAACATACACTCGATCTCCACTTCAGCCAAATCGCATATTCAAAGTGAAAAATAAGAAAGAAACACCGTCAAATAAAACACACAACCAATCATTTTTCGGAGCAATTATAACTCAATTTTTCTCGGTCACACTAAATCACAATTTGCTACCACTAGCTACAAATGATGCATCTCCAACCACGAGATGCATCACATCAGTCGACCTTAAAAACATTTGAAATACCACAACGACCTTCATATAGTCTTTGTGGATTTTTCAACTCGACACTTGTCTACCATTTGACCTGAACTCTCCACATGATTACCACTGATACCTCGAGCGTCATCAACATAGAGATCTCTATCGAAAATATGATCATCGACATGAACCATCAACAGTAATGCAAACATTCACTTCTCCGCTTACTTGTGGACTAGACTCTCCATTTGTCACTCGCTTCCTATTATTGATCACACAACCAACTAATATATAAAGATTTCCATTATTTAATACTCATCTCATCACAATAAGACCACCCTTTATCACTCTCAAAACTCCACCTTGAATCTAATAAGTGCAACTATGGCAATCCAACCGACTAAGAGAAATGAGATCATGCAAACTAGTAGGTACATGTCACACACATGGAGACCTCTCTAACCATATTATCATGCATAAAAAACTGTATATATCAAATATCACAACTGACAGCTCTACTCGATTGGTGGTCATAATCATGTCAACTGTCTTTCAATAAGAAGAAAAAATCCCCACATCACTGCACATATGAAAAATAACATCTGAATATATCTTCCAAGGCTTAACATCACTAATAAGAACATCACAAGAAGTATCGTTGTACCTTCAGCTATGTCGGCATATGTATCATTATCATTGTCACTATGTATAGCCTTCTTTTGATCTCTCTTATACACTTCCACACATATTGCACGTATGTCTTTTATATGACAATAATAACAAACGATACTTTTGGACATACCTTTACCATTACCTACATTTTTCTTTGATTTTGTATCTCACTTTGAGTCCATTGCTACCATAGTTTCATCGTGGATTGATTTCAAGATTGGCCATTTTCTTCTAAGCTCTTCATTCAAGAGATTATTCCAGATAGTGTCCAATAAGATAGTTCCATTTACATTAGAGTTACTCAATGATACAACCGATGCCTCCCAACTCTTTGAAAGTGAACTCACTAATAAAATAGCTTGTAATTCATTATCAAATTGAGGTTCATACTTGCAAACTGATTTTTACATCTTGAAATTCGTTCAAATACTTTTCCATAGGCTTCCCTCCATCTAGCCTCAACTGAACCAATTTTCGAACAAGAAAAGTCTTAGCAGTAGCACCTTTCTACTCATACAAAAATTCCAACTTGTTCCACAAAGCCTTTATAGATTTACAACTAGCCACATGGTGTAAAACCAAATCGTTAAAGTATCGACGAATCAAAGTAATCACCTTATCTATATCTGAGGGGCTTTTCCCATCCAATTCAATCAGCTCATGAATTGAGATATAAAAAATCCTTTATCTTAGGCTTCCAAATACCCTCATTTTTTCTAGTCAAAAGAGCAACATTCACGAAGGAAATCAAGTCTAGCATCTTCACAATTATCTAAATCCAAAATTACCTTTAGCCTTGTGATGATCTAGCCGTGGTTCTAATTTGTTATGATTTTTGTTGCATAAAACCTAAAAAAAGGATAAAAATGCTATGGAGGTCTATCCAAGGATCTTATAACATCCAAGTCACAAATGGATAGTACTGGATAAAAATAATGATATTTGAACACAAACAATGGTGATGATAGTTCCAAAGAAATAAAAGTACCAATGCACAGGATTCCACACAACTATCCTTTATTTTGATTCTCAAAAAACAATTTCTTATAATTATTCTACCAAATAAAAGTAAACAAAATAAAAAATAGAATCAATAACCGAATCGAGAATAAATTCTTGATCAATATTGCAATGGCTTCTTAGATATAAAGAAGAACGAAGATGGAATAAGAGAGAAACACCAAATAGTTCTCTACATTTTCCTACTTCCACTTTTAGGCTATATTTATAACAGTCAATTACTTAGTTCCCAAGGTAATATATATATGGAAAAAAATAATTTGATTAGCCATCAAAGAGAGAAATAAGCATATGCATATACAAATATTTATTAGGAAAATTCAAATTTACTCTTCTCTTCTTTATATATTTATTTCCTTTATTAAATGTGATTTTGTATTGCCTAAATTTAAAGAATATGCATGATTTCTCTTATTCACTTCAACGAGAAAAGGAAAAGGTCTCATCTACTATGGTTCCTCCGATTGCCTCCATCCCATCGTGGTGTAATGGATAATTTAAGTACTTTACCTTAGGATGTGAATCAAGATCATGCCACTATCAAAACTTAAGGTAGTAGAGGCAATTGAAGGCCGACTCTATTAACTTTGGTGTTTTTCTTATAACCCGTATGAACTTGCAAAAAAATTCTTAATGATAAACCTTTTAGTGACTAGATTTATATTGTTTTATTCCATGCGATTGAATCGTATATTTTTATTTTCTACTTTGCGTTTGAAAAGAAAAGGTAGTGGAAATGAGAATTCCATGATTACCAAGACAACAATGGTCGTGAGTAAGCTAATGGTAACTTGTTTGTTATCATTTTTTAATTCTCTTCTTCCAACTCGTCATAATATTTTACCCATTACGTATATTATTAAAGCAAGCATGTGAATTTGATACAAACATAATGTGTTGCACTAAGATTTTGATCAAATACTTTTGTATTGTACACTAGGATTCGATCAAAACCTAGTATATTGTGTGTTAGTTACTAAAAATCAAGCATGACTTGTGAGGAGAAATGACTAAAAGCTAATGCGATGCGCACTAGAAAATGATTAAAACCTAATGTATTTTTTTCAAAAAAAAGGGAGGACCTAGGGGAAATGCATTACTTAATTATCAAGCTAAAAAACCCTACGTAATATCTGTACTTTATTACTACAAATATAATAATTGTTACAATAGTTTTCATCACATCATTATAATTACTGCACATCATCTTAAGAGTAATATTGCATTGAAGATTTCACAATCTTGAGTAATGTCTTGAAGTGTGAGCTTTGCTCCAAATTGGAACTGATAAAATGAGGCAATATGCACAGTGGAGTTACTATATGATCATCGAGCTCAAAACATATGGAGACTTATATGGAAAATTAAATATAACACAAACACACACACACACACACACACACACACACATATATATCCATCCACTCAACACAACGCTCATTCTTCTTCTTTCCCACTTTTGCAAATATCTTTTACTGGTCAAAAGAAATGGGTTTCGTGTTCGACTTGATTTAAGGAGCTATGGGCCACGTTAGGAGACAAGGTCGGATCCGTTGTATTCAGGGAGAGGAGAGCATCACATTCATATTGACATTGGAGGGAGTAATGATGATTGGGGGGTCAGCCACTTTGCCCATGTCAGTTAGGGTTGATGTGACGACCCAGAATTTTGAACATTTGAAATCAAAATATTTAATTAATTTTAAATATTTGGAAGTTAGTTTAACTTGAATTTCAAAATTAACTATAAATTTGGCAATTTAATTATTGAATTTAATTTATTGAAGTTGGATAAAAATTTGAATCTTCAGTTTTAAGCTAATTAAAAATATTTTTAAAAGCTTAGAGAATTTATATTGATAATACTGAAGATAATGGAAGCTTCAGAATTGAATTTGAAAGCGATTTAATCAGTTTTGAATTTATATTGTTTAAATCGATATTTAAAAGAATAGCCTTCGGAGGCACAATCTCGGATTTCGACAAAACAAGTTCCATTGGATCCGTAATATTGTTTTATTATCGAATTTCAATTTTTGTAGCATTCGGAGTTGTTGTGTGGACGTACGATAAGCAAACGCGCTAAATTTAAATCGAAAGTTCAATATTTTAACTGGTCCAAAAAGCTACCTTCTCCATACGATCGAATTTGGACTCGGAACCTTTTCCATTGTACTCAGAATAGGGGTATAACATTAGAAACGCTAGATGGCACGCCTCGATAGGAGTTCGGGATTACGAGTTAGGTTATACGTGATATTTTGAATATAAAATTATAAAAATCAATTATAAAGTCAAAACCTACCTTCGTACGCACGCCACCCTTATCTAAGTTAAAAATTACGAGTGCCTTCTTCTTCAAGCAGAACAAAATCAAATAAAAAAAATCGAAAGGAAATTTAAAAATGACGGAAGGGCTTTCAAATCGATTTCGATCTCGATTGGAATCGCGTCCCCCTCTCGTCTTTGTTCGATTTTTGAAGTCGAATTGAAACGAAGGGGTGTCGGTCGAAGGGGTGTCGGTCGAAGCGACTCGACAACTAAAGGATCTTGTTGGAATCGTGACTTTGTCGCGTCGTTCTATTTCGAAGCTCGAACGCATAGGGTGTCGCGTAGGCCAAACGTTTAGAATTTGGGGATAATCGATCGGTGGTCGAGTCCATCGAATGAGGGCAGTGAGGCGAGCGGCTATGCAAGATGGTGGGCCGTGTGTACGCGTCAGTCGCGTGTGGTAGGAATCCGGTCGATGCATTGATTGAGGCAAAGACTAGGGTTCCCAAATGTTGGGCATGCACAGGGAATGGTGGTGCGTACGTGGTGATGGCCGAAGTTCTGGCCGATGGCAAGTCTCTGGTGCCAAGCAGTAAGGTGATTATCTTTTTTTTAATTGAATAAATATATGTTTCCATATGCATAATAATAATAATAATAATAATAATAATAATAATAATAATTGTATATACACAGTAAGATAAATTACTGTGATTATTGCGGAAACAGAAAATATTTTTTATAAATAAAGTTTGAAAATAGATTTTAAATCTATATATAGATTATTTTCAAAGAAAAGAATAAAAAAGAATACATATTCATATTTTAATCTACTAGTTATTTCAAAAATAATATAGCGAGGGTGATTAATTTGTTTAACAAACTCATATAATTATTTTAAGTACTACAAGATTTTTAAGGAAATTTAGTTTAAAATTTAATTGTTTGTCAAATTAAATCATACGTTAAATTAAATCTATAAAACAGTAATTTAATTATTCTATTTATTCGAATATTAATAAAATTATATAATTATTATACAAGGTCTAAAAAAATCATAAAGAATCAAGCCAGATCTGAAAATGGATTGCATTCGTATTAAAGGTGAGATCTTCTCACTCAATCAAATATTGTTCTGATTTAAATTTTGAATAGTTAGATTTAAAATTGGTTGACTGTGTGCTTGGATTATTGATTTATGATAATTTATTCACTGGATGATATTATATATATAGTAGTATATATATACATTGGAGTGATTGATTTCCCACATTATATAGCGGATGAGACCCTATGCGCCGCATAATAGCGGATGATATTTTATAAATCCCATATACCGCGATATTCCACCTCGAAGTGGAATTGGTATTGGTATTTAATTGTTGTGCTAACATCTGTGGATGCAGGGAAACATGTTGGAGGGATCCAACCGGAGTCCTCGAATAATTGAATTCATTTCAATATTGTGTGTTGATCATTTATAATATGTGTGTGACTATTTGTAATTCAAACTGTTGAAGCTATAATTTAGCCAAATATATTTTTGGTATTGTCGGATACCAGAAATAAATAAAATTTGATTTTTGAAATTTAGTAGAAAATTTATAGTAAATTAATTTTAGAAAATTGAATAAATTTAAAAGAAGGAATTTGTTTCAAAAGATAATAAATTTGGTGTAGAAATAAATATAGAAATCAATTTTCGAAATTGATTTGGTATTTGAAAATAAATTTGGAAATCAATTTAGAATTTAATTTGGTGATGAAAATGAATATTTGGAAATCAATTTGAAAATCGTATATCTATGGATATTTAGAAGTTTAAATTCACAACGGGAATTTATAAAGAAAAGGGAAATTTGTTTCAAAAATAAACATTTGGTTATTTTTAAAAAATTGTGAAAGGAATTTACGGATTCGGAACGTAAATTTAAAATAAATCAAGAAAGATTTATTAATTGATTTGAATGAACCATTTTGAAATGGAAAATGTATTTTACCTGGAAAGCTGAGTATGATTTTGAAGTAGCCTATAAATATAAACTGAAATTTTTTAAGGATGGTTTAGAAAGGATACTTTGGATAAATTATTTTCTTAATTGGTTTCAAATCTTTAAAGTATGGATTTATTTAATTACTTATAGAAGGGATTATTTTAAAGACTAAAATTGATATTTGTTTTAGGAAACGATTATTTGAATAGTTATACCTTATCTACTAATTTTATTTTAAAATTAGTTGGGACTTAAAAACTTATATGTGATAATTAGTATAATGTTTTCATAACTAATATTTTAAGTAAGTAGTTAAGATGGTTTTATTTTAAATGTTCCAAGAACATTTTGGATAAGTGATTTGAATTATTTTAACTCGGCAGATTTCCAGTGGAAATGAATAAATATTTGGAAATATATTCCGCGTAAGGGAAATGATTTGAAATTTATTTTCAAAGGATTGAAATGTGGAAATTGATTTGGAATTTGTTTTCAAAGTGTTGAAGTGTTAACATTATATCTTGTGAAGATAATTTGAAAATAATAATTGGGGGAAAATTATTGAAATTTAGCGATGTTGTGAGTGATGATTGATAGTTAAAGAACCGACTATTAATATTGGTTTTTTTAACGGCATTTGAATTTTGATGCGACTGGGGTCGGATTCCAAGTGGATATCCGAAAACCACATCGAACCTTTGTGATTGTGATGGATCTTTTATTTAAGAGATCAAAGTGAAGACTGTGGTGATTTGTTGAAATCTGAATATAACACTTATTTTAAAAAAAATAAGCGGTCGTTATTCGGATTAGCCGAGAGAGGACTTTGTGTCATATAACCCATTCCGAATAGTGATTCGACGAAATTAATAGCATTCAAAGACGGTGGTCAAGACAAGGTGTCTTCGAAAACGATAGGATAACCTATCGAATGTCTCTTCACTGAGTTGCTCCGGTATAGAGATCTCCACATGTGATGGGGAGTCCGATCGAAATTGTGGATACCCGGATTTACAAGGGCTTCTTCCTTTATTGGACGAGGTGCCTTCGATTCTGTTCGGACCTGGAACAGACTTGTATGGTTGTATGTCTGACACTACACTTTGAGATATAAAGCAGATTTCTTTCAAATACATATTTGTTGGTGGCGGAGAATCTCTTAGCTTAACATCCTTCTCTGAGACGTACGAGCTCAGAGGTTATGTAGTTGAAGGTTATCAGCGATATACTCCCAATTTGGTAGTGTGACATGCTAAGTGCTGCTGTGTGTTGATGATCATTTGTGATCAAAACATGGCTTTCGTGTAAAGCGTAGCTTTATGGATGAGACCTCATAGGACCTTACACCCAGAAATGGTCGAAACAGGAAAGATGCGGCAAGGTTATGAGGGTCGCACCCTTTAGGGTATGTCATTTCCTTCTAAAAAAGGTGGTATCATGGTATGGAGCCTAGATACTCAACCTATGTGGTTGCTGCAATCTCATTTACTGTGTGGTTGTTGCTTTGTGGTTGAGGATCCTCGGATAAAGGTCACAAACGACCGGGGGATGGCATACTCGAGTAGTAGTTACCTGGTTACAGAGGTAACCCGGACGTCCCACCAGGGGCGTACCCATGTGGTAGTAGGAAGTTCCTTAGCCTGACCATTTGTTGGAAATCCAAACTCCAATATGCGCCTTGTACGGTTTTAGTTGTATAACCTGCCATTTATTTATGGTGGTCACCACTGTTTAGATGGTAGCTATAGTAGGCATAGTTTGGAATGTCTATGCTGGCTAAGAGTAATATTATACTTTCGAAATGTTTTCTACACTATGCACTAATAATAATATCAAACTTTTTTAGCGTATTAAGCATGTTTGACTATCATAAGGAGAAATCTCCTCCAATTCTACGTTTGCATTGTCTGTGTGACGGGAGGCCTTATAGTAGTTTCATTTTCCATAAAATCATAGCGAATTTCTTTTCCTTTCTTTAGGGAAATAACTGTTTTTAAGATCTCACACCAGTCCCATGACTGACATGGAGTTTATTGTTCCCTTTCTAAACTTCGGGTACCTATAATTTTCCACACGGGCAACCTAGAGTCAGGTTATCATTATTCTAGAGCGAAGTCAGCAGAGAGATGCTGTGGAAATCAGGAGCAAGCTGGATGGCGAAGCGTATCACTAGTATATGTTAGATTCTTTTCCGCTATTTTGTTGTTGCAACACTCTGATAATGCAATGTGATGTAATGTAACAACTGATATAGTTCTTTGTTTTAAAGATTATTCATTTATCTATCATATTTGTTCCGCTGCGAAATGTGAGATTCTGTTATTGTTTCTGTTTCTTCTTCTACCTCTTTCTACTTAAACCCCGACGGCTCGGTTTTTCGGCATTCGACTGTGCGGAATTGATACAGTGGACGTATCAATGTCGACTTTCGTTCGTCGTAAAATTGGGTCGTTACATTGTGGTATCAGAGCATTTGGTTCAGCGACAACCTTGGCTCTGTTGGGTGTTACTCATTAGAGATAGAGTCAGTAGTACTCTAGAATGAGTTTGAGTGTAATAATAGATATGAGGGCGTATTTGTTAGTGAGTATAAAATTGTTTTATATTGTGATGATTGGTTTGTTGAGTGGTATATGGATTCTGGTCGATATAGTCTGTACAACTCTATCGATAGGAATCTCTAAACACTTGTACAGAATAATTCGACACGATATTGTTTTAAAATAGGGCGAATGAAATAATTTTACCCAAACTATTTTCGTAGAAAAAGGAATAAATTTTCTGTAAATTATTATAGTAGTATATGGTTGCTTGGATGTTAGGAAGTGATAATATTAAATTATTATCATTGAAATTGAATAGGAAATTGAAGTCGTAACTCCAAAGTTTAGAAATAAAATCCATATACAAATGAAATTTGAGAATATAAATTGTAAATGTGATTTGTAATTTGAAATGGAATTCCAGAGAAATGTTTTGAAAAGAATTTGAAAATTTTGGAGATTTGGGAAAACAAAAGTTTTTAATTCTTTTTTGTTTGAAAACGGTTTTCAAAGGTTTTGGAAAAGTGTTTTGAAGGAATGAAAGCTCTAAACTCTTTTAGGTCGTTGGAATCGCGACATCGTCGGTGTTCATTTTCGAGTTTCCAAGAGAGGAATTGCTGCCAGACTATTTTAAATGGAAGTTGTTTGGAAACTAGGTTGGTTTTAGAAATTTAAAGAATAATTTGAATTGATTTCAAAAATGGTTTTGAAACGTTGAAAAGACTCTGGAATCTTAAAAAATTAGTTATGGAATAATAAGTTTGAAAACTTGGAAAATTCAGATTTAAACTGAAATTAACTTGAGTTAATTCGAATAAAGGTGAATTTGAGAGGTCATATAGACTAAATGATTGGAATAAAATTTATTAAAGTGGAAAAATAGGCTGTGAATGAATAAATAAATTTACAATTGAAATTAAATGAAAGTGAAATTGAATGTTGAAATTCATTTCGAATTTGTAAGTAAATAGAACTGGAATTGGAATTGAATTTGATTTGTGATAAACAAAGCGAAGTATTGAAATGAAATTAGTAAGTGAAATTAATTGAAGAAATGACAAATTAATATGGTTTGAAATGAATTGAATTCAATATTTATAAATGAAAGATAAATTAAATTTATATGGAATTTGAAATCCAATTTAAATACAAGTAGCTGTGAACCAAAATGGTGAATTGAGATTGAATTGTGATTGGGAATGAACAAAAGAATAAAATTGGAATTGAAGTTGAATATCAAAAACCAATTTGAATTGTGTGAAATAAAATGAAGTTGTAAAATTAGTTCGAAGTGAAATAAAGATAATAAAGGTGGAAATGGGAAAAATGGTTTGAGATAAAATGAATTGGAATTTGTAATGAATTAGCAATGAAACTAACTTAAAATAGCGTAGTTGTGAATGAAAGATAATTGATAGAAATTTAATATTTAGAAGTTAAATTGAATCCAAACAGAATTGAAAGTGTAAATCGAATTCAAATGAAATTGAAAATGTAAAGTTGAATGAAAATGAATATATAACTTCAATAATGAAGCAAAGATGGTATAAGAAGTAAGGATTCAAGTTTTGTAATGAAATATGCAAAATGATATATGAACGTTGTAATTGAATATTATGGCTAGTAGAATATACAGGTATATTATAGGAAAAAGGAAAAATTGGAATTGGGATTTTGAAGATAAAATTGAATTTCTCGACAGAAAGATATGTATTTAAATTTCTATATGAAATTTGGTGATTTTCTTGTCTGGCCACTTGGCGTTTTGTTTTCTTTTTGAATCTAGGGTCCGTGGTGCCATTTTGTAGTCGTACCGAGCTGGCCGCGCAAAGGAGATGCTGGCGAAATTTTTTGAAAATTTAGGGAGTTAGAAAAATTTTGAGAATTTTTTTGAAAGCTTAAAATTTGAATTGTTAAAGAAAAAAAATATTGTTTGCAACTTATGATTGAATTTGGAGAGTTAGTTGAAGGAATGATGGGTCTTAAATAAAAAGATTTGTTTTGGCAAAATTGATTAAACCGTTTGGCTTTGGATAAATGGTAAACGGGTTAAGATCCATTCTTCTTAACTAGTAATTTCAGGATGGAATTCTTTTAAGGGGGAAAGGATGTGACGACCCAGAATTTTGAACATTTGAAATCGAAATATTTAATTGATTTTAAATATTTTGAAGTTAGTTTAACTTGAATTTCAAAATTAACTATGAATTTGGCAATTTAATTATATAATTTAATTTATTGAAGTCGGATAAAAATTTGAATCTTCAGTTTTAAGCTGATTAAAAATATTTTTAAAAGCTTAGAGAATTTATATTGATAATACTGAAGATAATGGAAGCTTCAGAATTGAATTTGAAAGCGATTTAATCAGTTTTGAATTTATATTGTTTAGATCGATATTTAGAAAAAATAGCCTTCCGAGGCACAGTTTGGATTTCGACAAAAACAGTTCCATTGGATCCGTAATATTGTTTTATTATCGGATTTCAATTTTCGTAGCATTTGGAGTTGTTGTGTGGCCGTACAATAAGCAAACGCGCTAAATTTAAATCGAAAGTTCGATATTTTAACTGGTCCAAAAAGCTATCTTCTTCATACGATCGAATTTGGACTCGGAACCTTTTCCATTGTGCTCAGAATAGGGTATAACTTTAGGAACGCTAGGCGGCATGCCTCGATAGGAGTTCGGGATTACGAGTTAGGTTATACGTGATATTTTGAATCATACGTTAAAATTAAATCTATAAAATAGTAATTTAATTATTCTATTTATTCGAATATTAATAAATTTATATAATTGTTATACAAGGTCTAAAAAAATCGTAGAGAATCAAGCCAGATCTGAAAATGGATTGCATTCGTATTAAGGGTGAGATCTTCTCACTCAATCAAATATTGTTCTGATTTAAATTTTGAATAGTTAGATTTAAAATTGGTTGACTGTATGCTTGGATGATTGATTTATAATAATTTATTCACCGGATGATATTATATATATAGTAGTATATATATACATTGGAGTGATTGATTTCCCGCATTATATAGCGGATGAGACCCTATGCGCCACATAATAGCGGATGATGTTTTATAAATCCCATATACCGCGATATTCCACCTCGAAGTGGAATTGGTACTTAATTGTTGTGCTAACATCTGTGGATGCAGGGAAACAGGTTGAAGGGATCCAATTGGATCCCTCAAATAATTGAATTTATTTCAATATTGTGTGTTGATTATTTATGATCCGTGTGTGACTATTTGTGATTGAAACTGTCGAAGGCTATAATTTAGCCAAACATATTTTTGGTATCGTAGGATACCAGAAATAAATAAAATTTGATTTTTGAAATTAGAAGAAAATTTATAGTAAATTAATTTTAGAAAATTGAATAAATTTAAAAGAAGGAATTTGTTTCAAAAGATAATAAATTTGGTGTTGAAATAAATTTAGAAATAAATTTTGGAAATTGATTTGGTATTTGAAAATAAATTTGGAAATCAATTTAGAATTTAATTCGGTGCTGAAAATGAATATTTGGAAATCAATTTGGAAATCGTATATCTATGGATATTTAGAAGTTTAAATTCACAATGGGAATTTATAAAGGAAAGGGAAACTTGTTTTAAAAATAAACATTTGGTTATTTTTTAAAAAGTGTGAAAGGAATTTAAGGATTCGGAACGTAAATTTAAAATAAATCAAATAAGATTTATTAATTGTTGTGAATGAACCATTTTGAAATGGAAAATGTATTTTCCTTGGAAAGCTGAATTTGATTTAGAAGTAGCCTATAAATATAAACTGAAAATTCTTAAGGATGGATTTAGAAGGGATACTTTGGATAAATTATTTTCTTAACTGGTTTCAAATCTTTAAAGTATGGATTTATTTAATTACTTATAGAAGGGATTATTTTAAAGATTGAAATTGATATTTGTTTTAGGAAACGACTATTTAAATAGTTATACCTTTATCTACTAATTTTATTTTAAAATTAGTTGGGACTTAAAATTTTATATGTGATAATTAGTATAATATTTTCATAACTAATATTTTAAGTAAACATTTAAGATGGTTTTATTTTAAATGTTCCAAGAACATTTGGGATAAGTGATTTGAATTATTTTAACTCGGCAGATTTTCAATGGAAATGAATAAATATTTGGAAATATATTCCGCGTAAGGGAAATGATTTGAAATTTGTTTTCAAAGGATGAAATGTGGAAATTGGTTTGGAATTTGTTTTCAAAATGTTGAAGTGTTAAAATTATATCTTGCGAAGATATTTTGAAAATAATAATTGGGGAAAAATTATTGAAATTTAGCGATTGTTGTGAGTGATGATTGCTAGTTAAATAACCAACTATTAATATTGGTTTTTTAATGGAATTTGAATTTCGCTGTGACCGGGGGTCGGATTCCAAGTGGATATCCGAAAACCACATCGAACCTTTATGATTGTGATGGATCTTTTATTTAAGAGATCAAAGTGAAAATTGTGGTGATTTGTTGAAATATGAATATAAAACTTATTTTTTTTTAAAAATAAGCTCTCGTTATTCGGATTAGCTAGGAGAGGACTTTGTGTCATATAACCCATTCCGAATAGTGATTCGACGAAATTAATAGCATTTGAAGACGGTGGTGTAGACCGAGTGTCTTCGAAAACGATAGGATAACCTATTGAATGTCTCTTCACTGAGTTGCTTCGGTATAGAGATCTCCACATGTGATGGGGAGTCCGATCGGAATTGTGGTTACCCGGATTTGCAAGGGCTTCTTCCTTTATTGGACGAGGTGCCTTCGTTCTGTTGGAAACCGGAATAGACATGTATGGTTGTATGCCTGACACTACACTTTGAGATATAAACCAGATTTCTTTCAAATACATATCCGTTGGTGGCGGAGAATTTATTCTCTTAGCTTAACACCCTTCTGTGAGACGTACGAGCTCATGTTATGTAGTTGAAGGTTATCAGCGATATACTCCCAATTTGGTAGTGCGGCATGCTAAGTGCTGCTGTGTGTTGATGATCATTTGTGATCAAAGCATGGCTTTTGTGCAAAGCGTATCTTTGTGTACGAGACCTCATCGGACCTCACACCTCGAAAATGGTCGAAACAGGAAAGATGCGGCAAGGTTATGAGGGTCGCGCCTTTTAGGGTATGTCATTTCCTTATGGAAAAAGGTGGTATCATGTATGGAGCCCAGATACTCTACCTATGTGGTTTCTGCAATCTCATTTACCGTGTTGTTGTTGCTTTGTGGTTGAGGAACCTCGGATAAAGGTCGTAAATGACCGGGGGATGGCATACTCCAGTAGTAGTTACTTAGTTACATAGGTAACCCGGCCTTGTGTTGGCAGAGATCCGGGTAGGTTCTCGAGACGTCCCTCCAAAGGCGTACCCATGTGGTAGTTGGAAGTTCCTTAGCCTGACCATCTGTTGGAAATCCAAACTCCAATACGCGCCTTGTACGGTTTTAGTTGTATAACCTGCCATTTACTTATGGTGGTCACCACTGTTTAGATGGTAGCTATAGTAGTCATAGTTCGGAATGTCTATGCTGGCTAAGATTAATATTATATTCGAAATGTTTTCTGCACTATGCACTAATAATAATATCAAATTGTTTTAGCATATTAAGCATATTTGACTATCATAAGGAGAAATCTCCTCCAACTCTGCATTTGCATTGTGTGTGTGGCGGGAGGCCTTATGATAGTTTCATTTTCCAAAAAAGCATAGCGAATTTCTTTTCCTTTCTTTGTGGAAATAACTGTTTTTAAGATCTCACACCAGTCCCATGACTGACCTGGAGTTTATTGTTCCCTTTCTAAACTCTGGGTGCCCATAATTTTCCACACGGGTAGCCTAGAGTCATTTTATCATTATTATGGAGCGAATCAGAAAAGAGATGCTGTAGAAATCAGGAGCAAGCTGGTTGGCGAAGCGTATCACTAGTATATGTTAGATTCTTTTCCGCTGTTTTGTTGCTGTAACACTCTGATAATGTAATGTAACAACTGATATAGTTCTTTGATTTAAAGATAATTCATTTATCTATTATATTTGTTCCGCTGCGAAATGTGAGATTCTGTTATTGTTTCTGTTTCTTCTTCTACCTCTTTCTTCTTAAATCCCAATGGTTCAGTTTTCCGGCATTCGATTGTGCAGCATTGATACAGTGGGCGTATCAATGTCGACTTTCGGGCATCGTAAAATTGGGTCGTTACAGTTAACGTTTTTCGAAGTTAGAGGAGAAATTAGGCTAAGTAGACTGCACCATTGGGTATCCCTTAGTGGTACGCACCATTTAGCATCATCGATGAATGCTCCAACCAACTCCAATATAGAGTGCCATTGTGATGGTGATGTGAGGAACATGTCCTAAATTTTCAGAGACGATCGAGATTGACAAAATTGAATCGGGATCGTAACGCGTGCATATTGGAGCACATTTGAGCGAACGGTGCAGTGATTCGTCAAGAAAAGGATGATATTTTGTAGAGAGAAGGAGTTGATGATATGAGTTTTATGTGCATGGTGTTGCATAGGAACATGATTGGGGAAGAAGTGGGTGGATTAATTAAAGGTAAATAAGTAATTAATTAAGTTAATTAATCTCGCTTCGTATTTAATTTGTATCTTTTGTATACGAGGTCCAATCGAGATGCAGTTTCGTTGTTATGACTACTAAAGTTTTCGATGACATGGTAGAGGTTTAGAATGGATCTAAACACTTAGGAATTTATGGTTTAGTTGAGCGAAACTATAACTTTGAATTTATATTTTAGTATAAGGCATCATAATTTTATATATATATATATATATATATATATATATATATATATTGAAAAATTATTACATAGAAGAGGTGTAACATATATATATAATTATTCTCCTATTTAATTAGATTAGTTTCAGTAGATATTCAAGATAATTGATTAAGATCCCATATATATAAATATTATGTTCTATTCTTATTGAATAGGATTAGAATGAGTTGATATTAGTCAATAATATGGTTATAAGTTTAATAATTCCTAATTTGTAGTTATATTAGTGATAGAAATAATATTATATATTTTTTCTAATCAGAAGTTAAAATCATTGACCTTAAAATAAGCTATAAGGCTAAAATAATTGTTTAGGCAGGTTAAACTTATATAAAAATAGCTTTGTAGTTTGCCTAGTCGCGGCATTGG
This sequence comes from Allium cepa, assembly GCA_030765085.1. NCBI lineage: Eukaryota > Viridiplantae > Streptophyta > Magnoliopsida > Asparagales > Amaryllidaceae > Allium > Allium cepa. The sequence goes on along the minus strand of CM060929.1, from coordinate 181,773,761 downwards.
TTTACTATAGGGTAATTCAACAATTAACTAGTGAATTTTTATAAAGGTGGTTTGAAAATTTACAAATTACAAAAGAATCAATCTATTATTTAATTGGGTTTGATTAAGGTTCTAAAATCCTGAATATTTTTGTAACATGATTTATTAACTTTAGACCCTAAGAAATGGTTTATGATATATGGGCATACATACATACATACATACATACATACATACATACATACATATTATATATATATATATATATTTGAGGCTTTATTAACAGTTAAACTTAATTTTAATATAAGAATCGAGTGATATTAAGCTATAATAGGATTTTAACATCTAACCGTCACAACATAGTAAAATGTTCAGATCAGATAGTCACAACCATAAAAAAATGGCATTCACATGCCCTTGAAAATGTTGTCATAATTAGACATAAGCTATACAATGCCGATATACAAAATAAACATAGAACATCAATCGAGAAGGAGTAGTTGTCACTTGGAGTGAGACAAATGGCTACTCCCGGAAGATTTGGATCATGTGGCTTTCTTTTCCTCTTTGTCCTTTGACAACTTGGTTATGCAGCAACATCGAGCTTAGCTTATTTCTTATTTATCATTCAGAGGTCTTCTACTGCTTTTAGCTTGACTCTGGGCCATTTCTTCTAGAAACCTAGCCATTATACCCGCCTAAGAGCTTCATCCTTGCTGAAGTCCTGGAATCCCTCATTTTAACATGTAATCTCAACCTCCGCATCATCTTTTAAAGTGGTAACCATCTCTGGGTGCTCTTTTTGGTCATATGATCTGATGGGCTCGGGTGCACGAGCTTTGACATTGAAACAGTTGTATGCACCTCAGCTTTGGCTGGCTCCACCATGACAATAGTACCTATGAGGGTGTAGCAAAGCATTTTCCAAAGGCTAACTTTGAGAAGTTATATATGAAGAAACGTGGTAAACAACTAGAGGAACGTTATGCATATAAGCACAAAGAACTAGTTTGGAGGTCTGACCTTGGGGCACAGTACCATATGTAGATCCATCATCTTTCTCTACACCTCCTTACTCCTTTTTCCTCTCTACCTCTTCAGCCACCAATTTTAGGTAGCCCTGACATATGACCTTCTTTTCTTATTTGGAAAATTGAGCATCAACCATGTCCAGGTTGAAAGATGGCCGACCTTTTTCACGCACCTCTTTAGCCTCACATACCATCCTTTTTGTGAATGAATGCCATGGCTATTGGATAGTCATCCATCCATTTTAGATTCCCTTCTATGTGCATTCAAATTTACACTTTATCTAAAAGCTCCTCAACCAGTTCTAACTGGCTATTCATCTCTTCGTTCTCAATCCAGATTTCTTTTGTGGTGTTTTCCTCAGCCTCCTTGTCAGGAAATATAGCTTTAATCCTTGCTTGAAGGGAATCCCTATCCATTTTCCAATCCTCAGCCAACTCACGTAACTCAACATACCCAACCTATGCACTGTCAGTTTTGGCCTAGATTTCATCCGACCTCTTCGTATACTTGATTTTCATGTTCATATAACCCCCTATAGCTCCTTACCTTGGAGTTGTATTTATTCCTCGTGGTATGGAAATCGATGGCGTGATCCTCTTTCAACCTTTTCATTTCCTGAAGATGGGCACTTTTGAGCTTTTCAACTTCCTCAACATGGGCTCTCTCTAGTGCATCAACAATCTCCCTATGTTCCTTAGCCTTTGGATGTAATTACTTCTGAAGTTCGGATGTTTTTAGGTTCTTTGCAACATTCTATTGACCAACCTACTCTCCTACCTATAGCACCTCTGTGTGGAATTAGATAACGCCTTCAAACCACTAAGCCCATCCCCAAAAATGTTAATCACGTCAATGAAGGGGGGAGGGGAGCACTAGCAAGCAATCAAGCCAAGGATCCATAAGTCGGTAAATTTGTTGGAATTCACTGTAGTTGGGATCACCAGGGTCAATGATGATGGTGGCCTTCTTCTTATCCTTTTCTTTTATCTGAGCTTTGGAAACATCTCCTAAAGAAGAAGTCCGTTGAATAACATTGATGCTCTCTTGCCTATCCATTTTCTCTTACTTCTTAGAGATCTTAGACTTTGAAAGAGTGAAAGGCGATGTCTTTGGAGAACTGGACGGAGGCGGAGGCGTCCTGGACTTAGATTTACCAGGAAAGCGAGACCTTTTGGGGAACCACTTTGTCTTTCCCAGTCAGCTTGACCCTCAGATGGATGGTAGGATACCTTCTCCTTATCTTGAGCTTCGTATCTACTAGCCCTATATCATGCTTCGTCCAAAGAAAGAAGCTGCCTTTTTAATCATTTCCAGAGGGTTGTCCCGACTCGACTACTTAAACTTGGATTGGAGCTTACTCCTTTATGAATTCATGCTCCCGCAAAGAATAAAAGAGTATGATGCTAGAACCATACCACAACGAAGGAAGTCCGCCAGTGTAACATATGTGAAGTGGGTATGTGTGAAGTTCACGTAGCGTTTAGAAGAACCCTTAGGGTGCTACTGTATTTCCAATTGTTGTTCGATCTATACAAATGATTCATAGCCTTTATAGTCGATCTCCAACTCCAGATCTTGTAGGAAATCATAAATTCTGATATCCCCAGGAACGAACTTCTCCTGACCCCCAACCCAAAGATTTTATGCAAGGTTCTTATCATTATCATGGTTAAGCAGTGGATCACGGTTAAGATGTAAAGGAGAATGGATTTTAGTTTGGTCAAAAGATGTGGCCTCGCTCTCATGAGGATGCAAGCTCCCCCCTCTATACAACAACATCATCCTCCTAATCCCTGAGGAACTTCTGTCAGACAATGTATTGAGGTCAAAGCTAGAAAGACTCTAATTACATAACATCTACGTCAGAAACAATCTGGATGCTAGACAGAGCTGATGCCAAGTTAGTATAAGGAATGGAGGGTTGAGTGGGTCATTCCCTGCTTGTCTCATTGGCCTTAGAAGTTTTTCCTTTTCTTGCGAGTCTTTGGATAGAAAGAGCTTTGGCCTTCCTTATAGAATGACCTTCAGCTAACAACCCGTATTGCCTTAGGGACTCGTCGGTCACTAGACGAAGAGCTTCTCTTGATTCCTATGGAACCCTCTTCAAACTTTCAAGCATCTTAACTAAGTCTATTCCTATGACAGCTTTTACAACACCTAAGAAAGCAACCAAGAAATAGATTAGCATCTAACACAAAAAACTCTCAACGAAAAGGGACATAAATGGGTGATTAGAACCACTTACATCCTGAGTGCCACTAGTGAAAGAAAGGAGAGTCGTCCCCAGTGTAGAAGTTATCCTACTTGAAGATACTGTATTTGGAATATAAATCATCCACATGCTTCAACTTGCTACTGCCTCAAGATAATGTAAAGGAGAGCCCTCTACCTTTCCTTTAACCCCATACAGAAATCTAATCTTTCTATGAATGCGGGGAGCTTAAAATTCTCACATAAAAATGATGTGGATACCAGTCAAGATAGCATAGCCATTGGATGTAGCTGGAATGTAACGATTTTAGAATACACTGAAAATCCTACAATCCATTGGTAAAGGGTATGTAGAGCTCCCACCTTGCAAAGACAATGAGAGTAGGCCATATATCCCTCTATGGGAGCCTGAGCCCATTGATCGGGGATCGGTAAGAGCATCTCTCCCCTTGGTAATCCATGGATAGCGGCTATAGTGTGTGGCTACATAAAAGACAAAGTAGTGGTAACCAGCTCAGTAGGATCCACTAGTAGCTGTGATGGAACATGTCCGTGAACCAGAGAGTTGGCCGAACTGGCTAGGCTGAACCTGAGCCTTGGTGATATAGGCTAGATAGGAGTAGATGAAGAAGGAGTTTGAACTCCTACGTTACTTGATAATCGAGTATGACAACGATCTGATAAGCCTCTCTAATATATCAACCTGTGTCACATTTGCAAACGAATACTGAAAGAACATATAAATAAAAATAAAAAAGGAAAACCTAAACGTCTTAAGTGCTCTCATTGATGGCCCGATTATGAGAAATTGATATCTGTTGGGCGAATTTTCACCCAGAAGATCTCGAGACCGAGAAGCGTCAGTTACACCCGGGTTCGTAACCTCCAATCCATTCGGCAGACACAAGGCTCAATGCTAGCATAAAATCCATTCGGCAATTCAAGCATGGTGGTTCATTCGGCATGGGTTCATTCGGCATTCCCAACCTAGTCCGGCAACCAGACTCCCCCTCACAATCCCACTACCGAACGAGGTTGGTACCGAACCAATCACCACCGGTCCAATACCACACAACCAAACCGGACCAATCTCCACATCAATGCCGAACCAACCTCTTCATCACCGGACCACCATGACCGGACCACGTACAACCGAACCAACCTCCAAGCTCACTACCGAATCAACCATCTCAGAGACCTCAACACGGCCGAACCAAGGCTTCGCCGAACCAGAACGCTACCAGGCCAGATTGCTTCAGCCCGGGCCCACCAGCAGCTATATACATCCAAGACCCCTGCCCTCTACCTCACTCTATAAATAGAGGGGCAGGGGTACAACAATGGCAGACAAGTTTGAGAGCTCAAGCAAGGAAGGAACTTTCAAACTACTTTCATACACTTGTACACAACGCATTGTACTTGTAACCTGAAAGAAAGAAGATAATAACATATAAAGTGGACGTAGGCACATTCTGGCCGAACCACTATAAATCTGTGTGTCTTTTACATTTCAGCCCCTACTTTTCTCATTTTTACATACTCATCTAAAATCATTGAAAATTACATATAATCAACTAAATAATACGACTTGGAGGTGTTTGTCCATTTTTCGTGCAAACATTTTTTAATCAACTAAATAATACGACTTGGAGGTGTTTGTCCATTTTTCGTGCAAACATTTTTGGTGCTTTCATTGAGAGCTGAACTCAAACTTCATCTTCTCCCACTCAACCTTTTTCCTAACGACATCACTCGTTGCTTAGAAATCATGCCTTCCAAACAGAGAAGGGATGTTAACAAAGGAAAGAACATCGCAACTAGCAGCCTTCCAGATCCAGCAATCACAGATCAGCCCACTTCAACAGCAGTACCAGATGAAAATCAGGAAAATCCAACTGGTCCCGCAACGGAACAACCAATCACTAGGGCAGATCTGGACAGGGTTGTGGCTGAAGTAACTAACCGCTTCACATCCCAACAAGAAACTTTGGTGGACCAACTCATGACACGCTTAAGGGACGCTGAAGAGTCCAACCGCAACACTGAATCATGGGGTGAATCCCAATCCGGAGGATCCCGGAGGCAACAAAGGTCTTCACTCTTCGAACAAGCTATCAACAGAAAAAACAATGATAGGGGCCGCGCCCGGACTCAGCCCGAATTCCGACTCGAGGAAGCCCTTGGAACCGAACCTAGCGGGGGAGGCACCAGGCGAGGGTCGGATGTAGCTGAGCCAGTCATGCCACCTAATCATAGAAACCCCGCTGAACGGAGCCGAGCTAGAACCCAGCCCGAAGTTGACCCCATGGATGTGCTCGAAACAGAACCCCACAGGGGAAGATCAAGGCAGGGGGCAACTGTAGCTGGTCCTAGCGTGCATCCAAGCAGCCAAAGACAACCACTAGATAATGCTAGAGGTGATAGACTGTACCATCCCTACAGGTCATCTGGACGAGATAGATCCCGCAGGGAAGAACCGAGCTCATTTTTGTCCGCTCCAAGTTCTGACGAGCGGATGGCACGATTATTCAGAGAATGTGTCCAACGGGAGCAAAGGGACCGGGGAATAGGCGCTAGGGTCACCAGTCCCTTTACCCGAAATATCGAAACTGCCATCACTCCCCGGGAATGGAAAATGCCAACCATGGAACCTTACAAAGGAACTTCCGACCCCATCGTACACCTGCAGAGATACACCCAGCATATGCTCATGAGTGGAGCAACAGAAGGAGTATTATGTAAATGCTTTCCGCTATTCCTATCAGATCTAGCTACCTCCTGGTTCTGCCATCTACCCCAAGGATCCATCAACTCATGGGAGATGTTAAAAGAAAGGTTTATTAGCCAGTTCCGCATCCATGTGGAACAACCCAGGGATGCTTATTCTCTATCCAATGTCAAACAGAAAACCGGAGAGACGCTACAACAATATCTAACACGGTTCAACGCCGCAGCGGCAGCAGTTCAAGATGCCGATGAAAAACTCACTCTAATGGCCCTCTGTAGTGGTGTGCATCCAGACACCAAGTTTGCCAGAAGATTAACTAAGGAAAAACCAGTTACCTTGCCTGATTTCTTCCATGAAGCTGGAAAGTATATGAGACTTGAAGACGCTGCTACGGAGAGGCAGCCAGGGCAACAAGGCAAGATAATTCAGGACAAGGTTCCCACTGCAGCTAAGGACGCTCGAAGAAATGAATCTAGAGACAATGCTGGGGGCAGAAAGGGTGAGAAGCGCCAATATCGACCAGGGCCAAGATTTGACTCCTACACTCCTTTGAATGAAACAATCGAAAACATCTACCTAGCCACTCAGGGCGAACTCGGATACAAGCGCCCCCCGCACAAGAAAGAATCAGATAACGCACTCAAGTCCGGAAAGTTCTGTCGCTTCCACGAATCCCACGGACATGACACCAATGAATGCCACCATCTTCGGGACTTGATCGAAGAACACATTAGAAGAAGAAGACTGGAACGTTATGTGAAAAGTCAGAACAGGACTCCAACTCCTGCCAATGAGAACTCAAAGCAACCCCTCCCAGAAGTAGGCGGAGGGAGTCGCAACAATCACAACACCAGTGGCTCTAGTCAAGAGAAGATAGTAGTCCTTACCATCTCAGGAGGACCACACATTGCCGACAGAAGTTGGGCAGAGATGGAAAGGTACGGCAAGTCGCTTAGAAATACCGAAGGATACGTTAACTCCGTCACAGAAGAACGCCAACCGAAACGAAAAGAGAGCGACGACATCATATTCAGTAGACGCGATTTGGAAGGAAGACAGTACCCACATATGGATCCTATGGTCATCTCTGCCTGGTTCGGCCCTGCTAAAGTTTTTCGGATTCTAATAGACACGGGAAGCTCCGTAAACATCTTGTTCAAACATGCTTTCGACAAAATGAAGTTATCAATGAAGGATGTGTCTCCCTGCGACAAACCACTGCACGGTTTCACTGGAGATGCAAAAATGCCCCTCGGGCAACTTGACCTCTTCGTCGAAATAGGAAGTCATCCCCGCTCCGTGGTGCGAAAACAAACGTTCGTGCTAATAGAGAACCACTCGGCTTACAACGCCTTCTTGGGGAGACCAGCCTTGTCTGACTTCCAAATTGTCCTAGCCCCCTGGTGCCTGAAGATGAAATTCCCGACAGACAACGGAATAGGAGAAGTAGAAGGAGATCAAGACGCTGCCCGAGACTGCTATGTAACTGAGCTTCGCAACAACCGCAGAAAGAATAAAGGAAAAGATGCAGAGACTACTCTCTGCATGAAAAGCTTGGAGGCATAGCAACTAAAGAAAGCCCCTCCTCTTTAATACACAAGCGATCCCTTCAATGAACTAGACCCCCGGGATAAAGAGGAGGAGGCTACCGCCGAGCCTGCAGAGGCTATGGAATTCGTATCTGTAGATAAGCATGGTTCAAGTAGACTATTAAAAATCGGATCTCAGCTGAAAACGGAATTGAAGGATCGACTCATTGACTTTCTCCGCCACAACTTAGATGTATTTGCGTGGACCCATGCCGATATGACAGGAATCTCCCCAGACGTAGCATGCCACATGTTGAACATCGATCCCACCAAGGTACCAGTAAAGCAGAAAAAGAGGAGCATGGGGGCAGAGCGATCAGCAGCCCTTGATGAGGAAGTAAAAAATCTACTTGCTAATGACTTCATACGGGAAGTCATCTACCCAGAATGGATCGCTAACCCAGTGCTAGTAAAAAAGGCCAATGGAAAGTGGCGAACATGTATTGACTTCTCCAATCTGAATGACGCTTGCCCGAAAGACTGCTTCCCACTTCCCCGAATTGACCAACTCGTGGACAGCACAGCTGGGCACGAACTCCTATCTTTTATGGATGCATACTCCGGATATAACCAGATCCCCATGCACGCTCCCGATCAGGACCACACTAGCTTCATCACCGACCGCGGATTATATTGTTACAAAGTCATGCCTTTTGGACTCAAAAATGCTGGAGCTACCTATCAACGCCTCGTCAACAAAATGTTCGCAGAACTGATAGGACGTACTATGGAAGTATATGTGGATGACATGTTGGTGAAGTCCAGGAAAGCCAACGACCATGTAAGCCATCTGGACGATATGTTTCGGGTACTTCGCCGATATGGAATGAAGCTGAATCCTCTAAAGTGCTCCTTCGGAGTATTATCGGGAAAATTCTTAGGATTCATCGTCCACGCCAGAGGAATCGAAGCAAACCCTGAACAAATCCGAGCTTTAAAAGAAATAAGGATACCTTCCACTCGAAAAGAAATGCAGAGCCTAAACGGAAAGGTGGCCGCCCTAAGCAGATTCATTTCCAAGGCAACTGACAAGTGTGTCCCTTTCTTCGAAGCACTCAAGAAAGACAAAGGGAGGTTCGAGTGGACCGACGAATGCTTAAAAGCCTTCCTCAACCTAATCGAACACCTTCAGAGACCACCAGTACTCTCAACTCCAAATGAAGGTGAAGTGTTATACCTATACCTCGCTGTATCATCTCATGCTCTAAGCGCCGCCTTGGTAAGAGAAGAAGACCGCACACAACGTCCGGTTTACTTTGTAAGCAAGAGATTTGCGGGGGCAGAAGCCAGATATCCTAAACTTGAGAAGTTAGCATATTGTTTATTGATCGCGTCACGGAAACTGCGACACTACTTCCAGTCTCACTCCATCAGGGTTCTAACCGATCAACCACTAAGACAAGTGCTCCATCGTCCTGACACTTCTGGGCGACTCCTCAAATGGTGCATCGAACTAAGTCAGTATGATATCACCTACCATCCCCGCACCGCTATCAAAGGACAAGCCATGGCTGATTTCATTGCCGAATTCACTACCAACGAAGGCAAGGAACAATCCGAAGTAGCAAAAAACATCAAGTGGAACCTCTTTGTAGACGGAGCATCGAACGAACAAGGCTCGGGGGCAGGTATTGTGATCGTCACCCCCAGGGGAAGAAAGTTGTACTATGCATTAAGATTGGAGTTCACGGCCACTAACAACGATGCTGAATATGAAGCAGTAATAGCGGGATTGGAACTGGCCCTAGAAATTGGGATCAATTCCTTATGTATTCATAGTGATTCTCAGCTTATCGTAAATCAGGTACTAGGAGAATTCCAGACTCGAGGAGAACGGCTCACAGCATACCTAAAGAAAACCAGACTGCTGCTCGATCGATTGGACCATTATCTAATCAAACACATTCCTCGAGAAGAAAACCAAGAGGCAGATGAACTTGCAAAGCAAGCTAGTATGAAGGACAGCACCATTCCCGGAGCACTAGTAATCTCAAGGCAGCTAGCCCCAAGTTTCGAACAAGTAAATCTGATAACTGCAATCGAAGAAGGAACCTGGATGACTCCTATCCGGAAATATTTGCAAGATGGCATACTACCCGACAGGCGTGACGAAGCCAAGAAGATCTTGAGAAAAGTTCCCCACTACACAATACAAGAAGGCATCCTCTACCGGCGTGGCTTCTCTAGCCCCTTGTTAAGATGCGTCGCCGGAAGGGAAGCCAAGGAGATATTAACAAACATCCATCAGGGAGGATGCGGAGATCACACTGGAGGACAGACTTTGGCAAGAAAGATACTCCGATATGGATATTACTGGCCCACACTAAACAAAGATACCCTAGACTTCGTTAAGAAATGCGACAGATGTCAGAAGTTCGCCAAGATCCCTCGACTGCCCACAAACGAAATTACTCAAATGACCAGCCCTTGGCCCTTTGCTGTATGGGGAATTGACTTAATTGGCGAACTACCAACGGGCCGAGGCGGAGCCAAATATGCTATAGTGGCAGTCGATTATTTCACCAAATGGGTGGAAGCGGAACCTTTAAATAAAATATCTTCAGCAAAAATTATTAACTTCTTGATCAAAAACATTCTGTGCAGGTATGGAGTCCCCCTCAAGATCGTATCAGACAACGGACTCCAATTTGACAGCGAAGAATTTGCCGACTGGTGCCAAGAGCATGGAATTCATAAAAGCTTCTCATCAGTAGCTTACCCTCAGGCAAACGGACAAGTTGAAGCTGTCAACAAAATTCTCAAAACCCTAATCAAGAAGAAACTTGAAAAGTCAAAAGGCGCTTGGGTGGACGAACTTCCTACGGCACTATGGGCATACCGCACATCTTTCAGAACATCAACGGGACATACTCCTTTCTCTATGGCATATGGATCGGAGGCAATGCTCCCAGTTGAGACTATTGTGCCTTCCCACCGTAGGATCCACTACAACCCAGAAGAAAACGAAGAACTCCTCCTCATGTCTTTGGAACTGATTGAGGAAAGGAGAAACGATGCAGCACTCAAAGCAGCAGCTCACAAACAAAAAGTGGCAGCACTATACAATTCCAAAGTCAAGCATCGCAGCTTACAGGAAGGAGATCTTGTCCTCAGGCGAATCTTTCCGCGCCCCGGGGCACTGGACCCCATCTGGGACGGACCATATGTAATTCACAAAGATCTCCACAACGGAGCTTACATTTTGTCAACAGTGGACGGAGAGGTGTTCCAGAGGGCATGGAACATCCGACACCTCCGTCGATACTTTTCTTAACTTGTACTGCCCATATGAAGTGAATTAACAAAGAGAACCAGTGGACGTAGGCATTTTCGTGCCGAACCACTTTAAAAAATCTTGTCTCTTTTTAACTTGTTCCTTTATGTCTTGGCTACTTGTTAAGTTTTATCCCTTTCTGTTGAACAAAATCCTATGGCATCTCCACTCAAGACGCACCGCGGCCTCATCTAGACTAGGCCTAACAGGTACGCCACGATTCTATGCACTCGCCAATGAGACTCTTTTGCTCCAGCATCCCTCTGCTGCGGGTTAACTCATTGCGCGCCTGCCCTCAAAGCCAACTGTAATGAGCCGATTATAAGTCATCATAAAGGCCGACTATAGCCGATGGCAGCTCATTACGGCGTTCGGCTCGTCGGTAACCGTGAACCTACTTTAAGCCCCAACATAAGGTGTGGCCAGCCAGGGGTAGTTCACGGCCAACGGCACCCACGCTAGCCGGCCACGGTAAATCGAATAATACCCACGATTACGGACCATAACGGTTCGGGTAGTTACCGTGCGCGATCTCGGCTCCGATGTGTCTTAAGTGCGGCTGTGGTAAAAAAGAAAACTCCCCGCGGAGGCGTAAGATGGGTGACAAATGTCTCCAAGACCCACAGCTAGGGAAAGTGACTACAAAACCCGTTTGCCACGAACTTAAGCACATCGACGGCCTTCCGTGACTGGAAGTTTTACTTTTACTATATTTCCATTTCATTTAAATATTTTTCTCCTATCCTGTATAACAAACTCTAAAGTACAGGAAACCAAATAGGAAGCATTCACTCATGAGGCTCTAAGCCTGCGTGCTGGGTAGCAGGGCGCTCTGCTATACCCGTGAACAGTTACACAAGACACTCAAAGCTACCGCCTGCGAATAAAACATAAAGGGCGGTACTCTCTTCTCTTGTACATAAATGCGTAACTATAACTTATTCATACACTGACATTGCAAAACGTGAAATTATATTTCAAGCAAAAACTTAACATCAAACACAAGTGGAATCACAGGCATATACATAATTATACTTCTCACACAGCGCATAAAGATAGCAACAACATTTAAACATGACAAAATCAGCTTATATTATAAGATCACACGAAGTTATTCTTTGCAAATAATTTTATTACAGTTGCATATCAAAGACTAACATGAACAGTGATAAAAAAGAAACAAAAAGATGGCAGATGCATCCACACTCCATCACCAACTCCCCCAGCCTACTTAGCCGCAGGATCGGAGCCCCCAGCATGTGGATCTGAAGTCCCACCTGTCCAGATCAGAAGAGGAATTCATTAAACGAACGATCAAGTTATGAAAACACGAAAAGAAAAGAAAGGGAAAAGAATAACTCACCAGCATCCGCCGCTTGATCCTCATCATCCAACTGCACGCCCGCTTCCTCTGCAGCGAGTAGCCGCATCCCCTCCTTCACCGCCGCTTGCTCCTCCTTTGAGAACTGAGCAGTAACCGCGCTCAAGTTGAAAGCCTCTCCGCCTTCCTTACCCGCATTCACCCTGGCCTCCTCTAAAGCCTGGAGATACACCTTGGCCATGACCCGAGGGTAATCGTCCATCCAAGACAAGCCGCCCTCTTTCCAAGTATGGAAGTACATATCCTGAAGCATCTCATCCATCATCCCCTCATTTTCCTCAAACTCCCTCACCCGAGCCTCGGAAGCTTGCAACTTAGCGACGGCGACGTCCCTCTCTGATTGGTATCTCAAGCAGTCAGCCTGGAGTGACCTCCTCATTTCCTCCTCCTTCAACCTAAGGGACCTCCTCATCTCCTCCATCTCCTCCTTCAACTCAGCCTGAGCCATCTCCGCAGCCTCGAGTCTCCCCGACAACTCCTCTACCCGCTCGAGATCCGCATTTCGAACCTCATCCACCGTTGTAATGGCCATGTTAATCCGCTCCCTGCAGGTAACCTCCATCTTCCGTAACTCCGCCCTACTGGCCTTCTCCATGGTCTCTTTCAGACGCTGGGAGGCTTCCTCATGCTGGGAGATCTGGATGGCTTGGTCGGCAAGCTGCTTGGCCTGATCGGCAACCTTTAGCCTTAACCGAATATTAGCACTCCCAATCTCCTCCCCGGCCTTGACCAATCGAGCATGATGCTCCATTAACTTCTTAGTCTCTTCGGCCACCCGGTCAATATTAGCCTTGGCCTCGTCCCCCATAGTAACTACCCGAGTAGTAAGCAGATCAAGATCTAGGGACTTGGCCTCATCCAGCACACGTACCATGGGGTTGCGGGGAAGTAGGTGCTCGCCCGTGGTCTCATCAAATGAAATATCCCGAAAACTTGGGTCTAAATCAGGATGACCGGCAAAAGGGTCACGAGGCACGGGGCGAGGCACATCGGGACGCCTTATATGAATGACAGTAGATCTCTTGGAAGGAGGAGGAGGGGGGCAGGGCTCCGTGCTCTCCTCCATAGTATCACAAGGAGGCTGAGTAGGGGGAGACAGAGTAGGAAGCTGCGAAGCAGAAGAAGACTCAAATAAGGAACGGCTCCGCTTCCTCTTCTGAATGCCCTCTTCGATGACCCCAAGAAGAGGGCGGTACTTGACTACGTCCCCAGTGCGATCAGTAGAAGGTTTCGCGGAAGCTCTCCTCGACTTAAATTGTTCAAGGCGGTGTCGAACATCCGACGTTTTACCCGCCTGGCCTGCCCCTGGAATAAAGAACAAATGTTACGAACATACAATAATCCGCAATTCAAAAAATGTGCTAAGTTAAAAGGAAAGAAAAGTGAGGAGACACATCTGTTATACAAACCCGGCGGAGGAGTGGGATACTGCAATAAGTCCTGGATCTCATTCCAGGACGGAAGTGAACCGTAAAAAATTTCTAAGTCCCTATCGAAAATGGAATCGGCAGAAGACAAAAGTTCACCTTGCATCGCCGGGGTCACCCTAGCTGAGGAACCCTTAGAGGATGGGTCAGTGCTAACCACAGCTTTGCCGGTTTCCTCTGCCTTCTCCGTTTCCTTCTCTGTTTCCGACTCCCCCTCTGACTCCCCGAAGGCCCGACGGAGAGCCTCATCCAGTTCGAGGTCCTGCTCAGAGGTTAGAGCAGCAACACCGCTACCACCCTGACCATCGTCGTCTCCTCCACCCTCCGACCCTTCTCCAACTTCACCTCCTTCCTCCTCTTCTACGCCTTCCTCCTCCGGGACATCCGGGCAAGTACTTGGAGAAGGGCCATCGGACTCCTTGAGCTTCTTGCCTCCTACGACTGGACGTTGTGCAAAGGGCTTCCTCTTGCCACCCTTCGCTGTCACCCCACCTTTAGGCTGGGCAGCCTTCTCTTCTGCCGTGTCCCTCTGTTTGACTACGGACTGATGTGGGAGGATCAAATTATACATCAAGAGCCTGGCATTCCTAATCAAATAAGCAGCCGATCTGTCTCTCCCGGAAATAGCTTCAATTTCAGCTGCCATCTGAACCAAGCGATCATCTTCCACAACCGCAAAACCACCTGTCGCTAGCAAGAAATAAAAGCGCATAAGAGAGAGAATTACAGCCAAGACAGGAATTATGAGTAGAGTTTTGACTTACATCCGGAGGTAAATCGGCGAATAGAGACGGAGTCATCCCTAACAAAGAACCATTCCTTCTTGAACATGCTATACTTCGAGTATAAATCCAAAACCGGCTTGAAGGAAACGGCTGACTCCAAGCTAATATATGGGGACCCCTTCCTGTACCCCCTCAGATTGTACAGATATCGTATTTCCCGGTTGGAGGGGGCACGCCCGTATCTCTTCTGGAAGATAGCATACAAGCAAACCAGAATGGCATAAGAGTTGGGCTGGAGCTGGAATGGAGCCACCTTCAGATAAGTGACGAAGCTTAATATCCAGGCGTTGACTGGAGGAATAGCCCCGCACATACAATGGTAACGGCTGTAAGCGAAGTACCCCTCAGGGGGATCATATGGCATGACCCCCTCCCCCGGTAACAGCATAAGAGCCCTGTCTATCCCAAAGGAACGGGATATAACGTCAAGTTGCTCCTCCTTTAGGGAGCTAGGAAAGCAGTCGGGAGGGGAGACCAGAAGTTCCTGTGGACCATGTCCGTCCACCAACGACCTCGGAACAGGTCGATGTTGCCCGGATCCTGGTTGGGCTGGGGGCACAGAAGAAGACTCTCCTCCATCCTTGGATTTCCGTCTGTCTGATCGTGTTTCCGCCTTGCGAGACATTTATCTGCATACACAAAAGTGAAAAACATGATGTTAGAACAAGAATACAAGCAAGCATACATAAGTCCAGAGTTCCACCCAAAGACCGAATACAAAGTTCATTCGGCACTAGGGACTTAAGTTCATTCGGCAATGGGGTCATAAGTCCATTCGGCACTAAAAAACACATCCGGTATACATATCATTCGGTGATAAAAAACCATTCGGCAAAAGAATATATACCTAATTCGGTATAAGCTTGGTTCGGCAGAAGTTTGGTTCGGCTAAAAATTGATTCGGCTCTCTTTGGTTCGGTAAGGGAAAACTAAGGGGGGTAGCCTCTATATATAGGCAAACTCAGGATTGCCGAACCAGCTGGTTCGGCCTACCGGACCAACATACCGGACCAGCGTACCGGTCCAACCAACAACCGAATAAAACTGTCTCTACCAGCAGAAACCAGAAACAGGGGGCACGCAGGGCGCTTCACTCAGATAAGTGCCGAACTCTAAGAGCTTACTAATAAAATAAAAAATATGATAACAATGGATAAGTCGTGAATCTCTCACTAACATGGATTAATCATTTACACGTGCACGCGACCACGAACGGTCCATAGGCACGCTCTGAATGGCTATTAACCCTATCGTCATGAGAATTTGCACTTTGACACGCCTTTTTAAACTCATAGGTAAAACGGATATTTGATAATTATGAAATGGCTAAGCTACTTACACATGTATGGGGTCGCGAACGATCCCTAGGCATGCTCTGAGCTTGCGATAAACCGTCTTGACAAGCGATCCAAGAATGCTAAGCCCCCTCGGGGCACACTTGCTCGCCTCGAACGACACGATTAGCTTCATTTCAAATATCTCGATCCCGAACGATCGTTATCTAAAACCACACTAAAACTATAAATTAAATTCCTTTGCAGGACAGCAGCAGGATACGAATATCCAGCCCATGGCGTTACGAAACAAGCCTTTCTACCACAGGGAAACAAAGCGCGACACATGCAAGCACGTGCCCCACTTTGGGGGGCAAATGTTGGGCGAATTTTCACCCAGAAGATCTCGAGACCGAGAAGCGTCAGTTACACCCGGGTTCGTAACCTCCAATCCATTCGGCAGACACAAGGCTCAATGCTAGCATAAAATCCATTCGGCAATTCAAGCATGGTGGTTCATTCGGCATGGGTTCATTCGGCATTCCCAACCTAGTCCGGCAACCAGACTCCCCCTCACAATCCCACTACCGAACGAGGTTGGTACCGAACCAATCACCACCGGTCCAATACCACACAACCAAACCGGACCAATCTCCACATCAATGCCGAACCAACCTCTTCATCACCGGACCACCATGACCGGACCACGTACAACCGAACCAACCTCCAAGCTCACTACCGAATCAACCATCTCAGAGACCTCAACACGGCCGGACCAAGGCTTCGCCGAACCAGAACGCTACCAGGCCAGATTGCTTCAGCCCGGGCCCACCAGCAGCTATATACATCCAAGACCCCTGCCCTCTACCTCACTCTATAAATAGAGGGGCAGGGGTACAACAATGGCAGACAAGTTTGAGAGCTCAAGCAAGGAAGGAACTTTCAAACTACTTTCATACACTTGTACACAACGCATTGTACTTGTAACCTGAAAGAAAGAAGATAATAACATATAAAGTGGACGTAGGCACATTCTGGCCGAACCACTATAAATCTGTGTGTCTTTTACATTTCAGCCCCTACTTTTCTCATTTTTACATACTCATCTAAAATCATTGAAAATTACATATAATCAACTAAATAATACGACTTGGAGGTGTTTGTCCATTTTTCGTGCAAACATTTTTTAATCAACTAAATAATACGACTTGGAGGTGTTTGTCCATTTTTCGTGCAAACAATATCCCTAAAGTTTGTCTCTAAGTCACTCGTTCGATGGCTCGATGTGCATGTAACTCATCAATTCAATAGTAGGGCTTATGGTGACACAATTCATCCCCATCATTCATGTTGGACAATCCCAAACCTAACATCTTGCAAAATCTTAATGCTTGCTAAGCCTAAATTTCTTACATGATAGTCAAGAATGGTACTGACAGTACTGCAACTCCTAGGTTTAAAGCTAGGCACCAGGGACATAACCATAACATTATAGCATAGATAGATACCCCTATTTGTTTATGTCTGGCGATAAACCCCTAAATGAATCACAAAAAATCAATTTATTCAACCCGGATGTTGGGAAACATGTCCAAGAATCCAAATCAAAGAAAATAACCTATGAAATCAAAAACCCTTAACGATATTGTGATGTCCCAGAAATTTAGGCAATAATTATTTAATAATTTCATCGATAATTATTTTAAAATGTGAAATATTGATTTAATGAATTAATTCAAACTGGAATTCTCTTTTGAAAATTAATAATTATTTAGTTTGTTTAATGATATTCTTTTCAATGTTAAAAATATTTAAATGATAAATTTATCTTTCTAAACTGATTTAAAATATTTTATTTATAATGTATAAATGTTTATACATTGTGAATAGAGGATTTAGTTTTAATTTTAATTTATATTAAATAAAGGATATTTTCTAATTATTATATAAATGTATAAATTGTAAATTGACTTAAATTAATTTAAATTAGTATTGTAAACTTTTCAATAGTTTGTTTAAAAATCTTTCTTATATTTTTATAGAAATATAAGTGAGCATTTATCTTGGTTTATAAAATAAATATAGTTTAATTTTGTTTTATAATAAAAGTTTGATTTGTTTTATTTTAAATTGCTTTTCTTTGAATAGATTTAATTCATTCTTGTTAAAATATAACATTTGATTTAAAATCTTTTGAAATTTAGTTTTATAAAGAATATTATTTTAAAAAATAATATAATTAAACAAGCATTTAAATGTTGATGTATAGTTTTATAAAGAAGTTCATAGTTTATATGTATTTATTTAAAGACTAGATGTTAATAAACATTTGAATATTGCTAAAATTAATTTGAAATGGTTTAAGACAAATTCAAATACATTCATAAATTTAGAAATGGCTTTTAAATATTAACACGCATATGTGTTAATCATTTAACTAATAGAATAGACACTTGTAAAAATTTTGACACTATAAGATAACAAGTGGCATGTTAATTTTATTTTTGAAATAAATTGTTTTAGATAAGAAAATTTAGAAATTCATTTTGTTCAAACCATTTTCTCATTTGGAAACATGAGAAAAATCAAATTTTCAGTAAGATCAAAACCCAAAACAGATTGCATGTTTTAAAAATCTGCAATCTTTCTCTTCAATTCTCAAATCTGCAAACCAAATACAAATATAATCTGCAAATCAAATCTCTGCATATAACTTCAAATCTATAATCATTTTCCTCAATATATAAATTGCAAAACGAAGAATCAATTCTCAAATCTGCAAAATGAAGATCTATTCAATTTCAAATGTGTGCAATTGAAATTGGACCTGCATGCTATTTTCAACTTCAAACTGGGTTGCAATTTCAATATGAAATCTGTGCAATAAAGTATGGGTCTGCACGCATACAAGTACAAGATAAAAGCAACTTCAACTTCAAAATGCAAGCCAAGATCAACATGCACTTCAGATTGCATCTCTGGAAATTTTTTCTGCACTTAAGATTTGTTTCTGCATTCTTCTAAAAGGTGAGTAAACCTTTACTTTTAAAAACAGTTTCTTTTTAATCAAAATTATACAAGATTTACAGAACCTAAGCTTCATATGTAAACTTCTCTTTGTTTCAAAACTGCTGTGATTGAAAACTGCCCTGTTAATTATCTATTTATTTACTGTGAGAAGTTGAAATCTATCTGTTGTATTGTATATACTTGTATGCTGTTATTGGTGATCAATATAATGTGTGAATATACATAGATATAAATGGAAGTACAGAAATCTTGATTTACAATTTTCTGTTTAAAATAGGTTTAGTAAAAAAAAACTTTATTTACTTGTTTAACTGCTGCTAGGAATTAATATGAGCAAACAGATAATGTTGTTTAATAATAAAATTATGTCCTTAAATCATAATTTTGTTACTTTGAAAATCTGTTAATTCTGAAGCAAACACAGCAGTAAGCATTTCAATAAAACCAAATATCCACATCATTGACTATTTAAAAGAAGATTATAACATTGATGAATGATAGAAATCAGAAAGTGTAAAACAAATTTCATTTTTATATAAACTGTTAGGGAAAGACATTTCTGTTTTAAAATAGAAATAGGAAAATTTGAAAATAATCTGTTAAGCTAGTGGGTTTAGGGTGTTATGATGCTTCATGTTAGTGGAGTATGGATGTAGGAATGGAGTAAATTTGGTATTTGATGATCAGAGAGAGAGAGGCAGGTGAACTGGTTTCCAGGTTTTGATTTGGTTGCATGTTGAACTCAGGAACATATTAGTAGTGTGCAGGGTTTTAACTCGAGTCATTGCTCAGGTATTTTTATTTTTGACTCGAAGAAACAGGGATGGAAACTCGAAGTAGTTGGTTGAGTGTCTCGGGTTTTTGGCTACAGGTTTTTAACCAGAGAGCATTTGCAGTTTTTTTTTTAAAAAAATCTTTTAAATGGAAATCAAATTCTAGTGCAGGAGTTTGATTCATGTATGAATTGAAACTGAATTCAAATAGAGTTTGAATTCAAAGCTTTTAAAAATGAAATGTCTTAGACAAGTTTAAAGTTTGGTTTTAAATCAAAATTAAAAATGTTTCAGGTTTTAAACCTGAAAGTTGTTTTGCTGTTTCTTTTCATGTTGAATGAAATTTTAATTTTAGTGTGGAAATTTGATTTTAGATGGAAGTAGAAACTGAATTCAAATAAAGTTTTGAATTCAAAATTTTTAAAAATGAAAATCTAAAATTTAAACAAGTTTTAATCCTGTTTTAAATCAAAATTTAAAACTGTTTCAGGTTTAAGCCTGAGAAGTTTAGCAGTTTAAATTTTTGAATAAATTCACATTTTAAGTCGAAAACTTGATTCAGGTAATACTTGAATCTGAATTCAAATGTAGCTTTGAATTCAAAGTTTTTAAAAGTAAAATCCTAATTTTAAACAAGATTTAAAATTCTGTTTTAAATCAAGAGTTTAAAACAGTTTGCAGGTTTTAATCCAGGGAGAGTTTGCAGTTTTAGATTCTTGAATAAAATTCATATTTTTAAGTTACAACTTGATTCAAGTACAAGTTGGATCTGAATTCAAGTAAAGTTTGAAATCTAAAGTTTTTTTTAAAATAAAAGAGGGGTTGCAGGGTATGGATTACAGGTTTAAAAATCCTGTAGTTTTACAGTTTTGAATAAAATTCATATTTTTTTTAGTTGCAACTTGATTTAAGTAAAACTTGAATTTGAATTTAAATGTAGTTTTGAATTCAAGTTTTATTTTAAAAAAATGAGATCTTAAATTTAAACATGGTTTAAATCTGGTTTTAAATCATGTATAGAACAATTTCAGGTTTGTTTTAAAACTAGATTTTTGTTTCAAAACAGTTTGTAAGATTTAATTTTTGAACAAATTTAAAATGTTTAAGCAAAATTTAAATTGTTTTGAAATTAAGTTAAGAACAATTTCAAATTTACTCTGGAATCCAGTTTTGATTTCAAAGCAGTTTTGAATCCAGTTTTGAACATATTCAAATGTGTGAAAATAGATTTGAAAATAGGAATTGATTTCAAATAAGTTTTAAACTTGGAAGAATTTGTTTCCTTTAGTATTGAAATTAAAATATGAAGTGTTTAATTTAAATTTGGAAATTGAAATAAATTTGTTTTAAATCTTTCTTTATATTTAAGTAATGAATGTTGTTTAAACATTCATTTTTATTTTAAGGTTTATAATTATTCTAATTTGGATTTATGTTTAAATAATTAAACATTTGAATCTTTTAACAAATTGGAATTTGAATTTAATTTTTAGAAATGTATTGCTTAATACATTTTGAATATAAATGAATTATTTAATAAGTAATTAAACTATTTTGAAATAATTAAGGATTTTACTTAATTATTTGACTTTTAAATAATGTTTTAGATTAATATTAATTAGAAATGATTTATTAATCTAATTCAAATTTTCTTAAGTATATAATTATTGAAAAGTGGATAATTAGTAAATGGTGATAATTACCAAGGGATAATTTAATAATTAATTAATGTAATTAATTTTTATAATTAAATAGATTAATTAATTGTAATTTGTTAAGTAAAATTAATTGTTAAAAGTAATTAAGGAATTAATTACTTATTGTAATTAATTTTGATGTGTGATTTAATTAAGTTAATTAATTTAGTTTAATTAATTTAAATAAATCATTTGATGATTTTAAGAATGTAATTATTTATTGTAATTAATGGAGCGGGATTGCTTAGGGAAGTAATAATGATAATTACTGGAATGTAATTAGTAATTTAGATAATTACTTCTGTAATTAATTAAGGAACTAATTAATGATTAATGATTTGATAATTAATTTATAAATAAGTAATTAAAGATAGATAATTACTAAGTTGAATATTAATCAAGGTGATTAATAATTAGATTAATTACTAAATGTAATAAATTTTAATTAAGTATTTTATTTAAATATTAGAGATCATTAATTATTATAATTAATAATGTAATTAAGGATTTTTTGATTAAGTAATAATTAATTAAGTGATTAATCAATTGTAATTAATTAAGGATAAATATAATTAATTATAATTAATTAATAAATGAAATAATTAAATGTTAATTACTTATGAATTAGGTTAATTAATTTATGAAATTAATTTAATAATAATTACTTATTGTAATTAGTAAATGATTAATCAGAGTTGTTTAATCAAGTTAAATATTTAGTGAATAATTAATTAACTGGGTTAATTAATTAAAGGATATTAAGCAGGATTTAAATGAGTAATTAATTTAATTTATTTTAAATTAATTAGAGATGGTTGTAATTAATTTAATTCATTTTAAATTAATTACAATTGATGGTTAATAAATCATTGTTTATGGATGTTATTGATTGAATGGTTGTGATCTCAGTAATGAGATTAGTTGTATCTATATGATATGAATGATTGGTTTAAGTATGATGGGTTGTGATGGATTATTTGGTTGTGATGTTTATCTATTTATGGATAATACAGATTTTCTATTTATGATATGAATATGATTATCTTTGTGAAATATAGTTTATTTATCTATGTGATTAGATGATAATGAAATAAGTTAATTATTTAAAACCCTTAAGTACAACTTGGACATTAAGATGGCGTTTGGTTTCGGTGAGACCAGCATCGGGTTTCCATATTTGGAATTCTGAAAACCACATCGATTTCAATTAAACGTTAGGTCATTAATCCAAGTGGAGCAAGTGAAGACTCGAGGTGTAAGGGCTATACGTCAGTATAACTCTGTGGGTGATTCCGTAATGAGTTTGACGGAATAGTGTTTATAGCTTCGAAATGGAGATTTAGAGTGCAAGGGTTATTGTCGTTAACTCTGAGGGTGATTCCAATACGAGTGTAACGAGATAATGCATTCGGTTTCGTTCGAACCCGGAACGAACTTGTATGGATTGAATGCTTTCAGAACATCGTCAGGTGGGCGATGAGCATTCTAAGATTTATATGTGTCCTATAAAGGTAATCGTAACCTCAAGCCTCATCAACCGGGAATGGCTAAAACAGGGGAGGTACAGCAAAGCTTCGTGGGTCGCACCCACTTGAGAGCAAGATTTACTCCTGTCTAGAGGTCCCTTTATATTTCGGCTGTGTGGCAGTTGGTGACGACCAATCTACGGGGTGGTCTTGTTCGGAACTGTTCAGTAAGGAACGTGTCCGGCTTTGTGTTGCAGGGGAGTGGGAGTACTCCTCGGTACGGTGATCTAGGCCACGTACTGTGACGGGCGGTACCCCAGTAGCCCTGCCATTGATGGAAACCCATTTACCCTACGAGACCCTACGGTTTTGTTTGTATTACCCACTTTTGTGGCTAGTAGCTGGAATTTAATCATGTAACAATTTCGGCTATTTCTTATTTACTTGAAAACCCCAGACACTATAATAATATCACTGGATTTCCTATCAAATGTTTGGTTAGTGTAAGGTAAAAACTTTTCCATGTTTATGTGTGGGAAGTCTTACGTGATACCTTTTGTTTTCAAAGGATTTTCTAAAGTTAAACAACTTTTATCCCCGTTTACTCACACCAGACCCCTGTCTGACCTGAGTGTTTATTTTCTGTTTTATTAAACTCTTGGGTACTCATATTACATATGAGTAGTCAAGTGATTCAGGATTGCTTTGACGAGTTCTAGAGGAGATAATGTGTTGAATATGCGCTTATATGATTTTTGTTTGATGATAATAAACATATATACATTCGTTTAAATGTATTTGTTAATATACTATTCTATTTTTCACAGTTTAAATAAATATTTGTTGAATAAAATAAATTACACAGAATTTGAATTCAAACAGATATTTTATTCAAATAAATATTCATTACATTTTTGAATAGTACAATTTCAAGCTCTCACTATAACTATACAACTTCGATTACAATTACATCACATTTCATATTTACAGTTCACCTCACTACATATCACTCACACTCGTATTTATCTTCAACTTCCTTCCAGTTTGAATCCAGCATCTGAGCAATCTGCAAAAATATTCACTAACGCAGTAAAATTGAAAAAGAAATGTTTTTGCAATATAAAATAAACGATGATTTTGAAAATAATGTTTGCCTCAGATATATGGGTTATTGTCATCACTTTTAACTGTGTAATATCTGTGCATATCAATATTTTTATCAGGGACAGGTAATCATGAGTGGCTGCAGTACACACGTGTACATTTATACACGTGTGCACTGCCTCGCCAACTCGTGTGAACTAATCAAAAGGCACAACTAACAAATCAAAGCTCAAGTTATACAATGCACCAGAAACATGCAAGCACAGCTCTAAACCAAGCTTAAGAGACAGCAAGTGTACAACAGTGTCAAGATGACTACTCCATGAAAGTAAACATGAATGCACCAAGTAAATGCAAACAAGCATGCAACAGCAAGCATGCAACAGAGACCAAGAACAAGCCATACATGGAAGTGAGACAGGTCAAACAATGAAGTATACCAAATGCAACAGGGACAGATCAACATCAGTTCAACAGGTTTACTACATAGAAGTAAAGACAAGCAATGGAGTATCAAAATGATGATTAACAACTTGAAGTCAATCAGGCAAAGACTTAAGTATATCAATACAAAGATTCTACAAATCAGAACAAAACAAATCCAATGGCAAGCAATGTATACAGTTCAGATAAACAAGCCAGAGCCACCAAAGTGCAGAGCAACTACAAAGTGGCAGTAGTTCAGATGACATAACAGAAACGACCAAAGTGTTAACAATCAATGAACAAAGATGAAGACAACTCAAGTTCAGTGCCACAAAAATCATGACAACAGCAATGCATGTATCATGAAGACCAAATTCACAGTGAAGTCAAGACAATTCATGAATGCAACATGGTGAACAATCAAGGTGCAACAAGAAGTTTACAGTATCAAGCTCATGTATACAACAGTGGAAGAACAAAATCATCAATGCAATGCACAACAAGGTATAACAAAGTCAAGGGCATATGAAGACAGTGTAAACATCACATTGAAACAACTCGAACTCAACTGGAAATTACTATCAGAGATGAACACAAAAAATGGTCAGAGCCGTAGTATACAGAAGTCACAAAATCAAAACCGTGATCATGCCAAAGTCAACAAGAAAGACAAGGCAAATAAATCAGAGCAATGATCAGATATTATCAAACAAAGTCAAGGCCAGAGCAAATCGAACCAAGTCAAGATCAACGCCGTATTGACCAAGCAATGAATCAACACCGTGTCAACCAAGTAATATCAATTTATACGAAATTGAAGAAGTCAGTGAAATCCCAAGCATCAATACAAGATCAAGCGGCCGGAGCAAGTAAATTGACGAAATCAAATATATTTAGACGAACGTAATTCAAGGAATTCGAACGCATATAAAATCCCAATCATCATCGGCAATCAAATCATCGAGTTCGAGTAAGCCAAAATTGTAAAAGCAAAAAGGGAAAGTACATACCGAAAATGCAGAACGAACTCGATCCAAATTGAAGAGCCGTGAACAAATCAAAGAGCATCAAAGCCTACTATCGAACCGTATCAAGTGGTGACTTCAATTTGCAAAGAACCCTAGTTGGAATCGCAAGGAGGAAAAACCCCAAATTTGCAGAAGCCCTAATTGAGTTGCAAAGAGGAACGACGACCTTTTTTTTTTTCACAGGCCAAAGAAGAATAAAGAATCGGGTTAGAGAATAAAAGGGCCGGCCGTGTTTATGTCAAGAGGGCTTTAGTTTATTTTTTAATTAGGGTTTAAAGTGTTATTTGTTTTTAATTGTTGTTTTTATTTTTCGAATCGAAGAATTTGTAAATCACCACCTAGGGATTAGGTCGTGTCAGATTGTCTAGTTAGAATTAGTTCAGTGAGTAGGGTGTACGAGTTTGCAAAGCTCTATAGGAGGGAGCAGAGTTTGCAAGTAATCAAAGCTCTATAGGCGGGAGCAGAGTTTGCGAGTAATCAAAGCTCTATAGGCGGGAGCAGAGTTTGCGAGTAAGCGAAACTCTATAGGTGGGAGCAGGGTGTGCGAGTCTAGTAGAGTGTTTGTGAGCGGGAGCAAATGTTTGCGAGTCTAGTAGAGTGTTTGTGAGCGGGAGCAAATGTTTGCAAGGCTAGTAGAGTGTTTGTGAGCGGGAGCAAATGTTTGCGAGTCTAGTAGAGTGTTTGTAAGCGTGATACTGTTTAATTCTAATAGAAATTTGGGAATGCACCAGTAGGCAGGGGTTGCCGAAGCTGGGTAAATTTTGTGTGTGATTTACTTTTCAGCATATTTATTTCTGCAGTTTGTTTCTGTGAATAAATCGAGAAAATTTTGCTATAACCCTATTCACCCCCCTCTAGGGTTAATCTAGATCCTACAAGTGGTATCGGAGCCCGGTATTTTGTTTTTAACTCTGGAGTCATGAATTCACCGAATAATGCTTTTTCTGAGGGGCAATCTATTACTAGGCCACCCATGTTTAACGGGAACGATTATGCTTATTGGAAAGTTAGGATGAGTATTTATCTTAGTTCCGTTGATTATGATGTTTGGGATATTATTGAAACCGGCTATAAAACTCCCACTATAACTGTTGGTGGTACTGAGATTCCTAAACCTAAGGATAGGTGGGATGCTAACGGTAAGAGATTGAAAACGACAAATGCTAAAGCCATGAACGCTTTGATATGTGCTCTTGATAAAAATGAATTTAATAGAATTTCTCATTCTACAACAACACAGGAAATTTGGCACACTTTGGAGGTGACACATGAAGGAACTTCTCAAGTCAAGGAGTCTCGTCTAGCCCTATTCAGCAATGAATACGAAAACTTTGTGATGGACAAAGGCGAAAGCATAAAAGACATGTTTGGACGCTTTTCAACCTTGGTGTACAATGCTAGAGTGCTTGGGAAGGTATTCACTGAAGTAGAGCTTGTGAGGAAGATACTACGAGTCCTACCGATGAACTTTGAGGCAAAAGTCACGGCAATACAAGAATCGAAAGATCTGAGTAAGCTAAGCATGGAGGAGTTGATTGGTAACTTGATGACATATGAGCTTGAGCTAAAAGCAAAGGAGGAACGCAACAACTCCGAATCAAAGAAGAAGACGATTGCCTTAAACAGTAAAGAAGAAAGCGATGATGAAGAAGAAGATCCAATCGAAGAGCTTGCAATGGCTGTCAATAATCTTAGAAGATGATCTAGATTCAAGCCACGCAAGAAGAAAACAAGTCATAATAGGCCAAAAGATTCTGACCATTCCGATAATGAACCAACGTGCTTTAACTGCAAGAAGCCCGGACACTTCATACAAAAATGCCCACTTCTCAAAAACAACAAAGGAAAGAAAAAGAAGAAGAAGGCCTTTGCAGCGACTTGGGATGATAAAGAAGGAGAGGAAGTTTCGGATAGCAGCTCAGAGGAGGCTAACTTGTGTCTTATGGCAAAAAAAGATTCAGAAGTAAGCTCCGAGGAATCTAGTGAGGCAGGTATGGTGGCAGGCTAAGGAACAACAACAGTGTTCTCTGGATTTTGGCTGTTCCAGAAACACAATGGGCGACAAAGCAAAGTTCCTTAGCCTAGTATAAAGGTGACAGAATCACAATGGACAACGACGAAAAACTATCGTAAAGGTAAAACAGGTAAATAGGATTTGAACGATATATTAAATGTGATAATCTGCACCGTAATCTGAATTAAATCAGCCAATATTGAGATGAACAAAAGATGATGATTTTGATTCTATGACTTTTTCAAAATATTGAACAATCATCTTTAAATAGAATTACTTGGAGTAATTATGATGGTTGACTAATTCGGACTTACTTGATAAGATCCTACATGACTTGTTCTTATTTATGACCTTGTTTTGTGCTTAAATGATGACCAATCAGTTTTTCAACTTTGAACTAATCCATATAGATTTGTTCGGACAAATGATGGTATTTTATTGATCTTTGATTACTCATGCTACATGTAGATATATTTGGTCACTGCTTATAAATTTGCACGATTTCAAATTTCATGTGAAAGCTGTTAAAAAGGATTTTAAGAAATTGTTGAAACTTCATTTCAAATTTCATTTAAATATTGTTGAAAACAATCTTGAGATAATTTGTTGAAATTTCACAATCTGGTCTTTGACATCCAACGAGTGAATATTGAGTGAAATTTAAATTCAGATGCAGATTACACTGGTAATATAGTTGATAGAAAAATTACTAGTGGAACGTGATTAATTTTTGAAACATTCATTTGCTGCATCGTTTTTCAAAGAAAATATCTGCATATTTTTCACTTGAAATAATTTTCAAATAGCAGAAAATTTTCTTATAAAACCCCCTCGAGAAAATCATGTTTGACCATATTTACAGATTAGTCATTTTTGAAAAATTGATTTTATAATTTTTGAATTTGATTTTAAATGACTATTTTGACTAATCTGACTCCCTTTGATTATCGAAAAGATGAATAGTGATTGAAAAAGTGACGAGTGTTGATATTTATCATATATTATAACTCGAGAAAGTATAATTAGAAAATTTCTTTAGAATTTCATAACAAGAGTTATAAAAACTTTTTGTTGGGTAAAAGTTCCATGATCATTTCTATTTCTACCATCTTTCTATCAACCATCACTCATCAAAATCATATATAGTATGTAAATTTGTGGTAGTTTACAAAGGAAATTATTCGTTCTTCAATATCTTTAAATTTGTGAAGGAAATTATTTGTGCTTCAATTTATTATATTCTTCAATAAAAATAAATATCCAAAGTATTCACTCTCATTTAAAAGTCCTCACGGTTATGCATGGGTGAATTACTTGGATTTTTGATTATGTGCTTCCATGCTCATTTAAAAGTCCTCACGGTTATGGATGTATGGAACGCATATCAAAATTATTTGATTTAATAGACAAGTTGATTCTAATCCCATTTAAAAGTCCTCACGGTTATGCATGGTTAGAAGATACTTGAATTATTTTTTAAATAAAAATTGTGAATACTACTAATCTCATTTAAAAGTCCTAACGGTTATGCATGGTTAGTAGATATTCAAATTTCCTGAAATAAATATACCACAAATAGACAGAACTGTATGGTTTTTTGATGATTTTATCCCCATCACTTCTGAAAGTGGAATATGCATCTGACAAGAGTAATTATGATTTTTGTTTGAGTTTTATTGAAATTTGATATTTATATTCAATTGAGTTAAATGTTTGATTCATGTCTGTCACTTCATCCCTATTTTTATAACACTGTTATTCTTTTGCTGATAACAAAAGGGGGAGAGAGAAGTTAAGATTTTGTCAAATAGAATCAAGCGAAGGTCAAATAATTTTCCATTTGCATATAGGCTCATTTATATATTTCTATTTGTATGCATATATGTAGGGGGAGTATTGTGTAGAGAGGGAGCATTCAAATAGGGGGAGCAAATTGAACGATCAAATACATTTAATACATTCAAAATCTTAAATATATGTTTGTTATCATCAAAAGGGGGAGATTGTTGAATATGCGCTTATATGATTTTTGTTTGATGATAATAAACATATATACATTCGTTTAAATGTATTTGTTAATATACTATTCTATTTTTCACAGTTTAAATAAATATTTGTTGAATAAAATAAATTACACAGAATTTGAATTCAAACAAATATTTTATTCAAATAAATATTTATTACATTTTTGAATAGTACAATTTCAAGCTCTCACTATAACTATACAACTTTGATTACAATTACATCACATTTCATATTTACAGTTCACCTCACTACATATCACTCACACTCATATTTATCTTCAACTTCCTTCCAGTTTGAATCCAGCATCTGAGCAATCTGCAAAAATATTCACTAACGCAGTAAAATTGAAAAAGAAATGTTTTTGCAATATAAAATAAACGATGATTTTGAAAATAATGTTTGCCTCAGATATATGGGTTATTGTCATCACTTTTAATTGTGTAATATCTGTGCATATCAGTATTTCTATCAGGGACAGGTAATCATGAGTGGCTGCAGTACACACGTGTACATTTATACACGTGTGCACTGCCTCGCCAACTCGTGTGCACTAATCAAAAGGCACAACTAACAAATCAAAGCTCAAGTTATACAATGCACCAGAAACATGCAAGCACAGCTCTAAACCAAGCTTAAGAGACAACAAGTGTACAACAGTGTCAAGATGACTACTCCATGAAAGTAAACATGAATGCACCAAGTAAATGCAAACAAGCATGCAACAACAAGCATGCAACAGAGACCAAGAACAAGTCATACATGGAAGTGAGACAGGTCAAACAATGAAGTATACCAAATGCAACAGGGACAGATCAACATCAGTTCAACAGGTTTACTACATAGAAGTAAAGACAAGCAATGGAGTATCAAAATGATGATTAACAACTTGAAGTCAATCAGGCAAAGACTTAAGTATATCAATACAAAGCTTCTACAAATCAGAACAAAACAAAGCCAATGGCAAGCAATGTATACAGTTCAGATAACCAAGCCAGAGCCACCAAAGCGCAGAGCAACTACACAGTGGCAGCAGTTCAGATGACATAACAGAAACGACCAAAGTGTTAACAATCAATGAACAAAGATGAAGACAACTCAAGTTCAGTGCCACAGCAATCATGACAACAGCAATGCATGTATCATGAAGACCAAATTCACAGTGAAGTCAAGACAATTCATGAATGCAACATGGTGAACAATCAAGGTGCAACAAGAAGTTTACAGTATCAAGCTCATGTATACAACAGTAGAAGAACAAAATCATCAATGCAATGCACAGCAAGGTATAACAAAGTCAAGGGCATATGAAGAAAGTGTAAACATCACATTGAAACAACTCGAACTCAACTGGAAAGTGCTATCAGAGATGAACACAAAAAATGGTCAGAGCCGTAGTATACAGAAGTCATAAAATCAAAACCGTGATCATGCCAAAGTCAACAAGAAAGACAAGGCATATAAATCAGAGCAATGATCAGATATTATCAAACAAAGTCAAGGCCAGAGCAAATCGAACCAAGTCAAGATCAACGCCGTATTGACCAAGCAATGAATCAACACCGTGTTAACCAAGTAATATCAATTTATACGAAATTTAAGAAGTCAGTGAAATCCCAAGCATCAATACAAGATCAAGCGGCCAGAGCAAGTAAATTGACGAAATCAAATATATTTAGACGAACGTAATTCAAGGAATTCGAACGCATATAAAATCCCAATCATCATCAGCAATCAAATCATCGAGTTCGAGTAAGCCAAATTGTAAAAGCAAAAAGGGAAAGTACATACCGAAAACGCAGAACGAACTCGATCCAAATTGAAGAGCCGTGAACAAATCAAAGAGCATCAAAGCCTACTATCGAACCGTATCAAGTGGCGACTTCAATTTGCAAAGAACCCTAGTTGGAATCGCAAGGAGGAAAAGCCCAAAATTTGCAGAAGCCCTAATTGAGTTGCAAAGAGGAACGACGACCATTTTTTTTTTTCACTGGCCAAAGAAGAATAAAGAATCGGGTTAGAGAATAAAAGGGCCGGCCATGTTTATGTCAAGAGGGCTTTAGTTTATTTTTTAATTAGGGTTTAAAGTGTTATTTGTTTTTAATTGTTGTTTTTATTTTTCGAATCGAAGAATTTGTAAATCACCACCTAGGGATTAGGTCGTGTCAGATTGTCTAGTTAGAATTAGTTCAGTGAGCAGGGTGTGCGAGTTTACAAAGCTCTATAGGCGGGAGCAGAGTTTGCAACTAATCAAAGCTCTATAGGCGGGAGCAGAGTTTGCGAGTAATCAAAGCTCTATAGGCGGGAGTAGAGTTTGCGAGTAAGCGAAACTCTATAGGCGAGAGCAGGGTATGCGAGTCTAGTAGAGTGTTTGTGAGCGGGAGCAAATGTTTGCGAGTCTAGTAGAGTGTTTGTGAGCGGAAGCAAATGTTTGCAAGTCTAGTAGAGTGTTTGTGAGAGGGAGAAAATGTTTGCGAGTCTAGTAGAGTGTTTGTAAGCGTGATACTGTTTAATTCTAATAGAAATCTGGGAATGCAGTAGTAGGCAGGGGTTGCCGAAGCTGGGTAAATTTTGTGTGTGATTTACTTTTCAGCATATTGATTTCTGCAGTTTGTTTCTGTGAATAAATCGAGAAATTTTTGCTATAACCCTATTACCCCCCCTCTAGGGTTAATCTAGATCCTACATAATGGAGCAGGAGGCTTCAGCGTGTAGATATATTTAGTAGTTCCGCTGTGTTTGAGTTGTATCTGTTTCTCTGATGTACTTGAATTGTAATAGCTAGACAGATGTTTATAACTGTCTAGTTTGTATCGATTAGCTGTATTACTCTGATGTATATGATACTATGTAAAGTATTATATGATATATTATAATTTATTCGATTCCGCTGTGAGATTCTGATGTTGTCTGTTTTTTCTTTCCTTTCTTTTCTCTCTTCTATCCCTTTCTTTCTTCTTAACGATGCAACTTCCTGGAGTTTGGAAGTTGGGTCGTTACAACGTGGTATCAGAGCATTAGGTTGAGTGAATACCTAGGCTCTGGAGTGGTGTCTATCTTGAGAGAGCGTATTTGTAATTTTGAATATATATAAATATTTATTTATTTCTACCTATTAGATTGGGTTACCTGTTCGGGTTTTCCAATATAAGTAATAAGGGTAGATAGGGTAGTGGTGTGTGTAACACAACTACCAATGGTTGGGGTTCGAGTGTTTAAGATTGGAAGTTCAGAGGCCAGCAATGGTATCTTGGCAACCTTGGGAAGGAGTTCTGTCTATATTTTAGTTTGAGACTCAGCTTGGCAAAGTGTTTTGAGCTTGGTTTGGGAGCGAGTTTCCTGAGAAATATCCGTCTATCTGGAAAGCTCTATTGTGAAGTGGCTGGTGTAGCTTTGAGGTTCGATGAGTTTTTGGTTAAGGAAGTTTTGGCAGCAGTAGCAGCAGTGAGTGGCCTGTTCTTCAATGGTTCAGAAGTCTTTGTGATTCTTCTGTCAGTAGTCCGGGCATATGGTGGAGCTTATCCATTTCTTTTGGAAGCTCAGCTGGGTGTGATGTTAGTGGTTAAGAGGTGGACCACTAGTTTCTTCTTTTGAAGGCTTTAGCTGTTCTGATTGTATGGTGAGAACGTTTTCTTGGAATCTGAACGGAGTGGGATCGCAAAAGTGACTTGCGATGGTTCGGAGGTTCTCTGTGTAATTTTTGTTGTGTGTTATGACTGAATCGGATAGGTCACTGAGATTTATGGAATTTGATGAACAATATTCCGGGATAAGTTGATCAAGTTTATACTTGTATTCATCAACAACATTCTCGAATCAGAGTTGTGCAGTGGAAGCATGGTGGCAGCTATTCCAGGATAGAAGCAGCACCCGATTCTTTGGGAATTTGAGTTTTGTCTTGGATCAGAGGATTTCTGCACGAAATTTATTTTGGATCTGGAAGCTTGATTGTTCTGTGCACCTGTTCTGTTTCAGAATAAGGGATTGGATCCTTTTGTTTTCTCTTGAGAGTTGAGTGTTTGGTCTACGGGATTGTATTGCCAGTTCGGATGGCTGGAATTTTGTTTTGTTTTCACGTATCTCTGAGGGAGTACGTGTATGGTTTATCTCTGGTTTTGGACTCAGTAGTTCTGAGAGGTTTGGGAGTTGACCAGGACTTGTCTGCAGTCCTATATTCTGTTTAGATTTGTAGATCTAGATATATAGGAGCTCTAGATCTGAGTGGTGTAGCTAGTTTAGATTCTGTAGGGCGAGTGTCCCGGTGTTTGTACTTGGGAAACTCTAAGGAATTTTATCCAGAATTTTGTCTGGGTAATTTGAATTGTTTGTTATAAATTGGTTGCTATGGTTGCTAGTATTTGGTTGATAGCATATGTTTACCCTTTTTAAATTTAAAATGTGTATATGATTATTAAATTACCTTTGCTTTTAAATTTCGGGGACGAAATTCTTTTAAGGGGGGAGGAATGTGATGTCCCGGAAATTTAGGCAATAATTATTTAATAATTTCATGGATAATTATTTTAAAATGTGAAATATTGATTTAATGAATTAATTCAAACTGGAATTCTCTTTTGAAAATTAATAATTATTTAGTTTGTTTAATGATATTCTTTTCAATGTTAAGAATATTTAAATGATAAATTTATCTTTCTAAACTGATTTAAAAATATTTTATTTATAATGTATAAATGTTTATACATTGTGAATAGAGGATTTAGTTTTAATTTTAATTTATATTAAATAAAGGATATTTTCTAATTATTATATAAATGTATAAATTGTAAATTGACTTAAATTAATTTAAATTAGTATTGTAAACTTTTCAATAGTTTGTTTAAAAATCTTTCTAATATTTTTATAGAAATATAAGTGAGCATTTATTTTGGTTTATAAAATAAATATAGTTTAATTTTGTTTTATAATAAAAGTTTGATTTGTTTTATTTTAAATTGCTTTTCTTTGAATAGATTTAATTCATTCTTGTTAAAATATAACATTTGATTTAAAATATTTTGAAATTTAGTTTTATAAAGAATATTATTTTAAAAAATAATATAATTAAACAAGCATATAAATGTAAATGTATAGTTTTATAAAGAAGTTCATAGTTTATATGTATTTATTTAAAGACTAGATGTTAATAAACATTTGAATATTGCTAAAATTAATTTGAAATGGTTTAAGAAAAATTCAAATACATTCATAAATTTAGAAATGGCTTTTAAATATTAACACGCATATGTGTTAATCATTTAACTAATAGAATAGACACTTGTAAAAATTTTGACACTATAAGAT
Organism: Allium cepa; assembly: GCA_030765085.1. NCBI lineage: Eukaryota > Viridiplantae > Streptophyta > Magnoliopsida > Asparagales > Amaryllidaceae > Allium > Allium cepa. The sequence continues at coordinate 181,739,220 of CM060929.1, read as the reverse complement.
AACAAGTGGCATGTTAATTTTATTTTTGAAATAAATTGTTTTAGATAAGAAAATTTAGAAATTCATTTTGTTCAAACCATTTTCTCATTTGGAAACATGAGAAAAATCAAATTTTCAGTAAGATCAAAACCCAAAACAGATTGCATGTTTTAAAAATCTGCAATCTTTCTCTTCAATTCTCAAATCTGCAAACCAAATACAAATATAATCTGCAAATCAAATCTCTGCATATAACTTCAAATCTATAATCATTTTCCTCAATATATAAATTGCAAAACGAAGAATCAATTCTCAAATCTGCAAAATGAAGATCTATTCAATTTCAGATGTGTGCAATTGAAATTGGACCTGCATGCTATTTTCAACTTCAAACTGGGTTGCAATTTCAATATGAAATCTGTGCAATAAAGTATGGGTCTGCATGCATACAAGTACAAGATAAAAGCAACTTCAACTTCAAAATGCAAGCCAAGATCAACATGCACTTCAGATTGCATCTCTGGAAATTTTTTCTGCACTTAAGATTTGTTTCTGCATTCTTCTAAAAGGTGATTAAACCTTTACTTTTAAAAACAGTTTCTTTTTAATCAAAATTATACAAGATTTACAGAACCTAAGCTTCATATGTAAACTTCTCTTTGTTTCAAAACTGCTGTGACTGAAAACTGCCCTGTTAATTATCTATTTATTTACTGTGAGAAGTTGAAATCTATCTATTGTATTGTATATACTTGTATGCTGTTATTGGTGATCAATATAATGTGTGAATATACATAGATATAAATGGAAGTACAGAAATCTTGATTTACAATTTTCTGTTTAAAATAGGTTTAGTAAAAAAAAAACTTTATTTACTTGTTTAACTGCTGTTAGGAATTAATATGAGCAAACAGATAATGTTGTTTAATAATAAAATTATGTCCTTAAATCATAATTTTGTTACTTTGAAAATCTGTTAATTCTGAAGCAAACACAGCAGTAAGCATTTCAATAAAACCAAATATCAACATCATTGACTATTTAAAAGAAGATTATAACATTGATGAATGATAGAAATCAGAAAGTGTAAAACAAATTTCATTTTTATATAAACTGTTAGGGAAAGACATTTCTGTTTTAAAACAGAAATAGGAAAATTTGAAAATAATCTGTTAAGCTAGTGGGTTTAGGGTGTTATGATGCTTCATGTTAGTGGAGTATGGATGTAGGAATGGAGTAAATTTGGTATTTGATGATCAGAGAGAGAGAGGCAGGTGAACTGGTTTCCAGGTTTTGATTTGGTTGCATGTTGAACTCAGGAACATATTAGTAGTGTGCAGGGTTTTAACTCGAGTCATTGCTCAGGTATTTTTATTTTTGACTCGAAGAAACAAGGATGGAAACTCGAAGTAGTTGGTTGAGTGTCTCGGGTTTTTGGCTACAGGTTTTTAACCAGAGAGCATTTGCAGTTTTTTTTAAAAAAAAATCTTTTAAATGGAAATCAAATTCTAGTGCAGGAGTTTGATTCATGTATGAATTGAAACTGAATTCAAATAGAGTTTGAATTCAAATCTTTTAAAAATGAAATGTCTTAGACAAGTTTAAAGTTTGGTTTTAAATCAAAATTAAAAATGTTTCAGGTTTTAAACCTGAAAGTTGTTTTGATGTTTCTTTTCATGTTGAATGAAATTTTAATTTTAGTGTGGAAATTTGATTTTAGATGGAAGTAGAAACTAAATTCAAATAAAGTTTTGAATTCAAAATTTTTAAAAATGAAAATCTAAAATTTAAACAAGTTTTAATCCTGTTTCAAATCAAAATTTAAAACTGTTTCAGGTTTAAGTCTGAGAAGTTTAGCAGTTTAAATTTTTGAATAAATTCACATTTTAAGTTGAAAACTTGATTCAGGTAATACTTGAATCTGAATTCAAATGTAGCTTTGAATTCAAAGTTTTTAAAAGTAAAATCTTAATTTTAAACAAGATTTAAAATTCTGTTTTAAATCAAGAGTTTAAAACAGTTTGCAGGTTTTAATCCAGGGAGAGTTTGCAGTTTTAGATTCTTGAATAAAATTCATATTTTTAAGTTACAACTTGATTCAAGTACAAGTTGGATCTGAATTCAAGTAAAGTTTGAAATCTAAAGTTTTTTTTAAAATAAAAGAGGGGTTGCAGGGTATGGATTACAGGTTTAAAAATCCTGTAGTTTTACAGTTTTGAATAAAATTCATATTTTTTTTAGTTGCAACTTGATTTAAGTAAAACTTGAATTTGAATTTAAATGTAGTTTTGAATTCAAGTTTTATTTTAAAAAAAATGAGATCTTAAATTTAAACAAGGTTTAAATCTGGTTTTAAATCATGTATAGAACAGTTTCAGGTTTGTTTTAAAACTAGATTTTTGTTTCAAAACGGTTTGTAAGATTTAATTTTTGAACAAATTTAAAATGTTTAAGCAAAATTTAAATTGTTTTGAAATTAAGTTAAGAACATTTTCAAATTTACTTTGGAATCCAGTTTTGATTTCAAAGCAGTTTTGAATCCAGTTTTGAACATATTCAAATGTGTGAAAATAGATTTGAAAATAGGAATTGATTTCAAATAAGTTTTAAACTTGGAAGAATTTGTTTCCTTTAGTATTGAAATTAAAATATGAAGTGTTTAATTTAAATTTGGAAATTGAAATAAATTTGTTTTAAATCTTTCTTTATATTTAAGTAATGAATGTTGTTTAAACATTCATTTTTATTTTAAGGTTTATAATTATTCTAATTTGGATTTATGTTTAAATAATTAAACATTTGAATCTTTTAATAAATTGGAATTTGAATTTAATTTTTAGAAATGTATTGTTCAATACATTTTGAATATAAATGAATTATTTAATAAGTAATTAAATTATTTTGAAATAATTAAGGATTTTACTTAATTATTTGACTTTTAAATAATGTTTTAGATTAATATTAATTAGAAATGATTTATTAATCTAATTCAAATTTTCTTAGCTATATAATTATTGAAAAGTGGATAATTAGTAAATGGTGACAATTATCAAGGGATAATTTAATAATTAATTAATGTAATTAATTTTGATAATTAACTATATTAATTAATTGTAATTTGTTAAGTATAATTAATTGTTAAAAGTAATTAAGGAATTAATTACTTATTGTAATTAATTTTGATGTGTGATTTAATTAAGCTAATTAATTTAGTTTAATTAATTTAAATAAATCATTTGATGATTTTAAGAATGTAATTATTTATTGTAATTAATGGAGCAGGATTGATTAGGGAAGTAATAATGATAATTACTGGAATGTAATTAGTAATTTAGATAATTACTTTTGTAATTAATTAAGGAATTAATTAATGATTAACGATTTAATAATTAATTTATAAATAAGTAATTAAAGATAGATAATTACTAAGTTGAATATTAATCAAGGTGATTAATAATTAGATTTAATTACTAAATGTAATAAATTTTAATTAAGTATTTTATTTAAATATTAGAGATCATTAATTATTATAATTAATAATGTAATTAAGGATTGTTTGATTAAGTAATAATTAATTAAGTGATTAGTCAATTGTAATTAATTAAGGATAAATATAATTAATTATAATTAATTAATAAATGAAATAATTAAATGTTAATTACTTATGAATTAGGTTAATTAATTTATGAAATTAATTTAATAATAATTACTTATTGTAATTAGTAAATGATTAATCTGAGTTGTTTAATCAAGTTTAATATTTAGTGAATAATTAATTAACTGGGTTAATTAATTAACGGATATTAAGCAGGATTTAAATGAGTAATTAATTTAATTTATTTTAAATTAATTAGAGATGGTTGTAATTAATTTAATTCATTTTAAATTAATTACAATTGATTGTTAATAAATCATTGTTTATGGATGTTATTGATTGAATGGTTGTGATCTCAGTAATGAGATTAGTTGTATCTATATGATATGAATGATTGGTTTAAGTATGATGGGTTATGATGGATTATTTGGTTGTGATGGTTATCTATCTATGGATAATACAGATTATCTGTTTATGATATGAATATGATTATCTTTGTGAAATATAGTTTATTTATCTATGTGATTAGATGATAATGAAATAAGTTAATTATTTAAAACCCTTAAGTACAACTTGGACATTAAGATGGCGTTTGGTTTCGTTGAGACCGGGATCGGGTTTCCATATTTGGAATTCCGAAAACCACATTGATTTCAATTAAACGTTAGGTCGTTAATCCAAGTGGAGCAAGTGAAGACTCGAGGTGTAAGGGCTATACGTCAGTATAACTCTGTGGGTGATTCCGTAATGAGTTTGACGGAATAGTGTTTATAGCTTCGAGATGGAGATTTAGAGTGCAAGGGTTATTGTCGTTAACTCTGAGGGTGATTCCAATACGAGTGTAATGAGAGATAATGCCTTCGGTTACGTTCGAACCCGGAACGAACTTGTACGGATTGAATGCTTTCAGAACATCGTCAGGTGGGCGATGAGCATTCTAAGATTTATATGTGTCCTATAAAGGTAATCGTAACCTCAAGCCTCATCAACCGGGAATGGCTAAAACAGAGGAGGTGCAGCAAAGCTTCGTTGGACGCACCCACTTGAGAGCAAGATTTACTCCTGTCTAGAGGTCCTTTTATATTTCGGCTGTGTGGCAGTTGGTGACGACCAATCTGCGGGGTGGTCTTGTTCGGAACTGTTCAGTAAGGAATGGGTCCGGCTTTGTGTTGCAGGGGAGTGGGAGTACTCCTCGGTACGGTGATCTAGGCCACGTACGGTGACGGGCGGTACCCCAGTAGCCCTGCCATTGATGGAAACCCATTTACCCTACGAGACCCTACGGTTTTGTTTGTATTACCCACTTTTGTGGCTAGTAGCTGGAATTTAATCATGTAACAATTTCGGCTATTTCTTATTTACTTGAAAGCCCTAGACACTATTATAATATCACTGGATTTCCTATCAAATGTTTTGGTTAGCGTAAGGTAAAAACTTTTACATGTTTATGTGTGGGAAGTCTTACGTGATACCTTTTGTTTTCAAAGGATTTTCTAAAGTTAAACAACTTTTATACCCGTTTACTCACAGCAGACCCCTATCTGACCTGAGTGTTTATTTTCTGTTTTATTAAACTCTTGGGTACTCATATTACATATGAGTAGTCAAGTGATTCAGGATTGCTTTGACGAGTTCTGGAGGAGATAATGGAGCAGGAGGCTTCAACGTGTAGATATATTTAGTAGTTTCGCTGTGTTTGAGTTGTATCTGTTTCTATGATGTACTTGAATTGTAATAGCTAGACAGATGGTTATAACTGTCTAGTTTGTGTTGTATTAGCTGTATTACTCTGATGTATATGATACTATGTAAAGTATTATGTGATATATTATAATTTATTCGATTCCGCTGTGAGATTTTGATGTTGTCTGTTCTTTGTTTCCTTTCTTTTCTCTTCTATCCCTTTCTTTCTTCTTAACGATGCAACTTCCTGGAGTTTGGAAGTTGGGTCGTTACAGATATAACCAGACACATCCCTAAAATAAATGTTTGGTGGTTAAACCCAAGCCAAACCACAAAACCCTAAGAATCACTGCCAATCCATACCTCACAAATTTTAATTCAGCAGTTTAACCTAAGACTAGATGTATCTTTATGAATCGGCCTAGGCCCTATTCGTAGATTAAAGATGAAATCAAATTACCAAACCCAAATATGAAGGGAGGAACAAATCAATAGTAAAAAATTGATAATTTAAACAATTAAATTAGTTCTTAAAAGCATTCGCTTAATGGACTTGAAGATAGGATATCACAATTGAAGCTTGGAGGCGTTTGGGGTCAAATCCAAAGGCCGGTTCAAAGAGGAGATGGAAAAACGTAGAAAACATAGGGCAACAACAATATAAAGTGGGCGTCAGAAAAGAAAGTGCAGCCGCTTATATAGGCTCACATAGCATGGTCTGGTGTTGGACCATAAAGCTCTAAACATAAATATATTGGATAGAAATTTGAATGCAGTGATGAATGCCAAGCAGAAATCTAAAACAAGAATGAAACGAAGGAAACTATAAAAGACAACATGCAAGGTAAGGAAAAGTTCTAAGTGGAATGATGGACAAAGCACACTCCATATTCTATGAAGCGTACTTTGAGGGGCAAGTGTTGTGGGCGTTTCTGCCCATGGGAAGGTAAATGCATGCCAGGGATAAGAATAGTTAAAATGCACATAGCACATGGGGTATGACGTATACAAAAGTCCCAAACAAGAAGGCAGGAAGATTGCGAAATAATATTAGTAGAAACATAAGGGAAAAAAAGAAAAACATTCCATCTTCATCTATATTTCAAGACAACTTTCGAATAGAAATTCCCATCCAGTATCAAACCACCGAACATAAATTTCTAACCGGTAGCAAGAACATTAGACAAGATTCCTTTCTGGTAGTGGAATTACCCGATAGAAATTCTTGTTTGGTGGTTAAAAGATTGCTGGATAGAAGAAGCTCAAAGCTGAATATAGCCCAGAACAAGTCTAGATCCATCCACCAAACTGACCACTATCGGACCACTCACTCTTTGCCGAACAAAAAAGGGCATTTAAAGAAACGCTATCTTACATATATAGAAATTCTAGATCGTCTATTTTCTAAATGGAAATAAAAGAATCGAGCATGGTATATAAGAAAATTACCTATTTTATCAACCTGGCCTCCATATATCCTCACACTTATAAATACCAAGCTTCCAATAGTGATGTGGAGAACTTTGGAAGAGCAAAAATTACTATGGGATAGAAATAGGAGGACATCAAAGATTGAGCATCATTTTTCAAACCGGATCATTGTATTCTTATTCTAATCATTGTATAACTGATCTATATGGATAAGAATGAAAATGAACAGTGGATATAGGTACACCCTGGCCGAAATACTATAAATTATTATATACTTTACTGCACATTTCCTTTCCGTCCTTTATAGACACTTCCAAGTAAGAATCAACTATAAATTATGTAGTTGTGCTATGCACTTAGTATGCACAGCCCTATAGCAAATTGATTGTAGGTGTTTGCCCATTTTTTGAGCAAACACAACCATGTTTGTAGCGACCCAACTTTCTATCACCAGAAAGTCGCATCACTAATTAAGAAAGAAAGGGATAGAAGAAGAAAAGAAAGAGAAGAAAGAACAACAACACAGTAGAAATCTCACAGCGAAACGAATGAAATATAATATAGAACATATACATGGTATCTTATACATTAGTGTACACAACTATACATCTCAATTTAGACAGTTATAACATTTTTGTTTAATATACAATACAAGAACAACTATACAGAATAACAAACAGCGGAAACACTATCTATATATCTACACGCTGAAGCCTCCTGCCCCAAAGCTCCTCCAGAAATTGTCAAGGAAACCTGAATCACTTGACTACTCATACATAATATGAGTACCCAAGAGTTTAATAAAACAGAAAATAAACACTCGGGTCAGACAGGGGTCTGGTGTGAGTAAACGGTTAAAGATTGCTTAACTTTAGAAAATCCTTTGAAAGAAAAGGGTATCACGTAAGACTTCCCACACATAAACATGGAAAAGTTTTTACCTTACGCTAACCAAAACATTTGATAGGAAATCCAGTGATATTATAATAGTGTCTAGGGTTTTCAAATAAACATGAAATAGCCGAAATTGTTACATTTAATAAATTCCATCTACTAGCCACGAAAGTGTGTAATACAAACAAAACCATAGGGTCTTGTAGGGAAAATGGGTTTCCAACAATGGCAGGGCTACTGGGGTACTGCCCGTCACAGTATGTGGCCTAGATCACCGTAATGAGGAGTATGCCCGCTCCCCTGCAACACAAGGCTGGGACCATTCCTTACTGAACAGTCCCGAACAAGACCACCTCCCAGTTGGCTGCAGATCCAATTGCCTACAAAGCCGAAATAAAAAGGGACATCTAGACAGGGATGAATCTCGCCCTTCAGTGGGAGCTACCCACGAAGCCTTGCTGCACCTCCCCTGTTTTAGCCATTCCCGGTTGATGAGGCTCGAGGCTGCGATTACCTTTGTAGGACACATTTATCTTAGAATGCTCATTGTCCACCTGACGATGTTCTGAAAGCATTCAATCCATACAAGTCCGTTCCGGGTTCAAACGGAACCGAAGGCACTATCTCGCTGCACTCATTTTGGAATCACCCTCAGAGTCAACGACCATAGCCCTTGCACTCTGAATCATCATCTCGAGCCTATAAGTACTATTCCGTCAAAATCATTATGGAACCACCCACAGAGTTTTACTGACGTATAGTTCTACACCTCGAGTCTTCACTTGCACTCCACTTGGATTCACGACCTAACGTTTATTTTGGATTGGAGTGGTTTCCGGATATCCAAATATGGAAACCCGATCCCGGTCTCACCGAATCCAAACGCCATTTTAATGTCCAAGTTGTACTTAAGGGTTTTAAACAATAGATATTCAGAAATATCACTTAACATAAATAGACAATTCACATTACACAGATAGATAAGTCACTATTATCACATTCATCCATTTATATCACAAAGCAGCATATATATCACATCTCAGATATACATCACATATCAACCAATGACATTCATTATCATCCAATATCATTAACTCATCCAATGATACTTATCAACCAATCAATAATCATCCCTATACAAGGTTGATCCAACTTAATTAATTTAATTCATTCTTAACTAAATTAATTCCTTACTTAAACACTTGGATTATCATCAATCCATCTTACCATTCATTAAATAATTCCAAATTAATTAATAAACACCACTTAATTATTTACCTTAATTAATCTCCCTTGATTAATTTTTACTTAATTACTTTAAGTAATTATTCCTTAATTACAATATTAATTAATCACCTTGATTAATTACTTCTTAATTATCCAGGTAATTATCTCTTAATTACTCTTTTAAATTAATCACACCTGATTAATTATTATTTAATTACCTTTATAATTATTCTTTTAATTATCCTTCAATCATATCTGATTAATCACCTTTGAATTAATTGTACTTGATTAATTACTCTTGATTAATTACCTTAATTAATCACATTTGATTAATCATTTATAATTAATTATATTTAATTAATTACCTTTAATTAATCACTTTTTATTTATTACTTTTTAATTACATTTAGTAATTAAAACTTAATTATCCATAAATTATTAATTAACAATTAATTAATTATTTCCATTAATTAATGATTACTTCATTGATTAAAATCTTAATTAATTACTTAACAAGTAATTAACCATATAATTAACTACTCTAAATCTTTTTATTAATTAACCATTAATTAAATAATTTTAACCTTTAATTAATTTTATTAATTAATTCTTTAATTGATAACTCAAGTGATTAATCCTTAATCACATCCACTTAATTACTTTTATAAAGTAATTATCCTTTACTTAATTACCTCCTGTAATTAATCGTTTAATTACTTTACCTAGTAATTATACTTAATTAACTCCAAGTGATTATCTTTAAATTAATCACTGACTTAATTAATTACTTTTAATTAATCATTTAAATTCAATTAAATGATTCTTAACTTCTTATATTATAAAATTCTTAATTAAGAAAACATCATCTTAATTATACCATTTATATTAACCAATAACACTTGATTATTAATAACAATTGAATTATCTCAATTATTCTCATAATTATTTATCTTTAAATAATTCAAAATTCTAATTTACATAAGTTAAATCTTTATTATAATTGATTATCAAATTCTAAATCTTTAAACTTATTTAAAATAAATTATATTTGAAATCAATTAAAATTAAAATAACTTTAAACATTCAAATTAAAACTTTTTGAACTCCTCCAAAGTTATTAAATAAAGTTTTAATACAAACCTATTATTAAAATCCACTTATTTATTTTTAAAACTTTTATATTTCAAAATATAAGAACTTAACTTTAAACAAATTTTAATTTTACAACTAAACTTGTTTAACTTTTTAGTTTAAACTTTTATCATTATCAAAATCTAGCCTTCTCTTGGTTTCAAAATCTTAAAAACAGTACTGTTAATTTTTCTTTAAAAAAAACTTGATCAATCAATACAACACAACTAACTCGAGCCATCAGCAGAAACTCACGTGACAAACCCGAGTAAACTAAACAAAAACCCAAGACTTTCCCGAGTAACCCAAACCCTACAACCTGCTTCGAGCTAAGGCCTCACTCACCCGATGTCATCTTCGAGTTCCCCTCTTCTCTTCTCAAAACCCAACAGAGACACGAAATCATGCACGTAAACGTGCACGTCGCCGATGGTCGTCAGCGATCCTCTCTTCGGCTTCCACCAAGTCGCGATCGACCCCTAGATCGCAACGCTCAACCCAGAAAACCAATTACGCTCGAAATTCGAAAATTGACTTTCGAACCCATTAGTTTGAAACACCCTCACCAGTAAAACCAACATCCACGGCAGCACAAACGTCGAGAAGACCCACCGGTACCACCAAAGCTTCGTCATGATTCTCTAAACCCACAACGACGCTCGCGATTCACTCCGGTGGCCTCACGATGCTGCAAAGACGCGATGAACCATGATGATAAAAACAAGGTACGAAACCATACTTATCCAAATTCCGATCAATCCCTTCATTTAAAAATTCCAAAATGATTTTTCTGATGATCACCGTTGTCCCCCCCACCTTCGAGCACAACCTCGTCCACAACCTTGCCATCATTTGCCGTAAATCGACCAATATACCCAAATCAGACAAAAACCAAATTCACACAAGTTACCCAACTAAAATTCGTAATTCAAACTTCTAAAATCATGATTTCTTATTTGCAATATGATTATAAAATCAAAACTTAAGTTTGAATTCAAAAACTTTTGACCCAAATTATAATTTTATTGTAAATTTTAAAATTTTGAGCTAGTTATTTATTTTAACAACCTATAACTATTTTTAGATGTTAGATGATTTGATTACAATCATCTTTTCTTTACAAATCAAGGTCCAACTCGAAATCAAAATCAAGTTATTGAATTTACCATGAGACTGAAACTGTTTTTATAAACACAGTGACTCGTTTTTTTTAATTGTACAGGCAATTCATAAACATAATCCAAACATGAATCAAATCTAAATCCAATATTTCTTATAACATCATGATATTATCACATAACAAGATGAATCCAGATTAAAAACTGTTTTTAAAAGAAATCATTTACCCACCTAGTTTGCAGAAAACAGAAAATGTTTTCCAGGCTTTTGAAATTTTACTGCATTCTTCTTGAATTAATTTGCATGTTGATAAATTATTTTTCTTGCCTGCTGTCTTGCCTAAATTTGAAAATCCTGTAGCTGTTGAACTGATTTGCTTGTTAACTCCAAATTGCAAAAATGTTGAATTTTCCATATTGAAATTCCGGGTTCCACATATTTTCATTCCTGTTTTTTTTCCAGATCTTTGTTTGCATTTATTTTGTTATTGGATTGAAGATGAAGAAAATATTTTTAGCTGAAAATAATTCTTCTTCTTATTTTACAAATTTTAATTTTAAACTGAATATCAAGAAAAATGCCGTTTGTCTACCTTATGCTCCAATTTACTTACACCTATGTCTATATGATTACAAGTGTCATTAACAAATATTGATAAGTTAACAAGTGTTATGTAATGTTTAATTAATATTTTTAAATGTTATTTTCTTTTCAATAATTTGTTTAAGCTATATACAATTTATTTATGCATATGTAAGCAATGTGTTTTTTATATAAATAAGCTTTTGGATTTAATAAACATACAAAAGTGAATTCATGTTAACAATTTATAAATTATTTATGCTTTTGACTCAATCTATATAACATGAGTTTATACATTTGACAAATTAAGTTTGACTCTTTATATATAAATTTTAAAACCATTTTATCTTATGTTAAAATTAAAATGAAAGTCTATTTAAACAAATGAACCTTTATTTTAAATCTTAACCAAAAACTCGGGTTTAAATATATATATAAGTTAAATAAGAATATTAACTTTGTTATTAGAATTTAAATCTTAAATATTATTTTCAAAATCATTAAATCAAACTAACATTTCAAATTACAAATTATATGTTTATTAAAGTTTGGAAATACTTATTAAATTCAAATTAATACAATTCCTATTTCAAATGTATATACAAATATATATACACACTTCAATTGGGAAAACATTTTAACATTAAATCTAGAAATTACTGTATTAATTTTAAAACACAAACCAAATCATGATATATATATATATATATATATATATATATTCATGTACAATTTGAATATAAAGTTTTATTACATTAAAACTTCCTATTTACCAGATATATCAATATATATATCATAAATAGAAAATATTTTTGATTAGCTTTTGAAAAATAAATCTTACTAATATTAAATTTCCAAAATAAATATTCCCAAATTAAAATATTATAAATTTCAAAAGAATTGAACTTGCCAAATTTTATATTGTTAAGAAAATTGTTGATAGATATTAAATTATTATTATTAGCCTTTTAAAAGAATTTAACTTGTCAATTATAATATAAAATGAACAAATCAATTTAATTATTATCAAAGATTATTAAATTGATATTGCTCAAAATTCCGGATCGTCACAACGTCCCAATTTCCTTTAGGCACGATCAAGATAAGAGCATTCATCATTAACTTCTTCTAATCGTGAAATGACTCTTCACACCTAACGCTCCGTATGAACTTCTTGTTTTTTTTGGTCAATTTAGTCAAGGGTGTAGCTATACGTGAGAAATCCTTAATGAATCTTCGGTAGCAGTTAGCTAAACCCAAGAAACTCCTTATCTTTGTGAATGTCTCTAGCCTCTTTAATTCGCTAATGGTTTTCATCTTCTATGGATCTACGACTAATCCATTCTCCTATATAACATGACCGAGAAACTTTACTTCTCACTTCCAAAGGTGACATTTGAAAATCATCACCTTTAATTTGTGCTATCTTAGCATCTCCAACACCAACTTAAGATGGAATTCATGGTCTCTCACATTATATAATACACCAAAATGTCATCAATGAAGACCAACACATATCTATCCAACTAATCGAAAGATCTGGTTCATAAAATCAACAAAGAACGTATGGCGATTGCTCTGTCTAAACGGAATCATAAACCACTCGTATGATAACTTGTTCTAAACGCGGTTAATGGAACACTACCTTCTACTACCCTTAGTTGATGGAATCCTGTTTCCAAATCTAGTTGCGAGAATACTCTAGCTCTACTTATATGAGCAAACAAGTCATCTATCATCGGCAGTGAAAAACGATTCTTTAGTGTTACTTCATTTAATTTTTGGTAATCAATACGCATCAGTAAAGAACATCCGACTTCTTTACGAATACCACACACGCTCCCTACAGTGAACTACTGGGTATAATAAAAATTTTGTGCTCAAGTTACATCGGTTGCTTCTTCAGTACTTCCATCTCCCTGGTTGACATTCTGCTAGGTAGTCTACTAACAGGTTGTGCCCATTAAATCAAATTTATTTGGAAATCAATCACCCATCTTGCCGATAACCCCATTACAAGTTCGAAAACATCCTGAAATCCCACACTACAAGGACTCTACTTATTTCTTCCTCGTATTCCTCTATCGCACACAACTCCAATCCAGTCTTCTCACCTACACCCAAAATTATCACTTACCCCATGAAGGCACATATATGTTGCAAACAAACAAATGACTATACACATCAAACACAAGAACAGTGCACCTTAATGCGAAAATAGCATACACATCGATCTGATTAACCAGACATAGAGAAGTAACTAAATAGGTAGCATCTAACTCTAACATATCCACCACATCTTTCAAAATGAAAGAATGGGTAGCACCTATATTAAAAAACTCCAACCATAGTACTAGAGATTGAGATCATACCTCCTAGCATAAATTTCTTCCTCTTCTCTTCATTCGGTGGTACGGTTGATGGTCCTTCCAAAGTGAACACCATTAACTGCTTTAACTCGGGACAATATTCTTCTTATGCCTAGGCTTGTCATAAACAAGCACATAACCTTTAACACTCCAACTGGATCTGGACACTTATTTGTATATACCCCCTTTGCCTACAATTATAGCAGGTCCTAACATCAACGTCTTTTTGCTCTTCACTACGCCGAGCTTTTCTTTTCTATCGTTGGCCCTTATCGCCTTTCCAATAAGGAGTAAACTTCCTCTTCTTATCAGCCCGAGCCTTCTACCCTACACCACACCTATTAGTGCACTTCAGCTCATACCTCCTTGCCCCCTTTGTTAAATGGAAGTGCTAGACAAGCTATTGTCCAATCACTCAATCCCGGCCTCAATCCCAAAATGAAATTCTCTACCTACTTTCTTATAGTCATAATCAGATAGGTTCCATACTTAGACAATGCAGTAAACTTATTGAAAGGAATAGTGGATTAACGATCTTAAGGCTAATTTGACACTAGAGAGGGGTGATTAGTGTTTAATGGATTCTAAGACTTATATGAATTAATTTAGAAATTACGATATAACAAACGCAGAACTTAATCACAGAACAATCACAGAATCAAACACAGATGCAGAAAGTAAATAAAAAGCAGTAAAGGGAAAGAACACACCGGATTTTATACTGGTTCAAAGCTACCCTACATCCAATCCTGTACCAAGGCAAACCACCTCATACAGATTTTTATTATACCAATGTCGAAACTATAATCCTCAATTTCTAAAGGCCTTGAGGTACTCTCCACTCTCACGAGTCTGGGGCAAACTCGCTTGATTTACGGGACTCAAGATTACCCAATTAATTTCCAGGCACAACCACACCTTATAGAGAGACTCGATAAACTTTTGATTACAAATTGATCCTAAAACATCTTTTTGAAAATGAAGTTTAAAACAAGAGTTTATTTTAAAGCAAAAACAAACAATATTTTAAGGCTAAAACATCTTTTTGAAAATAATTTGAAAAGGATAATTTTAAAGCTAAAATATTTTGAAAAGCAGTTTTGAAAATCATTTTGAAAAAAAAACATTTTGAAGTAGTTTTGCCAGCTTCTTCCTGTAGAATATGTCATCACATTAGGACTCGAGAACTTGTACAAAAGCAGAATATTCGTGGGGTTGTAAGCCACTTGTCGTAGGTTTGTAAGCTAGTTGTCATGGGTTTGTAAGCCACTAAGAAAGTAGAAATAGGTTCCATACCAAATGAAATTTGGAATGAAGATTTGCATGCTATTATGAAGTTTTAACAAAAACTAGACACATATCTTGAAATCTCAATCTTGATACTCTAGAGTCTTCAATCTTGAGTTTTGAGTCTTTATATTGATTAGTCTTTAGTAACCAATACCTGCACACACACACACACATATATCCTACATATACATATCTATCTAGCCAACAATGTTAGTATATATTTTATAATAAGATAAATTAAAAAGGTTGCTGTCATCAAAACCAACATCTCAGTTCTTAGCAGTCTCCCCCTTTTTGATGATGACAAACAATATTTATAAAATATATCTACCATACCATAACTCCTATCATAGCTCCCCCTTACTCCGTGACCCTCCCTTACTCCAATCATAACTCCCCCTTACTCCAAGCCAACTACTATTTTATAACTTCTCCCCCTTTGTCATCAACAAAAACTCCTTACTAATAAATTATCTGAACTTGATATAAGATAATCAACCATAGTAGAGTAATCCATATATAAGTGTAATAAGTGCTAAGTGTGGTCATAAGTGTAATTCAGAAGTAAATCAATCATCATCCAATCATATTTACAATGATTATTCAATTCAATCATGTATACAAACCATACCAAATGTTTTTAAATAAGTCAAGTCAATCAAGTTTAAAACACACTAATCAAATCAAACAAATAACATACAGAACGACTAGACATTCCTTGATACTTCCATCCATCCATCTTTTCCAAAGATAGCGTCTGCTTTGATGGCATCCCGTTCTTCTTTGTCTTTGTCGAGAGTGACTGTTGGATTTCCTTCGAGAACGTCCTTGTTAAGGGCTGAGATCATCCAACGAAGGGCATCGAAATGTCCCTCTTGCTCCTTGATCATCTGTATTTGACTCAATTCTAAGTGACGCTGATTACGAAGTATGAACATAAGAATATTCTTGAAAGGAGTTAGTGTTTCTTCAAGATTATCACTTAGATTCTTAATCGGAGAAGCCATCATTCAAGAAATAGGAAGAACTATGAAAGGGAGTGATTAGAGATGAAGTTCGATAATTTATTCTGGAAGAAACAGATATAAATAGGGGTAGAAAGTCGTTTGAAATGAATAGACACAAGTTAGTTACATGAAATTAAAATTTGAAAGTGTAACTATTTTCTGCCCGTTGTATGTCGACATGAGGGGATGGGGTATGTCGACATGCCTCTGCCTAAAGTGACAATTCGCTTTGTTTTGAATATTATGAACAAATATCTTCAACTAAAATTTGTATAATATAGAAACAAGCAATCACAGAGATAAGTGAAGTCGAACAACAGGAAATGAAAGATTTCATTAATGATTCTAGTCAACATTACATAAGATAATATAATATTAATTAAAATAAAGAAAATACAAAGATAGAACTAAGATAACACGAACTAAAACTAATTAGATGAGGATAAAGAAGATGATAGTCCAAGCTTTCTACTAATTTTCTCAAAGAACTTGTCAATTTTAGTGGAAATCTTATCCATTTGCTTACTCATTGGTCTTTTAGGTGTCTTCTGATTTTCCACTATAATTTTTTGATTATTTAGAATGGTCTTGTTGGATGGATTAGCGGGATTAGTAGGATATTCAGTACTCTCTAAGGAAGTTTCTTGATCTTCCTCTTCCTTCTCTCCAACTTCCATTCCTTCCTCTTCTTCTTCTTCCTCCATTTCTTCCATCTCTTCGTGAGCAAGTCTTTCTTCCTTTTCCGTAAGTGTTTCAAATGGTTGAAACGCTAATGGAATTTGCATAAGGGAAATGCTTCCATGGTTGAACACTTCTCTATTTATAAATTCTTCACTTTTGAAATCAACTCCAAAGTAAAAATCTGAGTGAGATAAATTCCATGATATAATGTGTTTTCACCCATAGTAAAATTCTTGGGCCTTAGCTCATCTAAAATAACTTAAGCCCAATTAATATCATAATTTTCAAAAATTGTAAAAAGAGCTTTGTAAACTTTCAAAATCGGGTTGTTGTAGTTTCCGATCTTGGTACAAGAGTGTGTTGGATAAGAAGATTAACAATTCTTTCTTTTGGATGAAAATAACGATTTTTGAAATCAAAATTGTCATCCCCTTCAAAGATGTGATGAAATGTCTCTCGAACATTTTCATTGATTTGAAATTCCGAGAGATTCATTCCGGTATACTTGCATCCTAAAATATTTTTCAAAATTTCACAATCCAAATCAATTTATGTTCCTTTAACACCACTCCAAATTTCTCCATCTTGTCCATCATAAAAACTACGATTCAAATTAGCGTAAAACATCTTAACAAGATTTGGATAACATATAAAATCATTTTGTTTGTTATCTACTAAACTAAGAATAGAACATTATTGAAAAAGATTTTCAATTACATAAGAAGGAAAATCTTCGAAAATAGCAAGTTTCCCCGTATGAATTTTACCAAAGTTTACATAGTTGATCTAAGCTTTGATAGCTTTCGGTTCATTAAAAAGAAGGTTTTTGACAGATTTTGGAAGCCTAATGATGTTAGGAGTGCTTGAAGAGGCCATTGAAGAAGTTTGAGAGGGGTTGAAGATAATGAAGATAAATTAGAAATTTGACATAAAAGTGAAAAGTGATGATAAAGAGAATGAATTAAATAGAGATTCTATAGACATGTTCTCTAGTCAAGAGGCATCTTTCTAGAGCATTGAAGTTGGTGAAAAGGTGGAGGGAAATTCAAAAATTTGAATTCAAATTTTGAAATCAAATTCTGAGGGGCGTGTCGACATGGGGTATCAGGGTATGTCGACATGTGCCTATTTAATCAAAGGACAAGTTTCTATTCCTAATTTCTAATAAATGTATATATTATATCCTATATCTAATTATATAACCCTTGTGATAACATTAAATATAATAATACTTAAATATTAATAATTTAATATTTAAAATATTATTAAAATAATATTATTTTTGAATTTAAAATTTAAAATTCAAATTTCAGGGGATAAATTTGAATTTAAAATTCAAGGAATTTAAAAGAATCAAGCAAACAAACAAGCAACCATTCAAACAAAAAAAATTAAAAATAATGTATATGCGTACTTATTTTTAGATCCATACTCCCATCTTCATCTGATTTATGAATAGTATTGAAACGCAGATTTGAATTATCCATCTTCTTTTCATCGTCACTGGATGATGAGTTTGAGTCATCAAGAGTTGTTGTATATGCTTTCTTTCTTTTCCTTGATGAGTCATTGTTTGGAGGGAACAATTGTTTATCTGGATACAGACAATCTTTCCTATGATGCCCGACTTTATTGCAATTGTAGCATCTATCATTGTTGACATTCTCCATATTATTTTTGGAATTCCCTTGATCATTTCTTTTGTAATTATTCATTTTTCTATATTTTAGGAATTTCATTAAGTTTCTTTTCATGAAAGCAATTTCCTCATCACTGTTTGGTTTCGAATCTTCAGTTGTTGCATTGAATGCTAATGACTTCTTTTATGTTGTCTTGTTTTCTCTTCTTCCTTGCAGTTGAACTTCATAAGACATCAGATTCCCAATCAATTCTTCTATTTTCATTAGACTAGTATCATTTGCTTCTTCGATTGCAAGTGTCTTTTGATCCCATTCTGAAGTGAGTGAATTTAGAATTTTTCTGACTTGGTCTTTCTCCAAAAATCTTTTTCCCAGTGCAATTAGTGAATGAACAATATCTTGAAATCGACAATACATGTCGAAAATGGACTCATTTACATGCATTTTAAACAACTGAAACTGATTAGTTAATATGTAAATTTTAATCTGTTTAACTTTTCTTGTTCCTTCATGAGTAACTTGTAGAGTTTTATAGATTTTAAATGTAGACTTACAAAGAGACACTCTATTAAACTCATTCCTATCTAGTGAAAAAAATAATATATTCATGGCCTTTGATTTATTTTGTGCAATGCCCGTTTGCTCAGCAGTCCACCAAGAAAAATTGGTAGTTGGTTTAACATACTCAGTTTGTGTGATATTCCAAGTGTCTAATCCTATTGATTGTAAAAAATTTCATTCTACAAATCTAATATGCATAATTATTGCCATTGAAAAATGGTGGTCTGACAATAGACCGACCTTCTACAAATGAACTAGTGTCAGGGATAACAGAACTGGTACCAGAGTTCACATTACCAGTGTTGGTAGCCATTAGAACAATTTTCAACTTTTAGATTATGAAAACTATGAAAAGCTTGCTTTGGTACCAATTGAAAGGGACAGTGGATTAATGGTCTTAAGGCTAATTTAACACTAGAGGGGGAGGGACGGTGAATAGTGTTAATGGATTCTAAGACTTATATGAACTAATTTAAAAATTATGATATAAACAAATGTAGAACTTAATCACAAAACAACCACATAATTAAACATAGATGCAGAAAGTAAATAAAAAGTAGTAAAGGGAAAGAATGCACCGGATTTTGTACTGGTTCGGAGTTACCCTACATCCAGTCCTGCTCCAAGGCAAACCACCTCAAGCAGATTTTTATTGTACCAATGTCATGATTACAATCCTCAATTTCTAAAGGCCTTGAGGTACCCTCCTGTCTCACGAGTCTGGGGAAAACTCTCTTGATTTACGAGACACAAGATCACCCAATTAATTTTCAGGCACAACCACACCTTACAGAGAGACTCGATAAACTTTTGATTACAAATTGATCCTATAACTCTGAATAGCACTTTGATCTTCGAGAGAGGGCAAAAAATCAAACAAGAATGAGATTCTAATTTGATTCACTTGAGAATTTGGCAGAATTTTGGCACGATCTTAAAAATATGGAAATTTTAGAATATGGATTTGTGGAGAAGAAGAAGTGAAGAAAATAGTTAGTTAAAAATTCGTTTGTGAAGGCTACTTATAAAGCACCAACGGTCATAACTATTTGTGAAGAAATTTAAATGAATAGACACTTCTTTTGAAAATTGAAACTTTTAAATTCAACGGCCACCATGTTGACATGGGGTATCCCATGATGTCGACATCCCTAGTTGAAAAACAATTTAAAATTTGTTTCGAAAATGAAGGTTAAAATAAGAGTTTATTTTAAAATAAAAACAAATAATATTTTAAGGCTAAAATATCTTTTTGAAAATCATTTGAAAAAGATAATTTTAAGGCTAAAATATTTTGAAAAGTAGTTTTGAAAATCATTTTGAAAAAGAAATTTTTTTGAAGTAGTTTTGCAAACTTCTTCCTGCAGAATATGTCATCACATCAGGACTCGAGAACTTGTACAAAACCAGGATGTTCGTGGGTTTGTTAGCCACTTGTCATAGGTTTGTAAGCTACTTGTCATGGGTTTGTAAGCCACTAAGAAGGTAGAAATGGGTTCCATCCCAAATGAAATTCGAAATGAAGATTTCCATGCTATTATGAAGTTTTAACAAAAACTAGACATATATCTTGAAATCTTGATCTTGATACTTTGGAGTCTTCAATCTTGAGTTTTGAGTCTTTATATCGATTAGTCTTTAGTAACCAATACCTGCACACACACACACACATATATATATCCTGCATATACATATCTATCTAGCCAATAGTGTTAGTATATATTTTATAATAAGATAAATTAGAAAGGTTGTTGTCATCAAAACCAACATCTCACTTCCTAGCAGTCTCCCCCTTTTTGATGATGACAACCTGTATTTATAAAATATATCTACCATACCATAACTCCTATCATATCTCAGTTCCTAACACTTAAGCACATAATTAACCATAGTCAAACTCCCATGTCGCAACTCCACAAACCCTCGAAATATCATTTAGCAGCTTTGATTCATGAATATATCGTTCTTTAAACATCTCTCTAAACCATTCCTAACCGATTTCCTACTCAAGAATCTCTACTCTTACAGTTCCCCACCTAACATGAAAGTCCCTTGAACTGTCTAAATACAAGCTTCACATTATGAGAATCCACTTACTCCAAATCCTCACAAATTCTCTCACACATCACCATCCAATCACTTGCCTCCACTATCTATTTCGTTCCATCAAGCATTTCTCCTTCCAAGCTCCAGAAATCATTATTCATTTTAGCAAAATATTCCCTGATTGGCCACATCGAGCCTTTAGGCACATTCGAGGCTTGTAGTGGTACTTGCTGCTACACTAAGTTTGCTAAGAACTGGTGGAAGAGTGCATTCATATCCATATTATCTGCAGCCAAGGCTTGCATTTCAGTACCAACTTTAGCACCAACTTCCAGGGCTTCCTTCACTCCTTGGCCATTAATCTGAGTACTCGTGTTTCCTTTACATGCATTTGTCCTTCCTCCTCCTAAAGTCAAACGTCCACTTCGTAGATCAATTTAGGCTTTCTGTGTAACCAAGCATTTGGAAGGAACGGAAGTAAAAGTGATTGAAATCAATAGTAGATGGATAGATATATCCACTTATATATCAATACCAAAATTCAAGCATGTTATATATATATTGTATATATAGTATAATCTCTCCTAGTGTTCATTTTCTAATTACTTAGCTCATTTTTACTTAACTGTCCCTTAACGTATGCTCTAATACCAAGTAATAACATCCCTCTACATTGTCATTCAAAAATAATTTTGGTGATAACCGTATAATCAAGAAAATGCCCACTTGGTTACTTAAACGTACCCCCTAAAAGGTTGACAAAGACTCTACTTCTCCTTTGACCCTTAGACTGAGGAAAACCTTCCTACTGGTATATTCTCTTTATCTACACATGAATGTATAATCCCATGGTTCCTACAGTTGGATATTTTCTACATCAATATAATGTATATATAATTGCTGGCAGCCCCTTGCGGTGGATAGACTTCTATTATGTAACACTACCGACCTCGCATTCCAACCCATTTTAATAACTATGTCATTCTTATTTAGTCTAAGCTATTGGCTAAGTTCAATGGTTCACACCCGTCATAAATGCACACTTGAGGTTATGTATATATTCATAATTATTTATTTACTATGCCTTCAATGTTCAACTATTAATGTTTAGTTATTTTTATAGAACTGACTCATTGTTTCATTAATGTTAATTTAATGTCATTTACCGTTTACTTTTAACTTAAAAGATTTAAATATCTTTTACCACTTACTTCCCCTTTATTTCATTAGATCCATTTTATTGTTCCTCATTAATTCTTACTATCTTCCTTTGGTTACTACTTTCTTACTTACTCATTTCATTACTTTACCTACATTTTATCGCTTATTATTTAATTTTCTAATTTTTCTTTGTTGCATACGTTCATTTTATAATCAAATTATTTTTGTTATTACTACTTAAAATTCTTTAGTTTAAACTTAGGGATTGCTGCATTTTAATGCATTGAAATTACATCCTCTAAAAGGAAATGTTAACACTATAGATTTTCATAACCAACCTAAAATAGGACTTTTGTTGCATTTGAAATTACAAGGAATTATCTTTTCTGTTATAATTGAAACAGATAGTACAAAGTACGGTAAATATCCCTATTTTGTGCGTCTCTATCGTTTTGGCATATTCCTTTTTATTTCAAACTTTACTCTTTTATTCATATTTATAAAACTAGATAATATGTAAAATTTACATTGCAACACACTTCATTCCAATAAATTAAAATACTATTTAAATCCCATTTCATCTTATAATAACCTCTAATTTATATTTACTAACATATGTCGTTTACCTAACAAATATGGAATTATCATACAGTTCATTAACTTAGGGACTTCTTTCACCCATAAGTTCTAGATACAAGTACATGTAATATTTAATTCAAGTTCACAATTCACACAATATGTAGCATTATTTTCAAATTAAGTACAAATATATTTTTAAGCCTACAACTCCAAAATAATTATATTTTGGCATACAAGGCATAAATTTACAATGATATAAATCTAATATTAAAAAAAACATAAAATTTTCCGCTAACCTTCAAGCTTCCAAGTCTACATATCTACACCCAGTTATTCTTGTTTGACTCCCTTTTTCTCCCTATCGTAATATGGACTGCAAACATATACATATTTATTAGAAATTTAGATCCGAGAAGAGATTTGAATTTGATTTAGATTTGAATTTATATTTATCTCTTCTTCACAGAATTGATTCACTCCATTTTCTTCTTCTCTTTTGCTTTCCATTATTCTCCACGCACACACATATATAATATACTAATTTATAACCTCCATGTTTTCTAGAATATGTAGAGAAAAGAAAATGGTAGAACTTATCCCTTTGATTTGGAAAATATGAAAAGGAAAGTGAAGGGTAGGCTTACAATTATAGGCGCACAAATCAATTCCATATGTTATATTTTAATTTACTAAATCCAGGCCGTTCGGCCTAGGTTCAGTCTCGCCCCCTCAACAGCCACCGGTCAACCGCTGTATCCTTACTGATAGACCGCTAGCCGTCGATCGATTCTATTAAGGGGGTCGACCGATCGTTATACAAACATTAAGTTTTTTCCCCTTTTGTTTGCTTCATTAACCAATTTTATTATTAACGTTAACAATAATTTTAACATTACTCAAGGATGAATATTACCATTAATTACAATATTTGTTTCCTTCTATGTTTAATTTGTTTATTTTCTTCTATGCTTGCTTAATTAGATTTATTTAATTAAATGCTATTAGTTTATTTTTATATTTAACGGTTGCTTAGAAGCTAAGCTGATAGTATTTATTGCCTCCTTTACTTTTATACGTTAATAGTCATTATTTGCACCCTTATAAATCCTTATTTAATTTCTTTTTATTGCTGGTTTAATAAGATTCACCATATCCATTTCCTTTAATGCATACATTATATTTAATGTCCATTTCAACATTAAGTTATTAACATTTACTTCCTTAATTAGTTTTGAATTGTTCCCAATCCAAAAATTTCAAAAATAAACAACTTTTTCATTCGAACTCCGATCATGAAACTTTATTGTGAAATTTAATCAGAAAATCACCATGAACCCAACGATGCAAGTTTTGTAGTCAAATTTTGACATTTACAAAAATCATATTTTTTGGTACTATTAACTTCTTTTTAATTAATCATTAATTTTATGGGATGTTACATTCTCCTCCCTCAGAATAATTTTGTCCCTAAGATTCCTTAAGAATTGAATCATGTAACGTATCATGCACCAATCTAAACTATCTAATCAATTATTGTGCAACCAATTTTGCAACCAATAGCGTATAATTGCTTGGTGTATCACAACATATATATGTATGTTGAATAATACTATACTGGCACGTCCTATATGAATGCATTTTTAAAACAATTTTGAAAATATGATGCAAACAACCTATATATACTGTCAATTCTACATGTCTGTAACTTTTAAAATCAAAATATTTGTTTTCTCATCCATTTTTTCCCACATTCCTAAAAATAGAAGTATAGTTCCCAATCTTTGCATCCAATTCCTACCGTCCAAAATCCTAGCATACCATTTTCTAGCATCAAAAATTTTGAAAATCCAGTTTTATTAACCTATATTCTTATGTCGGAAAATGGTTTAGATAGGGAGTACATATTTCCATCCTTCTCTTATGCACCCATTCACTTATATCTTAGAACCTTCTCTTTTTACCCAATTCTTTCCTAACTTTTTCAAGTACAGTTTACATATTTACTTACTTTTTAAATTTTAAATATAAAATAGCTTTATTTTAAAACAAGTTTGGTTTACTTATAGACAAGGCATGGAAAAAAAATTCCTGAGGCTAAAATAGCTTTTTCCCTTATCACTAACAACCTTTACTTACTAACACTTCTGATGCGCAGTAAAATTCAAAATTGCTAACTCATTAACCTTTTCCCTATGCTAAGTAAGTGGTATTTCAAAAATAAAAAATTCCTTCCTTTTTCGTTCAAAATCTCTTTTCAACTAAATTTAGAAATGGTTAAAAAATTTAAAAATAAAAATTACTTTTTTTAAGCTTTACAAAACATTCCTATTAAAAATCAAAGATTTTTGGACAATTTTTTTTCAAAGAATTTGTTTTTATCTTTCAAAAGCAAACTAAGCTACATCCTACGCAGTCAGAATTTAGTCAATGAGTTAACATCCATGATTTTTACTTTTCAACTACACAGTAAATTTTCAAATCTCTGAAACCTTTTCTTTTAAACTAGAACAATCAGCACACATGTTCACTTATAAATTTCAGCTTCTGAGGATAGGGACAGTGACCCATGGTTTCGCAATAAAATTTACCTGTTATTTGCTTGCTAAATTTATCTTTCCAAAATTCCAAGATTTTCGGGACTAGACATTATTTTATTTTTAGTAGCCGATAAATTTTCGAATCAATTTTATAAACTTCTAACCTTACATTGTATTAGTTAAGTGCCTATATGAGACTTCATTATTTACATAGTTTTCTAGTAAATTTAGTGGTCAATCTAGAAAGCCAATTTATAAGGAACTTTTCTCATAATGTCATATATATTTTATACAATAGAAACAACTAATGCTTACAACCCAACTAACCTAAAAGAAATAATTGCAAAAAGCAGCCTTTCAACATTAACTGACACTATTGATGTTGTGGCCCTTCCAACAGAAAAACCAGTCCACTCATTTTCTCCGTTATAGTGTTGCACCCCACACTTCATGTCAACTCACCAAACAATTGGAGGAGGAGACCTTCGATTCAAAGAATGGGCCCCCATGAATCATTGAGCTTCAAGTCTACAAGTCAAGAAAACAAGGCAAGCTGTCGCTGCCTAGCTACAAACACAAAATCCTGGATTTTGCTTTTAGTCCCTATTATTCTTGTTCCAAAGTACTATTGGAGCTCCTTTTCCTGACAATAAATCGAAGATCTTACTTTCTTAAGTCATACGTTTTATGTTCAGCCAGCAGTATTCCGCTCTAATTTTAAGAAATGGAATGATTTTTCCACTACTAAAAGTCTTAGCTGCGAACATGAAGTTAAGGTATCTACTTGGGGTTATACATCAATTAATTTCTCGTTATATGTACACTAATAGTCAACTAGGTCGCTACATACTTGAATTGGTGATCAGGGTCAACTGCCAATAACTAGTTTCGGCGTAGCCCCGCTTTTTTGGCATGTAATGGAGTTCTTTACAAAGATCGAGATAAGGGAAAAAAGAAATGAAATCCTTCCACTGGTAAGCGATCGTGTTTTTCGTAGGATTTCTCGTTACTCATATCAAAATTATCACTCCTGATATCTCTATGTCTTGTCACCAACAACCTACCTCAATTGAAAGAACACCCCGCTACTGACACTTGAAAAAGCAGCTTTCAACGGAGAATAAGCACCCCCCTTAATGTGCCGGGTTATGCCTAGGAATTCTCACTTACCTAAAAAATACACCCAATTTAATATACTGGGGGGCATATATCTTTACTTCTGATAAAGATGGGCTGTCATAATGAAAGAACCGGTGCCAGGCTTGCCTCAATATCAGGATAGAAAGAGGCCTAGTTTCCAAGGCTAAGGCGAGTAAAGTGACCGGGGACAGGAGGGGATTAAAAAGGAGTAGATAAAGACGGAATATGGCAGGAAGTAGGGTAAGCGATGCGAGCTCGAGTCAGCCAATGTTTTCCCTAATGGACGAGACCAGCTACTATACTTTTCTCTAAGGTAGGGTTTCATTAGCATGGGGCAGGCGAACCCGGTATCCTAAATCACTTAGGAGTCTAATAAAGAATTAAAGTCCAGGTTGTTTGGTGAGCCTGGTGATTGGAGACTATCTAGCTTGGTTCGGAGAGCACTTGTTGGGTTGAAAATTTGTTTTTTGCAAAATGTTATGGCCTAAATGCTGAACTATCGGTTTGTAGCGAGTCCCAATTAATATACAGTGTTATATTCAAACTTTAATCATGGGTTTATAAGCAAAATTGATTCTATTTCAAGCTTTTATAGGTTCTTGAAGGCCAAATTAGCTCAAATCTCCAATCTTTCAGCTCAAAATCCGATTTTTGGACTTCAAAAACAAGGTGAGTATCAAAACTCACAAATGCAAGCTGAAGCCAAGCTTCAAATTCCTATCAAATATGAAAAGCTTGCTTTTGTATCTTGTTTTATACTCAATTTTGTTTGTACCAAAACTGTTCGGACCTCCACTTCGCATGTTAATTTCTTGCAATTCCAGTAATGAAATGCTGTCGAATTTTCTTCTGATAGTATTTCATGTGTTGTATATAAGTATGCAAAAATTCATAGCATAAATCTTTTGTTTGATACCTGAAAATTTTGTTGCAAAATCAATGTATAGCCTAGAAATCACCTGCGTATTTTTGTTTTCTGAACAGTTGTAAACATGGCCCGAGTCCATGTTTGAGACGTCGTAGCTTTTTATTTCCCAGTCGGAATTCAATGATTCTTTTATTATTTGAAAGCTAAAGTTTTCTACTATGTGCATACTGATTCTCAGTTCAATCAAAGGTCGTTTGGCCACCTGTTCCACGTTAGTAAGTTGAACCCGAGAGGGTTTTAAGACCTGGGCAGAATTCAATATGGCCTGAGTCCATGTTTGAAACTTTTGAGTTCAAATTCCCATAAGGTAATCACCATATATATGTTTGACTGCTGTTCAATGATGTGTTATACATAATATTGTTATATTTTGTTCTAATAGATCTGTTAGCCACTGTAGTTTTGTATTAAGCATTTATTAAATATGTCGGTCCACTTGAGAAAGGAAAAAAAATTAGAGCACAAAATCGACATATTTAGTGGATGCTCAAGATAAAGCTATAGATGGTCGCTCCTAACCAGCCTTATTCTATGCACTAGTAGACTGTATTATCCAGTAATATTCTTTGTTGATGTGGGTCTTAAGGTGGGGCATCACAACTTGGTATCAAAGCCCTCAAAACAGTTCAGAAATATCACAAAATCTACGAGTAAAACAAATTCGTTTGATGCCTGAAAACTGTTCTGATACCAAGCCATGATGCCCCATCCTGAGACCCACATTAACAAAGAGTATTACTAGGTAATACTGTCTACTAATGTGGAGAATAGGGCTGGTTACGAGCAACCATCTATAGCTTTGTCTTAAACATCTATTAAATACATCGATAAATTCTCTAAAAAAATTTCTCTATCTCAACTAGATCGACGTATCCAAAAAATGCTTAATACAAAACTATAGGTGGCTACGAATCTATCGGAAAAAAACACAACAACTAAAAGCATATCACATCATAGAACAACAGATAATCATATATATACACATATACAGATACATCACCAGAGTAATATAAAATGACACAACATATGTGGAATGACAACCACAATATATACATGAGTTAAAAAAATACACATAACAAAGTCAACACAAAAGACTATAACAACAAGGTGCTAGAAGATATATCCAATTTCGCTTAAAAACATATCTTTTATCGAAAGATTTGAGAATTCAATAGTTGCTTGCACCCCAGTTTATTCCATCAATCTTGTGAATCGAGTATTCTGGGAATATCTCAATGAGTTCTTCTTGTGTTCTTTAAACCAAATTTCTTCTTTTTATTTAAAATAAACACATTTTAAAATCAAATACTTCCTTTAAAAATTATTAAAAGAAGCATTTGGCAATAATTACAAGGATTATTGCATTTTCACTAAATAAAATCATATTTCTCACAATTAACCAAGATAAAGTTATCAAAACTTTATTTTCCCATTTTATTTCCAAAAACCACTGTTTATTTAAGATAAAAAGTTTAAATCTCTAATTTATTTTGAAGAAAACTTATGTAAATATGATGTTTGATTTAATTACAGAGCTGTATATTGTGAATTAAGTCATAATTTGTTACTTAGGCTAATTTTCATTTGGGTCAAAGCCCATTATCACATAACCTGAAAAGAGAAAAAAAGGTTTCTTTCCTCCCTGTACGTTCTTTTCTACATCTCTAGTAAACAAAAAAAATTAGAGCACTAATCGACATATTTAATTGATGTTTAAGATAAAGCTATAGATGGTCGCTCCTAACCAGCCCTATTCTCCGCATTAGCAGACAATATTATCCACTAATACTCTTTGTTAATATGAGTATCAGGGTGGGAAGTCACAACGTGGTAACATATATAGATACATCACCTGAGTAATACAAAATGATACAACACATGTGGTATGACGACCACAATATATACACGAGTCAAAAATATACATATATGATTTTCTGCTGTTCTATGATGTGATATGCATTTGGTTGTTGTATTTTGTTCTAATAGATTCATTATCCACCTATAGTTTTGTATTAGGCATTTATTATATATGCGATCCACTTGAGTTAGAAAAAAATTAAAGCATTTGTCGACATACTCAGTAGATGTTTAAGACAAGACTATAGATGGTCGCTTCTGACCAACCCTGTTCTCTGCATTGGCAGGTAGTAGTACCCAGTAATACTCTTTGTTAATGTGGGTCTCGGGGTGGGGCATCACAGCTTGATATCAGAGCCAGGTTTCGATCCTACTTTTGGTCTTTCTGGAGTTGTCCTTTTGATGTATATTTATTTGACTCGTTGTATATAGTATGGTTGTCATACCACAATTGATGTATCATTCGGGTTGTATTTAGATGTATCAGTGTATATGTATATATATATATCCGTTTGTTGTACTATGATGTTATATGCATTTAGTTGTTCTGTTTTGTTCTGATAGATCCATAGCCACCTATAGTTTTGTATTAAGCATTTATTGGATATGTTAATCTACTTGAGATAGAGAAAAAAAATTAGAGCATCTGTCGACGTATTCAATAGATATTTAAGACATGCTATAGATGGTCGCTCCTAACCAATCCTATTATCTGCACTAGCAGACAATATTAACTAGTAATACTCTTTGTTTGTGTGGGTCTCGAGGTGGGGCTCACAGATTTGTATGTACATAGTAGAAAACTTCAACTTTAAAAAAAAAATCAATAAATTCTGACTAGAAACAAAAAAGTTAAGCTATTTCAAACATGGACTCGGCCATGTTTGCAACAGTTCAGAAAATAAAAATATGCAGGTGATTTCCAGGCTGCGCATTAATTTTGCAGCAAAGTTTTCAGGTATCAAATAAAAGAGTTTTTCTATGAGATTTTGCACTCTTATACTACAACACATGAACTACTGTTAAAAGAAAATTGTTATGCATAGACGTTAATGCGAAGCATAAGGTAAAAGGTAGGGTATCCTCTCGAACGAGAAGAAACCATAATAAGAGCATGACATTACTTCACATAAGGGAAAGAGTGGTTATTCTCCTCGATTGAGAAGAAATACCAAGAAGAACATGTTCATACACATAAGTGATATAAACAAACTTTAAAAATTAAATTTCCATCAACATAAAACTAATTAATGCTGATAATTAATTCAAACTTGTTTTCAAAAGAATTTTACAAATTCACACCAACAAATTCTTAACAGAACCAAAAATTCAAAACAAAAATAACTCACAAATGCTAGCTGATGCCAAGCTTCAAATTGATATAAACTATGAATATTTTGCTTTTGTATCTTGTTTTTCAAACTCAAGTCGATCGACATATCCAATATATGCTTAATACAAAACTATAGGTGGTTAATGAATCTATTAGAACGAAATACAACAACCAAATGCATATCACATCACAGAGCAGTAGATAATCAGACACACACACACACACATATAGATACATCACCAGAGCAATACAAAATGATTCATTATAAAGATTCAAATTATTCTCATAACTTAAAAATGATTATACTACATGAATTATTCATATATCAAAACAGTTCAACCTCAAATTTCCACTTTGTCATACAAATTAAATTTAATGAATCACCTCATTTCCTTAGTGGACTATAGAATTTGTATGACAAAGTGAAATGTAAGGTTGAACTGTTTTGATATATGAATAATTCATGTAGTATAATCATTTTTAAGTTGTGAGAATAATTTGAAACTTTATATAAATCCTAAATAAATGCCAAAAGGAAAATATCAAATAACGCCAATGTAGGCAACTCAAATCTCAAAGATAGAACTTAAAAGAGTTCAAATTCCCATAAGGTAATTGCCATTTAATTTTTTGAGTTTTATCATTAAGATTTGAGTTACTTACACTGGCGTTATTTGAGATTAGCCTTTTGGAGTTTATTAGGGATATAAAGTTTCAAATTATTACCACAATTTAAAACTACATGAAATATTCATATATCAAAGCAGTTCTACCTCACATTTCCACTTTGTCATACAAATCAAAGTCCACTAAGGAAACGAGGTGATTCATTAAATTTAATTTGTATGACAAATTGGAATGTGAGGTTGAAGTGTTTTGATATATGAATAATTCATGTATTATAATCATTTTTAAGTTGTGAGAATAATTTGAAACTTTATACCGACTGGAAATGAAAAGGTCACGTTGTCTTAAACATGGACTCAAGCTCAGGTCTAAAACCCTGTAAATACGATTTTTTTTAGATGTTTATGAATGCTAGTTTTGGTGTTTTCGATGATTTTTATTTGATTTCGAGCACGGATTTTTCCAAACAACTTTGAAATAATTTTTAAAATAAATTGGCATTTAAAATAATTATTAAATAATAATTTTAAGCTATAAAATCTATTTATTCTCTATAATAAAGGAATTTTCAAATATTGTTTTCAAAATTGATTTCAACTTAGAATGGAAATAATATCCTAGCCTATTGCTTCAACTTCGTGTACTAACTCTCTCAGTTAACTCTCTTAAATGAAACTCAACTAAACTCAGCTTATAGTACTCTAGGAGGAAGCCTTCCCAACTTTACTTGGATAGAAGCTAGGTATCTAGGAATCTCCAATAGGGAACAGAGTCAGAACGTCAATTAATTTATCATTTACAAATATCTATCTGTACACTAATAGTTAATTGGGTCTCGAATAGGCGATCCAAGTCAACTACCAGCAGCTGTTACGGGGCTCAAGCCTAGAACGAAAGGCTCAGCCTCACACTTATGATTCTGTTGGTGAGAAACTAAGTTCCACTTTAAGCACGACAAGCGGGCAGGAGAACTACCCCCTTAA
This sequence comes from Allium cepa, assembly GCA_030765085.1. Taxonomy (NCBI): domain Eukaryota; kingdom Viridiplantae; phylum Streptophyta; class Magnoliopsida; order Asparagales; family Amaryllidaceae; genus Allium; species Allium cepa. Next base: position 181,706,840 of record CM060929.1, on the reverse strand, counting down.
AGCAAGCAACCATGGGAGGTAAGCGCGGAAGTGCTTCCAGTCGATTGAAGCGGAAAAGACTCCAAGCATAATAGTTTCAGCACATCATTCATGTGTTGACGTAGCTGCCTCCTCATCTATTTTCCCTTAATCTATCTAAGTCAGAAAGATGCCATTGGTTTATTCTATGAAATAACTCAAATTTCAAATCATTCACTTGCTTCAACTAATCGTGCTATGGCCAGTAACGAGGGTTTTATTAAAATAACACTGGTCAACACGAAAGCAACAAGGTCTTTATAGTAGCATAGGGAAAGATACGAGGTGCGCCCCGCCAATAGGAGCAGAGCCAGAAAAGGTACAGCTGCATGTCGCTGTGGTTCCCCCAACCAGTGCATAAAAAGTGGCTCTGACTACTATGGCATTTGCGATTCAACTCAGCCCTAGGAAGAGTCGGTTGATATATCTTCTAACAAAACACCATTGGTTGCAGCGGACCACCAAACCCATAAGCTATTGCCACTACTATTGAAAGCGAAGTCTATCCTTCTCTGTCTAGGTATACGACAACGGGAAGGCAATATAGAAAGCTAGCTTCATGCATTGTAGCAATCATCTACAGTCCTGGCTTATGCCTTTAGTTACCAAATGCTAGGCTTAAGTCTAGCCGCAAATAAAGGTCCTCTAGCATTCTGGCTCACTAAAGCAAAAAAGAAGAGATTCTCTTTCCCTTCACCTAATGGCTACACAGAACCTATGAAGATTTAGGGTAGACCTAAGAGCATGGAGTAAACGAGGCGGGTATTGGACTCTCTATGGCTCTTTCTCCTACAGCATGGCTCACTTTAGCTAAATTTTTCTTCAAACAACACAATGGTGAAGTAGAATCCATTGCGCGATGGATTAGAGTTCGAATGTAGCATCAAGACATCAATTTGTTCATCTCACCTCCACCACTTACCTTAGTAGGAAGGACGGTACTATCATGTATCTAATCTTATTAGCTTTATCGGTTGAAGACTAGTCTACTTGCGCATGGCTAATGAGGGGCCTCTTTATCATCAACAATTCTGTTAATTGCTTGCTTCCAAGTCCGCCTACCACTACAATAGATAGGCCTTCTAAAACCTCATTTTTGGAGTCATATAATGCCGAGTTTGATACCATTCACTTCCCTTAGGGCCATATAAATCACTTTACCAAGGTGCCTACGAGACTTAGGAGGGAGGTTTTCTACCGAGGAAGCGCCAATCAGCGCCACAACCGCTACAAAACCAAGAATCCAAATGGAATCAAAGGGGAAACTATAACATTCCCCACTTAGAGGCCCAAAACTAACGGCTACGGATGCTGCAGTCATCCATAGTTATTAATCCTCTTTGACTAAATAAGGTAATGTTAGATAAATTGATATACCAGCAACACATGGATATGGAAAATTTTAAAATTTCAAAATAACTTTCACATTACATTCCATACTCATTTCAACATTCTTTACATAATCCCCTAACGTTAACCACGTTCATAATTTTTTTTTAATAATATACTCCAAGAGCGATATATGAAGATGCCCCTTTGGTGATCAAAGTGTATAATAGGCAATAAAATTTTTTGCCTTAACAAAAATACACAGCAAAATCACGTGAGAAAGAACTTAAATAATTACATGCCTTCTGCATGAATCCGGAAGCTTTTTCATTATAAAAGATACCTGAAAACCTCAAATATCAAACTCTCAAAATCAATTGAGTACCCGAGAGTTTAAGGGGAAACATAAACTCATGGCCGACCCTGACAAGATGGAGGCCCAAGGCCGAGAAGAAGTACGAAAGTGAGGAAAAATGCAAAATGGTGAAAAAACATCAAGTGCAGGAGTTGCACCCAGGTGCTTAAGGAGGAAGTGGAACACTTTTACCATTGAACTACATTACTTCACACAAATATTGTGAACATGTTATTATATATCATTTATATAAATCAAAGATTGAGGCCTCCAAAAATCGAAGGCCCTAGGCCACCGCCTTGGTGGCCTTGGGCCAGGGCCGGGCCTACATAAACTTCAAGTCGAACTTAATTTTAATATGAATAATAATATACCATCTCAAATCATTTAGATATATAGTGAGACCACACCGCTTAGTGGAACGGGTTTCCTGTCACTAGTATCATGAAACCTTTATATACCATTTTATGTGCCCCTGCATCCACAATGGTTAATTCAATTCAAAACATTATTATGTGATGACATGTAAAACAATTGTATTAATTCTAGATTATCCATCCCATTCACTTTGACTATCTGTCATAATTATAGTTTCTAGGATTACTTTTAACCTAATAGTTTCATGGGCTGACTAGTAACCGGTTAAACGTTTAAGGACTTCCCGTCCGATTATATGGTTTTCACGGGGTCACTATGAAGCTATTGGTAACTCCAATATCATTTATTTCATTCTAGTATTCATGGGATAACTAGGAACCTATTGACTAATAGTCAATATCTTTCTTTTACCCTAGTTTTAATGGGCTAACAAGGAACCTATTGACTATTGATTAATATTTCATTTTTCTTATCCAGATGTTGTTTTCATGGGCCAACTATCAACCTATCTAACTGAGATCTTTAATTATACATAGTTTTCGTGGGCTAACCATGAACCTATTAGCCCCTATCTTTTTCCTTACACAGTTTTCATGGGCTTACTATTTACTTATTAGCTCCAGCCAATATCTTTTATTTATTCACTACAAGGTCGACCCAACTGGTTATTCTACCTTTTTCCAAAGTATAATCATTGGATTTATTATAAAATGAATATATACATATATGAAGAAGCAAATAATATAACTCGATTAATTTCTTTAACCCATTAAGACTTCTTTATAAGTTCCATTTCAAAATACTTTGTTTATTAATATGCCATAGTTTTGCTTTTAAATAAGATTGGGTTAATTGTTTTGAAAAATATACCTTCGGAACCTTCAAAACCTTGCTTTCGACCTCACTGGATAGCCTCCTTCGAAAGCATATATCTCTTTTCAGAACATTAGGCTCTTGCCTTTAAAAACACTTTATAATCCTTCTATTGAAATCTTTAACTATAATAAAGTGTTACTTATTAACAATTAGAAGCATAGTTTCGAAACCATTAGAAGTGTCTCTTCCAAAAGCGTTGAAAGTCCCCCTTACGATATCATTGGGTTTATCTTTTAAAATATCATTTCGATCGAAGTAAACATAAACGAAAGTATCTCTTTCAGAACCAATCTTTATTATATTAAAATATTGAGGAATTTATGATGATGGCGAAACCATCTCCTTTTGATAGATTCGAAAGCATACCTTTTAAAATAGTTAAGGATAGCTTCGAAACCGCTTTCCAAACCATTGACTTTGAAACCCATAACCCTTTCGAAAGCATTTTGAAAGTGGCTCAATATTGCTTTAAAACAAACAATACCTTTTGACAATATTGATGACCTCAATACACTCGAAAGGCACAAGAATCGACGGTAGGGCTTCGACTAGGTCGGAACCCATTCTTTCGAAAGCATGTATTTATAATTAAAGGAACACCTTCGAAACCCCTTCTTCTTTTAAAACAAACATGGAAACCCCTTTCAAAAGCCATTATAAAACTTCTTTTTAAAAACGTATGTATCAATTAAGTCGAAAACTTAGTAATACAAAGGCAGGCAGTTATCTTTTCAAAAAAAAAAACCGAGGTAACGACCCCATCGAAAGCTATGCTTTTGATACCATGCCTTTCGCCTTTATCCAATCCACTACGTGTCATCTAGATGAGACGTAGTGTATTGAATTTAACTTAATAGGGTTTCGACATGTTCAAAGGTGAAAGGTAGTCTAATTAGAGGCGAAACCTATTTTTCTAGGTTAAATACTAAATTAAGTAAATTATATTAACTAACCTACCTACGTGTTCATTTCTTATTAGTTGCCTTAACTTTTCCCATGCTTTTCAAAACTAACCGCCTTTTTAATTTTTGGACAAGTATCAAACTTAAACTTTTGTAAATAAAACCTTCCTATTTATTATATATGAATCATTTTGAACCTCTTCTCAAAATAATTTATTTTGTATATCAATTCACTTCAGAAAAATCCCTAAAATTCGCAGAAATTTACTTTGATCATGTTATCTAACATATCGAAATTTCAAATCCAAATTCTCAATATATTTTTTGAAATCAATTATTAAACCCAATATGCTATGTTTTCATTCGAAAATTCATAATAATTTTTTCGAATCTTGGAAAATTATCAAACTTAAAGCCTAACTCTAAAATCATGTTTTGCGTAACATATAATTTCTCTATGGCATTTAAAAATCAAAATCCCTCAGTTTGGCCGAAAACCATATAGATTCATATTTAAACAATCTTGTTTAAATGAAACAAACACTAATTCTTAATATCATCATAAAAACATCATATATACGAATTTAATCTTACTGAAACATATATTCAGTAAATTAAGATGGGAATTATTATTCACCTTAACCTTTGGTTAGGAAATTGGATTGAGATGAGTTTGATTCCCCTTTTTAATTCTTTTTCTTTGAATTTCTCTTCTTCTTTTCCTTTTAATGGCCATCTCTATTCTTCCTTTACCTACATTTTTAATTGCTTTTAAAATGAAGTCAATCGAAAATGAAATGGTAAAAGAGAATGTATATATGTAAGGATAAAGGTTGGGTAAGACTTATTACCATTATACCCTTATGTAGATTGATTTAGTTACAATTCATTCTCAAGCCCATTCAATTTGTTACGTAAGCACAACCACTTAAATTTATTCAGATCTCAATCCCTTTATCACTTAATATTTTCATTATTCTATTTAATTTATCTAATTAAATATCCTAAATAATGATATTTAAAATTAGGGGTGTTACAGTAGCGAAGTGAATAAGGTGGATTTCCATGTTCTTGGAAGTTGTTCTTGCATAATGAGCAGAGTATTATGTTTTCTACCTCTTTACGATAGCGAAGACCTTGTATTGTGTTATCCTGCCTTTTGGCAAGGCCGGGATACCAAGGAACTGACTAGAAAAAACAGGGTCACACATCCTCAGCATTGAATGATTATCGGACAACTAAAAATATCAATGAATTTTTCCCAAGTCCTGATCGGGCTACAGCTGATAATGCAAGTCAAGCAAAGCTGTGGAAACCAACGTTCCAAATTTCGAGACAATCCAGGTTCGTATGCTCAAGTTATCGCCAGAGGAAAGTGGAAGGAATACCTTTGGTTCGAACCCAACAGAATCAAGCCTTAGGTTCGAACCCATCATCCTTGCATTTGTTCAAACCTATGAGATGTAGCCGTGCCTCGAATCCATCAAGATAGCAATGGTTCGAATCCATCAGACATGTATTGCTTCGAATCCATGAGGAGTGCCTTTACTTCGACTCCATCGAGCGAGCCCTCAGATAGCCATGCATCGAACCCATACTCGTATGCCCAAGTTCGAATCCATGAAACCTTCTTCTACTTCGAACCCATCCACGCGTGCCTAAAGTTCGAATCCATTGGAGCATTCCCACCTTCGAGTCCATCAAGGGAGAGTCCTTCGAATCCATGCAATTGAGGGAGCTCCGACTCCATTCCCTGCATGTCTTCGAAATCCCCATATTGAGACAACTTCGAATCGATCCACAGTAACATATTTTGATCGATTCGAGCGAGTACCGGTTCCATCGATTCGAAGGTAACGAACCTTTGAATCCAACACCTCGAATCCACCAAGCAAACGCAGCTAAAACCTAAGATTCGACCCAGTAAACTCAAAGAAACAAGAGGATCAACCCGGGAAGTTCGTGCCACGTCATCATTCTCAGGCGCAGGAGCATGGATTCGACCCAATGGATTCGAACCATATCGATTCGAACGAATCCATAGGCCGAGGAGCACTATCTTGAATCGATCATAACTCAAGATCTACAAATCCAGATGCTATGAAATTTTCACAGGAGCTCGCACATGCATAGAAGAATGTTCACGCCGAGTTTCACCACGATTGGACAATTCCTTGATCGATTCGAACCAAGGGTCGAATCGATCCTGATGTGGGCCCGGACTTCCAGATTTCGGTTGTGTGGGCCCCCTCACGTGTCAGAAGTGGTCTCCCTGATCTTAGGCGAAATATCAGCCTCGTACGCCTATAAATAGAGCCGCTGGTCATTCGGAAAAGGGATCGGAGAATTTCTAGAGAAAAAGCACGCCCGGACGCTGCCAGAATCACTCTACATCATCATCACTGCCATTGATTTCGAATTTAAGCCTATTATTTGCTGTATATCGCTTTAAAACATTTGTAATCTTCATGTATTAAGCAATAAAGGGATAAAACTTCATAGTGGACGTAGGCAAACGCTGAACCACTCTAAATCTTTGTCTTCTGTGCAATTTACTTTTCTGTGACTTGAAGTTTTTGTTAGATAATCCTCATTTTCAATTTAATTTCTTCATTTATTATCTCTTTAAAAACTTCCAAAGGGTGTTGCCCAAATTTGGTGCAAACACTTTGGTGCTTTCACTGGGAGTTGAACTCAGGTTTTCTCTTGCTCATTGGATCTATCATCGATATCAGATTGCATAAATCTAGGAGAGAGATTTAGACTTCAATTTCAGACTTCTTCCATACTATTCAGAATTACCAAAATCTAGGAAAGGATTCTACACCTCAAGATGGTTAGCACGAGAACCACTTCTACTGCCGCCGGCCAAGAAGGCCGAGATAGACAAAATCCCCCGCAACTCCCTCCACCCAATCAAGATGATACCGGGCGCTCAGATCCATCAGGTCCGGTCACTCGACAAGAGTTCCAGGCATTACTCCAGGAATTACCCCAAAGTCGACAACAACTGACTGAACAACTACGTGCCAATGCTGAGTTGACTAATGAACTAAACCGCCAAAGGCATAGAAAATCCAGAAGGGACCACGCCCCTCATTCCTCCACTGAAAGCTCTGCCTCGTCTGATTATAGCGGCAGATCTACCTGTCCCAGGCTAGACGGAAACCATGCGCATACCGCTGGTCACCAACAAGCATTAACTGTTGGGCATATAAGAGTTGGCCCTTCCGCTAGTTTTCACACAGGACCCTCCTCACGAGGAGGCACTGTTCCACAACATACTATGGCAACCAAGCCACCGCCACTGCAGTTGACATAGGAGTTGATACCCGAAATCACTCCAATCAAAATTACCACTAGCAGGAACATACTCCGGGGCCATATGTCCCAGAAGACACCGAGCCAAGGAGGCGAGATACGGATCGTCGACAGCGCCTGATCCTACCTCGTACTGTGGAACCCGACCACACTTTGGCTCACCACCCTCCGAATATAGCAACACCTGACCTCTCAGCTATGGTACGCCAAATGATCCGTGAAAGTCAGGGCTTAACAAATGACGACTGGGGTATCTCCCGAAGTCATACTCCGTTCACCGACAACATATTATACGCTGAACCTCCTCGGCGAGTCAGGATGCCGACTCTTCCTATGTATGAAGGAAATTCCGACCCTAACCAACATATTTTGAAATATGAAAGGTCGATGACTGCTGCAAGAGCTGATGATGCAGTAAAATGCCGTAGTTTAACCATTTCTCTTGGGGGAATTGCAACAATGTGGTTTACACGATTACCACCACGATCCATTTTTTCATTTGACCAATTGGCCACTAAATTTGTTGAACAGTTCCGTATACACATTGCCAGGCCTAAAGACGTGAATACTTTATCTAGTGTCACTCAAGCTCCAGGAGAGACACTCAGGCGATATTTGGAAAGATTCAATGCCGCTTGTGCAGAGATCACTAACCCCACTGATAATTCAATCTTGATGGCCTTGACTAAGGGGATTGATCCCGACTCTGAATTTAAAAATTGGCTAGCTGGGAAACCTCCCGCATCGTTGGATCGTTTCTACTCCAAAGCCGCCCAATTCTTAAGGCGTGAGGATGCGAAACAATCTAGGAAGCAGAAGGATGCGAGACCCGACAATGAAGGGGTTCAAAGTAATATGTAGGTTAAACAGTCAGGGAGAGCTCAGGAAAAGTACAGTTGAATATTCAAAACAAGCAAACCCAGCCGAGGAACGACGATAATAGAAATAAGAAGCAGGATCAGAATCGTGGCCCACGTCATAGGGCGCAAATGTTTGAAAGCTAAACACCACTGAATACGTCACTGGAAAACGTGTATCTACAAACTTGTAATGCGATGCAGTATAAGAAGCCAACTTCAAAACCGTCATCGGAGAGACAGATTCAAATGGGGAAGTTCTGTAGATTCCAGGAAAGTTATGGACACAATACCAATGATTACAGGCATTTGCAAGACCTTATTGAAAAATTGATTAGGGAAAGGAAGTTAGATCAATTCTGTGGGCACCGCAGGCTGGTGGTGTGGGCCTGTCAAACCAAAATCGTGCACAAAACCAAGAGAGACAGGAGGAGCCCGCTTGTACAGGCGGGAGGTTGGTCATAAATACAGTTAGTGGTGGTCCTCATCCAGCGGACCGAAGCTGGAGGGAAATGGAATCATAAGCCAATTCGATCATGCATGTGAGTTTTGAAAGTTGCAGTACAATTGATGAAGGGGCTCCGGCCAAACAACAGAGGACGATGGCAGATGACATCGTATTTAGAAACTGAGATGCTGATAAAGTCGAAGCTCCAACTATAGACCCACAGTCATATCCGCCCAGGTTGGCCCTGCTTGGATGAAGAGGATCCTGGTGGACGGTGGGAGTTCAGTAAATATCTTGTTTAAGAGAGCATATGATCAAATGAAGATGGAAGCCAAAGATTTAAAACCTTGTCAATCTAGAATCCATGGCTTTGATGGAAGTGCTAATATACCCACTGGAGTGGTGGAGTTGCCAGTGGAGTTGGGAGTTGGAGAACACCGAAGAGTCCGAATGTTACAATTTGTTGTCTTAGATATCCACTCTCCGTACAATGCTTTTTTGGACCGACCGGCCCTTGCTGAATTCAGGGCAGCAATCGCCCCATGGTGTTTAACTTTGAAATTCCCCACTGATCACGGGATTGGGGTCATTCAAGGAGATCAGGCTGTTGGGAGAGCCTGTTATGTTGCCGAACTGCGAGAAGCGCAAAGAAAGGAGAAAGGAAAGGGCGTGGAGGAATCTCTCTACGTCCGTTTCGTCGATGATTGACAATTAGTGCCCGGGCCTCGGCCCGGGCACCACGACCAATTCCAGAAAGATCTAGACCCTAGAGACACTGAAGGTAATGATGAGTCTAAAGAAAGTCAAGCTTCCCCCGCCGAACTGACAATTGATATCCCAGTTAATGATGATAATGATGATTCAAAAATGTTAAAAATTAGGTCTTAACTAAACCCACAAGCGCAACTGGAATTGGTCGAATTTCTCCAAGCAAATCTAGATGTATTCGCTTGGACACACTCTGATATGTGTGGAATCTCCCCAGACATCACGAGCCACGCCTTAAATATTGACCCACGGTATATCCCTGTCAAGCAAAAGAGACGCGGTATGGATCTAGGGAGATCTGCCGCCCTCAAAGAAGAAGTTGATAAGCTAAAGACGAATGGGTTTATCCAAGATGCTTTATACCCAGAGTGGGTATCCAACCCTATACTTGTCCGAAAACCGAATGGGAAATGGAGAATGTGCATCGACTACTCTGACTTAAATAAGGCTTGTCCGAAGGATAGCTTTCCACTTCCCCGAATCAATCAACTTGTGGACTCAACGACCGGGCACGAATTATTATCTTTCATGGACGCTTATTCTGGTTACAATCAGATACCCATGCATGTGCCTGACCAAGAACATACGAGCTTCGTAACTGACCTGGGACTGTACCGCTACAAGGTCATGCCTTTTGGATTAAAGAATGCCGGAGCAACTTACCAGTGCTTAGTCAATCGAATGTTTGCCGACCAGATCGGGAAAACTATGGAAGTTTATGTAGATGATATGTTGCTAAAATCGCGATACTCCGCTGATCACGTCAAAGACTTAGAGTTAATGTTTAATGTCCTTCGGAGATACGGGATGAAGCTTAATCCGCTAAAATGTCATTTTGGAGTCGCATCTGGAAAATTCCTTGGGTTCATCGTCAACGCCCGAGGAATAGAGGCCAATCCTGAAAAGATTTGGGCGATCAGGAATCTTCAAACTCTAAGGACCATAAACCAGGTTCAAAGCCTTAATGGAAAGGTTGCAGCACTGAGCAGGTTCATCTCAAAATCAACTGACGAATGCATACCCTTCTTCGACCTGATCCGAAAAGGGAAACGAAACTTCGAATGGACTACGGAATGCGAGGGCGCATTTCAATCACTGATTCAACATCTTTCCACACCACCGATTCTTTCAAAACCTGTTGATCATGAACCATTATACCTCTATCTGGCCGTATTTGAAAACGCAATCAGTGCCGCGTTAGTTCGGGAGGAATACCGAGTATAGAAACCAGTCTATTATGTTAGCAAACAGTTAACCGGAGCTGAGAGGAATTATCCAAGGTTAGAAAAATTGGCATACTGCCTAGTCATCGCCTCGAGGAAAATCCGTCCATATTTTTAGGCTCATCCCATCACCGTGTACACCGATCAGCCGTTACGACAAGTCCTCACACGACCTGAGACGTCCGGCAGGTTGCTAAAATGGAACATTGAACTGAGTCAATTCGACATCACATATACTCCAAGAAGATCCATACACGGTCAAGTCCTAGCGGATTTCATTGCCGAATTCACTGTACCTGAAGATTTACCTGAAACTAGCAAATCTCCCGAATACATATGGAAGTTATATACTGATGGTGCATCCAACGATCGGTGCTCGGGTGTAGTGATAGTGCTCGAAACTCCCAAGGGCCGATCCATATGCTACGCTTTAAAGTTTGATTTCTGTGCAACCAACAATGAAGCCTAATATGAAGCTCTGCTTACTGGGTTGAAGTTGGCCGGTGTCCTAAGAATTATTGCTGTGGAAATCTACTGCGATTCCCAGTTGGTAGTATGCCAAGTTCGAGGTGAATATCATGCCAAAGATTGAAGATTAGCCGCTTATCTAGCCCGGGTCCGGGAAGTACTTGATCAGTTCGATTATTATACCATTTTCTACATACCCCGAGAGCACAATCAGAAAGCCGATTCGTTGGAAAAGTTGGCACGTACAGGCGAAGCTCAACACTTGGGACTCGTTCCTGTCGAGATTTTATCCTCTCCAAGCATTGATCGAGCAGAGAATGAATTCACATTTGAAGTTACTTCCAGCAGGGAATCGTGGATGACCCCCTACCGAGATTACATTGAGCATAGTATATTACCCGAACGACGAAGTGAGAAAAGACAAATTCTTCGAAAAGCTTCTCGATTTGTCATTCAGAATGGAGTTATGTATCGAAGGGGATATTCTGTTCCCCTTCTCCGGTGTATTGCACACGACGAAGTCAAATGGGTGTTACACGATGTACACGAAGGAGAATGTGGAGATCACACTGGGGGGCAAGCGCTTGCCAAGAAAATACTTCGATATGGATATTATTGGCCTACCGTAAATAGCGATGCTATGGACTACACCAAGAGGTGTGATAAATGCCAAAAACACGCTCGAATTCCCAGAGCTCCACCTACTGAGATAACCCAAATAGTCAGCCCATGGCCTTTTGCAATATGGGGAGTCGATATAATTGGTGCATTGCCTTTAGCTAAAGGTGGTGCGAAGTACGCCATCGTCGCAGTTGATTACTTCAACAAATGGGCTGAAGCTGAACCTCTTGCAACAATTACAACAAAGAAAGTGATCAACTTCGTGGTACGCAACATCATCTGTCCATTTGGTCTCCCGCATACTATTATCACCGATAATGGAGCCCAGTTCGACAGTGTTGAATTCAAGAACATCTGTCAACGATTTCACATCCACAAGAAATTCTCTGCAGTAGCACACCCTCAAGCAAATGGTCAAGTTGAAGCCGTCAATAAGGTTATCAAGTCTATTTTGAAGAAACGACTGGAAAAAGCCGGGGGAAAGTGGGTTGATGAACTGCCTATGGCTCTGTGGGATTACCGAACGACTCACAAGACTACAACCGGACACACTCCGTTTTCTCTATCCTATGGCTCTGAAGCCGTTATTCCAGTCGAATTGGAAGTCCGCTCCCATCGTGTGACATATTATGATCCAAAAACGAATGCCATATTACTTGCTGAATCTTTAGATCTACTTGATGAGAAGCGTGAAGAAGCTGATTTGAGGGCAGCCGCATATCGGGGTCGATTCGCTCGAATATACAATGCCAAGGTCCGCCCGCGAACCTTTGAACCCGGCGATCTCGTACTCAAGAGAATTTATCCGGTCCCTTCGCACATGAAGCCAAATTGGGAAGGGCCGTATGTGATTTCACAAAAGCTCGGAGATGGCACGTTCAAGTTATCAACCATTGACGGTCTTACTTTACCGAGAGCTTGGAATAGCGAGAGTCTCCGTCGCTACTACACATGACAGGCTTTATTTATCTATTTTTAGTCAACTTCTTCCTTAGCATTTTATTTTTGCATTTTTAAGTTTGAACTTGTAATAAGGCAATTGATTATGCCATATTTCCTTTATTTCAGCAATAAAATGCCATCTCTTCGAGCCAAAAGTTGTGATTCACTGAAAATGACGCGTAATATCACGATGCACGAAGAGCTAAATTCCATCACGCGGTGGGATTTATTCAAATAGGGAGTGACTGCGATACGACCGATCACTCACTAAGTGAAACCCGAGCTCGGTGATAGAACACTACACCAGCATTTACAAGGATTGATACACGAAAATCCTTTTACTAACTCCAACTTCCCAGAGTGCGAATTGGAGTATAAACATTCAACAATTCGTTCGCAGAGTGCGAATTGGAGTATAAACATTCAACAATTCGTTCCCAGAGTGCGAACGGACTCCAACTTCTAAGATTGCGAATTGGAGTACAAACATTCAACAATTCGTTCCCAGAGTGCGAACGGACTCCAACTTCCCAAAGTGCAAATTGGAGTATAAACATTCAACAATTCGTTCCCGGAGTGCGAACAGACTCCAAATTCCCAGAGTGCGAATTAGAGTATAAACATTCAGCAATTCGTTCCCAGAGTGCGAACGGACTCCAAATTCCCAGAGTTTGAATTGGAGTATAAACATTCAGCAATTCGTTCCCGGAGTGCGAACGGACTCCAAATTCCTAGAGTGTGAATTGGAGTATAAACATTCAGCAATTCGTTCCCGAAGTGCATACGGACTCCAAATTCCCAGAGTGCGGATTGGAGTGTAAACATTCAACAACTCGTTCCCAGAGCGCGAACAGACTCCAAATTCCCAGAGCATGAACTGGAGTATAAACGTCCAACAGCTCGTTCCCAGAGCGTGAACAGAGTATAAACATCAATTCCAGGTCCCCGGAGCACGAACTGTGTTACAAGTATCGATAACTCTCAAATTCCCGGAATGCGAACCGGATTATCGATCTCAAATTATCCTAAGTCCCCAGAATGTGGACATGTGCTTAAGGTTTGCAGAAAATGCGATCAACCATCAAAATACAAATGTTGTTCCCCGATACTAGGGGCAGAAAAGCTAAGTGTTAATCACTAATCAAAGTGATACTATATCCGGAGTTCAACTCATTCATCAAATCATGACACGAAATTATATTTCCATACTTGGCATATATAAAAAAAACAAACATTGCAAAACACTTAAGTAAAAGAAAAGAGCAACTTCCCATTCAATCAACTAAAAAAACAAGTTTGATTACATGGCAAGTCAAAAAGTTTCAATTAAGTCGAGGCCGAATCCACATATATACACGGCTCTGAAAGAACAAAAGAAAAGGTAAAAGAATTGCTATTCACAACCACATGATAAAACGAGAAGCTCACTCCTTCTTATTCCGGGGTTTCTTCTTCGGAGTTGAGCCGCTAGACCCACTACCCGGCTTCCTGCGAGACTTTTTATCCTTCTTTGGAACATCCTCAGGATCTGGCATAATATCAACATCTTCCTCAGAGCTGGAAGGGATAGAGATCCTCTTGTGAGGGCGAACTAAAGGCATGGGAGCGGTGACAGGTGTTTGTTCAGCAACGCTCGAGACGGTTATCGTGCCACCGGAAGAGATCACCATTAAAGAAGATAAATTTGAAGGAGCAATGTCGCTACCAGGATCACCAACCGTCACATCAGCGCTTATCTCAGCTAAAATCTCTTCTTCTCGAGTCAACTGGGCTGCGCTGCATACGCTGGTGGTCATCACGACAGAACTGAAAACTGGAGCAGCTCCACTCTTCACAAATGAAGGATCAGGAATAGGGTCAAGAGAGTGACCAAGTAGCTCTTCAATCATTTGAACATCGAATGACATCGAGCTCCCCTCTCCCATATCGCCGGCCATAGCAGCGGTTGAGATCGCCTCGGTGACAATAACTCCGCGCGTAGGATATAAAACCAGAGGAATTGGGGGCACGAATGCGACACTCTCGGTCACTAAGGAGAGCAAAAGTAATCAGTCCAGAAAATTCTCTCGAAAATCGATACTTTAAGACATGAGGGAAATAATCAAAGTACCTTATTTACCTTGCCTTGGAGCTTTAACAGGCTCGGAGACAGCAGTCTTGCCAGAAGACAACTCCGGTTGGTCCGGGTTGTAAGCAGGAATAACTTGTGGATCGACCGCAGCGATAACTTCAGACGAAGTTGGGATAGGGACTTCGATATTCTCACTATGACGCGTGACACCCGAACCTTCTCCGATCTCCGTTTGGTGGATGCCAAGTCTTTCTTTCTCAACAGAAATTATCGCCTCGTGAAGAGTTCTCCTCTCATCCTCGCTAAGCAGACGTGACTCGAGCTCAAACTCATCCAATACTCCATCTGGGCAAGACATCCTCTTGTTCTCCAATAGCTTCTTCCAAGCATTGTAGAGAAGCATCGAGTAATCTCCTAGCCAGGAGAGATTTCTATGCTCTAACACATTGGCATTATATGTGTCCAAGAGTTCGTCAAATTCTGCCTCCATCTTAAACCTCTCTGCCTGAACTCTCTCCTCCACCTCCATTTCAACCTCCTTAACCCTTGTAACCGCCGCATCACGCTCAGCTCGGAGAGACACAGCTTGCTCACACGCTTCTTGCGCGGCCGTATTAGCATCATCTTTTGCTTTGTTCATATCAGCAAACTTAGCCTTTAATTCCTCTAGTTCTTTGACTGCCGCATCCCGCTCGGCTTCAACATTTTTGCATCGATGGCCCAAATCTTCAACTAAAGTGCAATGTGCCAGTAGCATCTTCGACATCTCAACTAATGTCTCATCAACCTTTTTTAATGACTCGATTTCGGCCTTACGGGAAGATTCTGCCTCAGCTTGGAGTATATCAACAATACGATTCTTCTGAGCTAAGTCGGCTTCCAGTTTCTCGATAATTTTGGCCCGATCAAAGGCTGCTTTGGAAGCTTTAACAGCCGTTTAATACCATTCTTTGTACTGAGCATTGAAATCGCAGGTATAGCTAAGTGCTGTGGTCACGGCGTCTTCGGGGATTCTTTTAAGATTGGGAGGAATGATACAAGCGTCGAAGCAAATCTCCAGAAAGTCCCTCTTCAGTTGAGCAAGTCTGATGGCCCCTTCACCAGATGGTTCAATAGGGGCCTCCTCCGCAGCCGTGGTCGTAGCAACCTCAGTTCTAGAACGGTGTGGCTCGAGCCTCAAAACCTGCGAAGATGGTTGATGTCGCAGAGGCTCAGATACCTGAATATGGCTTCGGGGTGGCGGAAGAGAACGAGAAGGGGAGCGATATCTCCGATCTCTGTCCGATCGCTCCTGGCTAGAGTAACTACGATGATGATCCCTTGCATGATACTCCTGGCCATGATGCCTCCGTTCACGATCGCGATCAGAGTCTCCACGTCGAGATTCGTAATAAGACGAAGGGTGGTGCACTTTTCTGAGTTTGTCTAGTGTAGATTGACGACCAGACATAGCACCTGAAAAAGAGAAACAATTCAGTTAAATACCAGGCGAAAGCAATACGATTTGTGCGGAATTCGTGTAGTGTTATGAAAGTGTATGCAAATGTGCAAAACCCCCGACCAACCAGAAGTGTCGACTGCACTAACAGGTAAAGGCTCGCTTATTTCTAAAGCTTCCCGGAGTTCATCCAACCCGGACTCGTGGTGGAGAGATACGTATTCCGGGATGGGAATGTCATCCAGTCCTATAAACATGTTTCCTGATTGACGAGGAGCAGCGTCAGAGGTAATAATTCTGAGGATCAAACGATATACGACTACAGACTTCCGTCTCTTAAGTTTAGGGACAACAACCTTGCCTTTTCGCTTTTCCCCTACTCGGGAAAGATCAACCGCTAACTCCGTATCAGTAGGCGTCCTCTCGTCATCGCTCATTTCTCTTATCACTATGCCAGGTTTTCTTTTCACCGTCTTCTTCTTTTTCTTCGAAGCTGGTTTCGCCAACCCCTCGATGACAATACTCTGGTTCGTCTCAATTAAACCTAGCGTCCTTAAGTTTTCATCAGTTAACACCGAGTCGATGTGCCGCAAACCACTCGGGATCCCTTGTAAACTTCGGACAACGCCTTTGTAGTGACCACCGTCAGTCCTTGAGATGATAGTTGCAAGAAAAACGCCTGATATTAGTTCAAGTGTTGGTGGCAACGACTATTAAAGAAGGCTTGTGCGATTTACGACACTTACGTCTAGACAGCCATCGCCTAGCGAACCCTGGGGGGAATCGAACAAAAAACCATTCATTCTTAAAATTACCGAGTCTGGTCCAAGCTCCCGTCACGATCTGGTAGTTTCTAACTGCTTCCACAAAGGTGAAAGACGGACTATCGCCCCTGCTCTTGAAGTTGAATATGTGTCTAATCTCAGTTGGCCTTGGCGGACGAAAGAGATGATCCATAAATAAAACGAAAATACTGTTCAGCAATGCGTGTCCATTGGGATGAAGTTGTGAGGGGGCGATTCCAATGAATGATAACATCTCCCTGATATATTGGTTAAATGGAGGGAGAGTTCCAGCCGCACAGGCATGGCGATAGAAAGCAGTATACCCCTCGGGCGGATTGTGAGGTCTGTCATCAACGCCCGGTAGCAAAATGTCGTCTGGGGTAAGTTATGTTTCAAACATATCCGACCCAATAATGCTTCGGAGATATTGGACTGGACGGAATCAACAGGGTCCTCGATAAATAAAGCCTCCGACAATTCGTCCGGAGCCGGATCTATTACTTCAGGAGGGATTTCTGGAATACCAAGCACTAGAGGAGGCGAGCTTTGTACCTCTTGTTGTTGAGAACTTGAAGACTCCATAATTAACTGACTCACCAGAAAGCAGCGTTAAGTACAAAAGAAGCCCGTGTATTCTCCGATGTGAAGTATATGAATGTGTCGTGCAGTGCAAGTGCTGTGCATAACTTAAGTAGATTTTACAAGTTGGAACAAGATGTCTGAATGATGAAACTTTGGAATTTGAGAATGGAAATGACCGTCATCACTGACCGTCACTTCCACACCATCCAGATGCTACTGACCAATTCAAGTACAAATCTGTTATACTGTTGGTTAAGTCACAGTTCCATCGACGAGCTTCAAAAAGGAGGTCAAGTCTTACAGTCAAGTTCAATCATACAAGGCCAAAGCTCGCCGGAGTCAAGTATGCTAAAGTTCATCAAAGTTCAATGTAAAATTGGTCGCTGTTCGGTTTTTGGATCAACTCAGATGAGTAGTGTGCTCGGAGGCAAAGATGTTCGAATCGATCGACTCGAATCGATACGAGTTGAATCGATGAAGATCGAGTCGATATGCTTCGAACCCGTGAGGTTCGACTCGATGAGAATTGCTTCGAACCCATTGGCACAAGGTAACTTCGTATCGATCAAAGGTCCATGCCTTCGAATCGATCATTGGACCATTACTTCGAATCGACCGACACGAAGCTCCTTCACAAGCATCGATTCGAAACCTTACTATGTGAATCGATTCGAATGACAACTTTCTGAATCAATACGAGGCAAAGAAAGACAATGTCCTTCGAAAGCTCTGCTCCTCCAAGACAACTCTCTGGGTCGGTACGATTCAAAAAGATTCATTTCTCAAAACCATCGAATCGACCCATTTTAGATCTCACAACTCTTCAAAATTTTCAGAAGAAAAGATCAAATCGATGCCAAAAAATTCCAGTTTCATCATTCTCAACTCGAGTTGATCCCTTGGTTACCTGATTTGATTCGATTACAAATGGAAGCTTGAAGGAATTTGATCGATTCGTGGAAAAGCACGTTTGATTTGGCTCTGGGAGGCCGATTCGAAGAAGCAGCTAAAGCAATAGTAAAAAGTAAAAGTGAAAATGAAATCGGTCTCGTGTATTTATATGGATTCCAAGATGGATTAGTGGGGCTTCGTCTCCCGGTCATGTTGACCGCTTGCCACAGGTCACAACCCCATCGATTCGAACAACTACTTTCGAAACCAACAAAGCTCCGAATCCATCATGGCTCCGACTCCTTCGTAAACTTCGAATCCGACAAGGCAGCATCGATGCGAGGCATCACCGATTCGAAGAAGCACTTGAACAAGGGCAGGATCGAAGATCCAATCGACTCGAAGTGTTGATTCTGTCGCACCATCGATTCGAAAGCTACCGATTCGAACGAACATGCTTTGAATCCACCAGGAACTGTCGATGAGAATGAATGCATCACTTCAATTTTAAAATTACTTGTCTACCTTTTATACCGATTCAGGAGAGGATCAATACAAGAGAATGATCATAGACAATCATAAAAACAATGTTTTGGCTCGAATCTCATATCGGTTCAGGAGAGAATCAATGCAGAATTCGATAACAAACCGAACTGACAACGACTTGCAATCGCGCAATGATAACTAAGTTCAAGCCGATCACAATCATACGACGATAAATTACAGCAATAAAGAATACAACTTTTGGCAAAGCATGTCCTAATTGTCCAGCATTAGACTGCAGCTTTTCAAAGATGTCATGTTTACACAAGACGTACTTTGGGGGGCAAATGTTATCCCGCCTTTTGGCAAGGCCGAGATACCAAGGAACTGACTAGAAAAAACAGGGTCACACATCCTCAGCATTGAATGATTGCTGGACAACTAAAAATATCAATGAATTTTGCCCCAGTCCGGATCGGGCTACAGCTGATAAGGCAAGTCAAACAAAGCGGTGGAAACCAACGTTCCAAATTTCGAGACAATCCATGTTCGTATGCTCAAGTTATCGCCAGAGGAAAGTGGAAGGAATACCCTTGGTTCGAACCCAACAGAATCAAGCCTTAGGTTCGAACCCATCATCCTTGCATTAGTTCGAACCTATGAGATGTAGCCGCGCCTCGAATCCATCAAGATAGCAATGGTTCGAATCCATCAGACATGTATTGCTTCGAATCCATGAGGAGTGCCTTTACTTTGACTCCATCGAGCGAGCCCTCAGATAGCCATGTGTCGAACCCATACTCGTATGCCCAAGTTCGAATCCATGAAACCTTCTTCTACTTCGAATCCATTGGAGCATTCCCACCTTTGAGTCCATCAAGGGAGAGTCCTTCGAATCCATGCAATTGAGGGAGCTCCGACCCCATTCCCTGCATGTCTTCGAAACCCCATGTTGAGACAACTTCGAATCGATCCACAGTAACATATTTTGATCGATTCGAACGAGTACTGGTTCCATCGATTCGAAGGTAACGAACCTTCGAATCCAACACCTCGAATCCACCAAGCAAACGCGGCTAAAACCTAGGATTCGGCACAGTAAACTCGGAGAAACAAGAGGATCAACCCGGGAAGTTCGCACCACGTCATCATTCTCATGCGCAGGAGCATGGATTCGACCCTATGGATTCGAACCATATCGATTCGAACGAATCCATAGGACGAGGAGCACCATCTTGAATCGATCATAACTCAAGATCTACAAATCTAGATGCTATGAAATTTTCAAAGGAGCTTGCATATGCATAGAAAAATGTTCGCGCCGAGTTTCACCACGATTGAATAATTCCTTGATCGATTCGAACCAAGGGTCGAATCAATCCTGATGTGGGCCCGGACTTCCAGATTTCGGTCGTGTGGGCCCCCTCACGTGTCAGAAGCGGTCTCCCTAATTTTAGACGAAATATCAGCCTCCTACGCCTATAAATAGAGCCACTGGTCATTCGGAAAAGGGATCGGAGAATTTCTAGAGAAAAAGCACTCCCGGACGCTGCCAGAATCACTCTACATCATCATCACTGCCATTGATTTCGAATTTAAGCCTATTATTTACTGTATATTTTTTTAAAACATTTGTAATCTTCAAGTATTAAGCAATAAAGGGATAAAACTTCATAGTGGACGTAGGCAAACGCCGAACCACTCTAAATCTTTGTCGTCTGTGCAATTTACTTTTCTGTGACTTGAAGTTTTTGTTAGATAATCCTCATTTTCAATTCAATTTCTTCATTTATTATCTCTTCAAAAACTTCCGAAGGGTGTTGCCCAAATTTGGTGCAAATATATTGTTCGATCATTCTCGGATTCGGATTCAAGAAGCCCAGACCATTTACATCCTGCACCGAAAAAGAAAGCAGAGAATAAGATTCCATTAATGCAACATCTAGTACTGGATGAGCCACGTCGTGTTGAATCAAGGCAGGCACCCGAACAACATGGGATGTGCGACCTGTGTCCCACCTCCTATTTGTTCAGCACATGTGGCGTGAACTCTCATTCGATCTGGGTATTAAATCCCTTTGTTAAGTTGCTCAGGTTACCCCTTAACCTTGATAGGAAGATAAATGGCCTTTTCAAAAATGAGCTCCTTTTCTTGAGGCCTTCGAGCTCTTCATGCATCATTTTAGACCCAAGTCTTAATTTTCTTCGCTTTCGAGTTATTCTATCTCGGACTCGAGTTTCTATTTGGAAGTTGTCGAGTTGTCCCTGAAGCAATAATTTGAGCAGTAACTTGGGTCTTTAACCATTACCCTAGGACCTGGGAGTCATAGTATGTTAATTGGGAGTGAGAGCCCTCAATCCCACATGCCTTTCATTTTTGGTGAGGGAAAGCATTTGGAAATGAGAATTGACATACATGTGAGACAAGTAGCTTTATAAGGTCTAGTTCAAGACAAAACCTGGCCTATTCTTTATTTTCCCCTATTAAAAACCCATATCCGATAGGAGGAGTGAAACGGATAGATGCCACATATCCTATTAATATCAAATCCAGATGGATGTACGGTCTATTCTGGTGACTGACTCCTTCCGTTATCTCCCATTTAGTTACCGTCCGTATGAGAATTGTGCGTAGATCTACTCCGTTCTCCACTAGAGATAGACTCTTATCTATGCAAACTATCTTTTTTTTATTTGTTATGTTTACATGTATAGTATGGTATGGTAAAACCCCTATTATGTTTACTACTTCGAAAGCTCAGGAATCAAATGAGACCTAGCTTCTTCTGATTCTTGGGATGACAAGAAATACTGTTACTTTTGTGAGAACTATGCGATCCTGCTTCTAAACAGAGACTTACGAAGGGGAACTGGCTGTGCTACTGCCCAACCATCGGGATAGTAGGTGTGATCAACAAGGCAAGGTGACCCTGATCAATTAGGGGAGCGAGTAGGGGTCTATAA
Organism: Allium cepa; assembly: GCA_030765085.1. NCBI lineage: Eukaryota > Viridiplantae > Streptophyta > Magnoliopsida > Asparagales > Amaryllidaceae > Allium > Allium cepa. The sequence continues at coordinate 181,685,120 of CM060929.1, read as the reverse complement.
CTTGCATTAGGCAACAGGCGCCCAAAGGAAGGCAGCCATGGGAAACTACAACCTCTGAGGCGGGAGAGGAGAACTGGTAGCATTCACGAACAGAAGAGACGAAACAAGACTTGCTTCTTTCTTATCTTAGTACGGGGTTGGTTGTCACTTTCCATGCTCGATAGAATGCCTATGCAAGCACCTTAATTTATGTTTGCATAAGCTAAGGTTTTTGAAAGAACCCAAGGAACTAGTGCTCGATCAATAGAATATGATGAAAGCTTGACCGAGAGTGGCGACCGAAAGAACGTAGTGGAAGGACCAATCCAAACTATTCGTTGGAGGCCTCTTAATGAGCGAAATGAGAAGGAAATCCCCTGCAGCGCACTTTAATTTCGGCAAAATGCTCCATCCTTTCATTATTGAGAAATGTTGGATTCATTTTGTCGAGTGACTTCATTTATCGGGCCTTGTTTTCATGACTAAAAAGGGCATTCAGGGATAGGAATAGGAATTATAGTACCATTGGAAGAAGGGGCATCGGTGGGAACATCTCTACTAACGAACCATTTCAATAGTACGAGTGTTGTCGTGCCACGAGGAATGACCATGGAAGTAATGAAAAAGAAGAAGTTATATAGATTATGGTATGATATTATCAGACCCAAACATAGGGCTACTTTATTTTTTTTCCATATCTTCGCCGGGAGCATTTCATTGAGAATCTGAGTCTATCAAAAGAGGATCTTAACGATCTATCCAAAACTCATCAACCCTCCCTAACGTCGGAATTAATATAGTGGGTGTATAGGACCTCTAATTGCATTAGCGGAGTTCGCAGCTGATCGGCCTATATAGTTCATACGAACTTTACAGCTAACAGCGGGGATCTGGTAGTCTCTTAAATTCCTGTGCATTATTTCTATTATGTGAGCTCGCTTAGCTTAGAGGTTGGAGCATCGCATTTGTAATGCGATGGCCATCAGTTCGAGTTCGATAGCCAGCATTTTTATTTGTCGATTTTATCATAATTGAGGGTCTCTCCTCTCCATTTCGACAAACGTCGAGTCACTAATTTATTATGTCATGGTAATTCTAAAAAAAATTGATTAGATCCAATTAGATTTATATTTTATGTCTATAATAAATCATAAAACCGAGCCTTAATCTTCTTTCTGGCCTATTTTTCAAAAGATCGAAGCACGTTTCCGATCCATGTCTCGTGCATCTAACGATTAGGTCTATGGGAAAGCAGTAAAACATTGGAGAATGAAATTTTCTCTATTCAATCTTGGGCCCCTGGATCAAATATCGCATAAACCTTCTTGTCTCATATGAGAATGAAAAACTGAAGCATTTTCTGCATCGGTGGATGAAGAATCTCGAACATTAGAATTTCTGGTTTACCATGTTCTAAAAAAAGATTCTTTTTTACTATTCGAGAAAAGTCGAGCATGACTGAAGTAGGTCAGACGGGCTAGAAAAGTCTCATTAGCTCTACTTATTCCAGTTAGCTTCTTGACTATGCCAGTTTAACTTAAATTAAAAGGACCTTTCTAACATGTCATTCCACTGTAATTCACATATTTTTAATTTTCATTTTGGCTTATAATAAATAAGGTCCATCCATTACTTCCATTATCACAACATTATATATTACTATCTTCTTTTAATCCACTAATGATAGTATTCTCAAATCATGATATATGCCTTCTTTATTTTTAATATTTCACGTGGGTATACTCTAAAACACGCACAAATGTACTTTGATACCATTTCTCCTTTTCTTATGGGTTCTACTCTATGGTCTTCACACATGTTTAATGAAACATTCCTAGGCATATAACAATATTCATTATATCCAACGGGGGTTTGCTATTGTTATTCTACGAGCGTTCACCGCAATTTTATTCATAGCTGTACCTTACCATGTTTTACCTTGGCAGCCATCCCTATCCACTCCATATTAAAAGTTTGGCTTAGTTTTCGACACTTTTTCTAAAATTAAAAGTTTAAAATTTATAAAGTATTTAATCCCAAAACTTTTATCTGTAAGAAAAATCTAAACTTGGAAACATTTTATTTAAATCCTTCAATAGTTTGGTTTCAAAAGGGAATCGTGAAAATCTCCTTATTTTAACCGATGTTAACCATCGACATCTTAACTTTTAAAACTTTCATTTAGAATCAATCAACTAAGTTTAAAGTTTAAAAGGAAACGTTAGCAATTAGTATTTTTTAAAGATCCTTTCTTTCTTTTCAAATAAGGGTCAAATTTTATTACATGAAAGGTCATTCAAATCAACTTTCCTTTAAAAACTTTTTACAACAATGATTTTACTTTTTAAAAGTGGTATTTTTAACTCAAAATATCTATTAATCTTTGTATTACAAAAAATCAATTTTTATACAAACCATTTGCTTCAAAAATGAACTTTTTGGTGTTTATAAAAATTCCTTTATAACTTCTACTAAAAACTAGAGTAGATAAGGACAACTTCCATCCTATTATTTTCCTAATACTCATGCTAGCTCCCCTTTCAACCTTATTGGAGTTTCTAATAGCATATAAGAAGGACCTCTTAAAAGGTATGTAGAATTACAGCACATATTGCGGAAACCACCCATTTTTCTATCTTCTAATTTCCTATATTGTTCCTAATTACTAACATTATTTTATATAAGTTTCTAACATCGTTTCAATTTCTATTTCATAGTGTTACTACAATTTAACTTCTTCTACCTAAACGACTCTTGTTTAAATGACTCCTCTTTATATAACTTTTCTATCAAATTACAATCTTCTTTGCTGAACGATTGTAGTGCGTTCGCCTACTGCTTTATTTTTGGATTTTGGTCTTCTTTCCATTCGTTTTACCCCACTTAAAACCAATATCACTTCCAACCGTCCACCCCTAAAATGAAGTTTACTATTTTAAAAATTTATTTCAAAAAAATCAGTGAGCTTAACATACGCTCTACTTTATTTTTTACTTTAAAGAAAAAGCTCTTTATTAAAACCCATATTAACTGAAATTTTTACTATAAACAAAATTTAAATTTTCAACTAGGAATTTATATTAAATAAAATAAGGACATTTTACTTTTCTAGAATTTTAATATTTACATACTTTCCAAAAATAGGGTTTTTCTTCTTTTAACAAATCCTTTAAAAATCGTTTCAAATATATTATTTATACATTCTCCTCAAACCTCTGTTTATTAAATTCTTTCATATGAGGTTGGACTCAAAGTGGGTTTTACTTGTCCTCCATTTTGGACCTTTCTTTTTTCTACTTACTTTTAAACTTATCTTCCTTCCGGATATATTAAAAATCCGGCTATCATCTTGGAGTGGTTTCTACGCACCTTTCTTTAGGAACTAGCTCAATTCTTACTTCTGGATATATGCAATATAGATTCTTTAGTCAAGGATGCTGCTATATGCGAGAAATCTTTAATGAATCTACGGCAATAACCAACTAGTCCCAAAAAACTTCTCTTCCCCATGACCATCGCTGGCCTCTTCCAACCATTAATTGTTTCTAATCTGGTTCATAATGTCTACAAAAAATGCTGGGGTAATGGTCAGTCCAAACGACATCACTAACCACTATTATGAATCATACCTTGTTCGAAACATGGCTAATGAAATGCTATGTTCCTCTACTTTTTGTTGATGGGTACCTGTTGCCAAGTCTAGCTACGGAATACCCGAGCTCCACCCAAATGATCAAATAAGTCATCTATCCTAAGCAAGGGATAACTATTCTTCACTGTCAACTCATTCAATTTTCGATGATTAATACATATTTGTAAAGTTCCATCAACTTCTTTACGTATACCATGGATGCTCCCCACGACGACTGCTCAGTCTGATGAAAATCTGATGTTCAAGTTCCTCCAATTACTTCTTCGATTTCGGCATCTCCTTGGGTATCATTCTATCAGACGGTCTACTAACAAGTTACGCCTCTAGTATTAAGTCTTTTCGAAATTCGATTGCCCTTCACGGTGTTAATTCCATTATAGGTTCGAAACATCTTCAAATTCTTGGACTGCCCGTACTCTACTAATCTCATCTTCTTGATCATCCATAACACACAGTATCAAGTTTGACCTTTCCTTCATTATGTCAAGGCTATCATAATTCTTTCTCTGCCCCTTAGGTTCCGTAAGATAGTATCCTACCCACATGATAGATCCTAACATCATTGTGCACCAACCAATCCGTATCCAAAATTACCTTATACCCTACGAAGTCAAACATATATGTGTTTTAAGTAAACAAATATACACACAAATAAAATTCAAGGTTAGTGTACCTTAACCTGAGAATGGCATTCCCATCGATCAGATTAATCACGCGCAAAGTTGTCGCTAAATAGGTTGTTTCTAAGTTTAACCCATCTACCACATCTTTTGAGATAAAAAAATAGGTAGCTCATGTACCAAACAGAACTCTAACTAAAGTACTAGAGATCGAGATCTACCTTCTAGCATATCTTTTTCCCCTTTCTCCTCGCTTGGTTGCTCAACAAATGGCCCCTCCAATGTAAAAACCCTCGGCTGCTTTAACTCGGGACAATCATTCTTTCTGTGTTCGGGTTTATCATTGACAAAACACTTAACATTCACAGCTCCAACCAACATTAGAAATTTATTTACATAGTGTCCCCTCTGCCTACAATTATAATAAGTCACATCAGCAACACCTTTGCGTTCTCTATTGCTCCAAACTTCCTTTTCTTATGGTTAGCCTTCCTTGCCTTTTTATATGGAGCAAACGTTTTCTTCTACCCACCCTTGGGCTTGACATCAACCTTCTTCTCTCCCTGTAACAAGAGGTCAGATCTCCTTGCCATTTATACTAACATATCAAATGGAGCCAATAGATGAACCATCATCTTGTGGTTCTGCCCATTCCTCAAACCTGCAATAAACTTCTTATTCTCCTTTAGCGGAGTATTGATATGCTCCCTCTCATACTTAGATAAAGAATTAAAACACTAGATTTACTCTACCAAATTTATCTCCCACGGCTTCAAATCAAGGAGCTCTCTGTATAAAGCTAACTTTTGAGATTTCGGTATAAACTGAGCCTCGAATTGCTCCTTAAGCTATTGCCAGGTTATCTCCTACTCTGGGACCTTATTAATTGCATCCTCCCACCAGTTTAATGCATTCTTCTAGAGCCGACAAGAAGCCAACATCCTCTTATGCGCATTGTTATATCCCAAATCTTTGAAAATATGTTCACACATTTTCAACCAGTTCAACACTTCTAAGGTAACTCCTTCCCTGTGAACTCCTTTCCTCTAAACTTTTAAAATATGAGTTCATTTTAGAAAAATCTGCTTCTCTTGCTACCCTCTATCTTGGCTTATCAACTCCAGCTAGCTATTGCCTCATCATCCCTACTATAAACTAGTAGAACAAAGCATTCACATCCATTCCTCCTTCGACCGAGGAAGGCACTTCAGTTCAGTACGTACTTTCCGGTTCTCCTTCCCTCTTTGGGCGTTAGTTTGCGCATTGTCATCTCCTATACTAGGATTTGCTCTAGTACTTCCTATAGTCAAACATCGATTATGAAAATCCGTTCATGCCTTCTACGTAAGCATAGGTTCGTAAGAAATGGAAGTAAAGAGAGTGAGTCAATAGTGGTAGGGTAGATATATCCTACTGTATATCTATATAAAAATACATTTACATTATATATATATAGCGTATACCCTTCCTCAAAGTGTTTATTTCTATATTTAACTCCTACTTAGCTATGTTTTACTTAGATGTTTCCCTAGCCTAAGCTCTGATACCAAGTTGTAACATCTCTCACTTTGAGACCCGAAAATAGATGTCGGTGATGCTGCAACCATCACTAGATCATTTTCCAATGAAAAAGCGAGTTCAGGATTGTTTTTCACAACACTAAGTAGACAAAATAGCTAAGTATCTTTTTCATTCACCAAATTGTTTTACATAATCTATTACATCTTTAAACCTAAATCGTTCCCACGCAGGCTTAAATATAATAGGAAATAGAGTAATATGGGTCTGACATATGAATATGCCAACATAACACAGGACCGACTATAAATCATGGTTTTACACTATAGAAAACCAAAAATATCTTTATTTAAATAACAAGCCTCCTACTTCATCTTTGAAATCTTTATTCATCCTTCCAAAAGTGATAGCTTTCTAATCCATAAACTCTACCTACTCGAATAAGTACATGTGAAATTTATAGGAAATACTAAAAGCAGGGGTCGGATGAAAAGTCTGGTATGAGTAAAACCTTTACCCTATGTATCCATAGTAGACCACGCCACTAATGTCGTACGAGTTTTCCCCTCACTTTATCGTCACTGTAATATGCGTCATATTATCCAACCAAGCACAACTATCTATTCGTCATAAGTATGAGATTTTCTTTCATGCATACAGGACTAACCATTGTAGACTCCATAGGCCTAAGTTTACCAGCTCAACTTCCAATTCTTAACTCCTATGGTTTATTCATAGCTATCTTATCTCTATTTTGTCATCAATGAATAATTAGATATCCATATATATATATATATATATATATCTCACTTTATTATCCTCGAGTATTGTCAAGAATAGAACATTGGATGCTACTCAAGCCTTACTCCCCCTTTCTCATTTCTTTATCGTGAATAGACAATTGGATGCTCATAAGCCTTACTCCACCGTACTCGCTTAACTGTAATAAGTAGACAATTAGATGCTACATAAGCCTTTGATCAACAATGCTAAATTCAATGTAGTGGATTTGACACTTGGTAGCCACATATGCTTTAATCAACGATACCAATTATAGTGTCATGAGTTTGACATTTGGTAGCCACACAGGCCTTCGTTTACCACTCTAGCTTTTCCTCAATTATAATGAAATATCTGGAGAGGTGATTGCCATAAAGGTCTTACATCAATTATCATCAAATGAAAAGTTAGGTTTATCCTTCTTATTGCCACAAAGGCTTCCATGTTTCTTTATATTCTTACAAATGGTTTCGTCCATTAATTGTGTACACTACATATTCTTTAGGTAAAACAATTTTATCTTTCAATTTAAATGATACTCTATCATTTATTAGCTTCTCTAAGCTTTCTTTCTTTTTTAAAATAAGTTAAAATAATTTTAACTTGTAAAATCTTCCCGTTATTTCATCCCTATGAAATAGTTCAATAACATAGTTCAATAACACTTGGAAATTATCTTCCAAAGTGCCCTAAAAGATCTCTATTTTACTTAGAAAAATATATCTTCCCAATCTACTTCAAGTTGTATTTAATTGTTGTATATTGGCAATCCCATACCCATCATGAACAATGCCTAGTTATCACATGTGTTGGCTATCCCATAGCCATCGTGTGTCCACACTTTCCTTAGCCCGTTGCATCTTGATAATGCCTAGCTATCGCACGGTGACTAAACTAACATTATTGCGTGTTATAATTTTTTTTGCTACCATGTGATGTTTCATGAGCCTTCATGGGTTAAAAAGTTTCCAAGCTAACGCATACAAACGGTCGTGGGCTGTATACCCTTTGGCCATCGCGTGCAAATTTTAAGGAGTCAATAATTTGTTATTTTCCTTAGCTTTTGTGTGTTACTCGAGCCAATCCATCATAGATTATTATTCAATAAGGTGTTATCTATGGCCTGTCAACCATCTTAGGCTTCTTGTGTTTGCCTTTGTGATCTATAACACCATCGTGAGCAAAAGAGGACTTTGTGAACTATGCCTAAGTTTGATTTTGTGAGTTTCGTTTTTCTTTTACCTCGGCGTGCTGCATTTATTTCGAGCACTTTGATTTTATACATGTCCCATTTTTTTATTTTCCATCATGTACTTTAATATTGTGTGTGTCCCTTTTTTATTTTCTGCTCCATGATGTGAAATTTACGTACTACTAGTAAATTCAGTAAGTGAGACACTTGCTTTGCTTCTAGTTTACAATGATACCAACTTTCATTTTCTTTCCCTATTTTTTCTTTTATTTGCATGAGCATTCATTGTCCCCATAATTCACATGAGCTGTCCTATTAAACTACCGCCTTTGCTTTCATATGTTCTGTTTTATTAAATATTTAAGCTTTTGTTCACAGTTAAAAGGCCTTCATGGGTTATATTTCTTCACTTAGCCTTCATATATTATGTTTACTTGATCAACAAGGATTCAGTGACAATCATGTAACTATGCTAAAAAATTAATTTGTTACTTTCTTAAGTAACTTCTTTTTACCAAACCCCACTTGTTGTCAACTTCCTATTAGCTAATTCTCTTATCATTTCTATTTCTTTTAAGAAGCTGGTAACCACCTTAATTAATTAATTAATTAATTAATTAATTTTCCTTAATCAACTAATGCTTTCCTTTACTAAATAATTCATATAAAATAGAAAATTAATGAAAAAATTCAAATAATGCACCAAAAATCACTTTTATCATATTCCACCTCCCATAAAAAATTTAGGTCAAAATAATTATTTTATTATTTCTAATAATTAAACAAATAAAGTATTCCTATTAACTCCAAAAATTATGAAATTAAAAATTCATCTTTATTTCATCATTAAACATATTCTACTAAAATTTCATGGCATTTGGAGTTGATTAACCATGTTTTACCTTGAAATATGAAATAATTTCCCATGTTAAATTCTAAAAACTTTTAATATTTTAGCTTGGATTCCTCTTCTTTTCTCTTGAATTTTCTTCCCCTTCTCTTAATTATTGTGGTCGATCTTACTTATGGTTTTAGATGCTTTTTTTGTGAATAAAGAGAATGAGGATGGAATAAGGAGACGTGGCTAAGGTAAGTGAGCTAGTGGTCTTGGGTCTTACTAATTTACTCCGCTTAAACAAATCTTTCCTATGAAAATTAATATCTTCAATTTTCATTAATCAAGGCTAACCAAAATTGCTCTAATTGCCCTTGGTCCAACGTTTTAAAGTGTCGACACTTAGTTAATTAAATTTTCCTTAGGCAATTCTTGCAACCAAATCATTCTATAAATCTCTTTAATAATAATATCCTCCTATTATTCATTTAATGTAATTTAATTCAATTTAGTTTCCTATATTATGGACCTTCCAAAATATGGGGTGTTATAGTGTTCAATGGGATTTTTTTAGGAATTCATCGTACCTAGTGAGCTCGTTGAAATCAAAGTTCATATTTAAAAGATCGTTAAATTCTTAGTGATCAGAATGATCAACAACATCATCATCTTAAGGAATGATAAGTAGATCGCTTTTAGTGCGGCTCGATGAAGGGACTGGAGTGGCCTCGGTATGTAGATGCTTAAATTAATGCATCGAAATTTTTAATTTTAGGATTTACTGTTTTCTCTAGTTAACTCTTCTTCGGAATTATCTTCTTCAACTTCCTTAACTTCTTCGTCATCTTCTTCTTTGGTTTCTTCTACTTCTTCCCCTTCCTCTTCTTTCAATTCTTCTTATATTGCTCTTATTCTCGCTACAGCTTATCCTCGTAGGGGAAACAAATGCAGGCGATGTTGAATTAATGGGGTTTCGGCTCTTTCATTTTCAGGTGCAGTATTCTCATAGAAGATAGAGAGACCATTGTAAAGAAGGTGATAGGCATGGAGTTTTAGACCAGTTAGGAAAAAAAATATGACATTGGGGTTTTGAAATTGCATTGAGGTTAATACCATGCATCCCAAGGCACCACTTTTGACTCTCAAAGGAACATTTGTAAAACATTGAGTACGATTTAGAGGGTTAAGTGAAGAAATGTTAACGGTTGGATACCCGACGTATGAAGTGAGGAACTTACATCTAGAGAGCTACCAGTGACCAAATCCTTCATAATGCGCGACGAAGAAATAATTTTCTTTGAAATTGCTTGCTCTATAGTGGAGGTTGGCTATGAAACCGAAGAAGCAACATGCTTTAAGAAGATGTAGCTAGAATTGAGCAACCTTCGCTTCAATTTATACAAGAATTAGATCTCGAACATGTTTAGTTCTTGGTCAAAGAAAGGAGTGAAGAGAATATATAGACTCATAAGTACTAAGTAACTATTCAGATGTAGCTAAGCTCGAGTTATTGCTTGATTTTTGATTAAACATGGCTTGTTTGCAGTTTTCAGTCGATCCCTTCCAAGGGATACATACTGATCCCTCCAATCTTGTCCTTCTGATGTGCAATCTCTATGGTAGGTCCCCTAAGGTCCTTATATCTTACTCTATACTTGTAGATCTTGTGATATTGATTGCTTTCCACAAGAAAGCTCTTGTACTTTGAAACATGCCGATCCCTTCTATGTGTTGATCTATATTTCATACTTGGAACATCCTACATTAGCCCTCTATCAATGCCATTCAGTTCTAGCTTCATATGAACATCTGTAGTTGACTTCTGGACCCCATAATCATCACTCTAGAGTCATCGGACTTCATGGCAGTTGAATCTAACTCATACAACTAGTTCAGTATAGCCAGGCTATAATGCCGGATAATAAAGACAATGATAATTCAGATGAGTGGAAGGGAGGAAAGGAAATAATTTTACTTCTAGAGGGCCAAGGTCGGTTAAAGCTGAACGAGCATCGAACGAAGAAATATTCGTTCTTGAAGTAAGAACATTTGTTGTGAAGCTTCTCGATGACCTCACATCTACACCAGGCCTCGATAATCATATCGGATGTCGAGTCGCACTTTTGTTTGAAGTCAAGGGATAGGAAAGCATATTGAAAGTTGAAGGCCATCGGAATTGGTTCATAAAGAGCATATATACGGAACTCAAGAGAGTGTACCCATTAGGATGAACCTGAAATGGCGCTAACTCGAGCTCTTGGAAAATCATACCGAGAAATGGACTAAAGTGTGATACAGCGTCATCTAAGCACATGTATCTATTGCATGTCGTATATCCCAACAGAGGATTGTGCACTCATTGTCCCTGTGTTAGAAGATGTACATTGCCCTCAGGGATCCTATGTCGGTGACATATGTTATGGAGCATATTCGGAGTAAGAATTGTTGGGACTTGTTCTAACAGGTCATCTAGGACCCTTAGACAATATACTCGTTTAGAGTGGAGGTGAATTTTTCAATGGCTTCATTGGAACTACGATGCCTTGTAACTTGATGGTGATTGAACGCCTGGGGTCCAGCGTGAACGATAGGTGATGCGTGAGGTGTGAAGGACTCAACTTTAGGAGAAGTGGATGTACATCATCGAGATGGAAATGAAGCAACTGGCAAGTTATTCTGGACAAGGAAATATTGAATTCAACATGATCAGATATGTTTTATTTCAAATATTAATCCCATGCGACCAACGTTCGAAATCCAATGGATGTCGATGTGCGTTGACCTAGAAAATTATGAACATAGACCGGGGCAAGTGAAAGTGTAATCTTTGCAGAGTGAGTCCTATGTCCTATACACGATGAATGGACCATCTTTTGTAGATAGCTCGCTCGTGCTTGAAAAATGAGCCACGTCGCATGATGGAACTATGCATTGGATTTTACCTATTATCGTCGAATAATTGATAATGGAACAATTATCCAAAGCGAATATGGAAGTTTATCTTTTATAGAAATACTAAAAGTGCAGAATAATGAGATTATTCAAAGAATAGAAATGTCGACTGATATAATTGTTCGTATGTCAGAACTCATCCAATATGATAGTTCTTGGGAAGAGAACCATCCTATGCGAAATGTAATGACAATAGAAGATTGGTCAAGCAAACCAAAGTATATCGAAGATGCAAGGATGAGAGTCATGATTTTTGACCATCTTTCTCGAGTATACCCTAGGTCAAACCGGAAAGTATTTTGGGTCTAACCTTGAGAGCAAACTTGAAAGGTCTTAGATTTGCTCCCATTCAACTCTTTGCCAAAAATTATGTGAACAAATCTCCATCTACGATGGCGACCCTGCTTGGCAAACAGTAAGCCCTTATGGGGTTATTAAATTGACTTGGCCAAAACCCACCTTCGAATTTGGAAAAAAGAGGAGGAAAAATTTGAGTGCTTTTAAGAGTATTAGTGGTCAGTGACGATGTTCTAAGGTCTACAATGATGGCCTAAAGGTAGTGGCGATGTTAAGAAACCAATGATGATCGGTCTATAGTAGAGGTGTGGTTTTGTAAAGAACTTTATGGAAGATGTAGCGTTCAGGAATGAAAGGACAGGAAGCAAAAGTAGGAAGAAGTTTCTCTAAGTCTCAAGTACTTATAGTACTCAACGACCCGTAAAAGCACTCGGTACCGAGTGGTATTTTTCAAATAAAAATTAGAGTTCAGGAAAAAAAAGTAGAGGAAGAGCATACCTGGCTAAGGCATGGAACGATCTCCAAATTATTGGTCTTGCTCTTAGCACGGTGAATGGAATTTCAGCTATGTAAAGCAGTTAAAAGGATGTCCACGAATAGAGACAACACTGTAAAACAACTCTCGGATGACTAATGAACATACATAGATAATATTAAATGCATATCTTGTTCCAGGGCATGCTTTATTTTCGACATAGCATACTTTGGTGGTTAAGTGTTATTTGGCATTTTGATTAAGTAGGTTTTAACTTTGATTTAAACATCGAGAATGAAGAAAAAATGATTTGCAGACTTGGAAACAAGCTTGGATGGCAATAGTAACAAGCTCAAGAAATTCCACAAACATTGGAGCAAAAGGGACGCCCGATACCGAGTCCCACCACTTGATAACAAGTGATTTGCATTCCATGTGGGTCCTCTAAAAATCTTATGCATGAACCACTGGCTCGAGTGATTGTCGTAGAGTTCATTTCTCAGGGAATAGATAAACAACTCTAAAGATTTTCTGAAAAAAGCAAACAAGAACAAGCGATATTAGAACCTATCAGAAACACCTCAATCTTAAAGAAAACGTGTTTAGAATACAACTGCTCAGGGATAGAAAGCTGGTGAGGAGAAGAAGGGGAGATTTCTCCCATAAAAGTTAATCGGTACCGATCCAACCACTCGGCATTAAGTGGTCTTTATTAGTGTTTGGGTCATGTTACTCCCTTCTACATGCTTGAAATTTGATCTAGACTTGATACTTCATGGATCCCCAGTTTTGCCAGAAAATTTCCTATAGAGACAGACCCTCCAGCAAGTGGATAAGGGTTTTTGAAGTTTTTGGCTCATTGTCTTCTTCATCCTTTACCTCTCTCCATTAAACTCACAAAGGAAGCTACTGTTGGCTGTTTTAGGCTATAAGAACTTGTTAATCCTTCGTATCAGTGAATCTCAATCAAATAATAAATAAATTATAGTGGGAGTTGGCTAAAGATTGCTGAACCACTTTAGAAACCTTACTGTTTTATCTATTTTATGTTTATTCCCTTTTTGATCTAAATATTCCTACAGGTTTTTGGGTGTTGATCCATTTTTGGCATTAACAGAATCCAATTATCCATTTACAACATGATAAAAAGATTAAATGTTGTTGAAATAAGATATCCGATTATATAAATACTAGCATATTGCTTATAATTGTTAGCAAAAATGCTTAGGTCTTATATTCAAGCTCATCCAATCAAAGTGCTAACCAACCACCCATTAAGGCAAGTTCCAAGTAAAGAAGAGGTATCAGGAAGACTAATAAAATAGGTAATGGAACTGAGCCAATATGATATTGAATACCTGCCCAGGACAACAATCAAAGGAAAGCCTTAGTAGATTTTTTTTGTAGAATGCACAGGGATTTGTTCAAGAACAGCCAAAGAAGGAAAAGAAGCTTGAGTCAAAATGGAAGTTATACGTAGATAGAGTGTCAAATGAACAGGGTGTAGGAGTAGGATATGTTGTGATTACCCTTGATGGGCACAGACTTCATTATGCCATTAAATTAGGCTTTCTAGCAAACAACAATATAGAAGAATATGAGTCAATTATTGTAGGGTTAACCTTAGCACGACAACTCAAGATTCCAAGGATCAAAATATTTAGTGATTCATAATTAATGATAATTCAGTTAAACATAACATTCCATGCTAAAGATGCAGGGCTATCCTAATATGCCAAAAGAATTCATGAAACGTTAGTTAACATTGATGATTTTTCCACATAGTTGATACCAAGATAGAAGAATGCACATGAAGATTCTCTAGAAAACCTGGCAAATTCATATGGAGCACCTGAAGTCAAGATCATACCTGTTGGATTTCAACAAAACCCAAGCATTGAAGAGCAAAAGGAAAACTAAGCAAAGAAGCTTCTGTTTTAACCAGATTTTAAGCTCATCAACAATCAAACAATGAGGAAAATCCAAAGAAAATGGTAACGTCAGTGAAAGCTTAGAATGGACGTGCGTTCACGAAAATCTATATTTGATAATTGGATGACGCCTTTGATCAAATACGTTAAAAAGGGAATCCCACTAAAGAAAAAAAGGACGAAAACTAAGGTATCAAGTACCCTCATACACCGTAATTAATGGAATATTATATAGAAAGGGATATTCAATGTCTTACTTGAGGTGTATTATGCCAGAAATGGGAATACGATTGTTAATGGAAGCCTATGAAGGATTTTGCAGAGATCACTCTTATGGAATAAAACTAGAAAAGAAAATAACAGGACAAGGAAATTAGCAGCCCTAAATTACAAAAGAGGCCATGCACTATGTCAGAAGGTGTGTAAAGTGCCAAAAATTCTCTAAAAGTCCATAGACTCTTCTAAGCAATCTAACCATTATCTCTAGTACATGGCCCTTCGATGTATGGTGAATTGATTTGATCGGGCCTCTCCCAGTTTTTAGAGGAGGAGCAAAATTTATCGTAGTGGAAATTGATTATTTCACTAAGTGGGAAGAAGCTGATCCACTACCTAATGTAACTATCAGAAAGGTGTCAAAATTCATAATTAAGAATACAGTAATGAGATCTGGCCTATCAAATAAGAATATTCATGATAATGGAACCCAATTCGAAAGTGAGGAGTTCACTAATTTATGTGAGAAGAAAGGAATCATAAAGAGTTTTTCATTAGTGGGGCATCCAAAGGACAATGTAGTAGTAGAGGCAGCGAATTAGGCCATAAAGAACATTTTCAAAAAAATGATTAGGGAAGGGCAAAAGAAATTGGGTAGATGAACTTCCTCTTATTTTATAGTCATATCAAACATTCGCGAGAACTGCTAGCGGATAGTCTCCATATCACTAACCTATGGATATGAAGCCATGTCACTCGTTGAAGTCGAATTTCACTCGTGTCAAAAAATTTCTTATAACTATGGAACAAACCAAGAATTGAAAACGGATTCGCTGGACTTGCTTGACCATTAAGGGTCCAAGCTGCTATCAGGATTGCAGAATACCAATGTAAAATTAAAAAAATGTTATAACTCAATAGTGAAAGAGAGAACATTCGAGAAAGGGGACTTGGTTTGAGGAAAATAATGACGAACACAAAAGACCATACAGACGGTTCCCTTGTAGAAAACTATGAAGATCCGCTAGTCATTCACGAGGTAATCCTACCAGGAACATATCGATTAAATATGCCTGTTGGAAATGCGATTCGAAGAACTTGGAATGCCAAAATTTTGAGCCCATACTTCACGGCATTGGATAAATAAAGAAAATTATTAGGAATAGCTTATCAGATAAAATTGGAATCCCATATATATAATTCCATTGGAATTGAAATGCGCGCATTCAAACTTAACTTCCAACCTAATGAGGTTGGTAAGATTCATTGAACAGAGGCATCTTTGATATCCAGAAGAGGACAAAATGCGTTTTGTCCTATCACCAGGCCTGGCCAAAGCAACCATCCAAAGAGCAATGGTCAATTATGCTATTGATCCTTCCATCGAGCTTGGTCAGCGTACCCAACCAAGGGAGGTGGATGAAAATGCCTTTGGTCCAATCGCCAGACCTGGCTAATGCAACCATCCAAAGAGTTATGCTCAATTATGTTGTTGATTCTATCCTTGGGCCTTGTCAACGCATCCATCCAAGGAAGATGGATGAAAAAGCTATTGGTCCTGCCTCCAGGCCTAGCCAAAACAACCATCCAAAGTGTGATAATAAATTAAGCTATTGAGCACACCGCCAAACCTGGTAAATGTACCCATCCAAGGGAGATGGTCAATGGAAATTCTGATGATCAAGCAAGGTCTATGACATTAAAGGAGGAACGATCGACTGAAATCCTGATTCGATGAATAACCAAACTCATAACATGCAAAGAACAAATGTCATTTCCTTAAAACTTTAGAAATTTCTGTCTTATCATCGTATTAATTTGTTTTAATAAAAATGGCTCTCAACGGATTCAAAGTAGCTTTTCTAACTTTCAAAAATTCATTTTCTCGAAAATCACACTTTAGTGAGTGTGTGTATTCGATTTACACAGTTAATGGTTTCCAAATAAAGTTGTGAAATCTTTTACATTGATAATGATATCTTTGAATAGGTTTGTAAAAAATTATTTTTCATAAGAACAATCATTGCAAATAAAATATTGTAAAGGACAACAAAATCTACGAATTTCGAGAAAATCTTTTTACCGGAAGTTATAATATTGAAAAATAAAGGCTGTGGAAAAATGAAGTAGCACATAATTAATGATGAAGAATACAGCAATAAAGAATGTTAACTTGAGAAGAGAGGAAATAATTCAAGAGCAGAAGTTTATGGGGAGGGTGGCAACTTTTATACCCCAAAAATAGCATTCATCTTAGGTCAACAAAGTAGGAGTTTTCATGAGAGATAACAAAGCTTTTGTAGACGACAACAGTAAGAAAGGATATCGTGGGAAATGCATAAAAGCTATTGTGAAGCATGTTGTTGAAGTGATCATTGAATTTTAAAGCCATCATTAGAGTCATCATGGAATAGTGTATTTATGTCTTCGTGAAATATTTATTGAGATCATCATGAAAGAGATAAGAGAGGCAAGCAATTAAAACAACCATTATGATGAAGCCTTTGAGGTGATCCTGGAGAATCTTTAGAACAACCATGGAGTGTTTTTTGGAGGCAAATGAGACAAATCCTAAAGTTATCATGATGAACCTTACAAGGCTATCATGAAATGTTCAATATAGCCAGTTATCTTCAAATGGAAAAAATGGCTGTTGTGGAAAGTTCAATGAAGCCAATATATGCCATCTACAAATAATAAGTTGCAATACACCATATTTTTAGTAACATTATTAGGATATTTTATTAGTTAGATTAAATAAAATAATGTTTTGATTAATGGATTAAGATTTGTGATTAGATTGAGGGGTAGCCATGCCATATTAATAAACTAATAAATGAAGTAAAATAGACTTAAGTGTTAGGAAAAAAGGACGGAAAAAAGGAAAATGATTAAACTTATACCCTAAACGCTTCATTTCATTTTATCATAAACAAAAACAACCACACTAAGGCTGGCCACCATTAGCAAAGGAGAAGAAGAGGAAAGCTAAAGTTCTTAAGAGGAAAATAAAATCAACTTAATCAAGATTAAATGTCACATCCTAATCACATCGCTAAGGTGAATAATTACTACATCTCACTTTTATGATTTTTTGGTTTAAAGAATCAATCCAAAGTATTTTTGCATGTTTATGCCATGTTATGAATGATTAAAAGTTTACATAAACTTGTTGATGATGTATGCACATTTATATTGATTTTTATGATATGTTTGATATGAAAACCCTATTAAATGACATCCAAATGCCTTGTGAATATAAATGTAGATAAAAAATAATACTTTAGAGGTGGATTTCAATTTTCCTAATTTTTCGAATTAATGTGGATTTTATATTAAATTTCTAATGAAGAAAATGACGGTAAAATAAATAATTATTTGAGTCTGAAATTTATATATGTTAGAAACATATTGAAAAGGATTTTCTGGAATTTTTATAGATTTTTCTTAAGTGTTTTGTTGAATATATAAAATTATTTTAGGTATGAGACTTAAATGTTTTATATATCTAATCAAGGAGAAGGGGTATTTTGTAAAATAAAATTATAGTTTATTTATGAAAATATTGGCAACACTTTTGAAAAAGGTATTTAACAACCAATGGAAATTTGACAAATAATAGTAGGTTAATTAGAAAATGTTTCTCTTTTTAGTTAAAAACAAAAACAACATGTTTTTAACATGTTCCATCACTTTCGGCACAAGGGTTCCGATTAGGATGTTTTGCTACCATGCTTTCAAAACAAATTCGCACAACATCAAGTTCCTTGGTACGTAGCATATTGGATAGAGGCGGAAGGTACATAGTCGAAATGCTGGGTTTCGAAGGGTTTGGAGTCTGCCTTGTTTTAAAATGGAAGTAGCATCTGCTTTGCTTTCGAAAGGATAGCTTTCGACTCAGTTGGATTTCGACCGATTCAAGAGTTTTAAAGAAAAGGTTTCAAATGGGTTGTGCGCTTTTATTTTATGTAATGCTTTCGAAATGGTTGAAACCCCTAGCTGCCGCCTTTCTACCTTACGAAGTCAATGGTTTCGAAAGGTATACTTACTTATTAAACTTAGCCACTTCCCAAACACTTTCGGAAGGGTGGTTTCGATACCATCATTTCTTCATTTAGGAATAGGTTTCGAAAGAAAGGCTTTTGACTTAGATGTGTTTAAATGACCCTTTTGTTCTGTTGAAGTAAACCCAATGGTTTTGAAAGAGAAGGTTTTAATGGTTTCGAAAGGTTTTAAAGAAGGTTCCGAAGGGGTGGTTTCCCTACGTTTTCGAAAGGTTTTAAAGAAGGTTTCGAAGGGGTGGTTTCCCTAAGTTTTCGAAAGGTTAAAGGAAAGGTTTTTCTAGTGGTTTTGAATAAGTTTAAAGGAAAGGCTTTCCTATGACAATGTTTATTGGTTTTAAATAGTGATGTTTAAGGTTTTTAGCTTTCAATAGAAAAGAAATTTCAGTGGCTTTAAAAGGTTTATATGAATGGTTTCAAAAGAAAGATTTTGACCTTTCAGCCTAGATAAAGGAAAGGGTTTTACACGGTCGAAAGGGGTACTTTCAATAGGATTGAAAGGGGTACTTTCAAATGTTTAAATGTTTTCATCAACAAAGGTTTAAGTAAAAAGTGTGCATGTGTGTGTATATATAGCATGGCAAGATGATTTTGAGTAAATGATAGAGTATAACTGTTTTGCTTGTTTAAGTTTTGTTTGAAAGGTTTTAAATCAATTTCAGATGAAAAGGTTTTCAAGGAAATTATATGAAGGTATCCCTAACTAAAATGACTCAGATATTAGAATACCAGATGTGACTGGTATACGGTCGTGCCCTATACATTAGCTATTGGCCTTAGCTAATTTTGTCCACAAATTCTAGCACGTAGGGCTTTATCACAAGTAAGACTAAAATTATGATTACACATAGAAAGGAATTTATATTTGTATACAGATAGGTTATTAGTGAGACCGCAAAACCATTAGGATCGGGTGACACTAGGAGATGTTAAGGACAAACCGTCTGAAAGAGACAGACCGTCCAAAGGAGGTGTGTCTAACAAATGCTGGATTATTCTGTTATTTTGTCTGGTAGGCCCGAGTCAGCCAATTAATAGTTAGCCAAACAAAACTAAAGTTTTTGAATAGATAGTCCTTTTATTACCTGATATGTTTGTGTACATAATGATATTATATAGTATTTAACCAGTTTTGGTTGCAGGAAATTATTTGCAAAATATATATTTTAAAAGGATGTTAGTGAGGGGAAACACGTTTCGCTAAGCAGCCTGGCCTCACTTAACATCAATAAACAGGATGTATAGTATTATTCACACTAGGCTTTATATCTGACTCAAAGTTTATGTTTCCCCTTAAACTCTCAAGTGCTTAAAATTGATTTGAGTAGGTTGAGGTTTGAGGTCCTTTTGGGATCTTAGTAAGATGACGAATAAAGCTACCGGAGGCGAGTAGGAGGCTAATAATTTGCTATTTAGGAGTTTCAGTTCTTGTTTTAGTTGTTTTATTCCACTGTGTGTATTATGTATATTATGACAATATTACTCTGATCATCTATGGGGGCATCTTCATACGTCGCTCTTGGCGTATTTTGTAATAAGTATATTTTTTCATTGCCAGGGAAACGTTTTGGGATTATGTAATATGAGTATGGACTATTTGTTTTGAATGTAATGGAGAAACGTTGTTTTGAAATCTGTGATTTATTTCATATTCAAGTGCTTCTGATATTATAGATACCATTAACATAGCTGTATTTAGTCACCGGTTGTTAATACTATAGATGACTGCAGAATCTATAGCGCTTAGCTTTGGGCCTCTACATAGCGGATGTTACATAAGTCAAGTCCATCAAGAAGAGTCATCGTGAGTGAAATCGGATGAAGCCATCATACGCCAACTTAATCAAGTTGGTAAAAGGTGGAGTAATCAAACTATCATGGAGGGATTCATGAACAACCTTTATAAAGTTATTGTGGGTTCGCTTGGTGGAATCTTCGTGATAATTCCTGTGGTTAACATGAAACAACACACAAGGTCCACCATGAAGCAATTCAAAAAGAATTCATGGTGAAGCAGTTCACTAAAAACATTAATGTGCGTATACTAAAGGTTAGCATGAGATGATAGGTGAAAATCTAACGTGAAACAAGAAATTAGTGATTCTGTTTTTTAACCTTTGAAGCAACTATAAGGAAATGCATGAGTGTATTATGAGAAACATAAGCCATCCTGAGGTAGATTTAAAGCCAGATCAAGGAATAAAGGAAAAGAAGCTGTTACGAAATATTCCTTGAACTCTTCGCATAATTTCATTTCACGAATGTTGAACTCCTTTCATAAAAATCAATGCCATCTGTTCAACCAGCTGACATGTAGTGCAAATCTAGAGGTCGAAGCTTTCTATAAATAGAGAGGTGCCTTCCTAGATTGGGATGAATTTTTTTGATTCCATCCTCCTCTTCATTTTCATTTTATTTTTAGAAAAAGGAAAGAGCTCAAGAGGAGGAAGTTAATGGTTGATTAAGCCATCCTAATTTTTCGATTATGTAAATAAAGCCTTGTACGATCAAAAAATTTCATATTTAATCCTTGAGAATATATGATTGCTTCTCGTAAGCCCATGGCTTGCATATTTGCTAACAAAACTATTTACATAATGATTCTTTGGGCACTTCCTTCAAGTGCACTTCACTAGGAGTAACATCTTACTCAAGTGTAATCATTTTATTGAGCATAAAGCAATTTAGGGTATCCCAAATTTAGTACCAACAATGGTAGTCCACTATATGTTATGAATGTTTTCATGTGCTTACAAAAGAGTTCCTTACGCATAATGGGAATGTGTATTAGATAGTAATTATTTACGTAAGATTACATTAATTATCGCAGACTAATCCATTTAGCTAGGAACTCTTATTCTTGATAGATCTTTGCATGGAGCATTTGTGCATTTTTTCTAGAAATAGATTATTTTAGAATCGCTGGGGCAAATGATGATGGAATGTGTATTCCTAAATTTTTCAGTGACCAAAATCAGCAAAATCCCGAAACTCAACGTGTTCGACGTAGATCGATCACCATCGATCAATGTAGGGTTTTGATGTTCGACCTGAAGTGTTGAGATTATTGTGAAATTGATGCAAACATTGGAGAATAGCTATACATAACCAAATAAGTGCAAATCAAGGTTTAATCCATCAAAGATTAATGTCCACGGTCGATCAACCTTCTAATAGGGTCTAATGAAATTGATGCAAATCGATGTAGTGTAGGCATGGTTGAGCGTGGATTTGGATGTGGAAATTATCTACCTTTCAATTGAAGTCGATCTGAGATGAATTAAAGAGATTTAGATGGGGTTTAGAAACCCTAGGATGGAATGCATTCGATAGTGGTGGTAGTATGAGGAAGGCAAAGTGAAGAAAATTTTCTGCGCCTAAAACTTTAAATAACAACATCAATCGACACCAACCTATGCTATGGATCAATCTTGATCCAATATAGTTTGGGATTTTTAACTCTCTCCCTAGTACCTTTGGATCTTGGTGATTACAAATGAAATTTGGTTGGTTATGGATGTAACAATCCGCCCATTGTAATACATGTAACGATTCAAAAGTTTATCGCTTTGATATGTGAATATCTAATTAATTTTAAATATTCAACTAATGGTTTTGATAATTAAAAACACACTTTTTTAATTTACTATTATTGGTAGAAAATTCGTATTTGAATTTTATTTACAAAAATAACTAGTTCAAAGGGAAATAGAAAATGCGATCGAAAATTATTTTTTGTATTTTCAATTTTTCATTGTCTAAAAGTTGTTGCAAATGTTGTAAAAACTCAAGTACACATATACATATGTTAAAACGCTTTTATTTGGAATAATATTATATCAACAAATATTTAAATAAAGGTTTTATTTAAAATTAAAATAACAATATCATGTGACATGAAAAGTGTAAAAATAAACCCAAGTGCATGAAAACACCTTACTAATCACTATGTTTTGCAATGCTTAGTACTAAGATGTGATGAGACGATGGAAAAGTGAAAGGGGGTAATGTGTATAAGAAGGCATAAAAGAAAGGAGGATGGAAGATGTGGCAAAAAATGAGTGGAGGTTACGCACTTCAAGGGAATTTTGGTAATTTACTAAATCCATTATTATAAAACCAAATTCCTTATTTTCTCCTTCTCATTTTTTATATTTCATTTTCTTAGTTCAAGTTTGCTTCTTCTTTCTTATAGCATTTTTAAACTCTTTAATGGCTTTCAAATTTTAAAAATCTCACCGTTTTCCTTTTCTAATCCTTAAAGAACTTATTTAAAACACCTTTTTTTCCTTCCTACACCTCCTCCTTTCCAAAACAAGTCCATACCACCCCATGCATGCATGGCCGACCCCCACATCACCATGGCTGAATCACTTTGCCCTTTTTAGGGTTCCAAAATTCTATTTGTCCAAAAAGAAAGCTAAGATCTAGGGTCGTTTCAATTTTTAGTGAAAATTTGCCTTGTTTTGGTTAGCCTTTAGCGAGTAATAACTATGTTATTGTAAAAAATTACATTTTTACCTTATGTCTAGTGTTTGTATGTGTAAATGCTTGGTTATTGACTAGCTATATGGTTTAGATGTGAATACATATTTGTTTGTATGTGCATTTGCCTTAGACTTGAAAAAGAAGTCAAAAAGTGTGTGAATGTTGAAAAGTTTAGATCTTTACTTCTGCTGTGGTTGTGATATGGTATACGTTATGGACATGGATACGTATCGTATACCAAGGAAGTTTGCACTTTTACTTGGTTAAGCGACATGGAATCCTTTTGAAAAGCTATAGCTATTACTTTTAAATACCAAATCATTTTCAAGTTTAAACCTTGTTTAGTTTACAAAGTACTTACTTTATGTTTATAAAAGCAAGTAAGCTTTCCAAGCAATTAGATTTTAAAAAGTAAACCTAGAGAACAATTTTAAGTTATGGCATCCATAGCGATATTCACTATGGACATTGTTTGTAAAATAAAATCAACTTTTTATAAATTTAAAACCTTTCCACTTACGTATACCTTTGAAAAATGTTTTCAAACATAATATAAATTTTATGTTAGTTAATAAAGAATTTACTAAGTAAAGATTAATTAATTAAGTGTTTAGAAAATTTTAATTAGTTATGTGTTAAGTAAAGGTAACTAATTATTATTTAAGTGAAGTTTAGTTGATTTATTAATTATTATGTAAGTATATTTTAATTAATCACTAATATCATTTAAGTAAGTTATATTTTAATTAATTATTAATTAAGTAAAGTTTAGTTATTAATTGATTATTATTAAGTAAGGTTTAATTATTTCATTTTTAATTAATTAAGATTTGTTAATTAGATAGGGCTTAGTTATTTCTTAATTAGCAATTAAATTAAGTTAAGATTGAATTAAGATTGAATTATTATTAAGTAAAGGTTTAACTTACTTCAAATTATTTAATAAAAAATTTAAATCCTTAATCATTTATTTTTCATGGATCGGATTTTTTTAAAAGCAACTTTCTTTTTATAAGTGAATGAGTTTAAAATAAGAGATTCTCTTTGTCTATGCCATTAAGTAGCCAAACAAATATGGATACCTTATTGATGATACCTGTTTAGTAGAATAAATTCCTGGTCTGATATAAATAAATTGCATAGATTTTTTTGACATCTATTTAGTGGAATAAAACACTGTTTTGCTATAATTTAATTGGATACAATATTGATGACATTTGTTTAGGAGAATAAATCCCCGTTCTGATATTATATTAATTTGGACATTGAATTTTATGCCAGTTAAATTTATATTGGACAAGTGATGGTTTAATTAGTGATTGCTAATTGATTTTTTTTACATATATGTTGGCATATGTAAATACCTATTATATGACTTGGAAAGGTCAATTTGATTAAATGGTAATTTGATTTAGTGCCATTGTGGTTGTGAAGCCTCCTTTCAAATCTGTAAGTTTGATTTTAAATTAATTCGAATTTTATTAACAGTCTATGGTTAAGAGTTTATATAAATATAAACGACGTTTCAAAGTTAGTCAATTAACTATTTATTGGAAATGTTTTAAGGTAAGTTAGTAATTATATATTTTTTAGTATGTTTTAAAGTTAGTTTATTATTTTATTAACGATGTTTAAAGTTAACTAATTATTTTAATTAAGATGTTTAAAGGTAATTATTTAATTGAGTAAGGGTGTTTATAAAGGATAAATTATTTCATAAAAGGATTATACTTTGTGAAAAGGATTTATTAAAAAGTGGTTTACAAATGAGATTTTGTAACGGAGTTTATAAATCATTTTAGAGTTTTATAAGGGTGTCTTATAAATGAATTTGGAATGAGAAAATCATCCTTCAGTTTTGTGAATATACATATACCGATGAGATAAGTGTATGGATACATTTTCTAAGTATTGAAAGCATAATGTTTTGGTAATATACTTATACCATTGAGATAAGTTGATAAATGTTTCCCTAGTATTGAAGGAGTATAATAGGTTTGTGAAAATAGCCTCTTAAGGTATTTTGAATCAAAGATTTGAAAGTAATTTGATTTATGGAAAGATTAATTAATAGAGGCTTAGTGGATCCCACATAGAACTGAATTTATATTATTTGTTTGTTTAAACCTTAAATAACCGACTATCAAACCTTAGCCAAATATAAGTCTGGAAATATTTAGGAGAAACATGCGAGTTATATGGCACAGTCACCTTCGATGATACTATACTATGTGTAGTAGTCTCATTTTGTTCTCTTAGAACAAATGATAAGGAATTCCTTTCACCTAAAGGTTAGGAGATGATCTCCACTCTTATGATTTGTTTAATTATTTATGAAAGAACAGGGTTGAGTTTACTAAAAACTACTGAATGTTGTTTCAAAGCGTTCGAGATTGGATAAGTATATATTATTCGAAAACCACTTCGATCCAACTCAAGCATTCGAATTTGAAGACATCTTGCTAATAACGGAATCGAAGATGCAGCTCTTGAAGTATAAGGTCCACTTGTTACTAATCCCATAGGTGATTCCAAACTAGATGTACCAGAAGTAATGCCTTCAGTTTGTGCATCTCCTGGACAACTTGTATGGACGAATGCTGGCACTGCAGTGTTGCTTGGAGGGCAGAGTTGGCATTCCAAGTGGGATTGCTATTCAAAAGATAAAATATAGGCTCAAGCCTCCTCAACCGGAAATGACTAAAAATAGAGGAGATAATGTAGAGCTAAGTGGGTCGCACCCATAAGGGTATGTCATCACCGTTCTAGATATATACATTAATGGAATTGGTTGTGCATGGAGCTCCCAGGAAAAGGTTGCAAAGCAACCGAGATGATGACATATCGACACTATCTAGTAAGGGGTAGGCCGGTCCTGTGTTATCCGGGGTCCAGGTGAGGTCCTCGATAAATTTTCTAGAGGTGTACTGTGGTAGGCCAGACCTGGGTGCCTTGTCATTGATGGAATCCATTCTCCGGTAAGCGTCGTACAAACTTATTTGTGCCCAACTTTGTTGAAATGTGAGATGCAAGCATTTTAGCTATTTTCTTTATTTATTTTCAACCACTTGACATTATTATAATATCACTGGATTTTATAATTAAAATGTTTTGATTACCTTAAGGTAAAAACCCATCCGTGTTTATGTGCGGCTTAGTCTTACGAAATACCTTTATTTTCAAAGGTTTTCATAACATCAGTAATCCATTTGATTGTGTTTCTCATGCGGGTTTACTAGACTGACCCATATGCTATTTTCTTATAATGCTCTGGCTAATCCAAGCATATTTTTCAGATCTAGCTGGACACTTTGGAGCTTTCAAAACCAAAGCTGGATGCCTCCAAGATGTATTTCTAAATTTTCCTTATCTTCTGCTAGTATTCTTACTGTAGCCATCGACAATTGTAAGGACATTTTGTTATGACAGTCCTGGATGATGATGGGTTAGTGGTGTACTCTGATTTATGTATGTATGTTAAAAATCTTCTTTTTGTAAATACTTTTATAGTATTATATATAACTCATCACATTTTTGTGAAATTCTAGCTTCCTTCTTATTTTATTATTTCCAATAAGATGTCATTTTGACACTTGGATGCTTGGAACGAGAATACCGTGGATGTATTAGTGTTAATTTTTGAGGATCGAAAAGGTAGGTTGTTACAGTTGGTATCAAAGCTAATGGTTAAGCGAGAACCTTAGTTTTGGTGGGGTAAGCTCATTAGAGACAGAGTTAGCGGCAACCTACGTGTATTTAAGTGTATATATATGAGAGTGCGTATTTTTTAGTGATATAAAACTGTTTTGTATTATGTTGTTTGGTCGGTTGAGTGGTACATGAATTCTGATCGATGCGTCTAGCCTATGTCATCGATAAGGATCCTGAACTCCTGAACAAGACAAACTAGCATAGTATTGTTTTAAATGAGTAGAAGAAATAATTTAACCTATAAATTATTTTATACATACAAGAATTATTTTCAAACATAGTATAGTTATTTTTAAGGTGCTTGTTTGTTAGGAAATGATAATGTTTAGTTATTATCATTTAGGATTTTGTTTAGTTATGGTTGTCCAGTTTAACCATTGA
This sequence comes from Allium cepa, assembly GCA_030765085.1. Lineage (NCBI taxonomy): Eukaryota > Viridiplantae > Streptophyta > Magnoliopsida > Asparagales > Amaryllidaceae > Allium > Allium cepa. Next base: position 181,658,032 of record CM060929.1, on the reverse strand, counting down.
CTATTGCTGGGTGTTTATAACAAATTTTCTATTTTAAAGTATCGATTGGGTATGCAGAAATAAGGAAAAAATTGAAACGAATACCTTACAAAATAAGTTTCACAATTTGATTATGAGGCGTTTGATGTTAATGTTGGATAAAAATTGGATTTTAATAAGATGGTTATTCAATAGTAAGAATACTTTAACATAATTATTTCAGAAATGATCTGTAAGAAAGAATGTTTGATCAATAAAAAGGTTTCAAGGATTCAAATCCTAGAGTCTTGAAGAAGATTTCTAATGTTTTTTGGTAAAGGTAGTAATATTTTTCTTGAAAATATTTTTAGGTATAAATATTTCAGAAAGGAAATTTTTAAATAAGGAGTATTTTCTTTGGATTAGTTCGAAAAATGAGTCTCGATCTTTTTTGTAATAATCGGAATAACCTTCTAAGTGATGGTCGGATGTTTGCCTAGGTGAATGTTATAGTGCACTAAGTAAATTATTCTCTTTATCATTGTACGACCGAAATAAGTTTGAATCCAAACAAACCCAAAGCAAGTTGGTTATAGATATTTTATTAAATTATTTGTTGGAAATCACCAAAGTATTGGTTAAACAGGGTAGTTTTAAATAGAAGAGATATTTTTATGTTAAATAATTCGAGTGGCCCAAAAATAACTAAAAATGGGAAAGAAATGTGGTTGAATGGTAAGCACTTCTCTTAAGTATTACCCCTCTTGGTCAGGAATCTATTATACTATTTGGTAGTACCTGGTCCCTTAGTATCATTTTGGGGTTACTCAGGTTATATGTATGCATCTTCTAAAGTTAGATATACAGTATCATTTCAGAAAAGATTTTTATATAAAAACTAGGGTATTTGGATCCTGGGTTTACATAAGGGAAATAAATTCACAATGGGAAAAGTTGAACCAGCTAGTGGTATGTACTCGAAGGAAGACGTATAGTATTATACAAGTTAAACCTAAGTTTAGTTTTTATGAAATGTTTTAATGAATAATTTTAACAGCAAAGGAATTAGTATTAAAACCAAAAGAATAAGTACATAAGTTGAGAGTAGATCATTTGTCCTTTTCATATAGTTTTTGATCCAAGATTCAAATACATGACTTTGAGGTGTTTCAAACTGTTCCAAATAAGGACCTATCACTTAATTTTTGATGGCAAACACTTGATGATGGTTCTTGATATGGGATCAAAGTTTTCTATCATAGTATACGGCCATGTGAGGAAAGCGGATGTTTCTAACCAAGAAGCCGGATCAAAGTTCGCACTTGAGAATCGGGTGAGAGATACTAGTTCGGAAGTGAAGTAGTGTATTCAAGTAGAGATCAAATTAAATTTTGCATATGGATGATCTATAAAAATCATGTGGACTTATGAATAATTATGGATATTTATGTGGTGAAATTTTGGGGTTGAAATTCTTTTAAGTGAGGAGAATGTAACAACTCGAAATTTTATCGCTTTGATTTGTGAACATATAATTAATTTTAAATATTCAATTTTTAGTTTTAATTTATAAATATTGGAAGGAAATTCATTTTTTAATTTGATTTGCAAAAATAATTAGTTCAAAGGGAAATAGAAAATGTGTCCATAAATCGTTTTCTGAATTTCCAATTTTTTATGGTCTAAAAGTTGTTGCAAATGTTGCAAACACTCTAGAACATACATTTACAAATGTTAAAATAATTTTATTTGGAATAATATGATATTAATAAGTATTTAAACAAAGGTTTTGTTTAAAATTAAAATAAGAATAAGATGCGACATGAAAAGTGTAAAAATAAACCTATGTACATGGAGACATGGTATTAACCACTATGTTTTTCAATGCTTAGCACTAAGATGTGATGAGATGATGAAAAAGAAAGGGGGTAGTGTGTATAAAAAGGCATGGAAGGAGGGAGGATGGATGATGTTCCATAAAATGAGTGGATGTTATGCACTTCAAGGGCATTTTGGTAATTTACTAAATCAATTTTATATAAAACCAAATTCCTTATTTTATCCTTCTCATTATTTTGTTTTATTTTCTTATTTCAATTTTGTTTCTTCTTTCCTAAAGCTTTCTCAAACTCTTTAATGGATTTTAAGTTTTAAAATTTTAAAAGTCTCACATTTTTCCATTTTTAATCCTCGAAAACTGATTTAAAACACATTTCCTTGCTACCTGCACCTCCACCTTTCAAAAACAAGTCCACACCACCTCCACACACCCATGGCCGAGCCCCACGTCACGATGGCCGAACCACTTTGCCCTCTTTAGGGTTCCAAAATTCCAATTTTCCAAAAAGAAAGCTAAGATCTTGGGTCATTGTAAGTTTTTATGGAAGTTTGTCTTGTTTTGGTTAGCATTTGGTGAGTAATAACTATGGTATTTGAGAAAAATTACATTTTTAACTTATGTCTGGTGTCTGTGTAAAATGGCTTGGTTATTAACTAGTTATATGGTTTGGATGTGAATATATATGTGTTGTATGTGCATTTGCCTTAGACTTGAAAATGATGTCTAAAAGCGTTTGAATGTTGTAAAGTTTAGATCTTTACTTTTATGTGGTTGCGATATGAATATATATGTTATGGACATGTATATTTAGTGGTATGCTAAGGAAGTTGGCACTTCTACTTGGTTTAGCGACATGGGATCCTTATGAAAAACTATAGCTTTTAGTTTTAAATACCTTATCATTATCAAGTTTAAACCTTGTATAGCTTTACAAAATACTTATTTCTGTTTGTAAAAATAATTAAGTGGTCCTAGTGATAAGATGTCAAAAAGTAAACCCAGAGAACGATTTTAGGTTTTGGCATACATAGCGATAGTAACTATGGATGCAGTTTGCAAAAAAGATCAACTTTTTGTAAATTAAAAACCTATCCACTTAAGTATACCTTTGAAAAATGTTTTAAAACATAATATAAGTTTTATGTTAGTTAATTAAAATTTTCTTAAGTAAAGATTAATTAATTATGTCTTTATAAAATTTTAATGTGTATTAAGTAAAGGTAATCAATTTTTAATCAAGTGAAGGTTGGTTATTTTATTAATTATTACTTAGGTATGTTTTAAATAATATCTAATTATCATTTAAGTAAATTAAATTTTAATTAATTTTCAATCAAGTAAAGTTTTAAATATTAATTGATTATTATTAAGTAAGGATTAATTATTTATTCATTATTAATTACTTGAGTTTTTAATTGTTAATTAATTACTAATTAGATATGGTTTAATTTTTAATTAATTATTAATTAGATATGGTTTAATTATTTCTTAATTAGTAACTAAATTAAGTTAAGATTGAATTAAGATTTAATTATTACTAAGTAAAGGTTTAAATTATTTTAAATTAATTGATAAATGTTTTAAATTCTTAACCACTTTTATTCCGTGGACTAGATTTGTTTAAAAGAAACGTTATTTTTATAAGTGAATGAGTTTAAAATAAGGGATTCTCTTTATCAATGCCATTAAATAGCCAAATAAATATAGATGCTTTATTAATGACATCTGTTTAACAGAATAAATCTCCGTTCTGCTATAATTTAATTGGATAGAATATTGATGACATATGTTTAGCAGAATAAATCTCCGTTCTGCTATTGGATTGATTTGGACATTGAATTGTATGCAAGTTAAATTTATATTGGACAAGTGATGGTTAAATTAGTGACTGCTAATTGATTTTATTTAGGTATATGTCAATACCTTTTATATGACTCAGAAAAGTCAAATTTAATTAAATGGTAATTTGATTTAGTACCATTATGGTCACTAAGCCTTTTTTCGAATTTTCAAGTTTAGTTTTAAATTAAATCCAATTTTATTAACAATTTAGGGCTAAGAGTTTATATTATTATAAAGGAAGTTTCAAAATTGGTTAGTTAACTATTTATTGGAAATGTTTTAAAGAAAGTTGGTAACTTTATTTTAAGTATGTTTTAAAGTTACTTAATTATTTTGTTAATGATGTTTAAAGTTAATTATTTAATTGAGTAAGGGTGTGTATAAAGGATAATTTGTTTCATAAAAGGATTATACATTGTGAAAAGGATTTATTAAAATGAGATTTACAAATGAGATTTCTGAAAGGAGTTTATAAATCATTTTAGAGTTTTATATAGGAGTCTTAAAAATGAATTTGGAAGGAGAAAATCTTCCTTAAGTTTTATAAATATACTTATACCGATGATATAAATATATGGATATATTTTCTATGTATTGAAAGCGTATTATTTCGGTAATGTGTCTATACCATTGAGATAAGTATGCAAATGTTTTCCAAGTATTGAAGGAGTATAGGTGGTTTGTGAAAATAAACTTTGTAAAGGTATTTTGAATCAAAGACTTGAATGTGGTTTGATTTATGGAAAGATTAGTTAATAGTGGCTTAGTGGTTTCCACATGGGACTGAATCTATGTTGTTTGTTTGCTTGATAGTTAAATAACGGACTATAAAACCTTGGCAAATATAAATTTGGAAATATCTCGGAGAAACATGTGACTTATATAGCACAATCATCTTCGATGGTACTGTACTATGCGTATAAATCTCGTTTTGTTCTCTTAGGACAAATGATAAGGAAATATGTGCAGCCAACAGTTAGGACATGTTCTCTACTCTTATGCATTTATCTGATTATTTCCGAAAGAAGGAGCGTTAAGTTTACCAGAAACTACCGAATGTTGTTTTAAAGAGAGTAGGATCGGATAACTATGAATTTTCAGAAAATCACTTCAATCCAACTCAGGCGTTCGAATTTAAAGATATCTTGAAGATAATGGAATAAAGATGGAGCTCTCTTAAGTGCAAGGACTACTTCCTTCTAATCCTGAGAGTGGTTCCAAAATAGATGTAGTAGAAGTAGTGCCTTTAGTTTGTCCATATCCATGACAACTTGTATGAACGAATGCTGGCACTACAGTGCTGCTTGGAGGGCATTGTTTGCATTCCAAGTGAGATCGCTATTCGAAAGGTAAAACATTGTCGCAACCCTCATCAACCGAGAATGACTAAAAATAGGGAAGATGCAGCATGACTAAGTGGGTCGCATCCATTCATGTATGTCATCATCCTTTTAGATATATATAATTATGGAATTGGTTGTACATGAGAGCCCTCAGGAAAATGTTACAAAGCAAATGGGATGATGATATATTCGGTACTATCCAGTAAGGGGTAGGCTGGTCTTGTGTTGGCGGGGGCCGGCCTTAAGTATATTTTCTATAGGTGTACTGTGGTAGGTGGTATCCAAATGCCTTGTCTTTGATGGAATTCATTCTCCAATAAGCGTCGTATGGACTTAGCTGTGCCCAACTATGTTAAAGTGTGAGATGTAAGCATTTCAGCAATTTGATCTATTTATTTTCAACCCCTTTGCATTATTATAATATCACTGGATTTTATAATAAAACAATTTTGGTTATCGTAAGGTAATATCTCATCCGTGTTTATATGCGGCATGGTCTCATGAGATACCCTTATTTTCAAAGGTTTTCATAACATTAATAATCCATTTGATTGTGTTTCTCACGTTGGTTTTACCAGACTGACCCGGACGTTGTTTTCCTATAACGCTCGGGTCAGTCAGGCCATATTTTCTAGATTTAGCTGGAAACTTTGGATATTTCAGGCGATGAGCTAGATACCTCCAAGACGTACTTCCATATTTTCTTTAGCTTTCACAATTTGTTTTTAGTGTAGTTATCAGCAGCTGTAAGGACAAGTTGTTATAACTATCGATGGTCATGACAGGTCAGTGTTGTACTTTGATTTAAGCATATTAAAATCTTCTTTTTGTAAAGACTTGTTTAGTATTATTTATTACTCATCACGTTTTCGTGAGATTTTAACTACCTTCCTATTTTCTTCTTCCCCAAAAAGCCGTCTTTTCAAAAATTGGATGCTCAGCATGTGAATACCATGGATGTATTAGCGTCGACTTCTAAAGGTTGAAAAGGCGGGTTGTTACAATACTCAAAAGCATGCGCCTTTCAACATCGTAGGACTTTCTAAAACCACAAATACAGATCGTCAGGGTTAAACTAGAACAAAAAGCTAAACCAAGACATTGAAGAATGAAAAAATATAATATACTGTATGTACTTGAACAAAATGAAGTAACGATACATAATAGATCGCACTAGCGGAAGAAACTGACAAATAAATAGCAGCCAGAATAGTTAGAATACATCAAATCCAAAATAAACATGGAGTTCTGTTTAAATATTTGATACAACAGTCTTGTATATAAATAACAGGTCTGTCATGTACAAATGAAATAACAAATATATATATATATATATTTATATTTATATATATATATCAAAACATTGATGCCATCTCCAAAATTCTCTAGCTATGCACTTTGCTAGTGATCCTCATAAGCAATTGACTCTGAAACTACTCAATCGACTACCCGAGAGTTGTCTGACATAAGCAAACAAAGACAAAAACTCGGGTCAGAAAGAAAGTCTGGTGCGAGGGGAACTATCTAAAAATACTATATATTAAAACTACATACAAACAAACAGGAACTATTAAATCACAATCCGCCCTCTCCACAAATGTGGCTCAAGGATAAACCAGACTGCCTATAAACAAATATAGTAAATCCATCTCAAAATTAGAGGATCATACTATAACCTCCTCTTCTTTTGTAGCAACAAGTTAGCAAAATATCTTCTATGCACTACACTATCACAAAACTACTAGTAATAAAATATGCCATGATCAAACCACATTCAAAAACAATGATCACTACTACTAAGATCGATAAGATATTCCTCAATGCATAAGATCGCTACCGCTAAGAGCATTAGATATGCCACAACATGTTTGGTCACTACAGCTAAGATCGAACAGGTGCGCCTTAATGCGTATGGTCACTACTGTTAAGACATAATGGGTATGCTACAATGCCTATGGTCACTACTACTAATACCAAACTTTCATAAGATTACAAGCGTAGGACCCAAAAAGGTCCAAGCGATCACAACAAGATAAAGCTATTCACAGTTCCTATAAGACCGTGTCGACTGTGTCATGGACATCAACAACACTCTAGGTACACCACAATAAGGTCGATACTTGGATAGGTCACATAAGTCCATACCCTTGGTGTATTACAAAAAGCCAACACCAATATATCGTTTATTACTCTAAGGTCGAAACCTTAAAGTACGGATTCACTCATATATAACGTATAGAATCTCCACGCACGCCTCAATTTGCTATGGCCTAAACCCTTCAGGCAACTCTATCAAAACCCTATACTAATCCAAATCATACCAAATGGAACACATTACCTCAATGTCATAATACTCCTCAAATATACCTTCTCGGTGTACCTCAAAATCTACGGTTTTGGAACATGTGCTGGGGGTGGGTCCCACGTAGGCCCCAAATCAAATTACTCCAAAACCGACCAAAATTTCATAGATTTTGATGTCCTCAAAAAATGGTGAACAATAACCCAAACCTCACTTAACTGACTTCATATGCGAAAATTATCGCATTTTGAAGTTTTCACAACACACAATAGGTCAACCGACTGAAGGGCCGTTTGGTTGACTAAACCACGGCTGAGATGGGCTTATTCTCTCGATTAGTTGACTGAATGGACCAAATTAGTCAATTGAATTAACCGTTTCCAAACAGTGAGCCCGTATAGGAAGTAGGTTCCCAAAATGGCTACCGATTTGCATGTCATTTTCTCCGATGCTTCATCGGATAAGTCATCTTGCTACTAGAGCCTGCCACCATCCCATCGAACAACCACCGGAGTTCAATTATGATGTTTAGGAAGTGAATTCCATAAGTAATCAAAAACTACTCTCGATAATCCACTCTTTGAATGAGTAGAGTTTTGCGGGCGATTTTAGTGACCCGGCATCCTCTATTACGCCAAAAAGACATACCTGACCTTGTGCGTATCCACCATGTGTATCGATGCACTCATTTGTGCATGCCTATGCACACATGATCACACAAAACACAACTAAAAAAATTACATTTCAAACATCAATGGGGCTATTGATTGGCTTGGTATGCTCTCATGCAACTTAGGACACGCAATAGTCGCTATGGCTACGCAAAATTCCCACGACGGACTTGTAACCAACTATATCTATATAAACAAATAATTACACAACAATTCTAACTATAATACTGTCTTTGTTTTAATTATCGCTTAGCTACAAATGCACATATATGTATACTTGCTTGTGCAAATATACACATACATATATAAGATAATAATTCAATTATTACTTAAATCAAAACTTACTTTTATTTACAAAACTTCTTCAATAATAGTGAAACATCTTCTTTTATCTTTTTGTAAAATCATAAACAATTTTATAAAATACCGTACCAGATTATAATCAATTTATATCATTTAAAATATTTAATCACTTCATTAAAATAAAGTATTTACATTTTTACTATTTTATAAAATCTCATATCTATTTTATAAATTATATACTTCATGCACAAAATCATGAAACCGTTTTATAAATACTTATTAATAATGCTTATAGAATTTCTAATCACTGTAATAATAAGTGTGGAGTTCAAAAAACACTTAAATTAGCTTACTAACATTTTGTAAATCAATTCAGATGGGTTAATTAATATTTTCTAATGATGCGCACATTATTACACTACTTAATTAACCCCAAATCAAACAATAATATCACAACTAATCGCTCAATTAGCCCGAGCCAATTCTAGGGCTTACTAACTATTTTCAAACATAGTAATCAGTGTAACGACCCGTAAATTTTGACCATTCAATTGTACATTTAATTTGATTTTTTTTAATTTATGAAGAAAGAAAATGAAAATCTTACAATTTATATTGGAGAGAACGCTAGAAATTAAAAGTTGAAATGGCAATAAAAATCAATTCCAGACAATTGAAATGAAATTCAATTAAAGAAATAGTGGAGAACATTTTGGTTTGCTAATTTAATAGGATTGTGTAATTTCTTGTTAGCCCCGATACCGATAAGGAAAAGGGTAATTTTCAATCAATAGGATTTCCCTAATCCTCCCTTCTCGAAAGGAAGAACGTGAAATTCTTTTTCCTTTCCGCAGGGACCAGGAAATTGGATCTAGCCATAAGAAGAATGCTTGACATAAATAACTCACTTCTTGGTCTTCGACCCCCTCAGTCACTACGAGCCCGATCAGTGCAATGGGATGTGTCTATTTATCTATCTCTTGACTCGAAATGGGAGCAGGTTTGAAAAAGGATCTTAGAGTGATACTGTAAGAAGTAAAATTTGAAATAGCATAAATAAAATGATAACTGAATTGGATTGCAACGATATAAATGGAAATAAATTTTAATAAGTGAATGGCAATAGAATTCTAATGAATGATACTAATGAAATAAATTACTTATTTATGAAGATTGAATGTAAATGGAGGTAATAAAGTAATACAGGACAATAAATAATTTATTTAGTACAATCCCTTTTTTTTTGTAAACTATTGTAAGGTGTTAATTAATTGAAATATGAAAATTAGGAAATAGATTCAAATTTATGTTAGACAAGGAATTGCAATAATTAAAGTTAATAAATTAATGGATTAAATGGAATAATTAATTGGATTTAGAATCTTAATTTGTATGTGAGCATTTATTTATATTGGAATATAAAAGGGTAAATTTATGGTATAAAATGTTGACATCACCTTTAAGATGATGGGTTTATAATTGATGCATATTAGGGATATCAAATGAATGGGTTTAATTGAATAACAATTATCAATTAGTGAATGAATAAAAAAAAGTTAAAGGGCGTAATTGATTTCATTAAATAAATTTTGGTAAAAATTTGTAATGAATATGATTTAACGTTTTGTGATGTAATTAAGTAATAATTGGAAATCAATGTAAATTATACCCGTAAATGGTCAATTCAATTAAACAACAAGATTTTTAAATAAATAAACGTTTTATTTAGGTTTCAATTTGATAATTTACGAAGTCTAATGGGAAATCAATAGCAATAAATTGCCCTAATTTATGCAGTTAGAGGAGATTGGATTTGCAATATTGATGGAAGTATAATCGAAATTGATAGGCAACAAACTTAAGAATAAAAATTAAGAGCTAATAGATGGAAAATTTATGTAGTTGTTTATTTACGTAATGTGTACGTAAACTTTGGAAAATTTATCATCCAAATCTAACGTTTTGTTAATATAGATTTAAGTATAGAAAGCAATATTTATTAATTTAATTGAAGTATTTCAAAATAAATTAAATTTAACCTTTAAAGTATTATGTTTATAGCGATTTAACTGAAATTCAAGAATATTAAAATAATAGTTTCTGAACCCAACATTTGAATCCATCTACTTAAAATTTATAGATGGAATAATCATTGATTATTTAACTTAATAGAAATTTTGGAGAACTTAATTTATAATTTTGAATATAATGAAATAGAAGTTTTGGCACTACAATTGATAGTTTTATCAACTCTAAATTTACATAAAGATTTGTTTAAGTCATTGTAAATAAGTGAGAATATATATGGTAATAAAATTTGTGAGTTTTAAATTTTAAAATTTGAAAGTTGATTTAATAATAAATTTTAGATTTATTTAATTAATATAAAAATAGCCATTTTTGTCACAGACTCGGATTTCGACGAAACCAGTTTCATCGGATCCGTAACGGTGAATTTTAATAGTGTTTCAAGTTTCGTAGCAATCAGGCTTGTCGTTTGATCGTACAGACTCGAAACGCTTTGAAATTTATGCATTTGAAATCAATTTGAAAATATTGCTTTTAACATAACTTTTTCATACGATGGAATTTGGGCTTGAAACTTGTTCCATCGCGTTTAAAATATTTAAAAACATCTATTTTGATATATGGGATGATTCATTTTCGTTCCGGAGCCGAAACGGACTTTTCAGGGGCATTTTTGTCATTCAAACAAATTGACTTGAACAGTAATCTACGAAAATGATGGAACTGGGCTTCAAAACCAGTATCATTGCGTTCAGAAGGCCTTTCTATGTTAGGATAGCCTGTCAGCATGCTTAAATCGGAGTTCGGGCCGGTTTAGGACCTAACTATTTAAATACGACACGCATCATGAAAATATTAATAAAATATTCCCAAAACCCTAGAATCCTTTACCAGCCGCCACTCATATGCCCAATGGCCGAAATTCATTCAACTTCACCTCCAATTTGCGATCAATCCATCAAGTAATCGCGAATTCTTCCAACTGCAAAGTTGAAGAGCTCGCTACGAACTTCCAATCCAACGGTAGAGATCGTGTTTCGAGCATCATGGAAGGGGAAATCGAAGGAGAACGTGGCCGTTCATTCTCGTTTTCTGAGCTCTAGAGATGGCCGAGCTTAGTGATTTTTCGTGAGTAAGATGTGGCGACGTAGAGCTTTGAGATGGTAGTACTGGATCGTGGTCTCCGCGAGCAACAAAGAAGCGAATTTTAAGGTTTGAGAGGGTGATGGGTTCGGCCGTGACCTGAGGGAAACGCGTGAAGGAGATGAGGAGGGGCACTGTTCACGTGACGTGGAAAATTGGGGGGGGGGGTTGAGTTTGTTCTTATTTTTGTTTAAATTTATGTTGTTTTCAACTTGTTTTATTTAGATAATTCTCACATACGGACTCCGTTTCACACGAGATTTTTTTTGTTAGGATCGTAATAAAATTTCGGATCTGTTGACGCTGGATTGGACAGATTTAGAGATCGTCGAATTTTTGGGTTTAAATTGGATTTAAATTCGATTTAAATTCAAAAGGTGAGTGTTTTAACCCACTCACAATTTCTATAATTTCTTGTGTTTGTTAAATTAATATTAGATATGAGTAGAAATTTATTTATGACTGTTTGGCATGATTTATTCATTATCTCTGTTAAATCGCATTTATTTAATATAACTGTTAATAAAATTTATTATTGCATATAAATTGACAGTTAAAATTTATTTGTTTGCATATTAACTGCTAGTTAAACGGTTATTTAATTTATTTTGAATGTAAACTGTTAAGTTAATAACTGTCATTTATTTCCTGTTATATTGCATATGCTATATATTGATGTTTGTTTAAATTGACGATGGTTGAAATAAATTAATGATGATTGAAATAAATTGGTTGATGATTGATATTGGATGAATGGATGATGTGTTCTATCTTATATAAACTGCAAGTTATCATGCATTTTCATTTCATTCGAGATTGCGGTTTGAAATGATATACAACCGCATTTTTATTTTTTAAATTGCGGATTGAAATGATAAATATCCGTATCACTTGACCATAGGATAGAAAATAATATACATGCACCACGATATAAATATAAAATTACTTTAAAATGATTTTTCTATGGTTTGGATATGATACGGCTTAATAAATATTAAATTTGGATATGATATAAATATATTTTATATATACATGCATAGTTAAATTGTTGAATTTAAACTATACATAAATCTATTAAATGAAAATGGATAAGTTGAAAAATGGCATTTGATAATTTATAGCATATGATTAAGTACAGGTTTAAGATCTTGTATATATAGAGTTATAAATGATTCAAATCAATTAAGATTGAAAGATAAATTGGAAATTTAATTGGAATTGAGCTTATTTGAAAATTTAACTCCATAAGTTGATGTTAACTTATTAAAATTGGAAATTTTAAAGGTATGGTATTTATAACTAGATTTAATGGATAATTCTAGTATAAATAAATGGAAGAAAATTTTAATGTTAGTAAATATAGTTTATTTTTAATGGTTATGGATTTACCATGTAAACCTTTCAAACTAAATAATAGGAAAATGAATTGTTGATTTGAAATTCCCAACCTTAGTTTTGAAATTCATTAAATACTCAAAGTTTAAAAATATTGAAATCGAAATGTTTTATTTAAACTGAAAGTGAATCTAAAAGTTATGGGTTTAGACTGAATTTAAAGTAAATAAAAATTGTGAAGGTGTAGAAATTATTTACTTTTAAAGAAATTTTAAATTCAACTGTTTATTTTATATACTGTTGAATATCCCAACCATTTAAGTTTTGAAAGTTATGGTTTTAAAACTATGGATTTTGAAGTATTATGTTGAAAGTTAAAAATTCAAATATTTGGTTTCGAGATATTATAAATTTAAAGTGGCATGATTTTGGAAAAGAAATATATTTGAAATAAAATGATATTATATTTATTTGGGTGTAAAAAGAAAATGATATCGTATTTATGGGTTTTGAAATGGAGAATTTGATTCTGGTTTTAAAGTATAAACTATTTTTAAATGATCGCAGTGTTATAATAATGTTTGGTTGTTGAAGAGACCGGGATCGGAAGTTGTCATACTCTCTGCCAACTCCGAAAACCACTTTAACAACCGTGTACGCAGTGGAGATTCCAGAATGAAGTAGGATGGAGGCGGCGTTTCCTGTAAGGTAAATACGTGGACCCGACTCCTGTGAGTTGGCATAAGGTGGCTAAAACAGGAGCGATCGACGGGCCAATGAGGTCATTCCTCTGATCGAACGCACTCCTTCGATATTATACTATGACTTTTGGATTGATTCGGTGGCCACTTTACTTTTGATTTTGGGGGTGTTGTTCGAGATGACCGGCAGCTGCGCGCTGCGCGTTTCCATCAGCCCGGAAGCGTAATTGGTATATCTGCCCTGGCATTGCCTAGTTGTGTCGTGTCACCTATCCTAGCGTGCCTTCTACGAGTTTCTATTTGTGTCGTACCTATGGACTATCCTCTGGTAGCTTCCCGATCAGGAGGTATTACGGTACTGTATAGACTATTGGCATTATTGGTGTTAAGGGCTATATAGGTAACCCCTTAACGCTATTAAAATGTAAGTTTATTTTACAATTAGACACTATTATAATAGCGTAATATACTACATAGTAAATAGTTTAACGGATCCTTAGGAGATGTAAATCCCGAGCATCTCTTGAGTTACTGTACTCATATTTATTTTTGTTAATTTAACTCACATAAGATCTTTTAGTTCTGACTCGAGTGTTTTTGTCTTTTCAAATTCGCTCAGGTCAGTCCGAGCATTTCAGGATTTGGAGATTTAGCTCTGGAGGACGAAGACGAAGATTTGTATTACTATTACCTATTTTATTCCACTACACTGTATTCCGCTGCATTGATATTATTGGTATGTGAACTCTGATATTTAATTGTATAAAGAAGAATCAAATGTTTTGTAAACAATTTTATAAACTGTATATTTTATTATTATATTTTATCCTTCCGCCGTGAGATTCTATTTTGTTTTATTTCTTCTCTGTTTTTCTTATTTACCCCATAACAATCCGCCCTTCCGTATGGTTTGAATCGACATGTGTGTCGATTTGAAGTGTGCGGAAAGGCGGGACGTTACATCTGGTATTAGAGCTTTGGTTTAGCAATAAACCTTAGTTTTGTGGGGTTTGAATCTTTGATAATAGGGTAGTAATACCCTATGGGAGTCGTTGAGTGTATATATGAGAGAGCGTATTTGTTAGTGTTATAAAAAGATTTTAATACAGTGTTAATCTGTTCCGTTTTGTATTTATAAATTCTGGTTGGTGCATGGGACGCTGTGACATCAATAGGGATTTCTAAACACTTAATAGGACAGACCGACATAATATTTGTTTTATATAGGTGAATGAAATAATTTTGCCTATTATATTTTCTATATATAAAATAAAATTTTTCAAATGGTATCTATATTTGGCTGCAATAGATTGGTTGTTAGGTAATAGAGTGTATAAATAATAATAGAAACAATATTTGAAAAATAAAATAAATGAAATCTGGAAATTTAGAACTTAAGATCCGGGGTTTTGGAATTTCTTTCAAATAAATTTTGGAATATAATAATATTGTTTATAAGGACTTTCTGATATAAATATTTCAATGCAATTCGGAAGAATTATTTTAAAAAGAAGATTTTGGAGAAAATAAGTTTTGTACTTTCCTCTTTGTCGCTGGAAAATAATTTCGGCGATGGCGGTCGCATCATCGACTTTCGAAGGGGAAAGGCCACTGTAGTAGTTTTACTGCAGATTCATTTTTGAAAAATGTATAAGTTTTGAATTGTTTTAAATATAATTAGAGGTATATAAGTTGTAAGAATATATTTATCTATTATTTTAAAATAATTTGAAATTTAACCCGGTATTTAATTCTTAAATTTCCATTAATTAATTGTTTCAATTATTGTAGTGAAATAAAAGATAAGTAATTAATAATTGAAACCTCTAATTTAGGTAAGAGATTTAAATGCTAAGTTATAAATGGAAATTAAAGAAAATTTGAAATTTGTAACATATGAAACAAAGAGTAATATTGTTGAGCATTAAAATTTAATTAAAGGATGAGATAAAACTTGTATAAGTTCATTTGCATTTTCTTTAACATATATAACTTACCAAATATTAAAAGTTGAAATGTTTAATAAGAGATGAATATTATACAAGTAGAAATTTGAAATAGTAGAATTATTCAATGAAATTGCTGTTAGATGAGAATTGAATGTTATAAACTTAAGTTAAAAATTGAAATTTTACTATAAGTGAATATAATTAAAAGTAAGTATGACAAATAGATGATTATAAACTTAAGTAATTAAGTAATTAAGTAATAAATCAATGAGGACATGCAATAATAAATGAATGAATAATTATAACGTAATAAAAGAAACGGGCGTGACCTGAATTAATGGATTGAATAATTGTAAGTAATAAGTAAAAAAAAGGATAAATGAAGCAAGCATTTAATGAGTAAATGTAAATTAAAACAATAAATCACTGTATAAATAAAAAGATAATTGAATAACAAAGGTATGAAATGAAATTAATAATAAGATAAATTGATTGTTGTTTGGATTTGTTGTTGTTTAGTTGATGGTTGTTTGGGTAAGGATACTTTAAAAAAATTGGATTTGGGTGAATGAATAATCTACTTAGTTTTATCTAAGACTGTTGAGCAAATGATGCGCTAGTAGTTTATTCTTCATTCCGTACAATTTAAAAGTTTTGAACCCAAACAAATTTGTTTGGTTACTTGATTGGTTGTTTTGTATTTGTTGTGTATGTTGTTTGTTGAAATTGTTGGTTGTTGTATTGATTGGTTGTTAGTGATTGAAACCACTCAAATATTTCACTTTACATAAATTGTTAACCCTTTGGATTTTATAAGTGAAATGCAGGTTATGGAAGCAATTGCTACTGCTTTTGACCATAAATTAAGCGTAAATTGCCCGACAAATAGGTACGTTTCGGATTTCGGTTTATAGCGCTATTTTATATATTTTCCCGTGTAGGGATATATATTATTTTGGAAAATATTTGTGTATATTGTTATATTTATATTATATTTTCTTCCGAGCCTCTCCGTACAAAGGAGACTATGTCAAAATTTTTCGCAAAATTTTGGACTTAGAAAAATTTAAAAATGTTTACAAACTTTAACAATTTATGTATAAAAGATTTAAATGGGCATAAATTGGTATATTTTATGTTAAATTATTTTATTTTGTAAACTTATTTGTTATAAATTTAATTAAGCAAGATATATTGTTTTCTTAGTTCTTCGTTTCCCTTCTTTTCCTTTTCGGGGACGAAAAGTTTTGAGTGGGGGAGAGTGTAACGACCCGTAAATTTCGACCATTTAATTTGTCAATTTAATTTGATTTTTTGTAATTTATGAAGAAAGAAAATGAAAATCTTACAATTTATATTGGAGAGAACGCTAGAAATTAAAAGTTGAAATGGCAATAAAAATCAGTTCCTGACAATTGAAATGAAATTCAATTAAGGAAATAGTGGAGAACATTTTAGTTTGCTAATTTAATATGATTGTGTAATTAATACTGTAAGAAGTAAAATTTGAAATGGCATAAATAAAATGATAACTGAATTGGATTGCAATGATATAAATGGAAATAAATTTTAATAAGTGAATGGCAATAGAATTCTAATGAATGATAATAATGAAATAAATTATTTACTTATGAAGATTGAATGTAAATGGAGGTAATAAAGTAATACAGGACAATAAATAATTTATTTAGTACAATCCCTTTTTTTTGTAAACTATTGTAAGATGTTAATTAATTGAAATGTGAAAATTAGGAAATAGATTCAAATTTATGTTAGACAAGGAATTGCAATAATTAAAGTTAATAAATTAATGGATTAAATGGAATAATTAATTGGATTTAGAATCTTAATTTGAATGTGAGCATTTATTTATATTGGAATATAAAAGGGTAAATTTATAGTATAAAATGTTGACATCACCTTTAAGATGATGGGTTTATAATTGATGCATATTAGGAAAATCAAATGAATGGGTTTAATTGAATAACAATTAGCAATTAATGAATGAATAAAATAAAAATTTAAAGGGCGTAATTGATTTCGTTAAATAAATTTTGGTAAAAATTTGTAATGAATATAGATTTAACTTTTTGTTATGTAATTAAGTAATAATTGGAAATCAATGTAAATTATACCCATAAATGGTCAATTCAATTAAACAATAAGATTTTTAAATAAATAAACGTTTTATTTAGGTTTCAATTTGATAATTTACGAAGTTTAATGGGAAATCAATTGCAATAAATTGCCCTAATTTATGCAGTTAGAGGAGATTGTATTTGCAATATAGATGGAAGTATAATCAAAATTGATAGGTAACAAACTTAAGAATAAAAATTAAGAGCTAATAGGTGAAAAATTTATATAGTTGTTTATTTACGTAATGTGTACGTAAACTTTTGAAAATTTATCGATCCAAATCTAACGTTTGGTTAATATAGATTTAAGTATAGAAAGCAATATTTATTAATTTAATTGAAGTATTTCAAAATAAATGAAATTTAACGTTTAAAGTATTATGTTTATAGCGATTTAACTGAAATTCAAGAATATAAAATAATAGTTTATGAACCCAACATTTGAATCCATCTACTTAAAATTTATAGATGGAATAATCATTGATTATTTAACTTAATAGAAATTTTGGAGAACTTAATTTATAATTTTGAATATAATGAAATAGAAGTTTTGGCACTACAATTGATAGTTTTATCAACTCTAAATTTACATAAAGATTTGTTTAAGTCATTGTAAATAAGTGAGAATATATATGGTAATAAAATTTGTGAGTTTTAAATTTTAAAATTTGAAAGTTGATTTAATAATAAATTTTAGATTTATTTAATTAATATAAAAATAGCCATTTTTGTCACGGACTCGGATTTCGACGAAACCAGTTTCATCGGATCCGTAACGGTGAATTTTAATAGTGTTTCAAGTTTCGTAGCGATCGGACTTGTCGTTTGATCGTAGGGACTCGAAACGCCTAGAAATTTATGCATTTGAAATCAATTTGAAAATATTGTTTTTAACATAAATTCCTCATAAGATGGAATTTGGGCTTGAAACTTGTTCCATCGCGTTTAAAATTTTTTAAAACATCTATTTTGATATATGGGATGATTCATTTTCGTTTCGGAGCCGAAACGGACTTTTCAGGGGCATTTTTGTCATTCAAACAAATTGACTTGAACAGTAACCTACGAAAATGATGGAACTGGGCTTCGAAACCAGTACCATTGCGTTCAGAAGGCCTTTCTATGTTAGGATAGCCTGTCAGCATGCTTAAATCGGAGTTCGGGCCGGTTTGGGACCTAACTATTTAAATACGACACGCATCATGAAAATATTAATAAAATATTCCCAAAACCCTAGAATCCTTTACCAGCCGCCACTCATATGCCCAATGGCCGAAATTCATCCAACTTCACCTCCAATTTGCGATCAATCCATCAAGTAATCGCGAATTCTTCCAACTGCAAAGTTGAAGAGCTCGCTACGAACTTCCAATCCAATGGTAGAGATCGTGTTTTGAGCATCGTGGAAGGGGAAATCGAAGGAGAAACGTGGCCGTTCATTCTCGTTTTCTGAGCTCTAGAGATGGCCGAGCTTAGTGATTTTTCGTGAGTAAGATGAGGCGACGTAGAGCTTCGAGATGGTAGTACTGGATCATGGTTCGGCGAGCAACAGAGAAGCGAATTTTAGGGTTTGAGAGGGTGATGGGTTCGGCCGTGACCTGAGGGAAACGCGTGAAGGAGATGAGGAGGGGCACTGTTCACTTGACGTGGCAAATTGGGGGAGGGGGTTGAGTTTGTTCTAATTTTCGTTTAAATTTATGTTGTTTTCAACTCGTTTTATTTCGATAATTCTCGCATACGGACTCCGTTTCACACGAGATTTTTTTTGTTAGCATCGTAATAAAATTTCAGATCTGTTGACGCTAGTTTGGACAGATTTAGAGATCGTCGAATTTTTGGGTTTAAATCGGATTTAGATTCGATTTAAATTCAAAAGGTGAGTGTTTTAACGCACTCACAATTTCTATAATTTCTTGTGTTTGTCAAATTAATATTAGATATGACTAGAAATTTATTTATGACTGTTTGGCATGATTTATTCATTATCTCTGTTAAATCGCATTTATTTAATATAACTGTTAATAAATTTTATTATTGCATATAAATTGACAGTTGAAATTTATTTATTTGCATATTAACTACTAGTTAAACAGTTATTTAATTTATTTTGAATGTAAACTATTAAGTTAATAACTGTCATTTATTTCCTGTTATATTGCATATGATATATATTGATGTTTGTTTAAATTGACGATGGTTGAAATAAATTAATGATGATTGAAATAAATTGGTTGATGATTGATATTTGATGAATGGATGATGTGTTCTATCTTATATAAACTGCAAGTTATCATGCATTTTCATTTCATTCGGGATTGCGGTTTGAAATGATATACAACCGCATTTTTATTTTTTAAATTGCGGATTGAAATGATAAATATCCGTATCACTTGACCATAGGATAGAAAATTATATACAGGCACCCCGGTATATATATAAAATTACTTTGAAATGATTTTTCTATGGTTTGGATATGATACGGCTTAATAAATATTAAATTTGGATATGATATAAATATATTTTATATATACATACATAGTTAAATTGTTGAATTTAAACTATGCATAAATCTGTTAAATGAAAATGGATAAGTTGAAAAATGGCATTTGATAATTTATAGTATATGATTAAGTACAGGTTTAAGATCTTGTGTGTATATATATATATATAGAGTTATAAATGATTCAAATCAATTAAGATTTAAAGATAAATTGGAAATTTAATTGGAATTGAGCTTATTTGAAAATTTAACTCCATAATTTGATGTTAACTTATTAAAATTGGAAATTTTAAAGGTATGATATTTATAACTGGATTTAATGGATAATTCTAAAATAAATAAATGGAAGAAAATTTTAGTGTTAATAAATATATTTTATTTTTAATGGTTATGGATTTACCATGTAAACCTTTCAAACTAAATAATAGGAAAATGAATTGTTGATTTGAAATTCCCAACCTTAGTTTTGAAATTCATTAAATACTCAAAGTTTAAAAATATTGAAATCGAAATGTTTTATTTAAACTGAAAGTGAATCTTAAAGTTATGGGTTTAGACTGAATTTAAAGTAAATAAAAATTGTGAAGGTGTAGAAATTATTTACTTTTAAAGAAATTTTAAATTCAACTATTTATTTTATATACTGTTGAATATCCAAACCATTTAAGTTTTGAAAGTTATGGTTTTAAAACTATGGATTTCGAAGTATTATGTTGAAAGTTAAAAATTCAAATATTTGGTTTCGAGATATTATAAATTTAAAGTGGCATGATTTTGGAATAGAAATACATTTGAAATAAAATGATATCATATTTATTTGCGTCTTAAAAGAAAATGATATCGTATTTATGGGTTTTGAAATGGAGAATTTGATTCTGGTTTTAAAGTATAAACTATTTTTAAATGACCGCGGTGTTATAATAACGTTTGGTTGTTGAAGAGACCGGGATCGGAAGTTGTCATACTCTCTGCCAACTCCGAAAACCACTTTAACAACCGTGTACGCGGTGGAGATTCCAGAATGAAGTAGCTTGGCGGCGGTGTTTCCTGTAGGGTAAATACGTGGACCCGACTCCCGTGAGTTGGCCTAAGGTGGCTAAAACAGGAGCAATCGACGGGCCAATGAGGTCATTCCTCTGATCGAACGCACTCCTTCGATATTGTACTATGACTTTTGGATCGATTCAGTGGCCACTTTACTTTTGATTTTGGGGGTGTTGTTCGAGGTGGGTGGCAGCTGCGCGCTGCGCGTTTCCATCAGCCTTGAAGCATAATTGGTATATCTACCCTGGCATTGCCTAGTTGTGCCGTGTCACCTACCCTTGCGCGCCTTCTACGAGTTTCTATTTGTGTCGTACCTTTGAAGTATCCTCCGGTAGCTTCCCGATCAGGAAGTATTACGGTACTGTATAGACTATTGGCATTATTTGTGTTAAGGGCTATATGGGTAACCCCTTACAACTATTAAAAAGTAAGTTTATTTTACAATTAGACACTATTATAATAGCGCAATATACTACATAGTAAATAGTTTAACGGATCCTTAGGAGATGTAAATCCCGAGCATCTCTTGAGTTACTCTACTCATATTTATTTCTGTTAATTTAACTCACATAAGATCTTTTGGTTCTGACTCGAGTGTTTTTGTCTTTTCAAATTCGCTCGGGTCAGTCCGAGCATTTCAGGATTTGGAGATTTAGCTTTGGAGGACGAAGACGAAGATTTGTATTACTATTATCTATTTTATTCCACTACACTGTATTCCGCTGCATTGATATTATTGGTATGTGAACTCTGATATTTAATTGTATAAAGAAGAATCAAACGTTTTGTAAACAGTTTTATAAACTGTATATTTTATTATTATATTTTATCCTTCCGCTGTGAGATTCTATTTTGTTTTATTTCTTCTCTATTTTTCTTATTTACCCCATAACAATCCGCCCTTCCGTATGGTTTGAATCGACATGTGTATCGATTTGAAGTGTGCGGAAAGGCGGGACGTTACAATCAGGGTCTTAAATAATTAATTAATTAAGAGCACATGTTTATAACACAGACATAGAACCAAATCAAATCAAACAGTCTTCAAATCACCTCATATAGTTCTGTGATCATTAATAATCAAATATAAGAAGTATAACACATAAATCAGCAAGGAGAATCATCCCACTCACCTTAAATAAATCCAAACCAAGCTATAATCACCAAAAACCTTCACTCTTTAAATTTTAAAATCAACATTAAAGTTTTGATTCACATCAAAACCTTCGTGATTTTTATAGAGAATAGGAAAATATGATTTATGGTGATTTTTATATGAATTTAGGAATTTATTTGAATGGATTCAAAGTTTGGTGATTAAGAATTAATTAAGGAGTGATTAAGAGGCCATTAGATGAAGTGGAGAAGAATCTTACATGAGTGAGAATTGAATGACAGATAACGAAGGGAGTTAGCCACTTATAGGCAACTAATGAGCAAAGCCCCAAATCTCTCCATTCGGCACCATTCGTCCCCTAAATCATCGACTCCAAACATATTGAACCTTATACTCGTTCAAATTCTGGATGCCATTCCGAACTTATTGGAAAAGGTTTTGGGACCTGAATCCGTAAAAAAGTTAGCTTTTGGATCGAACTACGAATTGAACACAGGCTAGTAGCTAAAAATCCATCTGTCGAAATATATCAATGCTTATGCACATTTAGATTTGCAACGTCGATTTGAACTCAATAGAAGTAGTCTCAAGTCCTTGTTTGACCGTTTGTGAAAAGTCACATTTTAGACTTCCAATTCGATAACAACTTAATATTTCCATTACCTATTTAAATATATTATTTTTATATGAAGGTTGTTGCAGTGGACATAAACGTACCTTGGAATTGATGAACTCTCAGTAGAAAAGACAATTTTTCTAAACCCCAAACCCAGGAAGTTATATCGATTTGAAAGACATGAGTCATTGACCATCCATGTGGAATAGAAGTATGTTTTCAAAGGCATGTTCTCCATGGAAATGGTTTCAGTAAAAGAAACTTTTATTCGATTCAGTTTTTAGTCACTTGTCTTTAATCAAAATATGCTTTACATTTGTAGAAGCATACTTTAGAGGGAAAGTTACTTCCGTGATTTTTTATAAGAGACGCTTCAATGCTACTGGATTTAAAAACGATAAATAAATAGAATCTAGGCTTGTAGACGATTGAGTAAAGGCCATGGAAAAGAAAACAAAGGAAAAAGTTGGTTGAGTACATCGATTGATATTGATGGATGGATGGATGGATGGGTACAAATCCATCAAATCTTTAAGTCTCAATGAACGCCTTTTGTAAGTTAGCTTTGGATCATGAAACAAGTTTGAAGCATGAAGTTGCAACAGATCGACAGACAAAATGAAACTATGCAAGCGGCAATGGATGAATCTGTACTAATGCATATCCATATTCTTATCTCCCTTTAATATTTCTCCTTCGAATTCAAATATAGGTCAGAGATATTTTTGACATCTCCTTAGAGAGAGGATCTTGACTTCAAGGTCTAACTTTTCCCTTATATGCTTATAAATACATGGTTACCAACGGCTATCATTTGCCTCCTAAAGTGGACGTATGCATAACATAATGCAACAAATTGTTTTCTTGCTTTTCTTTGCTTTTTTCTTCTTGTTTTGCATATAATCATCTTAAAGTGGATGTAGGCATAACCGTATAAAATTGTTATCTTGCATTTCATTTCTTTTTGCTTCTTATTTTTGCATATAATCATTGTTTTCTTTAGATATATACTAGGTTTGCAATGTTTGGACTCAATAAATATGTATATTAGAGGCTATATCCTCATAGAAAGTACACTCAACAACAACGCATGGCCTCACTGGAGATGTTTGATCGTCTTTTTGACTAACATCCATAATTTTTTTATTTTATACGAGTTAAGCAGTAAGACGATGAATTACCTTAATTAAATAACTAATTAAAGTATTAAATAATTTAATGAGAAATTAGACCATATAATTACCGGTTATGGTAGGCATTTATTTTCATGATTTGGAAACCGAAAATAGGAATACAAATGTGTAAAGATAACCTTAAAAGAGATTAATTTGTTTCGTACTAAATCAGTTTTACACTAATTTCCACCATCTACATTTCACCATATTTTCGAAAAGATATTCCATGTTTCCCATAGCCTACATAATATATTTTCGGTAGCATTTAGTTTGTGATTTTTAATAGCCAATTTTTTTTTAACTTCACTAGCATAAACCCTATTTTTTGATAGATCTAAAATAATGTTTTCATTGGCTTTTATAATGATCCGAATCTCATATCATAACAAGTAATCTATAATATACACAATGATCTTTACTAAAGAAAAACTAAAGCATACACACACACATCAAATCAGAGGTAACAAACTAATCATCAGCCTAGACAGTTATAACAATCTGCCTTATAAGTGCTGATAAGGATAGATAACCAATGCGGTGGATAATAAAATATATAATGGTATGTCATGGAAGAATCCAGTTCGTTTCTTGAACCTCCAAAGCACCCAAACTAGATTTGAAAATATGCTCAGTCCAACTCGAGCATTATAAGAAAATAACACCCGAATCAATCTGGTAAATCAGCGTGAGAAACACGCCTCAAATGGATTTTAATGTTTGAAATCCTTTCAAAAATAAAGGTATCTCGTAAGTCCACGGCAAACATAAATAGGAAGGGTTTTACCTTACAATAATATAACAACCATGAAATTCTAACGATTTTAAATAATGTAATCAGCTTAAATTTTCATGAAAATTAAGCAATAGAATTTTTTAAATGAAAATTTGATATTTGGTATGCGTCTATTTTAATGTAGCAAGTGTCAAATTTTCGTTGGAAAATATGCAAGTTTGTTAGTTGTTAAATTTAAAATTGGTTAATTTGATGGTAATAAATATTTCCAAAATCTGAATGTTTTCATATAATAAAATTTTAAATCATTTAAGTGAAACATCATATTTCGTTTTGCCAAATTTGGATTGCTCTAGTCCTGTTTACATTATTTTCGATGGTTTAGCAATATTTTGGTAGCGAATATTGACTTTTGATAGGTCGATCATATCGCTGATATCAGTGCACCATTCTGTTCATCTCGTTGTGCTCATCTCTATAGTTATTCTTTGTGTGTTTCGACGTCCGGTACGCGGTCAAATCTACGAAACGGTTAATGGTATCGGTATCTTTTTTTGAACCTTTTGATTTCTCGGTGGTTCATTTGTCTACCTGTTGAAATTAAAAAGCCACTTGCCTTTGATATTTTCAAAAATCAATGTCTAACCTTTGTCATACCCATTGTTAATTTTATATTTGCTGGTTCATTTTTGCCCTCTCCCTTCTTTTATTTTGTCCTTTCTTTTTGTGAAAACATAAAATAACATATATATATATACAGACATAAAAACTTATATGCATGTGAGCTATCGTTTGTTTTCTCTGTTTGCCTAAAGCTGAAAAGTTTTGCTCGCCCCTTCAAACTCGTGTTGCCTTCACCTTTATCACCTTCCTCCACCTTACCCATCCCCCACCCTATCACAGGAGTAGCCACTCACCACCACCACCCAGCAGCTAGCCATGCTTCATCACCCTCAAATCCAATCACAACTTTAGCCTCCCGGCCTCCATTTCATTGAGCAACAAACAAGGATCCACCTAGTCACAGCACCAACACCTTATGCCCACTAGTTCGCCCTCTCTCCCTCCCACCGCCTCGCCAATGCACCCTATGTAAATTCCATCACCCGCCTCATTCTCCTCTCTACAGATCCGCCCAACCGATAGTGTGACGACCTGCCTTTCTACTCACAGAAAGACTTACATCAATAAGAAAAGAAAGGGATAGAAATAGAAAGAATAGAAAGAAAGAATAACAACTTCAGAATCTCACAGCGGAAACAGAACAAAGTATAATACATCACATAACTATTACATAATTTTACATATATTAGAGTTAAACAATATCATACACATGACAGTCATACATACATCTGTCACTGCATACATCCCAAAATATAACATAAATCAATTAACATAGTGGAACTAGATAGATATATACGTCTGGAACTCCTGCTCCAAGCTCCTACAGAAACCAAAATCCAAAACCTATCACTTGGCTACTCATAAAATTTTGAGTACCCAAGAGTTTATAGAAAACAGAAATAAACTCCGGGTCAGACATGGGTCTGGTATGAGTAAACGGTTTAAAATTGTTTAACTTTGAAAATAAAGGTATCACGTAAGACTTCCCACACATAAACACGGGTAAGTTTTTACCTTACGCTAACCAAAACATTATATAGGAAATCCAGTGATATTATAATAGTGTCTAGGGTTTTCAAGTAAAATACAGAAATAGCTGAAATGCTTACATCTCACATTCCAACAAAGTTGGGGACAATCAAAACGTACGGCACTTATTGGAGATTGAATTCCATACAATGGCAGGGCTACTAGGGTACCGCCCGTCATAGTACGGGGCCTAGATCACCGTACCGGGGATCACTCCTGACCCCCTACAACACAAGGGCAAAACCATTCCTTACTGAACAGTCCCGAAAAGATAACCCTGCGGTTGTAGCTAGCAACTGCCCACACAGCCGAAATAAAAAGGGACACCTAGACAGGGGTGTATCTCGTCCTGCTTGGGTGCTACCCACCAAACCTTGCTGCATATCCCCTGTTTTAGCCATTCCCGGTTGATGAGGCTTGAGGTTACGATTACCTTTATAGAATATATCTCTTAGAATGCTCATCGTCCACCTGACGATGTTCTGAAAGCATTCAATCCATACAAGTTCGTTCCGGGTTCGAACGAAACCGAAGGCATTATTTCGTTACACTCATTTTGGAATCACCCTCAGAGTTAATGACAATAACCCTTGCATCCTGAAACACCACCTCGATCTTCACTTGGAAATTTACGACCTAACGTTTAATTTGGATCAATGAGGTTCTTGGATAATCATAATTGACACCCGATCCCCGTCTCATCGAAATCCAAACGCCATTTTAATGGTCAAGTTGTTTATTAGTTCAAACAGTTTAATTGAACACTTTGAATTCACATAGCATTTATCACCGATAAATTATACACAATCATCATAGATATACCAAGGCATATCATAGAGTATCACAGAATATCATCAGATAGATATCACAAAATCAGATATTCTACTTATACAACATTCATAAGCAAACATCCTTAATTCTTATTGTAATTAATGCAATTTAAATCAATTATTTGAGAATTAATCCCTTAATCCTATTTAGTCATCGATTAATTAATTATTCCATTTCAAATCATTTAATTAATTACTCACTTCTTAATCAATTTATTAAACCTTAACTACTTAATTAATTACCCCTTAATTATTAATTAATAACCTTAATTATTAACTAATAAACTTAATTTCATTTATTAACCACTATTTACTTAATTAATCAATTATTAATTTGTAATTAAAATACTTAATTAGTCAACTACTAATCATACTTTAATTAAATTTAAGTAGTTAATTACAAATTTATTTATCACTTAATCATTAATTAATCAATCCCTAATTACAATTAATTAATTAATAATAATTTATCTTAATTAACATTTTAAAAATCTTCTTAAACTTTGAAAATCAATTTATTACTAACTACAAAACTTTAATGTTAAATAAATTTTTAACTTGAATTATCTACTTAATTAAAGTATTAATTAGTTTTTAAAACACTGTAAAATATTAACTAAAATAATCAAAACTTGTATTAAAGTCTTAACTCAAATTGTTAAACAGTTATTAAGTCGATATGCTTAAAGCTTGTTGAAAAACAATTTGCTTAACTTTTTTTTATATATAATATTACAGTTCGAAAACCCACCCGAGTACTTTCCTCTGTTTACTCGAGTAAACACACGCGTTCCCACTAACTTTCCCTGAGTCATTCTTCTCTCCCTCTCGTGCTCCTTTTTTTTTATTTCCAGTAAGTTGAGTTAAGTTCAAACAAAAGTATCAAGAAATCATGCTCATGCGCTCTCAGGCTAAACTCGAAGCAATCCACCATTGTACTCGAGTAACAACTCGAGACGCTCACCATCAACGATGCTGACATAAAACCCTCGCCGTACACGTGCACGGCGTCGTGCCACTGCTCCGACGAACCCCACGACCATCAGCAAGTCGCAAAAATCCCGAACACTCAAAAACAAAACTCGATTCATCACCAAACATTCAAAATCGAAAAATAGCAGTACACTCGAAAAAATGTAGCCAACTCCCCTCAGCAAAACGCCTCGTCGCCGTTGCTCCAACCACCATAGACGCTCCAATTCCGTCTACACCACGTCAAAAACCTACTCTTCCACTCCCTTGAATCTCGTGAAACTCGATCAAGCATAGGAGACGAACACGCCTCATTTCAGACATGTCCAAAAACTGGAACAAAAACCCTAATCCGGCCTCGTTTCTTTAATTCATGCAATAGAAAAATTATTTGACAATTTTCTCGAGATCATAGATGTTTATACTTGCTTCAAAAAAATTTCAACAGCAATTATTGGATCAATCACCAGAAAATGGATAAAATGCAATTTTTTTTTCAACTGTGAACTGCTCGTACAATTCTAAACTAAAATTACCATTTTTGCTTTAAAAATCCTATTTTGCATTGATGATTCAAGTTATGAACTTGAATTAATATTTTACAACAATCAAATTTATCAAGATATTTCTTGTTTGCTTGTAAAACATGATTCCTGTAGTATATTTCTCTGACGTGTTTAAAACAGCTTTTAAAAATCCTTATTGAAGTTTAAACATCTTGTTTTGTTGAAAACTTAAGCTTTACCATGATCAGTTGAAAACAATTTGAGATTGAATAATATTCAATCAAATAACAGGGAAGATCAATATATTTAATATCCATAGAACAACCTGTATATAAACACAGATCCATATTCAAAGATAAAACATATACAACACCATATAATCAATGAATCATCTTTACTGCTTTAACTAAACTTAAAACTTGAAAATTTATGTTTACTCACCTGAAAGATTGTGAACAGAGAACAATACTGGTAATTTGAAAACCTGTAGTTGGAAAGTGCCTTTGAGTTCCTGTCTGTTTTTGTTTGAATTAAATGATGTTTTTAGTTTTGAAAAATAAAGATGCTTTTCTTTCTGGTCTTGTTATGTGTTTGCTGAACGAACTGGAAATAAGGAGATACACACACACACATATATGAAAATAGTTTGTAACAAGGGAAGGTTGTAACTGGTTAACCTTCCTTTGTTTTGATTGATCAGATTTTTTTCTGAAAATGAAAAGATTTGTAAAATTTTGAATTGACTTAATTTTGGCTGAGATGATGACATTTAATGTATATGCTTTCTTTAAGTTTACATACTTATTATATTTTTTCATTTTTGTTTTATGTGCATAGATATTTTGTATGTAAATATTTTGTCTTCTTGCATTTGCAATCATAAACATATAGTTATCGGGTTTTTTTTGTACACTTGTGCTTTCTTAAAATTGTTATAGTTATTGAAAAGTATTTATCCTATGTTGCTTACGGACAATAACCATTTAATCCTTATTTTTATTTCTTTTTTAACTATCAATAATTTGTATGTTTTACTTATATTTTATATTGATAGAATTTGATTTTATTTTAAACATTATTATCCATATATATATATTTACCAAATGTAAATAAGGGAGAGCATTTTAATTTAATTATATAAGATAGATTTTATTTTAAATATTTCTAAGAGATTTTATTTTAAATTTTCAAATCAAAGTTTCCTTTTCAAAATACAAATGTATATAAATAAATGGAAAATATTCCAAAAGTCTTATTCATCTAAAAATTATAAGTTTATATTTTACTTAATTGGATTAAATATTTATTAAATAATATGGCTAAAATCCTGGGTCGTTACATTCCTCCCCCTTAAAAGAATTTCGCCCTCGAAATTTAAAACAAAAGATAATTCAAAAGTTGTTATATCAACCATTCAAACATACATATCATTCATACATTAGCAAGCAACCAAACTATTTATCCTAACAAACATCGCTAGCTATCCGGACACAAATCCGGATAAGCTTTCCTAAAACTATCCAGAGCTTCCCAGGTGCAATCTCTGGGATCCTTGCTCCACTGTACTTTGACAAGCTTCACTACCCTACTCCTGAGTTGCCTCTCGTCTTGATCAACAATCGAAACTGGATCCCTGACCACAGTCAAATTCGGCTCGACCACCAAATCTTCTTGGATTATTGGTTCTACAACTAATGATGGATCATGAACAAATTCCTTAAATGGGATACATGAAATACATTACGAATTCCAGACATCCATTCTGGCAATTCAATTCTGTAAGCTACCGCACCAATTCTTTCCAATACCCGAAATGGACCAATATATCTCGGGGCAAATTTTCCCATCTTTCCGAATCTAATAGCCCCTTTAATCGGGGAAACTTTGACATAAACTAAAACTCCAATCTCAAATTCCAATTGTCTCCTTCTCTTACCTGTGTACTTCTTCTGACGGTCCTGAGCAGCTTTCATCCTGTTCTTGATAAGCTCAACTTTAGCAGAAGCTTCACGAATCAGATCTGGTCCAAGCATAAGACGATCTTTCGATTCTATCCAATAGGATGGGGATCTACACGGTCTCCCATATAGAGCTTAATAAGGAGCCATCTTAATACTCTCTTGGCAACTGTTATTATAGGAGAATTCTACCAAATGAAGATGGTCTTCCCACGATCCACCAAAACACAAGCTCGCAGCATATCCTCTAGAATTCGGTTCAGCCTCTCCGTTTGTCCATTTGTCTGAGGATGATAGGCTGTACTCAATCTCGAACTCTTTCCCATAGCTGATCGTAGAGCCTTCCAGAATTTGCTAGTAAAGATAGGATCACGATCACTTACTATGCTAACAGGAACACCATGCAATCTGACTATCTCCCTTAAGAAAATCACTGCCAGAGAAGCTGCAGTACGAGTTGCATTAACGGGTATAAAATGGGCGCTCTTAGTTAGACGATTCACAATAACCCATATTCCTTTGTTTCCTTTCTTGGTTCTAGGCAAACCGTCGATGAAATCCATCGAAATCATCTCCCACTTCCATTCTGGGACTTCCAAAGGCTGCAACAAACCTGCTGACTTCTGCTGATCTCCATTAACATCCTGACAGATAGCACAACTATTAACGAAAGCAGCTACATCCCTCTTCATGCTTGGACACTAGAAAACTCTTCTCATATCTTTATACATCTTGGAAATTCTTGGGTGGATATTTGGCATGGAGCGATGACACTCAGCTAAGACTTCTTGCCTCAAATCCATCTATATTAGGCACACACAAACGACCATTAATCTTCAAAACACCTTGATCGTCCACCTTGAAATCCGAATATCGACCATCCCTGGTTCCAAGAATCAGTTCCTCAAAAGATCTATCCTCCATTTGCTTACTTATGATTCTGTCCTGGAGAGATGGAACAACTTCCAAAAGAGACAGGACTGCATTCCTGCTAAGAGCATCAGCCATAACATTCGCCTTTCGCGGGGTATACAGAATATCCAAATCATATGATGCCAGAAACTCGACCCATCGTAGCTGCCTCAGATTAAGATCCTTTTGAGAGAAATGATATTTCAACAGTTTGTGATCCGTGAATAACTCAAACTTCTCTCCCAAAAGATAGTGTCTCCAAATCTTCAAAGAAAAAACAATGGCTAACAACTCAAGATCGTGCATAGCATAGTTCCTTTCGTGTGGGTTTAATTGCCGACTCGCATACGCAATTACTCTTCCATTCTGCATCAGAACTGCTTCCAGACCAACTATACAAGTATCTATATAAACCTCAAATTTTCTTTTCCCATCCGGAATAGTTAGTACTAGTGCACTGGTTAGCCTCGTCTTCAACTCTCGGAAAGCCTCTTCACACTGGGGTGTCCATTTAAATTTAGCTCCTTTCCTTGTCAGCTTATTCAGATGTGAAGAAATCTTGGAATAGTCCTTGATAAACTTCCTGTAATAGCCACCTAATCCGAGAAAACTGCAAACTTCAGTTGGTGACTTCAGTTGCTTCCATTCCAGAATAGTCTCCACCTTCGCTGGATCTACAAAGATACCTTCACTAGAAATGATGTGCACTAAAAATTTAACTTATGATTTCCAAAAATGGCACTTAGAGAACTTCGCCTTCAAAACATGCCTCCTCAGTGTCTCCAACACTGTCCTCAAATGCTGTCTGTGCTCTTCTTCAGACTTAGAATAGACCAGAATATCATCGATGAACACCAAAACAAACTTATTCAGTACATCCCGAAAGACTCGGTTCATCAGGTCAACAAAGTAAGCAGGAGCATTGGTTAACCCAAAAGGCATAACCAACCATTCATAGAAACAATTTGGTCCCCTAAATGCAGTTAAAGGGATATTGTCCTCAGCTACACTTAACTGATGGAAACCTGAAGCTAAATCCAGTTGAGAAAAGATAGAAGCTCCATCCAGCTAGTCAAAAAGATCATCAATACGAGGAAGAGGATATTAGTTTCGGATAGTCACTTTGTTCAATTCTCTATAATCCACACAGAACCTTAGCGATCCATCCGACTTAGTGACAAACAACGCAGCAGAACCCCAACAAGAAAAACTGGGCCTAATCAACCCCTTCTCCAAAAGATCCTGAGTCTGCTTAACTAACTCTTCTCTCTCCCTAGGAGCCATCCTCCTACTAGGCTGAATCACCGGCACTGCTCCTGGAACCAGATCAATGTGAAACTCTATCCCTAGATGTGGAGGCAAACACTTGACTTCCTTGAATACATCAGGAAAATCTTGGACCACATCAATATCTTCAACCTTCTCTTGAGAAGTCTCAACTCCATGTAAAAGACTACTCAAGTGAATTCCAGAATTATCGCACGTCACTCTAGCAATTCTACCCAAATCGGTTTCCAACGAAACTGTTCTCTGATCACAATTCAGAACAGCCTTATACTTATCAAGCCAATCCATCCCCAATATAAGGTGAAACCCCTTAACATTCAACACAAAAGGATCACAAGAAAAACTATGGGGAAGATAGGAAATCTTCATGTCCTTACTGTTTGTATCTTATTTGGTTACCCCTCCTATAGGATTAGATACAAAGATTGGACAGTCTACAGTGCTAGTGTTAAGAAAGAACTTCTCTACAGATTCCAGAGAAATAAAATCAAAGAAGCACCCGAATCAAAAAAAAACTATAATATACTTGCCATCTAAAAGTAATGTACCTTCCAATACTCCCTTGCCTTTAGATGAAATAGATGGTGCACCTTCCAAAGCAAATACCTTATTCTGTTGAGCTTTATAAAGAAGCGGGCAATCCTTGATCATATGACCTGGTTGGTGGCAATTGAAGCGTAAAGATCTCTGAACCAAAGGCGAACTCGGTCCACTTTGATATGAATGCTGCTGCTACTGTTGCTGAAATCCTTTCCTGGGACACTTATTCGTCAAGTGACCTTCTTGTTGACATATATAGCATTTGCGAGGTCCGCTGTTACTTATAGTCTTCTTCTTTCTCTGCTTCCCCCAAATGGGATTGAAATTCCTCTTATTTGGATTAGCAAAATTCCCTCCCGATGCTGCAACCGGTGCCACTGATCTCTTATTCATCAAATCCTCATGTCACAGAGCCATATCAATCAACTCAACAAAATATCCTTTCAAATGCGCCGTCATCTTTTCGTGAAATTCCGGCCTCAATCCTTGCACAAACATTTCGTTCTTTTTGAGAGGACTGTCTATGAGTCCCAGTCCATAGCAAGAAAGTTCATTGAATTTGGTCTCATACTCCGCTATAGTCATGCTTCCCTACTTCAAATTTAGAAAATCCTGATACATACAAGTTTTCCCTGCTGTTGGCATGAATTTCTCCTTAAACAACTCTTTAAATCTTTCCTAAAAAATGTCGTCCTTAAAGATATTTGCTACCACTGCATCCCACCAGGCTGCATCGCCTTCCTGCAATTACCATGAAGCCATTTCCCTTTTTCGCTCATCAGACAACTTCATACGCTTAAAGATGCGCTCACAAGAGTGTAGCCAAGCTTGGACCTCAATTATCGATTCTGACCCTTTAAGTGGTTTACCACCAAGTTTGATGAAGTCCTTGCATAAAGAAGCAAAACTAACCTGAGGCGGTACTGGATCTATAGCCTCACTAGCAGTTTGACTTCGTCCGTTATCAGTCGAGGTACTGCCCCTATCTCTGCCTCTTCTTCCAGAACTCATGTTGGCCACTTGAACATATAACTCAACAAATTTAGATAGGTATATAACTATATAAAAATACAAATACACACTCTCAAGATAGATATTATTCCAGAGCCTAGGTATTATCCCAACTTATGTTCCGATACCAACTGTAACGACCCGCCTTTCTACTATCAGAAAGACGTATCATCAATAAGAAAAGAGAGGGATAGAAATAGAAAGAATAGAAAGAAAGAATAACAACTTCAGAATCTCACAGCGGAAACGGAACAAAATATAATACATCACATAACTATTACATAGTTTTACATATATCAGAGTTATACAATATCATACACATGATAGTCATACATAGATCTGTCACTACATACATCCCAAAATATGACATACATCAACTAACACAACGGAACTAGATAGGTATATACGTTTGGAACTCCTGCTCCAAGCTCCTCCAGAAACCAAAATCCAATACCTATAACTTGGCTACTCATAAAAATTTGAGTACCTAAGAGTTTATAGAAAACAGAAATAAACTCCGGGTCAGACATGGGTCTGGTATGAGTAAACAGTTTGAAATTGTTGAACTTTGAAAACATTTGAAAATAAAGGTATCACGTAAGACTTCCCACACATAAATACGGGTAAGATTTTACCTTACGCTAACCAAAACATTTTATAGGAAATCCAGTGATATTATAATAGTGTCTAGGGTTTTCAAGTAAAATACAGAAATAGCTGAAATGCTTACGTCTCACATTCCAACAAAGTTGGGGACAATCAAAACGTACGACACTTATTGGAGATAGGATTCCATACAATGGCAGGGCACTGGGGTACCGCCCGTCACAGTACGGGGCCTAGATCGCCGTACCGAGGATCACTCCCGACCCCCTACAACACAAGGCCGAAACCATTCCTTACTAAACAGTCCCGAACAAGATAACCCCACGTTTGTAGCTAGCAACCGCCCACACTGCCGAAATAAAAAGGGACATCTAGATAGGGGTTTATCTCGTCCTTGCTACATATCCCATGTTTTAGCCATTCCCGACTGATGAGGCTTGAGGTTACGATTACCTTTATAGAATATATCTTTTAGAATACTCATCGTCCACCTGACGATGTTCTAAAAGCATTCAATCCATACAAGTCCATTTCGGGTTTGAACGAAACCGAAGGCATTATTTCGCTACACTCGTTTTGGAATCACCCTCAGAGTCAACGACAATAACCCTTGCATTCTGAAACACCATCTCGATCTTCACTTGGAAATTTACGACCTAACGTTTAATTTGGATCGATGTGGTTTTCGGATAATCATAATTGACACCCGATCCCGGTCTCATCGAAATCCAAATGCCATTTTAAAGGTCAAGTTGTTTATTAGTTCAAACAGTTTAATTCAATACTTTGAATCCACATAACATTTATCACAGATAAATCATACACAATCATCATAGATATATCAAGGCATATCACAGAGTATCACAGAATATCATTAGATAGATATCACAAAATCAGATAATCTACTTATACAACATTCATAAGCAAACATCCTTAATTCTTATTGTAATTAACGCAATTTAAATCAATTACTTGAGAATTAATCCCTTAATCCTGTTTAATCATCAATTAATTAACTATTCCATTTCAAATCATTTAATTAATTACTCACTTCTTAATCAATTTATTAAACCTTAGCTACTTAATTAATTACCCCTTAATTATTAATTAATAACCTTAATTATTAATTAATAAACTTTATTTCATTTGTTAACCACTAATTACTTAATTAATCAATTACTAATTTGTAATTAAATTACTTAATTAGTCAACTACTAATCATACATTGATTAACTTTAAGTAGTTAATTACAAATTTATTTATCACTTAATCATTAATTAACTGTGATGACCCGCCCTCCTACTACCAGAAAGACGTATCGTCTTGAAGAAAGAAAGGGATGAGAAAATAGAAAAGATAGAGAAGAAAGAACAACAACATCAGAATCTCACAGCGGAACGAATAAATTATATTAATCACATAAGTATTTACATAATATACAACATCAATCAGAGTTATACAGACAATACATCACATACTGGACAGTTATAAACATCTGTCTAGTTAATACAACATAACTCAAACAATACAGAGATACCAACACAGCGGAACTATATATATAACTACAACGCTGAAGCCACCTGCTCCACTACTCCTCCAGAATTCGTCAAAGCTAACCTGAATCCCTTCGCTACCCGTAAAAAATTGGGTACCCGAGAGTTTATGAAAAACAAAAATAAACTCCGGGTTAGACATGGGTCTGGTATGAGTAACAGGTTAAAGTTGCTTAACTTTTAAAAATCCCTTGAAAACAAAAGGTATCACGTAAGACTCCCCACAAATAAACATGGGTAAGTTTTTACCTTACGCTAACCAAAACATTTGATAGGAAATTCAGTGTTATTATAATAGGTCTAGGGTTTTCAAGTAAATAGAAAATAGCCGAAATTGTTACATCTATTAAATTCCAGCTACTAGCCACAAAAGTGGGTAATACAATCAAAACCGTGGGCACTTATTGGATTTTGGATTCCATACAATGGCAGGGCTACTGGGGTACCGTCCGCCACAGTACGTGGCCTAGATCAACGTACCGAGGATCACTCCCGACCCCCTGCAACACGAGGCCGGAAACATTCCTTACTGAAAAGTCTCGAACAAGATAAACCCCGGCAGTTGTTGCAATCAACCGCCCACACAGCCGAAAATAAAGGGACATCTAGACAGGGGAATATCATTGTCCTGCTTGGGCATGACCCACCTAACCTTGCTGCACCTCCCCTGTTTTAGCCATTCCCAGTTGATGAGGCTTGAGGTTACGATTACTTTTAGAGAACATATTTTCTTAGAATGCTCATCGCCCACCTGACGATGTGTTGAAAGCATTCAATCCATACAAGTTCGTTCCGGGATCGAACGAAACCGCAGGCATTATCTCGTTACACTCATTTTGGCATCACCCTCAGAGTTAACGACGATAACCCTTGCATTGTGAATCTCCATCTTCACTTCAGATTCACGACCTACCGTTAATTTGGAATCGATGTGGTTTTCGGATGTTCCAAATGCGGAAACCCGATCCCGGTCTCATTGAAATCCAAAACGTGTCTTTTAAGGCCAAGTTGTCTATTTAGTCTTAACAGTTTAATTCAATATAATCAATATACACACGGATGGATAATTCATAATATCACAGTAGATAATCATAGATAATCTCATAAACAGATAATCAAATATTTCATATTTAAAACAAGCATCCATGACACATAGATATAATTCATGCCAGATCACAATCATCAAATGAAATATCAATATCATTCATCCATAAGCAATGATTTATAATCATACCATTTGTAATTAATTTAAAATGAATTAAATTAACTACTTCTATCTCTAATTAATTTAAAGTAAATTAAATTAATTCTTTATACATAAATTCTACTTATACAACCATCAATTAATTATAAATCAAATTAATTAACCATCTTCTAAATATCCATCTTGATTAATCACCTTTGATTAATCATTTTCTAATTACAATAAGTAATTGGTCTTTAATTAATTTTAAAAATTAATTATCCTAAATTATTTATAGTAATTAACATTTAATTACTTCATTTATTAATTAAAATGTAATTAATTACATTTATCCTTAATTAATCACCACATTATTAATTATGTCTTAATTAACCAATTCTTAATTTACATCATTAATTATATTAATTAATGATCTCTAATTTAGATTTAAATAAATTACTTTATTTAATTAATTTCATTGAATGATTAATCTTTAAGTTAACATAATTATTAATCACCTTTGATTAATATCAACCAGTAATTAACTACCCTTAATTACTTATTTTAATAAATTAATTATCCCATAATTAATTATCTCCATTAATTAATCCTTTGATTAATTTCAAAAGTAATTATCCAAATTACTTCATTAACACATCATCTTTCATTAATTACATTCAGTAATTAACATTAATTACTTCCTTAAATAATTGTGCTCCATTGCATACACTAAGTAATTATACTTATCAATTCATCAAATGATTTTCTTAAATTAATCAAACTTAATTAATTAACTTAAATTAACCATTTAATCAAAATTAATTACAAAAAGTAATTAATCTCTTAATTACTTTTATCAAGTAATTACACTTAACCATTTACAATAGGTTATCTAATTAATCTGATTAATTATCAAACTTAATCACATTAATTAATTAGTAATCTTTAGTTAATTATCTTTATTAACTAATATCATCTCTTAATTTACTGCTTAATTTATCTTTATTTATAAATTAATCTAAATTATTAATTTATAAATTTAATAAATACACCATTACTTTATTATCTTCATTTAATGCCTTAATTATTCTTAAGGTAATTTATTTCTCATTTAATGACTTAATTAATATAAAAGTGTATTAGAACATTACACTTTTAAATTTTAAATCCAAATTCCATTCTGAATTTAAGATTCAAAAAGATTATTGTTTAAACATTTACCAAATTTAAATTCTATTTGAAACAAATTTACTCTAAATTTCATTTTAAATTTAAGATTTAAAATTAACTTTAACAAAGTTTAAACACAAACCTAAGACCCTTTAGATTCTCATGTTAAAGGAATATTTACTTTATAAAGAAGTTTTAAAAGAATTTTAAGTCAAATTTACTTTAAAATTTAAATCAATTTTTAAAGACACTTTAACAAATCAATTTTGTTTAATTCATTTTATATTCAAAACCTCCATTTATTTTAGAATTGGAATACATATCAAATTTAGATTCCAGATTAAACTTAGGTTTTTAAAAACTTACTTATTTAAAACTTCATTCAAAATAATTCAAAACTATTTAAGCATTTTTAAAGTAATTAAACAATTTGAAGTTTAAAACACTATTTATTTAGAACTGAAATTCAGAAATAATTGGAACCAGATTTCAATCTGAAATTTTAAACTCATTTTAAAACTTTGCTTTCCATTAAACTAGCTTTTAAATTTTAAATTTAAAAGTTGAAACTGGGTAACAGGTTTTCTGCAAAACCTGTTGCAAACAAAACAACCGAGGCAATCACTCTTCCCTTCGAGTTAAAGCCTCGATTACCTCGAGCCTGATACATGAATTACTCGAGAAAACTTGTGACACCAACTCCCCTTCCAAACTAACTCAACAGCGCACAAGAAATCCACCGTGCATATGCACGGTGGCGCCGCCCATCGTTGGCCATCAACGATAGCCTCCACAAGTCGGAAACTGACAAGCACCCTACCTCGATTACTGGATCGACAACGCCCACTCGGAAACAAATTCGAGCGTTCAAACAGGGACCAGAACCTGGAAGTTAGCACAACTCCTTCTCTAACCTGTCAACGCTTCGCCCCTCCTCCTCCGACCTCCAGAGAACCACCACCTCCGGCATCGGCTTCGCCTTTCACCCCTCTACCAATTCCCAAACCCTTGTTGAACTCGATGCTCCATGTAATAGGAACTGACCCAAAAACTCCACATAGATCAAACTAGGTTTACAGGAGATAACGCGCCACCGTTGCCTCCTCGTCGAAGTTCAACACCACTCACCATTTTTGGCATCAACACTGATCACTCCTCCACCGTTGCTGAGAATCCCAGACCCCCAGAGCAACAAGATCACCAGAAATGCCCAAGTTTGCATTTTATATTCATTCCAGAACCGCTCTTAAATGCCCATTCTAAAAATTATAAATTTTGTTTTAAAATTCATATTAAAGTATAAGAATTCAGTATATATCACTGAATTCATAAATTAAAAAGTTTAGATTTTAATTTGTCTAAACTTTGCTCAAGCATTTTGGTTTCCAGTGACATTGATAAGTTGATTTAGCTTAAACAAAATTTTAAAGTTAAATTCCTGTACAAACAAACCATCTTGGTTTGTATTTACAATCCTGGTTGTGATTTGAACAAAAATAAACATTTGTTTACACATTTTGACCTGGGGAAAACAATCAGATGCATCTCAAAATATGTACAGGATATATACATCCACTCTTTCACATATAAACATATCGGCAATTTACAACATAAACATTTTTTCTAGTTATACACCAGCAACTAATTTAGTTCAATCAAAGGAATATTGCTCACCAAAGTTTTGAAAAGAAACAGAGCAAGTTTTAAATGGAAGCAGTTTGAATTTGCAGGTTTAAACTATACAAAATTTCCATCACACAAACACAAGAGTAAAATGATTAAATAAATATTCAAACCATATACTTAAGCGTCCAAATATCAACATGCATCAGATTGTAAAACTTAAATAATTTCTTTTTAAAAAAAATTTACTCACTAATGCTTGAGGATGACAGAGCACTTCTGGTTTGACAGTTTTGAAAAACTGGAAACTATTTTGCTTTCCAAAACTTCTTGCCTTGTTGATGATGCTTCAGTAGTAAACAAAAAAAAGAAATGCAACTCGTATATGTTAAGTTTACTATGCTATGTTGAACGAACTTAAAGAAGAAAGACATGTATATATAGAAGTTTATAGGGGGAGGTGATAACTGAGTTAAGCACATACAGGCACACTTCTTGTTTTTGTTTGTATTAGGCAAAATCTTTTAATTAGGGGCTGAGCGATTTTTTTTTAAAACAGTTCGAATTGACTTAAGTTGTGCTTGCATTGAATGTTTAAGTACTTATGTTCCCTACTTAGCTAATTTTATCATTTCTTATGCCAGCATATGTCATTTTGTTTTGTTTTG
Organism: Allium cepa; assembly: GCA_030765085.1. Classification (NCBI taxonomy): domain Eukaryota; kingdom Viridiplantae; phylum Streptophyta; class Magnoliopsida; order Asparagales; family Amaryllidaceae; genus Allium; species Allium cepa. Next base: position 181,616,822 of record CM060929.1, on the reverse strand, counting down.
TTTCTTAACTTTGCTTTGTATCTTTGCTTTAGAGTCAACCTGCAACTATTTTTCCTTACTTTATTTTGTTTCATACTTGATGTTTGTACTTGTTTGAATCTTAATTTACAAGCTACTAAAATTTTATTTTATGTTTTCACACCTGTCTTCTTTTCTATTCTTGCCTGCATTTTTTTTTATATAAATACTTCATGTTCAGATATTTCATTTTGCATTCCAACAGGTTACATTTATATTTATACTACTCTTTGCATACTTACTATACTTTGCATTGTTAACCTGACTTTGCCATGTTTACTTTTATTATTTTACATAGATATTTATGTTTCTTTTTTTTTAGCCTTGCATTTTATTTTTATTTTGTTTAGTTGCTAACATAATTGTTGTGTAGACATGATTACATGTTTCTGCATTTTACATACACATTTCAAAATTTGTTTTAGTTATTTGTTATAAATTTTAACTTATGTATCAAGTTCTATGTTTAGTTATGCTTACACATATTATTATATATATTTTTACTTATGTTAACATCATACCTTTGATTTATTCTTAAGTTTAATATTTATAAAGTTTACTTTATTTTAAATTTACAAATCATAGCTTTCCAAAATACATGTATATAAATAAGTTTAAAATAACAATTTCTATCTATATTAAAATTTAATTGTAAAGATATTGCATTATTAATATTGTTTAAATATAACACATTATTAAATTAAAAATAAATTTTCAAAAGAAACTATCTCTTAAAAATATAAATACTTATCTATCAGGCTACAAAATAAACTTTTTATTTAAACTCTAGGCCACAATTTATTTTTAAACAAATTAAATTTATCTTTAGTATTTTTAAGATCATATTGTTATTTATTCAATATTAAATTTCCAAATTATCAAAAATAATAGAATCAGAAACCATCACTTTATTTATTAAATTTAAAACAAAAACTTATCTATTTATAATATATACCAATATATACATATATACATTATAAATAGAAATAATTTAAATTAGCTTTTAAAAGATAAATTATTAGTTAAATATTTATTTAAACGAAGATTATTAAATCAATTCAAATATTATTAACAAATATTATCAAATCAATTTAATTTTTAATGTAGATTATTAAATTGATATTGCCCCAAATTTCCGGGATGTCACATTCTTCCCCCCTTAAAAGAATTTCGTCCCCGAAATTTTAAAAAAAGGTAATTTAATACTCTACATAAATATTTAATTTTAAAAACACAAGCATATATTAATCATATGCTAACAACTATAGCAACCAATTCATCCAAACAAACAAATCTAAATATCCAGACAGAATTCCGGATAGAATTTTCTCGAGTTTCCCCAAGTATAAATACCGGGGTACTCACTCTATAGAATCCAAACAATCAATACTACTAAGCTACAGAACTTCCACTCATCTAGATCTACAAAACAAGATAGGATATCAGACTATAGACAAGTCCGAATCAACATCCAAATCTCCCTGAACTGCTGATTCTACAACCAGAGATAGATCTTACACGTACTCCCTTAGAGATACGTGAAACATTCGGAATTCCAGTTATCCAAACTGACAATCCAATTCTGAAACCAAACACTTATCCAAAATCAAGTCTCCGATTTCAAAAATCCAAATTCCTCCGTCTCCTATCCACAAAACTCTTCGGACGATCCTGGGCTTCCTTCATCCTTCCTGATCAGCTCAACTCTTGTTGATGTCCTTAGAAACAAACTGGACCAAAAACAATCCAATAAAATGATCTTTCCAAGATCAACTCAAAACTCTGAACACATTCTAACCCAAAATCAGAAGGCTGATCTCACTTCTCACATCCGGAAGAGATAAAACAGGTGCACTCAAATCTGGCCTCAGATTCTGAAAAATTTCCTGTAGAACTCTCCAATCCAAACATTGCAATATCCAATTGCTTCCAAACTAAAACAGCTACCACCGTGCTTCCACTGTGCAACTCTGATTGAACAGATGAAAGTGTTGATGATAATCTCAAGCATAGACTGGACAACACATTCCAAAAATAAAACTCTGAAATTCCTCCAAAACCTAAACTACTTCCCCAAACTCATTCTTCAGATGCTGACCAAACTCTAACTTCCAGAAGACATCTAGAAAAATCTTTGAAACACAAAAGAACACTCAAATTATCGCAAGTCACTTTTGCGATCGATCCAGCCAAATTCCAAAGATACTGCCTCTCTTTACCGACAGAACAGCTTACGCTTGTGTGGCCGATCCATCGAAGAAATGGAACTGCTCTACTGCTTCTGAAGTTACCTCAATAACAACTGCTAAGCCAGAAGACTTCCTAATCCAAAGCTCTTCGAGAAACTCGGACCTCAAAGCAAACAGAAACACCCAGCTGAACTCAGCTATACACCGGAGCAGACACTCTTCCTTACTTGTTCTAAAGAAACATCTTCGAAGACATCCATGGTCACTGTGTCTCATCACACAGCTACTACACCTTGATATATCAAGATATCATGACTTGCTTCAGTTCAATCCGACAGATCAAAACTCTTACACTTCAAAAATGAACTCCGAGCCTTAACAGATTTCCTTCAGAGATCAATGAAATCCTTACACCATCCAAAACTTACTCGAGATGGTAATAGGTCTACAGTCTCGGCAAATACACTTCCAACCTCAATCATACAAACTCCAACCATTGGTAGCTGTGTTACACACACCACCACCATATCTACCTTTATAGCTTATTGGAAAACCCGAACAGGTAACCCATCAATAGGTAGAAATAAATAAATATATATATTATATATCAAAATTGCAAATACGCTCTCTCAAGAAAGAAATCACTCAAGAGCCTAGGTATTCACTCAACCTAGCGCTCTGATACCAACTGTGACGACCCGACCTCCTACTACCAGAAAGACGTATCGTCTTGAAGAAAGAAAGGGATGAGAAAATAGAAAAGATAGAGATGAAAGAACAACAACATCAGAATCTCACGGCGGAACGAATAAATTATATTAATCACATAAGTGTTTACATAGTATACAACATCAATCAGAGTTATACAGACAATACATCACATACTAGATAGTTATAAACATCTGTCTAGTTAATACGACATAACTCAAACAATACAGAGATACCAACACAGCAGAACTATATATATATATCTACAACGCTGAAGCCACCTGCTCCATTACTCCTCCAGAATTCGTCAAATCTAACCTGAATCCCTTGGCTACCCGTATAAAATTGGGTACCAGAGAGTTTATGAAAAACAAAAATAAACTCCGGGTCAGACATGGGTCTGGTATGAGTAACAGGTTATAGTTGCTTAACTTTTAAAAATCCCTTGAAAACAAAAGGTATCACGTAAGACTCCCCACAAATAAACATGGGTAAGTTTTTACCTTACGCTAACCAAAACATTTGATAGGAAATTCAGTGATATTATAATAGGTCTAGGGTTTTCAAGTAAATAGAAAATAGCCGAAATTGTTACATCTATTAAATTCCAGCTAGTAGCCACAAAAGTGGGTAATACAATCAAAACCGTGGGCACTTATTGGATTTTGGATTCCATACAATGGCAGGGCTACTGGGGTACCACCCGTCACAGTACGTGGCCTAGATCAACGTACCGAGGATCACTCCCGACCCCCTGCAACACAAGGCCGGAACCATTCCTTATTGAACAGTCCCGAACAAGATAAACCCCGGCAGTTGTTGCAATCAACCGCCCACATAGCCGAAAATAAAGGGACATCTAGAAAGGGGAATATCCTTGTCATGCTTGGGCATGACCCACCTAACCTTGCTGCACCTCCCCTATTTTAGCCATTCCCGATTGATGAGGCTTGAGGTTACGATTACCTTTAGAGAACATATTTTCTTAGAATGCTCATCGCCCATCTGACGATGTGTTGAAAGCATTCAATCCATACAAGTTCGTTCCGGGATCGAACGAAACCGAAGGCATTATCTCGTTACACTCATTTTGGCATCACCCTCAGAGTTAACGACGATAACCCTTGCTTTCTGAATCTCCATCTTCACTTCAGATTCACGACCTATCGTTAATTTGGAATCGATGTGGTTTTCGGATGTTCCAAATGCGGAAACCCGATCTCGGTCTCATCGAAATCCAAAACGTGTCTTTTGAGGACAAGTTGTCTATTTAGTCTTAACAGTTTAATTTAATATAATCAATATACACACAGATGGATAATTCATAATATCACAGTAGATAATCACAGATAATCTCATAAACAGATAATCAAATATTATCATATTTAAAACAAGCATCCATGACACATAGATATAATTCATGCCAGATCACAATCATCAAATGAAATATCAATATCATTCATCCATAAGCAATGATTTATAATCATACCATTTGTAATTAATTTAAAATGAATTAAATTAACTACTTCTATCTCTAATTAATTTAAAGTAAATTGAATTAATTCTTTATCTATAAATTCTGCTTATACAACCATCAATTAATTATAAATCAAATTAATTAACCATCTTCTAAATATCCATCTTGATTAATCACCTTTGATTAATCATTTTCTAGTTACAATAAGTAATTAGTCTTTAATTAATTTTACAAATTAATTATCCTAAATTATTTATAGTAATTAACATTTAATTACTTCATTTATTAATTAAAATGTAATTAATTACATTTATCCTTAATTAATCACCACATTATTAATTATGTCTTAATTAACCAATTCTTAATTTACATCATTAATTATATTAATTAATGATCTCTAATTTAGATTTAGATAAATTACTTTATTTAATTAATTTCATTGAATGATTATTCTTTAATTTAACACAATTATTAATCACCTTTGATTAATATCAACCAGTAATTAACTACCCTTAATTACTTATTTTAATAAATTAATTATCCCATAATTAATTATCTCCATTAATTAATCCTTTGATTAATTTCAAAAGTAATTATCCAAATTACTTCATTAACACATCATCTTTCATTAATTACACTCAGTAATTAACATTAATTACTTCCTTAAATAATTGTGCTCCATTCCATACACTAAGTAGTTATACTTATCAATTCATCAAATGATTTTCTTAAATTAATTAAACTAAATTAATTAACTTAAATTAACCATTTAATCAAAATTAATTACAAAAAGTAATTAATCTCTTAATTACTTTTATCAAGTAATTACACTTAACCATTTACAATAGATTATCTAATTAATCTGATTAATTATCAAAATTAATCACATTAATTAATTAGTAATCTTTAGTTAATTATCTTTATTAACTAATATCATCTCTTAATTTACTACTTAATTTGTCTTTACTTATAAATTAATCTAAATTATTAATTTATAAATTTAATAAATACACCATTCCTTTATTATCTTATTAATTAAATCATTTAATGCCTTAATTATTCTTAAGATAATTCATTTCTTATTTAATGACTTAATTAATATAAAAGTGTATTAGAACATTACATTTTTAAATTTTAAATCCAAATTCCATTCTGAATTTAAGATTCAAAAAGATTATTGTTTAAACATTTACCAAATTTAAATTCTATTTGAAACAAATTTACTCTAAATTTCATTTTAAATTTAAGATTTAAAATTAACTTTAACAAGGTTTAAACACAGACCTAAGACCCTTTAGATTCTCATGTTAAAGGAATATTTACTTTATAAAGAAGTTTTAAAAGAATTTTAAGTCAAATTTACTTTAAAATTTAAATCAATTTTTAAAGACACTTTAACAAATCAATTTTGTTTAATTCATTTTATACTCAAAACCTCCATTTATTTCAGAATTGGAATACATATCAAATTTAGATTCCAGATTAAACTTAGGTTTTTAAAAACTTACTTATTTAAAACTTCATTCAAAATAATTCAAAACTATTTAAGCATCTTTAAAGTAATTAAACAATTTGAAGTTTAAAACTCTATTTATTTAGAACTGAAATTCAGAAATAATTGGAACCAGATTTCAACCTGATATTTTAAACTCATTTTAAACTTTGCTTTCCATTAAACTAGCTTTTAAATTTTAAATTTAAAAGTTGAAACTGGGTAACAGGTTTTCTGATAAACCTGTTGCAAACAAAACAACCGAGGCAATCACTCTTCCCTTCGAGTTAAAGCCTTTACCTCGAGCCTGATACATGAATTACTCGAGAAAACTCGTGACACCAACTCCCCTTCCAAACTAACTCAACAGCGCACAAGAAATCCAACGTGCATATGCACGGTGGCGCCGCCCATCGTTGGCCATCAACAATAGCCTCCACAAGTCGAAAACTGTCCAAGCACCCTACCTCGATTAGTGGATCGACAACGCCCACTCGGAAACAAATTCGAGCGTTCAAACAGGGACCAGAACCTGGAAATTAGCACAACCCCTTCTCCAACCTGTCAACGCTTCGCCCCTCCTCTTCCGACCTCCAGAGAACCACCACCTCCGGCATCGGCTTCGCCTTTCACCCCCTACCAATTCCCAAAACCTTGTTGAACTCGATGCACCATGTAATAGGAACTGACCCAAAAACTCCATCTAGATCAAACTAGGTTTACAGGAGATAACGCGCCACCGTTGCCTCCTCGCTGAAGTTCAACACCACTCACCATTTTTGCCCTCAACACTGATCACTCCTTCACCGTTGCTGAGAATCCCAGACCCCCAGAGCAACAAGATCACCAGAAATCCGCAAGTTTGCATTTTATATTCATTCCAGAACTGCTCTTAAATGCCTATTCTAAAAATTATAAATTTTGTTTTAAAATTCATATTAAAGTATAAGAATTCAATATATATCACTGAATTCATTAATTAAAAAGTTTAGATTTTAATTTGTCTAAACTTTGCTCAAGCATTTTGGTTTCCAGTGACATTGATAAGTTGATTTAGCTTAAACAGAATTTTAAAGTTAAATTCCTGTACAAACAAACCATCTTGGTTTGTATTTACAATCCTGGTTGTGATTTGAACAAAAATAAACATTTGTTTACACATTTTGACCTGGGGAAAACAATCAGATGCATCTCAAAATATGTACAGGATATATACATCCACTCTTTCACTTATAAACATATCGGCAATTTACAACATAAATATTTTTTCTAGTTATACACCAGCAACTAATTTAGTTCAATCAAAGGAATATTACTCACCAAAGTTTTGAAAAGAAACAGAGCAAGTTTTAAATGGAAGCAGTTTGAATTTGCAGGTTTAAACTATACAAAATTTCCATCACACAAACACCAAAGTAAAATGATTAAATAAATGTTCAAACCATATACTTAAGCATCCATATATCAATATGCTTCAGATTGTAAAACTTAGATAAATTTTTTTTTAAAAAAAGTTGCTCACTAATGCTTGAAGATGACAATGCACTTCTGGTTTGACAGTTTTGAAAAACTGGAAACTGTTTTGCTTTCCAAAACTTCTTGCCGTGTTGATGATGCTTCAGTAGTAAACAAAAAAAAAAAGAAATGCTACTCGTATATGTTAAGTTTACTATGCTATGTTGAACGAACTTAAAGAAGAAAGACATGTATATATAGAAGTTTATAGGGGGAGGTGATAACTGAGTTAAGCACATATAGGTACACTTCTTGTTTTTGTTTGTATTAGGCAAAATCTTTTAATTAGGGGCTGAGTGATTTTTTTTTTAAAAACAGTTCGAATTGGCTTAAGTTGTGCTTGCATTAAATGTTTAAGTACTTATGTTCCCTACTTAGCTAATTTTATCATTTCTTATGCCAGCATATGTCATTTTTTTTTTTTGTTTCTTAGCTTTGCTTTGTATCTTTGCTTTAGAGTCAACCTGCAACTATTTTTCCTTACTTTATTTTGTTTTATACTTGATGTTTGTACTTGATTGAATCTTCATTTATAAGCTACTAACATTTTATTTTATGTTTTCACCTGTCTTCTTTTCTATTCTTGCCTGCATATTTTTTTTTATAAATACTTCATGTTCAGATATTTCATTTTGCATTCCAACAGGTTACATTTATATTTATACTACTCTTTGCATACTTACTGTACTTTGCATTGTTAACCTGACTTTGCCATGTTTACTTTTATTATTTTACATAGATATTTATGTTTCTTTTTTTTTCTTTTTTTTTAGCCTTGCATTTTATTTTTATTTTGTTTAGTTGCCAACATAATTGTTGTGTAGACATGATTACATGTTTTTGCATTTTACATACACATTTCAAAATTTGTTTTAGTTATTTGTTATAAATTTTAACTTATGTATCAAGTTCTTTGTTTAGTTATGCTTACACATATTATTATATATTTTTTACTTATGTTAACATCATACCTTTGATTTATTCTTACGTTTAATATTTATAAAGTTTACTTTATTTTAAATTTACAAATCATAGCTTTCCAAAATACATGTATATAAATAAGTTTAAAATAACAATTTCTATCTATATTAAAATTTATTTATCAAGATATTGCATTATTAATATTGTTTAAATATAACACATTATTAAATTAAAAATAAATTTTCAAAAGCAACTATCTCTTAAAAATATAAATACTTATTTATCAGGCTACAAAACAAACTTTTTATTTAAACTCTAGGCCACAATTTATTTTTAAACAAATTAAATTTATCTTGAGTATTTTTAAGATCATATTATTATTTATTCAATATTAAATTTCCAAATTATCAAAAATAATAGAATCAGAAACCATCACTTTATTTATTAAATTTAAAACAAAAACTTATCTATTTATAATATATGCCAATATATACATATATACATTATAAATAGAAACAATTTAAATTAGCTTTTAAAAGATAAATCATTAGTTAAATATTTATTTAAACGAAGATTATTAAATCAATTTAATTTTTAATGTAGATTATTAAATTGATATTGCCCCAAATTTCCGGGATGTCACATTAACCAATCTCTAATTAAAATTATAATTTAATTATTCTTAATTGCTTTTTAAAACAATTAATTAATAATAATAATTTACTTTAATTAACATTTTAAAAATCTTCTTAAACTTTGAAAATCAATTTATTACTAACTACAAAACTTCAATGTTAATTAAATTTTTAACTTAAATTATCTACTTAATTAAAGTATTAATTAGATTTTAAAACATTGTAAAATATTAACTAAAATAATCAAAACTTGTATTAAAGTCTTAAGTCAAATTGTTAAACATTTATTAAGTCGATAATGCTTAAAACTTGTTGAAAAACAATTTGCGTGTTAACTCCACTTTTTCAGCAAGGCCGTGATATCAAAAATCGACCGAGAAACCAATGATAGTTCGTCTCGAAGAATAGTCAACTTAGCATCCCAACAAAGCAAGTTCTGTTGAATGGCTTTTCAGATAAGATCCCCTACGGAGGGGGGGTCCAGGGGGGTGCCAACCCCCAAAGGTAGGGGTGCGGGGGCAACGCCACCGCTACGGTGATCGACCTGCTTTGTTGGGATGCCAAATAAAGACCTCTTCGGGGGCACATTTCACCAGAGCTGAAGTGCAAACTCTTCGAAGAGTTTGCCAAATAAAGACCTCTTCGGGGGAACATTTCACCGGAGCTGAAGTGCAATCTCTGTGGAGGCCCACTTCTCCAGAGTTGAAATGTCAAATCAAAGCCCTCCAGCGAGGCGCAACAAAAAAAGAAAAAAAGAAAAAGAAAAAGAAGAAAGGCTTCTCCAACACAAGGCGCACTCTACTAAAGCAAGAATAATATTTCCTCAAAAATGGAAAATTATTCTCTAAAGAAAGAGTGCATGCCTTCTCAAAATGGAAGAGTTATTCTCTAAAGTAAGAGTACAAGTCTTCTAAAAACAAAAGAATTATTCTCCAAAATCTCCTCAAAATGGAGAATATTACAATGAGTTGTGGTATGGGGGCAATATAATATTGCTACATTAATAAAAGCAGTACCCAAGCAACGTACACAAGCTCACTGCAATATCAAGCAAAGAGAATAAAGAAACTTGTATGAAAATGAGGAATAAATACATTCTCAAATACAGACAAAAGTTTCTATAAAATTTGTTATGCACGTGCGGGTTTCAAAAGGCAAAACAAGAAGGATGACCCCACACCGTCAAATGGAGTAAAACATTACACCAATAAGGCTTCCGCAATAGGTTCCATTGATGCAAGTTCCTTTGCGAAAGCTGGGGCATCTGAAGTTTCTGCTTGAAAACCAGGGGCATCGTGAAGCTAAGTCAACCAAAAAGAGTGCAAAAGTCCGAATTAGTGCAAAAATTCATCTTTCAGCAAAAAATTTAATGCTCCTCTCCTTAACCGTCACAGCACTTAGTCTTTTAAAAATTGACTTGTGACTGGAATATTCGGAAAGAGGAAGGAAGTGCTGCAAAATTAAAGAATGAAATTAGTACCGGACAACTCGGATTTTGAAAATCGCAGAAATGGAAAGATCCAGTTTGCCCCACTACTCTTCTTATCGAAAAGACATTCTATATGAAGAACTGAATATTCAAAAGTAAAGGTGCACGTTTTCTAAAAGCGTGTGAAGTGTTGTGCAAAGCTACTAAAATAACAAGTAAATAAAGCAATACTTGAAATAATATTGGTTGGCATATGTCAATTCAGAAGAATTCGAGGCTTGTTATTTGAAAGTAAGTGTGGTGTCAATGCAGATAGTAGTTATAACTGTGTAAACTTTGTGTTGATACTTCATTCAAGACAGTTGATTCGCAACACTTCATCAAGGCCATACTAATTTGCTTACAGTAAAATACCAGTTCTTTGATCTAATCCATCACTCGATATGGGCAATCAGTGATGAGTATATTCGCCCTATTTTTCTGCAAATGTTGCGTTTAACAGGTTGTTAAAATAATCTGTAAAGAGATGCAACAAGTTCAGGTCAAAGTTCCATTGAATTGCATTGGTCAAGTTTAAAAGGCTTCAGGTCAAAACAAAGCAAAGTTGCCAAAGTACAAGCTCAGTAGCTCAGTAAAGCACGAGTTAAGAAGAATCGAAGCACACGACCTAGCCCCTAGGCGTATACTTCGAGGGGAAAGTGTTAACTCCACTTTTTCAGCAAGGCCGTGATATCAAAAATCGACCGAGAAACCAATGATAGTTCGTCTCGAAGAATAGTCAACTCAGCATCCCAACAAAGCAAGTTCTGTTGAATGGCTTTTCAGATAAGATCCCCTACGGAGGGGGGGTGCCAACCCCCCAAGGTGGGGGTGCGGGGGCAACGCCACCGCTACGGTGATCAACCTAACTGATGAAGCGGGTTAACAAGCTAACAAGTGGCACGACTTACCGACTTAATAAGGTTGCCGACTTAACAAGGTTGCCGACTTAATAAGGTTGCCGACTCAATAAGCTTAACGACTCAGCGACTTAAAAGGATGCCGACCTAACAGCTTGCCGACTTAACTGCCCTAAGAAAATAGACCGACTCAACTATCAACTGCCTGGAAGAGTTACCAACTCAATACCTTGCGGTAGTTACCGACTCAAGCCATGGCCGACTTAAGACTTATGCTAGGTCGCTCACGACCTAAGCACAAAAGCAAATCCGATGTTGTGTTACTTAAACCGGTAACTCGTTCGCGACTTAGGACTTGTACTCAGTAGGCACAGCATCCCAGTTAAGCCTTATCTCGAAAACGCAACTTACGACTTATCCTTAAGTCGCTGCCGGCCTATAACCTGGCTTAGGTCGGTAACGACCTATCAGTTAGTACTAAAGGATATAAGCGAGCCAACTAAGTCATAACTCCGGATGCCTTAACTCGCCAACGACCCACGACTTATCCTAAGTCGGCCACGACTTACCTTAAGTCGGTCACGACCTAAGACCTGCTCAGAAAACCCCTATAAATAAGCGTGAGCTCCAACATTTGTGGGGATCTTCTTCAGATTCTTGGAGGACGCCATTACTCTGCTGCATTCTCAACTCAAACAACACTTCAAGCATTTCTATCATCAAGGATGCTACAACGAACTTCAAAAGAGAATCAACATCATTCAACATGAATTCGAGAGATTATACTTCTTTGAAGTTTGAGCTACTAGTCCAAAGTGTATTGTAATTGAAGAAAGTTGTATAGAGTTGTAATCAAATTCGGTAATAAAGAGAGTTAAAGTGGACGTAGGCTTACTCTAAGCCGAACCACTATAAAAATTGTTGTCTTTTCTGCTTTTTCTGTATTTTCTCTACTTACTTGTAGTTCCCGTGTACACGGGTGGTGCTTTCATCCAACTTCAATTGACACCGGGGTGTTAGCGTCCGATTTTCACGTTAACATTGCTTAACTTTTTTTTTATAATATTACAGTTCGAAAATCCACCCAAGTAATTTCCGTTTTTTACTCGAGTAAACACACGCATACCTACTAACTTTCCCTGAGTCATTCTTCTCTCCCTCTCTTACTCCTTCTTTTTTTCAGTAAGTTGAGTTATGTTCAAACAAAAGTATCAGGAAATCATGCTCATGCGCGCTCAGGCTAAACTCGAAGCAATCCACCATTATACTCGAGTAACAACTCGAGGCGCTCACCATCAACGATGCAGACACAAAACCCACGCCGTACACGTGCACGACGTCGCCCCATTGCTCCGGCAAACCCTATGACCATCGGCAAGTCGCAAAACTCCCAAACACTAGAAAACCAAACTCAATTCATCACCAAACATTCAAAATCGCAAAATAGCAGTACACTTGAAAAACTGTAACCATCTCCCCTCAGCAAAACGCCTCGTCGTCGTTGCTCCGACCACTAGAGACACTTCAATTCCGTCCACACCACGTCAATAACCTACTCTTCCACCCCCTTGAATCTCGTGAAACTCGATCAAGCATAGGAGACGAACACGCCTCATTTCAGACATGTCCAAAAACTCGAAAAAAAACCCTAATCCGGCCTCGTTTCTTTAATTCATGCAATAGAAAATTTATTTGACAATTTTCTCAAGATTATAAATGTTCATAGTTGCTTCAAACCAAATTTCAACAGCAATTATTGGGTCGATCACCAGAAAATGGATAAAATGTAATTTTTGTTCAACTGTGAACTGCTCGTACAATTCTAAACTAAAAATTACCTTTTTTCTCTAAAAATCCTATTTTGCATTGAAGATTCAAGTTATGAACTTGAATTAATATTTTACAACAATCAAATTTATCAAGATATTTCTTGTTTGCTTGTAAAACATGATTCCAGTAGTATATTTCTCTGAAATTTTAAAACAGCTTTTAAAAATCCTGATCGAAGTTTAAATATCTTGTTTTGTTGAAAACTTAAAGCTTTACCATGATCAGTTGAAAACAATTTGAGATTGAATAATATTCAATCAAATAACAGAGAAGATCAATATATTCAATATCCATAGAACAACCTGTATATAAACACAGATCCATATTCAAAGATAAAACATATACAACACCATATAATCAATGAATCATCTTTACTGCTTTAATTAAACTTAAAACATGAAAATTTATGTTTACTCACCTGAAAGATTGTGAACAGAGAACAATACTGGTATTTTGAAAACCTGCAGTTGGAAACTGCCTTTGAGTTCCTATCTGTTTTTGTTTGAATTAAATGATGTTTTTAGTTTTGAAAAATGAAGATGTTTTTCATTCTGGTTTTGCTATGTGTTTGCTGAATGAACTGGAAATAAGGAGATACACACACACACATATATATGAAAATAGTTTGTAATAAGGGAAGGTTGTAACTAGTTAAGCTTTCTTTGTTTTGATTGATCAGATTTTTTTTCTGAAAATGAAAAGATTTGTAAAATTTTGAATTGACATAATTTTGGCTGAGATGATGGCATTTAATGTATATGCTTCCTTCTAAGTTTACATACTTATTATAATTTTTTTATTTTATGTGCATAGATATTTTGTATGTAAATATTTTGTCTTCTTGCATTTGCAACCATAAAAATTTCGTTATCTGGTTTTTGTTTACACACTTGTGCTTTCTTAAAATTGTTATAGTTATTGAAAAGTATTTATCCTATGTTGCTTACAAACAATAACCATTTAATCCTTGTTTTTATTTTTATTTCTATTTTAACTATCAACATTTAAATTATATTCATATGTTTTACTTATATTTTATACTTATATTTTATATTGATAGAATTTGATTTTATTTTAAACATTATCATCCATATATATATATATATATATATATATATATATTTACCAAATGTAAATAAGGTAGAGCATTTTAATTTAGCTATATAAGATAGATTTTATTTTAAATATTTCTAAGAGATTTTATTTTAAATTTTCAAATCAAAGTTTCCTTTTCAAAATACAAATGTATATAAATAAATGGAAAATATTCCAAAAGTCTTATTCATTTAAAAATGATAAGTTTATATTTTACTTAATTGGATTAAATATTTATTAAAATAATATGGCTAAAATCCTGGGCCGTTACAGATAGAGCAAACCGAGCCTCAACACCCATCTCCAAACATGCATCTCCACCCTTGCTACCCTCATCCATGGCCGTGCCCCAATCGGCAGCCTCCCATCAATCCGACTCTGCACGATTCTGTCCTTAACAGCCCATACCCCTTGCCATGTAGAAACACTTTGACCGAACCCACATGACAACACTGAGCCTCTCACCGCCACCCTCCATGCAAAGCACTCCGCCTACCACAACACCCGAAATCCGCGTCACCACCTCACCCCGGTTGCTTCCTTCCACCTGAACCCCATTGTCATTCACCCACCAGCTAGCCAAACCGAGCTCTTGTCCTTCCTCTACTTTGTTCCCGACAGCTCCATGATGCAACGCATAGCTTGCCAACACACGGATCCGAGAGCTTCTGCAGCTTCTTTTTCCTATTTTCATTCCAGTTTGACATAGCTTATATTTTCAAACAACATCCATTTAAAGTATATAATTTAAACCTATATTGCATTCCAATTAATGTAGATGTTTTATTTTAATATGTGTTTAAATTTAATATTGATTTTAAATTATATATAAAGATTTTTATTTCAAAAATGTGTTTTTAATTAAATATTGATTTTAAGAATAATAACACTACTACAATGTATATATTTTTTATTTACGTCAAGCTAGTTTTTATTCTGAATTCTTCAATTCGGGTCCACCGTGCTTTGCTTTAGAGTTTGTGCATGGATTGTTTGCATCTTATTCTTTATATTTCTCTAGCCTCGAAAAGTGAGAAATCATTCACGATTAACATTCTTCTGTTTACTAAATTTATTTTACATGAATTAACGATTGGAATATGTTGTTAGATTAGATTTGCTAAATTGTTAAGTATTATATGTCATTATCTACTATTGCTTACCTATATTAATTGATATATGACACCATAACTTGTTATATATATTACATGTAAATTGTTAATTATGATTATATGTGCTTGTCATTGATATGTATGTCATTTTATGCTATTTTATATTCTCACACTGCAAGTTCCCTGTTAGTTTGAAATTCCCTATGAGTTGAAATGATACATACTCGAACGATCTTATAGATTAGGGGAAATTGTTATGGGTTGAAATGATAAACCAAAGCGATTTTCATTGATTTTGAAATTTAGGGATTGCGGGTTGAAATGATAGTTACTTGTAAGTATTAAATTATCGTGGATTGAAATGATAAATATCTGTGTCACTTGACAATAGGGTAGAAAATTATATACGAACACCGTAGTCAATTTTTGCAAAAAAATGAATTCCAAAGTTTTGAAACGAAATATGTGGGTTTAAATAAATATTGATTTTTAAAATATAATATATATAAATTTTATTTTAATATACGTGGAAATTTATATTCTTAAATCATATATTGGAAATTTTATGTTTATAACTTTATTATTAATATTTCTGTATAATTATGATTTAAAATAGATTTA
Source organism: Allium cepa (assembly GCA_030765085.1). Lineage (NCBI taxonomy): Eukaryota > Viridiplantae > Streptophyta > Magnoliopsida > Asparagales > Amaryllidaceae > Allium > Allium cepa. Next base: position 181,600,881 of record CM060929.1, on the reverse strand, counting down.
ATAATTAAGTTAAATATAATAAAGTTAAATAAAAAATTAATTTGACTAATATATATGATATGTTTTAAAATATTTGTTTGAAATTATATTTATAATTTAAAAACAGATTTTGCAAGTTTATTATAATTTTTTACATATAGCTTTATTATTATTATTATTATATAGTTAAGATTTAAATAGATTTAATAATAAATTTTGATATCGTAAAATTAAATAAAAATTTAATTTAACTAATATATATAATGTGTTTTAAAATATTTATTTGAATTTGTATTTATATTTTAAAAATAAATTTTGTAATAACTTTAATTAAATAGAGGTTGGAAAGATAAATTAAATAAGAATTGATCTGTAGTTTAATTTGTTAAAAATTGAGTTTAGACAAGTATCGATTTATAATTAAATTTGTTTAAAATTGAATTTAAATAAGGATTGATTTGAACTTATTTGTTTTGAGATTTTAAAAGGTATGATTTGGTAAATAGTGATTAAATTGATATTTTCAACTTTAAATAAAATTGAAATTTAATATTAACTTAAATTGGTAATATGAGATTTTATTTAAATGTTATTAAAAATGATTAAGTTAATTTGAAAATTTTAATAGGACTAAAGTTGAATTTTTGAAATATAAATGAAATTTATCAAATTTAGTTATTGTAAATTGTTTAAATATCGAAACTTATTGAATTGAAAGTGGTTTAAATTTGTAGCTCAAACTTGGATTTGAAATTGATATAAAATGTTATAACAAGAAATTTGTATTGAACCTTTAACTTTTTTAAACTTAAGTTATCGAACTGAGACTTAATTTAAGTCTAATTTTGGAATTAGAGTTGATTTGAGTTGATTTGGGAAATTGAAAGAAACTATTCTGTTTTGGAACTATTTTTGATATAAACTATTTTAATATATAACTATTTTTAATATATATATATAAACTATTTTAATCTATAAACAATTTTTAATATAAACTATTTTAATGTATAATTATTTGAATATATAAACTATTTTCAATATTTAACCGTTCATGTTCGAACTATTATGATTTAAATTTAATGGATTTAAATGCAAATATTTTGATATGAAGGTTTAAACTATTTTGTGAATATGATTTCCAACGTGAATAAGATTTCGAAAGGGAAATGATTTTGAAAAGAACATGATATTTTGATATAAAGTATTAACTGTTTGAAATAAAAATGACCACGATGTGAATTAAGTGTTTAGTTGTTAAAGAGACCAGGATCGAATATTGTCATACTCTCTGCCAATACCGAAAACCACTTTAGCAACTGTGTACGTGGTGGAGAATCCAGAACGAAGTAGGATGGTTTGGCGAATCCATCTGTATGAGGTATTAACGCATCCCTTACTCCCGTGTGTCAACGTGATGTAGCTAAAACATGAGCTATACTGGGCTAAGTGAGGTCGCACCTCCAATCGAGCATGCTTCTTCGATGTCATTCTATTGCTTTGTGATTTGGTTGGGTGCATCTTTCATTTGGGAATGTGTCTCGAGGTGGGCGGTAGTAGCTGCTATGCGTGACCACCAGTACGGAGTACAAACGGTAGAATGATACCCTAGCATTGCCTCATGTGCCTTGTCACATGCCTTATCGTGCCTTCTACGAGTTTGGTTTGTACTGTACCTATGGAGTGCCCTCTCATAGCCCTCCAGTTTATGGAGGAATTATGGCACTATATAGACTATTGGAATATATAAAAATGTGTTAAAGGGATATGGGTAACGCCTTGACGCTATTTTAAAAGTTTACTTTACTTTAGACATTATCTATGTAGCGTATTGTACTATGTATATAGATAGTTTAACGAATCCTTAAAGGATGGAATCCTAACATCCTTTAACTATTTGCATTTCACTTGGACATTTTTACTTTAGTTGATTTACTTACATTAGATTGTTAATCTCGACGTGGGTGTTTTGTATTTTACTTTATGCTCGGGTCATACTAACTGTCACCGCATTTGAGACTCACCTTTGGAGCCTGGATTTTCGCTTGAAGGTTTGCTTTTTCTATTCAGCTTTCAGTTATTCTGGTTTGCTTTTTCTGTTCAGCTTTCAGTTATTCTGGTTATTTGTGTTCAGACTTGTCAGTTGCTTTTGTATTAGTGACTCCTATGTGCTTGAGATATTATGTTGTACATTGTTTTAAGCTCTGATGTTCTATAGTAGCTTCATGAATTACTATTTATCTATTCCGCTGCTTAATGTTATACTACTCTGTGTCTATAATTCTATGATTGATATATGTACTATATATGCTAAGTTTTGTCAAATACAAATTAACAATCTTTTTTTGAGCAATTCAAGTCTGACATGTGTGGATGATTGTAAATTTGAATGGTTCGAAATATCAGGTCGTTACAGTTGGTATAAGAGCTATGGTTTAGGCAAAACTAAGCAAATGAGTAAAATCTCATTAGAGATAGGTTGTAATACCTTAGAATGAATAAATTAATGATAGAATCATCTGCATTAGAGCCTGGAATTCTTCATTAGGACCCCTCTGGATTAGAATTTCTTTTGAATTTTAGAACCTTACCTTTGTTCTGAAATCAATTCATGTCTTTTTCAATTCGTGTTCTCTTGATACTGGAGCATCCAATAGCTCTATTTCTGTTGATCTCTATAATAAATTTGAGCACCTCTTGCAACCTAAATTGACAACTTCATCCTTATGTGTGACTAATCCCATTGGGGATCCCACCAACTTTTGTATGATTTGTAAAGTGGGTGAAACTCCTTTACAATAGGCATCGATTCACCAGAGACTTCTATGTCCTCGGTTTTGATGCTGTTTTTTCTTGCAAAGCCCGAACCATTCTCTAGTAGATGATCTAGGTTAATCTCTTGTGATCGTATGTCGAATGCCTCAAGATTATGCAGGCATTTTTATCTTTCTTCTTGATTCTCAACCTAGTGATCCTAACTCCACCACTGATGTCCAACTATTTCCCGATGTCTTTGGTGGAGTCACTTTTCCTCCTCCTAAGCAGGAAATTGAATTCCCCATCTATCCTATTCCCAGAGCTCGATTTTGCTACCAGTTTTCAACCAACTTAGTGTAGTAGCGGAGAGCATTCCCAATATATCTTTTCGAATAGAAAATTGTTTCTATGAATGGATAGTCATGCCCTCTGGATTGACCAATGCCCCTGCCTTCTTCGTCGATCTCATGAATTGTGCTTTCCGCGATGTTCTCCAGAAGTTTGTCCTGGTTTTCGTTGATGAAATTCTCGTTCTTCTAAGCCACGGTTGACCTAGTTAAGGTTGTCGTGATTAATATAAGTCTATACGTCTTTCCTCTTTTGTAATTTAATTATTATATCTTCCTTTCGAGCCTGTCTTCTTTGTTAAAATTCTCTTTGGTTAAGGTTTCTCTAGATTTGAATATCCAACCTTGTTCAAAAATCCATTCTTGAATCATCCTGCGAGGGAGTGTATTTGTAATTAATATAAAAATGTTTTATATTATGTTGTTGGAGTTGTTATGTTTAAATCTGGGGTTTTGATCAATTCTTCTAGCCAACGATACCGATCGGAATTCCAAAACACTTGAATAGAGAAAACTTACACAATATTGTTTTCGAAATCTGTAAATGAAATAATTTTATGAATGATTATATATAAGTATAATTTTCCAAAATTGAATAGTTAAATGAATTGGTTGTTAGAAATGATAGTATTAGATTATCATTTATTATTTTTTCAATATTCTTAAACCCTTATCTATTGCTGTATGTTATAAGGAGATGAAATTTCCAAAATATGGTTTATAAATATGATTTGCAAATGAAATGAATTTAAACTAAGGATTTGAGATTAATTTTTTGATGCTTTTCAAAATTTGATTTTCAAGGTTTTGGGAAAAAATATATTATTTGAAAGTATTTTCGAATGAAAAATGTTTCTAAAGAATTTAAAAGAAGCGAGCCAGTACTCTACTCTTATGTTGCTGAAAAATAATTTCGGCGATGACTGCAGCTTCATCGACATTCATTTTCGAGTCTCAAAGTGGGAAGTCCATTCAGTAGATTTGCTACTCTTTTGTTTTGGAAATCGGATTTCATTTGAATTTTTGATATGATTTGATTTATAAAACATATATTTGTATATATTTATTTCAGAATGGTTTGAAGTGAAACAGGGAATTTAACTCTTAAGTCTCATGTTAAGTAATGGTTTCAGTTATTGAAATGAAGCAAAATTTTGAATAATTGGAGTGTCTAATATGAGAAATGTAATTGAAATAGTTGAACTAGGATAAAATTTATTTGTATAATACTCAATTGCATTCTAAAACCATATATAACTTACCTGTAATATTCAAAAAGTTAAATGTTAGCATGAATATGTAATTGAAGGTTATATAAGAGAAAACTTAAGTAATAAAATGTTCAGACTAAATTTTCTTAATAGAAGTGATATAAATGAAAGGTAAATTTGTATAGTGCTTAAGCACTTAAAAACATTTATAATTTACCTGGGAAAAGTTTGAATGTAATTGAACAGTATATAACATAAATGTAAGTAATAAGGTATCCAAAAATGAAATTTATATGGTTTTGAACTAATTGTTATATCTGGTACTATGTATTTAGAATCTGTCTTTCCTTTTGTTGCTTCTATTCTCCAATCTCGTTCTTTTTCGAGGATGACAAATTTTGAGTGGGGGAGAATGTAACGGCCCAATTTTTTTAACCATTTTAAATAACGTAATTAACTTAAATTTTCATGAAAATTAAAAAATAGAATTTTTGCAATGAAAATTTGATATTTGGTATGCGTCTATTTAAACGTAGAAAATGTCAAATTTTCATTGGAAAATATGTAAGTTTGTTTAGTTATGAAATTTCAATTTAAAATTTAAAATATTTAATTTGATGGTAGTAAAATATTTTCGAAATCTGAATATTTTCATATAATAAAATTTTAAATCATTTTCAAAGTCAGACATTTTATTTTGTTTCGCCAAATTTGGACTGCATACCATTTATATTATTTTCGACGATTTAGCTGCATTTTGGTAGCGAATATCGACTTTTGATCGGATAATCATATAGGTGATATCTGTGTACCATTCTGTTCGTCTCGTCGCGTTGATCTTTATAGTACATTCATTTGTGTGTTGCGGCGCGGCCAAATCTGCGAAATGGTTAGCCAAACCAGTACTCATTTTTTGAACCTTTTGATTTCTCGGTGGCTTTTCATTTGTCTACCTGTTGAAATTAAAACGCCTCTTGCCTTTAATATTTTCAAAAACCAATATCTGACCTTTTTCATTCCCATCGTTAATTTAATATTTGCCGGTTCGTTTTTGCCATTTCTCTTAATTTATTCTATTCTTTGTTTTCTTGAAAACATAAAATTATATATATATATATATATATATATATATATAAACTTATATTCATGTGAGCAGGCATTCCTCTTCCTTGTCTTGCTGAAGCCCAATGTTTCGCTCGCCCCTTCAAGTTCTTACTGCCTTCTCCTTTACCACATCCCTCCATCTTTCCCATTTGCCACCCTACCACCCGAGTAGCCGCTTACCACCACCACCCAGTAGCTCGCCATGCTTCATCACCATAAAATCCGATCTAAGTTGTAGCCTCCCAGCCTCCATTTCATTGAGCAACAACCACAGATCCACCTTGTCACAGCACCAACACAATACGCCCACCAGTTCGCCCTCTCTCGCTCTCACCGCCTCGCTAGTGCACCCCATGTCAATTCCATCACCCGCCTCATTCTCCTTTCCACAGATCCGCCCAACCCACAAAGCAAACTGAGCCTCAACACCCCCTCTCCAAACATGCGTCTCCACCTTTGCTTCCCTCGTCCATGGCCATGCCCTAATCGACAATCTCCCATCAATCCGATTCCGCCTGATTTTGACCTTCCTATTCCATACCCATTGCGCGTAGAAACTCTCTAACCGAACCCACCTGACAACACTGAGCCTCTAACCGCTACCCTCCATGCAAAGCACTCCACCTACCACAACACCCGAAAGCCTCATCGCCACCTCGCTCCAGTTGCTTCCTTCCACCTAAACCCCACTGCAGTTCACCCACCTTATAGCCACATCGAGCCTTCAGCCTTCCTATGCTTCTCTCCTGGCAACTCCACGATGCAACACATAGCTCGCCAACATCCGGATCCAAGAGCGTTTGTCGCTTATTGTTCCCATTTGCATTCCAGTTTGACATAGCTTTATTTTGACATAGCATCCATTTAAAGTATATAATTTAAAACTATATTGCATTCCAAAATATACATATGTTTTGTTTTAATATATATTTAAATTTAACATTGATTTTAAATTAGATATAAAGATTTTTATTTCAAAAATGTGTTTTAAATTAAAAATTGATTTTAATAAAAATAATAATAATAATATATATTTTTTTCATTTGTATTAAGTTAGATTTGATTCTAAATTCTTCAATTCGGGTCCATCGTGCTTTGCTTCGGAATTTGTGCTTGGATTCGTTGCATCTTGTTCTTGTTATTTCTCTAGCCTCGAAAGGTGAGATCACTCACGATTAATATTCTTGTGTTTAGTAAATTTATTTTACAGGAAATGACGATTGGAATATGTTGTTAGATTTGATTTGCTAAATTGTTAAGCATTATTTGTTATTATCTATAATTGCTTACCTATATTATCTGCAATTGCTTACCCATATATATTTTATGTAAATTGTTAATTATGATTATATGTGCTAGTCATTGATATGCGTGTCATTTTATGCTATTTCATATTCTCACACTACAGGTTCCCTGTTAGATAGAAATTCTCTATGGGCTGAAATGATCCATACCCGAACGATCTTATAGATTAGGGGAAATCATTATAGGTTGAAATGATAAACCCAAGCCATTTTCATTGATTTTTAAATTTTGGGATTGCGGGTTGAAATAATGTATACCCGTAAATATTAGAATCACTTGACCATAGGATAGAAAATTATATACAGACACCGTGGTCTATTTTGAAAAAAAATCAATTTCCAATGTTTCGGAAGGAAATATCTAGGTTTTAATAAATATTGATTTTTAAAATATAATACATATATGTATTATTTTAATATATGTGGGAACTTGTCTTCTTAAATTATATGTTGGAAATTTTAAATTTGTAAGTTAAGTTTGGAAAATGTAAATTTTAAATTTTTTACTTATAAATTTATTATTATTCTTATATAATTAAGATTTAAAATACATTTAATAATAAAATTTAATATAGTAAAATTAAATAAAAAATTTATTTAACTAATATATATAATACATTTTGAAACATTTGTTTGAATTTATATTTTTAAAATAGATTTTGTAATAACTTCAAATAAATCGATGTTGGAGAGATAAATCAAATAATAATTGATTTGTAATTTAATTTGTTGAGAATTCAATTTAAATAAGAATTGATTTACAATTAAATTTGTTTAAAATTGAATTTAAATAAGGTTTGATTCGAACTTATTGATTTTGAGATTTTGAAAGGTATGATTTTATAGCTCGATTTGATAAAAAGTGATTATACGAATATTTTCAACTTTAAATAAAATTGACATTGGATATTTATTATTAACTTAAATTAGTAGTATGAGATTTTATTTAAATGTTATTAAAAATGATTAAGTTAATATTTTGAAAATTTAATAGGACTAAAGTTGAATTTTTGAAATATAAATGAAATTTTATCAAATTTAGTTATTATAAATTGTTTGAATATCAAAACTTATTGAATTGGAAGTGTTTAAATTTGTAGTTCAAACCTAGATTCGAAATCAATATAAAATAGTTTTAACGGGAATTTGAATTGAATCTTTAATTTTATATAATTGAAGTTGTTGAACTGAGACTTGGCTTAAGTCGAATTTTGGAATTAGAGTCGATTTAGGAAATTGAAAGAAACAATAATAATTAGGAACTATTTTTGATATAAACTATTTTAATATATAACTATTTTTAAATATACATTAACTATTTTAATATATAAACTATTTTAATTTATAAACCATATTAAATATAAACTATTTTAATGTATAATTATTTCAATATATAAACTATTTTCAATATTTGAATCGTTTAAGTTGGAACTATTATGATTTAGATTTAATGGATTTAAATGCTTGATATAAAGGTTTAGACTATTTTTTGAATATGATTTCAAACATGAACAAGATTTTGAAAGGGATATGATTTTGAAAAGAACATGATATTTTGATATGAAGTATGAACTGTTTGAAATAAAAATGACCACGATGTGAAAAAAGCGTATAGTTTTTAAAGAGACCGGGATCAATATTGTCACACTCTTTACCAATACCAAAAACCACTTTAACAACTATGTACGTGGTAAAGAATCGAGAACGAAGTAGGATGGTTTGGAAAACTATTCTGTATGAGGTATTAACCCAACCTGACTCTTATGAGTCAGCTTGATGTGGCTAAAACGGAAGTTATACCGAGCCAAGTGAGGTCGCATCTCCGATCGAGCATGCTTCTTCGATACCATTATATTACTCTGTGATTTTATTGGGTGCACCTTTGATCTGGGAGTGTGTCTCGAGGTTGGCGGTAGTAGCTGCTAACCAGTCCGGGAGTGCAAACGGTAGAATCCTACCCTAGCATTGCCTCGTGTGCCTTGTCACATGCCTTATCGCGCCTTCTACTAGTTTGGTTTGTGCCGTTCCTACGGAGTGCCCTCTGATAGCCCTCCAGTTTATGGAGGAATTACGGTACTGTATAGACTACGGGAATATATAAAACTGTGTTAAGGATGATATGGGTAACGTCCTAACGCTATTATAATAGTTTACTTTAATTTAGACATTATCTATGTAGCGTATTATACTATGTCTGTAGATATTTTAATGGATCCTTAAAGGATGAAATCCCAACATCCTTTAAGTTATTTGCATTTGACTTAGACATTTCACTTAAGTTGATTTATGTACATAAGAATGTTAATCCCGACTCTTGTGTTTTGTGTTTTGCTTTATGCTCGGGTCATACTGAGTGTCACCGCATTTGAGACTCACCTTTGGAGCCTGAAGCTTTGCTTGAAGATTTGCTTTCTCTATTCAGCTTTCGTTTATTCCAATTATTTATGTCCAGACTTCTATAGTAGCTTCACGAACTACTATTTATCTATTCCGTTGCTTGTTGTATTACTTCGTGTCTATGATCTATTATTGGTTTATTTACTATACATGCTAAGTTTTGCCAAATATAAATTAACAATCTGTTGTTTTGAGTAATTCAAGTTCGACATGTGTGGATGATTTTCGATTTGAGTGGTTCGAAACATCAGGTCGTTACAAATAACCAAAACATTTCTATATGGGTATTTACCATTTCAATCCACAATTTAAATTTAGCATTTTACCTGTGTAAATCATTTCAACATGCAATCCCAAAATTTTAATAAAATCGCATGGGTTTATCATTTCCAACCATAACAATTTTTCCTAATCTATAAGATCGTTCGGGTATGTATCATTTCAACGCATAAAGAATTTGTAAACTGACAGGGAACTAGCAGAATGAGAACAAATATGATAATAATACAACATATCAACAACAGACATATATCATCAATAACAAATTTAAATATAATATATACAGCAGGTTATGGTGTCATATGTCATAGGTAAACAATTATAGATAATGGCGTATCATATTTAACAACTAACTAACTTAACAATTCAAATTTAACATCATATTTCAATCGTCATTTCATGTAAATTAAATTTACTAAATATAAGAATGTTAATCGTGCGTGATTGCTCACCTTCTGAGGCCAGAGAACAACGATGGCAAAGATGGGGACATAGATATGCACACGGAGATGGACACAAGCAAATCAAAAAGCTACAATGACCAATTTGGACAGCGGCGAGACAAAAGCAAAGCACGATGAACTGGATTTGATGAAGTTCAATTATATAAGTGAGCTTATATATATAGACCATATATATATATTTATATATATATATATATATCAAAATCATATTTTAATTTAAACACATTAGAATAAAATCTATACGTATATTTCAAAAATCATTGTTTAATTTAAAATGCGGCGATCCGGATTTTCAAACCAGTTAAAATCGCCAAAAAATCCGTCAGTTCTAAGACTACTAATGAAAACTACTAACTAAATACACCATATTTGATTATTTTGGAAAACTGAACAGAATCTTTTTTATTTAAGAGCATCCGGGCTTTCCTCACGCTTTGTTCCACCCCTCGTCTAGGAAAGAAACCATAGGCCAAGTAAGTTCAGGGCACTGGTTGCTCCATCCCTAACTTTAGTTAAACCCTTTTATTATCTTCCAGATCTCACAGGAAGGACAAATGTACTAGTCGTTTCCGCATACTCAGATTTTCAACTTTATTTTGGAATTGCTTATAAATATCCCAAATTATCATTCAAAATGCTTAATTATCCTTTTTAAAACGTTCATAATTTATTCTGGAAAAGGTCGTCATGTTTAAACTCATATTCCAAAAGTTATAGAATACGCAGCAGAAAACTGCTGCGGAAAGTGCCGTATAAGCTTATTTGAATTTAAATAACTTTTAAATATTTGAAAATTCATACTTTTCGATCTAAATCTCTATTCAATTATTTAAATAGATTTATCAAATTTATTCCATATTTTTCCGTAATTAAAATCGTTCATTTAAATAAATTTCTTGTTATGGTCACTAAACTGCACTAGCGCGACTTTTCTAGAAAATTGATTTGGTCTTAATTCAAAATCTACTTATCGAAACTTTGATTTTCTTTCTTTTTTAGAAGATATGGATATAATAGTCCGGAATTTTCTTATCTCAAAGAATTCCGAGCCATATTTCACTCTATACATTCATTTGAACTTTTTGGCGCGAAATCGCGAACTACCGTTGCGCGACGCGTCTAGTTTTAACTTATTTTTTCAATATTTGAAATAATCTGTTCAAATTGGATTTCAATACTTTTAAAATCATTACAAATAATTTTAAATCAACAATTTCACTTTTTAACGTATTTAAAATATATTTTCACTATTACCACATTATAATATTATAATATTCTCATTATTTTAATATTAAATTTTAAATTCCAATTTCAACTCAATTTTAATTCTAATCTCAAATTAAACTAATTTAAAACTTAGATTTCAAATCCAATTTCAATTGAAACTTCCATTCAACCTCAACTAAACTTCACTTTTTCAAAACCGATTTCGATTTCGATTTCAATTTCACTATTCATCTTAATTTCAATTTCTAATTAACTATCATTTTCAAATCCGTTTCACTTCAAATTTCAAATTCTCTTTCATTTTAACTTTAATTTCGCTTCCAAATGAAAAGAGATTTGTTTTTCTACAATATCTCATATTACTAAAATATGGTCTTTTTAAACAAAAAGATTACTTAACTAATAGAAATTTGATGTCCAAATTATCATCACAACCATACAACTATCATATAACACTAACATATCCAATACGGTAAATGTCATAACATTAATATGGATTATCTATCATATTCAAACAATCAATCAAACATCCATATCATCAAATAGAGATTATCTAACATTACAGTTAAGCATGATAATCGATATAATTCAAAAACGGTGAGAATTTCTCACTTTCATATCCACTCCATCGAACTTTTTCGTAGATTACATGCTTTCGAACAAACACGCCTTTTCCAAACGTCTTAAATTCTCGCCTTAGCTTACTTTCTTTACGAAATCATCCGAAAAGAATTAAAGTGAAAAGAGACTTAATAAATCCTATATACTCATATTCACTTTCTATTGATATTGGATTTCGAAGGAACCAGGGTCGGATTTGGGTAAATCTCATTCGAAAACCACTTCGAACCAATCTATACATTCGAACGTGGAGACATGTTGAAGATGATGATTATTGAAGACCGTGGATCTTTATAGCGTGAGAACTGCTTGTTGACTTGCTTTGGGTAGCTCCTGAGTTATATGTAGCAGTGGTCTCCTCGTTGTGGAGATTTTGCGGATTGCAAGGGCTTCTTTCCTAGTAATGGCTGAGGAAAGCGCCTTCGGTTTGTCCTGTTTCTGGACAACTTGTATGGACGTTTGTCTGACATTACATTTCCAGCGATTATGTACGTTGGTTTTTACAAACGTACATCAGTGGTGGCGGAGAAGGCAACTTCTCTTAGCTTAACACCCTCCTTGAGACATACGAGCTCAAGGGTTGCATTTTTGTGGAAGGCAATTAGTAGTTAAACGGAAATGGCAATGTGGCATTCAAAGATGTGGTATGTGCTATGAGAAAAGGTAATCGTTTGCCTCAAGCCTCACCAAACCGGAAATTACCGAAATAGGATCAGATGCAGCAAGGCTAAGTGGGTCACTCCCAATCAAGATATGGTCATCCTCTTCTAGATATATTTCTTCCCGCTATGACGTCGGGGTGTAAATCAATGTGGTGTATGCTAGAGGGCCCTCGATAAAGGTTGGTAACGACCGGAGGATGTCATATTCGGTACCATCTAGTTATAGAGGTGGGCCGGTCTTGTGTTGGTAAAGGATCCTTTGTGATGGTCCTCGGGACATCCATCTAGAGGTTTACCCCTTCGGAAGGTAGATCCTGCGCCTAGTCATTTGTATGGAAATGCATTCTCCAATAAGAACCTACGAACTTGATTGTAAACCTATTATGTTGGAATTTGATCAATGTAACAATTTCGGCTAAGATTAATAAGTTTATTTGCAAATATTTTCAAAGAATGTCATTAGAAATAATATCAAACGTTTTGATATAAAAGTGTTTTAGTTATCATAAGGTAAAAACCCGTCTGTGTTTATCTGTGGGCATGGTCTTATGAGATACTCTTTGTTTTCAAGGGATTTTATTCAAAGGCTGATATATGACACTGTCATTAATCATTTAGTTTTTCTCACGCTGGTTTATTAAGCTTGATCCGGGTATTTTCAATACTCGGGTCAGATCTGAGTAATTTCAGGATAGTCGAAGACGGTTGGAGTTTCCAGAGGAGAGCTAGAGATATTCATTGACGTATGAACATATTCTATTATCCGTGTACTTAGTGTATTTTGTTTGATGTTTGTCAGCATTTGTAAGGGCAGGTTTCATAACTGTCCAAGCTGAATTTAGGTTAGACTCTAATATATGTATTTAAAAGTTTTCCGCTGTAAAAATATTTGTTCAATATTATATGTTATCTCATTTGAGTGAGATTCTGTAGTGTCTATTTTTCTTTATTACCCTTGAAGATCCGTCCTTTCGCGTAATTTGAGTTAGACATGTGCGGTTTATTGTCAATTCAATGAGTACGGAAAAATGGGACTTTACATAAAACATATCAAATAAAATCAATATATATATATATATATATATATATATTTTTAAATCAAGCTATATATATATATTATCCTTAAAATCGGTATTTATAAAATCCATCCATTTCTTTCAAAATTTCTTTAAATACATTTTTTTAAACATTAACATAACTAACCATATTTTATATATATACACTTTTCAAAATACTTACATTTACACAACATAACATATTATATACTTTTAAATTTTCCTTAAAATGCAAGCTAACTTATGAACTCAGATATACATATATATTTATAAGCTAATATATAGACAAACAAATATCTAACCTATATATATAATGTTAGAAGAGAAGGCACTACTTGGTTAGTGGAGAGTTCGTCCATGTATGGGTGGTTGCAGCCAGGAAATGGGCAAGCAGTGTTGGATGACGTAACAGTGGTGATGAGGCGGTCTAGATGAGGAGGTGGCAGGTTGAGAATGGCAATGAGATGGGGCTACGTGTCGTGGGTAGAAGGAGACCGGGTGATGGAGTTTTGGTCACGTGGGCTATGCGTGGCAAGGCGGACGAGAAGGTGTGCGGCAAGGTTGCTAGAAGGTCTTAGGTGGAAGGTGCAGTTGCATAAGGTGGAGAAGTGGTTAACAGGTCAGAGGGGACCGCTGCTTGCGGTCTAGAAATGGGCGGAAGGCAAAAAATAACAAGGGTAGGTGGCTGTGAAGCAAAATGGCAATGGAAGGCTTTTAGGTGAAATATAAGCAAATACATGTATACTCTCTTTCTTTATAAGAGGTGGCAAGCCGAGCACTTGAATGGTGGAAGGCAAGGTGGGTTTGTGTGGAGGTCATGCTACTACTAGAAGTGGATGTGGAGGAGTAGAGAAATGGTGGGATTGGCGATCGGTGCAAAATTGGCGGTCGGAAAAAAGAACTTTGATGGTGCTTGGGAGGATGGCAGGTCGAGGGGATGGGAAGGGAGTCAGTGGTGGTGTGTGGCAGAGGTTCACCTTGGTGAGTGTATGGTGATCTGGAGATGCGACAGATGAAGAATGGGAGAGGACAAGATCTGGAAGGAGACAAAGAAAATATGTGTTTATATATATATATATATATATATATATATATATATATATATTAATTTTTTAGAGAACAAAAGAAGGGAACAAAAAATGAATGAACTAATGAATTTATTCAAAGTAGTGGAATGTTGAACGTCGACAATAATTTTTGGGAATTGTAAAAATACTACTGTCTATTGGTTTTCAAACGGTGGAAAATGAGTGATACAAGGAAACAAAAGGGCTCAAAAACTGGTATCGATACGGCTAATCGTTTTGTGGATTTCGTCGTGTATTGAACACCGAATTAAACAAATGAGTATACTATGGAGATCATCATAATGAGACGAATTAATGGTACATAGATATTACAAAATACGACCATCCTATCAAAAGTCGATATTCGCTGCCAAACTGCTGCGAATTCGCCGAAAATAAGACAAAAGAGGCTATAACAGTCCAAATTTGACGAAACGAATTATAACGTTCCACTCGAAAAATGAAAAATATTCAGATTTCAAAAATATTTTGTTACCATCAAATTTACTGATTTTAAATATTAAATTGAAATTTCACAACTAAACAAACTTTCATATTTCCCAATAAAAATTTAACACTTGCTATGCTAAAACAGACGGATACCAAATATAAAATTTTCATTTCAAAATTTTATCATTTATTTTCACGAATTTTTTTTAGTTAATTACGCTATAAAAGTCACTAAAATTTATGAGTCGTTACACTCTCCCCCACTCTAAACATTTCGTCCTCGAAAAGGAACAGTTCGGAGCTGCCGTGGTATGGGTCAGAGGGGACTGCTGCTCGTGGTCTGGAAATGGGAGAAGGCAAAAAAAACAAGGGTAGGTGGCTGTGAAACAAAATGGCAATGGAAGGCTCTCAGGTGAAATATAAGCAAATGCATATGTATTCTCTTTTTTTAGAGGTGGCAAGCCAAGCACTTGACTGGAGGAAGGCAAAGTGGGTTTGCGTGGAGGTTGTGCTGCTACCAGAAGTGGATGTGGAGGAGTAGAGGAATGGTAGGGATGGTAGTCCGTGCAAAATCCACGGTCAGGAAAAAGAACTTGGTTGGTGCTTGGACGGATGGCAGGTCGAGGAGATGAGAAGGGAGTCGGTGGTGGTGGGTGGCAGAGCTTCACTTCGGTGAGTGTGTAGCGATCTGGAGACCCAACAGATGAAGTATGGGAGAGGACGAGATCTGGAAGGTGACAAAGCAAATACATGTGTATATATATATATATATTATTTTTTATAGAACATGAGAAGAAGGGAACAAAAAATGAACGAACTAATGAATTTATTCAAAATAGTGAAATGTTGAAAGTCGGCAATAATTTCTAGGAATTATAAAAAACTATTGTCTATTGGTTTTCAACTGGTGGAAAATGAAAGGCCATAAGGAAATAAAGGGCTCAAAAACCGGTATGGATACGGCTAATCGTTTTGTGGATTTAGTCGTGTACTTGATGCCGAATTAGACAAATGAGTATTCGGTGGAGATCAGCATAATGAGATGAATATAATGGTACACATATATCAATAATACGACCATCCTATCAAAAATCAATATTCGTTGCCAAACTGCTGCTAATTCGTCGAAAATAAGATAAACGGGGCTATAGTAGTCCAAATTTGGCAAAATGAATTATAACAACTTACTCAAAAAATCAAAAAAATATTCAGATTTCAAAAATACTTTATTAGCATTAAATTTACTAATTTTAATTTCTAAATTAAAATTTCACAACTAAACAATTTTTTCATATTTTCCAATAAAAATTTAACACTTGCTATGTTAAAATAGACGCATGCCAAATATCAAATTCTAATTTCAAAATTTTATTATTTATTTTTCATGAAATTTTTTTAGTTAATTACGTTATAAAAATCATTAAAATTTACATGTCATTACACACGGTCCGCTAAAGGTCGTATAAGCCTGCATATGTACGTCCCCATTCTCTTACAATCCATATAGAAGACTATGTGCAGCTCATGACGCCATTGTAAGCACTAGGAGCAACATACATCAAACAACCCTACAATTCAGTAATCGAATAACGACCATCTTCACCATCATACATACCTCACCTAACTATGGTCACATCAAATCATTCACTACTAACATAGATCGAGAAACACTCGAATTTGGGCTCAAAGTGATTGTAGTATATAATATATTGGCTGTGTCTGGGCCCAAGTTCAACCTGACCCAGATTTCATTAATTGGTTAACTGATTAAGCAGTAATATGGTGAACGATTATTGTGTTATTTCATAATAAGGTAATCGTTACATGTTTATTTTGAAGTGTTTTTCAATCAATTTCATCAACTTGTCTTCATCGTTTTGGTAGTTATTAGTATATTTTTCTAAAACTGCATATAAAAATTTAATCACCATTTCAAAATGTTTGTACATCAAATTCTCTAGATTTTCTTATATATTCATTAGCGTCGATATATATATTTTATCGGTTTAAATCCCTTTATAATTAATGTATTTACGCCCTAATTAATTGACCATTTATCGATTAATCTCTGATACTCATTTTATTGTTATATTATACAAATTATACTTCCATTTGTACATATTACCCATATACGAGTCTAATTCAAATCGATATAGTAATAAAAACTGGTATACTTGCATCATACTTCAAAAATATTGTATTCATACTTTCATTCATTAACCCGTTAATTTAATATCATTAAAATATTAATTGACATTTTATTAGTTTGAAATCAACCCTAAAGTCAAATTTGTAACCATGTTATACAATTATGATCGTATTATAGGAAAAAGGAAAGCATTCCAGTCACATTTCAATGATTGAAGCCTTCGATTTGAAGATCATGCACTTGATTCCTTTGCAAGCCTAAATAGGTGATCAAGAAAACAATTCACTTGTGCAAAGCCCTTGCCTTGCTCGTCATTTTGATATAACTTTTGTGCAAAACTGAGATGAAAGTGAAACATAGAGTTTTGAAATTTACTATAGAAGAGAGGTTATGGCAAGAAAAGGATGAAAAAAGTTGTGAATAGGAAATATACCTAGTTTTTGATTTTTTAAGTGGAAGGAATGACCATTCTGATTTGAATTTGAATTGTCGGGCTTTCGACTGGTTTCAGCCTGCTATGAACTCACAACTAAAAACGTAAATATCTCCTTCATGCAAACTCTAATTCTGACGTTTTTAAAGTCAAATTCAATCAATAAACCAAAATTATGAATGACGCATATCTTATTGTCTAATTCTATCATTTGTAAATTAATATTTAAATCCAAATTTATGGGGTATTAATTATTTGAACCACTGAGCCATCAAACTGAGCGCTCTACATGAATAAAATAACACCCTTATTCTAAAAAATTATAATAATTTTACAAACTAAAGTTATTTCAATATTTCTTAAATCATATTATATGTTGTAATATTGAATAAAATTGCAAACCTATAGTAAATAAGAATATTTATTAAAAAATAATTTAGTGAAAAATTAATAAAATTATATCAAAAGAAAATTGTCAAAATGGCGTCGGGAAATTGTAGAAATTCCCGATGCCATGAATATGATACATTCTTCATTGACAAAGCTTTAGAGACACTTTCCCGATGGAAATTCCCTTATTTCCAACTTAAACTGACCTGAACTTCCTCATTTCTTCTCCTGAACCCCTAAAAATCTAGTTAACCAATTCCTTGAATTAAAATTTATCCCCACCACAATATTCTAACCATCCACTGACCATTAGCCTAGTCATCGTCTCCCTTTATCGATCGAACTTCACCATTGCCACATCCTTCCTATTTCGAATGTCGTCACCACCAACAACACCTCGGCACCTCCAAGCCCCACCACCACTTCGAGAACCACCAACACCTTCTCTTTCTACGTATTATTAAATATATTTTTACTTTAATTTGATAATTGCTAATTGGATAATCAATTAGTGGATTAGTTGGAATGAAGGCAATACATGTCGATATCACAAACATCTCTTCGACTCTTAATAAGGAACTCCTAGTTAATGTTTTCAAAGAAAGTTGAGCGCTAGGAGTGCTCCTCTATAGTGGAGGCAGAAGATGTTAACTTAATTGGTTTCATATCTCCTTTAAAGCTTATTTATTATATTTAGTACCATGTCTCCCTCAATCAGACAAGTGTTATATATAATCATTATAAAGATGTTCATTTTATTGTGAAATGGGTATCAACCCTTACATATTATAGTATTTTTGGATGTGCAATAGTATTTGACAATTTACAAACATGATAATATTTTTACACTTAATAAATCATTTTCTTTAAAATGCTCTACGAAATCTCGAGGGTATTTCCTTTTAGGGCCCCATGTACACGTATTAGTGTCAATATCTCTACTACTAATAAAGAAAATTAGTTGAACTAATTTACTCGGTGCCTTTTTAAAATTCCAAAAATGCCCTTGTTTTTCATTTATATATTTGCATTCAAGTATATCAACATATACAATAATACAAACAGCCCGTGTGCGAAGCACAGGCCCATACTAGTAGGGATTAAGGCAAAGTGTTGAAAAAATTTCATTAAATTGTTCAAGGTGGAACGATTTATATAATTTAAAAATAACATGTGTTTTTAACAAGAAGTAAGGTTGAAAGCCATTAATTATTTTATAATTGAGATAATTAATTTTAAATCAATAAGAAAATTTATAAGATATTAAATTAACATTAGTAGTTAATATTAAGACAACTTATAAGTGTATAATTAGTTACAATATAACTAATCATAAGCAAATATTTAATATTGAGTTATTTATAATTAAGATAATTAATTTTAAATAAATTAGAAAATTTATAAGATATTTAGTTAATAGATAGGTGACGTCCTTGCAAGAGGTGTAAAGCTCAAAAACTTCTGAATATAATACTATAGAGATCCATTTGATAAAACATGGATTTATGGAAGAATATTATTTGTGGAAATTTCACTTAAAGATATGAGCATGCTCAATACACCATTCGTTGTTGAAAATAAGAATTAATTGGGTTTTGAATTTGATGAACATATTCATGAGAACACAATGACCATAATGGTTTTAGAATCTGATGGTATAGTACGCGGATGAATTCAACATATTTTGAAGAAGAAACTAATCTAAAAGCTAAAAAAAATTGACTAACCGAAACAATCAAAATGATGGCTTTTTGATGGATGCCCTCTGATAGCATTAGCAATGACATCCAGGTTATTTTCTATAAAATTCATAAATAATGGTACAGAAAAGATAATGAATGATAGGATTAGTCTGGTTCAGAATGTGATCCAAACTGGTTTGTGGAGTAGGTTGGTAGATAACTGGTATTCATTTAAAGAAGTATCAAGATCATTTTGCCGCATGAATAATTGGCACGTGTTGAAGTATGTGTATGTTATATTGGAAGAAAGACATAAATATGTACACACTATAATTTTTTTAATTTAGGTAGATATGAAAAAGAAAAAAGCAACGGCGGTGGTGTACCTATCACTTGTATGCATCATCTCGTGCTAGTTGCTAGATTACAGAGATTATATGCATCTTATGCTACTACGGATCACATGAAATGAGCAAGTCTAGGAAGGAGTTCTATGGCATCGTCCAAATGGTGAAGCATGGAAATATTTCGATAACATATATACTAATTTTGCTCCTAATCGTAAAATGTAAACTTGGCCTATGTACATATGGTTTTCAAGCATTTATTATATTTGGTAGAAAGATATTCAACTTGACCAGTTATTTTAACACCATGCAATTTTCCTTATAGGATGTGTAGCCAAATCTGTATATGTTTTTAACTATTATTGTACTTGGAACTAAAAACCCTAAAATAAAATAGACGTTTGTTTGCAGCATTTAATTCAGGAGCCAAAGAAATTGTGAATGGTGTTGGTACTTATAATGTGTTTTAAAAAAACTTTTAAACTATTCTTTTGTTATTATGGATGATATACGATCTTTAGCGTACGGTACTCTTTTGGGATGGAGTACTGGCAGTAAATTATCTAGCTTGGTGTGCATGGATGCGACGAAAGCGTTTTGATTAAGATATAATGCTAAGTAGTGTTGGTGGGATCGTCATCGTGCTATTTGCATTTAAATGACCATTTTGTTGTAACTGGCTCATTTGGCAGCGTGTTAAATGGGTAAGTTTCAAAAAAATATCCCAATTTGGATCTTAATAGGCATATGAAATCTATTAACTAATATAAGATCCAATCTATATACTAAAATGAAATTATATTTTATTTTAAAATGTTTTATATTTTATTTTATTAATCATATAAATTAAATTTTTATTTTGAATATATTATATATATTCCTATACTAACATGATAGTTAATAGATGTATGTATATATGTGTGTATACACATAAATATATACATACATACATATAGATCTTAGGAGTTATATTCATTGTACATACATATATGTTATACTTACATACACATAAAGTAAATTCATATGCATATGAGGAATATAAATGTCTAAGGATATACATATGTTCAAATATATTATAGTGTATATATATGGTTTGTATACGTATATTAATAGTACCACATATATATAATATTGCCATTTATTTAATTGATTATATATATATATATATATATATATTCAAAAATAAATACATGATTAAAATTAAATATACTAAAAAATAGGTTGACTAAGTACAACATATAAATTTGAATTAAAATATACTTAATATTTTCTAAATTCAAACCCAACTTTGACAAAGTCCAATTATTTTAAATTTGAATTTCAAATTCAGAAGACTACTTCAAATATCTTAAACTCAAACTAATTAAATAAATATCTAGAATATAAATGATTCAGGTATATAAATTTTAAACATACACGCACATAGACTTTAAACATACACACACACACACATATTACTGTATTCAACCTAAGATTTATATGATATATATACTGCATAATTTTATGTACATAAAATATTATTAATTATTCAAAATTGCTTTTGGCATTAAAATTAAAAAAATATACAAAAAAGTCGGCTTACAAACCAATTTATTTATTTATGTTAAATAAATCAAATAAAACAATTAATATATATATATATATATATATATATGTATGTATGTATGTATGTATAATTAAAATGGCCAAAAAATTTATTTAATAAAATAAATTCATAAAAGAAATATAATTTAAAGTGTATGTAAAATAATTTATGGTTAAGTGTAATATGAACCACACTCATATATATATATATATAAACTTTATTCTTTAGCAATTTTATAGTTTAAATCAAAAAAAATTATACCCTAAATTATTATATAAAATATTTGTATAATTCACAATATATATATAGGGTTGGGGGACATTTGTAAATATAAGATAAGAAAATCATGCCTCAGAAGATTTAGCCCTTTGTGGCACTTTAATTTCTAAATAACCACCTATATTTCTTGAATCACCACCAGATGTTGCTAATCGAATAAACTGCTTGAATTTAATTTTTATTTCATGTTGTTTAGGTAAAGTATAAGTTTGGCTAATGGGGAATATGGTAGGGAGATGGAAGCCAAGAAAAGAAGATTGAAAAGTATATAACGAATGAGTTTGATTTGGTATTTGTAGACCAAAACTGAAGGAAAAAATCTGTCACCTTTTAACCATTCTCCCTTGCCAATGCAAACTCAGATCCATATCTAGACCATTCCACCTCTTCCTATGGCTGGCCATACTTGGTAATAGATGGATTAAATATTCTACAAGCCTATTTAAAAATTTATTTATATTTAAAGCATGTTTATATATATATATATATATATATATATATATATATATATATATATATATATATCGTATACCGATACGTGTTCATATAACATTTGTATATACATCAAAATAATTACCAATATCACCTAGAAAATTTCTAGAAGCTACTTCATTTACTAATAACACCCCTAACATCAATTACATTTTTTTGATAAAAAACGTGACACTTATTCAATTAGAGCACTCATTATGATGTCTTGAGCTTATGACCTCTAGAACTTTTGTCTAAAGCATCATATCTCTAACCACTCAAGCTTGCTGTCCTTGACCAAACATCAAATAAATGAATAATTTATATTCCTTAAATATTAATTAATTTATAACACTTTATAAACTAATTGAATCGTCTGGTATTTTAGAGAATTTACACATACGGTTGTGTGAATCATTAATATGAGTTCAATCGGTGATTAGTATTGAAAAATTCAAATATTAACATTCATACATCATTTTAGATAGTGGTGTGACAACTTGGCCAAATTCATCGCTTATAGATATTTTTGGTAAAATCAAATTTTACATCACCTCAAGTGGTACCTTGAAGTGGCAATAATTTATACACATTCTCTTTGTCAACGGCTTTTCACTTTAGGATATGCGGGGTCAGATATTGGTCAAAACTAAAATATTACCCCCATTCAACAACTTAGTCCAATTATAAAGTCATTTGTTCAATAATAGCATTTATCATTAACCATTCAACTCTAGCCCGAGATTTTGACTTTGATTTGGCTACTTTTGAACGTGACATTAATCTCGTATAATTGAGGAGATGAATTCTCTATTGAATAGTGATTCACTTCCTACACTTTTTGTTAGACCCAATTATAATCGATGGATTGTCATCATGCTTCGATTTAACTATAATTAAAGTGGAGTATTCATATAGAAGTTCCCTGGTATTCACAAATCGATAGAACTGTACAACATCATGACACTGAGATTTTCTATTTGACCTGTTTGTTTTTGTTTGCGCCATAATTGGTCACAAACCCCAAATATCGTAAAAGCACCAGTGTATGAACATTGATCAATAGTATATGATCATAAATCACAATCTAGGTAATGTAAAGAATGAAAAATGAAGAATAATAACTTAAAACGGAAAGGATAAACAGAGACATAAGATTTATAGTGGTTCGGCTATCGTCTGTCTACGTCCACTTCAAAAGTTAATCTTTTATTAACTTTACTTGCTGGTTATAGCGGATTACAGCCATAATTCTTGAGTACAACAATGGAGTTTGAGAATAATAGTGATTTGAGCAGAATCTGGATGTCGGAGAACCAAAAGTCCTTTTTATGTAGGCCTTGGGATGCTATTTATAGGTGTAGGCTGCAAATATCTCGCTCAGATCTCGGAAGACATCTTCATGCACGTGAGTGGGCCCACATGATCGGTCTTAGAACTTTGACTCGATCCATGGTCGATAAAAATGAATTTCGTATTGATCAAGATTTGACCCAATCGAGTCAAAATTTGGCATGAACATTCCTTAGGTTATACGCAAGCTCTTGTGAAAATTTGGTGGTATTTGGACGTGTGGATTCACATTCCTGCCGCATTGACCAAGCCTTCATCCTTTTTGAACTCCATTCAAATCCATCCATATCCTTCCATTCACGTCCATCCATTTCGACCTTTATTCATATTGTTGGTTTGTGTCCATTGAAGTGATGTGTCCATTTTCATATCGATGCCAGTGGTGTACTTCGTATTATCTTATACATGTTGATCGATACGAAGTAACCTTAAAGGATAGGAGTGGAGTGCATACAGGATCGATACGAAGAAGGTGTAAGTTAATGGACAAGACATAGGGTTTTTTCATGGATACAAACAAGACTGACAGATACGAACGAAGCCTTACCTTTGGCAGATACGAACAGTAGCTCGCTTCGATGGATACGATGTAACACGTCTGATGGATATGAATGTCTTGTTCGCATCCATGAGTATCGATACGAACAAAGTTCCCCTTGTGTATGCATCCATCAATAGCTCGTACAAACGAACTCCGTTCGACCTGAAATTTGAAATATAGCCTCTCATAGCCTTGATCCTCATTCCCAATCAATCCCGCCTTGATTGGAGCTCGGCCAAATTTTGACGACATCGATCATAGCCTTGCTTCTAATCAATCTCCAATCCTGATATCCATCCTTTTTAGCCAACATTTTGATATCCCGGCCACGACCAAAAGGTAGGATAACAGTTATTAAGCTCCAAGAAATTCTTGATCGAGTCATTATATAGTTATCCAATAACACATAACCTTTTAGTGCCCCAATGTCCATGAGCAATATGCTGCCCAACATTTTGAGAGCATTATCTGTTATGGTCTCAACAAATGTATCGATATTCTTTCTCGAAACATCTTGACTAGGTGTATGTAAAACAAAATGTTATTTTATACTATGATTAATCACTCGAGATTGTAACTATTTTCAACTTTATCACATAACATTTTATCTAAGGATTTTCTTTTTCATATACTCTAAACTAAGTATCTTGATTATTTATATCATATTATAGCAAAGTATGTAAAATAAAACAATCACCTTTATTACAAACTAGATTGATTGCATGGTTAGATATATGTAACAAATTACACAATTGTCACTATGGTATACTACAAACTCTCTCACCTTTCAGACATGATAAGAAATTTTTTGTAAAAAAACAAGGTTGAAAATTTACGACCATTGGCGTTTATGACCAGTGAACAAGTGTTTGATATCTTATAAAATTACCCAAACATATGCAAAACATGAAATAAAGAGTAAGAAATTAATGTCAAAGAAGATTATCATAGTTTGTGCAAATAGAGTATATTTTGGGAATTACTTATTGGAACGATTTCAAACTTTTACATAATCCAAGTGTAATGCCTACTAGAAAAATGTGTTTTTGATTTCTTTTAACATGAGAACGAATAAGGAAGGGAAATCTATAAAAGATTTGAAATCAAGAAGCAATATTGAATACTACTGCTATCATCTAAATTTTAAACTTTATCCAAAGCGTCTAAATTTGAATCTTTTATGTGTTATAAGCTGATGGTCCTAGTCGTAGAAAACTATTGGAGGGGGTCATTCTTGGATGTTCACAACTAAATTGTTTACATTTTGAAACGATATGTTGAAATGAAAGATCTTACACTTCAGGTATATATAGTCACAATTATCATGTATTTTCGATACTCATTTCCTAACAATATCTAATGTGTTATTACCACCAGAATTTAGAGTCCCATATTGAAGCTTGGTATATTCTACAAATATACATGCTCAACTACTCTTAATTAAAACATTTAAAAAGCTTGAAAAAGAAATACCGAAGATCCTATGTAAACCAAAGAAAATATTTCCTCCAACGGTACTTAATTGCATGGAACTTTTACAAGTACATCAAACAACCGAAGCTTTAATGCGAGAACTGGTTAAATTTGGTTTGGCATATCCATTTGCGGTGTATAAATAACATTCGAAGTATATGAGCATGTTTATATATGCAGATGCCTATTCTATTTAATTAAGATGACATATTTTATATTTTATAATTAAGGTATCTGGTCACCTAAAATAGAAGCTGAAACAAAAAACATGTTTTGAAGGTTCTTTTTATCGGCTTACGTTATCAAAGAAGTAATCATATTTTTCAGTCACAATGTCGATGATCACATTAGTTTAAGCTTAAGCAATTATTATTGAAATGACAATGATAATATAGATAATTCAACCAATACCATTTTTTTCCATATTCAAGAAACAAGGATGTTCGGCCGGTAAATGGAAGTACATTAAAGGTTTCATTACAACTGAAGATTGCAACCTAGCTAAGGCATTTGTGCCTCTAAATTTTAATAAGCTAACAAGTCTTGCTAGGTAACATTTAATTATTCTTTCATTTATTTACGTATACCTTGTTGTAGATCAAAATTTTGTCTTCTTAATAATATTAACCATCAAACAACAAGTTTGTAGCAAAAAATGATCATGATGTTGATATTAGCAAAAAAAACTAATTATGGTTTAAAATATATGTAAGTGTGATTTGGTAAGTATTTTCACATGTTCACAATATTTATTACATGCTAACATGCATTAAATAAAATCATTTGATTATTGAGAATAATATAACTAATATTTTCTATAAGAAACTTTCTTTTGGTCTAATTACATATTACAAAAAACATTTAATCATGTTTGATAATGGATATAAATTACACAATGAAGAATCGAAAAGAAATAAAACAATATTTATAGTTGGGTACTTATTAAAAGCGACCACAATGATGACAACATAAAATATTTTTATAAGTTGTTAGAGGATATAATTGAGTTAACAAACTCAACTGTACTGAAATAAAAAAAATTAAATGTCAATGGTTTGGTGGTAGACCAAATATAGGAGTAAGATGCGTACAATAGGAGTACCACTTATTAAAGTAAATCATAAAAGAAGACATGGTGAGTACGACCTGTTGGTGATACAAGCAACACAAGTTTACTACATGGCGTATCCTATTACTAACAACAATATTTTCGATTGATGGGTCGTTGTTAAAAAAACCATGACGATCATTCACTCAAAAATGATCCTCAAAACCAATAACCAGGTTTATCAAAACGAATTAGATCCCAATGAACTACCCCAATTAAGAATAAACTAAAGATATAGGACCCCTTGTTAATGAAATCAATAATTGTGTCAAAGTAGATAAAGATAATGATAAAAAAATCGATGTGGAAGACGATGTGTTTGACTCCGAAGATGATAATTTAATTATTGATAATGAGGATAATGATCAAGATTGGTAGTATGTAGATTTGGTTTTTGATTTTTTTCATTTAAATTTAATATAATTAATCAAGTGCAAATTTGTATTTGTTCTCCGTTTAATGTGATTTTGTATGTACTTAAATCATACATACATACATACATACCTGTATATATTTTGTGACAACAGACCTTTAAGATCCTCAGAAGTCGACACCAATACATCCATGGTATTCACATGTCGAACATCCGAGTGCTAGAAAGATAGTTTGTTAGGGGAACGGAAATGAAAGACAAAACATAATCTCATAATAAAACGAGTAATATATAATATACATATGATCTTTACAAAAGAAAACCGTAACATACATACATTAATCAGATTAAACTAACATATCATCAAGATGGACATTATAATAACATAACCTCACATTTTTGATAAATATAATGCAAGAAATGCAATGGAAAATAAAATACATGAATAGATCTTGGAGGCATACAACTCATCTCCAAAAGCTCCAAAGTATCCAGATAAATCTGGACATAAGCTTAAGCTGACTCGAGCATTCTAATAAAATAACACACGGATCAGTCTGCTAAACCAGCATGAGAAACTCAAATCATATAGATTTTTAATATTATAAAACCATTCAAAAATATAGGTGTCCCGTAAGACCACGCTGCATATAAACATGGACGAGTTTTTACCCTATATAACCAAACCATTTATTAGAAAATCCAGTGGTATTATAATAATGTATAGGGTTTAAAATAAATATTTAACATAATCGGAATGGTTACATTAATTACATTCAATAGCATATTTAGTATACAACTAAGTCCATAAGTTTGATGGAAAATGGATTCCATAAATGACAAGCTATCAAGGTACTGCCAGCCACAATACAACTCTAGAGTAATGTACCGAGAGCCTTAGTTGACTCCATGCGAATCAGGATCGGTTCACCCCTTCATGGATAGTACCGAATATGTCATCACTCGGTTGAATCCACAACTGTACTATGCCCGATGCATACATAAATCCATAAATATCAATCAAGATTGGATGATGACTATACCTTAATAGTAGCAGACAATATAGCCCTGAAGCATATCCCATATTTTACTCATTAACTAGTGTAAGGCTTGGGGCTACATTTTATATTTTTAGAAAATCCCACTTTGAATGCTAACACTTCCCTCTAGGCGATTATGCAATGTCGACATTCATCTATAGAAGTTGTTCGGGATATGAACAAACTAAAAGCACTACTTCTAATATGTCAGTTTTTGAATCTTCAAAGGATTAGTAGAAAGTAGCCCTTGCACTTCAAAGAAGTCCATCTTCGATCATCTTCAAGAACACTTATGCCAGTTCGAAGTGGTTTTTGGATAACTCAAACTTATCCGATCTCGGTCTCTCCGAACCCAGGAGGGTTGGGTAGATCCTTGAAATTGAAGTTTTTTATTAAAATGAGCTTGACTTAATAATTTATCAATATGTTTTTTCCTAATCAATATATGTCCAAATTTTAATCGACTTTTGTTTTTCTAATTTTTGTATATTAGAGTGCTTCTTGATAGTTATATTATTACTACCTGATTTATGAAAGTTCGTATATAATGAAGTATATCTAGATACAAGTTTCTTTGGTTTATTTTTATTAAATCCCAAACCTCTCTTATTGTTTGATGATTTTGAATTATTAATTAACTGGTATAAGTTTTCTTTGCCTTTATTAAATTTTGAGATATTGGTAGATAAATCCAAAATTTGCTTTTTCTAGTTCGATTGCATCCTGTTTTAAAACTTTGTTATCATTTTCCAAACAGGTTATTTTACTTTATAACTTAACTATTGTAGATTGTAAAACATTTTTGTCATTTATTAAACTTTTATTTTCTTGTTCAATATTCAAAAGATTATCTTTACTAGAAAGAGTTTTATTTAAATTTTGTAACTTCAAAATTTCTTCCTCTAAAATCATTTTTTCTTCTTTAAGCATTTCATTCTCTAATTCTGGTCTATTTAATTTTTCTGCACATTCGTTGTGAATTTTACATAAATTTCTATATTTATTGTCTAATTCTGAAGCTATTTCCATAACATCATCAAAAGATAAGTTAGAATGTACCTCATTTATGTTTTCCATAAAACACACATTAGCTTATTCACCATCGTTATCACTTTCTATCTCACTATAACTCGAAGAATCATCCCAAGGTACTTGAAATGCTTATTTTCTCTTCTTGGAGAATTTTTCGTTTTTACAATTTTTTTTAAAGACTTTCTTTTCTTTATTTAACTCTGGACAATTCTTTTTCATATGACCAAATTTGTTGCATTCATAACACTTGAAGGTAGAACCATCCGTTGAGTTATCTGGTTTTTCCTTTTTGACCATTTTGTTGAATTTTCTAAATTTGTTGTAATTTTTAGCAAAGAATGCCACTTCTTCTTCATCAAGATCCGAATCATCACTTAGTTAACCTGAAAAATAATACTACGTTTTTCTTGGGCTATTTCTTTTCTAGCTTGCAAATTTGTTTCGTAAGACATTAAATTTCCTATAAGTTCTTCTATTTTGAGGCCAGATAAATCATTAGCCTCTTCTATAGATAATACTTTTCTTTCCCATTCATCAGTTAGTGCATTCAATATTTGAGTGACTAAATCAAAATCAGTAAAGGTAACTCCTAATGTCATAAGATCTTGTTGTATAGTCTGAAAACATGAATACATATCAATGATACATTCATTAGGTTTCATTTTAAAAGACGAAAATTGGTTTTTCAATATACTGATTTTGGTTTGCGTGACCATTGTTGTGCCTTCAATGTGTTATTTGTAGCATGTGCCAAATATCATAAGCAGTTTTACACATCATAATTCTAGAAAATTCGTTTTATCTAATGCACAATATAGCACATTCATAGCTTTTGAATTATTTGATGCAGTGGTTTTTTGTGCTTCTGTCCATGTGCTTATTTCTGTAGTGGGTGCTACATACTGTGTTTGAGTGGCTTGCTAGATGTCAAAACCACTTGATTCCATAAAAACTCTCATACTTGTAGCCAGTAAATATAATTTAACCCAGTAAAAAATGGTAGTCGTGCAGTGGATTTTCCCTCTTGAAACTTGTTATAATTCATATTGGCCATATTAAATTACTCAAAAACGGTGTTATGATTTTGAATGAACCATGCTTTGATACCAATTGAAAGAACTAGTGGATCGTTATATGGCTGACTTATTAGAGAATGTATATAATCAACAAAATATGCAGTATAAATTATATGATAGAAAGCAAATGAACACACCGAGATTTATACTGGTTTGGAGCACCTCCTACGTCCAGTTCCTAAGCACCTCATAGATATTTCCTTCGTAAATCCCTCACTTAATTTGGAGGCATAGGTTTACAATCTTTCAATTGAGCACCTCTCAGATTATAACTTCCCTTTATAATAGAATATTTGCCTTGATAATCTTGTGTTCGTCTAACACTGATATTGACTGATAGTACAGTGTTCCTATAATCACTTTTGATGTTGTGTAATGAATGCATAAAGATTATTGGAAGAGAGACAATAGATTAGAATACTTGAATGCTTGATTGCTTTTGAATGCACAAGAGAGAAATAGAATAGAGAACAGAATCGCAAGAGTCATGTTGAATCTGCATATGTTTGCGCTATTTATAGAAGTCAAAAAGAATCACTAAAGAGTTGTTTATTTTCATCAAAAACCATTGAAGTATACTAACATCCTTTCAGAAGTTCGCAACTTTCGAAGATGACTATTCGTAAGAAATGACTATTACAATAATTCAGTAGACTGGGAAAATGAGTCAGTCAACTGTGTATGAACGTTTGAAATTCATGCATTAAAAAATTCAAAAACTATAATATATAAGTCTGGAGCAGTCTACTGGGAAATGTCCGAAGTCGACAGAGCTTAGTCGACTGAGGCATTTTCCCAGTCGACTGACTCCTGCTTCCTGCTTTTTTTGTATTCTTCGACATTTTTCTCTTTTTAGTCATGGATCATTGTTTGTTTGTGTGTGTTAAT
The DNA here is from genome assembly GCA_030765085.1 of Allium cepa. Taxonomy (NCBI): domain Eukaryota; kingdom Viridiplantae; phylum Streptophyta; class Magnoliopsida; order Asparagales; family Amaryllidaceae; genus Allium; species Allium cepa. The sequence continues at coordinate 181,569,740 of CM060929.1, read as the reverse complement.
CTTTTCAATTATGGATCATTATTTGTGGGTGTTAATCTTTGATTCTCTTTTCAGTTACTTGACATTCTTTATTGTTTGATCTTGTTGTTATTTTGAGTTAATCTTTGATTCTTTCGTCTTCTATTCTGCCAGAATGTTATATATGTATACAATATATAGTTGTCATCATTAAAATGAAGAACTGGTGTTCTAATAGTATATACAAACATGATAGGGGAAACATAATAGATAACAAGATAACGGTGAAGCCTCCTTCACCGTGCTCCCCTAATATGCATCAATAAGAACCTAGGCTACCGGCTACTTAAAAATTATAATACCCAAGAGTTTAAGGGAAAGAAGAAAACTTCTGGGTCAGACATGGGCCTGGTCTGAGTAAACTCAAAACATGTACTTTTAGGAAAAATAAAGATATCGCGTAAGACCATGTCGCACATAACACGGACAAGTTTTTGCTTTACGGTAACCAAACCCTTTTTAATAGAAAATTCAATGATATTGTTAATATGTCTAGAGTTTAAAATCAAAATTTAACGTGATGAAATTTTTACGTTAATTACATTCTACCATATCTAGTATACAACTAAGTCTGCAAAGTCACGTATTGGAAGATGGATTCCTTCAATGACAAGGCTACTGGGGTAGTGCACCGTTAGAGAGAATGTACCGAGGGCCTCGCATAGACCCCTAGCATGGTAAGACCGGCTTACCCCTTCCTAGATAGTACCAATATAATCATCCCTCAATTGCGATCAACAACAATATTAGGCCCGTGGCATACATCTAAACAAATATCAATCCAAATAAGGGATGATCATACCCTAATAGCAGCAAACCGCTTAACCTTTGGCATTCATGAGTGTGAGGCTCAAGGAAACGATTACGAATTTTAGCAACCCCATCTTGAAATGCTAACCCTTCCCTCCAAGCAATAATGCAATGCCATCATTTATCTATACAAGTTGTTTTGGGATCGCACAAACATACTAACCTTACTACCTTTCATTTCGGAATCACCTTTAGGACAGGTAGTACAACTCCATAGCATACTTCACTCTGATTCAGAACATGAAGCGCTTCTTAGTTTGTAGTGGTTCAGAAAAACCATACTTATCTAAAATTTATGTCTTCAACCCAAAGTGATGAATTCCTCGCTGACTTAATTATGATTCTTTTTTAGTATGCAAACAAATATATGAGTCCCAAGTGAATCTAATATACACCTTAAAGTAAGAGTAGTTTCACCGAAATGAGTTCTCCAAAGGGAATCCCAAAGCATATGAAATCACAAAGCTTTCACATACTTCCTGTAACATCCCCCTACTTGGAGGCCAAAAAATAACGGTTGTGGTGACGCGGTCATCTATAGTTATTAATCCTCAACGACTTTATACGACAATGTTAGATAATTGATACACAGAAATACATGAATATGGAAAATTTTAAAACATCAAACAGGATCCACATTTCATTTCAAAACATTTCAAATTCATTATATAATCTTACAATTAACCGTGTTCAGAGAAAATATATTTATTACAGCATACGCCAAGAGCGACATATGAAGACGCCCCTTGGATGATCAGAGTATATATATGGCAATTTAACAACTTTTCCATTATGAACAACACAGCGGAATCAAAATAAAAGAGAACTCGAAATAGCTATCATGCCTTTTGCACGTCTTGGGTAGCTTTATTCGTCTAAAGAGGTACTTGGAAACCTCAACTCTCAAACTACTCAAAATCAATTGAGAACCCGAGAGTTTAGGGGGAGAATATAAACTTCGAGTCGGATACAAAGCCTAGTATGAATAATAATCTATCATCTCAAACTATTTAGATATCTAGTGAGATTACGCCGCTTAGCGTAATTGGTTTTCCTCTCACTAGTATCCTAAACCTTTATTAAACCATATACTTTGCTCCTGCATCCACAATGGTTATAATAATTCAAAACAATATGATACGATGATATGCAAAACAAGTGAACCAATTCTGGATTACTCATCCCCATTAATTTTGACTATCTGTCTCAATCATAGTTTCTACGGTTACTATTAACCTAATAGTTTCCATAGGCTGACTGATAAGCAGAAAAAAGTTTAAGAACTCCCTGTCCATTTACATAGTTTTCATGGGATCACAAAGAACTTATTAGCCCGTGCCAATATCTTTACTGTTTCACAAGCTCTCCCTGACCCTAAGGTAACTCCAATATCTTTCTTTTATCTTAGTTTTTTGGGTTGACTAGGAACCTATTAACATCTGTCAATATCTTAATCCAGATAGTTTTCATGGGTTCACTATAAACCTATTGGCCCCTGCTAATGTCAAATCAAAGTTTTCATGGATTAACTATGAACCTGCCTTTCTGACATCATCATTTATACATAGTTTTCATGGACTTACAATGAACCTATTGACCACTACCAATATCTTTTCCTATACACAGTTTTCATGGGCTTACTAAGAACCTATTGGCCCCTGCCAATATCTTTAATTAATTTAACTTATGTTCACTTCTAGATCAACCTAGCTGGTTATTCTACCCTTTCCAAATTACCGTTATGGGTTCATTACATTGTGAATATATATATATATATATATATATATTTGAAGAAGCAAACTTAATAACAAAACAGTACCACCCCTGCGGGTTTAATATTCTTGAAATTATTTCCACATGAAACATGGTTAATCCCTTTAACCCAATATTTTATCAAGGAAAGCTTCTTCTAAAAACCATTTCAAAACACCTTTACTTAGCCATGGTTTTTTCCTTTAAAATGAGATTGGGTTATTTGTTTTGTAAAACTAAGGCTTTCAATACCTTCAAAACTTTGTTTTCGACCTTACTGGATAACCTCCTTCGAAAGCATATAAACTCTTTTCAAAACATTATGCCCCTACCTTTCGAAACACTTTAAAACCTTTCTTTCAAAACCTTTCGAATGTAATGAAGTATTTCTTATTTACTCTTAGAAGCATAGGTTCAAAACCATTGAAAGGACCCCTTTCGGAATCTTTGGAATTTCCCTTTTGAAAGCAATGAAAGCCTCTCTTTTGAAACCATTGGGTTTATATTTAAAAATATCATTTGGGCCAAAGTGAATATAAACGAAAGTATCTCTTTCGAAACCATTCTTTACCATATAAAAGTATTGGGGATAACATGATGGCGTCGGCACCATCCCTTTCGAAAGCTTCAAAACATTTAAGTTAAAACAATGAAGGAAGCATAGAAACCCCCTTTCGAAGTCATTACCTTGAAAACCTTGGCCCTTTCAAAAGAATTTAGGAAGTGGCTTAATATAAGTTTAAAACAAAAACAACCCTCAAAAAGCATTGATGAATTCAATACACTCGAAAGGTAAAAAAACAGCAACAAAGTTTCGACTAGGTCGAAACCATCATTTTCGAAAGCATTCATTTATAAACAAGGGTCTAAGTCGAAAGCTCTACTTTCTAACAAAGAAAGGTGACAACAAGTTCGAAAGAAAATGGGTATCAACTTGGTTAAAAGCACCCTTCATAAACAAGGCATGCACATATCTTTTAAAAATAAACAATGGTTTCGTCTCTGTAACGACCCGAAAAATTTTCGAACCCGAAAATTTCATTATGAAAAAGAAGAAAGAGATAGAAGAAGAAGAAGAACATAAACACCAACATCTCACATTCGCAGCGGATAAAATATAATAATAAATAATAACAGTTTACAAAAGCATACGATTATGTCGATTACATTCCAATACATCAGAGTTGCACATTTATACAGACACTGAATATACACAAATAATATGCCTCAAATACACAACAATATTGTATAGCGGAAAAACTCTATACGCTCTTGCCATCCAGCTCGCCTCCTGAGCTCTAGAACGTACCTACCTGAAAATCTGTAATACTCGGTCTGACCCGAGCATTACACCAAAGTAACACCCAGGTCAGGCTGGAAACCAGCGTGAGTAAACCCAACTAATATGGAATACAAACATGCAAGTTTATAAAACCGGGGTAACTCGATTCAATTCACAAAGCCACAATTAGTTTAGACATCATTTATTCCACATATCCATTTCCTAAGTACCAAGGCTTAGAATTAAATAGACCAATTCCTTTAAATCACTTTACTCCAGCATATACACAACGTTTCATATCATCGATATCAACTCATTCAAAGCATCCAATACCAATCAATCATTCATAAGCAAATTTGATCACTTCCAAATTAATTCAATCGATTCTAATTGGATTTCTAACCCCAATCACTTAAATTCCTTCATTAACATTAATTAATTTCCAATCAATTAATCAATCATCCCCTTATTATTCATCTTAATTAATCACCCTGGATTAATTATCCTTCAATTACATTCAAGTAATTAATTTTAATTAACTTCAAAATGTTAATTATTCTTAACCAAAATCAATAAGAAATCTTAATTATGAAGAGTTTAATTAACTATATTAATTACATTAATCCTTAATTACTTATATTATTTAATTTCTCATGAGTCACTTATTTTCTTCGATTAATTAATCTTAATTTATCAATCTTTTAATTACATCATTAATTATATAAATTAATGATTTTCGATTTATCCTAATCTAATTTAATACATTAAACAATTAATCATTTGGTAAGCCACACATATTAATCACTTTTGATTTATCTCAACAAGTAATTATCTACCTTGTTGTTTACTTCATTAAATTAATTAATTACTCCTTAATTAATTATCTTAATTAATCTCTTGATTAATTTCACAAGTAATTATATTTTATTAATTTCGTTAAGTAATTACTTATTAAACCATCCATCAATTATTCTAAATTCTTTTAAACTTAATTAATTAACCCAATTCATAAATTAATTTAATTAATTATCCATTTAAATTACCCTACCTATTTAATGAATCACCAATCATTAAACCCTCAATAACTTTAAAATGAACCATTCTCTTATTTATGATTTAAGTTTAAAACCATTTAAAATCCAAATGCTTCGAGTCAAACAACAGTTAACTCGAGTGTCCAACCAAAACCAAAGTCACTAGATCATTAGCACACATTCAATCAACTCAATCAATCAACCAATTATTTAAATTTAACTATTCAAATTTAAATAAAAGAAAACCCAACAAAGTGAAATTTACTCACCTTTGCTGTTAATTGCAATCCCTTCAACCTTCACTTTGGTTTCATCATAATTTTAACCTTGTAAAAACATTTATACGATTTATTAATATTTACACAAAATCGAACAATTTAATTCCCATTTATAAATTTTATAAGCCTTCAAATTATTTTAAACAGGCTTAGAAATTTCTGATTCAACAATTATTAAATTCAATATTTAAACTATATAATTCAATGATTTAATTGTCAAGTAAATATTGATATCTTGAATTCAAGTTAAAATTAACTTTTAAATATTTAAAATAAATTAAATATGCCAATTTAAATTGTTAAAAATTCCAGGTCGTCACATTCCTCCCCTCTTAAAAGAATTTCGTCCTCGAAATTACTAATTAGGAAGAATGGACCAATACCCGTTTACTTTTCCCTAAAACCCCCAATTCAACAGTTTTATCAAGTTGCTACAATATATTGTTTATTAAAGTTTCACTATTACCTCAATCAACTTTCAAAACCTTTCATAGTTTTCAAATAACTTTACTTATTCAACCATTCAAATTTAAATTTAAATCCAATATAGATTATCAAAAAATTTCTCAAAATTTTTCTAACTTTCTGAATTTCCGAAATTTTTTGCCAGCGTCTCCTTTGTGCGGCTAGCTCAGTACAACTACAAAAGGCCTCTACGGGCTCCTAAATTCCAAAAAGAAAACATAAGGCCAAGTGCTCAGATCCAAAACCCAATCCAATTTCATACAGAAATTAAAATACATACCTTTTTGTCGGGTAATCAAATTTATCTTCTAATATCAAATCCAATTTTCTTCTTGCTATAGATTCAATAAGGGAAGTTTCAACTTATATTTAATAAAGATATATAACTTTGTTTATTCAAAATCAAATATTCCAATTTGATTACTCCTTCCAATATCAATTTAATTCAAATCTGTACGATGTACACTTATCATTCGTACGCTATACCAATCTGATCGCTCACTCGATCACACAATTTCTCTTCCGAACGGTATTGTCCACCCGACTTCCTAGTGCGGACACAGATCTGATTTCTTGATTTGAAACCGCCATTCTCCTTGCATAGCTATAACTATGATAGAGAATATCCAGAACCAATCAACAATTCCATATCCAGGTTCGCCGTCGAAAATCGAGTGAAAAATCACCACTCGAATCAATATAATCTTTTCGAAATTTTGTCCTCGAATCTGGATCAAATCACTATGCGAACAGAATAATATACGTACATCCTACGTATTTAATTTTATTGATTTTTAGCCAAATCAATTTCTCTTCCTATTCACACTTCCTTTAATTTCCATTCACTTATTTACAATCGCTTCGATTCCATTGAATTATCACTTCAATTCTTATCTCGGTTGGGCATTTAATTAATAACAGTTTGAACTCCGACTAGTTTATTTTTAGAAAATAGCTTGAAAATTTTAAAAATAGATAAGTAGTTGAAAAATAATTATTAGTTTGCAAAATAGCTATAAAATAGTCGGAAAATAGTTGAATAGTTTCAGGAATTTTAAATAATTGCAAAATAGTTGTAAAATAGAAATTAGTTTGTGAATAGTTGAAAAATCGTAATTAGTTTATAAAACAGTTACGAAATAGTTAAATAACTCCAAAAGTAGTTATAAAATAAGTATAAAATAATTTTGGGTTTAATAAGAAAGGTTGTATATGTTAAATAGCTTGGAAAAAATAAATTTATATTAAAACAATTTATTGAAAAAAGTCCGGAGTCAAAACTGTTCACTTCCCTACTATTCAATTTAAATTTCATTTAAATTGACCCAATTCCAATTCAAATAACTCCAAATTCCATTAGACTTGATTTATTCCCAATTCAAGTTGAATTAATTCTCAGTTTCTTTCCAACTTCAAATCAAATTCCATTTGATTCTTACTTATTCAACTTTATTTACAGTTCCAAATTATTCAAATAAATTTGGACTAATTTCAAATTGAATCCACTTCAATTTCAAATCATTTCAATTCCTACTTGAATTTATTCCCAATTCCCATTCAAATTTTAAACCTTCAGATTAATAACCTTTCCACTTAAGTTTAAAATTTGCTTAACTTTGGGTTTCACATCACATTCCAAGGAAAATTCAAAACTCAACCTTAGAGTTTATTTCATATTTATTTCCTTTACACACCAGTCTACTTTAGAATTTTTAACCACCTTTGGTTTTAATTTCAAAACAAATTCCTTAAAAATCTTCCAAACATTTCTTGTATAAGATTACATTCAAAATAGTCTGAATTTTATTATTTGTTATTTCCTTAACTCTTTGAAATAACTGATTGTTCCTAGACTTAGGTTTTTAAAACATCACAATTTTAAAGCCCATTTTAATTTAGAAGTTATACTCATCTTATAAATGTACTTCATTTGGCTTACCTAATAACAAATATGTCATTATTAAACACAATTACTAATTATGATAATACTCAAGGTAATCATATCTAGATACCAATTCCTTTTTATATTATTCTTAATTCTATAAATTCACGATTAAATTTCTGTTTGAATCCATTTCAAAATTACCTTTATTTAAAGTTATTAAACAATTTAATTTCTGGGCTCAAATTCTAGAATTTCATTCCAGTCAATTTAACTTTAATTTAGTTTATTTCTATTACCACTTAATTTAATTCCAGTTTAGGATTTCGGTTATGTTGTACTTTATATTACTTCTTAATTTTAATTTCAATAATTTTAACAACGAATCGCCTTAATATTTATTAGAATGAAATATTTCTTTATATATCAAAATATATTTTATATAAAATCATTTAAAACCTTTGTGTAAGAAAATAACAAGTACGCTCTCATATATATATACACACACGCACACACTCAACTCATTCTAGAGTACTACGCACTCTATTTAATGAGTAATTCCAACCAGAGCCAAGGTTCTCGCTTAACCTTTCAGCTCTGATACCAATTGTAACGACCCGAAAAAATTTCAAACCCGAAAATTTCAGATAGTTATGAAAAAGAAGAAAGAGATAGAAGAAGAAGGAGAACAGAAACACCAACATCTCACATTCGCAGCGGATAAATATAATAATAAATAATAATAGTTTACAAAAGCATACTATTCGGTCGATTACATTCCAATACATCAGAGTTGCACATTTATATAGACACTGAATATACTTAAATACCATGTCTCAGACACACAACAATATTGTACAACGGAAAAACTCTATACGCTCTTGCCATCCAGCTCGCCTCCTGAGCTCTGGAACGTACCTACCTGAAAATCTGTAATACTCGGTCTGACCCGAGCATTACACCAAAGTAACACCCAGGTCAGGCTGGAAACCAGCGTGAATAAACCCAACTAATAAGGAATACAAACATACAAGCATATAAAACCCGGGGTAACTCGATTCGATTCACAAAGCCACAATTAGTTTAGACATCATTTATTCCACACATCCATTTCCTAAGTACCAAGGCTTAGATTAAGTAGTCCAATTCCTTTGAATCACTTCATTCCAGCATATAGATTTCACATATCAATCTATAAAAATATTCGAAGTGATTTCGGGTATTTCCTAATACCCGACCCCGGCCTCTTCGAAATTCATGCCATCATAAAACCAAGTTATCCAAATAAAATACACAACATTTCATATCAGAGATATCAACTCATTCAAAGCATCCAATACCAATCAATCATAAGAAAATTTGATCACTTCCAAATAAATTCAATCGATTCTAATTGGATTTCTAACCCCAATCACTTAAATTCCTTCATTAACATTAATTAATTTCCAATCAATTAATCAATCATCCCCTTATTATTTATCTTAATTAATCACCCTGGATTAATTATCCTTCAATTACGTTCAAGCAATTAATTTTAATTAACTTCACAATGTTAATTATTCTAAACCAAAATCAATAAGAAATCTTAATTACTTCATAATTTAATTAACTATATTAATTACATTATTCCTTAATTACTTATATTATTTAATTTCTCATAAGTCACTTATTTTCTTTGATTAATTAATCGTAATTTATCAATCTTTTAGTTACATCATTAATTATATAAATTAATGATTTTTCATTTTCAATTCAATTTATCCTAATCTAATTTAATACATTAAATAATTAATCATTTATTAAGCCACACATATTGATCACTTTTGATTTATCTCAACCGGTAATTATCTACCTTGTTATTTACTTCATTAAATTAATTAATTACTTCTTAATTAATTATCTTAATTAATCTCTTGATTAATTTCACAAGTAATTATATTTTATTAATTTCGTTAAGTAATTACTTATTAAACCATCCATCAATTATTCTAAATTCTTTTAAACTTAATTAATTAACCCAATTCGTAAATTAATTTAATTAATTATCCATTTAAATTATCCTACCTATTTAATGAATCACCAATCATTAAACCCTCATTAACTTTAAAATGAACCATTCTCTTATTTATGATTTAAGTTTAAAACCATTTAAAGTCCAAATGCTTTGAGTCAAACAACAATTAACTCGAGTGTCCAACCAAAACCAAAGTCACTGGATCATTAGCACACATTCAATCAACTCAATCAATCAACCAATTATTTAAATTTAATTATTCAAATTTAAATAAAGGAAAACCCAACAGAGTGAGATTTACTCACCTTTGCTGTTAATTGCAATCCCCTTCAACCTTGACTTTGGTTTCATCATAATTTTGACCTTGTAAAAACATTTATACGATTTATTAATATTTTTGCAAAATCGAACAATTTAATTCCCATTTACAAATTTTATAAGCCTTCAAATTATTTTAAACAGGCTTAGAAATTTCCGATTCAACAGTTTACCCAATTTCAATTATTAAATTCAATATTTAAACTATATAATTCAATGATTTAATTGTCAAGTAAATATTGATATCTTGAATTCAAGTTAAAATTAACTTTTAAATATTTAAAATAAATTAAATATTCCAATTTAAATCGTTAAAAAATTCGGGTCGACACAGTCTCGACACCCTGCCTTCCGCACTTCACCTATCCACTTCATACCAATCTCATTGATACCATGTTTATTCGATTCGGCCTTAATAAGTTTCGGGTAGGTTGGTCTCGACATAGATGGAGCAGAGGCATTGTAGTCGAAAGGTACTTCTAAAGGAGGCAGAACCAACTTTTCTGGGTAAAAACGGATTAACGCCAACTAAAGAAAATACTTTCTAATTGACCTACCATGTGTAAACATATAATTGTTTGCCTTAACTTTTCAAATTATTTATCAAAATAAGTGCCTCTTAATTTCAAACCTAACCCAACATTAATTTAGGAAATAAGCCCTTCCATTAAGCAGAACCAATATGGCAAATAAGTCCTCCTTCTAAAATAATTTTGATTTCCATAGCAAATTACTTAGAAAAAATCCCCAAAAACTACATAAATTTACTTTAATCATGTTATCTAACATATCAAAATTTTAGACCCAAATTCTCAATATAATTTTTGAAATAAATTTATAAACCCGATTAACAACATTTTTCTTGGGAAACTCATAATAATCTTTCCATAACTTGGAAAATTGTCAAAATTAGAACCCAACTTCAAAATCATTTTTTACATAATATAAATTTTTTTCCGTGTTATTCAAACATCAATTTCAATCGGTGCGCTAAAACCGCATATATTCCTATTTAAACAATCATTTTTAAATCAAACAAATTATAATTTAGGCATATCATCATCAAAATCATCATAAAATTGAATATAATCTTAAATTCGAAAATATATGATCATGGAACAAAATAAAGATGGCATAAATTAATATTCATCTTGATTAAGATAAGGAGATTGGATTGAGATTGAGATTTATTCCCCTTGCTTTAATTCTTTAGCCTTTGATTAGATTCTCTTCTCTTTTCTCCTTAGCAGTGGCTGGCTCCCTTTTACATTTTTGTTTTGTTTTTTAACATGAATTGGAAAAATGAAATGTGAATGTAACTAGAATATATATAAGGGTAAGGGTTATGCGCGACTATTTTCCAATATACCCTTATGTAAACTAATTAGACTATAGGCCCTTCTTAATCCCATTTAATTAAATAATTAAGCACGACCACTTAGTATTTATTCAAATCTCAATCCCTTTATCACTTAACATTTACATTATTCTATTTAATTTATCTAACTAATCTCATGAATAATGTTATTAAAAATTAGGGTCGTTACTGGCTCCCCTCCATAAAGAATTTCTTCCTCGAAATTCAGTAAGGACTAAATACTAGACATGGAAATCATCTGTAACAACTCTTAACAACCACACTAGTCTACCTGATTAGCAATCATCTATATAAATCTAATATAGACATACCCTCGAAGTAGATCAGGATAAGTATCTCAAATACAGTCTCTGTTTCTCAAGTACAGTCCTTCTCATTGTCACTCAACTAAACTTTCACCAACTTGACTGTCTTGTTCCTCAACCTTTTCTCATTTCTCGCTACAACCTGAACTAGTTGTCTTATAGAAGTAAAATTAGGCTCTACTACTAAATGTTCCAACACTGTCGGAAAAATAATAGTCTCTGGATCATGCACATACTTGCGAAGATGAGACATAGGAAATACATTATGAACACCTGCCATACTGCTTGGCACTACTTTGTAGGCGAGCTTTGCAATCGTTTCTATAATCTGGAATGGACCAACATATCTCGGGCCAGTTTCCTCAACTTCCAAAATTGTACCACACCCTTCGTCGGTGATGCCTTACTGAAAACATTATCTGCAACTGAAAACTCTAGGTCTTTACGCCTCTTATCTGTGTAACCTTTCTATCTAGATTGATCTTCCTTCATCCTTTCTCGGATCAATTCAATCTTCTCTAACGCCTTCACAACCAAATCTGGACCTAAGACCAATCTGTCTCCAGTCTCCAACTAACATGCCGGTGGTTTGCATTGCCTTCCATGCAAAGCTTTAAAAAGGTGTCATTCCCATACTAGTCTAATAACTATTATGATAGAATAACTATTATTATAGAAAAACTCAACAAAATGTAGGTGATCCTCCCAAGATCCACCAAAGTCCAATATACAAGCTTTCAATAAATCCTCCAGTACTTTATAACTCTCTCTCTCTGTCCATCTGTCTGAGGCTAATATGTGGTACACATCTTGAGCTTTGTGTCTAAAACATCCTGTAGACTCTTCTAGAATTTGCTAGTGAACAAAGCATCTCTTTCAGTGACTGTACTACAAGGAATCCCATATAGTCTAGCTATGTTCTTCGTGAACAACATAACTAATGCAGGTGCCATCCTGGTTGACTTAGCTGGAATGAAATGGGCACTCTTGGTCAACCTGTCCACTATAACCCATATACTTTCATTTCTCCTATTTGACATTGGCAACCCGTCTATAAAATCCATTGATATTGACCCATTTCCAAATTGGAATCTCAAGAGGTTAAAGCAACCCACTCGGCTTTTGATGTTCGGCTTTCACTTGTTGACCGTATGCACACTGCCCCCACAAGCCAACATCTCTCTTCATGCCTTTCCAATAGAAGCTCCTCTTCATATCTTGATACATCTTGGTCCCTCATGTATGAATCATAAACTTAGTTTGATGATATTCTCCAGAAACTTCTTTCCTCAAGTCCTCAACGCTTGGAACACACAACCGTCCCTTCTTTCTCAATCATCCTCTCTGGTTAAGACTAAAATCCCTTAGATCATTAATCTCAGTTCCTACCTCAAGCCTTCTAATCTTCTCGGCCAATAATGGATCCTCCTTCTACTTAGAAGCTATTCTCTCGATCAACACTGGTCGAACTTCCAAACAGGACAACATGATAGTATTTGACTAGAACTAGCAATCGATCTTGACTGCACACTACAAGTAGTCAAAGCTTCTAAATCCTTCCATTTTTCCAACATAGCTAACACCACATTCTGTTTTCTTTTGTTAGGAGCATCCGCTACTTTATTACCGTTCCCTGGTGTATACTCTATATCAAAATCATAAGCAGCTAAAAACTCCTGCCACCTCCGTTGTCTCATATTCAACTCTTTCTGAGAGAATTAGTACCTTAAAGACTTATGATCTGTATATAACTCAAATCTCTCCACTACTAGATAATGCCTTCAAATATTCAATGCAAATATCACCACAGCCAACTCCAAATCATGAGTAGGATATCTTACATCATGCGGTTTAAGTTGTCGTGATGCGTAGGCAATCATTTTACCCTTTTGCATCAACATAGCTCCCAATCTGTTCCACATGCATTGGTATACACCACCAGCCCTTGATTTATGTCTGGAACTACTAACATGGATGCATTGTTCAATAAATGCTTTAACTTAAGGAATGCTTCCTCACATTTGTCGGACCAGACAAACTTCACCTCCTTCTTGGTCAACTTAGTTAAAGGCACTGCAATCTGCAAGAAATCCTTAATGAGTTTTCGGTAATAGCCATCAAGTCCAAGAAAACTTCTAATCTAAGTCACTATTTCTAGTCTTTTCCAATTATTAACAGCTTCGATCTTATATGGATCGACTGACAAAACCTTCTCTGAAACCACGTGATCAATAAACCTAACCTCTTTCTTTCAACAATGACACTTGGAGAACTTTGCCTTTAGCTAATGCTGCCTAAACGTCTCAAGCACAACTCTAAGATGATATTCATGCTTTTTTTCATCCTTAGAGTACACCAAAATGCCATCTGTAAACACCAAGTTTACCTATCCAGATACTCCTGGAAAACTCGGTTCATCAAATCTACGAAGAAAGTAAGTGCATTTGTTAATCCGAATGGCATTAATAACCACTTGTACGAACCATATCTAGTCCGAAATGCTATCAAAAGAATATTGTCCTCTGCCACTCTTAATTAATGGAAGCTTGTCACCAAATCCAACTAGGAAAACACTCTGCTCCACTGATCTGATCAAATAGATCATCCATTCTCGGCAAAGGATACCTATACTTTATCGTCCGCTCGTTCAACTTACGATAGTCGATACACATTCTTAACGAACCATCTGGTTTCTTTACGAACACTACGGTCGCTCCCCAAGTCAAACTGCTTGGTCTAATAAATTCCTTCCTCCTAGATCCACTAGTTGCACCTTCAATTTCATCATCTCTGTTGGTGTCATTTTTCTAGGTGGTCTACTTACAAGTTCAGCTCTAGGCACATCTATCTGAAACTTAGTCGCTCGCTCTTCTCCCACTTCCATTGCACTTAACAAAGCATAACTACTCCGGTTAGAATTATCTACTGAGAATATAATTCGGTTATGACTATCGCGGTGTCTTAATGATATCTCCCTATCTTGCAAAATACCTTAGCCTCATACCTTCCCAACCAATCCATAAACAAAATGATTTTGAAATCTACAAAATCGAAAACATATAGACTGCATGAAAACTTGTGACCTAAGAAATCAAGTTCTAACTGGTCACATCCCAACCTTAGAGTTGCATACCCTCCTATTTGATTCACAACCTTTTAGGAAGCAACAAGGTATGTGGGTTCTAAGCATAACCTATCAACCAAACACTGGGATATAAATGAATGTGATGCACCGGTATCAAATAGTATCCTAACTAGTATATTATAAATCAAAAAACGTACCTTCCATCGCAGTCTTTCCTTTATTAGCTGCTGTTGACTTTGCAGAAGATGGTACAATAGCAAAAACCTTTCACTCGTCCGCCCTAACTTGTTCTGGACACTGGTTCTTATAATGCCCAACTTGGTCACAGTTGAAACACTTCACATTCTTCTTATCTACAGCCTACTTCCCCTTACTTGATCGGCACGCATTTGCATAATGACCCTTTTTGTCACACTTGTAGCAAACTAAATTAACCTTTGCCTTCTTGGCGGCTTCTCCCTTCTGGGCTCCCTTCTTCTTAAAGAACTTTCTCTTCTTTCCCTGAGAACCCTGGATTTCAACTGGCTTCTCTCTGGCATAAATAGAAAGCATCTCCTTATAGCAGATTGTCATCTACACAACCACATTACAAGAATCATGGTTATGTATCAAGGTCGCCCTAGCAAGCTCTGGTCTCAATCCTCGAATGAACCTTTCATTTTTTTATGTCAGCGTCTATAGTAGCATACCCATAACGAGACAGCTCATCAAACTTAGTGGCATACTCAGTAACTGACATCTCTCCCCGAACTACATCCATAAACTTTCTCATCAACGCTGACTTAACAACCTCAGGTAAAAACCTTTGTTCAAATCTCCTTTTAAATTCTACCTATGTCAGCTCTTCCTCCAGAACTCTAGCAGTACACAATTCCACCAATGAAGTGTTGACCCTTGCAACTATCTAGAGGCCAACATTCTCTTCTGCTCATCATCTAAACCTAGATCGGTAATATACGCTCACAATGCAACCACCAATTCTCTACCTCTATGTCATCCTATGTTCCCATAAACAGTTTCCCACCAAGACTGGTGTAGCCTTTTCTCATCTTAGCATATATATTACCAACCGGAGTCACATGATTAGCTCCTCCAACATTTCTAGCAAATCCAACAACAATTCCTTCTTGCATCACATTGACGAAGAATTGATACATCACCCCCGTATCTACTGGTGGATTTCCAGCATCCACCTTGGCATCAGCGTTTTGATTAGCATTGGCCTGTCGACCTTGATTCCCTCGATATTAGGTCAAGCATTTCATTTGGTTATGGTGCTTCCTCCGACGAGATTTCCTCTTTCGTTCCATGCTTCCATATCTTCTTTTTCATAAATCTGCATACGAGCTTTAGTAAGATACAGAAGAACGGTCTAAGAGAGAGGGGATTACATGCTTATATATCTATGTATATCAAATAAAAGTACGTTACTATAGCATTAACCCAAACCCTAATCATATTTTTGATTCAATGGATTATGTTTCAAAAAAAACTATTAGGTTTAACTTTCCCTTTAAGTTCCATTAACCTATGCTCTGATACCAACTTATAACATCCCCCTACTTAGAGGCCCAAAACTAACGGCTATGGATGTTGTTGTCATCCATAGTTATCAATCCTCGACGATCAAATATGCAATGTTAGATATATTAATACACAAAAACACATGAATATAAAATAAATTTAAAACATCAAATAAGATCAACATTCCATTTCAAAACATTTCAAATTCACTAGATAAACCCACAATCGTTAACCACATTTGGAGAAAATATATTTATTACAACATACGCTAAGAGCGACATATGAAGATGCCCCCTTAAATGAACAGAGTATATATATAGGCAATTTAACAAATTTTCCATTACAAACAACATAGCAAAATCAAAATAAAAGAGAACTCTAGATAGCTACCATGCCTCATGCACATCTCCGGAAGCTTTATTCATCTAAAGAGATACCTGAAAACCGCAACTCTCAAACTACTCAAAATCAATTGAGTATCCAAGAGTTTAAGGGGAAAGCAGAAACTTCGAGTCAGACATAAAGCCTGGTATGAATAATAATCTACTATCTCAAACCATTTAGATATCTAGTAAGACCACGCCGCTTAGCGAAACGGATTTTACCCTCAATGGTATCGTAAAACCGTTATAAAACCATATACTGTGCTCCTATATCCAACATGGTTAAAACAATTCAAAACAATGTGATACAATGATATGCAAAACAAGTGAATCAATTATGGATTACCCATCCCTATTAATTTTGACTATCTGTCACAGTTGTAGTTTCTAGGGTTATTATTAACTTAATAGTTTTCATGGGCTAAAAAATAACCAATAATATGTTTTAGGACTCCTTGTCCAATTACATAGTTTCATGGGATTACTAAGAACTAATTAGCCCCTACCAATATCTTTACTGTTTCATGGGTTCTCCCTGAACCTATGGGTAACTCCAATATTGTTCTTTTATCCTAGTTTTCATGGGTTGACTAGGAACCTACTGACATCTATCAATATTTTAATCCAGATTTAATTTTCATAGGTTCACTATAAACCTATTTCCCCTACCAATATCAAATCATAGTTTTCATGGGCTAACTATGAACCTGTCTTTGTAACATCTTTACTTATACATAGTTTCATGGGCTTAGTAGGAACCTATTGGCCTTTGCCAATATCTTGAGTTGCATAATTTTACGGATGAGGCTTCATATGCCTACTAGCATAAGTAATAGCTCTCCTGTGTTGTATAATATGCACCCAAATTTACACTACAAGCATTTGTATAAACTATCAACCCTTCACCTCCATCCGGAATAGCTAAGATGGAGCATTGGTTAACCTCCTCATTAAGTCAATGAATGCTTCCTCACACTTCAAAGTCTTAGACAAGTTTAACATTTTTCTTTCTCAACTTTGTCAATTGTGAGGTGATTTTTGAGAAGTTTTGAATGAATCTCCTATAATATCTTACCAAGCCTAAGAAGATTCGAACCTCTATTGAAGTCTAAGGTGTCTTCCAATCTTAAATTGCTGCTGCCTTCTTTGGATCAACCAAAATACATCCCCCGACATTACATGTCCAATGATCCTTCCTTCCGATTGCCAAGTATGCACATAGAGAATTTAGCTCTTAAAACTTTCTTCATCAACGTTTCTAACACAGTTTCCAAATAACGTTTGTGTTCCTCCTCGGTCTTGGAATAAATAATAATATCATCTATAAAGACTAAAATAAATTTATTAAGCACACTTCTAAAAACTTGATTAAGAATAAGCGGATCATTAAGGGTAGTAAGAAAATAAAGACTGAACATAATCTCACACAAATGGGATAACATATATTATTTCAATAATAATCTTTATAGCGACTTTTTTTAAATACTATATCAGAGTCTAATCTAGATTCAGCCTAGATTGGGAACTAGTGGTCTTTCTTCGATCCACGCATAACAAAATAGTTCCCACAGGTGCCTTAATCACTTTTCTGAAACTAGTCATTTGGAACTATACTTGCTGTACTATAATTGATAACCGGTAGTTCCACAACTCTTTAAATTACTAGAATTTAAATTCTTATTTTTTTCATGTTTATTCTTTTAACAATCATTTAAATACATTTTTATTTTATGTTTCCATTCCTTAAACGAATCTAATTATCGAACACCCTATAGTCAAATCGTGAAACTTAATTCACAAGGCAGTTGTACTTAAACTTTTAAATCAAGCAATTGATCAATTTATGATAGTAACGTAACATTATCATTTCTTAATTTATTAATTTGGAATATGTATTAAAGATGAATTACCTTATCAGCTTTCATACTTATCGATTATCTTTATGAAACATCGTACAGTCAAACTTTGAAATTCTAATCACAAGATGTTCATATTTAAATTTAACTAATCTCGATTTCTAACTATACAATTTTTCAAAATGTATACTTTACATTCGAAATATAATCATTATTTCATTTACCAATTTTTTTAAAATCACTGTGTCGGTTCGCCTTGTTCAAATATTTAGGAACCCTTGTAGACCATGATGATCCGGCACATTGATTAGAATGCATAAATCACTCAATAGATAAATCAACAAAAAACGATTTATTAGTCACTAAAAAATACGCACTCATATATAATACATTCAAGCTCATTCTACGGTGTTACTAACCCTATATCTAATGAGTCACTCATCCTAGAGTATTGCTAACCCAATCTCTGATGAGTCTTTACCCCAACAAAATCAAGGTTCTTGCTTAACTTTCAGCTGATACCATATGTAATCGTCTGTTTTTCCATACCCTCTAAATCAAAAATAAACCGCACATGTCCAACTCAAATTGCACGAATAAGCGGATCATTAAGAGTAGAAAGAAAATAAAGACAAAACATAATCTCACACGAATGGAATAACATATATTATTTCAATAATAATCTTTACAGTGGAATGTTTTAAATACAATATCAAAGTCTATCCTAGATTCGGCCTGGACAGTTATAACACCTACCCTTACAAATTCTGACGAACAGCAAAACAAATACAATAGATTCATCGGATAATAGAATACGTCCAAACGATGAAGAAGATATCCAGCTCTCCTTTGAAAATTCCAACCATCTTCAACTCAACCTGAAACTACTCGGATCTGACCCGAGTATTAAAAATACCCGGATCAGGCTTGATAAATCAACACGAGATACTCGAAATTTAAAAATGACTATATTATCAAAACCTTTGAAAGGAAGGGTATCTCATAAAACCATGCCCACACATAAACACGGATGAGTTTTTACCTTATGTTAACCAAAACACTTTTATACCAAAATTCACTTGATATTATTTTTAATGACATTCTTTTGAAAACACTTTTCAAATAAACTTATTCAAATAAGATATCAATACCCAGACTAAGTCTAACGAAATATATCCGGATTGGGTCAACGGAATATATCGAATAGAATATACGACACCAAAACGGGGTAGCTGAAATATTTTCAAGTCATTGCATCTATTTTGGGACTATAATCGAAACCGTCTGCAATACTAAAAATATCCACAACGAGGAGACCACTGCCATAAATAACTCTATAATGGGAGCTACCCAGAGCATGTTCAACAAGCAGTCCTCACACTGTGTAGATCCACGGTCTTCAATAATCATCAACTTCAACATATGTTCACATTCAATGTATACGTTGGTTTGAAATGGTTTTTCGATAGGAATCACCCAAATCCGATCTCGGTTCCTTCGTAGCCAATCATCGCTTTAAAAGATGTTAAGTTCATATTTAGATTTTAATCATCAATCAATTACTTCATCTTTTATTTAAATCTAATATCTTTCTTAGATATATTCTTTTCAGTTTATTCTATTTTGCTTTTCAAGAGTATATGCAATCATTAAGCCTCATTTCTTAAATCATTTGACTTATTAAAACCTTTCTTAAATCCTGAAATAATTCCAAATCATTTTCTCTTTTACTTAGGAAAACCTTTCCAAATCATTCATTAAATATTAATTAAAGATTTCTTTCTTAACTTGAAATCATATTCCTGCAAATCGAAGATTTTTATAACAGAGCGCTACTGCCACCATAAATATGGTAAGTTTCACCTCCAGGGGCTAATGGCAAGTAATCCTACATCAGGAATATCTTTGTCTTCAGTGATCTATTCCTTCAGTATGTTTTATTTCGAAAATTAGTTTGAAGGGGTTTTCGATAGAAATCAACCAAATCCGATCCAAGTTCTCACCCACGGTTTCTTCGTACTAGTCACCGATAAAAAGATGTTATGTTCATATGTGGTTTTGAAAATTAGTTTTAAGTGATTTTCGGATAGGAATCACCCAAATCCGATCTCGGTTCTTCAGCTAGGAATCATCCAAATCCGATCCTAGTTCCTTCGTGCCAATCATCGATAAAAGGATGTTAAGTGGTAAACTTACATTCAAAAAATTTCTTTCTTTTATTTTGTTTTGGAAAAATTTAAATTTGATGTTTTAGAGCATTCGGGCTTTCCTTTCGATCTATTCCGCCCCTTGCCTAAAAAAAAACATAGACTCGGTAAGTTCAGGGCATTGGTTGCTTTGTCACAGGCGGGACAAATGTACTAGTCGTTTCTGTATATTCATTTTGTTATTATATTCAATCTTCTTTTACTTTTTGTTTAAGTGGTATAAACAATTAATCTTAACCATTATTCAAACTCTTATTAAAACATCCAAATCACCTTTAAATTTATTAAATATTCCTTTATAATCATTCACAAATATTTACGAAAGAATTGTTAAGGTTAAAACTAAATTTCAAAAGGCTATAGAATTCGCAGCATAAAAGTGCTGTGGAAAGTGCTATATAAGCTTATTTGATTTAAACAATTTTTTAATATTTGAAAATTCATATTTTCCATTCCAAATTATTTAAACCATTTTAATAGATTTATCAAATTTATTCATATTTTCAATCATTTAAAAATATCATTTTATAAAGAAATCTCTTTTTGGATTCCGAACTGCAAAACCGCGATATTTTTAGAAAATTATTTTGGACATATTTCAAAATCTACTTAATGAAATCTTTATTTTTTTTCTTCATTGCAAAACTATTATCGTTGTGGACTAAAGAATTTTATTTCGACGAAATCCGACTTATAAATCATTCTCTATGTTAATTTGAAGTAACCGGTCGAATTTACGAACTGCCGCTATGCGACGAGCTCGACTTTGATCAATTTTGTGAATTGCTTCGGAACTTGCCCGAAACACTTCAAATTTGTTTTAAACCATATTTAAACTATTTTAATCATTTAAAACCGTTAAGAGGCTAAATAACTTCCATACACATATTTGTATGGATTTAATTCTCATTTATATAACTATGGTTAATTACTAATCATTTCTCTTATCATTTATCAGGCAAGTTATCAACCAAATAAATAATCATATAGTCGACCAAGTTATCAAACATTCATTCAACATATTTAAACTTTTAAATCATTATACTTGAAATCAATTACGGATTAATTAGTAAATATGAGTACTCACGATTAATTCCACTCCACCAATCTTTTATGTAGCTTCCCGAATCGATTCCAACAGCACTTCCTTCTCTTTTTCTCGCTCTAGAGCTTCACGAACTTGCTCCTCCTTCTTGATAGGTTCGGCCTTAGCTTGATCTTTCCCTTCCTCCATCATTTCTTCACTTCTTAGACGCTAAACCATGTTTTAATGGTGTTCTAAGGCGCTTCGTAAAGTTTGGTGGTGTTTTGACTTCGTTTGATATGGTTTTGAAAATATTAGTAAGGAAATGGAAGAGAAGTAGTATCCATTAAAGATAACTTCAAGAAGGAAGAAGAAGAAGGTAGAAATAGTGTGAAAAAAAGTGAGAAAGTGGTTGGTATTTATAGAAAAATATCCCTTCACCAAACTACCAAAATAACATTACTTATTTCTTAAGTAATCTTATTTTTTTTAATACTGAACACCACATTTCAAATCATTAATTTATCACATTTTCACTTAGATATTAAGTAAAGAAAGTAATAGTTATGTTTCTTTGATTTGATGTTTTAGTTTTTGACTTTGTACTTTTTTGTCTTTTTATGCTTGCTTTTTGTCAATTATATTGTAGAATTTTCTAAGTATGTTTAGTAACAGTAAACTTGATTAATGAATTAATTAATACTTATACTATTTGAATATATGTTCCTATATAAGAAAATAAAGGTGCGACAACGTTGCGATAACTTTTAGTTGCCAAAACGTTGATTTTCGACAAAATGTTTTACGGTCTCATTTTGACATTTTATTTAAACTATTTATTCATGTAAACCAAATTTAAAAATAAACGTTTTTACTTGTTTAAATAAATTAAAATATGTCTCTTTATATTTTTAAAATCATGAATAATATCAAAATGTCTAAATTTACAATATAAGTAAAACTGACAAAATGCGACAAAATTTGGTTATTTTTGTAAAACAATTATTAACATACTTATAAATATTTTATTATACTTTTATTATCTTTATTAAATGTTTTCAATTAGATTTATCTTTCTAAATAAATATTTAAATCTATTTATTTAAGCATTTATTTTAGTTTTAACAAAACTTAACTTTTGCTGCTTTGTTCTAAAATCTAAATTTATACATTTTAAATTATCAACTATATGGAAAAATAATTTCTCTATTATTATCTATTATATATAACTTGTTTATTTAAGTTTTAAACATTTTTAAATTTAAAACAAAGAAATCTCTCATTTTCGAAATAGTGAAATTACGCGTCGTTAAAGAAGATCGACAAAATAGGCGGGTGTATTGGTTAGCCTAAAGCGCATAACCAACCACTTATAGAAATAATTCGGTCGTCTAAATGCTCTTAAGGGTATACTGTCCTTTGCTATCCTTAGCTGATGGAATCTCATGGAAAGGTCTATTTATGAGAATACTCGAGCACCATTAAGTTGGTCAAACCAGTCGTCTATATAGGTTAAGGGATACTTATTCTGAACCATTTGCTTGTTTTGCTCGCGGTAGTCAACACAAAGCCTGTAACATTCATAATGTTTGATAACATTATTCAGGAGATTTAATTAGATAAATTAAATAGAATAATGTAAGAATAAGAATGATAAAGAGATTGAGATTTGAATAAATCATATAGGGTCGGGCTTAATCAATTAAATGGGCTTAAATTGGCTTTTATGTATTTGATTAAACATTGCATATTAGTAGATTGCGAAATTATTATTAATCATGGCTATACATTTCACATTCTTTCCCATTCACGTACATTTTTTCATTTTCACAAACGCAAATC
The DNA here is from genome assembly GCA_030765085.1 of Allium cepa. Classification (NCBI taxonomy): domain Eukaryota; kingdom Viridiplantae; phylum Streptophyta; class Magnoliopsida; order Asparagales; family Amaryllidaceae; genus Allium; species Allium cepa. Next base: position 181,546,283 of record CM060929.1, on the reverse strand, counting down.
AAAACTAAGAGGAGCCGGCCATTAATAAGGGAAAAGAGGAAGAAAATTTTGATCAAGCTAGAGAATTCAAGCTGTAACAAATCTCCATGTCCTTATCATATACAAGGTGAATAATAATTTTATACCATCTTTAATTTATTCTATCAATTATTTCAGGAAGAATTTGGGTCTGAAATTTTAATATGTTAAATAACTTGATGAAAGTTAATTTATGTGATTTTTGGGGATTGTTTCCAATTGATTTGCTATGAAAAAAAATATGTTAAAAGGAGGACTTATTTGCAATATTGATTTTGCTTAATGGAAGAGCTTAAACATTAATTTTTCCTTGATTAAGATCTAAAAAATGCGGCAGTTATTTTTGTAAATAATTTGACAAGTTTTAACGCAACCAATTAAAAGATTACAAATAGGCAAGTTAGTTATATACCAATTAATATAATTTTATTTCAGCCTTTATTCAAAAAAGCGGGTTTCGCCTCCTTTAGTAGTGTATTTCGATTCCAATGCTTCCGCTTCGACTCCACCGAAACCAGCCCGGCCAAAACCCATATATTCGAAACCAATACACAAAGTACCACTTAGATGGTACGTAGTGGGTTGGAGGAAAGGCGAGAGCCATGGTGTCAAAGCAATGCTTCCGATGTGATCGAAACCATAGTTTTGTTTTCAAATGTTAAGTGCCTGCTTTGTTTTACTTAAAGCTTTCAACATAGTCAAAAAATTGTATTCGAAAGGGATTTAATCTAAATAGCTTTCGAAGGAGATTGCTACACTATATTTTAAAGTAGGTGCTTTTGAATGAATTCCTCTATTATTAAATAAGACTTTCGAAGATGTTGGTTCTAGCCTAGTCGAAACCTCCTTGTCGTTCATGTACCATTCGAGTGTATTGAAGTCATAATTAATTTCAAAGGATGCCTTCATTTTAAACTTATACTAAGTCACTTCTTAAATGCTTTCGAAAGGGGTTTAGGGGTTTCGAAGGCAATGGAGTCGAAAGGGGGTTTCGATGCTATCCTTCAAAGTTTTACTCAAAGGTTTTGAGCTTTAAAATAGATGGTCCAGACACCATCAAATTTTCCCCAAATAATTTTATTAAAGGTTTCGAAAGAGATACTTCCGTATGTAACCAATTTAACCCAAAAGATGTTTTTAAAAGTGAAACCCAATACTTTTGAAAGGGGTACTTTCATTAGTTTCGAAGAAATGCTTTAAGGTAATGTTTTGATATATTCAAAAGGTATATTTTGGTTTCTAAAGAAATAAGTTAAAGAGCGTCGAAACGTATACACTTGGTGTTTTGAGAAGAATTTTTCTATGCTTTCGAAGGAGGTTATCCAAGGGTTTCGAATGTGATGTTTTGGGGTTTCAAAACAAATAACCCAATCTCATTTTAAAGGGAAAACCATGGCATAAATAAAGAGTTTTAAAATGAAGATTTTCAAGAATTTTTCCTTGATTAACAGGTTAAAGGGATTAACCAATTTTACATAAAATTATTTCAAGGATATTTAACTGCAGGTATTGGTATTATTATGTTGTTATGCTTACATTTTCACATATTTTTTCATATTGTAATGAACCCATAATGGTACTTTGGGGAAGGGCAGAATAACTATCTAGGTTAACTCGTTAGTGAATATAAATTATGGATGCTAAACTATTAATAAATGTATTGGCAAGCGCCAATAGATTCACAGTAAGCCCATGAAAATAGTGTATAAATAAAGATGCAGAAAGATCGGTTCATACTTATTCCATGAAAACTATGATTTGATATTGGCAGGAGCCAATAGGTTTGTAGTCAGCCCATGAAAACTATATTCAGATAAGATGTTGACAAAAGTCAATAGGTTTCTAGTCAGTCCATGAAAAGTAGGATAAGAGAAAGGATATTGGAGTTACCAATAGGTTCTTAGTGATCCCACGAAACTATAAAATCGAAAAGGGATTCCTTAAACATTTCACAGGTTATTAGTATGCCCAAGAAAACTAATAGGTTAATAGTGACCTTAGAAACTATAAATGAGACGGACAGTAAGAATGAATGGGGATGGGTAATCTAGAATTAATTTACTTGTTTGCATATCATCATATTATTTTGAATTGTTTTAACCATTATAGACGCAGAAGCCAATTATATGGTTTTATACAGGTTTTAGGATGCTACTAAGGGGTATGCCCATTCTGCTAAGCAGCATTGTCTCATTAGATATCTAAATAGTTTAAGTTGGTAGATTATTATTTATACCAGGCTTTATGTCTGACTCAAAGTTTTTGTTTTCCCCTAAAACTCTTAGGTGCTCTATTTAATTTGAGTAGTTTGAGGCTTAGGGTTTCCAGGTCTTCTTTTAGATGAATAAAGCTTTCGAACACGTAAAGGAGGTGTGCTTGCTATTTAGAGTTCTTTTTATTCTGTTATGTTTTGGTTGCAAAAGCAAATTTGTTTCATTGCCTTATTATATACTCTGATCAACTAATGGGGCATCTTTATATGTTGCTCTTGTCATATTTTGTATTAATTATATGTTATCTAAACGTGGTTTGCGTATTGGGATTATGTAACGAATTTCAAATATTTTAAAATGGAATATGGAACTTGTTTGTTGTTTAAATTTTTTTTCCCATACTCATTTATTTATATATTTAAATGTATCTAACCTTGCCATATTTGGTAGTCGAGGATTAATAACTATGGACGACTACAACATCCTTAGCAATTAGTTTTGGGCCTTCAAGTAGGGGGATGTTACAAGTCGATATCAGTGCATGGTTTATGAAACTTTAAAAAAAATAAAACCTAAAAGATTTTTCAAAACATAATCCAATAAATCAGATAATAAGATTGGGGTTTGGGTTAATGTTATAATAACGTACTTGTATTTGATATATATGTATATAAGTACGTATTCCAGTCTCTTAGGTTGTTCTTCTATATCTTACTAAGGGTCATATGTAGATTTACGAAAAAGGATACATGGAAGCAGGAAACGGAAGAGGACACCTTAGTGGAGCTAGCACCACAACTAATGGAAATGCTCGACCCACCACCAGGAGGAACCTGGGTCGACCGGCTAATGCTAATAACCAAAATGTTGATTTCAGTGTGGGTTTTGGACACCCACCAGTGGATATGGGGGTCAGTTTTTTGTCAATCTGATGCAAGTAGGATTGGCTACTGGAATTGCTAAAAATGTCGAAGGAGCTAATCCTATAGCCTTAGTTGGAAATAATTATGCTAAGCTGAGCAGAGAATATACTAGTCTTGGTGGAAAGCAATTTATGGGAACGGAGAATGCTATGGAAGTTGAGAATTGTTGCACTGTGAGAGGATATTTGCTGATTAGGGTTTAGAAGATGAGAAAAAGAGAAGGCTGGCCTGTAGACGGTTGCAAGGGTCAGCTTTTCACAGGTGGAATGGTATGTTTGAGTTTTCTAAGTCAGATCCAATGAGGAAGTTCATGGATCTAGAGCATGGAGAGATGTTGGTTGTTGAGTATGCCATTAAGTTTGATGAGTTGTCCTATTATGGACATAATACTATGACACTGTCATCAAAAGGAATGAGAAGTTCATTAGGGGACTGAGGCCCGAGATTATAAGCGTGACCCTGCCATATCTTCACGATCCTAGTAATTTAGTTATGGAGATGACCATTCGCCATATGGAGATGCTTGTTGATTGTGTTAGAGAGAAGCCAGTGGAAATCCACGGTTCTTAGGGGAAGAAAGAAAATTCTTTAAGAAGAAGGGAACCCAAAAGGGAGATGCTGCCATGAAGGCAAAGATAGAGTTAGTTTGTTTTAAGTGTGACAAGAAGGGTCATTATGCGAATGAGTGCCAGTCAGGTAATAGGAAGAAGGCTGCAAATAAGAAGAATGTAAAGTGCTTCAACTATGATCAAGTTGGGAAATGCAAGAATCAATGTCCAGACCAGTCGGGGGAGACAAAGGGAAAGTTTTTGCTATTGGACCAGCATCAGCTAGGCCTAGTGCAATTGATAAAGGGACGACTGTAATGGAAGGTACACTTTTAATTTAGAATATACCGGTTAGGGTGCTGTTTGATACCGGTGCATCACATTCATTTATATCTCAGTGTTTAGTTGATAGATTATGTTTAGAACCTACCTACCTTGTTACTTTCCCATGGGTTGCGAATCCAATAGGAGAGTATGCAACACTAGGGTTGAGACGTGACCAGTTAGGACTTGATCTGTTAGGTTATAAGTTTGCATGCAGCTTGTATGTTATTGATTCTGTACATTTCGGAATCATTTTAGGTATGGATTGGTTGGGTGGGTATAAGGCTAGAATATTTTGCTAGGAAAGGGAGATATCGCCAAGACACCTTGATACTCATAACCGATTAGTATTCTCGGTGGAGAATTCCAACCGAAGTGTTAGTGCTTTTCTCAGTGCTATAGAGGTAGGAGATGAGTTAAGTCCGATTCGAGTAGCAAGAGAATTTGCAGATATATTTGAGCCGGTTACGGGATTACCCCCGAAACGAGTAGTTGAGTTTTGGACAGATCTTTTGCCCGGAGCTGAACTTGTAAGTAGGCCACCTAGCAGGATGACACCGACTGAGATGAAGGAATTGAAGGTGAAGCTAGTAGATCTTGAAGGAATTTAATTATGCCAAGCAGATTGCCTTGGGGAGCGGCCGCGGTTCTCGTGAAGAAACCGGATGGGTCGTTGAGGACGTGTATCAACTATCGTAAGTTGAATGAGAGGACGATCAAGAATAAGTATCCTTTCCCAAGAATAGATGATCTATCGATCAGTTAAGTGGAGCCAGATTGTTTTTCCAGTTGGATTTGGCGACTGGTTTACACCAGTTAAGAGTGGCAGAGGACAGTATTCCTTTGATAGCTTTTCGTACTAGGTATTATTCATATGAGTGGTTAATAATGCCATTTGCATTAACGAATGTACCCGCTTTCTTCATGGATTTGATGAACCGAGTGTTTCGAGAGTAATTGGATAGGTTTGTACTTATGTTTATAGATGAAATTTAGTAAAATTTAAGGATGATAGTGAGCATAAGGATCATCTTAGAGTGGTGGTTGAGACTCTAAGGCAGAATCGGCTGAAGGAGAAGTTTACCAAGTGTCATTTTGGGAAGAAAGAGGTTAAGTTTCTTAGTCACGTAGTTTCACAGAAGCGCTTGTCAGTTGATCTAGATAAGATCAAAGCTGTAAATAATTAGATGAGATAAGAGATGGTGATTGAGTTTAGGAGTTTTGTTAGACTCGTTGGCTACTACCAGAGATTCGTTAAGGATTTCTCATGGATTGCATCACCTTTGACTAATTTAACTAGGAAGAAGGTGAAGTTTGTCTGGTATGACAAATGTGAGAAAGCATTCCTTAAGTAAAGCATTTGTTGACAAATGCACCAGTGCTAGTAGTTCCAAATAGAAACCAAGGGTTGGCGGTGTATACGAATGCATGCGGAACTGGATTAGGAGCGGTGTTGATGCCGAAAGGTAAGGTTCGCCGATGCTTCATGACAACTTAGACTGCATGAAGTGAGATATCCTACTCATGGTTGGAGTTCGCTATGGTGATCTTAACATTGAATATTTGGAGACATTATCTCATAGGGGAGAGATTTGAGGTTTACACGGATCATAAGTCCCTAAAAAATTTATTCACTCAGAAGGAGTTGAATATGAGACGGCAGAGGTGGCTGGAGCGTTTGGCTACTTATGATTTTGGAATAGAGTATACACCACGGAAAGAAAATAAGGTAGCGGATGCTCTTAGTACATGACATCAGAATATGGTGTTAGTTGTGTTGGTAGAGTGTGAGGATTTAGGAACTTTGGCCAGTTGTGGTGTGTAGTTAAGATCGACTGTTAGTTCTTGTTAGAGTACTACCATGTTGTCCTATTTAGATGTTCGACCAGTGTTAATCGAAAGGATTGCTTCTAAGTAGAAGGAGGATCCAGTATTGGTCGAGATTTAGGAGGCTTGAGGTTGGAATGGAGATCGATGATCTAAAGGATTTTAGTCTTGACCGAAGAGGATGGTTGAGAAAGAAAGAATGATTGTGCGTTTCGAATGTAGAGGACTTGAGGAAAGAAGCTCTTAGAGGATGTCATCAACCAAAGTTTACGATTCATCCTGGAGGAACCAAGTTATATAAAGATATGAAGAGGAGCTTCTATTGGGAAGGTATAAAGAGGAATGTTGGCTTATGGGTTAGGCAATGTGAAAGCTGTCAACAAGTGAAACCGAACATCAGAAGCCGAGTAGGTTGCTTCAACCTTTAGAGATTCCAGTTTGGAAATGGGATTCGAATCCATTAATTTTATAGATGGGTTTCCATGGTCAAATGGAGGAGATGAAAGTATATGGGTCATAGTAGACAGATTGATGAAGAGTGCCCATCTCGTTCTAGTTAAGTCAACTAGGATGGCACCTGTATTAGCTAAGTTGTTTGTGAAGAATATAGTTAGACTACATGGAGTTCCTAGTAGTATAATTAGTAATAGAGATGTCTTGTTCACTAGTGAATTCTGCAAGAATCTACAGGAAGTGTTGGGTACCAAGCTTAATATGAGTACTACATATCACCCTCTTACAGATTGGAAGGCAGAGAGAGTCAACAAGATAATCGATGATTTGTTAAGAGCTTTGTATTAGACTTTGGTGGATCTTGGGAAGATCACCTACATTTAGTTGAGTTTTCCTATAATAATAGTTATCAAACTAGTATAGGAATGGAGGCTTTTGAAGCTTTGTATGGAAGGCCATGCATATCATCAGCATGTTGGTTGGAGACTGGAGACAAATTAGTCTTGGGTCCAAATTCGGTTAGGGAGGAATCAGAGAAGATTGAGTTAATCTGAGAAAGGATAAAGGAAGTTCAGTCCAGACAAAAGAGTTACGTGGACAAGAGGCGTAAAGACCTAGAATTCTCAATTAAAGATAAGGTTATCACCTAGGTATCACCGATGAAGGGTGTGGTGTGATTTGGAAAGTCAAGGAAGTTAGCCCCAAGATATGTTGGTCCATTCTAGATTATAGAGAGGATTAGAAAGCTAACATACAGAGCAGAGTTGCCAAGCAATATGGCAGGTGTACATAACGTATTCATGTGTCACATCTTTGCAAGTATGTACATGATCCAGAGACTACTACTGCTCCGATAGGGTCGGAAAACTTGGTAGTAGAGCCTAATTTGACTTTTGTTAGACAAAAACTTCAGGTTGTAGTGAGAGATGAGAAAAGATTTAGGAACAAGATAAGTGCATTGGTGAAAGTTCAGCGGAGCGACAACGAGAAGGACTGTACTTGGGAGACAGAAGACAGGATTCAACATACTTAACATGATCTGCTATAAGGTATGTCCATATTAGATTTATATAGATAGTTTCTAGTCAAAAAGGCAAGTACGGTTATTAGGAGTTGTTATAGATGATTTCTATGTTTAGTGTTTAGTCCATACTAAATTTTAAGGATGAAATTCTTTAAGGAGGGGAGCCTACAACATACCTAATTTTGGATAACATTATTCATGAGATTTAATTTGATAAAATAATAGAATAATGTAAGAATAAGAATGATGAGGAGATTGGGACTTGAATAAATCATATAGAGTCGTGCTTAACAAATTAAATGGGTTTAAAGTGGCTTTTGTATTTAATTAAACATGGGCGTATTAGTAAATAGCTGCACTATTACCACTCACGGCTATACATTTCACATTCTTGACCATTCACGTACATTTTTTTTCATTTTCACAAACAGGAACCTAAACTAAGAAAAGTCGGCCACTAACAAGCGAAAAGAGGAAGAAAATTTTAATCAAGCTAGAGAATTCAATCTACAACAAATCTCAACGTCCTTATTATACGCAAGGTGAATGATAATTTTATACCATCTATATTTTATTATATGATTATATTTTTTGGATTTAAGATTAAAATCATTTTTATGATGTTTTGAATGATGATATGCTTAAACTATTATATGTTTAATTTAAATCAATTCATTTACATATGAGTTTACACGATTTTAAGGCAAGACCTCGTTGAATATGCAAGTATATGTTTTTTGTTTGATGATAATAAACACACACACACACACACAGATATATATATATATATATATATATATATTCATTTAAATGTATTTGTTAATGTACTATTTTATTTTTCACATAATTAAATAAATATTTGTTGAATAAAGTAGATAACACAGAATTTAAATTCAAATGGATATTTTATTCAAACAAATATTTATTACAATTTTGAATAGTAAAAATTTAAGCTCTCACTATATATACACAACCTTTGATTACAATACAATTTTGATTTCATCACAATTTCTAATTTACAAATGCACCTCACTACATATCGCTCATTCACTCTTATTTATCTTCGACTCCATTCCAGATTGAATCCAGCATCTGAGCAATTTGCAAAAATATACACTGACGTAGTAAAATTGAAAAGAAAATACTATGCGTTGTAAAATAAAATGTGATTTTTGAAAATGTTATTCGTCTCCGTTATTTGGGTTGTTCATCATCATTTAATTTTGAATTAATCATACACGAACAGCTTGTGACATGCACAGTGTATCGCTGTACATGCCATAAGGCCGTGCACACCGATATACGCACTTGATAAAATTACAGGGACAGGTGAACACAAGGTCAAACCCAAATCAAAAGCCGGATTCGACTCAAGTGTAATAAAAATAAAGTCACGATATTATCACAAGGTCAAACTCGAGCTATTAGCTGGATTCAACACAGGTGCAATTCAAAATGCAAATAATTCTCGAGTGAAACAAAGGCCACGCAAGCTACATACAGTCTCAAGTGAAAGGCTGGACAGTCCAACCAAAGGTAGTGTGCAAATTCAAGTGCATTGAACCTCAATGAATCAGATGTCCAGACTCATACAATGTCGCAAAGAAAAATAAAAAGAAAAGATAGAGCATGCAAATACAAGAAAAGTTCGAGCAGACTATACATGAAGACAAACCCCAGTACAACATATGTATATGTTGACCAGGTTATACAATGAACACAACACAAATGTACTCGATAAAACTGCAAATGGTTGTACATAGTGAAGACAAGAATATATACATGAGTGGACAAGAAAATATATGTGCAGTGAAACAAGATCAAAATCAGTGGTTCGGCATGTACAAGCAACCAACCAAATACAATACAACATTTCAGGAACATGTACACAATGTCAAGATAAATACCGAAGTCATGCAATAGAGTATCAAGTTGAGTTAAAATGCTCCAGACAAGTTCAATAGAAAATGAACAGAATAGGTAGAAATCAGTCCTTGAACAAGACTCAAGTGTACTGCATAGTGAAGACAGTTCACATATAAACAATGATGTATATAAGAAGTCCAATAGTAACATAAGGTCAACATGATCACATATGTAAATGACTCAAGTCTGCAACATATAACTTAATATATACATGAGTGACAAGGTACATGAAGACTGACAGCAAGTGGAGATGACCATCAGCCAAAATGTAGATGATTTCAAGTTCAAATGCCAGAAACTCAAAGCATGTTTTTACAATATCAAACTGTAGTGCAAATTCAACAATACATGCATACACACGTAAAAATGTATGTATGCACATATATGAAGACCCATCGAAATAATCAAACAGTGAATTTCAAAATGGCCGAAGTCAAAATGGAATCAAATCCAATGCCAGAGAATTCAAAGCAGCAGTTTCAAACTAAAATCAAAACTGTGGTCATGCCGAAGTCAACAAGCACAAAGAAAGGAATCAAGTCAAAGCCATGATAACCAACAAAAAAGAACAGCTCAAAATCAAAGCCGTGAGAATCAGCAATGAATTATATGAAATTGAAGAAGTCAGAAATCATCACAATCATTCAAGAATAATCTAGCGGCCAGGCATAGTTACAGACGAATTCAACTTATAAAATATGAACGAAAATATAGGGAAACGAAACCTTATATAACCCTAAAATATCATCGGCCAATACTCATTCGAGTTCAAGTTATATCACAGTGCATAGAATCAATTAGGCACTCGAATCAAAGTCGAGGGTAATATAAATCAAAACGGGGAAAAATATACAAAATTCAAAGCATCATTCAACCTCGATGAATTAAAGCAGCGAAGTGCAACTCGAGGAGACGATCGATTGCCGAAGAAAACCAGAAGAACAACAATTGTTATCAATCAATAAAAGTCGGTTTGTTCAATTCATCAAAGCCTTAACTTTTCTGAACAAAAATGGACGAGTAGTCATTTTTCAAAGAACGAAGCACAAGGAGTTCGGCCGATAGTAAAAGAGAATAGAAAGGGATATTTTTTATTTAACATATTTTGGGCCGGTGCTTTTGTATTATTGGGCTTTAATTTATTTAAAATTAGGGTTTTGAATTTTTAATTTATTTATTTGCAATTAAACTCTTGTAATTTCTAGTCGAGTGACTAGGGGACGAGCTACGGTGGTGTAGTTCAAGAATTCACAACTCAGTGGCTGAGTTGTGGTAGGCTTTTGAGCATAGAGTTAAGGTTTGTCGATAGCGGGTGTCACGATTTTACGTGTGTAAGTGTCTGACTGCTTAATTTCTAGTAGAAATCTTGGGGGCAGCACGTAGGCAGGGTTTTGCCGAAGTTGGGTAGATTCTGTGTCGTTCTATTTCTGCATTTATTATTCTGCTATTATTTGTGCTGCTATTATTTGATATATCTATGTTGAAAATATTTTATAGACTTCCGCATTAAAAAATTTATAATTAATAGTATCACCCTATTCACCCCCTCCCTCTAGGGTGAAATCGATCCTGCAGACCTGGTGTTAATGATTTTAGAATGCCATGGAAAAATTATATGTTATGAAATACACGATTTGGGAGATGGATTTCAATATTTCTAATTTTCCAAGCCTTGGAAATTTTATTACGAATTTCAAAGGAAAATATTATAAAATTAGGTTAAAATTAATATCAATTATTTCAGGATGATTTGGTTCTGAAATTTTAATATGTTAGACAACATGATGTAAGTGAATTTCTGTGATTTTTAGGGATTTTTTCTAATTGATTTGCTATGGGAAATAAAATATGTCAAAATAAGGATTTATTTGCAATATTGGTTTTGCTTAATGGAAGGGCTTAAACATTAATTTTTCCTAGAGTAAGATCTGATAAATGCGGCGGTTATTTTGTTAAAAGGATTTAAAAAGCTTCAAGGCAACTAGTTAAAAGATTACAAATAGGCGGGTCAGTTATATAGCAATTATTAAAATTAGGATGATTTCAGCCTTTATTCAGAAAAGCAGGTTTCGCCACCTTTAGTAGTGCCTTTTGACATCAATGCTTATGGATCGACTCCGTCGAAACCAACCCAGTTAAAACTCACCTTGTCAAAACCAATACACAAGGTATCACTTAGATGATACGTAGTGGATAGGAGAAAAGGCGGGTGCCATGGTATAGAAAGCAATGCTTCCGATGAGGTCAAAACCTTAGTTTTGTTTTCAAATGTTAAGTACCTGCTTTGTTTTACTTTAAGCATTCGACATAGTGGAAACAAATGTTTTTGAAAGGGATTTTTTCTTATAGCATTCAAAGGAGGTTTCCATACTATGTTTTAAATTAGGAGCTTTCGAATAAATTCTTTTATTCCTAAATAAGACTTTCGAAGATGATGGTTTCGACCTAGTTGAAATCTCACTGCTATACATATGCCTTACAAGTGTATTGAAGTCATTATTATTTTCAAAGGGTTCCATTGTTTTAAAATTATACTAAGTCAATTCCTAAATGCTTTTGAAAGGGATTCAAGGGTTTCAATGGAAATGGTGTCGAAAAGGGGTTTAGATGCTATCCTTCAAAGTTTTACTCAAAGGTTTTGAGCTTTCAAATACATGGTTCTGACACCATCAAATTTTTCCGAAATAATTTTATTAAAGGTTTCGAAAGAGATACTTTCGTATGTAACCACTTTGACTTAAAAGACATTTTTAAAGCTAAAACCCAATATTTTTGAAAGGGGTACTTTTCGTTGGTTTTGAAGCTCTGTTTTAAGCTAATGTTTTGATACATTTGAAAGGTATATTTTGGTTTCATAAGGAATAAGTTAAAGAGATTCGAAAGGTGTATAATTAGTGTTTTGAAAAGAAGTTTTCTATGCTTTCGAAGGAGGTTATCCATGGGTTTCAAAAGTGATGTTTTAAGGTTTCAAAATAAATAATCCAATCTCATTTTAAAGGAAAAACCATGTCATAAATAAAGAGTTTAGAAATGAAGCTTCTAAAGAAGTTTTCCTTGATTTATAGTTTAAAGAATTAACCAAGTTTTATATAAAATGATTTCAAGGATATTTAACCAGAAGTGTTGGTATTTTTATGTTGTTATGATTGCTTCTTCATGTATTTATTCACATTGTAATAAACGATAATGGTACTTTAGGAAGAGAAGAATAACCAGCTAGGTTGACCTATTAGTGAATATAAATTAAGGATGTAAAAATATTAATTAAAGATATTGGAAGGGGCCAATAGGTTCGACGTAAGCCCATGAAAACCATGCATAAACCCAATACGTCAGAAAGATAGGTTCATAGTTAGCCCGTGAAACTATGATTTGATATTGGCAAGGGCCAATAGGTTTTTAGTTATCCCATGAAAACTGTATCTGGATAAGGTATTGATAGAAGTCAATAGGTTCCTAGACAGCCCATGAAAACTAGATAAGAGAAAAGATATTGGAATTACCAATAGCTTCTTAGTGATCCCATGAAAACTATAAAATCAAACAGGGAGCCTTAAACATTTCACAGGTTATTAGCAAGCCCTTGAAAAACTAATTGGTTAATAGTGAGCCGATAAACTATAAATGAGGCAGCCAGTTAGAATGAATGGGGATGGGTAATCTAGAATTCATTTACTCGTTTGCATAGCGTCATATTGTTTTGAATTGTTTTAACCATTATGGATGAAGGAGCACAATATATGGTTTAAAAGGTTTTAGGATACTAGTGGGGGGGAAACTCGTTGCACTAAGTGGAGCGATCTCACTAGATATCTAAATATTTTAAGATGGTAGATTAGTATTCATATTCAATCTTTATGTCTGACTCAAAGTTTTTGTTTTTCCCTTAAACTCTCGGGTTCTCAATTTAATTAGAGTAATTTGAGGTTTAAGGTTTTTAGGTTTTCTTTTAGATGAATAAAGATTCTGGAGACATGAAGGAGGTGTGCTAATTATTTAGGGTTCTTTTTATTCCACTGTGTTTTGGTGGTAAAGGGAAATTTGTTTTATTGCCTTATCGTATACGCTGATCAACCAAGGGGGCATCTTCATATGTCGTGCTTGGCGTATTTTATATTCATTATATAATATCTGAACATGATCTGCATACTGGGATTATGTAAAGAATTTGAAATTTTTTGAAATGGAATGTGGAATTTGTTTGCTGTTTAAAAAATTTCTCATATTCATATGTTTCTGTATATCAATGTATCTAACCTTGCCATATTTGGTCATCAAGGGTTAATAACTATGCACGAATTCAACATCTATAGCCATTAGTTTTAGGCATCCAAGTAGGGAATGTTACAAAGCCATAGTGAACCATCTGACCTAGCAACAAATAATACAACTACTCCCTAGTTTGAGCGACTTAGCCTAGTTGGTCCCTTTCTTAACAAATAATATGTTTGATTTCTTGACTCCTCCTTCTCTCCTATAGCCAACTTACGGATAGGATGGATAACAAGTTTCAATCAGGAATTAACTCAATACAAAACTTGATCTCCCGATGTGTAGGTAGGTTGTTAACTTCTTTAAACCCATCCAAGATATTCTTAACAATTAACATTGACCCTAACTCATTTTAGGATGCAACAAACGCATAAAGGAATCTACTCATTAGCTTGTTAGGCTCTTTACAAGATACTACAATATGCTCCCCTACGTTTCTTTGCAATACTATCGTCCTCTTGACACAATCAAGTATAGCTTTATACTCCATTAGCTAATTCATACTGAGTAAAATATCAAACCCATTAAAAATCTAAAACATATATGTCCTATGAAAAAATGGTGGGTAAGGTAAGTAATTCATACATTTTCACAGATCATACATAGGTTAGTTGCACCACCTATGGGGTTGGACACACAAATAGGGTTTCTACGATCCTTAAGGAAACTTGCAGTCTATTTACCAATCTTATAAAAATAAAATTACGGGAATCCCCAATATCAAATAATATCGCACTGAAATGCCCTTAACATATAAAGTACCTTTAAGAACTCCTTTCCCTTTCACATCCTTTGAAGTGGATGGTTCCTTTTTGATAGCATAAACTTTGACTTGTTGACCCTTTTGTAACAGTGGGAAATCATTTATCATATGCCTTAGTTGGTGGCAATTAAAATAGAATGTCTTTTGTCCCATTGGAGAAATAGGTCTTGTCAACTGCTTTTGACCTTTGGGATTTTTACAGAACCTTACAATGTGCCCCTTATGCTTGCACTCATAACACTCAACATCTTTGTACCGGTTTCCCTAATCTCCTATGGCTTTCCACTCCACTACTTCTTTCCATGTTGATTGAACTTTCTCTTATTAGGTTGTCATTATTGTTGCTTTGCGCTACTTTAGGTTCTTCTTCTTAAGAACTTCATAGTGCAAAGCCTATCTATAAGTCTACAAAAAATCCTTTCAGTGAGCAGTCATAATCTCATGAAATTCTTCTTTCATCCCAGCAAAAAACATTTCATTCATTTTAAGAGAGGTATCAATAAGACCAGGACAAAATCATGACATCCTAGCTACAAACATTTCGTTTCATTCTGTAAAGATAGTTCCTTCCTACTATGGGCATACACTAGTCTTCAAATACCTCTTTAAATCTTTCCTAAGAAAAGTCATCCATTGGGGTATTTGCGGTAACCAAATCCCATCATCCTAAAGCTCCATCTTACAATTGCCAATATGCCAAAAAGCGCTTTTGCTCATCAGAAATATTGAACCTTTTAAAGATCTTCTTAAAAGAACAATGCCAAGCCTGAACTTCGATAATAGACTCTATGCCTTTTGAATGACTTCACTCCTAAATTGGTATAGTCTTTACATAAGGATGCAAAATTAACTTAGGGTTCTACATGTGCCACCTCTTCCATCACTCCTACCCCACCAGAATTTACATCCCAACCATTGGTGGTCATAGTACTGTAATCTCCCCTAATTCTATTGCTCATTTCTTACTGTCTAAATATAGTAAGATAAATTGAGAATACAAAGACAATATTATCCTAAAGAAAAAGGTATTAAATTAATCATACTAATGATTAAAATAACTTGAATATATATATGTATGTGTGTGTGTTCAGATAAAAATTACAAATATACATGCTCATAGACTAAATTCATTTTACGGTATTTCTAACTTTACCTCCAATTAGTTGACCCCAACCGAGGCCTAGGTGTTCGCTTAACCTAAGATTTAATACCACATGTACCTTTCATACTCCTAAAGACGACACTTAATACATCAACGGTATTTGTGCGTCGATCATCTAGGCATCTAAAAAATAGGTCATTAGGGTAAAAGAAAAGAAAAGACAAAAAGAAAGAAACATAGAATCTCACAATGCCTGGAAATCATATATAATAGAACATAAGATAGTACATACAATGACTTCCAAAATGAAACATAAGTGTTACAATAGATGGTATTTTCGGCCAGGGACTGTTACAACTTCTTATGCCCACAATGTCGATACATAACTATATACAAACATGACAACGGAAATATAATAGATAACTATATAACGGTGAAGCCTCGTGCTCCTCCAAAATGCATCAGTAAAAACTTGAACTACTTAGCCACTCAAAAATTAGAGTACCAAAGAGTTTAAGAAAAAGAAGAAAAACTATGGGTCAGACATGGATCTGGTGTGAGTAAACTCAAAACATATGATATTAGGAAAAAGAAAGATATCTCATATGACCACGTCGCACATAAACACAGACGGGCTTTTACCTTGTGGTAACTAAACCATTTTTAATACAAAATCCAATGATATTACAATAATATCTAGGGTTTAAAATAAATATTAACCTAGCAGAAATGGTAACTTTAATTAAATTCCAGCACACTTGGTATACAACTAATTTCATAAAGTCATGTATTGGAAAATGGATTCCATCAATGACAAGGCTACAGGGGTATCGCCTCTAATAGTACGCCTCCAGAGAAACTATACCGAATGCCTCACATGGACCCCCTGCATGGCAAGACCGGCCTACCCTTTCTTGGATAGTACTGAATAAATCTTCCCTCGGTTGCGATCAACAACCGTACTGGGCCCGAAGCATACTCCAAGGAAATATTGATCTAGATTAGTGATGATCATCCCCTAATGGTAGCAGACAACCTAGCCAAAAATCACCTATTTTTGTCATTCTCGGGTATGAGGCTAGAGGCAATGATTACCATTTTTAGCAACCCCATCTTGGAATGCAAACACTACCCTATATGCAACAATGCAATATCACCATTTATCCATACAAGTTGTTTCGAGATTGAACAAACACACCACTACCTTCCATTTTGGAATCACCCTCAAGATAGGTAATCCAAATCCATAGCATACTTCACTCTAATTCAAAACACGAAGTTTTTGTTAGTTCTAAGTAATTTAGATAAACCATAATTATCTAAAACTGTTCTTTTCCGACTAAAATATTAATTCTCGGCTGACTTAATTCTGGCCCGTTTAGAAGTATGCGAACAAATATAAAAGTGCCAAAGGGATCTCAAATATACCCCTTAAAGCAAGTGGCATTTCACTGAAATGAGTTCTCCCAATAGAATCTTAAACTATCTGAAATAGCGAAGTTTTTGTATACTTCCGAAGTCAAAATAGGTCAGGTTGATGATAGTGTACAAACTAATATCTGGTTAAGTAATTAGTTTGCATATGGAAAATCAGACATCAAATATTTATAACCACTTTTAGATTTCAACCCCATACTATCCCTCGAGTAACGATGAAGTCGGATGAGTTAGGTTATTATCTTGCCTCAACGTGCATTCTTAAATTTTCACGAATAGAAACAGGCTTCCATACATTGAAATTTAGTGTCAAGTACGAGATGAAGTACCTTCCATATGCTGAATTAATCATGACCTATTTATAGAAATTAACTCTCTTATGCTTATCACATTTTTGATATTTCAACTTTTTTATCCCTCGTCGAGAATCAAAGCCAAGTAAGTCAGGGCACTAGTTGCTTCTAGCCTTGCCTAGATACTCTGATTCTAGATCTCATAGATAGAGGAACGTCGACTCATCAGTGTAGTCTTAAATATAAGATGACTTACTTTCCATAAAAGTATCAACATTTTAGAACTACTTATCACATTTGTTTTATGTTACTTAATGGCACCGACAAAAAATCCCTTATTTCAAAGCAACATGCTTTTTTTAAATAATCGAAAACCAACATTGTAAACTTATTTTTAGCAATTGATTTGAAAGTTATTTATATTAATCCAAAGCTTGATTTAAAATCAACATTTCTCCTTTATATAAGTAAACACCTTTTTAATAAATAAATTCCTAACCACCTTAAAACACGTTTGTATAGAGTTTTTTGAAAAAAAGAGTCGAGTTGCTCAAGTAGGTGTACGTTTTGTCTCCAATTGAAGTTTCATCTCCAATGAGAAGGGAATTCTAATTCAGCCAAGAACATTGCTTCTGATCCATATGCTAGGGCTAATGTAGAATACTCAGTTGCATATTTGTTTGTTTTCCGGTAGACCCATAGTGCGAGTGGAAGTTCATAGACCCAATTTCCATTTGCTTTAGTTAGCCATTTTTTGATGGTGCACTTTATGATATTATTAATGCTTCCACTTGCCCGTTTGACTGTGAATGTGCGATGGTAGAAAATCTTTTCTCGATTCGGAAGTGTCTAACTCCCATTTCTTCTTAAATTCCCTCCAACGGCCCCAGTAGTGTTCATATCTTGGTCTATCGACATACCACTCTGCCCAACGTTAGTCAGTTGTAAGTTAGTAGATTTTCTTTCTAATTCTTGTGCCTCTTCCAATCTCAAGTATTGGCTTTCTTTTTAGTTAAAGTTCTTCTTAGTGATGGGTTGTTTCAATTTGATCCATTTTTCGAATTAAGGTTCGAGGTGAATTTTGCGGACTAAGGATATGAAAACCATATCTTTGTTCGGATTACTTACTCCCATTACCAGCATCGAACCAATTCATGAAAGACTTTAGAGATCCAATATGTCCCTGGGATAGGCCAGACAAGGACATCACATCATTTGGCTGTGTCACGCAAAGTCTAAATTGATAAAGGGATCTCGTTGCTAGTTTATTGAAGGTAGAGATGGTTCTTGGCTGAAGCCTGGTGCACCACATGGAAGTAATTCCCTCCAGAAAAATTGGGATACATTTACATCGAATGAGATCCAAAGCATTTGCTCCGTCCATGTACCAACCATACTTATACAAATGGGGTTTTGGGTCCCTTGTTCCATCGTAAGACGGAAAAGTCGGCATAGTGAACTTTTCGAGGTATCTCTTATTCAGAATGTCATCAATGAAAGGAATCCGGCTCGGAGTGGTTCCTTATTCATCATCCCTTCTATCCTTATTTTCATCCATTAGTCGCTTGACCGTGTCCGCGTTATATGCCTCAGATGTCTAGTAATCCGAGAGTCGACTGCTAGTGACTACACCAAGTGTTTGGTTTTTCAAACGATCTTGGTAAGTAGGCTAAAGCCTAGGCTCTCCTGTCTTTGGGAGAGCCATTCTCTCGTGATTCTATTAGCTTGAGGTTGGTCTGATGGGGGTAGTATGGATCTCCCTGGCGTCACTGAATGAATTGGTATTTCCTTTCAACTTGTACTTGTCGAGTCACTCACCATCTTCTGAATCGGAAAGATCCATGGCTAAATTTTCCTGTGGGGTTTTCGCTCCTAGATCAAGTTTGTAACTGGTTGCCTTTCAGTTGGTGGAATATTTCTGTTTCCTTCTATATTGATTTTAGGTTCCACCTATCAATCCTTTCTGCGGCTGCTTCCCGTTTCTCCTGTTAGGCCGGAAACGGAAGAATTTTCTTGTTCCACAGTGGTCGTGGGCTATATCATCATTCTTAGAGTAGCATGCAACTGTAAGGTCAATAGGGCATTTAATTTGTCCAAGAGAGCCCTTTGGTTGTTTTCCATCTTCTTATTAATTTCATCAACTATTTTATTTAATTGATCTCTAATGACAACTTCAGGCTGAATAGAGGATCCTAGAACTTGACCTTCGGAGTTAGTTCCTAACTATAGATTGTTGGGATTGTTGAATTCAATTTGCTAATGGTTTATTTCTTCTCTAGCAATGGTAGCTTCTGTGGATCTTCCGGAGGTAGTTCACTTTCTTCCTGATGCCATTGATTCTGAACAACAAATCTTCTAAGTTGAGATTGGGGATCTAACTTTCGAACCAATCTGATCCAAAGTAGATAGCTATCTCTAACCCTGAGTTGGGTTATCGGTGAAAGCACCAGAATGTTTACCCAAAAATGGATCAAAACCCTAGCTTGAGTGTGAAAGCACTAACCCTGTTTATCAGGGCAAATAAAATGGAAACGAGGAATTATAATTTATCGATAAATTAAAGAGATAAGAGATTTTTATAGTGGTTCGGCTGTTAACGAAGCTTACGTCCACTTTATAATTTTGTTATTGATTAACTACAATTACACGTTGAATCAAAGTACAATCTGATTGGATCTTGTAAGCCATATTAAGTCATCAATGTTAGAGTCCACTAGAGAATCATAGTGAACCCTTTAGATGATTGTTATGTGGGAAGAGAAGAGTGGAAAATAGTTTCTATGGGGTCTTCGCAGCCAGTCCAGAAGATCCTCTTTATGTTAAAGGTATGATTGTATTTGTAGGGGCTGGAGAGCACTTAGGCCAAACCCGCTTTGTCATAACCTACATTTGAAGGTACGAAGGTGCTCAAGAAATTTCAAAGCGAACTAATCCAATATGACAGATCGTTGGTGATCCATTGAGCATGGATCGCTAGCGATCCATGGAGCTGAGTATTTTGGGATCATTTCAAGAGGATCATGTCTCTTTCCTTGTGTAGATGCTCTCTATGTACTTTCTTGACTAGATTGTTTTGATGATGATTCATGTTATGATTGCATTGAACTGTTGTTGGAATAAGATGAATGCTCACTTCTTGATCTAGCTAGCTTGGCACATCGTGAAACTTAGTAGGCATTCTTAGAAAAGATAATGCTTCATGATGCAAGAAGAATGGACATGGGAAACTCTTATGGATCACTAGCGATCCATGCGGGATGGATCACTAGTGATTCATCACTTTAAGCAATTTTAGCCTTTTTCCTCTTGTGTCTTTCTTAACTCGTTCTTCTAGTCCTATTGGTTGATTCTTGAGTTATTTTGACTTGACGTGGATGTTCTAACTTCCTTTGAATTCTGTTGAGTCAAAAACTCGGATAACAAGAGACATAGGCTTATGGGTGAGGTAATGTTTAAATTGTTAATAAGTAAAAGCCGAACATAAAAAATCGAGCAGGTTGTGTCAGCCTTTGGATGTTCCAATCTAGAAGTAGGATTCTTTCTTAATGGAATTCATAGATGGGTTTCCAAGGTCGAATAGAGAAAATGAGAATATTTGGGTTCTAGTGGATAGATTGACTAACAGTGCACACTTTATACCCATTAAGTCGGCTGGGACAACACTAGATTTAGCTAAGTTATTCATGAGGAATACAGTCAGACTACATGGAATTCCTAATGGTATAGTAAGTGATAGAGATTCCCTATTTAGAAGCGAGTTCTGAAAGAGTCTATAGGAGAGTTCAGGTACCAAGCTCAAGATGGGTACCACTTACCATCCGTAGACAGATGGACAAATAGAGAAAGTTAATAAGGTCTTAGAGGATTTGTTAAGAGCTTGTGTGCTAGATTTTGAAGGATCATGGGAAGACCATCTACATTTAGTCGAGTTTTCCTATGACAACGGTTATCAGACTAGTATAAGCATGGCACCGTTTAAAGATTTGTATGGAAGGCCATGCAAATCTCCAGTTTTTTGGTTAGAGGCCAGGGATAGATTAATTTCTGGTCCGGATTTTGTTAAAGAAGCTACATAAAAGATTGGGTTAATTCAGGCTAGAAGAAAGGAAGCTCAGTCTAGGCAGAAGACTTATGCTGATAAGAGACAGAATGACTTAGAGTTCTTAGTTGCAGATCATGCTTTCGTCAAGTTATCACCGGTGAAAGGTGTAATCCGATTTGGAAAATCAAGAATATTGGCACCAAGATTCGTTGGACCATTTCCTATTATAGAAATGGTCGGTAAACTCTTGTATCGAATAGAGTTACCTAATAGTTTCGCAGGAGTCCATGATATTTTTCATATTTCTCATCTGAAGAAGTGTATTCGAGATCCAGAGACTACTATTGCACCTACTTTGTTAGATGATCTAGTAGTGAAACTGGATATGACTATAGTTAGAAACTAGTTCATATAGTTGCGAGAGATGAGAAGAGACTAAGGAACAAGATAGATAGATTGGTCAAAGTCAATGGAGCAACAACGGGAGAGATTATACTTAGGAAACCGAGAGTAGGAGTAGAGAAACTTATCCCGACTTGTTTCATAGCATATTTTACCTTTATTTTGATTATTGTGGGTACCGCAACGTAATTCCAATGATGAAATTATTTAAGAAGGGGAGTTTGTAATGACCCTAATTTTGGCTGACATTATTTAGAATATTTATTTGGATAAATTAAATTAAATAATGTTAATAGTTAAGGGATTTATATTTTCTAATTAATAAGGGGTCGTGCCTTATTAAATGTATAAGAAAAAGAGGATTGAAAATAAATAAGTAGGAGGGTTATGGTAAGGGTAAAATAAGAACAACCTTCTCTCTAAAAGCCTAAAACCTTCCATCCTCCACTCCTTGTTCATTTTAACATTCACAAACAAAACTAGAAACCCTATTGATATTGGTTGGCCCCTATTAAGAAGATTCAATAAGAAGATAAGCTAGAATTCAAGTAGAAAGCTTAAACCAATCAGTCAAAGGGCAAATCTCAACCTTCTTAACATTAAGACAAGGTGAATAACTAACTTACATCTCACTTTTGATGTTGATTTCGGTTTCAAGTTAAATCCAAATTAAGTTTGCAAGTTACGTGCCATGTTGTGTTTATTTAAATGAATATATATGCTTGTTGATGATTTATATAGTTTCATATATGTTTTATGATAAGTTTAGATTGGAAATCCTATAAAATGACATCAATATGATTTGCATTTTTGATATATGGTCAAGAACATTTTTTTAGAAGTGGGCTCCAAGTTTCATAAGTTTCTAAGTGATTGTGGATTTATTATAGATTTTCTATGGGACAAAATAGTTAATATTAGGTTCAAGTTATTTAAGGCAATTAAACATTGTTTTTGGGTCTGAAATTTATATAAGTTAGAAAGCATATTTAACTAAGTACAATTATTTTTGGGGATTTTTCCTAAGAAATTTAATGTGGTTATTAAATTATTTAAGTTGAAGGGCTTAAATGTTTTAAATATTTTGTCGAAGGGAATGGCTTACTTGGTAAAATGATTTCAATTATTAATTATTAAATTCGGCAGCCTTTCTAGAAAATATTTTGATAAAGAATTGGCAACCAACCATATTTTGACAAATTAGGCATGTTAGGTGAAAAGGAATTACTTTAAAAGGCATAAAACCAATTTTGTTTTGAATTACAACTTCGTTGGTTCCTTTTCTTGCTTTCATCAATATGCCTAGAATGCTTTTTGATTCTATTCAAAACCAATGCACATGGTATCAAGCAATTGATACGTGGTGTTTTGGAGAAAAGCAGAAAGAACAGTGTTCAAGGCATGCTTTCGAAGGGTTCGAACAGTGTTTTAGAAGCTTTCAAATGGGTTATCGCTTTTAAACTTATTCGAAACCTAGATGTTGCATTCATACATTTCGAATTAGTTAAGGGCCTCTTTTCTTTATAGCCTTAAAACAATGTATTCGAAAAGGGTGCTTTCGCCTTTTAACTTCAAAGCTGCATTTTTAATGCTTCTGAAAGGGTTGTGTAGATGTTTTTAAATGGTTTTGGAGGCAGTGGTTTCAAAAGGGTAGGTTTCAAAACTATCCTCTTTCTTTTACTTGGGATCAATGCTTTCGAAAGTAATGCTTTCACCTCTATTCTTTATGACCCTTTAGTAATATTAAACGTTACACCTAATGGTTTTGAAAGGAATAAGTTTAAATGGTTTCGAAGAATTTTTTTTACAAACCCTTACTTGAGCCCAATGCTTACGAAAGGTATGTTATAAGTGTTTCGAAGGGGAAGTCCCCAATACTTTCGATAGGTATATTTTAAGTGTTCTAAAAGGTTTGTTTTAAGTTTTTTGAAAGGAAGGTTACCAATGCTTTCAAAGGACAAGTATAAATGATTTCAAAAGGGGATGTGTAAGGTTTTATATAATGGTTTCGAAAGGGATGCTTTAAAATATTTTTAAAGGGAGTGTCTAAGGTTTTAAATAAAATTTTCGAAGGTATTGCTTTGCCTTTGAGGCCTAAAGTTTTCTAAGTTAAAAAGAGGCTTTAACTTATTTTGAAGGGATAGATGATCCCATTGATTTGATTTCATTAACAATGTTTTGTTAAAGCATATATCATGGCATAAATATGATTTCAAGGGTAAATCATTTGCGAAGATTGTTTACAAGAAAATGAAATTTGAATAGGATAGTTAACCTAAGTTTATGACTCGGATATTAGAAGACCAGAAGAGACTGGTATAGGGTTGCGTCCTATACTTTAGCTAATAGTCCCTAGCTAACATAAGTCCAAAATTCTAGTGTGTAGAGCTTTGTCACAATGGGCCTAAATGATGCTACACACAGAAGCGAATATACAGTGTAAAGACGGGTTATTGGTGAGCCCGCAAAACCATTAGGATCAGTTGACCCTAGAAGAAGATAGTTAAGGCAGATATTGCATCTAACAGAAGTTATATTGAATATGTATGGTGGGCTCGAGTCAGCCAATGGTCAATGGTTAGCCAGATAAAGAAATAATGTGGATAGATAGTTTGTTTATTTTGATTATTATGTACATATGTATTTGCTATTATTGTTATAATCAGTTTGATTGCAGGGTTTTGATTTGCAAAAGATATGCTTTTAATAGGATATTAGTAAGCGGAAACTCATTCCACTAAGCGGCGTTGTCTCACTTAATATCTGTAAACCGAGGTGTAATAGTATTATTCACAACAGGCTTTATGTCTGACTCAAAGTTTATGTTTTTCCCTTAAATTCTCGGGTGCTCAAATTTTAATTTGAGTAGATTGAGTTAAAGGTCTTTTCAGGTTTAGTAGGTTGGACGAATAAGCGTCTGAAGACGTGTAGGAGGCGAAGCTAGCTATGTAGGATTCATTTAGCGCTATTTCTGATGTGATGTATTTATGACTGATATATCTATCTATTTAGTACTTCGATCATCCAAGGGGACATCTTCATATGCCGCTCTTGGTGTAATTTGTAAAAGTTATATTTGATCAAAACCTAGGAATCGTTTTGGGGATTATGTAACTGAACATAAAATATGGAATTGAAATGTAATCGGAAAAATTAATTTTTTTGAAACCTGTTTTGATTTTTTTTAAATTCATGTGCTTTTGATATTCTTGATACCATTAGCATTACCGTATTTGGTCACCAGAAGATAATACAATAGATAATTGCACCATTTGTAGCGCTTGGCCTCGGGCATCAAAGTAGGTGATGTTACAAGAATGTATAAAATATGTACATTCAAAGTGACCAAATTATGGGTTGTTATAAATATTTATCCCAAAATATTTCTATCTCCTTTTAAAACAAAATCACTTTATTATATCAATTTTTCTATAAATAAATATCTTTTGAAATAATTTTAAAACATTCTATATAAATTAGATAATACTAACAAAAAGAAAGTTGGAGTAAAATAAAGAAGTTAAAAAACCATTTCTAATAAAATGCCATAAAGAATTCCAAAAGTCAAGTTTAAAATATTCCTCTAAATAAAAACCATTCAAATTAAAAATAATAATGAATAGTATTTTCAAAATACTACATTGAGGCCTAGAGCTACCATTGCACTTAACTAGTACTTCCATTTATATAGAGTTCAACATTTTTAGCATATCAAAGTCATATCTAATATGGCCAAGCTGCCAAGCTTTGACATTCAATTACCTGTATAATATATGAATATATATATATATGTATGAAATTAAAATCAATGGTGGTGAGGAATCCAGATCCCTTTACACAATTCCTCGAGTTCCCTTGGCCTGTACTCCATTTCATATGCTATCCACTTTCCACAACGAGAATCCAACCAAACCAAACAAAGAAATCATTCAAGCATGCAAACAATAATTTATGTCTATCATATACATGTAGTGTTCATCGAAAGATGAGTTAACCCACCAAAATTCCAGCTGACGCATACATGTTCATGATCGGTTTAAAATCGAACGCCTACGAGCATAAAGCAGAGGACCGCATTTGATTCGGATCTTGTATGCAAGAGTTATTGATTTTATAAGATAGCAGATTAATTTAATAAACTAATCACCTAATTAAATTAATTACCTCACCCACTAGACTCCTTCCCTACTTCAACATTTTTTGTACATGAATATGCATAGAGACACATATGTGCAAACCCAAATATTAATCCCTTCTCTCTTTCTTTTCATGCTCATCTCTCCATGAATTGACAAATGGATTTCTCCAGCGCACTCCACTTCATGTCTACTTCACAACCAACCTCTCAGCTTCGTGCTTGATTACCCCTAGAAGAATGAGACCTGAAGGACCCGCTAACAACAAACAAATGCTGCCTTTTACCATGAGAAGCCACATGTCCCCAAACTTTCACTACTGCTTCTTCCGGCCACCATGAGTATGCTTGATTACCCGTAGAAGAATGAGACCTGAAGGACCCGCTAATGACAAACAAATGTCGCCTTTTGCCATGAGAAGCCGCATGTCCCCAGATTTTCACCTCTACTTCTTCTAGCCACCATGAATTTAACGCCACACTCCATTTTGTCCACCTCCCCCTCCCCCCAAACGCCATCAACTCGTAGTCCTAGCATAGCTATCTAACGTCAACCATCCTCAACTTTAACTGCACTAGCCAAAACACATATGGATTTAAAGTTCTCTCTCTTGGGTTTAATGGACCAGATGTAGATGATTTTCATGGAATTTAGCCTGGAGTAAGAAAGTAGGTGGCTTATATTTTTCTTATTAGAAATGGAAAACAAAAGAAAGGGGAGTGTTGGAGAAGAGTGAGGGGTTGTGTTGTTTATTTAATGATTTTCGGTACTTTGCTACACAATATCATGTACGCGTTTGAACTACAAACGGTAGATATAAATACGCAGTCATGCATAGCAAAGCGACACGATCATAAAACAACATAAAAAACACAGGTTAATTTATTTTTTGTAGTTTCAATAATACCAACATTTTGCTGCAAAATATATCAAATGAAAATTTAACTATTTTTCAAATTAAAAATTAAGGAAAAATCATGTACATTCATTTAAAAAGACGTCATTAAAATCAAGCCATTTTATTAACAACTAAATTTCTTATTATTTATTATATTCGAATCAAATTTGAATATTTAAGTAGATTAAACATTCCAATTCAAAATGTTAAAAATTATGGGTCATTACATATGTATTGGTTGCCTATAATTGCATGAATATATGGTTGTTCAACTTTTAGTTGACTACTAATTTTTGACTATTCAATTGATGTTCAATATATCTAATTCCGTATGTTCTAGAATCCCATATATGATCACATAATTATGACAACAACCCTACACTTTTGATACACAAATACTATAAGTAGTGCACTGCAATGATATCCGGTCGATGTAGATTGGTGGCCAGGGGTAAAACAAAATAACCCAAAACAGAACTTGTTGTATGACTCACAACGCATGGGATAAAATATAATAACCAACATAGATATAAAATAGGTGTGACGGCAGTGTAAAAATGAATCAAGATAAAATAGAGTACATTGATCTAATAGAATTATACAAATAAAAGCAGAAATAAAGTTTAAACGTATCAAATCGAATATACAAGATACAAAGTTATCTCTAATAAATAAGTATTGATAATAGCTCCACAATACTACACGATGGAATAACAATAATAGCTCCAATATATAGTATATGAAAGCACTAGCCACCTACTCATCCTCCACGTAGCTCCTCATGCTATCTCAAACCAATTATCCTTAAATCTACTCATTTAGAAGTACATGAGATAATAAGAAGGAAAGCATAAAACCTTGAGCTAGACAACGGTCTAGTAAGAGTGATCTAAAATCTAAAAATATTTTAGAAATCAAAATAGTAAATAGGAACATGAGGTATATAGAATCATACCTAACATGCCCCTCAATCTCAAAAATTAGCACATAACATTGATATATGCTAATCTACTATCATTATCATACGAGTGTACCACTTAACAATGTAAAATATATAATGCCTAGGTATACTACATAATAATACCTATATTGTATAGCATCCATATCAAACATAATAAACATGGAAAACACCAAACAATCTTGCATCTCTCAACTCAAATGCTGGTAAACATAAGATAGCTCATATGATCCCTTATACCAATTAACGGTTACTCAACTTCCCAGTCCAATCGAGACTTGAATCCATGCCATTCCGTAAGGCCATGAAATGAGACCACCCTATAAAGGCTCAAGGTTAAAAATATCTCCTACATCGATCTACACTGAGCATCCTCACCGACCCCTTCTTCTCAAGCATACATTAAGACCTCTAAGTTATATATGATCCCTTTGGCATATATCCCAATAGTACTAATCCCCATACGTTCTACTCCGTAAGTTCACTTCATATCAAACTTGCCCCCTTGGGAAATTCCCAAATGCTATAAACACTTTCTGCTTGAAGCGTTTGATCTTCTTTGCTTACATCATCAAGTAGTTGAAGTGTAAAACTTCCTTGAATCACCTCAAGAAATCCATGTAGTCATCCTATGGAAATCCCGAAGCAATCCCATGTCAAACTCAGAGTAACCATTGCCTCTCCCCTCGCCTAAAGCAAAACAAGCCCGGTCCTAAAACCTCCCATTTTTTATCCCGAAGCCATCCAAATGATGAACTCGAAGTTAACCCTCAAATGCCTAATGTTGAACATGAAATCATGTTTGATGCCTAGTAGTCAAAAACCTTCACTAAGCCATTTGCCAAACCACCTATCACCAAACCATTCAAGTGCCTAGGCAACCAACTTTTGGATCAAAGTCCTCACTGCATTTCACCACCCTAGCCTAAAGTCCCTACCGAATGCGCCTATGCTAAATCGACATATCACCGACTATCGTTGCCAAGCCAACTACCTAGCATCCTTTTAGCCAACTCTTATTTGTCGATTCAGTCTCAGCTCCTCTTTCTTCGACTCTGCAACACCTTTATAGTGATATAACTCCAAATACTCTAGAGTTGATCCATCGAAGTTCATTCTATGGCTTCGGTTCTTCCATCTTTTATGCAACTAAATCGAAGAGCACATCGTAACTACTCCTTGTACATGAAGACCCTCACATAACATCAATCGGCAAATGTATACTAATCCAATAAACATTAGTAACACAACATCAATCATCAAATAACCTTAACCAGCTACCCGTCATCCAGTAGTACTAATGATAGAATATTACGCACTCATCAAAGGTGATATTATCATCGTATATCAACTACAAGTGATAATTACAACCAGTAAATAATCAACCATTCCACAACCATCAAGATAGCATATCTGTAACCATTATTCACTTCATTATAAATCCATCTATTATTGTTAATTATAGAATCACCTTTATTTATATATATCAACACAATAATAATCTTTCAGAAATTATATTACACTTTAAAACTCTTTATTACCCTTCCATTTCTTCAAGTACCTTAAAACATCGTATTTTAGTCAAAAAGTAGTAATTTACATCAAAATAAAATATTATTATTTATCGTCAAAATAATAATATACGATAACCACCTAAACATTTCACAAAATTATTTTATTACAATTTACCGCAAAAATTACAATATCATGTATTATATTTCTAAACTACATTTACATTTATTTATCTTAAAATAGTAAAAACTAAAATCAAACCACTTTTTGAAACACATTTTTACTATTATTATTTCAAATATCTTTTATTTTATTTTACTAACCAATCAATAATAATAATAATAATAATAATAATAATATTTTCTCCATAAACATCGTAAATCAAATATATGCTTATTTACCCAAAACAATATAATTTTACCAAATCCATACAATTATTTGTGAGATTCCTCTTTATTTTATAAATAAAAATATACCTTCCAATATTAATTTAAAGTAGTTTTTTCGGTAATATTTATGAATTTCCTAAGAAATTCATAAATAATAACCTTTAATAACCATAGAACTCACTTAAGAATGAAGATATGAAAGAAAATCCATGAAAGTATTGTAGAAGCTTCGCAAGAATTGAAAAGAAAGGTTTCGCCATGTTTCAAAGGTAGTATTTCGAAGGCATTGGAGTAGCTTTCGAAGAGGTTGGATTGATGTCGCAAGCACTTGATGCTCCTGTAATTATTAAATGAAATAAGGGCATTCAAAGGAGTCAAAAGAGAGGGCAAAGCTACCCTTTCGACTCAGTTGATCCTTTCAAAATACTATAAAAATAAACATAGTAAATAGGAACATAAGGTATGTAGAATCATACCAGATTTTTCCCTGCATCTAACAAGTCAACATATATTGTCACTATCATATGGTGTACTACTACTCAATGTACAATATAAGGTGCCTAGGTATACTACATGATAATACCTACATCGTGTGGCATTCATATCAAACATAAAGAACTTGACAAACACTAAACAATCTTGCATCTCCTAACTCAAATGCTATTAGATATAAGATAATTTGTATGATCCCCATATTGATTAGGGACTACTCAACATCGCAGTCCTATCAATGCTCGAATCCATGTCACTCAATAAGGCTAGGAAATTAGACCATCCCATTAAGGTCCAAGGTTAAACAGTCCTCCCCGTATCGATCTACATTGAGCATCCTTACCGACCCCTTCTTCTCAAGCATACACTGAGAGCTTTGAGTAACCTACAACCCCTTTGGTATACGTTCCAATAATGGAAGCCCTTGTAGTCTACCCATAAGTTTAGGAACAGGGCCAGTCGAAAGCAAGTTAAATGGATGAATTTCAACAAAAAAACTATTTTGATATTTGTTAATTCTATGAAGCTTAAAAGGATTATATATCCTATCTAAAAGGTTTTGAATAAAATCTTTATTTTGTTTCAATTTTTTATGTTTACTAGTATATCAAATTTACTTGTTTATGTGACATGCACGTGCTACAGATAAAAATGTAAATAGTTAATGGTTATATATGCAGATGCTAGACCAAAAAACTTTCATTATTGCATGAATAATATTCAAATATTTGTATCCAAAGGTTAGCCATATAATTATAGAAATTATAATATTCAAAGAATGAAAAATAGATAGCATAAAAATGCATTTACAATTATGTATATAGCTTTATAAAAGTATAAAAATGATCTAAATCAAAATTAACTTTCAAAATTCCTTTTTTTAACAAGAAAAACCAAAATAAAGGAAAAGGAATTGGATGAGTTAGGCATATGGAAATTCCTTAAAAGAGAAAAAAGATCTAAACATTACCTAAAATGACAAAAAATAAGAAAACTTGATGAAGAATCCCATCAAATCAATTTGAAATAAACATATATAATAATGGAGTGAAGAACATAGGTGGATCTAAAATAAAACTATACAATTGTCACATAATTAATTCATGAAAGAGGATTTTAAAAGGATCTATTTAACATTTGAAAAACCTCACAAAATCCAACATATGAATGATAAAACATATCTAAATAAATTAGTTAAAGAACTATCTTGGATGTTGCATGATCAAACCATGAAACGATGAATCAAAACCCTAGACTCCGTTGAATAAATCTCTATATATTGTAGGAATCAAGATGTAACAACCCGCATTTTTGAAATAATAAAATAAGTGATTTTATTGTAAATTTATCAATGTAAACTTGGTTAAAATCTTAATTATTATTAAAGTAATTCATAAATTTTGTTATGAAGAAATCATAAGTTTGAGAATTAAAATCTATTTTAAACATGTTTTACATTTTTGTACAAACCTGAAAATGTCCATTTTACTTTCAGATATTAACTAAGAAAATTCTCAAAATGGCTGTGCTATAACAATAGTTTCAAACTCAATTTCAACCAATTTAACAGCAGAATTTTGAAATATGATTTAAAACTTTTAGCTAATTGAAAGATCTTTCTACCATAAAAAGATTGAGTCAATTTGAATTATTCTACCATATATTATCGTCGTTTTACTGCAGCTACTTTTTTGTCAAATTTCCAGCAAACAATAACACAATAATCACACAACTTTTCAACCAAATTGCATACAATTAAATCAACAATCATTCAAACAATCATGTGCATCAAACAAATTTTTATAAATAGGCATGTGAGTGAACACTGGTTTCAACCTCAATTTAAATTCTCTTAAATGCAGTATTAGGAAAAATGATCAAAAGCTAATTTCTATATTATTTAAATAACTTCTATGACAAAATGATTGTTTTTTTTCTGTATGCTAATTTATTATATGATGGTTGCTACGATGTAAGAGTTAAATTGGTTGATTTGGTTGCTTAACATTATGTCAATTTAGATTCATTAATTTGAGTTGAAAATGATGGTTAAAGAATATAAAATCTGTACCAATTGGTCATGTTTTTGGCTTTGAAATTCTATGCATATAATCTAGACTAATATTTAAAGCTAGTGTAAAAAGTTTGAGCAAAAAAGATTAAATTTCTGAATTTATATGATTTTTACAAAGCGGGTATATGTAAACTGAAATTTACAAATCTAAGTTAAAAATGATGATTAAAGAATATGAAATCTGTACCAATTGGTTAGGTTTATGGATTTGAAATTCTATATATATAATCTAGACAAACATTGAAAGTTACTGTAACAACTTTGAGTGAAAAAGATTAAATTTGGTATTTATATGATTTTTGCAAAGTGGGAATATGTAAACTGAAATTTACAAATCTGAGTTGAAAATGATGATTAAAGAATATGAAATCTATACCAATGGGTTAGGTTTTTGGCTTTGAAATTCTATATATATAATCTATACTAATATTCAAAGCTACTGTAAAAATTTTGAATGAAAAAGGTTAAATTTCGAATTTATATGATTTTTGCAAAGTGAGTATATGTAAACTGAGATTTACAAATCTGAGTTTAAAATGGTTGTTAAAGAATATGAAATCTGCACCACTTGGTTAGAAATTTAACTTTGAAATTTTCTATAAATAAAATAAACTGACATTCAAAGCTACCATAAAAAGTTTGAGTCACTTGCCTAAGTGTGTTTAACTATGTGTTATCCTGACCTTTATTTTGTTGTTTTGCACTGTTTTCTTCTGTATTTTCAGAGATGAATTATGATGTTTTCAAAAGGATGTTTCTACGCATTAGGAAGCCGACATTCTATGTTGATTTTAAGTTGCAATGTTCTTGATTTATTTGATTTCTATTTGAGAAAACTCCGTTGAATTTGAATTGATTTCGATGATTTCGTGCGTGGATTTTATAATCGATTTCAAGATGATATTTGAATTACACGTTTTTGCACATTTCGAGTGAATGAGAAGGACAATTCAACGGTTTGGTAAAACATGTGGTATGGGACACGTGCGTTTATCTCATCGGTTAATTCCTGACTTGTCCATTTGATCGTTTTGGCCTACGGGTCCAGTTTACCGATGATATGAGGTGAAACTTTTACTATTTTGAGTGTGAAATTTACAAGCGGTTAGTAAACCATTTAGTGCGAACGGGTGGTATGGGACACATATTAACACTTTTCGGGTTCCTTTTCGAGAGTTTGTGACACATTTGCCTGTTAACGTGCCAGTACTGAACGTTCTGGTCATTTGCCATTGCGGCGTATTTGTCTTCGGACGTTTGCCATTGAGGCGTATTTGCCATTGCAGTGTATTTGTCTTTTGACGTTTGCCTTTGGACGAGGTACCTACTATGTGAAACAGTACTCGGCAAAAATAGCATGTGAAAAACCTTTTTGAGATAATTTTTACCCTTGTGTGTCGTCATTTTGGAATCGGTCCTTTGAACCAATCGGTGGTGATTACTTGGGGATTTTTGGACTCTTGGGAGTTCTTTTGAGATTTTCATTGCCTACACTGATGTATTGAGATTTGCCTTTTGGCGTTTATATATTGAGATTGCCTATTTGTGTAATTTGTGCGATTTGCCTTTGGCGCTGTGTATCTCTTTGTTGACATTTGCCTTATGGCTTATGTCAAGGAGGCTTGTGCTTAGGTTTTCCTTGGAGTTAACGATATGGCGGTTTGGGAATTATTCATTTAGGAGTTTACATTATACTATTCCCTAAA
This sequence comes from Allium cepa, assembly GCA_030765085.1. NCBI lineage: Eukaryota > Viridiplantae > Streptophyta > Magnoliopsida > Asparagales > Amaryllidaceae > Allium > Allium cepa. Next base: position 181,512,551 of record CM060929.1, on the reverse strand, counting down.
CCATTCTTATTTGATTTATGATTGCCGATGATAAGAGGCACGCTACATTTTAGCGATTAATGAGATTTTTCGTCTCCTTTGTGTTTTATACTTATTGAAGCAATAGTGTCCTATCAGTTAGTATACTTATATATGCCATGCATGATGCGTATCCTTCATATGTCTATGGTTATCTTTCTTATTATTTCTTCTTCTTTAAGAAGAATATCACTATGCTCTTATGCTCTATTATTCTGCTATCACCTTTTACTGATTCGTTTAGCTAGACTGACCCGAGTACTTTATACTCGAGTCAGACCGAGTTGTTTCAGGTTAGCTATCAGTTACGGGACTTAGCTCTGATGCATTTGCTTGGATACCAGCCTAGCACTTTTGTGTAGTTTATATTTTTTTCCGCTTGACTCTGATATGTATTTGATTAGATGTATATAGTGTGGTCTATGTACCACTTTTGTGTATCAGTTTGTATCATACTGAGATGTATCTGTGTATATGTATTTATATATATGATGATTACTGTTCTGTGATGTGATATGCATTTTGTTATTGTATTTTGTTCTGATAGATCCATTAGCCACATATAGTTTTATAGTAAGTATTTATTGGATATGTCGATTCACTTGAAATAGAAAAAAAATATAGAGCATTTATCGACGTATGCAGTAGATGTTTAAGACAAGATTATAGATGGTCGCTTCTAACCAGCCCTATTCTCCATATTAGCAGACAAAATTACCCCGTAATTCTCTTTGTTAATGTGGGTCTCGGTGTAGGGCGTCACACAAGAGATCAGAGCCAAGTATTGTTATGATTTTATTTGGTATTTGATTTTGGGATTTTTTTATTCTTTTCCCATATTTCGTCCATGACATTATAGGAGAGGTAAAGAAAAAGTCTGAATGGAAAAATAACATAAAGGAGGCAATAAAGATCGTTAAAGATAAGGCATCCGTTTCTTTTTTTAATTTCTTCTTCAACCCTTCGTTTCAAAATTGCAAACTCTTTCTCTTACCTATTTTGTTTGGCCACATAAAGGAGGTAATAGGCCACAAAAAAAATTCGAAACTCATTTAATATTTAATCCATTTAAATAGAATTTAAATACTCTATTAAATATTAATTTGATTCAAACAAATCAAATAAGATCTTAATAATTTATATTTCATAACTATTAGTTAATTTAAAACCACAATAGTATTTATTCTATTTAGATCAAATTTAAATATTCTACCAGCATCATATATCGATACGTATGTATATAACTTTTACATATGCACTTTGTTAAATACAAATGGTATTTAAAAAAATTTAATAAAATTTAACAATCAATAGTTCATAAGTATTAGTTAATTTAATTACTTTGCAATAATTATAAATTAATTAAATCACGTGGTTCATTCGGAGTATTCCTCGGTTCGGTTATGTGACTCAAAGTTGTAAATTTAGTCAGCGATTAATTATCGAACAATTCGAATATTAACGTTCACACGTCACATTAGCTCATATAGGTTGAATTTATCGCTTACACATATGTTGGTAAAATCTAATTTTAATCGATACCAGGTAGAACGATTATTTACATCAATTCACTTCGTTGACACTATATCGCATTAGGATTTATGGAATTTGGTTTAGGTCAAACTTCCAACATCATCCACATTCAACTTTTTGATTCCAAACATGAAATCCTTAGTTCAGCAATAACAATTATTAGTAACCATACTGCTTTAGCCAAAGATTTTGATTTTGACTTGACTACAATTGACATAATACTAAATCCATATAACTGAGGAGACGAATTCTCTATTGAATAGTGTTTCACTTCAAATTCTTAAAATCGGACCCAAATATAGTCATTTAATAGATGTCGTGTCATGATTTAACTATAGTCAAAGTGGAGTGTCCATATTGAATTTCCATGGTATTCTCAAGTTGAAGGAACCGGGTAATATCATCACTTTAAGACTCTCTGTTTGACATTAGTTATATTAAACAACAGAAAGTTCTCGAGTGAGTCATTCCATAATTATCTAATTATTGTCAGTACGTAACCCTTGGTGTCCCTAACAACCATGAGTAATACACTACCTAATATTTAGAGAGTGTTATGCACACTAGTCTTGAAGATTTATCAATATCCTATCTCAAAACATCTTAGCTAGGAATATTAAAAATAATATGTAATTTGAATATGGTAAATTTATCATGATTACAACAAATTGTAAATAATATCATGTAACATATCAATTAAGGATTTTTACTTTAATATACTTTAAATCACGTAATTAATCATATCGCAAGATAACAAGTACATAACAGAAAGAAAACACATTTTATTTTGAAAAAGATTGGTTATTGAGTAAGATATACATAACAAATTACATAATCCCCCTAGAGCATATCCCTAACTTCATCAACAAGTTCACTCCATATTAAACTTACCTCTTTGGATGATCCATAAATTACCTTTGCTTTTAGCGTTAGATTTACTTTGCTTACATCATTGAGTCGTCGAAGTGTCGAACTTCCATTAGCCACCTCAAGAAATCTCTGAAGCAATCCTATAGAAATTCCAAAGTAATCCCATGCCATGATCGAATTAAATAGCCTCTATCCCACCCTAAAGCAAACCACGCCTGGTCCCGAAGTGGCTTTCACAATGAAGTGATAGATGGAATGCTATGAAATGAATTATTAGCATACTAATAGATAAATTCGAAATGGCATATACATCACATATCTTGGATCAAATAAAGACTCTAGGTTTCTAACAAGCCAATGCTACATCCATAAATTTATTGTGAAAGACCAGATCAGCAGGAGGGTTTAATGACTTAAGGGAACATAAAGAAATTTTTTCTCTCAAGATGCTTATATTGCTAAAGGAATATGTTCATCGACCAATTCTCTATCAGATTATAAAATGGCCGATCGAATTGAAATTAAAATTAACCGTAAGCGCACGACGTACTATTAGTACATGGAGTGTACGGGTAGATCCACGGGAAATTTTTCAGAATTTTCTATTCAATCAAATTAGACCAAAGTGGAGAGAAGATTGTTAAATTACAAATTGTAAACAAAATGAAGCTAAAACTAGAATGAAAATGTGATTAAAAACTATGAGATTAGAAAATAATTTATAGGCAAATCGACTCTCATATTTTTATAAATCAACGTAATATATTATCTTTTTTGATATTAAGTGAAATAATTGTTTCATTTATCATAAGTATGGTTTATTTATGTTATTAATTAACTTAACTTAAACCATCAAACTATAATACAACAAATAAGTCACTTATCAATTCTCATGAAAATAAAGTCAAAGCAAAAGCTATTTTATGTATGGTCTATTTACTATTGTAATTAGTAATATAGATCATCAAATTTTGTTATTACTTTCATTGCAAAATCAAAAATCAATTAGCAAATGATGAGGTAATTTGTGTTTATGTTGAATAAGAATAGCCTATTTGCAAATGCAACATAGACTATTCAAACCCACTTGTATAAACTTATATCAACATCTACTTTCATGAAACATAAACCAAAGAGACCAAAAATCATAAAAATGTTGAATTTACATAAAGTTAGAGAGCTTCGTTACCCTAAATTGAAGGGGTTTAGCTACTCATTTGTGTTATCATATCAACACATGTAAATTTCAATATTCAAAGCTAAAGGAAGCAGAGATTAATTAAAGGAAAGGAGATTAACTACCTGCATGAAATAAAATTAAAATTAGCCGATCGAATTAGAAAATAGCCAATCGAATGAAAATTAAAATTAACCGCAAGCGCACGACATATAATTTTAGTACGTGGCGAGTAGGGGTCGATCCACAGGGAATTTTTTAGAATTTTCTATTCAATCAAATTAGACCAAAGTGGAGAGAAGATTGTTAAATTACAAATTGTAAACAAAATGAAGCTAAAGCTAGAATGAAAATGAGATTAAAAACTACGAGATTAGAAAATAATTTATAGGCAAATCGACTCTCATATTTTTATAAATCAACGTAATCTATTATCTTTTTTGATATTAAGTGAAATAATTGTTGCATTTATCATAAGTATGGTTTATTTATGTTATTAATTAACATAACTTAAACCATCACACTATAATACAACAAACAAGGCACTTATCAATTCTCATGAAAATAAAGTCAAAGCAAAAGCTATTTTAAGTATGATCTATTTACTATTGTAATTAGTAATATTGATCATCAAATTTTGTTTTTGCTTTCATTTCAAAATCAAAAGTCAAATAGCAAATGATGATGTAATTTGTGTTTATACTGAATAAGAATAGCCTATTTGCAAATGCAACATAGACTATCAAACCCACTTGTATAAACTTACATCAACATCTACATTCATGAAGCACAAATAAAAGAGACCATAAAACATAAAATTGTTAAATTTACATAAAGTTGGAGAGCTTCGTTATCCCTAAATTGAAGAGGTTTAGCTACTCATTTGTGTTACCATGTCAACACATGTAAATTTTAACATTCAAAAGCAAAACGAAGTAGAGACTAATTAAAGGAAAGGAGATTAACTACGTGCATGAAATAAAATTAAACTAATTGCATAAATGTAAGTCTAAGCTATGAATAAGAATGAAAGAGAGCATATAATAAACATCAATATAAAAGTAAATAAAAGCATGTAGAAAAGAAAATAGAAAGAGGCTAGAAAGCCATATTTATTTCTTGAAACTTTGAGCTTACAACTTGTATCTAATTTCCTAAATATTTCAAAATGTAAGAAGACATCTACATCGACATAAGTGGGCTACCCTTTCAATTTTTAGGATGCTTTGCAAAATGCCATTTGCGAAGTGTAGCCACCAAGTAATCATTAGCCTCTAATTAATCCATCATCAAATATGCATGAAGCTTTAACCTCCACGTTGTTGTCCATTAGCTTCTAATTGTAGATTTAGCTAAGTGGACAGGTGGGGTCCTCCATGATCACGAGTTTGAATTATTTCCATCTTCCTTCCTTTGTATCCTCTTGTGCATGCATATATATTCATGAAACCCTCTTCCATATGTTTCCAAATTCCTATAAAAATTATAAAAAAATGTCCAAGTAAAAATTCCCAAATTGACGTATGCACAAAATGAACATTTTTTCCCTATATGAAGATGAATATAATGGTTTGAAAATAATAGAATTATGGTTCAAACATGTTAAAATACCCAAATACGACATTTTTTGAATAAAAACAAATAAACCATGGATGTAAATATATGCACTTTTACGTGCACTTCAAATACCCTCACACTTATCTCTTTATTCGTCCTCGAATAAATGAAAACTAAGATAAAATCATTTTCATAGGGAGCACGATTGCATTGAGCGATTTTGCCAAAGTCTTCCATAAAGCATTGGTAAAAGCCAGCGTGTCCTAGAAATGATCGAATGTCCTTAGCAGATTTGGGAATAGGTAGGTTTGCAATTAGTTAACTCTCACTTTATCTACTTCAATCCCTTTATTTGAGATGATATATCCAAGGACTATGCCATGTTTGACCATAAAGTGGCATTTTTCCCGATTCAAAGTCAAATTTTTTTCTTTACGTCGACTTAGAACCAACTCGAGATGAGATAAACATTGGGAAAAAGAATCAACAAAGATAGAGAAATCATCCATAAATACTTCTTGAAAGCGTTCAGTCATGTTAGAAAAGATGCCAACCAAGCATCGTTGGAAAGTACCATGAGTGTTACAAAGTCCGAATAGCATACGTCGATAAGCAAAGGTACCGAATGGACACATGAAAGTCGTTTTTCTTAATCTTTGGGAGCAACTGGAATTTGGTTATAGTTGGAATAACCATCAAGGAAGCAGTAGAATTCATGGCCAGCTAAATTTTCGATCATTTGGTCAATGAAAGGAAGAGGGAAGTGGTCTTTATGTGTTTCAGCATTTAATTTTCAATAATCAATGCAAACGTGCCAACCAGTTTGAGTCTGAGTGGGAATGAGTTTGTTATTTTCGTTTGCTGTTACGGTAAATTCGGACTTTTTAGGCACGACATGAATTGGCTAACCCATGGGCACTCAGAGATGAGATATGTGATACTGTTATCGAGGAGCTTAAGAATTTTGTCACAAACCGCATCTTTCATTTTTGGGATAAATCTCCATTACGCATAATGAGTGGGTTTGGCTTCTTCAATTAAGTGAATGCGATGTTGAACAATAGCAGGGCTAATTCTCTTAATATCGGTAATAGATCACCCAATTTCTTCTTCGTTTTTTGAAAGAATGGAGAGAAGAGAAGCTTGTTGGTCAAGAGAAAGATCATTAGAAATTGTTGCGGGACAAGTTTCATTTTTGCTTAAGTGTACGTACTTAAGGTGAGAAGGAAGAGGTTTGACCACTAGCCTAGGAGGTGGCTCAATCAAAGAAATAGGTTGAGATTCGAACACAAAAGTGAGAGGCTCGAAAGGAAGCGTATTTTCGAACTCATAAGGAACATCTTGAAACAATTTCTCGTACTCAGCCTCACGTTCATCGTTAAGATTCATTGAATCATTTTCAAAATTTTCTTGAATGGTACTAACTTACAACGTGCTATCGAATAGGTCATTCAATTGATTTTCTAAATTAAAGATCTTAAGTTCGATGGTCATGTTGTTAGAACCTCTACTCTATGATTTCGACGACAACAACTATAAAATCACTAGCATACAATATATACACACACACACACATAAGAAGATCATTGTAGTAAGAAATATTAGTATATTGTGTTAGTGTCTTAAATAGATGATATGTACAGTCTCCTTGAGCAGTTTTTACAAGCACAAGCACATACAAACTATTAAAAAGGTTTTACAAGCTCAAGAAGGGAAATTATCAGGTTGTATATGTGTCAGACATCTGGCTTCTACATTCAGACGTCTGGCAATGTTTTCTGTTTAAACTTTTTTAATACAGGCCAGACCTCTGACCTAAAGGACCTGACCTCTACCAGCATTCCTCAAAAGAAATCTTCTTCAATCGAAGAGTTGCATCCACTATCTCTGGTCATATCTCTTCCTCCTCAAATATTGCAACTCTTGGATTGAAATAGAAAATACCAAAGGTCATTACTTCTCAAACAAACTCTTCAACATCTATAAATCACATGAATTTGAGAAGTAAACCTTACTTGATTTTCTGAACTCTTCTCTCTTTGTTCTCTAATATTCCGATGCTTTCTCTGATTTTTAAAAATATCCAAATCATACTTTTTATTTCTTCCTTATATCAAAACTTCAAATTACATACTACTCAAAGAAGATTATAGTAAGGATTGTACTGAGCAGTCAAAAACTGTGTTGTCAAGAACGCACTATTGTCAAAGAATGTTTTTTCTACTGTAAGCCTATTCCTCCGTGCAAAGGAATGTAGTTTTGATAGTTAAAAGTCCGAAGGGGAGCTTCAAGAACTGGATGTAGGAGAGATCCAAACCAGTAGAAAAATTCTGGTGTGATCGTTTTCTTACCCTACTTATCTTACTTTTCTAGTTAATAGATAATATTTCATTACGCTTGCATATTAAATGTACACACATGGCCTGTATATTCTTTCATTTGGTATCAGAGCAAGGTTCTTTCAAGCTACAGTAACACATATTTGAAACAAATTTAATATGGCAAGCACATTTCAAAAAGGACAATCTACTGCATGTCCTCCACTATTCACAGGTTCAAATTATGCTCATTGGTCTACACGTATGCGTATTTTTATGGAAGCAAATGGTCTAGAAATATGGAAAGCAACACAAGTTCAATATATAGAACCAACAACAGACATAAGAACTTGGGCAGACGCACAAAAGATCACTGTTACTAACAACGTTAAAGCCATGAATGTTCTTTTCTGTACACTGGATAAAAACGAATTTTCATGCGTCATGTTGTGCACTACTGCATATGATATTTGGCGCACTTTAAAAGTCACGCATAAAGGCACAAAATAAAGTCAAACAAAAAAAGATTTCATTTTTGCAAAATCAATTTTCTTCATTTAAAATAAAAGCCAATGAGTCTATTATTAACATGCACACTAGGTTTCAAACTATTCAACATAATCTCATGGCACTTGAAGTCAAGTTCATAGATATTGATTTAGTTACATGTATTTTGAATTCCCTAACGAATGATTGGGAAAGAAAAGTATTGACCATTGAAGAGGCTATCGACCTATCTCAACTTAAAGTTGAAGAATTGATAGGAAACTTGATGTCGTATGAAGCAAACTTGCAGGCAATAAAAGTGCAAAATCTTGAGAACAAGAATATGGTCTTTCAAGCTAATGATAAAGATTCCAACTTGGATGAAGATGAGATAGTATTTATTGCCAAAAACTACAACAAATTCAAAAAATTCAAAAAGATGACAAAGTCTCAAAACTGAGGAAATTCAAACTCATCTGGACAGCTATAATCAAATGTTACGAATGCAATAAGTTTGGACATATGAAAAAGCAATGCCCAGAACTCAACAAAAAGAAAAGCAAGTTAGAAAGATTTAAGAAAAAGAAACGAGCTTGTCAAGTAACTTGGGATGATTCAGAATCATCGTCATACAGCGACAGCGATAGTGATAATGAGCAAGCAAATGTATGCTTTATAGAAAACACCGAAGAGGTATGTCCCGATCTTAGTTATGATGAAATATTAGAATTAAGCATGCAAATTGATGATAAATATAGAGAAACTAAAAAGTTAAATAAGGAGCATGTAGCGAAGATAAATCGAATGGAACTTGAAATAGGGTTACTAAAAGATGCGAAATCTATTTTAGAAGAAGAATTAGAAAGTACTTAAGAAAAATACAAGAATCTTTCTATTAAAAATGATTTTCTATCATATGAATTAGGAAAAACTAGAGTAGAAAATAATAAAATTAGAAATGAAAACATTATCTTAAAAGATAATCTAGATACTTCAAAATCCGAGATTTCTGATCATAAGAATAAGCTGGAAAAGGTTACAAGAAATGTTTTGAAATTTAACAAAGGAAAACAGAAGTTAGATAACATAATCAAAAATTCTAAACATCTGGTAATGACAACGAATTAGGATTCAAGAAAGCTCCTAAACATAAAAATTATAGCTTTCTCTACAAAAAGATCAAAAAGTCATCTTCTAACAAAAAGGCTTTAAACTCTAAGGAAATAAAAATTTGGATTTCTAAGTCTTATAATAAGTTAATTAAACAAAAGCATATAGATAAAAAAAATTAATGTTGTTCAAAATAAAAATTATGTTTTTAAAGGTTCCAAGCCCTTATGACTACCTTCTTCTTCAAACACTTGGAACCCTAACGAAGGAGGTGGGTACCAATTAAATTATTTTTATCTTATACGTACCCAGAAGAAAACATAAGGAGAAATGGATACTCGATAGTGGCTGCTCCAAACACATGACTGGCACTATAGATATGTTATCAAATATAACGTATATTGATGGCGGCATGGTAACTCTTGGAGAAAATTCTAAAGGATTTGTCATTGGGATCGGAGATGTTATCAATACTGGAATGTGCACTTCACCTATTTGTGACAAAGGATAAAAATAGATTTTGAAAAGAATAGCTGTAACATATTTGATCAAAATGAAAATATGATTTTTGAAGGATAAAGAAATATAAACATCTATATCTAAAATATGAAAGTTAATAACTTAAGTGATTTATGTCTATCCGCCGATTTTAATGAACCATGGATTTGGCATAAACAGTTATGTCACATAAATTTTAAGTTTTAAAATAAGTTAGCTAAACATAATTTAGTTGGAGGTCTTCCTAAAATAAATTATAAAGTTAAGAATTTATGCAATGAGTGTCAATATGGAAAATTAAAACGAAGTTCTATCAAATCTGAAAAGGAAATTTTAACTAAACAACTATTAGAGTTATTACATCTAGATCTATTTGGACCTAATCAAGTACAATCAATAAATCATAATAAGTATGTACTATTTGTTATAGATGATTTCTCAAGATATACATGGACACTTTTTCTAAACCGTAAACTAATACTTTTAAGATGTTTAAGATTTTTGGTAAAAGAAATAAAAACATAACAAATCTTAAGATAAAAAGTATAAAAAGTGATCGTGGAGGCGAATTAGAAAATGAAATTTTTGAAAATTTCTGTAACAAGAAAGGAATGCCACATAATTTCTCATTCCCCCGAACATTGTAACCAAATGGAGTCATAGAAAGGAAAAACCGTACACTTCAAGAATGTCTACGAACAATGCTCAACAATAATAATCTACCGAAGAATTTTTGGGCAGAAGTCGTAGCTACTGCATGTTATGTATTGAACCATATCACATTACATCCTTTAACCAAAAATACTTGTTATGAGATGTTTTTTGGCAAGAAACCCAAAGTCTCCTATTTTAGTATAGTTGGTTCAAAATGTTTTATTTTAAACATTAAAGACAATCTCGGGAAACTTAATTCAAAAGCTAATGAAGGCATCTTTGTCGAATGTTTTAATTGTAGCAAAGCTTATAGAATCTTTAATAAACGTACCAATACTATTGAAGAAAGTTTACATGTCTCATTTGATGAAAACTTTTTGACTAACAAAAGCAGTGATGAGATGAAATTTCAATAAAACCCACAGAAAGTACTATTGTTTCAAGTAACAATAATGAGACTTCCATTAATAATGAAAATATGTTGAGATCACCTCCTTGCCTTCGAAAAAAATCATCTAATTGGTGATTTAAACACAAAATTTTCCACTAGACACCAACTAAATTAAGTAAGTCGCGTTGCATTTATTTCAAACTGAATTACAAAGAAGCTTCGAATGATGGATCATGGGTTATGGAAATGCAAGAAGAACTCAATCAATTCGAAAGAAATGACATATGGGAACTTGTTACTGGACCTACAATTCAATCTGTAATTGGAACAAAATGGATCTATAAGAATAAAGTTGATGAAAATGGAAACATTGTTAGAAATAAAGCAAGGCTTGTTGCACAAGGATACAATCAAGAGGAAGGCATTGATTATGAAGAAACTTTTGCTCCGGTAGCACGACTAGAAGTCTTCTGAACATTACATGCTTTTTCTTATCATCGTAATCTAAAACTTTTTCAAATGGACGTAAAAAGTGCTTACTTAAATGGTTTTATAACAGAAAAAGTCTATGTTGAACAGCCTTTATTTTCACACACGAGAAATTTCCTGAACATAAATGTAAACTAAAGAAAGCATTAAATGGTTTAAAACAAGCACCTCGTGCGTGGTATAATAGATTGAAAACTCATTTAATTAGTTCTGGATTTCAAATTAGTAAAATAGACGCAACACTATTCATAAAAAGAGATCACAATGATATTTTATTTATTGAAATATATGTAGATGACATAATTTTTGGGTCAACTAATGAAAAATTATATAACGATTTTGCGAATATCATGAAAAATGAATTTGAAATGTCTCATATGGGAGAATTAAACTTTTTCTTAGTATTACAAATTAAACAATTAAAAATGGTATTTTCATATACTAAGAAAAATATTGTCATGACTTATTAAAACAATTTGGAATGGAGAAGACCTCTAGTAAACCAACACCAATGAGCATAAGCATTCATATGGATAAAGATGAAAACGGGAAAGATTTCGATCAAAAATATTGCCGAAGTATAATAGGCTCCCTGTTATACCTAATGGCTAATAGACCCGACATTATGATGAGTGTATGTTTATGTGCAAAATTTCAAGCACAACCAAAAGAATCACATTATAGAGCAGTTAAACGTATTTTGAGATACTTAACCAACACTATAAATTATGGTCTTTTTATCCTAAAGGCAGCTCTTTCGAACTCGTGTCATATAGTGATGCTGATTTTGGAGGTTGCAAAACAGATAGAAATGTACGAGTGGTACTTGTCATTTTATTGGTCAATCCGTGTACCATGGTTCGGTAAAAAGCAGAATTCGGTTTCACTTTCAACTTGTGAAGCAGAATACATTTCTACTGCTCTAGCTTGTGCACAAGTTGTATATATGCAACATATGCTTCAAGATTTTGGCAAAACTATAACTTGTTCTCCAGTATATTGTGGAAATACAAGTGCAATTAATCTATTTAAGAATCCTATAAATCATTCTCGAACTAACGTGTTGATATCAGACATAATTTTCTTAGAGATAGCATAGGAAAAGGTGTCACATCTTTAGAATTCATCAACACTGAAAACCAGATAGCAGACATTTTTACAAAACCTTTATGTGAAGCAATTTATAAAAATTAGAAGAGAACCGGGAATATGCTCTTTATCTGAACTTTAAAAAGAGCAAGAACAATATTCAAAAAAATTTATTTTTCTTACCTCTCAATATTAATGGCCAACAAACCATATAATTTCTGTACCCTTTATAAACCACTACTATTTTAACAGATAAAAAAATAGCCATTTAAATGAAAAAATCTAAATCTTATATATATGTACGAAAATTTATTACCAAATCATAGACAAAAGTTTCTAATATATATATCTTTTGAAACTAAATGAAATTTTCCAACATGTCGTCCGACCACGACTCCGTCTACTCTGCCACTGATTTTTCATCACCATCATTTGGTAGTACATATACCTCTCTTATAAAAACAACTCCTAAATCATCTCCATCTCTAAATATTGTTCCCTTCCCTACATATCATACTGGCTATTCTCCAAGAGAAATAAAAGCCAAGCATGGTATTAACCTTCAAACACCCTCTCTTCTTGACAAAGCCGAAGAAATCCATCGCTATCAAAAAGAAATGAAGGATGTACAAAAGATGTATTACAAACAAAGAAGCCAGGGAGTACATCTAAATTTTCTGGAGAAATGCATCCTTGCAATATGCAGACATTCACCTACAAAGGATTGTGTTCATGTACGCTCTCCTCGTGCAAAGGAAACCCCTACATGTGTTTATTGGATCACTCCACAGAAATTAGGGGGAGAAGGCACGTCAGAAGCTCAACTGAGTCCCATTCCTCCCTACTGGTCTCCACTGCGACTGTTGAAAGAGGATGCAAAGGTTGAACCAAATTTGAGGGACAATTAAAACTATACATGATATTCGTCATACTAAGCAATATTATTCATGCATATGATTTGTATATTTTTTAATAACATTTTTGATCAAAAAAGGGTGTTTACTTAAAAGATGCCAAAAAAACGTCTCGCATTTCAAACAGACCTCTGGCATTATCATCCTAAAAAACCTTTCTATTTCAGCTCAGATGTCTGCCAGTTTTACCAGACGTCGGTAAGTTACTGAACTCAGCACAGACGTCTGATTTTATGCTCAGATGTCTGGATCAAGACTCTCCCCTAAATTTCTGTGACGACCCAAATTTTGGATAATTTAGATTGGAATATTTAATTGATTTTAAATATTTGAAAGGTTAATTTTAACTTAAATTCCAAATATCACTATTTACTTGATAATTAAATTATTGAATTATATAATTTGAAATTGGGCAAAATGTTGAATCTGGAGTTTTAAGCTTGTTAAAAATAATTTGAAGGCTTGTAAAATTTACATTGATAGTGTTGAGGATAATAAAAGTTTTAAAATTTAATTTAACACTGATTTATTCAGTTTTGAAATTTTATCGTTTAAATTGAATTTAAAAATAAACTTTCTGAGGCACAGTCTCGGAATTCGACAAAACCAGTTCCATTGCAACCGTAATATTATATTATTATCGGATTTCATTTTTCGTAGTGTTTGGAATGATCGTTTAGGCGTACGATAAGTAAACGCACTGAAAAATTAAATCGAAATTCAATATAATAACTGGGTTCAAAAAGCTATTTTCTTCATAACATCGAATTAGGACTCGAAACTTTTTCCATTGCGCTCGGAATAGAGGTATAACCTTATAAACGCCTAGCGGCACGTCTCGACAGAAGGTCAAGTTTTTAAGTTACATATATCGGAACGGATTGAATTTGAACTTAAATTGAATATTTATATCAGTCAACTGTAGTTGAAATTATTTCACATCAAAGCTTTTTCGTTTCACCTCAAAATCACTGTAGCTCATCTGCTACAGGCAACCATCGCTTCCTGTCCCCCTCTGTTCTTTTAATATCTAAGCAACACTCTTTGCTTAAATTGGACCGAGCTTCTTCTTTCTAAACGAGAATCCAAATTCAGAGAAAAAAATGGCAGAATAGTTATCTCGTTCCTCTTCTCTTTCTTTCTGAAAATCTACAGCCTCGTTCGAAAAGAAAAAAATAAATTGAAACCCAAACTCGATCGTTCGAATTTCAAGTACTGCCAATCGCTCCCAGTGGCCGCGACAAATACCCTAATCATCTTGTCGCACTGTCTTTTGAATCAAAAAAAGGAGGGAAGACGGGGAGGTTTGAGTGTGGCCGCGAGGCGATCAGGGAGGATCTGGCTCTAATTAGCTTGGGTTGCGAATTTGCTCAATGGGGGAAGGCAGTGTGCGAGGCTCGAGCTTAGGGTTTGGTTGCATGGAAGATTATGGTCGTTGGAAGTGAGCGAAGTTGCGAGCTTCGAATGGACTTTGATGGCGAATTTTGGGAGACTGTCCTTTGTGATGTGACAGAGCAACACGGGGTTGCCGTCGTGAGGCAGTAGCGAGGAGGTCGCGTTTGGTGATGGGTCGTGGCAGCGGCCGATGTTGATGGTGGTTCGAGCGTGGCGATGTTTGAGGTATCTGCAGTTTTTTTTCTTTTCTTTTTCTTCTTGTTTTCTTTTAATTTAAAATATAGGCAAATAATAAAATATATGTATAGGATATACAAGACAGTACTATTTCAATTTAATATATATAGAAGATATTTTATTTTAAATTATTTCGTTAAAATCACATATGTACATTTTACCAAAAAAATAATAAACAATAAAGTTTCTGTTTTAAATATATGCATATATGTGTGTAGGTTGGGAAAAGATTTTATTTGGTTAATTACAGAAAAGGAAAAATATATAAATATTTTGCGGTAAGTTTTATAAAAATCCTGTTTCTAAATTAATATATATATATATATATATATAATTTGAAAGGAGTTTTATTTTAATTGAAAATAGTGTATTAAGAAGACTAATTAGTGCAATTAACTTATATTAATTATTTTTAAACAAAGGGGATTTTTATAGGGAAACTATTAGTTAAATTAAAATTAATAAATAGTAATGGATTATCTTATTATCTCATATATTAATAAATTATGTAATGTTGTACAAGGTCTAATACTATGAAGAAAACAAGTCGTAAAGGAAATGGACTGCAAAACAACAAAGGTGGGTTAATCTCACTCAACTGGGTTTTTATTTAAATTTAAATGGTTAAATTTAAATGATTGATTGAATGGTTGAATTGAATTGATGTGTTATATTATATATAGTAGTTCCAATATAATATATTGGAGTGATTGATTTCCCGCCTTTTATAGCGGATGAGACCCTATGCGCCGCATAATAGCGGATGATATTATATAAATCCCATATACCGCGATATTCCACCTCGAAATGGAACTGGTATTGTGCTAACACCTATGGATGTAGGGAAACAGATTGGAGGGATCCAACTGAATTCCTCACAATATATAAATTATTTTCATAATTGATGATTCATTTTATTTATATACTATGAAAGGTAAATTTGGGGATTAAATTGTGTTGTGTTATGATTGGATAAGTATAATTTGGGATTCTAAAATATAAATAGAATAAATTAAGTGGTTTGATAGGTAATTACTTAATGTAAATAATAAAATATAATTACGTAGGGAAGTAATTAATAAATAATTACTGGATGTGATTAGTTGAATGATGATTTGTTAATAGAAGTAAATTGGGTATAATTACTTGTGTAATTAATCAAGAGATTAATTAAGATAATAAATTAAGGAGTAATCAATTTATTTAATGTAGTAAATAAAAAGGTAGATAATTACAAGATGAGATAAATCAAGAGTGATTAATATTTGTGGTTTAATTAACGATTAATTATTTAATGTAATTAAATTAGATTATGATAAATTGAAATGTAAATGGGAAATCATACATTTATATAATCAATAATGTAATTAAAGATTGATTTATTAAGATTGATTAAAATACTAACTGATTTATGAGAAATTGATTAATATAAGTAATTAAGGATTAATGAAATTAAATATAGTTAATTAATGTGTGAAGTAATAAAAAATTAATTACTGTTATGGTTGAGAATAATTAATTTGTATAATTAGTTAAAGATAATTACTTGAGTGTAATTGAAGGATAATTAACCTAGGGTGATTAATTAAGATGGATAATTAAGGGATCATTAATTAATT
This sequence comes from Allium cepa, assembly GCA_030765085.1. NCBI lineage: Eukaryota > Viridiplantae > Streptophyta > Magnoliopsida > Asparagales > Amaryllidaceae > Allium > Allium cepa. Next base: position 181,496,196 of record CM060929.1, on the reverse strand, counting down.
GATTGGCAATTGATTAATGTTAAGTGAAGGAATCTAAGTGATTGAGGTTAGTAATTCAATTAGAATTAATTAAATTAATTTGGAAGTGATCAAGTATTCTTATGGATGATTGAATGGTATTGCATGCCTTGAATAAGACTCGAAGAGACCGGGGTCGGGTATTGGAAAATATCTGAAACCACTTCGAATTTTTATAGATTGATATGTGAAATTAATAGGCTGGAATGAAATGATTTAAGTGAATTGGATTATTTAATCTAAATTTTGGTACTTAGAAAATTGATGTGTGAAGTAAGTGATGTCGATAACAAATTGTGACTTTGTAAATTGATACAAGTTACCCCGGGTTTTATATAAGTTGTATGCTTTGTATTCTATGTTGGATGGGTTTACTCACGCTGGTTTCCAGCCTGGCCCGGGTGTTACTTTAACGTAATTCTCGGGTCAGACCGAGTATTACAGATTTTCATGTAAGGATGTTCTGGAGCTCAGGAGGCGAGCTGGATGGTAAGAACGTATGGAGTGTTTCCACTGTATTATATTGTTGTGTATCCGAGACATGATGATTGTGTATATCATGTGCCTGTAACTCTGATGTATTATAAATGTATTTGACAGATATAGATTCCTTTGTATAACTGATATTATTTGTTATTATATTTTATCTGCTGTGAATGTGAGATGTTGGTGTTTTTGTTCTTCTTATTCTTCTATCTCTTTCTTCTTTTTTCTAACTACCTGGAATTTTTGGAATCAAAAATTTCGGGTCGTTACAGTTGGTATCGGAGCCAGGTTAAGTAAGAACCGTGGCTCTGGTGGGATTACTCATTAAGGATAGGGTCAATGGTACCCTAGAATGAGATGAGTGTATATAAATATGAGAGCGTACTTGTTATTTTCTTATATAAAGGTTTTAAATGATTTTATATAAGAATATATTTTGACATATAAAGCAATATTTCCTTCTAATAAATATTTAGGTGATTGGTTGTTAAATTATTGGAATTAAATTAAGAAGTAATATAATACAAGCAAATTGAAATCTTGAATTGGGATTAAAATTAAGTGGTAATAGAAATACAACCAGATTAAATTTTAATGAAGATAAGTTGGGAATGGATTCGGAATCAAATGGTTTAAAGAGATAAGTTTATTTGATTTAAAGGATTAAATCAACATTTAATAATTTAACTTGAAATTATATAATTTAGGATGGTTTAAATTTGAAATTTGAACTAAATTCGTTCAAATTGAATCTGATTTAAATTAATTGGATTTATGATTGAAGATGGATAAGCTTAAGAATTCAAATGGAAAATTTGAGTTGGATTGAATTGAATCTGATTTGAAATTGAAGTGGGTTCAATTGATATTAGTCCAAATTGATTGGAATAATTTGGAATTGTAATTAAAGTTGAGTAGGGTTAAAATCAAATGGAATTTGATTTGAATTTGGAAAGAAATCAAGATTGATTCAACTTGAATTGGGGTTAAATCAATTCCAATGGAAATTGAAGTTATTCATTGGAATTGAGTCAATTTAAATGGAAGTGGAAATTTAAATTGAGTTGATGGGGAAGTGAACAGTTTTGTATCTGGACTATTTTCAATATAAATTGTTTTAATATAAACTTATTTTTCTAAGCTATTTAATATATACAACCTTTCTTTTAAATCCAAATTATTTTATATTTGTTTTACAATTATTTTTGAAACTATTTAACTATTTTTCAACTGTTTTATAAACTAATTTCTATTTTTCAACTATTTTATAAATTGATTACTATTTTACAACTATTTGCAATTATCTAAAATTTCTGAAACTATTTAACTATTTTCCAACTATTTTACAATTAGTTAACTATTTTATAGCTATTTTGCAAACTAATAATTATTTTTCAACTATTTATCTATTTTTAAAATTTTCAAGCTATTTTCCAAAGATAAACTTGTCGGAGTTCAAACTGTTATTGATTAAATACCCAACTGAGATTAGAATTGAAGTGATAATCCAAATGAGGATTAGGGCAATTGTGATTATGTGGATTGTCACGACCTGAAGTTCAGCGTTCAAAAATCGACATCAAATACCTCACTTGTATTCGACTGCCGGAGATTCGAACGTCGAATTTCAGTTCGGATGGAGCTTATAACAACAATTAGATGAATATAAACAGCGGAAAAATAAAACTGCTAACATCAATATCTCAGATACAACATCACAATACCATTACAACCATAATACTAACATTAGAGTATTTATATACATATACAACACAACTCCAAAATAGATCATCACAAAAGAACAATTTGCATTTCAAGAAAGTCTTCAAAGAGATAAAGCAATAATGAACTTCCAAACCGAGAACCTCGAGATCTAAAAGATTCAGAATATCTCCAAGACAAAAAGGTCTTCAAAATCATACGGCTCCAAAATCGGGCTAGCACCAAAACACGGAAGACCTGTTACTAGGCTGCCCGTGTGGAAATTATGGGCACCCAGAGTTTAGAAAAGAAACAATAAACTCTGGGTCAGTCATGGGACTGGTACGAGTAAACAAAACAGTTGTTTGAAATAAAAGCAGTTTATTTTAAATCAAAAGCCAACAAAAAAATTTGAAAGAAATTCGCAATGCTTTTTGAAAATGAAACTGCCATAAAGCCTCCCGCCACATACAAACAATGCAACGCAGACTTGGAGGAGATTTCTCCTTATGACGGTCAAAAATGCTTAATAAGGTAAAATCTCATTGATATTATTACTAGTGCATAGTGTAGTAAAAACATTTTTCAAAAGTATAATATTAATCTTAGCCGGCATAGACATTCCGAACTATGCCTACTATAGCTACCATTTAAACAGTGGGGCGCCACCATAAGTAAATGGCAGGTAATACAACTAAAACCGTACTGGGTTCGTATTGGTAAATGGATTTCCAACAAATGGTCAGGCTAAGGAACTTCCTGGGCCACATGGGTACGCCTTTGGAGGGAAGTCCCGAGAACCTAACCGGATCTCTGCCAACGCAAGGCCGGGTTACCTCTATAACTAGGTAGCTATTGACACGAGTATGCCATCCCTCGGTTGTAACCAACCTTTATCCGGGGCCCCAACATCAATCACAAAGGAATATATATATTTGCGATATCCATATAATTTAAGAATCTGGGCTCCATACCATGATACCACTGCTATCCAGAAGGAAATGCACATACACTAAGGGGCGCTACCCCCAATAACCTTGCTGCATCTTTCCTGTTTTGACCATTACCGGGTTGTGAGTTTTGACGAAGTCTCATCCACAAAGCTACGCTTTTCACAAAAGCCATGCTTTGATCATCTAATGATCAATAATTGATCATCAATACACAACAGCACTTAGCGTGCCACATTACCAAATTGGGAGTATACTACTGATAACCTTCAACTACATAACATCTGAGCTCGTACGTCTCAGAGAAGGGTGTTAAGCTAAGAGGATAAATTCTCCGCCACCAGCAGATATGTATTTGAAAGAAATCGGCTTTATATCTCAGTGTAGTGTCAGACACACGACCATACAAGTCTGTTTCGGGTTCGAACAGAACTAAAGGCACTTCGTCCAATAAAGGAAGAAGCCCTTGCAAATCCGGGCGTCCACAATCCCGATCAGACATCCCATCACTTAGGGAATCCCTATACCGGAGCAACTCGGTGCAGAGACAATCGATAGGTTATCCTATCGTTTTCGAAGACACCCGGTCTTCACCACCGGTCTTCAATTGCTCTTCATTCGTCGAATCACTATTCGGAATGGGTTATATGATACAAAGGTCCTTTCCCAGCTAATCATAATAGTGAGCGTCAATTTCTTTTAAACATGTGGATATGTCATTCACAAAGATTCACAGGTTCGATGTGGGTTTCGGATAACCAACTGGAATCCGACTCCCTGTCGCATCGAAATTCAAAAGCCGTTTTACGGGCCAAAGGGGTTTTATATTCACACAGAAGTATATTCATCACAGATAACGTAGCTTGGCATAAAGCAATTCAATCACAAAGCATCACAATTAAAATCAGAGATCAATCAAAATACATTATACAATAGTTATCAATCATGTCCAGCTAAAATAAATCAATTGTGTGATTTAAACTAATTATCGCATAATTAATTTCATTAATTATCCTTAATCAATGATTAGTTATCCTTAATTAAAATTAATTTAAATCTTTAATTATCTTCATAATTAAACTATCACTTAATTAATTACCCTAATTAATTCATTCTTAATTGTTCATTAATTAAATCTTATTTACATTCATTCATTAATTAAACCTTAAATTTAAGCAATTACTTCTCAAGTAATCATATTATCAAATCTTCAATTATTTAAATAAATCAAAAGATAAATTAATTACTATGATTTTTTCTTAGAGCTTGTTTTATAAATTATCTCTATTACATTAGTTAGTTAAAAGATTAAGTTTCTTTAAAATAATATTTATTTTAATTACCTTCCTTAAATTCATTATTCAATTTATACAAATAAATTCTTGAATTAATGTAACACAATTTAAATTGAGTTTAATTACTTTAAAATGTTTTGTTTAAACCTTAATTAGCTAAAGCTCAAATAAAAAGCATTTAAAATCTCTCAAAAAGTTGAAGTTTCATTTTAAAACAAAACTGTTTGTATACAAAACCCAAAACCACTTCGAGTCTTCCCCGGAAGATTCTGCTATTTACTTCGAGATTTTTAAAAATTGACCCGAGTGACACATTGTTTTTCTTTCCAAAAATTTTTCTAAGTACCATTCGAACGCCCCATACACTACTTCGAGTTCATGCTCAATTTCAAAACCCTACTACCCGATAGCTGCTTCTGGTCCTCCCTTTCTTCCCCAAACTTGCTTTCCCTAACACAACCAAATCCATGTGCACCTGCACAACCTCGCCCGCCACCTCCGATTGAATTTCTAGTCATCAACATATCAACGACGATTAGCTCTAGCCTCTCAATCAATCAAAAGTTTGAACGAAACACGATTTCGAAATTTTGTTCCCAAACCCAAAACTTCATCAAATTGATTACCAGGAAACCCTCACGTTCTCCCACCTCCGGCCATTGGAGAATACAATAATTTAACCAAAGCTTGCTTTAGATCATACGGCCTTATCCCCACCAGAGCGATCAACTCCGGTGGCCTGACGAGACCGCGGCGAACCTCTATATTACTGCAATCCAATTTTGGGTTACAAACCTACATGAATGTCGCACGGAAACCACAATCAAGTAGAAATTCTTTAGGTATTTTTCCCAGAACCCCCAACGCCTCAGCCATCTCCACCCATAGCCTCGACCAACATCGTCACACCGATGGTCGGAATTTCGCAAAAACCCCAATTTCAGTTACATTGGCTTATCCCAGTAATCACTAACTTACAAATTTTGATTTTATTTTCAAAAATCATAATTTTTTTAAGCATTCACATGGTATACTTGAAATTAAAATCTACTAGCTTTGAAATTGATCATGACTTGAATTTCTACTGTTCTTTCTTCTCCCAGGTTCTAAATCCTGTGTATTGGCCTTTTAAATGTTTAAACCCTCAATCTTAAATGAATTTAAACACTTTTTGTTTTTGATACTTCAATCTAATCAAACCAGAATTGATGAATTTGGGTTTTAAACAGTTTTTTTTCGAAAAGCTGTTGCTAGAATAGGATTTGCAATCCTGTACATCAACATGCAGAGGAAAAAAAAACATAATACATTCAAATTTGTTGCATGCAAACCATTCTTCAACTTGCATATATCAAGTATTAAATCAACCAGATAAAAAATCAAATTCCTTGAAAAATTTACTCACAAATTTAGGACTGAAAACAGAAGTGGACAAAGGGAAGTTCTGTAATTCTTTGAACTGCAGTTTTTTTTCTAGCTTGATTGCCTTTGAGTTGTTATCTGCAGTAAATTTTGTATAAACTAGTTTAAACTTTGATGTATCTACTCATTCAATTTTTCTTAACAACAAAATAAAATGAATTAAATTTACTTACTTTTTAAATCTTAGTTGAAACAGAAATGAAATTCTGGCCGGCACCTATTCTTCTTCTCTTATTTTAAATCTCTTTTTTTAAACTGAGATCGGCAAATTGATGGTTTCAGATCACTAATTACTCTTGTTATATTCATGCATTTAATTAGTTAATGACCAAGATTTTTAACTTACTTACAGTCAATCTTTAATAACAGAGAACTCCCCTCTATTTCTGCACTAGAAATCAAAATGGGTAAATGCTTTTAATCCTTGATTCTTCCTGCAGAAAAAAATTAGATGTTGTTGTATTAAGTCTTTGATGTATTCATTTATTTCAATCATAAGAAAAATAACAAAAATTTTTAGATTTCTAACTGATTGATCAACAGAAACTCTTTTTTTTTTTTGGATATGCTTCTTGATTTTAATTTTTGAGGAAAAGTAGGTTTTGTTTTTCTTTTGATGATGATATTCAAGATAGCACAGATTTTTTTCTTTGAAATGAATAAAAGTAAGGGGATAAGATATTGTATAAGTTTATTTCCTTCTTTTTTTTCTGTAAAAATTACTTAAGAAAAGAAATTGATAGAATGACACTTGTTTAACTCTTTTTCCCTTGAATTACATTTGTCATTATGGTCATTATTAACTTAACACTTGTAATAAAAAGATTTTTCTTTATTAACATAAAAATTTACATTATATAATTTATTTTTAAACTTATATTTCCCATTAATAAATATTAGCTTTATATAAATATTAGCTTTATGTTAATACATATTATCAAAAGAAAGTGTTTTGAATTTTTAAATACATATTATATAAATTGCATAGATATATATTTATAAATCAAATTATTTTACCAAACATTAATTTTGAAAATTTAAATTCAAATGAAAAATCAAATTCAATATACATGAATTTCAAATCTACCCACATAGGTACAAATACATATATATTCACATATATAAATCCAAACTTAGATTAAAATGATTTTAAAACTTTTAGCATTTCTAAATTTTAACTCAAAAGAAATTTGAAATTCTTATTCATTTAAATCATCATTTATTATTTAGTTATTTTAAACTTTATCATAAAAGTTCAACATTTACTAATTTAAATTGATGAATTTTGGTATGTTACATATTTCCCCTCCTTAAGAAAATTTCGTCCTTGAAATTTGAGAGAGAGAGAAAAGTAAACAAAGAATATACGAATTCAGAAAAGAATAGAGAAATGGCTTACCAATTTATGCCGAGATATCCACCCTGCATTTGGGATAAGACTTTTGCATACTGTCTTCTGTCTCTCAAGTACAAACCTTCGGATCTATGCTCCATTGTACTTTAACCAGTTTTACAATTTTGTTTCTTAATTGCTTTTCGTCCCGATCCACAATCTTAATTGGTTCTCTTTTAACTGATAAATTTGGTGTGATCTCTAGATCCTACTGTGTTGCTTCTTCGATAATACTGTCTGGGTCGGGCACGTACTTTCGAAGATGTGAAACGTGAAATACATCGTGTACACCAAATAACCAATTAGGTAGTTATACTCGATATGCTAGAGGACCAATCCTTTCCAAAATAGGAAAAGGACCAACATATCGCGGTGCCAACTTACCAGTTTTTCCAATTCTTAACAAACCCTACATTGGAGATACTTTCAAGAAAACGGAATCTCCAATTTGAAATTCCAAAGCTCTTCTTCTGCGGTCGTAATAACTCTTCTGACGACTCTGAGAAGTTATCAACTTCTTTCGGATAAATCCAACCTTTTCAGTGGCCTCCTTAATCATGTCTGGTCCAAGAACCAGTCTATCACCGGATTCAATCCAGCATGCCGGTGTTTAACACGGTCGACCATATAGAGCCTCAAAAGGAGCCATTTCGATACTGGCCTGATAGCTGTTATTATATGAAAATTCGACCAAATGCAAATAATCTTCCCAAGAACCACCAAAGTCGAGAATACAAGCTCGTAAAAGATCCTCTAATATTCGATTTATCCTTTCAGTCTGCCCATCAGATTGTGGATGATAAGCAGTACTGAAATTTAGCTTTGTTCCCAACGTATCCTTAAAAGCTTCCCAAAATCTACTAGTGAAGATCGGGTCACGATCAGTCACTATACTACTCAGTATACCATGGAGACGGACAATCTCTTTGATATGTAGCTCAGCTAAAATTGCTGCTGTCCGAGTGGATTTTACAAGAACGAAGTGAGCAGTTTTGGTTAGACGTCCACTATAACCCAAATTGCTTCGTTTCCCTTCTTGGTTCGTGGAAATCCGTCGATAAAATCCATCGATACCTGATCCCATTTCCATTTTCGTATTTCCAAAGGTTGGAGTAAACCCGCCATCTTCTTCTGGTCGCTTTTAATTTGCTAACAGGTAGCATAGCGACTCACATATATGGATATATCTCTTTTCATTGTCTTCCACCAGAAGGTTCTTTTGATATCTCTATACATTTTATTCACTCCTGGATGGATACTGAGTTTTGATTTATGGCATTCATCTAAAACTCACGCTTCAAATCAGGGAAGTCTTGAACACATATTCTGCCTTTCAACCTTTTAATTCCCCTACTATCCATCTCGAAACTAGTGTCTTCTCCTTGGCATGTTCTTTTATAAATTTCCCGAAAAAACTCATCTTCATATTGCCTACTCACAATTCTCTTTAGAAGAGTGGGAGTAATAATAAGATATGCGAGAACAGCATGTCTTCTGCTTAAAGCATCAGCAACTACATTGGCCTTACCGGGTGTATACAGAAAATCTAGGTCATATGATGCTAGGAACTCTAACCATCGTTGTTGACGTAGATTTAAATCTTTCTGGGCGAAGAGATACTTTAAATATTTGTGATAGGTGAATAATTCAAATTTTTCACCTAAAACAGAGAGTTCATTAAGTATAATTATTTAGTTATATTAAATTTCTTATATCGTTAAGAAAGCTGAAAAAGTTCTTACCCAGAAGATAGTGTCGCCAGATTTTCAAAGTGAAAATAACAGCTAAAAGCTCCAAATCGTGTGTTGGGTAATTTTTCTCACGTGGGCATAATTTTCTACTTGCATAGGCAATTACTTTTCCATTTTGCATTAATAGCACACCCAAACAGTCTCCACAAGCATCAGTATAGACGGATAACCCTTGGTTCCCGTTAACCATAGCGAGAACGGGAGCGGTAGTTAATCTCCTTTTCAATTCCTGGAAAGCTTATCACACTTTGGAGTCCAATCGAATTTAGCATTCTTCATTGTCAGCTTGGTCAATGGACTGGCCAATTTAGAAAAATCCTGGACAAACTTTCTATAATATCCCGCTAAACACAGAAAATTTCACACTTCTCTAGGAGTAGTGGGTCGCTTCCAGTCCAGAATTGCAGAAATCTTGCTTGGATCAACAGAAATCCCTTCCTCATTAACAATATGACCGAGAAATCTGACTTCTTTGACCTAAAAGTGGCATTTAGATAATTTAGCGAATAGGACATTTCTCCTCAATATTTTCAAAACAATTCTGAGATGTTCAGCATAATCCTCTTCTGTTTTGGAGTAAATCAAAATATCATCAATAAATACAAGGACAAATTTGTTTAGTACTTCTCGAAATACTCGGGTCATTAAGTCTACGAAATACGCGGGAGCGTCGGTTAGTCCGAAAGGCATGACTAACCATTCGCAGAACATGTCAGGACCCCTAAAGACAGTTAAATGAACACAATCCTCAGCTATTCGCAGTTGATGGAATCCTTGAGCTAAATCCATTTTAGAAAAGAATCAAGCACCACGAAGTTGATCGAATAGATTGTCGATTCTAGGTAAAGGGAATTTATTTTTGAGAGTTTGTTTATTGAGATCGCGGTAATCTACATAAAATCTCAAAGATCCGTCTGATTTAGCCATGAATACGACGGCTGAACCCCGTTTGGAAACACTAGGGCGAATCAATCCTTTTTCTCGCAAATCTCGAGTTTGATTGACTAATTCAATTCTTTCCCTAGGTGCCATCCTGCGACTTGCATGAACGACAGGACGGGCATTGAGTACTAAATCAATTCGGAATTCTATTTCTCTGTGTGGGGGTAAGGATTTCACTTCTTCAAATACATCGGAAAATTCCTGAACAACAGGTATAGACTCCAAACTGGGTTCAGGATATCCCAAAGTATACACCAATTTATCTCTCTTGAGACACGGATCCTCACAAGAGATTTCAACAAAATTTCCAAGGTTTGTTTTGACTAAAATTGTCCGATTATTACAATCCAATTTAGCTTCGTATCTCGATAATCAGTTCATTCCAAGTAAGATTTCAAATTCATTAAATTCGAGGATATAAAGATTGATAGGAAATTAATAGCAAGCATATGAAATAGGGACTTTTCTACAATATAAACAAAGATTTGCGGGACCTCCAACCGGATTTTTCACGCAAATAGGGTCATCAACAAATTCAATTTTAAGTTCTAACTCATTTACGGTTTGTTGGGAGATAAAGCTATGTGAAGCTCCCGTATCAAACAGAACTCTAACAACTTTATCATAAATAGTAAGGTTACCTTCCAGGACACCTTTTCCTTTATTTTCTTTCCAAGTTGAAGGGTCTTCCTTTATCGCATAAACATTTGCCACCTTTGCTTGCTTCATGGCCGGGCAATTCCTAACAACATGTCCAGGCTTGTGACAATTATAGCATTCTCGAGCTCCTTGATCATTCTTCACAGGTTGTTCCTTCTTAACTTGCTTCTTTGGATTTTTGCAGTTGTTTGAATAATGCCCCTTCTCTTGGCAATTGTAACAAGTTACATCTCTAGCCGAATTTCCTCGATTGTTCCTCTTATCCTTGCCTTGATGTGGCTTCTTGCCCCCAAACTTTCTTTTCTTCCAATTTTGATTACTCGAATTCCCGCTTTCCCTTGGAATCTCCTGCATATCCAGGGTGGCATACCAATATTCCATATCAATAAGATTGGAGAAAGATTCTTTGATGTGTGTTGTCATCCTTTCGTGATACTTTTTGTTCATCCCACGAATGAATTTTTCATTTTTCTTTAAAGGCGTATTCACCAACTCCGGACCGAAACGGGATAGTTCGTTGAGCTTGTTTAAGTATTCCTCAAAAGACAAGGCTCCTTTCTTCAAATCCAAAAACTCTTGATACATTCGGGAAATTCCTGCCGACAGCAAATAGCGCTTTTCAAACACCTCTTTGAATCGACTCGAAGAAAACTCTTCTTCAGGTTCATCTATTGTGACTGTTTCCCACCAGGCTGAGGCTTCATCTTGCAGCTGCCATGAATCAATTAGACGCATTTGATCATCCTGCAGCTTAAGCCCCTTAAAGATCATTTCACGTGATCTTATCCAAGCCTGGGCCTCAATAATTGACTCTTTGCCAGTGAAAGGCCTACCACCCAGCCTTGTGAAACTCTTATGCAAATCAGCCAGATTTGGATGAGGTTGGGTAGGCATAACTGCTTTCGCTGAAGGGGAAACTTGATTAGTTGTTGTTGCATTCCCTTGGCCACTAGCCCTTCCTGTACGCCCACTCATTCTTACTATCTGTAATTAGTAAGAAACTTGATTTAGAGATTCGAACGAGATATCTTAAGGAATATCAGCAGTTAAAGAAAATAGACTAAGAAAATTTTGGGGTTTCAGTCTCGGTTTATACTCATTCTAGGGTATACTTCACCCTATCTCTAATGAGCCATCTAATGTGTTATACTCCGTACCTAAAGTTCTTACTCAACCTTTGCTCTGATACCACTTGTCACGACCTGAAATTCAGAGTTCAAAAATCGACATCAAATTCCTCACTTGTATTCGACTGTTGGAGATTCGAACGTCGAATTTCAGTTCGGATGGAGCTTATAACAACAATTAGATGAATATAAACAACGGAAAAATAAAACTGCTAACATCAATATCTCAGATACGACATCACAATACCATTAACACCATAATACCAACATCAGAATATTTATATACATATACAACACATCCCAAATTAGACCATCACAAAAGAACCTTCAACTACATAACCTCTGAGCTCGTACGTCTTAGAGAAGGGTGTTAAGCTAAGAGGATAAATTCTCCACCACCAACAGATATGTATTTGAAAGAAATCGGCTTTATATCTCAAAGTGTAGTGTCAGACACACGACCATACAAGTCTGTTCCGGGTTCGAACAGAACCGAAGGCACTTCGTCCGATAAAGGAAGAAGCCCTTGCACATCCGGGCGTCCACAATCCTGATCGGACTTCCCATCACTTAGGGAATCCCTATACCGGAGCAACTCGGTGCAGAGACAATCGATAGGTTATCCTATCATTTTCGAAGACACCCGGTCTTCACCACCGGTCTTCAATTGCTCTTCATTCGTCGAATCACTATTCAAAATGGGTTATATGACACAAAGGTCCTTTCCCGGCTAATCAGAATAGTGAGCGTCAATTTTTTTTAAAACATGTGGATATGTCATTCACAAAGATTCACAGGTTCGATGTGGGTTTCGGATAACCGACTGGAATCCGACTCCCTGTCGCATCGAAATTCGAAAGCCGTTTTACGGGCCAAAGGGGTTTCATATTCACACAGAAGTATATTCATCACAGATAACATAGCTTGGCATAAAGCAATTCAATCACAAAGCATCACAATTAAAATCAAAGATATCAATCAAAATACATTATACAGTAGTTATCAATCATGTCCAGCTAAAATAAATCAATTGTGTGATTTAAACTAATTAATCGCATAATTAATTTCATTAATTATCCTTAATCAATGATTAGTTATCCTTAATTAAAATTAATTAAATCTTTAATTATCTTCATAATTAAATCATCACTTAATTAGTTACCCTAATTAATTCATTCTTAATTGTACATTAATTAAATCTTAATTACTTTCATTTACTAATTAAACCTTAAATTTAAGCAATTACATCTCAAGTAATCATATTATCAAATCTTCAATTATTTAAATAAATCAAAAGATAAATTAATTACTATGATTTTTTCTTTAGAGCTTGTTTTATAAATTATCTCTATTACATTAGTTAGTTAAAAGATTAAGTTTGTTTAAAATAATATTTATTTTAATTACCTTCCTTAAATTCATTATTCAATTTATACATATAAATCTTGAATTAATGTAACAAAATTTAAATTGAGTTTAATTACTTTAAATGTTTTTTTAAACCTTAGTTAGCTAAAGCTCAAATAAAAATCAACATTAAATAAAAAGCATTTAAAATCTCTCAAAAAGTTGAAGTTTCATTTTAAAACAAAACTGTTTGTATACAAAACCCAAAACCACTTCGAGTCTTTCCCGGAAGATTCTGCTATTTACTTCGAGATTTTTAAAAATTGACCCGAGTGACACATTTTTTTTTCTTTCCAAAAAATTTTCTAAGTACCATTTGAACGCCCCATACACTAGTTCGAGTTCATGCTCGAGTTCAAAACCCTATTACCTGATAGCTGCTTCGGGACCTCCCTTTCTTCCCCAAACTTGCTTTCCCTGACATAACCAAACCCATGTGCACCTGCACAACCTCGTCGGCCACCTTCGATTGAATTTCTGGTCGTGAACATATCAACGACGATGTGCTCTAGCCTCTCAAACAATCAAAAGTTTGAACGAAACACGATTTCGAAATTTTGTTCCCAAACCCAAAACTTCATCAAACTGATTACCAGGAAACCCTCACATTCTCCTACCTCCGGCCATTAGAGGATACAATAATTTAACCGAAGCTTGCTTTAGATCATACGGCCTTATCCCCACCGGAGCGATCAACTCCGGTGGCCTGACGAGACCGTGGAGAACCCCTATATTACTGCAATCCAATTTTGGGTTAAAACCCTACATAACGTCGCACGGCAACCACGATCAAGTTGAAGTTCTTTAGGTATTTTTCGTAGAACCCCCAACGCCTCAGCCATCTCCACCCACAGCCTCGACCATCGTCGTCATGCCGATGGTCGGAATTTCGCAAAAACTCCAATTTCAGTTACATTGGCTGATCCCAGTAATTACTAACTTAAAATTTTTGATTTTATTTTCAAAAATCATAATTTTTTTAAGCATCCAGATGGTATACTTGAAATTAAAATATACTAGCTTTGAAATTGATCATGACTTGAATTTCAACTGTGCTTTCTTGTTCCAGGTTCTAAATCCTGGGTATTGGCCTTTTAAATGTTTAAACCCTCAATCTTAAATGAATTTAAACACTTTTTGTTTTTGATACTTCAATCTAATCAAACCAGAATTGATGAATTTGGGTTTTAAACAGTATTTTTCCAAAAACTGTTGCTAGAACAGGATTTACAATCCTGTACATCAACATGCACAGGGAAAAAAACATAATACATTCAAATTTGTTACATGCAAACCATTCTTCAACTTGCATATATCAAGTATTAAATCAACCAGACAAAAAATCAAATTCCTTGAAAAATTTACTCACAAATTTGGGACTGAAAACAGAAGTGGACAGAGGGAAGTTCTGTAATTCTTTGAACTGTAGTTTTTTTTTTCTAGCTTTATTTCCTTTGAGTTGTTATCTGCAGTAAATTTTGTATAAACTAGTTTAAACTTTGATGTATCTACTCATTTAATTTTTCTTAACAACAAAATAAAAAGAATTAAATTTACTTACTTTTTAAATCTTATTTGAAACAGAAATGAAATTCAGGCCAGCACCTATTCTTCTTCTCTTATTTTAAATCTCTTCTTTTTAACTGAGATCTGCAAATTGATGGTTTCAGATCACTAATTACTCTTGTTATATTCATGCATTTAATTAGTTAGTGACCAAGATTTTTATCTTACTTACAGTCAATCGTTAATAACAGAGAACTCCCCTCTATTTCTACACTAGAAATCAAAATGGATAAATGCTTTTAATCCCTGATTCTTCCTATAGAACAAAATTATAGTTGTTGTATTAAGTCTTTGATGTATTCATTTATTTCAATCATAAGAAAAATAACAAAAAATTTCAGATTTCTTACTGATTGATTAAAAGGAACTCTTTTCTTTTTTTTTTGGTTATGTTTCTTGATTTTAATTGTTGAGGAAAAGTAGGTTTTTTTTCTTTTAATGATGATATTCTTTTACTTAAATAAAAGATAGCATAGATTTTTTTTCTTTGAAATGAATAAAAGTAAGGGGAGAAGATATTGTATAAGCTTATTTCTTTCTTTTTTTCTGTAAAAATTACTTAAGAAAAGAAATTGACAGAATGACACTTGTTTAACTCTTTTTCCCTTGAATTACATTTGTCACTATGGTCATTATTAACTTAACACTTGTAGTAAAAAGATTTTTCTTTATTAACATAACAATTTACATTATATAATTTATTTATTTTTAAACTTATATTTCCCATTAATAAATATTAGCTTTATATAAATATTAGCTTTATGTTAATGCATATTATCAAAAGAAAGTGTTTTGAATTTTTAAATACATATTATATAAATTGCATAGATATATATTTATAAATCAAATTATTTTACCAAACATTTATTTTCAAAATTTAAATTCAAATGAAAAATCAAATTCAATATACATGAATTTCAAATCTACCCACATAAGTACAAATACATATATATTCACATATATAAATCCAAATTTAGATTTAAATGATTTTAAAACTTTTAGCGTTTTTAAATTTTAACTCAAAAGAAATTTGAAATTCTTATTCATTTAAATCATCATTTCTTATTTATTTATTTTGAACTTTTCAAATTTTATCATAAAAGTTCAACATTTACTAATTTAAATTGATAAATTTTGGTATGTTACATGGGTAGATATTAAAGGAAATGTGAATAGAAAGAGAAATTGATTTAGTTAATAATCGATGAAGATAAATATGTAGGATGTACGTATATTATTCTATTGCATAGTGATTTGATCCAGATTCGAGCATAGAATTTCGAGATAGTTATATCGATCCAAGTTGGGATTTTTCACTCGATTTTCAACGGTGAACCTGGATATGGATTGTTTATTGGTTCTAGATATTCTATATCATAGTTATGGCTATGAAAGGAGAATGACGGTTTCTGATCAAGAAACCAGATCTGTGTCCGCACTAGGAAGTCAGGTGGACGATACTAGTTCGGAAGTGAAATTGTGTGATCGAGTGAGCGATCAGATTGGTATAGCGTACAGATGATATGTGTACATCGTACAGGTTTAAATGAAATTGGTATTGAAAATTTATGAATAAAAAATGTGAAATGATTTCTTTTGAAATGAAAGTATATTTTGTGAAATATACAATAGATAAAAGTGAAAGTTGGATATTTTTATGATGATAAGTAAGATGGAAAAAACTTTATAAAAAAAAGAGTAATCAAATTTGAATATTTGACTTTGAATAAACAAAGTTATATATCTTTGTTATATAAGATAAATCTCCCTTGTTGAATCTATTGCCGAAAGAAAAGGATTTTAAAAGTGTTTGAAGTATAAGGAGTTTTATACAAGTTTGAAATAATCCAAAGTTTTAAAAAATTATATATATATCTACATATATACATAAAGGATCTTATGAGGATTTTGGAAAAGGTTTTGGGAACCTTTGGATTTGGAAAGGCTTTTGATGCAGCAAGGCATATAGGAATTCAGAAGTTAAACCATATTCAATCGTGCACGAGTCAAGGAGCTTCGGATTTAACTCATGAGTCGGCATGCTTGTTGAGTCGGACACGAGATAAAGGAAGCATGAGTCGGAGCCGGTTTAACAAAGCTTGGAAGAGTTCGAGTTGGATTAGTCGTTCACGGGTTAATAGATGCATGAGTCGTTTCCGACCTAACGAAACTTGGAGGAACGAGCTACGACTTAACAAAAGGGGAGATGAGGCATCGAGATTGAGTCGTCTACGACTTAATGGGGCACGAGATAGCAAGGTCCGAGTTAACAACAATTCAAGCTGTATAAAGGAGGCAGATTTGAGTCGTATACGACTTAACGAAGAGGGCTTGAGTCGTATACGAGTTAACCAAGATCAGGAGAAGATGCTACGACCTAAAGACATTCGCATAAGTCGTCTACGACTTAACAGGAAGCGGCAAGGAGATGAGTCGGCCATAGAAGCAGATGGTTATTGGCCTTGAGTCGTTAGGTCGGCAACGACCTAACTGCTGTAGTTTGAGTCGTGAGTCGTTATGTTTTTCTTGAGTCGTATGTAGTGAGTTTCTTAAGTCGGCATGTATGATGAGTCGTACTTGGTTGAGTCGGTCACTTTGTACAGTGTTGTAATGTGTTGAGTCGTCGGGTCTTGAGTCGGAGGAGTTGTATTGGTGTTGGGCTTGCTGAGTCGTGTAAGCGGAGTGGTGTAGTTAAGTCGGTGCCGACCTTGTATGAGTCGCTTGTAGTTCGGTCTGTTGTAAAAGGGTGGAGGCGCATGTGTTAAGTCGGTCACGACTTAAGTTGAGTCGTAAGTCGCTTGCCGACTTAAGGCACTGGGTCAGAAAAGTCTATAAATAGCGTATGTGTTGTACATTTTTTGGTTGTTGATTTTGAATAAAATTTCTCTTTTGTTAGCTTTGTGCTTTCATACCAATTGGTAGTTGAGTGTAATCTCCTATCTCCACTTACGTCATTCGAGTGCGCTCGAATCCACGTTTGTTGAAGCCGATTCACGGAATCTAGTGCGCTAGATCAACGTGCGAAGAATCGTAGATCTTTGAACACGGTATAGTGCGCTATCAACGTGTTTGAGATAGCTAGAGTTCGGTATCTTTGGATCAACGAACTTGGGCATTTTGGTATCTTCAACTCACCGATTGCTACATTTCATCGATTGAAGTTTATTTCGAATTATCCGCTGCGTCAGTTTGGTATCGGAGCCATACTTAGCCAATCATAGCTAAGTTTGATTCTTGGAGCCAAGTTTTTGAAGTTTTTGAAGTTTGGAGTTGTTCATTGTGTTCATATTGAAGTTGCAACCAGTTTGGGGTGTTTGATCCATTTCATTTTGGATCGAGGAGTTGGACTTTGTTTGGATTTTGAATTGGAGTTTTGCGCGCCAAATTTTGAAGGGGTTTTGAAGTTTAAGGCCGAGCCTTGTGAAGTCTTGTGTTGAATTTTTGAAGTCTTGTGAAGTTTACAACCATGCCACCAAGGAGAGCTAACCGACATCAAAACGTTGAAGCTTTGTATCGTAGAGAAGAAGCCGAGCTTATGGAACAACGTATTAATGAAAAGTTTGATGAAGGCATTGGTAAATTGGAGAGATTGATGACTGATTTGAATCAAAGGAGGAGATCACCAAACTCGAACCATGGAGGAATCCGAGTTTCGCCATTGGTTACGGAAGCGAGGAGGGTATCACCACATTCTTGTAGAGATAGAAGAGAAACATCAATTTCATCACGAAGAGATCATCATGACTATGCACATGAAGAAAGAAGAAGTCATCGAGAATTTGACCATGAAGCATATAGAGATGAAGAGAGACATAGTCAAAGAAGCATGCATGAGAGAAGGGATGATGTTAGTCGAGATCGATGTAGGCGTACCTTTGATTTTGTTGAAGAGGGTGATAGAGCAAGTATTCCTTATAGAGATCGAGACCAAATTCGAAATTCTTATCGAGATGTTGAAGATGATAGACGATGGGAATCGGGTATGAAGATGGAGATTCCGGAGTTTAAAGGCGGGATGGTTGCTGAGGAGTTTCTTGATTGGTTGTCTAATGTGGAGGAGATCTTTGATTTCAAGGAGGTGCCGGAGAATAGAAGGGTGAAGTTAGTTGCTACAAGGCTGAGGGGAAGAGCATTGGCATGGTGGCAGCAAACTAAACTTACTCGAGAACGAATGGGGAAGTCAAAGATAGAATCTTGGGAGAAGATGAAAAAGTTGATGAGATCTACTTTCTTACCTTACAACTACCAGTCACTTATGTACCAAAGGTTGCAGAATCTGAGGCAGGGGACAAAGTCTGTTAGTGATTATGCTGATGAATTCTACCAACTCATTGCCAGGAATGATATCATGGAGACAGAAGAACAGCTGACTGCTAGATTCATTGGGGGACTGAGAATGCAGATCCAGGATATGGTTAATATGTTCGATCCTAGATCCGTTGCAGAAGCACATCAAAGAGCGTTGGCTTGGGAGAAACAAGGAAGGCGTGGAGGAGGTGTGTTTACTAATTCTAATAATCCGGTGAAGGGGGCCAGTGGTAGTTCTAATGTTCCTAAATCTATTACGAAGCCAGTGGTGAAGGAGGTTGAGAAGGCGAAGGCTAGTACTGTTTTCAAATGTTATAATTGTCAGGAGTTGGGGCATAAAAGCAATGAGTGTCCGAAGCCAAAGAAGAGAACCATGGTTGCAGAGGTTGAGGCAGATGATGGTGGGGAGGCAGAGTATTCAAATGTACCTTATGTTGAGGAGGAAGAAGAAGTGTCGGGTGATGAAGGTTGTAATCTTATGTTGAGGAGAAGCTGTTTGACACCAAAACAAGAAGAGGAATGTAGTTGGTTGAGAAGCAATATTTTCCAGTCGACATGCACTATTCTGGGGAAAGTCTGCAAGTTCGTTATTGATGCGGGAAGTTGTGATAATATTATTTCTTCAGAGGCAGTTAGAAAGTTGAACTTGAAGACCGAGAAACATCCGAAACCGTACAAGCTAGCATGGTTAAGGAAGGGAGGTGAAGTGAAAGTATGTCGAAGAGCTTGTGTGAATTTTTCGATTGGGAAGAAGTACAAGGATGAGATTTTGTGTGATGTAGTAGATATGGATGTTTGTCACTTATTGTTGGGCAGACCATGGCAGTTTGATAGAGCAGTACAGCATGACGGTCGTGCCAACAGTTACAGTTTCATGTTCGAGGGTACTAAAATTACTTTGGTTCCCAAGAAACAGCAACAGAAGGAGAGCAAGCTAGAAGAGATTGAAGAATTAAAAACTCTGTTGACTTTGAAGGAGTTTGTTAAAGAAGTGGAGGAAGAACCGGAAGTGTTTTTGTTGATTGGGAGAGAGAGCAGCGAAGAAGTTGAGATTCCAGAAGAAGTAAAGCCAGTTTTGGAAGAGTTTGAAGATGTCTTTCCAGAGGAGTTGCCAAAGGAGTTACCACCACTTAGAGACATTCAGCATCAGATTGATCTTGTTCCAGGAGCAGTGTTACCACACCGACCACATTACAGAATGAGTCCGAAGGAACATGAGGAGTTACGGAGGCAGGTGGAAGAGTTGCTTGAGCAGGGTCGTATTCAGGAAAGTCTGAGTCCGTGTGCTGTGCCTGCATTGTTAGTACCAAAGAAAGACGGGACTTGGAGGATGTGCACTGATAGTAGAGCTTTGAATAAGATCACTGTTCGTTATAGATTCCCTATGCCGAGGTTGGATGATTTGCTGGATCAGTTGAGTGGGGCAACTATATTCTCGAAGATTGATTTGAAGAGTGGTTACCATCAAATCCGAATCAGACCTGGAGATGAATGGAAGACAGCTTTCAAAACAAGAGAGGGGTTGTACGAATGGTTGGTTATGCCATTTGGTTTGTCTAATGCACCTAGTACATTCATGCGGGTGATGAATCAAATCTTTCGACCATTCATTGGGAAGTTTGTCGTGGTGTATTTCGATGATATTCTGATTTATAGCAGAAGTACAGAGGAGCATGTTCTACATCTGAGGGAAGTGTTGCTTATACTTCGAGAAGAACAATTTTATGCTGCTACAAAGAAATGTGTGTTTATGACACCTACTGTTTTATTCCTGGGTTATGTTGTTTCAGGAGAAGGTATCCAAGTTGACCATAGCAAAGTTGAAGCAGTCAGGAATTGGCCACAGCCAAAGACAATTACAGAAGTGAGAAGTTTTCATGGGCTAGCGTCATTCTACCGAAGATTCATTCCACACTTCAGTAGCGTGATGGCTCCAGTGACTGATTGCATGAAGGGTAAACAATTTGTGTGGTCAGAGGAAGCGGGGGTTGCCTTTGAGAGAATCAAGGAATTGCTGACGTCTGCACCAATTCTTGTTTTACCTAATTTTCAGTTATTATTTGAATTGCATACTGATGCTTCGAAGGTTGGAATTGGAGGAGTTCTGAGTCAGAATGGGAAGCCAGTTGCATATTTCAGTGAGAAATTGTCAGGGGCGAAGATGAGATACAGTACATATGACGTTGAATTTTATGCTGTTGTTCAGGCTATCAAGCATTGGAGGCATTATTTGTTTCAGAAGGAATTTGTTCTTTACACAGATCATGAAGCTTTGAAACATTTACAGGGACAGGATAAAATTTCAGCGAGACATGCATCATGGATTTCTTATTTACAACAGTTTACTTTTGTCGTTAAGCACAAATCAGGGGTGACAAATCGGGTAGCTGATGCTTTGAGTAGGAGGAGTCATTTACTAACGACAATGAAGGTTGAAGTGACGGGGTTTGAAATGTTGCCAGAGATGCTTGAAGAAGATCCTTACTTTGTGAAATATGTTGAAAAAGTGAAGGATGGGAGTACCGATGAATTCATGTTGGTTGATGGTTTTCTGTTTAAAGGAAATCGATTATGTATTCCGGATTGTAGTCTGAGGATGAAAATTGTGAAGGAATTGCACGAGGAAGGACATGTGGGCCGTGATCGTACTTTGCAGTTGATTTCACAATCTTACTTTTGGCCATCGATGAGAAAAGAAGTTGAGAGATTTGTGGAGCGATGTCATATTTGCCAAGTTTCAAAAGGAACAGCAACGAATGCGGGGTTGTATATGCCATTACCAGTACCATCCAAGCCATGGGTTGATATTAGCATGGATTTCGTTTTGGGTTTGCCGAGAACTCAAAGGGGAAATGATTCGATATTTGTTGTGGTGGACAGGTTTTCAAAAATGGCACATTTTGTTGCTTGCAAGAAGACAGCAGATGCAGTTCGAGTAGCACAGTTATTTTTCAAGGAGATTTATCGACTTCATGGATTGCCAGAATCTATTGTTTCTGATCGAGATACTCGTTTTCTGAGTCACTTTTGGCTGAGTTTGTGGAAAAGGGTGGGAACGAAGTTGAATTTCAGCAGTGCTTATCATCCACAAACCGATGGACAGACAGAAGTTGTTAACAGGTCATTGGGAAATTTGTTGCGTTGTCTTGTACAGGATAATTTGAGAAGTTGGGACCTGAAACTATGTCAGGCAGAATTTGCTCACAATCATGCAGTTAATCGAAGCACAGGATTCAGTCCGTTTCAGATTGTTTATTCATGTTTACCCAGGGGACCGTTGGATTTAGCAGTTGTACCACAGTCAAAGAAAACAGTTAAACGAGCTGCTGATTTTGTTGATGAGCTGACGGAATGTCATAAAGTCGTTCAGGAACGATTGGAGAAATCGAATGAGAAATATAAGAAGTTTGCAGATTCGAAACGACGAAATGTTGAAATTAAAGAAGGTGATTTAGTTTATGCTGTGTTAACAAAGGATCGATTTCCAGTGGGTGCTTATAACAAGTTGAAAGCGCGAAAAATTGGTCCAGTTGAAGTTTTGAAGAAGATTAACGAGAATGCTTATCGATTACAATTACCAGATGATGTTTATACTTCTGATGTGTTTAACGTTAAACATTTAATTCCGTATCGTAGAAATGAACATTTTGATGAGAAAGAATTTGCAAATTCGAGGTCGAATTTTTCTCAACCAGGGGAGGATGATGCAGCAAGGCATATAGGAATTCAGAAGTTAAACCATATTCAATCGTGCACGAGTCAAGGAGCTTCGGATTTAACTCATGAGTCGGCATGCTTGTTGAGTCGGACACGAGATAAAGGAAGCATGAGTCGGAGCCGGTTTAACAAAGCTTGGAAGAGTTCGAGTTGGATGAGTCGTTCACGGGTTAATAGATGCATGAGTCGTTTCCGACCTAACGAAACTTGGAGGAACGAGCTACGACTTAACAAAAGGGGAGATGAGGCATCGAGATTGAGTCGTCTACGACTTAATGGGGCACGAGATAGCAAGGTCCGAGTTAACAACAATTCAAGCTGTATAAAGGAGGCAGATTTGAGTCGTATACGACTTAACGAAGAGGGCTTGAGTCGTATACGAGTTAACCAAGATCAGGAGAAGATGCTACGACCTAAAGACATTCGCATAAGTCGTCTACGACTTAACAGGAAGCGGCAAGGAGATGAGTCGGCCATAGAAGCAGATGGTTATTGGCCTTGAGTCGTTAGGTCGGCAACGACCTAACTGCTGTAGTTTGAGTCGTGAGTCGTTATGTTTTTCTTGAGTCGTATGTAGTGAGTTTCTTAAGTCGGCATGTATGATGAGTCGTACTTGGTTGAGTCGGTCACTTTGTACAGTGTTGTAATGTGTTGAGTCGTCGGGTCTTGAGTCGGAGGAGTTGTATTGGTGTTGGGCTTGCTGAGTCGTGTAAGCGGAGTGGTGTAGTTAAGTCGGTGCCGACCTTGTATGAGTCGCTTGTAGTTCGGTCTGTTGTAAAAGGGTGGAGGCGCATGTGTTAAGTCGGTCACGACTTAAGTTGAGTCGTAAGTCGCTTGCCGACTTAAGGCACTGGGTCAGAAAAGTCTATAAATAGCGTATGTGTTGTACATTTTTTGGTTGTTGATTTTGAATAAAATTTCTCTTTTGTTAGCTTTGTGCTTTCATACCAATTGGTAGTTGAGTGTAATCTCCTATCTCCACTTACGTCATTCGAGTGCGCTCGAATCCACGTTTGTTGAAGCCGATTCACGGAATCTAGTGCGCTAGATCAACGTGCGAAGAATCGTAGATCTTTGAACACGGTATAGTGCGCTATCAACGTGTTTGAGATAGCTAGAGTTCGGTATCTTTGGATCAACGAACTTGGGCATTTTGGTATCTTCAACTCACCGATTGCTACATTTCATCGATTGAAGTTTATTTCGAATTATCCGCTGCGTCAGCTTTTGATTTTTGGGTAAAATCAATATTAGATTTGGAAAGCCTAGTTTGAGAATTATCAATTTTGGGATAATCGATTTTTACGAGATTCATACTAGGTGTATGATTTGAAAGATACTATATGGGTATATTATAAAGTGTTTTGATAATGGCTCTGGGGAAATGAACTTCTCAGAAGTGCCACCGGGGGGTACTGCCTCGAACCCTAAAGGGGGGTTCTAAAGTTGATCCTGTGAGGAGTCCATACGAAACTAGTTCCTAAGGATTATGAGTAGTGTGCAGCGAAAGACGAGGGCGCTGATGCCTACAGAGGCATTTGGGTTATGCTGTGACGATAGTGTAACTCAATGTCACTGCGATCTACTACAGACCATAGCGAAAGTCGTGTGTGCCGCTAAGAGCCAATAGTCCACGTTTGCTTTTATATCGGTAGACGGCGACCTATGGTAACATAGTGAAAGTCGTGTGTGCCACTGAGAGCCAACAGTCTACGTTTGATTTTATATCGGTTGACCGCGACCTATGTAGGAGTGGAGAGGTTTCATTTGACAACGAAAATCGAGGGCACGGATGCCTACAGTTACATGGACTTCTACTGCAATGACAACGTAACCCTGGAATGTAACTGCGATCTGTTATGGGTTCCATGGCGTAATCAAGGGGCGTGGAGTGCCTACAGTTACATGGACTTTTGCTGCGTTGGCAACGTAATACAGGATGTAACTGGGACCATGGATGGGGGTGATGATTTCCAGAGCATTCTCACCAAAGATATTTCCTCTATTTACAAAAAATGTTTTCTATATTTTCAATAAAATTATTTTCCCAAGTTTTTCACTGGGTGTTGAAATGGGTTTACCAAGTACTTATAGACTTTCAGTCGTATGCCTGATCAATGTATGACCGAATTTCTATGAGAACAAGGATGGACTGGTTGAGACATCGAGTTATAAGAAGTGTTTTTATAAAAATCTATTTTAATAGTATTGTGTGAATTTAAAAGTATTCCTAAAATTTTAAAATAAAAATGTTGGAATTTTGGAAAATGAAAAAAAATCCAAACTGGAATTATGAAAAAAAATGAATTCGGGAAAATTTAATGAAGTGATTTTTATAATAAAAATCGAATATTGAATTAAAAGTGGAAGTAAGCAAATTAGCTAAATAAATTATTTGATAGAGTATATTAATAAAATTTAACTCAGTTAAATAAAATGGATTGTAAGTTAATAATGGAGTTTGGAAATGAACTCGAATTATAAATAGAATTCGACTTGGATTTGATAATGGATTAAAATGAGTGGAGATGTTGTAAAAATAAAATGGAATTGAATTACAACAGAAATGGTTTGAGCCGCAAACAAAACCCAGGTGGGTAGAAATAAATTGAGAATGGCTTTGTATTAATAAAATAAATTCAAAAAAGAATGAAGTAAGTGAATTAAAAATTTAGAATGGGGTGAATAAATGGGCTAATTGAACTAAATAATAAATGCATGAAGTCTGATTGAATGAAAATTAAATCAAAGTTTTAATTGGAATTGAGTTATCAGAATGAACTTAAGTTATGAGGCATATTAATTAGAAGTAAACTTACTTTAGTCAATAAAAGCTTGGTTTCGAGTAAGAATGGAAGACCATTAAATAAAAGCATGGGTTAAAATAAATTGAATGTAAGCAATTGAGTTGTAAACCAACAAAATTGAACGAAATGGTATATGAATTGGTTGAAAGCAATTGAATTAGTGTTGAAATCATATCAATTGCTCCTGGAAGTTATTTCGAATGCATTTCTTTTAGAGTTGATGTGTCGTAGTTGTTAAAGTAAGTGAAATGCTAATGAATTTCATATATTTAGTATTACATGTTTGAATTGAGTAAGTACAGGTACCGGGAAACCGTTTGGCTAGATTTGGACGCGATAAATACTAAAATAATAAGCCGCTTGCTTAAAAATGCTAAATAAAGGTACTCCTACGCAATAAAAATAGGAAAAATGAACTTTTTTTGTTTTTCCGACCGTGTGGGTCGATATATATATATATATATATATATATATATATATATATATATATATATATATATCTTGTCAAATTGCAAAATCTCCTCCACAGAAAGGAGACTCTGCCAAAAAATTTCGAAAATTTTGGGAGTTAGAAAAAAAAATTTAAAAAAAATTGGGAAAATTTTTTGTTAGCGACAAAACGATCTCAAATTGGAAATTGAAATAAATTAGTTGATGAAACTAATTTAAAATAATGATATAACTCAGTTATAAATGGAAGATAAAATTCAATATTCAGAGTTGAAGATAAATTGAATTCATATGGAAATGGAAAAACTAATTTGAATAGAGGTAGATATGAAAACTTCTATAAGGAAATGTATAAAATGATTTTTAAGGCTATGATTGGATATTATTGCTAAGTAGGATATGCAGGTTTTATAAAGGGAAAGGAAATTTGGTTTTGAATTCAGATGATAATTGAAATTGCCCGGCAAAGGTATGTGTTTAAAATTTCTATATAAAATTTGATTGGATTTTTGATCTAGCCACTTGGCGTTTTGTTTTCTTTTGGAATTTGAGAGCCCGTAGAGGCATTTTGTAGTTGTACCGAGCAAGCCGCGCAAAGGAGACGCTGGCAAAAAAATTCGTGAATTTAGAAAGTTGAAATTTTTTTGAGAAAATTTTGATAATTTAAACTTGAATTTAAATTAAATTTGAATAAGTGGAGAAAATAATGTTGTTGGAATCTATAGAAGGTTTTGGGTAGTTGGTTGAAGTAATGGTGGGTAATAATAGATAGGTTATGGCAAGTTGATAAAACTGTTTGGTTGTGGAAAAAAATAGTAATAGTAACGGGTATTGGACCATTCTTCCTTACTAGTAATTTTGGGGACGAAATTCTTTTAAGGGGGAGGAATGTGACGACCCAGAATTTAGGATATTTTGGATTGGAATATTTAATTGATTTTAAATATTTGAAAGGTTAATTTTAACTTAAATTCCAAATATCACTATTTACTTGATAATTAAATTATTGAATTATATAATTTGAAATTGGATAAAATATTGAATCTGGAGTTTTAAGCTTATTAAAAATAAGTTGAAGGCTTGTAAAATTTATATTGATAGTGTTGAGGATAATAAAAGTTTTAAAATTGAATTTGACACTGATTTATTCAGTTTTAAAATTTTATCGTTTAAATTGAATTTAAAATAAACCTTCCAAGGCACAGTCTTGGAATTCGACAAAACTAGTTCCATTGGATCCATAATATCGTATTATTATCGGATTTCAATTTTCGTAGTGTTTGGAATCGTTTGGGCGTACGATAAGTAAACGCGCTGAAAAATTAAATCGAAATTCAGTATAATAACTGGGTTCAAAAAGCTATCTTCTTCATATCATCGAATTAGGACTTGGAATCTTTTCCATTCCGTTCGAAATAGGGGTATAACCTTATAAACACCTAGCGGCACGCCTCGATAGGATGTCAAGTTTTTAAGTTGCATTTATCGGAACGGTTTGAATTTGAACTTAAATTGAATATTTATATTAGTCAACTGCAGTTGAAATTATTTAACATCAGAGCCTTTTAGTTTCACCTCAAAATCACTACAGCTCAACTGATACATGCAACCATCGCTTCCTATCCCCCTCCGTTCTTTTAATATCTACACAACCCTCTTCGCTTAAATTGGACCGAGCTTCTTCTTTCTAAATGAAAATCCAAAATCAAAGAAAAAAATGGTGGAATAGTTATCTCGTTCCTCTTCCCTTTCTTTCTGAAAATCTACAGCCTCGTTCGAAAAAAAAAATTGAAACCCAAATTCGATCGTTCGAATTTCAAGTACCGTCTATCGCTCCTAGCGGCCGCGACAAATCCCTAATATTCTCGTTCCACTGTCTTTCGAATCGAAAAAAGGGGGAAGACGGGGAGGTTTGAGTGTGACTGCGAGGCGATCGGGAAGGCTCTAGCTCGAATTAGCTTGGGTTGTGAATTTTCTCGATAGGGGAATGCAGCGTGAAAGGCTCGAGCGTAGGGTTTGGTTGCATGGAAGATTATGGTCGCTAAAAGGGGGCGAAGTCACGAGCTTCGAATGAACTTTGATGGCGAATTGTGGGAGGCTGGCCTTTACGATGTGACAGGGCGACACGGGGTTGCCGTCGTGAGGCTGCAGCGAGGAGGTCGCGTTTGGCGATGGGTCGTGGCAGCGGTCGATGTCGATGGTGGTTCGAGCATGGCGATGTTTGAGGTATCTGCGGTTTTTCTTTTCTTTTCTTTTTCTTCTTGTTTTCTTTTAATTTAAAATATAGGCAAATAATAAAATATATGTATAGGATATACATGACAGTACTATTTCAATTTAATATATATATATATATATAAGATATTTTATTTTAAATTATTTCGTTAAAATCGCATATGTACATTTTACAAAAAAATATAATAAACAATAAAGTTTCTGTTTTAAATATATGCATATATGTGTGTAGGTTGGGAAAAGATTTTATTTGGTTAATTATAGAAAAGGAAAAGTATATAAACATTTTGCGGTAAGTTTTACAAATATCCTGTTTCTAAATATGTATATATATATATATATATATAATTCGAAAGGAGTTTTATTTTAATTAAAAATAGTGTATTAAGAAGACTAATTAGTGTAAGTAACTTATATTAATTATTTTAAACAAAGGTGATTTTTATAGGGAAACTATTAGTTAAATTAAAATTAATAAATATCAATGGATTATCTGACTATCTCATATATTAAAAAATTATGTAATGTTGTACAAGGTCTAATACTATGAAAAGAACAAGTCGTAAAGGAAATGGACTGCAAAATAACAAAGGTGAGTTAACCTCGCTCAATTGGGTTTTTATAAAATTTAAATGATTAGGTTTAAATGATTCATTGAATGGTTGAATGGAATTGATGTGCTATGTTATATATAGTAGTATATATAGAGTATATATTGGAGTGATTGATTTTCCGCATTTTATAGCGGATGAGACCCTATGCGTCGCATAATAGCGGATGATATTATATAAATCCCATATACCACGATATTCCACCTCGAAGTGGAATTGGTATTGTGCTAACACCTGTGGATGCAGGGAAACAAATTGGAGGGATCCAACTGGATTCTTCAAAATATAGAAATTGTTTTCAAAATTGATGATGCATTTTATTTATATACTGTGAAAGATAAATTTGGGGATTAAATTATGTTGTGTTATGATTGGATAAGTATAATTTGGGATTCTAAAATATAAATAGAATAAATTGGGTGGTTTGATAGGTAATTACTTAATGTAAATAATAAGATATAATTACGTAAGGAAGTAATTAATAAATAATCACTGGATGTGATTAGTTGAATGATGATTTGTTAATAGAAGTAAATTAGGTATAATTACTTGTGTAATTAATCAAGAGATTAATTAAGATAATGAATTAAGGAGTAATTAATTTATTAATGTAGTAAATAAAAAGGTAGATAATTATAGGATGAGATAAATCAAGAGTGATTAATATTTGTGGTTTAATTAATGTTTAATTATTTAATGTAATAAAATTAGATTAGGATAAATTAAAATGTAAATGGGAAATCATAAATTTATATAATCAATGATGTAATTAAAGATTGATTTATTAAGATTAATTAAAATACTAAGTGATTTATGAAAAATTGATTAATATAAGTAATTAAGGATCAATGAAATTAAATATAGTTAATTAATGTGTGAAGTAATAAAAAATTAATTACTGTCATGGTTGAGAATAATTAATTTTTGTAATTAAGTAAAGATAATTACTTTAATGTAATTGGAGGATAATTAATCTAGGGTGATTAATTAAGATGGATAATTAAGTGATGATTAACTAATTGATTAGGAATTAATTAATGTTAAGTGAAGGAATCTAAGTGATTGAGGTTAATAATTCAATTAGAATTAATTAAATTAATTTGGAAGTGATCAAGTTTGCTTATGGATGATTGAATGGTATTGGATGCCTTGAATGAGACTCGAAGAAACCGGGGTCGGGTATTGGAAAATATCCGAAACCACTTCGAATTTTTATAGATTGATATATGAGATCAATAGGTTGGAATGAAATGATTTAAGTGAATTGGACTATTTAATCTAAATTTTGGTACTTAGAAAATTGGTGTGTGAAATAAGTGATGTCTATAACAAATTTTGACTTTGTAAATTGATATGAGTTACCTCGGGTTTTATATAAGTTGGATGCTTTGTATTCCATGTTGGATGGGTTCACTCACGCTGGTTTCCAGCCTGACCCGGGTGTTACTTTGATGAAATGCTCGGGTCAGACCAAGTATTACAGATTTTCAGGTAAGGACGTTCTGGAGCTTAGGAAGCGAGCTGGATGGCAAGAACGTATGGAGTATTTCCGCTGTGTTATATTGTTGTATATCTGAGACATGGTGATTGTGTATCCAGTGCCTGTAACTCTGATGTATTATAAATGTATTTGACAGATACAGAATTCGTTTGTATAACTGATATTATTTGTTATTATATTTAATCCGCTGCGAATGTAAGATTTTGGTGTTTTTTCTTCTTATTCTTCTAACTCTTTCTTCTTTTTCCTAATTATTTGGAATCTTCGAAATCGGGAATTTTGAGTCGTTACAAATTCCCTACACGACCAGACGTCTGATTTAAAATACAGACATCTGACCATATTCGGGATTCACCATTCCAACTTCACCTATAAATCATCTCTTACATTTTTTACCATTATCTCTTAACCCTAAAACAAAACCCTAAACCCCCAAGTCAATTTTTTCTTTCAAATCCTTAAAATCAACGGCACTCAAAGCCAAGAAACCCTTTCCCAAGCGCAAGAAGATAGGCCAAGGCTCTAGCACTCAACCCCCTTCTCAGTGATTTGTCGCCAATGAAATCTGTGATCGATGGATGACAGAAAAAGATGGAAAATAGAAACTTCAGGAATTGGAAAAGAAGAAGATATATTGTGGTCTATTCTATCCACTTCGAAGATCTTTTAATTACGAAATCGACGATTTGGTTAGCGATGCTGAGGTTCACCATCTTATACATTATGATTCTAACTCCATCCAAATTGATCCACTTGCGGTATTTTTATTCTTTATCGATTTATGTTCAATTCATATTTGGAATCCGTCTGATCCGGAATATTGGATTTGGACGAGCGTTTATAGGGAAGTTATAAAACTCAATGTTGAAATGCTTGGGAAAATATTCCTGATATGAGACACATGCCAAGAGATGTAATTACACATCTCATTTGGGAGGCTGACATGCGGAAATTATCACCATTCAATTTTCGTCCAAAAGCTAGATTACTTAATCGTATGCTTACAAATATTGTACACCCTCTGTTAGGTTGTCATGAGCAAGTGTATGACCAGACCATAAAGCTTTATATGCTATTTTTGGCCATACCAAAGTGAATTGGGCTTAATATATTTTTGACAAAATTAAAATTTTTTGACCCCAGTTCGTCATAAAATCATCTATGCACCATATATTATGTGAATTCTTCGAGCACATAACGTTCCTTCATACTTATCGTAATATGAAGAACTTCCTGTTAAAGACAGTGGAATTCGGTTCTTATCTTTGATTATCTTCCTGAAAATCCACCAAGTATTACACCCTTTTCCTAGTACCAATACCAACACCAACAACACCGGTAGCGTACTCCTACACGACCTATCTCGACACCAGGGCCTTCTGAATTAACAGGTATTACTCTGATTCTGAAATTCAAGAGGATCAAATTGCAGTAGGATAAGGAGAAAGTATTCGAGACATAACATTTCAAAACCAATGTCTTCTATCTCTATATCAAAAGGTCTTAGATAAGAAAGTTTCTCGACTATAACGATCTTTTTCTCACGAATGAATAAAGATGAAAAGACTTCAGAAAAGGTTGTTTCTACTTTTGGAAAGGTTATGAGAAAGGCTCACGGGTTATCTTCTTCATGATCTTCTTCATCTCCGTCTCCAACACCACCTCCAACATCTCATGAATATCCACTAAGACCTAGCACGACTGAAAAGCCTTTACAACCCCATGCTCCAGGAAAAGGTCAAGTAAATGTGGACACTGAAGAGAGTGAAGACATGCCATGGCCTCCACAGGAAGCCCCACATTACGACCACTATCAATCATTTCAAGTACTTTCCATTCGGGAAGACGAAGAGTGTCATGATCAGTCGCAATGGCAGAATAGCGACTACATGAAAACGCTTCTAACCTATGGGGTTATTTATATCAGTAAGTTATTTACTAGTGTTGAATAAATTTATTCTGAATTCCTACTGTGTATGACTGTGATATTTGGATTTAGTGTTGTGACATTGTGTTAGTGGCATCATGCTATTGTGATGTTTCCTCGTATTGTTTCATATAATTTTCTTTAATAATGACAAAGGGGGAGAGATTTTATACTACATATAGATAAGGGAGAAATCAAAAAACTCATGGGGAGCATTCATATGAACTTGATTGTATAGTTGTCATCATCAAAAGGGGGGAGAATGTTAGAACCTCTATTCTATGATTTTGACGACAAAAACTATACAATCACTGGCATGTAATACATAAACACATATATATATATCATCCATATATAGGTAAATTATCGTGACCAAGACTTAAAGATAAACATAAGAGAATCATTGTATTAGGAAATATTAGTATATTGTGTTAGTGTCTTAAATAGATGATATGTACAATCTCCTTTGAGTAGTTTTTACCAGCATGAGCACATACAAACTATTAAAAATGTTTTACAAGCTCAAGAAGGGAAATTATAAGGCTATACATGTGTTGGACGTCTGGCATATATATTCAAACGTCTGGCAATGTTTTTCGTTTAAACTTTATTAATACATGCCAGACGTCTGACCTAAACGACCAGACGTCTGACCTTCGTACCGGCCAGCAGTCCTCAACAGACATCTTCTTCAATTGAAGAGTTGCATCCACTCTCTTTGGTCATAGCTCTTCCTCCTCAAACATTGCAACTCTTGGACAGAAAATACCAAAGGTCGTTACTTCTCAAACAAATTCTTCAACATCTTTAAATAAGCATGAATTTGAGAAGTAGAACTTATTTGATTTTCTGAACTCTTCTCTCTTTATTCTCTAATATTCCCGTGCTTTATTTGATTTCTAAAAATACTCAAAAGCATACTTTTATTTCTTCCTTATATCAAAACTATTACATACTACTCAAAGGAGATTATAGGAAGAATTGTACTTAGCAGTCAAAAACTGAGTTGTCAACAACACATTTTTGCCAAAGAAAGTTCATTATTGTAAGCCTATTCCTTTGGGCGAAGTGAGGGTAGTTTTGATAGTTGAAAGTCCAGAGTTGGAAACTGGATGTAGGACGAGAGATCCGAACTAATATAAAAATTCTGGTGTGTTCGTTTGCTTACCCTACTTATCTTACTTTGCTGGTTGATAGATAATATTTCATAACACTTGCATATTAAATACAACATGATCCATATATTCTTTCACATGTTACCGAAAGAAATTTTCATTGAATTGTTTTGATAATTAATTAAAGCATTTAAAGTGGCTAAAAATGGCCATCCAGGAATCAAAGGAATTTGGCTTATCGGATTGTTTACAAGTTGAGTTTCAAGGACCATGAAATCGACGAGGAATATGAATTCCTCCACTCTAATGAGTACGTCCTCGATTTCTCCTATTGGTTTCTCTACAGAACGATCGACCAATTGAAGGGTGACTATAGTCGATTTAAGCTCACCTAAACCTAGTTGTTGGTAAACTGAATATGGGAGCAAGTTTGCGCTAGCACCATGGTCTAACAAACATTTGTTGATTCTCTTGTCTCATATGTACATGAGACCGTGGGGCAACCAAGATATTTGTATTTAACGGGAATGGATTGAGATAAGACTTTGCTTAGACCAACAGCTAAAAAGGCTTTCTTTGGCACTTGCGTGTGTCGTTTTTGAGTACACAAGTCCTTTAAAAATTTGGCATAGGTCGGGACTTGTTCGATGATATCTAAAAGAGGGATGTTCACTATGACTTGTTTAAATATTTCTAACATCTTTTCCATTTGTTTTGAATGTTTCTTAGGTTGAAGTTCGATTTGGGAATGGGATTAGAAACTCGATCAGATGGTCTTCTTGAGTTGGAAAAGAATTAGACTCGGAATTTGGATAGGGGTTCGACTCGATGTTTAGATTGGCATTGTTTGTGGTTTTTAAAGTGTCGAGTAGAACATCCGTTAAGTCGTTTGGATTGACAGCTTGGTTATTGATTACCTAAGCAATCGCAAAGTAGTGATAGCATTCGTTTGATTCAAATTGCTATCTTGAATGACATGAACCTGACTCGAGTTCTAATTTTGATTCCACGGGTTTGTAATTGGTTGGATTAGGAATGTACCTCTTTCTCGTTCACTCACGAGGTTGGCTAATTGACTTATTTGCATTTCAAGTTTAGAGATCGATTGCTCACATTTTGCATGTATGAATTTAACACATTCCGCGATTGCATTGTCGCGTTAGTCAAGACCTCAATACTCTTTTCAAGGGAGGTCATTTGTTTGTCATCTCGAGGAACGAAAGATTATTGTGCTTGGTTTTAAGAAGCATGCAAAAAAAATTGAAATTATTTCGGTTGGAAAGGAGGATTCCATTTGAAGAGCTCCTCGGAAATGATTGAAAAATGGTCAAATCGAACTCATGTTCGAATTGTTTTGATTCCAAGAGAAGTTAAGATGATTTCTCTAACCATGATTGTATATTGGAGAGAACGGATCGTTCCTAACTTTATTAAAAGCATTGACTTATTCTAACAAATATGGACACTGATCGGTGATGTGATTTGTATCATTGCATTTGTAACACAGGACTTGAGAAGCTTGATTCATTTGATTTGAGGAATTCCCAACTTTGTTAAAAGCATTGACTTATTCAAACGAATATGGACACTGATCGACGATGTGATTTGGATCATTGCACTTGTAACACAGGACTTGAGAAGCTTGATTCATTTGATTTGAGGAAAGGACATTATCGAATTTGGTTATCATTGCATCAATCTTTGCTTCTAACGCCAAAGAGGATCCAATTGAATGAGCGCTTGATCGGGAATATATCATTTTCTTGTTAGATCTTTCCTATTGTGATGATTTTTTGGAAAAGTTTTCAAGAAATTGCTAAGCGTCATCATGATATTTGGCTAGAAAGTTTCGTTGGCGCATCGATTCTAGCATTATTCGAGAACTGTTATCAAGTCTATCATATAGAATTTGGCAAAGGGTCAATTTTTCAAAGTTATGGTGTGGACATTTGATTAAAAGTTCCTTAAATGTTTCAAAGTATTTTGCAAATGATTAACCCCCGAATTGATGAAAATTTAAAAATTCATTTCAAACTTTTGATGTTGTTTCAAAGGGGTAAAACTTCTTTTTGAAGGTACTAGATTCTTCCCAAGTTTTGATTGAATTCGAAGGCAAACTATACAACCATTTTTCAGTGTAAGTGGTAAGTGCAAATGGAATTAACCTAAGTTTGATTCCATCGTCACATAGTTGTTGGAGTTTAATGGTTGCACAAATTTGTTCAAGTTTGGTTAATAAGATATATGGATCATCATGTTCAAGATTGCCGAATTTCGGAAGCATGTTAATGTGATTCGAATGTATCTCAAAGTGATTGCCCGTTGGGGCGGGAAAAGTGATGCACGAAGGGACAGAAACTCAATTGGGGAATATTCTACCCATAAGAGTTCGAGGGGTGTTCTCGTTCGTCGTTTTAGGAGGATCGTTTGTTCAGGTTAAATGATTAGTAGAAAGGACTCGAATCCAAGTATATATAGAAGTGTCATGAGTCTAAGTACTCATGCATTAGTGGAAGTTGAGAAGAAAATGAAGTTGGAATCGAGGTTAGAGAATGAAACATGATTTGAAAAATGAAGTGAAAAATTGTTATTCTTTTAAAGAATAAAAGGAAGAAAAATATTTACCAAGTGAAATTTATTTATCAAAAGAAAATTTTTATTCTTGTTTTGTTTTTGGATTTTCAATTTTTTTTATACGTTTTTGTTTTTGTATTTTTTTTGAACTTTCTAATATTTACCAAATGATTTTTTTTTTTTTTAGAAAACAGGAATTTGATTTTTGTTTTTAAATTTTCAAATTTTTTGGTTTATGAAAAAAAAATCGCTTTTTTATTTTTTTATTTGAAAATTTTCAAAGGAAAGGATTTAAAAGGATTTTTTGGATAAAAAGTAAGTTAAAATTTACAATTTTTCAATCAGCCTCTCTCAAAAAAATGGCTTCCTTCTGGCGATTCTCGCTCGAGGCATCTGTTTTATCTTCTCCGTGATTTCCCCTCCCCCTTCTTTTCGCGTCAGCCATTTCATGTCCTCTTTTGCTTCTCGTCCCTCTCCTCCGCCCCTTCCCTCTCCCTCTTCGACTAGGTCTGGCCGCCCCTTCAAATCCATGTCAGCTTTAAAACCTAAAATTCATTCGCTCACTGATTTTCCTCCTCTTCGTGCTTCCAACCTTTTAACTGCAGTCCCGTGTGAAAGTATTCAACTTGTGACTTCTGGTTTTGTCCCATCTGGCGCTGTTTCGCCTTCCCCTGGATCCATTGAGTGTTTTCCTGTGAACTCTAACCACGGTACACCTGCGATGTTCTTCGAGTGTGGTGTTGGTGGTCACGGTTCGTCTGCATTGGACAATGAGTGTGGTGTTGGTGGCCTGATTGGTAGTGAAGTGGGGTTTGTTGAAGCTGCTATCTCTGAACGATGCACGTCAATTGTTTGCTTAAATGCTACTGGGGATCTTGGACCATTAAATAGTGATGTTTGTTTGAATGCGTCCAAGGGTGTTGTTCAACCCGATTCTCCCTTTGATGTGGTAGGTTCTATACCTTCTGCAACTATGCCAGCATGCCCTAAGACTTGGACTTCTTTATTCAATTCGCTTCCTCGAAACGCTGGTGATTATATTCCTATTGATTTTGAAATTGTTGAAGAGAATGGAGTGAAGATCCCCCTCTCCTAATGTAATCCAAGCCGGAGTTGATTTTTGGTCTGATTATTTTGTTGGTTTCTTCCTGGAACCAAATCACCGTCTTGGTGATCCGTCCTTGTTATTACGAAAGGTTTGGAAGCTGCGTGGTAATTTGAATGTGAAACTGATTGACTCCTTGTATTATCTCAAGTTTTCTTCCGTTGAGGATCGTCGGTTAGTTCTTAGTGCCGAGCCTTCTTTTTTTGCTGGAAGGCCCTTTATTATCACCCCCTGGTCTCCTACTGTGGCGAGTGCTTGTGAGCAAGTGCTATCCATCCCCGTTTGGTTGTACTTTTCCTAGATTCCCTCTGCGCTTTAGCCTTTGCTTGGATTGAACTGGTTAGCCTACAACATTGGAAAATTGAAGTGTTTTGACACTAATACGGTTGCTCGTGATAAATTGATGTTTGCTAAGGCTCTTATTGAGATTTCCCCCTTCAAGCCTCTCCCTGCTTCTATTCCGGTTCAGCTTGCTGTTGGGCATGTTGAGGAGGTCCGTGTTCGCTATGGCTGGGTTCCAGATATTTGTTCCTCCTGTCAATCTTTTGGCCACCTGGCCATCTCCTGCCTGCATTCCAAATCCTCCACGGCTGCTCCAAAGATTCCTCTGCCTCGCCCTCCGCTCCGGAAATCGATACCTAAAGTGCCTCTTCCTGCGTCTGATCTGGCTCCGCCTCTATCTGGAGATACATCTATCTCTCGTGTTGTTGTTGTGGTACCTGTTGCCTCATCTTCTGCTGTTGCTGTTCCAGATTCTGCCCGGGTTTTTTGGGATGAGTCTGAGAGGTGTTGGGTTGACCATATTTCTGATGTTAGATTTAGCCCGGAGAATTATTCATTTTTCAGATTTGTTTCCGATGATCAGAAGGACCTTCGATGCCTTTATTATCGAGAGGGTGGTGATTCTCTTCTTCTTGATTTGGATGGAGTGTATGCGAGTACAAATTCGGTCATGCCGGCTGATCTTTCTTGGGATCGTTCATTTATTTATTCTCCTGATGCTACGGATTATGATCCTTGTCTTGCTACCCTTTTCAGGCCCTTTGCTAGTCTTTGTGGGAATGTGCCTTTGGTTATTGATGATGATGGTGATTCTTCCACTTCGGAGGAGTCCTAGGCTTGGTGTTTTATTTAGTAACTGTGGCTTCTCTGCCACATATCTGTGCTGTATTTTTCTAGTTTTTTTAGTAGTGTGGTGCTTTTGCCTTACTCTAGTACTTCAACTTTATTACTTTAGTAATAAAAGTGGACGGCCCGCTATAAAACCGGCTTGCTTTGCAAAAAAAAAATTTACAATTTTTTTGGTTTTCGGTTTTTTTTTAAGTTATGCACGAACTAATGAAATTAAAGAAATGCAAAGGACTTAATTACAAACTTTCTATCCTTAGTAGCTCCTAACCAAAATTGTATAACCACACTTTGTTTTAAATCAACAAAATTATTTCTTAGCCAAGTAATGGGTAGGAGTTATCGGTGCACCACGAAGCACCATAGCAATGCAACCGAAGATTTAAGTACCTTCAGAGGAACAACCAGTATGATATTTATGAATCACCATAATTTTTATAACCGGTTATTGCTATGCCATAGCCTAGATATCAAGAACTAAACTTGTTCAAAGAAAACAATTGTCAAGTTACAATTAAGTCCCGAGTGAGACCGCGACACCCTTAAGTCAAATGTCTAACCTTTATTATTAGTCAAATTCTATGATGAAATGCAACTTGTGGGTTAAGGAAACGGTGATGAAATCTCTCACCTTATGTGAATTGGGGTACTGCCCTTAAAAAATAAAAATAAGATGAGATGAATGCAAAGCAAAAATTAAACATGAATTTACAATGCAACTAAAATGAAGTTTGTTTTTGGATTTTGAAATTTTTTATATATAAACACAAATGCAAGCATCTAACAATGCAAGCCAAATAAAACTAGAGTTGAAAGCATGATACCAGAGCGTGCAGATTATTAGCAATATTTTTCTAAGGCGACGATTTTTTATGCAAGCAAGCAAAGCAAAATGATTTCTCTTGATTTTCTGCTTTGGCAATCTGAAACGAAAAACATGATATATACAATTGTTTTTTTTTGTACGTCTTTTTTTTCTTAAAAGAAACTAAACAAAAGGAAAATACAAACGACTGAAATCAAGATGAAACAAAACTAAACAAATGAAAGAAGGAAACTTTTTATTCAAGTAGAACAAAAGGAAATTAAAAAAACGAAAAAAAAACAAAAGGAAATTAAAAATAAAAAAGACCAAATGAAACCCCAACAAATTTACCCAGCCCGGTTAAAATAAATAGAGGAAAATAGTTTTCCACGTCCTCAATCAAAATAAAACACAGAACACCCCAAAAATTCTCCAATTTCAATTCCGCAAATAGATATCTCTTTCCAATTTCGATTTTCAAAAACCTGTTCGGTGATTGGTATTCGAGTTCGAATTCGGTTATTGGGATACAGCGGATTGGCGAGGACGAGAATGTGGTGATTGAAGTCACGATATAGGATATTTGTTGATTCTCTTGTCTCATATTGTACATGAGACCATGGGGTAACATGATATTTGTATTTACGGGAATGGATTGAGACAAGACTTCGCTTAGACCAGCGGTAAAAAAGACTTTCTTTGGCACTTGAGTATGTCAATTTTGAGCATACAAGTCCTTTAAAAATTCGGCATAGGTCGAGACTTGTCGGATGATATCTAAAAGAGGGATGTTCACTTTGACTTGTTTAAAGATTTCTAACATCTTTTCCTTTTTTTCTGAATGTTTCTTAGATTGAAATTGATTTGGGAATGGGATTCGAAACTCAATCGGATATTCTTCATTTGGAAAAGAATTAGACTCAAAATTTGGATCAGGGTTCGACTCGATGTTTTGATTGGCATTGTTTGTGGTTTTCGAAGTGTCGAGTAGTACATCCGTTAAGTCGTTTGGATTGACAACTTGGTTATTGATTACCTTAGCGGATCACAAAGTAGGGAAAGCATTCATTTGATTCAAATTGCAATCTTAAACGACATGAGCCTGATTCAAGTTCTCATTTTGATTCCTAGGGTTTGTAATTGGTTGGCTTGGGAATGTACCTCTTTCTCCTTTACTCACGAGGTTGGCTAATTGACTTGTATGCATTTCAACTCTATAGATCGATTGGCTCGTATTTTACATGTATGAATTTAATGCATTCTACGATTGTGTTTTCGCGTTAGTCCAGACTTCAATACGCTTTTCAAGGGAGGTCATTCGTTTGTTATCTTGAGGAACTAAAGATTGTTGTGTTTGGTTTTAAGAAGGATGCAAAAAAAAATTGAAATTGTTTCAGTTGGAAAGGAGGATTCGAATTTGAAGCGCTGTTCGGAAATGATTGAAAAGATGGTTGAATCGAACTCATGTTGAAATTGTTTTGATTCCAAAGAGAAGTTAGGATGATTTCTCCAATCAGGATTGTACTCGGAGAGAACAGATCATTCCTAACTTTATTAAAAGAATTGATTTATTCTAACGAACATGGACACTGACCGGCGATGTGATTTGGATCGTTGCATTTGTAACACAGAACTTGAGAAGCTTGATTCATTTGACTTGAGGAAAGGACATTATCGAATATGGTTATCATTGCATCGATTTTCGCTTCGAATGCCAAAGAGGATCCTACTGAATGAGTGGTTGATCGAGAATAGATCGTTTTCTCTTTAGATCTTTCCCATTATGATGATTTTTCGAGCAAGTTTCAAGAAATTGCCTAGCGTCATCTTGATATTAGGCTAGAAATTTTCCTTGGCACATCTATTCTAGCATTATTCGAGAATTGCATTAAGCCCATCATATAGAATTTGGCAAAGAGTCCATTTTTCAAATTTATGTTGTGGACATTTGATTAAAAGTTCCTTAAATGTTTCAAAGTATTTTGCAAATGATTCACCCCCGAATTGATGAAAATTTACAATTTCATTTCGAACTTTTGATGTTTTTTCCAAGGGGTAAAACTTCTTTATGATTGTACTAGTAAATTCTTCCCAAGTTTTGATCGAATTCGAAGGCTAACTATGCAACCATTTTTCAGTGTAATTGGAAAGTGCAAATGGGATTAACCTATGTTTGATTCCATCGTCATATAGTTGTTGGAGTTTAATGATTACACAAACTTGTTCAATATATATGGATCATCATGTTTAAGATTATCGAATTTCGAAAGCATATTAATGTGATGCGAATGAATCTCAAAGTGATTGCCCGTCGGGGCAGACAAAGTGATGTAAGAAGGGATAGAAACTCGATTGGGGAAGATTCTATCCATCAGAGTTCGAAGGGCATTCTCATTCGCCGTTTCAGAAGCATCGTTTGTTATGGCTAAACGATTTGTAGAAGGGTCTCGAATCCTTGTATTTGTAGAAGCATCACGAGTCCAAGTACTTATGCACTAGTGAAAAGTAGAGAAGAAAATCAAGTTAGAATCGAGTTTAGAGAATGAAACATTATTTGGAAAATGAAGTGAAAATTTGTTTTTTAAAGAAAAAAGGGAAGAAAAACTATTTACCCAGTGAAATTTATACTTCAAAAGAGAAGTTTAATTTTTGTTTTGTTTTTGGCTTTTCATGTTTTTTATATGTTACTGTTTTTGTATTTTTTTTTTGAATTTTCAAATATTTACCATTTTTTTTAGAAAATAGGAATTTGATTTTTGTTTTTAAATTTTCAAAAAAAATTATTTATGAAAAGATTTTCTTCTTTTTGGATTTTTGTGTTTTTTTATTGAAAAAATTCAAAGGAAGGATTTAAAAGGATTTTTGGATAAAAAGTAAGTTAAAATTTACAATTTTTTTGGTTTTTTGAATTTTAATTTTTTTTTAAATTATGCATGAACAAATGCAACTAAATAAATGCAAATGACTTAATTACATACTTTCTATCCTTAGTAGCTCTTAAACCAAAATTGTATAATCACACTTTGTCTTACATCAACAAAAATATTTCTTAGCCAAGTAAAGAGCAGGAGTTATCGGTGCACCACGAATCACCGTAGCAACGCAACCGAAGGTTTAAGTACCTTTAAAGGAACAATTAGTATAATATTTACGAATCACCGTAATTTTTGTAACTAGTTATTGCTCTGCCATAGTCTAAATACCAAGAAATAAACTTGTTCAAAGAAGACAATTGTCAAGTTACAATTGAGCCCTAAGTGAGCCAGCGACACCCTTAAGTCAATGTCTAACCTTTATTATTAGTCAAATTCTACGATGAAATGCAATTTGTGGGCTAAGAAAACAGTGATGAAATCCCTCACCTTATATGAATTGGGGTATTTCCCTTAGAGAATAAAAATAAGATGAGATGAATGCAAATCAAAAATTAACCATGAATTTACAATGCAACTAAAATGAAGTTTGTTTTTGTTTTTGGATTTTGGAATTTTATATAAATGTAAATTCAAGCGACCAACAATGTAAGTCAAATAAAACTGGAATTGAAAGCACGATATCAGAGCGTGCAGATTATTAGCAATATTTTTTTAAGGCGTCGATTTTTTATACAAGCAAGCAAAGCAAAAGAGATTACTCTTGATTTTTTGCTTTGGCAACCTTAAACGAAAAACAATGTATATATAATTGTTTTTTTTTGTAAGTCTTTTTTTTCTTAAAAAATCTAAACAGAAGAAAATACAAACAACTGAAATCAATATGAAACAAAACTAAACAAATGGAAGAAGGAAACTTTTTTTTCAAGCAGAACAAAAGGAAATTAAAAAAAAAGGAAATTAAAAAATAAAAAAGATCAAATGAAACCCCAAACAAATTTACCTGACCCACTTAAATAAATAGAGGAAAATAGTTTTCCACATCCTCAATCAAAATAAAACACAGAACACCCCAAAAATTCTCCAATTTCAATTCCGCAAATAGATATCTTTTTCCAATTTCGATTCCGAAAACTTGTTCGGCGATTGGTATTCGAGCTTGAATTCGGTCATTGGGATACAGCGGATTGGCGAGGATGAGAATGTGGCGATTGAAGTCGTGATTTAGGTGGCAGGCGATTTAGGTTCAGGTTGCGGGTTCGTGGAATTACCAAAGTGATGGAGTAGCAAGTTCAGTAGTTGATTGAGTTTGGAAGAAGGTGATGGTTTCGGGTCTGAAGTGAGTTGTATGCAGTATAAAAGTGGAGGAATGCAGAATTGAGTTCTCTCTACAAACAAAATGTTGAATTGATAT
Source organism: Allium cepa (assembly GCA_030765085.1). Classification (NCBI taxonomy): domain Eukaryota; kingdom Viridiplantae; phylum Streptophyta; class Magnoliopsida; order Asparagales; family Amaryllidaceae; genus Allium; species Allium cepa. The sequence goes on along the minus strand of CM060929.1, from coordinate 181,452,908 downwards.
GGTCGTAGTTACAGGCTAGTCTCTGGTCAGTGGGTGTTTGAAGTTTTTGTTGTAGCAGTAGAAGGTTGTAGTACTGCAGTGGCAAGGGACAGTTTGGGTTTTACAGGGGAGTTTTTTTTGGGCAGTGAAGTTTGGATAGACGTGAGTGGAGTATGTATGAAGTGGTAGGCTTGTATGAAGAAGTGGTGAACTGGACAATGTTTCTGTGACTGGACAATGTTTGTGTGAGGTTTGTGACCATTTAGGCTGTAGAGTGGTGGCAGGTTAGTTGAAGGTGAGTGATTTGTAGCAGTAAATGATTGGTTGTGAAGATGTAGGATTCGTCGGAGGATGGGTAGTGGTTAATGGTTAGAAGTGCATTGTTGTTGGAAGCACGTGCCAGTAGGTTGGGAGAAGGCGGTGTTTTGACTGTTGTTGGAATATGTATGTCGAGAATGATGGGGCGGTGAAGTGTGGAGGAGGTCATTTGCAGTGATGTAGCAGTTGATGTTAGTAATGATGTATGGGTTTTGAGCTGTTAAGAAGTGGTAGAGCTGTTAAGAAGTGTATGCGGTCGGGAAGTGATCAATATTATTGAAGTGAGAAATCCTTCACCAAATCGTATATATGAAGTGGTCATCGATTCTGAACCGTATGATCTTATGCTTCCAATCCCAGCCGCTGATGACATTACTTTTTGTTTTCTGGTCTATGGGCCTAAGCCCATTTTGTACAAAAACTATATTATAAAAATCTGTAGCATCTTCATGCTTGGATTCTATTCAGTGAAATTACAAACAAAACAATTCTGTTTCATTTCTTCTCTATCAACATTAAATCAAGAATCATAGCAGAGTTTCAAAATTCTTTTATGGTATCAAAGCAATCAATTGCTTAACAGCAAATTTAAAAAAGAAAAAAAAGAAACTCATCAGAGGATAATCTCATCATCTGAGTATTATCCTTCATCAGAAATCATCATTTGAAGAATTGATTCAGCTCCATCTTGTGCCTCGCCAGTCATTAACAGGTTGCAGCAAGATTTCCTCACTGAATTGTGAAGATTTCATTCAAATTCTCAGAAAATCAGATCAAGAAAACAACACAAGAAACAGAGAAGTGCCATCCCGAAAGAAATCTCATCAGAAAAATTCATCACATTCATCATTTAAGAATTTCTTTGGTTGCACTTACCTGTTTTTGCATCCTTTTTTATATTCTTGAACTCTAATCCAACTTGACTGCATGTTTCTTTAGTCTGTCATTCTGAACAAACAAATATATAATCATCATCATGGCTGATGAAGGCAGTTCAGAGGCATCATCTGCGGCCAATTCCTCTCAACACGCTAATTCTGCTGAGAATTTAATCAAAACTGTAGTCAGTCCTCAAAGCCAATTGGTTATAGTGCATTTAAATGAAGATAATTATCTTCTATGGAAGCTTCAAGTTGAAACAGCCATTCAAGGATGTGAACTTGAAAGCTATATTCAGGGAACAATTCAAATTCCTCCTGTATGCATCACAGACAAAGAAAACAAGATTGTCAGCAATGAAGAATACATCAAGTATCATAGACAAGATAGACTCATATGTTCTTGGTTATTGTCCTCGATTAATGTAAATCTGTTGTCACATGTTATTGGATGCAAAACAGCCAATGAAATCTGGGTAACCATCGACAAAGTTTTCAACACACAATCAGCAGCTAAAGCTATGTTTTACAAAAGACAGCTACATAATACAAAGAAAGACAATCAGAATATGAGAGAGTATCTCTCTAAAATCAAAACCACTTATGATCTACTCGAGACAGCAGGTCATAAAGTCGGTGATTCAGAACAAATTATGATAGTTCTAAATGGATTGAATGATGAATATGAAGCTGTGGTAGCTTCCATATTATCCCAAAAAAGTATGCCAACCATTGATGATGTTTACTCTGTACTACTTGCTCATGAAGCAAGAATTGACAACAAGAAAACTCAAGACTCGGATTTTACAGTTAACTATGCAGCAAACAACAAAAGCATAAATCAAGGCAATAAAAGAAATGATCAAGCAGTACAAAGAGGTGCATATTCTAACAGAACCAATGGCCGAGGTAGATGGAACAACAACATACCAAGATGCCAGATATGTGAAAAGCTTGGCCATACTGGTGCTAAGTGTTACTTCAGATTGAATCTGAATTATGATCCAGGACAAAATTCCAATAATCAAAGAAATTAATATCTCAGTGCAAATGTTGCTTAAGTTCAAAACAATTCAAGCACTCAATCAGATAGCAAAGATTATCAGCCAACAGAAACAACTAAGCCAGAACACATATATGATGAAGATTGGTATCCAGATTCTGGAGCAACCAACCACATTACAAACAATTTAAGCAAGTTGAATCTTGGAAACAGGAAGTACAAAGGTATGAATTCCATACACGTAGGTAATGGTAAGTCAATTGCTATCACTCACACTGGCAGATCATACATTATGGGAAAAAGGCAGTTATATCTAAATAACTTGCTTAGAGTACCATTAATTAAGATAAATCTTCTAAGTGTGTCACAATGTTATAAGGATAACAGTGTGTATTTTGAGTTCTATCCACAATACTGTTTAGTTGAGGATATCCTAATTAAAGAAATTCTCTTGCAGGGTAGTGAACATAAAGGGCTATACAAGTTCAAAGTGGCTAATTCAGGAAATGAAGAAACTATAAGAAATTGGTGTAATAACTCTGAGTTCAAACAAGAAGAAAATTGTAAGGCATTTGATATGTGGCATTATAAATTGGGACATCCAAATGCTGCAATTGTAAAACACATACCGAGTAATAATAATACTTCTTATGAAGATGTTTCTATGCCATATATATGTACATTCTGTCAAATGGGTAAAGCACATAAACTACCCTTTCTGAATTCAGAAACTATCTATAGTAAACCACTTGAATTAGTTGCTACAGACTTATGGAGACCTGCACCTATTCACAGTGATTATGGGTATAAATATTACATATCATTTATAGATGCATTTTCCAGGTATATTTGGATATATTTTTTGAAATCAAAAAGTGAAACTCATAATGCTGTGTTACAGTTTATTACTCAGGCTGAGAAACAAACTAATTGTCAGGTCAAAGTAACTCAATCTGATGGAGGAACAGAATACATGCCACTGAAATCTTATTTTCAGAAGAAAGGCATAGTTCATAGAACTATACGCCCATATACCTCTGAACAAAATGGAATAATTGAAAGAAGACATAGGCAAATTGTTGAGACTGGTCTCACAATATTAGCTCAGGCAGCTATGCCTTTAAAATTTTGGCCTGGTGTTTTTTCTACAACTGTCTATCTAATTAATAGACTACCAACAAAGGTCTTGAAGCTAAAAAGTCCTTTGAAAATGTTATATAATGTCAAACCTGACTATTTAAATCTAAGAGTCTTTGGTTGCTTATGTTTTCCCTATCTTAGGCCATATAACTCTCATAAGTTAAATTTTAGATCAGCACCATGTACTTTTCTTGGTTATGCAACTAATCAGAGGGGATATAAATGCTTAGACAGTACTGGAAAAATAGTTATATCCAGGCATGTTGTTTTCAATGAAAGGGTGTTTCCTTTTAAAGATTCAGAAATCAAAACATCCAAAAAGGTATACAACTCAAAGGAAACACTGCCTTCTATACCTGTTTTACCTGAGGAAGTTATGCAAGCCCATAGAGATTTGACAGGAGTCAGTGCCCACTCACAACACACAGTGTCCAGTTGTGGACCAGGTCATGAGGTAACTGATGTAGATACATCTGCTCAGACACCTCAGCAAAGAGTTAGTGAACAATCTATTTCACAAGTCCTAGAGGAAACAATGCATCACAATGAACAACTCCAGTCAAGTGAAAGTGTTCCTCAACAACAAAGCATTAGAACAGGTCATCATATGATCACAAGGTGAAAAAGTGGTATTTTTAAACCCAAATTTTATAATATCACTTTGGATAGCCAATTAATTATTGTCAAGCTATGGAAAATCAGAACTGAAATCAGCCATGTCAGATGAATACAATGCACTTACAAAGAACAAGACATGGAGTCTTGTCCCTTTACCAAAAAATAAAAATATTGTTGGGTGTGAATGGACTTTCAGATTAAAGAAGAATGCCGATGGTACAATTTCTAAGTATAAGGCAAGGCTAGTAGCTAAGGGTTTTTCACAACAGAGTGGCTTTGATTTTAATGAGACTTTCTCACCTGTTGTAAAACCCACTACTATAAGAATAGTAATCGCAATTGCCTTATATAGAAATTGGACCATCAAACAAATAGACATTAATAATGCTTTCTTGAACGGTGTTTTACAGGAGAAGGTCTACATGGAACAGCCACATGGTTTTGTGCAAAAGGAAAAATAGAATCTGGTTTGCAAATTGAATAAAGCCATCTATGGTCTTAAACAGGCCCCAAGAGTATGGTTTGAGGAGCTCAAGACAACTCTTATTGGGCTAGGCTACAAATCCACAAAATCTGACAACTCTCTATTTACAAAATTCAGTAAAAACCACAATAATGTATGTACTAATATATGTGGATGATTTTATTATTACAGGTAATAATGCTAAATAAATCAATGCACTTATACATCAGCTTAATCAAAAATTTAGTGTTAAAGATCTTGGGAATTTAAATTATTTTCTCGGCATTGAAGTCAAGAGATTGTCAGATACATCCTTACAGTTAAGCCAACAGAACTACATTCACGAAATACTGAATAGAGCAAAGATGAGTCAAGCCAATCCTATCTCAACACCCATGGTCAGTAATTTGCACATTTCAAAGTTTAAAGGTCATGCAATATCAAATGAGAAACAATATAGAAGCATTGTTGGTGCTCTTCAGTATGCAATAATTACAGGACCCGACACTGCCTACAGCATTAACAAAGTCAGTCAATTCATGCAAAGATCAACCACTGAACACTGGAAAATTGTGAAAAGAATATTAAGATATCCCAAAGGGACTCTAGACTTTGGTCTGACTTTAAGTTCAAGCAAATACATCAATATTACGGGATATGCAGACGCTGACTGGCCTAGTGACCCTGATGATAGAAGATCCACAACTGGCTATTGTATATTTTTGGGCAACAATCCTATATCTTGGTGTTCAAAAAAACAGCCAACTGTGTCAAGATCTAGTACTGAAGCAGAATACAGGAGTGTCGCTAATGCAACATCTGAAGTAATGTGGAAACAGTCACTACTCGATGAACTACAGTTTAAAACAGACAGCAAAGCAACAATATGATGCGATAATTTAAGCACAGATCATCTTACTGCAAATCCCATTCTACACTCTAGAACAAAGCACATGGAACTCGATTTGTACTTTGTTCGAGAGCAAGTAGCAAGAGGAAAATTAAACATCAATCACGTACCTTCCACTTACCAAATAGCTGATATTTTAACCAAGTCACTGTCGGAGGCTAATTTTATGAACTTCAGAGACAAGCTGAAGGTAAACAACTCACGGAGTTCGCAACAGATCATGCTCAAGTCTTCAATCAAAGACAGCCTTGAGACAAATCCTACCTCAACAGGACTTGATAAGTCTCAGGATAACAGAACATCAAACTTCAAAGGCCATTCAACTCAGAAGACTCAAGCTCAAGATGCTTCCAGAATCTCAAACTTGAAACATCATTTGACTGAGAAGGCTCAAGCTCAATTTTGTAATGCGATTCTCACTAAATCCCAACAAAATCCAAAATCAAACAATCTCAAGTCTCAACCAACATACAATCGAGAAAAGCTACACTCAAATGATACTGCAACAAAATTGGTTGTTGAGAGTTGCTTGACTGAGGATAATTAGATCTGCTTCGAGAATCTCAAATTATTCTAAGCAAGATTTGAGATTTATCAGTATTGACATTATTTGGGGATTCGCTGAACCCTAAATGCTGAAGGGTTTGCGAGGGATATTGAAGTGAGAAACCCTTCACCAGATCGTATATATGAAGTGGTCATCGATTCTGAACCGTATGATCTTAAGCTTCCAATCCCAGCCGCTGATGACATTATTCTTTTGTAATCTGGTCTATGGGCCTAAGCCCATTTTGTACAAAAACTGTATTATAAAAATCTGTAGCATCTTCATGCTTGGATTCTATTCAGTGAAATTACAAACAAAACAATTATGTTTCATTTCTTCTCTATCAACATTAAATCAAGAATTATAGCAGAGTTTCAAAATTATTTTAAATATATAAGCACGTTTTGTTCAGAGAGAAGAAGGGTAGGAAGTTGGGGTTAGCAGGATAGTGTAGCAGCAGTTTTGTATGTAGTTTGTGATGCAGAGGGAAGAGGCGGTAGGAAGTTGTGTAGTCGTGAGAAGGGATAAAGGATGGCAGTTTGAGGGGAGAAAGTGGTGTGATGTTGGTGGTGTCTTCTCTTGTATGTGACTGTTGTATGTGGTGGGTATGCAAGAATGTTGTATATACTGTTGAAGTGAGAAAAGGAGATGGAAGTGATGTACAGGGGTCAGGCAGAAGCTGTTGAGGATGGTTGTTGTGGTCAGTTGGCAGCTGAATGGAGTATGGTAGCAGGGATGTTGAAATGTGGTAGGTGGTTGTTGATTACTAGGTGATGGAGGGTGTTGAAAGGAAGCAGTCGGACAATGGTTTGGAGCAGTAAGGTGTTGGTAGGATTGTTTGTGAAGAAGTGGGAAGGTGCGGCACTGGTCAGCAGAGATGTTTGGTATTGTAAGTGAGAAATGTAGAGAATGATAGGCAGTAACAGTGAACAGTATATAAAAAAAATTAAAATCAAATCAAATATTGGAAATGTAAATTTAAAAAATGAAATGAAATATAAATGTATCTTTTTTTCCTTTTTGAATTAGTGATTTTGTTTAATAGGATATGCAATGCAAATGGAAAAATAACAAGCACCACAAATCAAATTGAAAACAAAAATCCACACAACATACAACGATGAATTTTGTTTTTAAAATGCAATACACACACGAAACGAACACACAAAAATTAAATAAAAAGAATTCGAAGAATAATAAATCAAGACTATTCCCCGACAACGGCGCCAAAAACTAGTTCGAATCGGCTAAATCTCCATCGAACTGGAAAATAGCAGATCGAATTAAAATTACAATTAACCGCAAGTGCACGACGTACAATTTTAGTACGTGGCGAGTACAGGTCGATCCGCAGGAAATTTTTTAGAATTTTCTATTCAATCAAATTAGACCAAATTGGAGAGAAGATTGTTATACTACAAATTGTAAATAAAATGAAGCTAAAACTAGGATGAACATGAGATTAAAAACTATGAGATTAGAAAACAATTTAGAGGCAAATCAACTCTCATATTTTTGTAAATCAAAAAACAAATAATCTATGATCTCTTTTGATATTAAGTGAAATAATTGTTGCATTTATCATAAGTATGATTTATTTATGTTATTAATTAACATAACTTAAACCATCACACTATAATACAACAAATAAGGCGCTTATCAATTCTCACGAAAGTGAAGTCAAAACAAAAGATATTTTATGCATGATCTATTTACTATTGTCATTAGTAATATAGATCATCAAATTTTTTTTTTACTTTCATTTCAAAATCAAAAATCAAATAGCAAATATGATGTAATTTGTGTTTATGTTGAATAAGAGTAGCCCATTTGCAAATGTAACATAGACTATCAAACCCACTTGTATAAACTTACATCTACTTTCATAAAGCACAAATAAAAGAGACCATAAAACGTAGAAATGTTAAATTTGCATAAAATTAGAGAGCTTAATTCCCCTAAATTGAAGGGGTTTACCAACTCATTTGTGTCATCATATCAACATATGCAAATTTCAACACTCAAAAGCGAAAAGAAGTAGAGACTGATTAAAGGAAAGGGGATTAACTACCTGCATGAAATAAAATTAAACTAATTGCATAAATGTAAGTCTAAGCTATGAATAAGAAATGAAAGAGAGCATAGAAATAAACATGAATATATAAGTAAATAAAAGCATGTAGAAAAGAAAAGAGAAAGAGGCTAGGAAGCCGTTTTTATTTCTTGAAACTTTGAGCTTACAACTTGTATCTAACTTCCTAAGTATTTCAAAGAGTAAGAAGATATTTATGTAACGATCGCGATTTTTCGTTGCCAAAAAACCGAATAGTTATGGGTTTTTAAAAAGAATTTAAGAAAAGAAAAGGGAAGAAGAGAAGAGAAGAAGATAGAAAATAGAGGGAAAAGAAGAAAGAAATTTTAAAATAGAAGAAAAAGAGAATAGAAAAATAGAAATATAGAACAGAACAGAAAGAAAACAGAACAACATCAGAATCTCACAATTCGCAGCGGAACAACATATAATAATAAATGAATAATCTTTAAACAAAGAACTATATCAGTTATTACATTTTATACTTTACATCATATCATCATCAGAGTGTACAACAACAAACAATGCAGCGGAAAAAGAAATACTATATAAACTAGTGATACGCCATCCAGCTTGCCTCCAGCAACTCCAGAATATCCAGAATATCCTGATATACCTTAACTCTTGACTGCCCGTGTGAAAATTGGTGGGCACCCAGAGTTTAGGAAGGAAAACAATAAACTCCAAGTCAGTCATGTGACTGGTGTGAGAACTCAAAACAGTTTATTTATCTTTAAAATCAAAATGGAGGAATATTTTTAAAAATCAATTCGCAATGCTTTTAAAAATGAGACTACCATAAGACCTCCTGCCACACACACAATGCAAACGTAGACTTGGAGAAGATTTCTCCTTATGATAGCCAAACATGCTTGATACGCATTAAAGTCAAATCAATTTTGATATTATTATTAGTGCATAGTGTATAAAACGATTTCGAAAGTAGAATATAAATCTTAGCCAGCATAGGTACCATTATATTATGCCTACTAATAGCTACCATATTAGATGGCAGGTTCTACAACTAAAACCGTACAAGTTTCGTATTGTTTCTTTGGATTTCCAACAAATGGTCAGGCCAAGGAACTTCCCATTGCCACATGAGAATGCCTCTGGAAAGACATCCCCGAGAACCAAACCGGAACTCTGCCAACACAAGGCCGGGTTACCCCTAACTGGGTAACTACTGACACGAGCACGCCATTCCCCGATCGTAAACGACCTTTCTCACGGGATCCCGAAAACCAACAACCACAAAGTAATAAATTCGTAGTAACCACATAGGTTAAATATCTGGGCTCCATACCATGATACCACCTCTATCCAGAAGGAAATGTACATACCCTAAAGGGTGCTACCCCTCATAACCTTGCTGCTTCTTTCCTGTTTTGACCATTTCCGGGGTGTGAGGTTTGACGAAGTCACGTCCACAAAACATACTTTATACAAAAGCCATGCTTTGGGTCAACAAATGATCAACACAATGATCACAAAGATAGACGATCAAATAAATGATCCTATCATAAATAATCAACACAATGATCATTTACAGCTACACTCAGCATGTCACATTACCAAATTGGGAATATATCGCTGATAACTTCAACTATATAACCTCTGAGCTCGTACGTATCAGAGAAGGGTGTTAAGCTAAGAGAATAAATTCTCCGCCACCAACAGAAATATATTTGAAAGAAATCGGCTTTACATCTCAACTTGTAATGTCAGACACACAATCCATACAAGTCTGTTCCGGGCTCGAATAGAACCGAAGGCACTTACAAAGAAGTCCTTGCAATCCGAATAATTTCTAATCACGTTCGGATTTCCCATCACTTATGGAGATCTCAATACCAGGGATCAGCCAGTGCAGAGACAATCAACAAGAAATCCTTTCGCTTTTGAAAATATCCGGTCTTCAACACCGATCTTCGAATGCAATTCATAACGACGTATCACATATTCGGAATGGGTTATACGACCCCAAGGTCCTTTCCCGGTTAACCCGAATAGTGAGCGCTTATTTTAAAAAAAGCAAGTGTGGCATCCAATTTCAAACAAATCACAACAAATACCTATTTAAAGGTAAATATTGATAGTCGGTCAATGAACTATCAATAGATATGCCAACATCACCAGATTCCAAATAATTTTCCAAATTATTTATTTCACAAAAATATCTTTATAAGATATAAACATAATTTCCATACTTTAAAAAATAAATCAATATTTATTTTTAAATCTAATTTCCCAATTTCATTTATAAATTCTCTAAGGAATTTACATTCCCAAAATATTTATGAATAAACGATTTCCATTCAATTTTTAATATTCATTTTCAATTTATCTTCAAAAAGATAAATTTCAAATATTCACTTAATATTGGAAAAGCATTTCCATGCTTATTAAAATAAGTAATTCACAGATCTTTTTATTTTCTATACTTAGAAAATATTTAATATACTCTAATCGAAATCAAGTATGTATTTCATTCTTTTAAGGAAATCATTCGCTTAATCATATTTATTTGGGTCAAAACGAATGTCGCGTAAAACATCGTTACGACAACCCAAAATCACTAGTATAGGGATTTGAAATTAAAATAGGTATATAAATCCCAATACTATACAAAACATTTCCTTTCGGAAATCATTTATTATAACAACAGTGTTATAATCCACCATTTCCTTTTATTTCTCGAAAACGTCTATTTCAACAATAAATGTTGAAATCTATGGTTTCGAATCTTAACACATTTTAAAACATCGTTAGATCGTTTTAATTCTATTTAAAACATTCACATTCTAAACATTTCTTTAACATATTATTCACTATTCAAAAACGTGAATATATCTTGTTAACAAATTTCATCAATTCTATGCATTTTATTTCAAAGGATTATTCACTGTCTAAAACGTGAATATAACTCTATTTCTAAGTTATAACGATTAACTTATCAAAATAAGTCGTTTGCGAATTTATAAAACAACGTTTATAAATTCTATTTCTATTTATTTTTATAACAACTTCCTTTTATAAATTTCCTTTATAAATCTATTCAATATTATATCTCAATTTGTACTAAAATTCATATTATAAGTCAAATACTTATAATTTATTTATTTACAAAATCATTCCTTCAAACTTCCCAAATCTATAAATCTTATAACTTCTAAGATTCATTTATTTATCCACATCTATTTCCTAAATAACTTTATAAATTTTATTTATAAAATTCTATTTAGAACTTCACCGTTTTAATTCTATAAGTTTCATTCATTAGTGAAATTCATTCACAATTCTTTCTAATACTTATAAAAGCTCGTTTTATAATTCCAATATTTTTAATTTATAAATATCAATTTATAAATCTTTTAATATAAAACAATTTATATTACTATTTTAAAACGTCTTTCAACTCCTTTATAATTTATCATTTTGATTTATAAAATAATCAAATTTGATAAATTCTATCTTTAAACTTCTTATAATAAATTCAGAATTCCCAGTTCAAACTATTTTATAAAATCACTAATCCCATATTTTTCAAAAATCAACTTTTAACTGTATTTCTCAAAAATCATAATTTTTATAATATTAAAATTATAACGTTTATTTATTTAAGATGAATCAATTCCAAAAATATTTATAAAGCGTATATTTTCAAGAATCACTTTAGAAATTAAAATCGTTGTTTTAACTTCAAATTTGGATCCGATGATGCAACACATCAATAGCCAATCACAACTTTCAAACATCATATATCATCCATGATAACAATCAAATATCACAATATATGAAATCAAATAAATATTTGTGAGGAATCCAGTTGGATCCCTCCAACCTGTTTCCCTACATCCACAGACATTAGCACAATACCATTCCGTTTCAAGACGGAATATCGCGGTACATGGGATTTTATAAATATATATCCGCTTACTAACGGCGCAATAGGGTCTCATCCGCTAAAAGAAAATGCGGGAAATCAATCAACTGCAATATATACATATGCCAATATATATATATTGCTATATATATATAATATAATACTCATTCCACTTCGAGATGGAATATCGCGGTATATGTGTGTAATAAATAACCTCCGCTTACTAACGGCGTATAGGGTCTATTCACATCCAATATATATATCAATCATCATTCAATTATTCAATCAACACAGTCAAGCAAATTTTAAATCTAACTATTTAAAATTTAAATAAACAATAAAATTCCTTTTGAGTGAGAAGTTCTCACCTTAGCTTTTATTTTGCAATCCAATCCAATCCAACTTGTTTTCTTCATTTATACCTTGTATAAATAATTATACAGTTTGTTAATATTTGAATTAATCGAACTGTTAATTTTCATTTGATAATTTTAATTCATCGGTGATTTCATTTTTAATAGTTAAAGTTACTGATAGTTTTATTTAAACTAATTTCTTCTTTAAAATTTTATTTAACTAAAATTTAAATTTCTTTTATAAATTAAATCAACTAACAAACTTGGGTTTTAATTATTAAATTTGTTATAAATAAATTTTTCTTTTAAATAATTCTATTCAACTACAATTAAATTTTAAAACTAAATTTTCTTCTTAAATAGATTTAATTAACTTTATAAATTTTTAAACAAATCCCTTTTTATAAAACAAGTTTTCCTTTTTATAATTTATTTAACAAAAATTTAATTTAAACAATTAAACTTCCTTTTACAAATAAATTAAACTAATCAGTGATTTTAAAATGTGTGTGTATATATATATATATCTATTTTCTATTTTTTTTTTCTCTTTCAAACTGCACATAAGATATTTCACTGTATTTACTGACTGCATCTTCTTCTTCTTCTTTTTTTTTTTTTCCGAATAAATGTTTATTTAAATTTAAATCAAAAATAAGGATAAAAACAATATACCTCACTCGAAAAAGAAGAACACGGCCGGCCCCTCCCCCTTACTCGAGTCACCGCGTGCTACCATCTGCCCCGAGCCCTAGCCGATGCCGCTTGCCATCGCGACGAACCCACGAACCACCTCGAACCTCGCCTACGCGCGCACGCCACCGCGCGTCGCCTCTATCGCCACAAATCATCGCGACTTGAATCGCCACCCATCCCAGATCCACGCGATGCCCAAATCGCGCACGCAAGCGCTGCCGTGTTGCGCGCGCCCATACGCGTACGCAAGCCCTCCCTCACCTCGTCGCGGCCATTGATTGAACGAAGCCCCCTTTTTTTTAATCTGGAGTCGCGATTAAATTTGGAAGAAGAGGAGAGGAAGGAACGCGGCCATGAATAACTTTTTTTTTTCGATTTGAAAATTGAACTGAAGATTGCGTTATTTTTAAAACGTGAAAAACATGGGCATCACGTTCACCTTCGTGATCTCAGGCGAGATTTTAGGCGTGAGGAAAGGGAGAACGTGTTGTGTTTGTCTCAATTTAAATTTTAAATTTAAATTGAATTCAATTTGATTTCGACGCGTTTACACGCCGTGTGCTCACATACTAACTCAGAAAAATACGAAATTTGAAATCCGGCAATAATTCAATATTACGGACCCAATGGAACTGGTTTCGTCGAATTCCGAGACTGTGCCTCGGACGGCTATTTTTAAATATCGATTCAAACGATTAAATTTCAAAACTGTACAATTCACTTTAAAATTCAATTCTGAAGCTTCTATTATCTTTAATACTATCAATATGAATTTTACAAGTCTTTGAAATATTTTTAAATCAGCTTAAAATTGAAGATTCAAATTTTTATTCAACTTTCAATAGATTAAATTCTATAATTTAATCGTCAAATTCAAAGTTATATTGAAATTTCAATCTAAACCATCATTCAAATATTTAAAATAAATTAAATATTTGCAAATTAAATTATTCAAAATCCTGGGTCGTTACAATCTTTCCCCCTTAAAAGAATTTCGTCCCGAAATTACAAGTTAAGAAGAATGCCCTTATCTCGATTATTATTTTTCACAATCCAAATAATTTTATCAACTCACTAGCCTAAATCTTTTTACTAGAGATTCATTATCATTTCAACTAGCTTTCCAACTTCAATTATAGGTTTCAAACAACATTGTTTTCCTTAACAATTCAAGTTTAAATTTAAATTCAAATTTCAAACTTTCAAATTTTTCTCAAAATTTTTCTAACACCCTAAATTTTCGAAAAATTTCACCAGCGTCTCCTTTGCGCGGCTAGCTCGGTACGACTACAAAATGGCACCACGGCCCCTCAGAATCAAAAAGAAAAGAGAAAAGCCAAGTGGCTAGAGAAGAAAGTCATCAAATTTCATACTGAAATTGAAAAACGTACCTTTTTGTCGAGCAATTCAATTTTTATCTTTGAAATCAAAATCTCAATTCCTTTATACACCTGTATAACCTGCTAGTAGTAGCGGCATACAAATCCAAATACAATATTCAAACCAATTTGCCAATTCTATTGCAAAATTTCGATATATGTTTCTTATATATTTTAACTTCACTATTTGAAGTTACATATTCAATTTCATTCAATTCTTCATTTCAATTTCATTCACAATTTAAATTCCATTTGAATTCAATTCACAATTTCAATTCAATTTGAATTCAATTCTCAATTCTAAATATTGAATTCTAACGATTAACTTTCATTTAGTATTTCATATTACTACTTTAAATTAGTTTCATTCACTAATTCATTTCAATATTTCAATTCATCTCGAATTTACTAAATTGCTTAATTCAATTTTGTTGCTTACGACCAATTCACATACCATATTCATATTCATTCCATTTGAAATTATTTCACAAATGAATAAATTATCGAGTTAATTTACTTGAATCCAATCTATCTTATTTAATTCCCAATTTCATTCAATTTTATTTAATTTCACGTACTAATGATAATAATTCAATATTATCATTTCCTAACAATTATGCAACCATATACTATAATAATTCATAGAAAACCATTTCTTTTCTATACAAAAATAGTTTTGGGCAAAATTACTTTATTTACCCGATTCAAAAACAATTTTATATTCACTAACAAATACGCTCTCATAGCTATTATTACACTCAAACTCATTCTAGAGTACTGCTGACTCTATCTCTAACGAGTAATACCCAACAGAACCATGGTTGTCGCTTAACCATAAGCTCTGATACCAAATGTAACGATCGCGATTTTTCGTTGCCGAAAAACCGAATAGTTATGGGTTTTTAAAAAGAATTTAAGAAAAGAAAAGGGAAGAAGAGAAGAGAAGAAGATAGAAAATAGAGGGAAAAGAAGAAAGAAATTTTAAAATAGAAGAAAAAGAGAATAGAAAAATAGAAATATAGAACAGAACAGAAAGAAAACAGAACAACATCAGAATCTCACAATTCGCAGCGGAACAACATATAATAATAAATGAATAATCTTTAAACAAAGAACTATATCAGTTATTACATTTTATACTTTACATCATATCATCATCAGAGTGTACAACAACAAACAATGCAGCGGAAAAAGAAATACTATATAAACTAGTGATACGCCATCCAGCTTGCCTCCAGCAACTCCAGAATATCCAGAATATCCTGATATACCTTAACTCTTGACTGCCCGTGTGAAAATTGGTGGGCACCCAGAGTTTAGGAAGGAAAACAATAAACTCCAAGTCAGTCATGTGACTGGTGTGAGAACTCAAAACAGTTTATTTATCTTTAAAATCAAAATGGAGGAATATTTTTAAAAATCAATTCGCAATGCTTTTAAAAATGAGACTACCATAAGACCTCCTGCCACACACACAATGCAAACGCAGACTTGGAGAAGATTTCTCCTTATGATAGCCAAACATGCTTGATACGCATTAAAGTCAAATCAATTTTGATATTATTATTAGTGCATAGTGTATAAAACGATTTCGAAAGTAGAATATAAATCTTAGCCAGCATAGGTACCATTATATTATGCCTACTAATAGCTACCATATTAGATGGCAGGTTCTACAACTAAAACCGTACAAGTTTCGTATTGTTTCTTTGGATTTCCAACAAATGGTCAGGCCAAGGAACTTCCCATTGCCACATGAGAATGCCTCTGGAAAGACATCCCCGAGAACCAAACCGGAACTCTGCCAACACAAGGCCAGGTTACCCCTAACTGGGTAACTACTGACACGAGCACGCCATTCCCCGATCGTAAACAACCTTTCTCACGGGATCCCGAAAACCAACAAACACAAAGTAATAAATTCGTAGTAACCACATAGGTTAAATATCTGGGCTCCATACCATGATACCACCTCTATCCAGAAGGAAATGTACATACCCTAAAGGGTGCTACCCCTCATAACCTTGCTGCTTCTTTCCTGTTTTGACCATTTCCGGGGTGTGAGGTTCGACGAAGTCACGTCCACAAAACATACTTTATACAAAAGCCATGCTTTGGGTCAACAAATGATCAACACAATGATCACAAAGATAGATGATCAAATAAATGATCCTATCATAAATAATCAACACAATGATCATTTACAGCTACACTCAGCATGTCACATTACCAAATTGGGAATATATCGCTGATAACTTCAACTATATAACCTCTGAGCTCGTACGTATCAGAGAAGGGTGTTAAGCTAAGAGAATAAATTCTCCGCCACCAACAGAAATATATTTGAAAGAAATCGGCTTTACATCTCAACTTGTAATGTCAGACACACAATCCATACAAGTCTGTTCCGGGCTCGAATAGAACCGAAGGCACTTACAAAGAAGTCCTTGCAATCCGAATAATTTCTAATCACGTTCGGATTTCCCATCACTTATGGAGATCTCAATACCAGGGATCAGCCAGTGCAGAGACAATCAACAAGAAATCCTTTCGCTTTCGAAAATATCCGGTCTTCAACACCGATCTTCGAATGCAATTCATAACGACGTATCACATATTCGGAATGGGTTATACGACCCCAAGGTCCTTTCCCGGTTAACCCGAATAGTGAGCGCTTATTTTAAAAAAAGCAAGTGTGGCATCCAATTTCAAACAAATCACAACAAATACCTATTTAAAGGTAAATATTGATAGTGGGTCATTGAACTATCAATAGATATGCCAACATCACCAGATTCCAAATAATTTTCCAAATTATTTATTTCACAAAAATATCTTTATAAGATATAAACATAATTTCCATACTTTAAAAAATAAATCAATATTTATTTTTAAATCTAATTTCCCAATTTCATTTATAAATTCTCTAAGGAATTTACATTCCTAAAATATTTATGAATAAACGATTTCCATTCAATTTTTAATATTCATTTTCAATTTATCTTCAAAAAGATAAATTTCAAATATTCACTTAATATTGGAAAAGCATTTCCATACTTATTAAAATAAGTAATTCACAGATCTTTTTATTTTCTATACTTATAAAATATTTAATATACTCTAATCGAAATCAAGTATGTATTTCATTCTTTTAAGGAAATCATTCGCTTAATCATATTTATTTGGGTCAAAACGAATGTCGCGTAAAACATCGTTACGACAACCCAAAATCACTAGTATAGGGATTCGAAATTAAAATATGTATATAAATCCCAATACTATACAAAACATTTCCTTTCGGAAATCATTTATTATAACAACAGTGTTATAATCCACCATTTCCTTTTATTTCTCGAAAACGTCTATTTCAACAATAAATGTTGAAATCTATGGTTTCGAATCTTAACACATTTTAAAACATCGTTAGATCGTTTTAATTCTATTTAAAACATTCACATTCTAAACATTTCTTTAACATATTATTCACTATTCAAAAACGTGAATATATCTTGTTAACAAATTTCATCAATTCTATGCATTTTATTTCAAAGGATTATTCACTGTCTAAAACGTGAATATAACTCTATTTCTAAGTTATAACGATTAACTTATCAAAATAAGTCGTTTGCGAATTTATAAAACAACGTTTATAAATTCTATTTCTATTTATTTTTATAACAACTTCCTTTTATAAATTTCCTCTATAAATCTATTCAATATTATATCTCAATTTGTACTAAAATTCATATTATAAGTCAAATACTTATAATTTATTTATTTACAAAATCATTCCTTCAAACTTCCCAAATCTATAAATCTTATAACTTCTAAGATTCATTTATTTATCCACGTCTATTTCCTAAATAACTTTATAAATTTTATTTATAAAATTCTATTTAGAACTTCACCGTTTTAATTCTATAAGTTTCATTCATTAGTGAAATTCATTCACAATTCTTTCTAATACTTATAAAAGCTCGTTTTATAATTCCAATATTTTTAATTTATAAATATCAATTTATAAATCTTTTAATATAAAACAATTTATATTACTATTTTAAAACGTCTTTCAACTCCTTTATCATTATCATTTTGATTTATAAAATAATCAAATTTGATAAATTCTATCTTTAAACTTCTTATAATAAATTCAGAATTCCCAGTTCAAACTATTTTATAAAATCACTAATCCCATATTTTTCAAAAATCAACTTTTAACTGTATTTCTCAAAAATCATAATTTTTATAATATTAAAATTATAACGTTTATTTATTTAAGATGAATCAATTCCAAAAATATTTATAAAGCGTATATTTTCAAGAATCACTTTAGAAATTAAAATCGTTGTTTTAACTTCAAATTTGGATCCGATGATGCAACACATCAATAGCCAATCACAACTTTCAAACATCATATATCATCCATGATAACAATCGAATATCACAATATATGAAATCAAATAAATATTTGTGAGGAATCCAGTTGGATCCCTCCAACCTGTTTCCCTGCATCCACAGACATTAGCACAATACCATTCCGTTTCAAGACGGAATATCGCGGTACATGGGATTTTATAAATATATATCCGCTTACTAACGGCGCAATAGGGTCTCATCCGCTAAAAGAAAATGCGGGAAATCAATCAACTGCAATATATACATATGCCAATATATATATATATATTGCTATATATATATAATATAATACCCATTCCACTTCGAGATGGAATATCGCGGTATATGTGTGTAATAAATAACCTCCGCTTACTAACAGCGTATAGGGTCTATTCACATCCAATATATATATCAATCATCATTCAATTATTCAATCAACACAGTCAAGCAAATTTTAAATCTAACTATTTAAAATTTAAATAAACAATAAAATTCCTTTTGAGTGAGAAGTTCTCACCTTAGCTTTTATTTTGCAATCCAATCCAATCCAACTTGTTTTCTTCATTTATACCTTGTATAAATAATTATACAGTTTGTTAATATTTGAATTAATCGAACTGTTAATTTTCATTTGATAATTTTAATTCATCGGTGATTTCATTTTTAATAGTTAAAGTTACTGATAGTTTTATTTAAACTAATTCCTTCTTTAAAATTTTATTTAACTAAAATTTAAATTTCTTTTATAAATTAAATCAACTAACAAACTTGGGTTTTAATTATTAAATTTGTTATAAATAAATTTTCCTTTTAAATAATTCTATTCAACTACAATTAAATTTTAAAACTAAATTTTCTTCTTAAATAGATTTAATTAACTTTATAAATTTTTAAACAAATCCCTTTTTATAAAACAAGTTTTCCTTTTTATAATTTATTTTACAAAAATTTAATTTAAACAATTAAACTTCCTTTTACAAATAAATTAAACTAATCAGTGATTTTAAAATGTGTGTGTGTATATATATATATATATATATCTATTTTCTATTTATTTATTTTTTCTCTTTCAAACTGCACATAAGATATTTCACTGTATTTACTGACTGCATCTTCTTCTTCTTCTTTTTTTTTCTTTTTTTTTTTTTCTGAATAAATGTTTATTTAAATTTAAATCAAAAATAAGGATAAAAACAATATACCTCACTCGAAAAAGAAGAGCACGGCCGGCCCCTCCCCCTTACTCGAGTCACCGCGTGCTACCATCTGCCCTGAGCCCTAGCCGATGCCGCTTGCCATCGCGACGAACCCACGAACCACCTCGAACCTCGCCTACGCGCGCACGCCACCGCGCGTCGCCTCCATCGCCACAAATCACCGCGACTTGAATCGCCACCCATCCCAGATCCACGCGATGCCCAAATCGCGCACGCAAGCGCTGCCATGTTGCGCGCGCCCATACGCGTACGCAAGCCCTCCCTCACCTCGTCGCGGCCATTGATTGAACGAAGCCCCCTTTTTTTTTAATCTGGAGTCGCGATTAAATTTGGAAGAAGAGGAGAGGAAGGAACGCGGCCATGAATAACTTTTTTTTTCGATTTTAAAATTGAACTGAAGATTGCGTTATTTTTAAAACGTGAAGAACATGGGCATCACGTTCACCTTCGTGATCTCAGGCGAGATTTTAGGCGTGAGGAAAGGGAGAACGTGTTGTGTTTGTCTCAATTTAAATTTTAAATTTAAATTGAATTCAATTTGATTTCGACGCGTTTACACGCCGTGTGCTCACATACTAACTCAGAAAAATACGAAATTTGAAATCCGGCAATAATTCAATATTACGGACCCAATGGAACTGGTTTCGTCGAATTCCGAGACTGTGCCTCGGACGGCTATTTTTAAATATCGATTCAAACGATTAAATTTCAAAACTGTACAATTCACTTTAAAATTCAATTCTGAAGCTTCTATTATCTTTAATACTATCAATATGAATTTTACAAGTCTTTGAAATATTTTTAAATCAGCTTAAAATTGAAGATTCAAATTTTTATTCAACTTTCAATAGATTAAATTCTATAATTTAATCGTCAAATTCAAAGTTATATTGAAATTTCAATCTAAACCATCATTCAAATATTTAAAATAAATTAAATATTTGCAAATTAAATTATTCAAAATCCTGGGTCGTTACAATTTACATGTACATAAATGGCCTATTTATACATGCATAAAACCATAATTCAATTTTTTAGGGTGCTTTCCAAAATGCCGTTTAGAAAATGTGGCCACCAAGTGACCATTAGCCTCTAATTAATTCATCATCAAATATGCATGAAGGTTTACCTCCACTTAGTTGTCCATTAGCTTCTAATTGTAGATTTAGATAAGTGGGTAGTTGGGGTCCACCCTGATCACGAGTTTGAATTATTTTCATCTCCCTTCCTTTGTATCCTCTTGTGCATGCATATATCTTCATGAAACCCTCTTTCATATACATCCAATTTCTTTAAAAATCATAAAAAATGTCTAAGTAAAAATACTCAAATTGGCACATGCATAAAAATGACCATTTTGTCCCTATATGATGATTTAAAAATAACTGAATTATGGTTTAAACATGTTAAAATACCCAAATGTGACATTTATTTAAATAAAAACAAAAAAGCATGGACATAAATATATGCACATCAGAATGCTCTCCTCTGATCGGTCTCGAACCCTTCCAAATTCCCGACTCGAAGTTAACCCCAAGCGCTTAATACCAAATACAAAATCATGTTCGGAGCCTAGTTACAGAACACCTTCACCAAGCCATTTGTCGAACCGCCTACCACAAAACCATCCATGCATTAATCCAAACAACTCCCGAAATAAAGCCTACTTTGCATTTCACCACCATAGCCCGAACTTCCTACCAAGCGCGAGTATGTCAAACCAACATTCCACCGACCCTACCATTCTCGAACAACCTATTTAGCATATGTTTAGCCAAATCTTTTTCATCGATTCAGCCTCAACTCCCCTTGCTTCGACCCTCGTGCAACTCTTTTGAAATGGCATAACTCTAAAAACTCTAGATCTGATCCATTGAAGTTCGTTCTATGGCTATGGATCTTTCATCCTTTCTGTATTCAAATCAATGAGGACATTGTAACTACTCCTTCTACACAAAGGCTCTCACCTATAGAAACAATTGCAACCTCTAATTCACTTCGATGAACATTTTCGACCATTCAAACATACAAACAGAACATATAAACAAGTAGAAAAACATCATATCATGGCAATTCATATCAAAAAATATTCATAGCCTAGCCTAACATTCATATGAATACCAATGCATGAAAAAAACATGTTTCCATCTCTTTAAATCATTTCAAATTCATTTTTATCTCAGTTTCAAAATAAAAATAGAAGTAAATCATATTTTTGATTTAAAAAATGGATTCAAAACATGCCAAAACTTATAGATACATATTTAGTAGGTTAGGAATGATATATTAGTTACTAATCACCCAAAAATCAATGAAAAACGTGCAAATCTAGGTGGATCTAAAATGAAGAACAAATATCCAGTTAAAAATCATTTTTTTTAGTTTGAAACAATTTAAAAACAATTTTGAAACATATATCAATCTTTATAATAATGTGAGATAATATAATTACTCATCTAGAGTGTAGAATCGACCAAAAATCACCAAACAAGTTAATTCATGAAAACAAGAGTAGACTGAGTTTGTGTAGCAGCCACGTGTTTCCTCAGGCAAAAATTTTGAAATTCTAGAGAGCGACGTGCTAATCTCTTGCTACCTTCTGGTCAATTGATTTAGATTAATTTTTAGAAAAAATGATGGAGTTTTGGTAGATTTAGGTCATTGAAGACTAGGAGAGCTTATAGATAAATATATAGTAATTAGTGGTTGTTGTGGAGGCTGCTTCTAACTCTAATCCTGAAATTAATTAGCAGCCCTAATTATGGTCTAGGTTAATTACCCACTAATCTACCTAAAAGATGTACAAACTTAAAACATCCACATCTTTAAAACTATAAGTCCAAAAATATATTTTGACGACTCTATGGAATGGGAAATCATTGTATCTTTCATTCAGAAGTGGTTTTGAGACCCTAATTAGGCTCTTATCAGAAATTGTAGGCCTTGGAAGAATTTTAGGGTTAAAACCATCCAATATTAATTCTTGGGGCCAAAAATTTCTATTCTCAACATTTTCTAAAGTTATATCTATTTTGAACCCAATTTGGTTATAAAAATATCATTTCTATAATCCTTCGATACGTAAAAATGTAGGTCATTATATCACAATAGAATATATTGTACATATATAGTTATATAATTAAATATAAATACATATTCATACATTTATTATCTTATCTTGTATATATTATTATACATTCTTTGTTCTTGTAACAGATATGACTTCTAGTTTATGTCGTAGTGACAACGGAGGTATTCGTCGATATGGTCATGAATTAGTAACAAAGCTACTTGCACCCGCTCAACATGACACGTCTACGTCATAGGATCCCCAAATACAGTTATCTAGACATCACTCCCAGACTGGCTCTAACACATAGTCAGCTTTTCGTCTATTGCAGCATTAATAAAAGGTATCATATTTACAAAATTTTAATTCTATGTAGCATTAAAGTTGATACGAAGACTGCATGGTTCGATGAGTTTGTGGTAAAATAATATCGTTCCATACATATGTTAACTATTTAAATATCCTAAACTTGTTTAGTGAAAAGTAAATATTGCATTTACAAAAATAATTCACCTAGGCACCTAAAACTCCAGTGGCTATCATGCAATAGTTATGGGCTTCGGAGGCCTCTACGAAGTATAGGGAAGAGTATATCTGACACAAAGAGAGGTAGAAAGAGGCCTCCTTGCATTTTGTCCAAGATACGACAGCAGTTTGAGGAGTACTAAGAGAGGAAGGATTCAAAGGAATAGGGGAAGAAAAGTTCTAACAACTGCTTAGAGGTCTGAGATTGCATATAGGTGAGTATAGAGGAGTGGAACAACATGGGAATGATTTGGTAATTTACTTAATAATAATATGCAATATATCATAATAAGTTCATTTCAATTTTTTTACATACTTAAGTCAAATAGAGAGGCTACATAAATGGAGGTATACACTTTCATGTGCATGGTCACTATAGTTAATGCTTTTAAAGCGAGTGGGTTGACCCATTGTCCTCTGACTTTGCTGTAAGTCTTCTACAAAATTTGCGATATCCATTTAAATTATTCATTTGAATATATGTAACGAACAGGACATTAAATATATAAAATATATACAAAAGAAGTATGAAGCTCACGTCTCTGAACTACAAAATAGTGAGAAAGATACAAAGGGAATAAACCTAATTTTCGAAGAGGTCATATCAATTGGAATGATGACCATGAGTTCGAGATAGACAAGCATGTTAGGTTTTGGCAATGCCCTTACAAAACATAATTAAATTTAACTATATATGTCTTGTCAATTAATTACCTTTAAATTAATAATATAAATAATCAAATATTTTTCTGACTATTACAGGGCCTTATAAAGATAACACCGACAGTGTTTGTGTTGCCCTCGAGGAGGAAAGAAGAACATATGAGGCCAAGATCCATACATGAGATGTCGAGATTCAAAGTCTGAAGAGAAATGAGTGTGATTATGGAGCAGTTAAGGATGATGACAAACTTCAACACTAAAATGCAAGAGATACAGGAAAATAATTTAAAGAAACCACTTAACTAATAATGTCGCAAAAATGGGAATTTTGCACATATCATAATTTAGCCATGAAAGTTACACCATTGTTTTCATGGTGATTTTTCTAAGCAACTTTCGTATATAGAACTTTGCTATCGTAGTTCAAACGAAGAAGCTACTGACATTAGAAGTTTTCAAATTTAAAATAATTCTAACAAATTTAAACTAATAATTAATAACATTAATATTAGAAATTAAAAGGGTAACTAAAGATTATAATGTTAAGAGTATGCTTAATGTTTAAGTAACGTTAGTTACGATTTAATAAATAAAATAATGTGTGTGTATTAATGTTAATGGCAAATATAAGGAGGCCAGGACCACCGGTCGATACCCTAATTGGGGTCGGTCAACCTCTACCGATCGATCGCCCAAGAGGTGCGATCGACCTATCTGTGTTAAATGGTAGCTAGGGTTTTGCGGCCTAAACAGTCCAGATTTTATTACTTCGAACTGATTTTGATTGTACGGTCCCGATGAATTCTAACTATTATAAATAAGAGGCTAGCCCCTTCACTTTTATTCACAAGAAAAACAAACATGCCAACAAGACTCTGCCAATTTCCTTTCTCCCTAATAAACTTTCTGGATTCAAAAATAACATATTCAAGCACAGGAGAATAGATTAATCAAGTTAAAGAAAAAAGGTAATGAATTTTACATATATCTATATTTCTCTATTTCCATTCTTCCCTAATCTTTTAATTCTGAATCTAATCTATATACAAAAATGAATTGGTATATATTGTAAAATTAAAAATAAGATAATCGGAGGAAGAGGTTGGTGTTAACGCGGAAGCAAATCCAAGGGAATTCGGGGAAAGCCATCTATGAGTGGAAATTTTATTTTTTCTCTTTATAGTAGTTTGTGCAATTAATGCTTGGATTTGTTTAATGCATTGGATAATTTTGTATGTGAAAACTTTAAATATAAAACCCTAATATTCCCTCAAAAAATTAATAATTGCTTGGAATCTTATCTATTTTATGTTAATATGGTAGAATTTAATCCGTTATTATTTATAATATGAATAATTTATGTTCTATTCAATTTCTACTTCCCAATTTGTATTTGTTATGACGAAGGATTCTAAAAAGAATTAGGAAGGGCATGCAAAGCATAGACTTTTATCTCATCTATGGTTTGGACCGTTTACTTCCATGATTAAAATAAATATGAACCCATTTTCACTTCAACCTTATCCATTTAAAAGTCGAATAGTATATAAGGGATTCAAAATTGTTAGGTTTTACTCCCTTTAAATAGAGGCGTTAATTCAACTATGTTAATGTAAAACAAATTGGATATTTTGATTCCATTTTTTAAAATGTATGCAAGTCATTTTTGTTTAGACAATTTAAATTGTGTTATTAACTATTGTGTAAACTGTTGTATTGGACTGGGACTTGTATGGATATGGAAATTGTAGCATTTAAATTATCTTAACACCCCAAATTGGAAGAAAAATATCTTAGTATAGAAATGCTTCTAAGCATGCCTACGAATATGTAATAAAAACTAGTTAGCCAAAAATTAAGTTAAGTATAATTATAATAATAATGTTCAAGTCATAACATATAAAATTAATAGGTTAAACAAATAAAATTAAACCATATAAGAAAGAAGTTAAGAAAAATTATGGGGATTTTTCCATAATTAATGGCGAAATAAGGAGTTTCCTTTATATAGCCTTAATGCATAAATGTGGATGAGGTATATTATGTATATATATATTGTACATATATATACGTATAATTTTGTAAGGTTAGAGAGCGGAAATATGACTAAGTTATAGGGATGTAATGTTACTTAAAAGTACACAGATGTTTGCCTAACTGATCTTCCAACCAACAATGTGACTTTGGAACTGATGTGATATATTTCTAATAGTAAGTACCCATGATGGACTCAAGGTTGGTCCTAATTATATAGGGTAAGCCTACGCAGCTAATTTGACACCCACGAGTAATCGAACTAATGTGAGATATCACGATTTGGGTTATGGGTCATGGAACAAATATCCCAGGACGGGCCTTCTTCAAGATTGGAGGCATTAAATTACTATTGTAGGTCGGCCTCTTTCCTATTCAAGAAGAAATAAATGGTCATAATTATCTTTTAGGTATGGCAGAAGAAATCTCTGGTGGGGTCCGCTTTAGGGTTGAGGTATCAAATTGCTAGTGGAGGGTCTGTCTCCTTCCCAAGTAAGAAGTATTAAGTGGCCTTATTGGATTTCATACGATGTCCTTTAGGAAATACCAAAGAGGGTTCTCCTAGGGTTGAGGTATTAAATGATGGAGTTCTACCCATGATCATTATTAAATAGTTGGAGTCTGCCTATTTTTTGTTTAAAAAATCTTAAGTGACACGTTCTCTCATATCATTAGGATATGGCTGACAGAGATGGGTTATTGGGTATAATATATTCTATAGTTTCTTTGCACCCGCATTATAGTTACGAAGTTAGACTGGAAAAGGTCATTGGAATATAGTTGGAGATACATTATGGAGCTGGATTGGGAGAGTCGTTGGCTTACAGTTGGAGGTATACTCTGAAAAGCATAGTATTGAATGCATATAACATAATACTCATCTAAATGATACTATCCAAATACTATTATGGTAAGAATTGAGATTTTTCATTCACTATACATTGTTATTCTGACTCCCTCCTTATTGCAACCCACATATTAAAAGGAACGATGTTGGTGATGAAGTGTGGAGGAGGCAGTGAAAACTGGTGGCGGTATAACTATTTATTTAGATCTATGATTTATTTTGATGTACCCAGATTTTAGACCTATCGATGTTATATTTTGAGATATTGTGTTATGGATATTTGGAACATTGTATTTTTGAGATTTGAAATATGTGAAATGGGTACTTACTTTATTATTATACTTTATCCCTTCCACTATAAGATCCTAAAAGCATAGAATGATAGCTCTGTATATTTTTTATCTGATCAATTTTACTAACCGATAGCCAACTCTGTAATGGACCTAAGTTTCGATGGGTTTTTATTGGATCAAAAATTAGGCCACTCTGGAGAGGGATGTCATATTTGGTATCAGAACTTAAGTTACCAAATCAGCGGACCAAATATACACGAGAATACATATTTGTTATTTTTGAAAATATTTTTCAAAAACTCACTACATATATGAGTATACATATATGGATATACGCGAACATATTAGGCAAACTTTTAATTCAGCAAGTAATACTATCATAGGAGGTCGGGGTTAATATGAAATTTTCAATCTACAGATAGTTGAAATGACTGAGAATAATGCCTCTGAAGTCGGAAACCACCTCGCCCAGGAGAAACCAACCATTACGAGTATGCCATCGTGGTTCTGACAATATCCATGGCTCATGGGGTAAGTTCCCCTTCCTCAACAAGCTAAACCATCAGTGCCTGTTGCTTCATTCGTTGAACGAGCACCCCACACACCAGACTTCCCTAAACTCTGTAAAGATTTCAAAGTAAGGAGTACGAGTATTTTCATGGTGGAAAAATTTGTATAAACCAGGGCTTGGACTAATGACTATGACCATATATTTTGGGAGCTGGGATGGGAAGACCGGGTCAAGAGGAGGATTGATGCATGGCATTTAAAGGGGATGCACTAGATTGGTGGACCATGGTTGCCACGGATAATACAAAGGTGGGAATTACTTAGGCTGTATTCAGGGATCACCTCGAGGCACGATTCATGTCCAAAGTTGAAGTAAGTCTGCAATTGGAGAAGTTTATTCAAATGAGGTAGGTAGATTCCGTTGTGATGGAATGTATCAATCATTTCATGGAGTTAGCTAAGTTTAGAATGAGCCTGATTGACACCCAAGCGAAGAAGGTGATGAAGTTTGTAAAAGGCATAAATTCTCCACTTAGGAGCTACTTTTAACTCAACTTCCCACAGGTATCACCTATGACACATTAGTTGAAATGACCCTGCTTTAGATATTTGGTATAGAGAAAGAAGAAAGTAGGATGGTCGCATAATTAAAGTGGAGCAAAGAAAGAAGGATTCTGGGCAGACAAGAAAGCTAAGGGGAATTTTAAGAAAGGAGGTGTGATATGCTGCAGATGTCAAAAGAAGGGGCATGTCGCTAAGGACTGCAAAGTTAGTCAAATTAGAGAAGAGTTTAAGGAGAGGTGTTATAACTACCATGAAGAAGGAAACTACAAGTACCGATGCCCAGAACTAGCAAATAAGGGACAGGGTATACAAGCTTATGCCATTAAGGATGTACCTGTCTCACGCATACCTCCTTCTAGGGACAAAGGAAAAGCTATGATGGATGGTACAACTAGTATCTTTGGAAATAATATTCGTACCTTATTTCATTTAGGCACCACACATTCTTTCATGGCTAGAAATGTAGTTAACTCTTTTGGATTAAAACCCCAATTTACCACCAACCCTATAGTCATATCAAATCCTATTAGGATTTGACACATCTTTCTATGATTTGCAAAGACCTAGTGGTAGATATATGTAATGTTGACTTTATAGGTAATGCACATGTTCTAGGTTTTGAGGGATATGGACTTATCATAAGGATGGATTGGTTGTCTTACTAACGGACTATCTTAGACTGTAACAGAAGGATTATATGGTTGAGGAGTTGTGGAGGGGAGATATAGATGTTTGTTATATGCCCTAAAGCTCAGTCAAGTTAAGCTATTTATACTCTCTTAGCTTGTCACCAGATGAGCTCTAATCTAAGCTCGTAGTTCGGGAGTTTCCTGAAGTTTTCGAAGAAGTCTCTGGTCTCCCGCCTAGAAGCAAAATAGAGTTTAAGATTGATTTAGAGAAAGACGCTAAACCCATCACACAGCTATTGAGGCATATGGTCCCCAAAGAAAGGCGAGAATTGGACAAGCAGATTTTTGACAGTTACAGAAGAGGTTTATCCACCGTAATACTTCAAAATGGGGAGCGTTGGTTGTCTTTACTGCAAATGTGGACGACTCTTTAAGGTTATGCGTCAATCATCGAGCACTCAACAAGCTGATTAAGAAGAAATGGTATCCTCCACCTAGAATAGATACCTTTATTGACGGCTTCTTGGAGCCAAGGTCTTTTCTCAGCAAGACATGGCCGCTGGGTTCCATCAATTAAGCGTAGCTGAAGATGGCATGGAGATGACTACTTTTTTCACTATAGATAAATTATATGAATGGGAAGTGTTGGCGTCAAAAATGGCTGCCAGCACCCAAACAGTATGAAAGCACCACAAATCCAGTCACAATTTCCAAATAGAGAAATAAATGCACGATTCAATAGCAAAAAGCTAAATGAACACATGAATTTTATAGTGGTTCGGCAAACTCCGGCCTACATCCACTCCAATAGTCTTTTTGTTATATTGTAGTATTACAAATACAGTTTGTTTTAGCCTTATAAAAATAATGGAGAAAGGAAAGAGAAACATAAAGAAAAGCCAAAAGAAAATTCGTCTAGATGAAAAATAAGAACCCTTTCCTTGAGCCAATGATCTGACATTTATAGGAGAAGATGACGAAATATCGAGCTAAAAATTTGCACGCAAAAAAACAAGGCCAAAATGGACCTGATCTTCGAAAATGGGGCCTATCTGGGCCTCCTAAAGGAATCGTCCCCAATCATTATAGGGGGATCAGCATCGATACCCTAAGATATTGGATAGGGGGTCGGTGATCCCTATGGTCAGTCCCCCTCTTTTGTTGCTCCATGTTTCCATAGCCGTTTGCATAGTTTCCTTAGTGTTTGTTGAGATATTGAGCGATCATCGTTGAGTTGGACTGCCAATCCGAGTGATCCATAGCCATAGTGATCTGAGATGATCCGTTCCTAACCATATTAATCCGATCTGAACCATTCCTAACCATATTGATCTGATCTGATCCCCTGTCTAGGGGAAGTGCAAATCTATATTTAGCCATTTCTTGAATGCTACTTGGTTGAATCTGCTTGACTATCATCCATAGCCTTACTTATAATCTATCTCTAAACCTGATAATCATCTCTCCAGGCTTCCTGCCTTGATGATCGCAAATCCATTTAGCCAACACAACGATATCATGGCTTTACCAAAAGGTGGAATAACTTTTTCCCCTAAAACATCCTTGCGATAGGAAGGTGTATTTTGAATTGCCATAAATCCAAAGTCCATAATCCATCGATAGAAAAATTCTAATCCAGAATCCAATCCTTTTCCAAACCAAATCATCATGAATCATTCCATGTTTACTCGGAAGTTGGTATTTGCATGCCGAATCCTCAATCTCTCTAGATTATTAGTGAAATCCACAAATGTTCCAAGTCGATAGCCAATTCAAAAACCTTTCAAATCCTTAACCAAATCCATATCCATGCAGAGCCAGTAATCGAATCCATGATCTCACCGGATCATTTGCCAACTCCATGGTCTTATCGGATCAATAGCCTGGTTCATAATCTCTATGGACCAATCATAGCCACTTCGAGCTCTTTCTAGACCCCATCCAGCCACATTCCGACGAAAGGGGAACAACGATAATTAAGCCGGTCCTATCACTCTCCGATAAAGTGACATTACTTCCTACACTCTGATTCAGTTTTTCTAAACATAAAGTGATGTCACGGCCTTCCTAGGTTGATCATGGTCTCTCCGAACTCTTGTTGGGCCCCACTCCCTCCTCGACGAGAAGGGCAAAGGATAAGTTGGCTGATCCTATCCCTCTCCAACGAAGCGGTTTATTTCTTCCTTTTCCGGTTCCGTCTCTCTAGTCATAACATAACACGATCTGTAGGGTAATATTCTCCAGCCTCAACCCCCAGCCGAGGACTTAATCCATTTACGAGTCCATCATGTCCTTCTTTGACGTAGGAACTCACACCTTTCACTTATTACCCCGTCTCTCTAGCAAGGACAACCGTGACTTGTTTCATTTATTACTTTTAAATGCGTATTTTCATTCATTAAATTATTAAATTTATATTCTTACAACCAAAAATTAGAAAACCAAAAACCAAAAAAACCAAATACTGCCTCTCTGAGCATAATGGTTTGTCATCATCTCAGAGCATGCCTAAGGACAGGCCTTGATCTCATACATGTGTAAGTGACTTAGTCATTTTCTTATGGAGTTTATTATTTATTTTGTTCATGCCATCCTAATCAAGAAATGATGATCTGTGACCTCGATCCAAGGCCATTTCCATTTGATGCAGACGGTGGCTACTCCAGTTCCAATGTCGTAGTTCGAGCCCTTATATATTGTGGTAGCCTACCATCCCTGACATGTTCCTCAACCATATCCTTCAAGTGCCCACAATTATTGTTAGTGTGCCCATCCAGCTCATGGAATAGAGTACTTTCATGATGCCCACTCACGCTCGAAGGTCTCTCTCCTTGCTGGCCTTCGGTATGAAAGGCGTCCTCGAGTATCCAAATAAATCCATTCCAGACTAAAGTACAAATCGGTATAAGAAGAAATTTCGGTTCTCTCCTTTGCTGCTTCAATCTGTCCAAGCTATCATCTACTTTTCACTTTTCTTTGCCTTTGCTTAAACCTTCCCCAAACGGTCCTCTGTCCCTCACTACATTTACCTATTCTCCACCTGCCTCAGTATCCTTCTGCCGCAAGAACCTCTCGGCTTCATGGAAAAAATTCTTCAAGATCCATTGGTGGATCACATTCCAATGAAATCTTAACGTCCATGTTGTCCGCAATCCTAGATACCGCTGCCATTAAGACCATCGATGGATTCGGTCGATCCAGAAACAACTGCCACATTAAACCGTGTCAATAAACTCCTCAAGGCTCCTCTGCCCTTTGCTTTAGTGTTGCTAATGATATTGCACGCTTGGGTCTCGTGATATGGACTCGAAATTTCCTCATGAATTTATCAACTAACTCCGTCCAAGTACCAATAGAACTGTTCTCCGATTCCTTAAATCATATTGTAGCTATATTCGCTAAGTACAAAGGAAAACATCACATCATTACTTCCTCCTATGCCTCTAGCACCTCTATATGCCTTATGTACCTCCTCTGATGAAAATTAAGGTTCGATTTTTCTTCATATACACCCTATGTCGGCAACTTAAACTCTGATGGATTCATAGCACACCTGATATTAGGAGTTAATAGACTCATGTTCACAACTTCCAGATCCCTATTCACCAATCCTCCTCTCGAGCTGTCTGATCATCTCTGAAAACCTATCACTGCCATCAAAAGGTAGCCTTTAATCATCAATTCTAGCCTACCTCCTGAGTCCATGAGGGAATCTAGGAACATACCCCTCCTGTCATGTATCCACATTCCGATCTGCACTAAACTACATAGCATCGACCACTGGCCCACCATGAACCAATCCAACCTGACTTGTGGGCATGCCCCCTTGCCATGGGCAATCAGTATTGATCCTTATATGGGGACCAATATTGGTCCCTCCTTATTAGCTGAGGACTGCCCTCGGCTGCTTCATTCTTCTGCCTGTTGGCTCCGACTCCATGCTTTTGGTTCTGATTTCCCGTAGCTCCTGTTGCTCCAATTCCATGGTCTAGATTGCCATCTGCTCCAAATCCTTCTCTTTGTGCTCCAACTTGTCTAATTTTCCTGAGAAAATTCTGCATCATCTCCTCTTAACACATCATCATTTTCTCCTGCACAGCATCCATCATAGTCTCCATCTCGTTTCTAACGATGTAAACGGAGATTTGATTAATCCCAACCCTAGAGGATGCCTCCTAACATCCTCTATGGGGACTCCTGTCTGCCAAAGCTTTCCTTGTTGATTGCCTAGCCATTGATTCCTAGATTCAAGTATCTAAGCCTACAAATTAAAGATCCAAACTTTCAAATCTACTGGTGCAAGTCCTCTTAATGAAATCCCCAAAATGTTGGCATCAAAAATGGCCACCAACACCCAAACAGTACGAAAGCACAACAAATCTGGTCATAATTTCCATACAGAGAAATAAATGCATAGATCGCATATTCAATAGCAAACAACTAAATGAACACACAAATTTTATAGTGGTTTGGCAAACTATAGCCTACGTCCACTCCAATAATTTTTTATTATACTATAGGATTGCAAACACAGTTTGTTTTAACCTTAGAAAATTAATGGAGGAAGGAAAGAGAAAAAAATGAAGAAAAGCCAAAAGAAGGTCCGTCCAGCTGAAGAAAAGATCCCTTTCCTTGAGCCAATGATCCGATATTTATAGGAGAAGAAGATGAAATGTCCAGTTGAAAATCTATATGCAAAAGACTAAGGCCAAGATGGACCCACTCTCTAAAAATGGAGCTCATTTGGGCCTCTTAGAAGGATAAGGATCCCTAGATCGGCACTGATCCCCTAAGATTGTGGATAGGGGGTCATCGATCCCATGGTGGGTCCCCTTCTTATGTTGCTCCATGTTTCCATTATTGTTTGCGTAGTTCTCTCGGTGTTTGTTAAGATATTATGTGACTATCGTTGAGTTAGACTGCCAATCCGAGTGATCCATAGCCACAATGATCCAGCCCATTCCTAACCATATTGAGCCAATCTGGTCCCCTGCCTAGGGGAAGTGCAAATCCATGCTTAGTCATTTCTTGGATGCTACTTTCTTGAATCCGCTTGACTATCATCCATAGCCTTTCTTATAACCGATCTCTAAACCTAATAATCATCTCTCTGGACTTCCAGTCTTGATGAGCGCAAATCCATATAGCCAACTTCATGGTATCGTGGCCTTGCCAAAAGGCAGGATAACAGGAAGTAGTTCCTTTTGGGCCGACAAATGCCTCCACATATTTCATAGATTTGGTGAGAAGAGTCTTTAGGAGTCAACTGAATAAGTTTGTCACGGTATTTGTAGATGATATTGTAGTATTCTCTAAAAGTGAAGGAGAGCATGGAGATTACTTAAGGGAGATACTAAAGACCATGAGAAAACACCAACTAAAAGCCAAATTCTAAAAGTGTCATTTTTGAAGGAATGAGGTAAGGCTTCTCTGTGATACTATCTTTAAGAAAAGATTATTTGATGACCTACAAAGGTAACATCTATTCAAGATTTGAAGATTTTGAGGAATGCTACTGAAGTTAGGATTTTTCTTGGTTTGAGCAGGTGCTATAGGAAATTCATTAAAGATTGCAAAGATAGCAGTACCATTGACTCGCCTATCCTCAAAAAAATTTAGTCTTTGCATGGGATGAGAAATGCATGGAAGCCTTTAGGAAGCTGAAGGAGCCATTGATGAATGTGCTAGTACTAACTATTTTAGATGGGTCGAAGCATTTCACCATTTACATTGATGCATGCGATACAAGGTTAGGAGCTGTTCTTATATAAGAAGGCAAAGTAATAGCCTATACAAGTAGGCAGTTGAAGGACCATGAGAAGAGGTAACCCACTCATGACTTAGAATTAGCGGCTATCGTATTCTCTTTGAAAATATGGAGGCACTATTTTTGGGAGAAAGGTTTGAGTTATTTACCTACCACAAATCCTTTATATACATGCTTTCCCGAAAAGATTTAAACCTTAGCTAGCAAAAGTGGATGAAGTTTATAGCATCATATGACTTTGAAATTCAGTATACCCCTAGAAAAGGGAATATTATTGCTGACGCTCTTAACTGGAGGCATGTTACTCTAGGTTCTATATATGAGTGGATGCAATTGAAGTTCCTTTTGAATTTCAATTTCTAACTGCCATTAAAACTCACTGTAGGTTATCTGGCAACAAAGAAAGTAAGGCCAGCATTCATCGACCTCGTCGATTAAGAATAGAAGATGTGACAAGTTAGGTAGGGGAAAGCATTCCACCCACATTAGTAGGAACTTAGTTGATAAAAAAGGATGGCTAACAAGGGATGTACTCTTATGCGTTTCGATGGTAGAGGGCATGTAACATCTCCCGCTTGGAGGCCCAAAACTAACGGCTAAGAATGTTGCAGTCATCAACAGTTATTAATCCTCCGCGACCAAATACTGTAATGTTAGATACATTGATATAACAGAAACACATGGATATAGAAAAAATTTAAAATCATTAGACAACTTTCACATTCCATTTCAAAACATTTCAAATTCATTACATTATCCCAGATTCAAAAACCGTTTAGAGAAAATATAATTATTATAATACACGCCAAGAGCGACATACGAAGATGTCGTTTTGGATGATCTGAGTCTAAATATAGGTAATTAAACAACTTTTCCTTTAGAAAAAACATAGTGGAATCAAAATAGAAAGATCTCCTATTAGCCATCTTACCTCCTGCACATCTTCGGAAGCTTACTCGTCTAAGGAGAACCCAAAAACCTTAATTCTCAAATTAATTGAGCACCCGAGAGTTTAAGGGTAAAACATAAACATCGAGTCAGACATAAAGCCTGGTATGAATAATAACCTACAATATCAAACCATTTAGATATCAAGTGAGACCATGTCGCTTAGTGGAACGGGTTTTCCCTTCACTGGTATCTTAATCATAAATTTATAGTAACCATATACTGTGCTCCTGCATCCACAATGGTTAAAACATACCAATTTAAAATATTATGATGATATGCAACCAAGTAAATTATTCTAGATTTCCCATCCCTATTCTTTTGACTATCTGTCTCAGTTATAGTTTCTAGGGTCAATATTAATCTATTAGCTTTCATAGGCTACCTAACAACCTGTTTAATGTTAATGGACTATCTGTCCGATCACATAGTTTTCATGGGATCACTAAGAACCTATTGGCCCTTGCTAATAACTTCATTTAATTATTTCATGGGTTCTCCCTGAACCTATTAGTATCTCTGACTACTTCCCTCATATCATAATTTTCATGGGTTGACATGAACCTATTGACATTTGTTAATAACTTAATCTGAATATAGTTTTCATGGGCTCGCTACGAACCTGTTGGCCCCTGCCAATAACTCTCTTTAGTAATAGTTTTCATGCATTCACTATGAACCTGTCTAAACTGACAACTTCTAAATCAGTCTTTGGGCATCCTATATCCTGGTCTACCTGACCTCCTCGATGCAACTCTATTCATTTAGGAGTTACTTAATTTGTATTCGCTATTGGATCAACCTACCTGGTTATCCTGCCCTTACTCCCCAAAATACAGTTATGGGTCCATTACATAGTGAATACATTTATAGAAGAAGCATATACAAAATAATACCAACATCTTTGGTTTAATATCTTCGAAATCATTCCCTCCCCCCTTCCCCCCAAAATTTGTTTAATCCCTATAACCCACTATATATATCAAGGTAAGCTTTTTCAAAAACTCCAATTTAAAAGAAAATTAAAGCTCTTTTATAATGCCACCGGTTTTGCTTTTAAAAATTGAGATTGGTTCTTTGTTTTGAAAACTAAGGCTTTCAAAACCTTAGACTTTTACTTTCGAAACCATTAGAAAACCTCTTTCGAAAGCATTCAAATATTCTTTTCAAAACACTAAGCATATGCATTTCGAAACACTTTAAAACATACCTTTCATAACCATCAAAACATACCTTTCGAAATTAGTAACGCATCACTTGCTTATTCATAAAAGCATAGCTTCGAAACCAATTGAAAGTACCCCTTTCGAAACCATTGGTTTAACCTTAAACATATCTTTTGGGTTAAAGTGAATACAAATGGAAGTACTCCTTTCGAAACCATTAAAATGAGTTTGGGGAAAAATAAATGGCTTCGGAACCATCCTTCAAAAGCTTTAATCATTTATGTAAAACATTTGGAAGGATAGATTCGAAACCCCTTTCGAAGTCATTGCCTTCGAAACCTTTATGTGGCTACTGGAGCCCTTTCGAGAGCTTTGGGAAGTGGCTTATTACATTTATAAAACAAAAGCAACCCTCCGAACTCGTTGATGACTTCAATCCATTCGAAAGGCATAAAGGCGGCAGCATGGTTTCGACTAGGTTCAATCTACCCTTTCGAAAGCATTAATTTAAAAACAAGGCAATTCATTAGAAAGCTACCCTTTCAAAACAAGAAGGTGACAACCTCTTCGAAAGCTATATTAAACCCTTTTGAAAGCATTCTTTTGAAAATAAGGCAAGTGGAATTTCTTTGTAAAGCAAAACGAAGGCTACGACCCCTTCAAAAGCTTGATTTTGACTCCATACCAGCCGCCTTTCTCCAATCCACTACGCATCAAAGCCTTGATACCTTATGTATTGGTTTCGACTTCATTGAAGGCAAAAGTATAGGGTCGAAAGGTAGCTACTGAAAGCGACAAAATCATACTTTTGTACAAAAACCGTTTTATTACATTTTAAGTAATTACTTTTTAACAACCTTCCTATTTATAAAATTTTAATCGGTTGCCATAAACTTTTCAAATTCTTTCCTAAAAATTGCCGCATTAATTCAGATCTAAACAAAGATAACTTGCAAAGAAGCCATTCCCTTAAGCAAAATAATTAAAATATTTAATTCATTCAAATACGTTAATTTAACTTCCATAGTAAATTACTTAGGAAAAATCCTCAAAAATCATAGAAATTCACTTTTAATATGTTGTCTAACATATATAAATTTTGGACCCAAATTCATTTATATAATTACCGAAATTAATTTCTAAACCCAATTATTCATATTCTTCTTTAAAAATTCATAATGAATTATCCATATCTTAGATAATTATGAAAAATTTAACCCATCTAAAAAATAATGTTTTGCATAACATATTAAATCCTCATGGCATTTGAAACCCAATATAAATGATTTTAGCCTAAAAATCGAATAAAACGTTTACCAAACAAATTTGTTTGAAAATAACATATCATGAAATCCAAGCATATCTTCATTAAAAATCATCATAGTGGATTTAAACTCAAACCCAAAATCAGATGATCTATAAAACCAAAAATAGGGATGGCTTCGATTATTATTCACCTTAATTAGGATAAGGAACTTGAGATTTTATCTTTGATTAATTCCCCTTGCTTGTTTGCTTAGCTTTAATTGATTTTTCCCTTTTCTTTCCTTAGGTTATGGCCGACTTGAGGTTTTGATTTACGTTTTTGAATAATGATTTATGAATATGTAGAGAAATGGAAACAAAGTTAAGGGTAATGGGATTGTGGTGGTGGCTGATCCCTATAATGTCCTTGCGTTATGTTCTCATTAATTAACATATAAAACCACTCATAAGCCCATTCTTTTGGGGTTTTATTTAATTAAGCTCGGCCTTTATCAAATTTCAAATTTCAATCCCCTTATCACAATATTATTTACTTTATTCTATTTAATTTATCTAAATAAATCTTTTGAATAATGTTATTGAAAATTAGGGGTGTTTAGGCTCCCTCCATAAAGAATTTCGTACTCGAAATTCTGTAAGGACTAAATACTAAACATAGCAATCATCTGTAACAGCTCCTAACTACCATACTAGCCTACCTGACTAGGAACAGTCTATATAAAGCAAATATAGAACATATCCACACAGCAGATCGGGATAAGTATCTCTAATCATGTCTTTTGTCTCTCAAGTATAGTCTCTCTCGTTGTCGCTCCACAGAACTTTCACTAACTTGAATGTCTTATCCCTTAATCTTTTCTCATCTCTTGCTACAACCCAAACTAGTTGTCTAACAAAAGTCAAGTTCGTCTCTACTATCTACTTTTCCAACTCTATCAGAGGAATAGTAGTCTCTGGATCATACACATGCTTACGAAGATGAGATACATGAAACACATTCTGGACACCTGCCATACTACTCGGCAACTCTACTTTGTATGTGAGCTTTTCGATCCTCTCTATAACTTTGAATGGACCAACGTACCTCGGTGCTAGTTTCCCTAACTTTCTAAATCGTATCACACCCTTCATCGGTGATACCTTAATGAAAACCCTATCTAAACTGAGCTCCTCTTATTTGCGTAACACTTCTATCTGGACTGAGCTTCCTTCATCCTTTCTTGAATTAACTCAATCTTCTCTATCGCCTCTTTAACCAGATCTGGAACCAAGACTAATATGTCTCTAGTTTCCAACCAACATGTTGGTGATTTGCATGGCCTTCCATAGAAAGCTTCAAAAGGCATCAGTCCTATACTAGTATGATAACTATTGTTATAGGAAAACTCAACCAAGTGTTGGTGATCTTCCCAAGATCCACCAAATACTAGCACACAAGCTCTTAACAAATCCTCAAGTACCTTATTCACTCTCTCTGTCTGCCTATCCATCTAAGGGTGATATGCAGTACTCATTTTAAGCTTGGTACCTAATGCCTCTTGTAGACTCCTCCAAAATTCACTAGTAAACAAAGCATCTCTATCACTGACTGTACTATTAGGAATTCCATGTAGTCTAACTATGTTCTTCACGAACAACTTGGCTAAAATAGGTACCGTTCTGTTTGACTTAACGAAGATGAAATGGGCACTCTTGGTGAATCTGTCCACTATGACCCATATACTTTCATTTCCTCTATTCGACCTTGGCAACCCGTCTATGAAATCCATGGATATCGTATCTCATTTCCAAACTGGTATCTCCAAAGGTTGAAGCAATCCACTCGGCTTTGATTTTCGGCCTTCACTTGTTGGCAG
Organism: Allium cepa; assembly: GCA_030765085.1. Lineage (NCBI taxonomy): Eukaryota > Viridiplantae > Streptophyta > Magnoliopsida > Asparagales > Amaryllidaceae > Allium > Allium cepa. The sequence continues at coordinate 181,412,893 of CM060929.1, read as the reverse complement.
TTCACGCACTCCGTAACACATAAGCCAAGATCCTTCTTCATGCCTTCCCAGTAAAAGCTCCTTTTCTTATCTTGATACATAATGGTTCCTCCAAGATGAATCGTAAACTCGGATCGATGACATTCCCCAATAACTTCTCTTCTCACGTCCTCCACATTTGGAACACACAATCGTCCCTTCTTTCTCAACCATCCCCTCTGGTCAAGACTAAAATCCTTTAGATCATTGATCTCCGATCCAACTTCAAGCCTTATAATCCTCTCTGCTAATAATGGATCCTCCTTCTGCTTAAAAGCAATCCTTTCGATCAGCACTGGTCGAACTTCTAAATAGAAAAACATAGCGTTACTCTGACTAGAACTAGCGGTCGATCTTACCTGCACACTACAAGTGGTCAAAGCTTCTAAATCTTTCCATTCTGCAAACATAGCCAACACCATATTCTGATGTTTTCTGCTAAGAGCATCGCTGCTTTATTTCCTTTCCCAAGTGTACACTCTATACCAAAATCATAAGTCACTAAAAAACTCCAGCCACCTCTACTGTCTCATATTCAATTCCTTCTGAGAAAATAAATAACTTAAGGACTTATGATCAGTGTATAGCTCAAATCTCTCCCCTAACATATAATGTCTCCAAATTTTTAGCACGATCGCCACTTCCAACTCCAAATCATGAGTAGGATATCTTACTTCATGTGGTGTGAGCTGTCGTGAATCATAGGTGATGACTTTACCCTTCTGCATCAACACGTCCCCTAATTCAGTCCCACATGCATCGGTATACACCACCAACCCTTGGTTACCGTCTTGAACTGCTAACACAAGTGCATTGGTATGCTTTAAATTAAGGAATGCTTCCCCACATTTATCAGACCAAATAAACTTCACATCCTTCCTGGTTAACTTAGTCAATGGTGTGGCTATCTCTAAGAAATCCTTAATGAATCATCGGTATTATCCGGTAAGTCAAAGAAAACTTCTAATCTCGATCACCATCTCTGGTCTCTTTCAGTTATTAACGGCTTCGATCTTATCTGAATCGAATTACAAGCCTTTCTTTTAAACAACATGACTAAGAAACTTAACCTATTTCTTCCAAAAATGACACTTGGAAAACTTCACTTTCAACTGATGTTGCGTCAGCGTATCAAGCACTACACTAAGATGATCTTTATGCTCTCTTTCATCCTTAGAGTATACTAAAATGTCATTTATAAATACTAATGTGAACCTATCCAAGTACTCTCGGAAAACTCGGTTCATTAGGTCCATGAAGAAAGTAGGTGAGTTCGTTACCCGAATGGCATTGCTAACCACTCGTATGAACCATACCTTATCTGAAACTCGGTCAACGGAATATTGTACTCTGCCACTCTTAACTGATGGAAATCTATCGCCAAATCCAATTGAAAAAAATACTCCGGCTCCACACAAATGACCAAATAGATCATCAATTCTTGGCAAACGATACTTATTGTTATTCGTCTTCTCGTTCAACTATGATAGTCGATACACATCCTTAATGACCCATCAGGTTTTTACGAACACTGCGGCCGCTCCCCAAGGCGAACTCCTAGGTCTAATAAAATTTCTCTCTTCTAGATCCACTAGCTACACTTTCAATTCTTTCATCTTGGTCGGTATCATTCTGCTAGGTGGTCTACTTACAGGTTCATCTCCTGGCATACGATCTCACCGAAACTCGACGGCTCGTTTCGGTGATAGTCCCATAATAGGCTCAAAAACATTTGCAAACTTTCTTGCTACTTGAACCTGACCTAACTCCTCTTCCACTTACATAGCTCTCAACAAAGCACAAGCGCTTCGATCAGAATTCTCCATTGAGAATATGATTCGGTTATGACTATTAGGGTGTCTTAGTGATATTTTCCTATCCTGGTAAAATATCCTAGCCTTATATTTACCCAACCAATCCATACCCAATATGATCCAGAAATCTACGAAATAAAAAAACAGACTACATGCAAACTTATGACCTAACAAATCAAGTTTTAACTGGTCACTCCTCAACCTTAGAGTTGCATACACTCCTATAGGATTCGCAACCCTTAAGGAAGTAACAAGGTATGTAGGTTCAAAGCATAACCTGTCAACTAAATACCGAGATATAAATGAACGTGATGCACCGGTGTCAAATAGTACCATAACTAGTACACTTCGAATCAAAAGCATACCTTCCATCACAATCTTTCCCTTCTTAGCAGCAGTTAGCCTAGCAGATGATGGTTCAATAGCAAAAGTTTTTCCCTTCTCCGCCCTGACTGGTTTTGGACACTGATTCTTATAATGCCCAACTTGGTCGCAGTTAAAGCACTTCACATCCTCTTCTTTGGGCCTTCTTCCCCTTACCTGTTCGGCATTCATGAGCATAATGACCCTTTTTAGCACACTAGAAACAAACTAAATCAGCCTTTGCCTTCTTGGTCGTCTCTCCCTTTTGGGTTCCCTTCTTCTTAAAGAACTTCCTCTTCTTTCCCTACGAACCCTGCATTTCAACTGGATTTTCCTTCCCATAAATAGCAATCATTTCCTCATGTCGGATTGCCATCTCCATAATAACATTACAAGGATTACAGAGATATGGCAAGGTCGCCTTAGCATCTGGGGTCTCAATCGCCGATTAAACTTCTCATTCCTCTTGATGACGGTGTTAATGGTAGCATAGTCATATCTGGACAGCTTATCAAACTTAGTAGCACACTCAATTACTTACATCTCTCCCTACACCAGATCCATGACCTTTCTCAACAACGCCGACTTAGCAACTTCAAAAAAAACCTCTGCTCGAAACTCTGCTCAAGTCAACTCTTCCTCAGGAACTCCGACAGTAACACTATTCCACCAATGAAGCGCTGATCCCTGAAACTGCCTAGAGACTAGTCGCCTCTTCTTCTCATCATTCAATCCCAAGTCAGCGAAGGTTCCCTCATAATGCAACAGCCAATTCTCAACTTCTATGGCATCTTCCGTTCCCACGAACGGCTTCCCACCAAGACTGGTGTAACCTTTGCTCAACTTAGTATACTTGTTTCCAATTGGAGCCATAGGATTCGCTCCTCCAACGTCCCAACTACTCCAGCAGCTGCTCCTGCTTGCACCAGATTGAGGAAGAACCGATACATCATGCCCATATCCACTGGCAAATTTCCAGCACCCATATTGGCATATGCATTTTGATTAACATTTTCCAATCGATCCGGGTTCCTCCAAGTGGGTCGAACATTTTCGTTTGTTGTGGTGCTTCCTCCACTGAGATTTCCTTTTCCGTTTTCTGCCTATGCATCTTCTTTCTCGTAAATCTGCATACTGGCCTTAGTAAGATACAGAAGAACGGTCTAAGAAGATGGGAATACGTACTTGTATGTATGTATGTATGTATGTATCAAATACAAGTACATTCCTATAGCTTTAACCCAAACCCCGATCTTATTTCTTGATTCATTGGATTATGTTTTGAAAGACCTTTTAGGCTTAAATTTCTTTTAAGTTTTCATAAACTTATGATCTGATACCAACTTGTAACATCTTCCACTTAGAGGCCCAAAACTAACGGCTACAAATGTTGTAGTCATCCATAGTTATTAATCATCGGCGACCGAATATGGTAATTTTAGATACATTGATATAACAGAAACACATAGATATGGAAAAAATTTAAAATCATTAAACAACTTTCACATTCCATTTCAAAACATTTCAAATTCATGACATAATCCAAGATTCAAAACAGCGTCCAGAGAAAATATAATTATTACAACATATGCCAAGAGCGACATATGAAGATGCCCCCTTGGACGATCAGAGTCTAAATATAGGCAATTAAAAAACTTTTCCTTTACAACAAATGACAAAAGAATCAAAATAGAAAAGATATCCTATTAGCTAGCTTGCCTCCTGTACGTCTTCAGAAGCTTATTCGTCTAAGGAGAACCCGAAAACCTCAACTCTCAAACTACTCAAAATTAATTGAGCACTCGAGAGTTTAAGGGAAAACATAAGCTTCAAGTCAGACACAAAGACTGGTATGAATAATAACCTACCATCCCAAACTATTTAGATATCTAATGAGACTACGCCACTTAGCGAAACCGGTTTTCCCCTCACTGGTATCTAAACCATAAATTTATAGTAACCATATATTGTGCTCCTACATCCACAATAGTCAAAGCATAGCAATTTAAAATATTGTAATGATATGTAACCAAGTAAATTATTATGGATTTATCATCCTCATTTATTTGACTATCTGTCTCAGTTATAGTTTCTAGGGTCGCTATTAACCTACTAGTTTTCATAGGCTGACTAATAACCTATTTAAAGCAAATGGACTATCAGTTTGGTATCGTAGTTTTCATACAATCACTAAGAACCAATTGGCCCCTGCCAATAACTTCATTTAATTATTTCATGGGTTCTCCTTGAACCTATTGATATCTCCAATAACTTTCCTCATATCATAGTTTTCATGGATTGACTATGAACTTATTAACTTCTGTCAATAACATAATCCAGATATAGTTTTTATAGGTTTACTACAAACCTGTTGTCCCTTGCCAATAGCTCTCTTTAATCATAGCTTTCATGGGTTCATTATGAACCTGTCTAAACTGAAACTTCTTAATTAGTCTTTGGGCATCTATATCCTGGTCTACCTGACCTCTTGGATGCAACTCTATTCATTCAGGAGTTACTTAATTTATATTCACTACTGGATCAACCTACCTGGCTATCCTTCCATTACTCCCTAAAATACAGTTATGGGTCCATTACATAGTGAATACATTTATATAAGAAGCATATACAAAATAGCACCAACGTCTTTGGTTTAATATCTTTGAAATCATTCCCTCTTGAAATTTGGTTAATCCCTATAATCCATTATATATATATATATATATATATATATATATATATATCAAGGCAATCTTCTTCAGAAACTCTAATTTAAAAGCATTTAAATGCTCTTTTATAATGCCATGGCTTTCACTTTTAAAAATTGAGATTAGGTTCTTTGATTTGAAAATTAACGCTTTTGGGACCTTAGACCTTTGCTTTAGAAACCATTGGAAAAATCTTTCGAAAATATTCAAATCTTCTTTTCAAAACACTAAGCATATGCCTTTCGAATCACTTTAAAACATATCTTCCAAAGCCATCAAAACGTACCTTTAAAAAGTATTAAAGCATCACTTACTTATTTATAAAAGCATAGCTTCGAAACCAATTGAAAGTACCCCTTTCGAAACCATTGGGTTTAATCTTGATCATACCTTTTGGGTCAAAGTGAATATAAATCAAAGTACCCCTTTTGAAATCATGAAAAAGAATTTGGAGAAAAATAGATGGCTTTAGAACCATCCTTTCGAAAGTTTTAATCATTTAAGTAAAACATTTAGAGGATAGCTTCGAAACCCTTTTGGAAACCATTGCTTTTGAAACCTTTATGTGGTTACTGGAGCCCTTTCAAAAGCTTTGGGAAGTGGCTTATTACATTTATAAAACAAAAGCTACCTTTTGAACTTGTTGATGACTTCAATCCATTCGAAAGGCATAAAGGCAGCAGCATGGTTTCGACTAGGTTCAATCTACCCTTTCGAAAGCATTAGTTTAAAACAAGGCAACTCATTCAGAAGCTACCTATTTGAAACAAGAAGGAGGCAACCTCTTAGGAAGCTATATTTAACCCTTTCGAAAGCATTCTTTTGAAAACAAGGCAAGCGGCATTTCTTTGTAAAGTAAAACGAAGGCTACGACCCCTTCGAAGGCTCAGCTTTGACTCCATACCTACCGCCTTTCTCCAGCCTACTACATACCAAAGCCTTGATACCTTATGTATTATTTTGAATTCATTGGGAACGGAAGTATAGGGTCGAAAGGTAGCTTCTGGAAGCAGCGAAACCATACTTTTGTACAAAAACTGTTTTATTGTCTTTTTAAGTAATTGCTTTTAACTAACCTACCTATTTGAAAATTTTTGATTGGTTGCCATAAAATTTCAAATTCTTTCCTAAAAACTACCACATTGATTTCATATCTAAACAAAGATAATTAGCAAAGAAGCTCTTCTCTTAAGAAAAACAATAAAAACATTTAAGTCTTCCAAATACATTAATTTAATTTCCATAGTAAATTACTAAGGAAAAATTCCTTAAATTCATAGAAATTGACTTTTAATATGTTATCTAACATATATAAATTTCGGACCCAAATTCCTTTATATAATTACCGAAATTAATTTCTAAACCAATTATTCATGTACTTCTTTGAAAGTTCATAATAAATTATCCATAGCTTAGATAATTACGAAAAATTTAACCCATCTCCAAAATAATGCTTTACATAACATATAAATCCTCATGACATTTTGAAATCCAATATAAACGATTTTAGCCTTAAAATCGAATAAAACATTTATCAAACAAACTTGTTTGAATATAACAAATCATGAAATCCAAGCATATCATCATCAAAAATCATCATAGTGCAATTAAACTTAATCCCGAAATCAGATGATCTATAAAACCAAAAATAGAGATGGTTTAGATTATTATTCACCTTTGTTAGGATAAGGAACTTGAGATTAGATTTTTGATTAATCCATTTTGCTTGATTGCTTAGCTTTAATTGATTTTTCCCTTTTTCTTTCCTTAGGTTATGGCCGGCTTGAGCTTATGATTTACATTTTTAAATAACGAACTATGAATGTGCAGAGAAATTGAAACATAGTTTTGAGGGAAATGGGATTATGGTGGCGGCAAATCCCTATAATGCCCTTGCATCATGTTCTCGCTAATTAACATATAAAACCATTCATAAGCCTTTTCTTTTATGGTTTTATTTAATTAAGCTCGGCCTCTATTGAATTTTCAAATTTCAATCCCCTTATCACACTATTATTTACATTATTCTATTTAATTTATCTAATTAAATCTCCTGAATAATGTTATTAAAAATTAAGGGTGTTATTGGGCGTTTTAGGGGAAGTAGTGGCAGAGTGCCACCGTTTTAAGATGACTATTGATTCCGGTGGAGATAAGATATATAGGGATGCGAAGCAAATTTTCTATTGGCTGGGGATGAAGGGGCGAGTAGTAAAATATGCCATTAAATGTTTGATGTGCCAAAGAATAAAAGTGGAACAAGGAAAGCCTAGAAATTTGTTATTGCTATTAGAGGTACCGACTTGAAGAGGGAGCACATATCGATGGACTTTATAGATGGGTTTTCTAGAAGTCAAAGACGTAATGAAGCTATTTAGGTTATAGTGGATATACTCACTAAATGTATCCATTTATGGTATTAGAGTAATAGTACTGCAACATCTCTATCACAAATTTATATCAAAGAAGTTGTATAATTGCATGGAGTTCCGATCAGCATTATCAGCGATAGTGACCCTTTATTCACTAGTGAATGTTGAAGAAGTTTGCAATTAGCCTTAGTAATGACATTGAATCTTAGCACTGGCCGACGGATATAGAAAGAGTGAACATAATTTTGGACGATTTATTGAGGGCTTGCATCATGGATTTTGAAGGACAATGGAGGCAGCATTTACCCGTAGTAGAGTTTACATACAATAATAGCTACTAGATGACGATTGGTATAGCAACCTTTGAAGCCATATATTAGAGGTCGTACAAGTTACCTAATTGTTGGTGGAAAACTTTAGTCAAAATTCTACTTGGACCAGATTTGATCCGTGAGATCAGGAAAAGATTGAGGTGATTAGACGACGAATAAAGGTTGTCCAAGACCGATAGAAGTCCTATCCTGACAGGCGAAGGAAAGATTTAGAGTTTTTAGTTGAAGACATGGTATTTGTTAAGGTTTCTTCTTCTATGAAGGTTAAGAGGTTTGGAGCATTGGTAAAGGTGGCATCGAGATTTATTAGGCCTTTACCAATTTTTGAGAGGGTGGGGAAACTTTATATCGAATGGAGCTTCCGACTCAGTTAGCAGGAGTCCATGATATTTTACGTGTACCGCATTTAGGAAAAATTCTACACAATAAAACCAATATAGTAGAGCCTAATCAGTTAGCAGATATAAAGATGAAGCCAATAGCACACCGTACAACTGCACGTATAGTAGAGCAAGGAGTTAGGAAGATTCTTAGAAAAGATTAGGCTGGTCCAAGTGCAATTGGGAGATAATCCAACGGAAAGCACATGGAAAGTAGAAAAGAAGATGAAAGCTTATCATTATGAGTTTTCTTTAGTAAATTTTATCTCTCCAAAATTTAGCATTGTATAGGTTTGGTTGCATTATGATTGCTAGATTGGCTGGTAGGGGATGATTGCATACTTATTCCTTTTATTTTTGCACTTATATACAATTTTATGCATATTTAGGATACTTGCATACATGCCTATATGTCACGATTTAGCATTTACGCTAGGGTTGAGCTCATCTATAATGCATACATAATCACATTGCATTTTTCGTAGAATAGATGGTTGCGTAAATAACATGATCGTACAAAATGGTTGTAGAGTACATGTTATACTACATATCCCTTAGGAATTTCGAGAACGAAATTCTTTTAAGGGAGAATGTAACACTCGTTAAAATTTATATGAAAATAATTAAGAAAAACAAATTAATTAACAACAACAATAAAAATGGAAAATTTTCAAATATCATAATTTGGCCATGAAAGTTGTACCATTACGTTGGTGGTGATTTTTTGAGCAACTTTCATATATAAAACTTCGCTATCAGAGTTCAAACAAATATGTTATTAGGGTTTGATGTTTTCGAATTTAAAATAATACAAACAAATTTAAAGTAATAATTAAATAATGTTAACGTCGGAAATAAAAAGTAATGAAAGATTGTAATACTAAGAATAAGCTTAACGCTTAATTAGACATTAGTTAACGATTTAATATATAAAATAACATGTGTATGTGTGTATTAATGTTAACAGAAAATATAAGGAGGCTAGGACAACTGGTCAACACCCTAATTTGGGCTGGTCGGCCACTAGCAGTCGACCATCCAAGGTATGGTCGATCGGTCAGTGTTAAATGGCGGTTAGGGTTTTATGGTCGGAACCGATCGGATTTTTTATTTCGAATTGACTTTGATCGTACGGTCTAGACGCGTTCTAACCACTATAAATAAAAGGCTAGCCTGCTCACTTTTATTCATAAGAAAAATAAACATTCTAACAAGACACTACTAATTTTTTTTCCTTCCCAATAAAATTTCTAGATTTAAAAATAAAAGGTTCAAGCATTAGGGAAAATATTAATCAAGTTAAAGGAAAAAGGTAATGAATTTTACAAATATAAATATTTCTCCATTCTATTCTTCCTTGTTCTTTGATTGCGAATCTATCTATATACAACGAATTATTATATATCGTACCATTAAAAAGAAAATAATTAGAGGAAGGGATTGACGTTAATGTGAAAGCAAATCCAAGGAAATTCGATGAAAGCTATCTATAAGTGGAAATCTTAGTTTTTCTTTTTATAGTAGTTTATGTAGTTAATGTTTGGATTTATTTTATGCCTTGGAGAATTTTGTAAGCGAAAACTTTAAATCTGAAACCCTACAATTTCTCCAGAAAAATTAATTCTGGAATTGATTAGAATCCTATTCGTTTTCTGTTAATATGGTAGAATTTAATCTATTATTATTTGCAATATGAATATCTATGTTCCATTCAGCTTTCACTTCCCGATTTGTGTTTGTTATGACAAAAGATTCTAAAAATAATTAGGAAACGGCATGCAAATCATGGATTTTTATCACATCCGTGGTTTGCACTGCCTACTTTCGTAATTAAACAAATATAATCTTTTTTCACTTCAACCCTATCCATTTAAAAGTCAAATAGAATATAAATGATTAAAATTATAAAGTTTTTCTTGCTTGAAATAGAGGCGTTAATTCTGCTATGTTAATGTAAAATAAGTTCGATGTTTTCATTCCATTTTTGAAAATATATGCAAGTATATTTTGTTTATCTAATTTAAATTGTGATATTAGCTATTGTGTAAACTGTTATATTGGACAGGGACTTATATGGATATGAAAATTGTGACACTTAAACTATTTTAACAACTCGAATTGGAAGAAAAAAAACTTAGTATAGAAATGCTTTTACTTATGCCTAGGAATATACTAGTTTGTCAAAAAATAACGTTAAGCATAAATATAATAATAACCTATAAGTTGTAGCGTATAAAGTAAGTTAAACAAATAACAATAAACCATATAAAAAGGAAGTTAAGAAAAATTATGAAAATTAATCCATAATTAAAGGCAAAATAAGTAGTTTTCTTTATATGGCCTTAATGCGTAAATGCATGTGAGGTATATTATGTAATGATGCGAGATCAGTTAAAAGTACACAGAAGTCTGTCCGGCGAATCTGCTAGCAACAGTGTGACTATAGAACTGATGAATCGCCTATAATAAGTACACATGATGAACGTAACGTTAGTCGCAATCGAATGGGGCAAGTCTGCTCGGCTAATATGGCTGCAGCACCTACGAATAGTCGAACTAACGTGGGATGTCATAGCTCGAGTTACGGGTCATGGAACGGATAGCTCAAACGGGTCTGCTTCAAGGTTGGAGGTATTAAATGGCTATTGTAAGGTCTGCCTCTTTTCCATTCAAAAAGTATTAAATTGTTTGACTACTTTTAGGTGCGGTATTGGAAATATTTGAAGAGGTTCAGTTTCGGGGTCGAGGTATTAAATGGATATTGGATGGTCTGCCTCTTTTCAATTTAAGAAGTATTAAGTGGTCTTATGAAAATTCTTACGGTATCGGTTTGGAAGTACTTGAGAGAGATCCACCTTAGGTCTAGATATTAAATGATGGGTATTTGACTAGGGCTTGGGTATTAAATAGTCGGAGTCTGTCTGTTTCCTAGTTAAAAAGGTCTTAAGGGACTAAGGTACTTTCTCTCGTGTCGTTAGGCTATGGTTGACGGTGATGGGTCGATGGACCCAATATATTCTATAGTTGCGTAGCGCCGCATTATAGTTGTAAATTTTGACTGGAAAGGCCAACTGGTCTACTGTTGGAGATACATTATTAAGCTGGACTCGGATAGCTGATGCCTCATAGTTGGATGTATACTTAGAAAAACATAATATAGAATGCATAAGTCGTAATACCCATCTAAATGATATTGTCCAAATGCTATTATAGTAAATTTTGAGATTTTGATTCACAAGATATTGTTGTTTCGACTCTCTCCTCGTTATAATCCATGGCTTAGAGGGAACGATGCTTGTGATAAAGTGTGAAGGAGACAGTGAAGACTGGCAGCAGTATAGCTATTTATTTATGTTTATGATATATTCCAATGTAATTAGATCTAAGACCTGTCGATGTTCTATGTTGAGACATTGTGTTATGAATATTTGAAATATTGCATTTTAAGATTTGAAAATTTATCAAATTGGTATTTACTCTATTATTATACTTTACCCCTTCCGATGTAAGATTTTAAAAGCATGTATAGATAGCTTTGTATATTGTTTATTTGATCAAATTTTCAATCAAAGATCGAAAAATTAGACACGTTTCAGAGAGAGTTGTTACAGGGATGACAGTAGCTTATCGCATGATGCGTGTTTTTTTTATTTATTTCATTCACGATATATCCGATGATCAATATCGTTTTTTTTTTTTTAATATTTATGGCATGCCTTTCGTGTTAATCTATTCATGTTAATGCAACGACATTTGTGTTTATGATATATAATTGCGTGTGATGGCGTTTATTGTTGATATTGCATATTTAGCAAAGTGGTTATATTTGATATCGGGTTGTGTTAGCATGCTTATCAATATTTAAATTTAACAAATAAATAACAAATTATTAAAATTAACAAATAAATAACATATTTGGTTTCCATATTCATGCCCCCTTTATTTCATTCACGGCCGTGGAAGATGACAAAGAAAGCAGACTATTTAAAGCAATCGTTATCAATTGATAACCAAAGCAATATCAACTTCGGTGAGAATCATGCATTTTTCTCGTGGTTTAAACATATTACTATATTAGCGATAAAGACATTTTTATATCTTATTGATGAATATAAACGTATATATTCCTACGGAAGGTTCACAAACCACATACTCGAGCGAATATGTTTACAATACAAAGACGTTCATGCTTTGAAGTTTCCATCATCGGTCGTTGTCCAAATGCTTAATGAAAGGCATGGCCGTGTAGAAATGTTTATCCATTTTTGTTATTTTTAATGAGATTAGAAAGTGTACCAATTAGGCTCCATTTGCGAGTTTTGTAGCACCTTTAAAAAGTATCGGTTTTGATCGTCAATAATCATAATTGTTTTTATTTATTTATGTGAAATGTTGTTATAACTGACTAATAAATGTTTGAGAGTTTAAGATACATCGATTTTTAAGAGTTTTCCATTAAAATAACATTATATGTAACAATAAATTAATTTAAAAGACAAATATTTGTATATTTTTTGCATCAAGGACACGGCCTCGATATTTTTACCACAAGGACAAACATTTTCTAAAAATTATTCATAAGGACAAACATTTTCTAAAATTATTCATAAGGACAACAAAACTGCTATCGAGCTAAAACTGATACCTAAAAACAGTTACCGATAAGTAAAAACTGATACTACAGAAAGTTGTCCTTCAGGATAAAATATTGAAGGTATGTCCTTGAGGCTAAAAAGCTGCGAATTTTTGTTCTTGACAATAATTTCCTGTATATGTATTAATAATTGATTTTGAAGCACAAACTTTCAAAATTTTCCTTATATGTATTTTTTTGTTAAAGGTTGTAATACATTTAATATCACGATCTTTTAATGTCAACGTGAAATACTAAAAATTTCTCTTTACTGATGTTATCAGGATTTAGTATGCAGATTCAAATTTTCCTCTATAAATATTACCAAGTCTTCGTATTACTTAAAAGTAGAATCTAACAAATAAACTAATTTACAAATTTATTTTTTATAAATTTATAATATAAATAAAATTTTAAACCAACAAAAAAATTAAATATTGCAACTTAGAAATAAAAATTCAAATTAACTACGTATGATCCAGCACAAACATACGGCTAAATATTTATGAAAAACATTTTCTTTTAAACGTGTTAAACAAATACAATTTGTTCAAAAACAATTCAGCTGTCTTCATCAACGCGAAATGCGTTCCTCAATGCTCGTATATATGTGTGTGTATACTCCATGTTTGTGAAAATTAATTTACTGATGTAATTATTACGTGTATAAATTGGAATATAGCTCTCGAAACATTTCAATTTGTTGGGTTGAAAATTAACATTAAAATAACACTAAATCGAATTTCATTGGTTTTATAACTAATAATAAAACCGATGTGTAAAGTAAACTTACAACCAAGGCTCGATACTTAAAATACAGAACGGTAAAAAAACTGTTCAAAACCAATAAAAGAACTTCAAAACTGATCGTCGTCCTTTTTGAACGCTTATGTGTTTTAAGAATTTTCTTAATGTTATAAGCTTTTATTCTTGTTGTTTATTTTATAAAATTATTGAAATCCGATGCAGAGTAATTTTAATAATTATTCTTACTCATTGGAACGAGGAAGTTTCAATGTTTTTTTTCTCCTTTGCTTTCTTCTTTCAATTATACTTCGAATCGTATCGAAAAGTTAATGTTTTCAAACAGACAATAAATTGTAATATGCACGTGCTGATGGGTTAGAACAGGACTTTGTATAAACAATTGAAATAGTACCCACAAAGCTATTCATAAATTGCTAATACAAAACTATAAAACAGAAGAAAAGATCTTGAAATAACGATTTTTTACCTTATTGAAGGCCATAGCTGAAGTGACATTGAAGGGACTCTTTTTGTTGCCTACCTTTACCTACCTAGACTAATAGCATTACTTTCATAACACAATTCAAACTTTTAGACTTTGGATTTATATCATAATATAATACCATTTTTCGTTGAATTTAATTTCTTCCAACTAAATTTCTGTATTAAATTAGTTTAATAAATCTGAACATTCAATTAAATAAGCGTCTAGTGTTAAGTGTCCATTGAATGAACGTCTTAAACCGAGCGTCCATTAAATAGACGGTCGGTTTCAATTCAGTTTCTTAAATTGAAAATCGAATATTATGCCTGGTATTCCCAGTTGTGTTGTGGTAAAGTGGTCGTTGAATAATTCGGTTGAATTAATTCTTCTGATAAAGTGGTCACATATTTATTCAAATTAATTTTTCAATGCGATTAGCATGTGTATAATCGAAAATAAAATAAAACAAAGTTAAACTCATCAAAACACCTCAATTTGATTAATTGAAAATTGCGATCAAATTACACTAAATCGGTTTTATAATCAATAATCATGGAAGGAAAAAAATAAGAATTTACAACCAAAGCATATAATAACATCTGAAATACAGAATTAAAAATAAAAATTTACAACTAAATATTATAATAATACCTGAAATACAAAATGAAAAAATAACAATTTACCATCAAATACTATGATAACACCTAAAATACATGGTCATTTAAAACTGATCAAAAACCACTAAAAAAAACTCTCAAGCATAGCTTGCTTTGTTCTTTTGTGATATTTGACGGAAGGTTATTGAATTGCTTTGCTTTAAAAAATTATTAACATCCTTTAATCTTAGTAATTAACTGGACCTCCATGAGTTTTTTTTCTATTATTTTGGACTGATTTGGTAAGATTCTGTGTTTTGGATGGTTTCTTAGTTTATTTTAATAAGTTTTCATTAGCATAGGTTATAAAAATAGTGTACTTCGACATAATGTAATTTTCATAATAATTTTTATATGTTAGAACGAGGATGTTTGAGAGATTGTTTTTTTACCTCATTTGTTAGGCGTTTCGACTTGGTACGAAAAGTCATAAATTTGAAACGTGCATGGCGTGATTCAAATATGTATTGATACGTCGACTAGTATTCCATTTTGACTTTTTTTTTAAATTACGGACAGAACTATTTCTGCCTGGTAATACAAAACTACAAAACTGAGGAAGAGACCTTGAGATAACGTTTTCTGCTTACTGAAACCAACAATTGAAATGACATTTAAGGATCTCTTTCCGTTGCATGTCTCTACCTATCTAACCAAACAGCATGTACGTCAATAATACTATTCAAAGCTATAGACTTTGAATATATATCGTAATATAATAGCATCTCCACCAAAGATAGATATAAATTTTACAAAATGTGTACGGCTATTTTTTGTATTAACTAGATGCTTGTTCAAAAACGTTTGATGTTCAGGAGCCGATTGAAAAGACACCCAACGTTGAAGAATTGTAAAATACATATTTTAGACGCTTGTTGAATAAGCGTCCGAACACTGGACGTCTGTTGAAAAGGCGTTTAATAATAAGACGTCTATTCAACAGGGTGCCTGTCGAATAAGCATCCATCACGATCCTGGATCCTCAAACTTTCGATCACAAAATCCACACTACTGAGATTTATGCGGTCTGTTGAAAAGCAAAACGGATGCACGTATTATATTTTGTAATATGCTATTGAAGATGCACTACCATCTGATCTGAAAATCCTTAGAAGTCTAAAGCTGTATTTAATTTTTTCAACTAAATCACTTAAGCTTTCATTTGCATTCCAACCCATATAAACCTGTCCGTATACTTATGTTTATGTTAACCCTACATTCCTTATACACAGAAAATGTTCATATGTTTCGCTTTATGACTTAATTTGCTATTACGGTTCTTGACTTCCCCTCCATTAGCTTTAGCCTTAGCCTGTCTAGGTCACCGAGAATTTTGGGCGGAAGTGGTTAGAAAAACTCAATAGTGAGATGCTTATTTAGGATGTCTGCCCTGGATGTCTATAAAATGAACGTCTAGATCCTAAAATATTATTTACTTAGTGCATGATATGTTGTATTAAATTAGTATAATAAATCCAAACATCCATTAAATGAGCATTCAGTGTTAAATACCCATTAAATGAGCGTCCAGTGTTAAATCCCCATTAAATGGACGTCTAACACTGAACGTTCATTAAACAGACAGTCAGATTCAACTCACTTTCGAAGTTGAAGATTGCATATTATTCTCAATATTTACAAATGTTTTGTGGTAAATTGTCACTGAATAATCCAGCTGAATTAGTTCCTATGGTAAAGTGGTCACAAATTTATTCGGATTAACTTTTCAATACGACTAGTATGTGTGTAATAAAAAAAAAGTTAAAACTTATGAAACACCTCAATTTGATTGGTTGAAAATTATTATTAAAATTACATTAAATTGGTTTACAACCAACAATAATCGATATGAATAATAATAATTTACAATCAAAGATTATAATAACACCTGAAATGCACAGTGAAAAACAGTAATTTACCGTCAAAAGATTATGATAATATCTAAAATACGGAGTCGTTCAAAACTAGTCAAAATCAACAGAACAGAAAAAAACTCTCGAGCAGAACTTTATTCTCTTTTGATATTTGACTAAAGATGGTTGAATTGCTTTGCTTTAAAAAGTCATTAACATCCTTTAATCTTAAAAATTAACTGCACCGGGACCTCTACTAGTTTTTTTCCTACTAGTTTTGACTTATTTGGTAAGAATCCGTGTTTCGATGTTTTTTTCCATTCACATGCCTTGTTATGAGTTATAAAAATAGCGGAATCTGACGTAATGTAATTTTAATAACAATTCTTATCTATTAAAACGAAGATGTTTAGGAGATTGTTTTTTAATCATTATCTCAATAGCGAGACGTTTCGACTTTGGTGTGAGAAGACATAGATTCAAAATTTACGTAGTGTGATTCATACATATACTGTATGTATTTTGTTCCATACTACCAATAAATATCTACTAGTGTCCAATTTAAATAAAAATAAGAAAACACCCACAGTACTATTTTTACTTGGTAATACAAAACTACAAAACTGAGAAAGAGACCTTGAAATAACATTTGTTCCTTTGCTGAAACCCATAATTGAAGTGACATTTAAGGATCATTTTCCATTGCATATCTCTAGCGACCTAAACAAATAGCATGTAAGTCAATAATACTTATATATATATATATATAGAGAGAGAGAGAGTTTTTGTGTGTGGATATCTTAATATAATACCGTCTGAAAATCCTTAGAAGTTTCAAACTGAAATTAATTTTTTCAACTAAATCACTTAGCTTTCATTTTAGGTCCTATTCTCCAACTCATGTAAACCTGTCAGTATGACTACTATTTAGAAGCAGATCATGTGCTTCTATTTCTCTCACTCCTTTGTGGTTTGACCAGTCAATGGAAACACTCTATATTTTAACAAAAAATGCTTTCAAATGATTTTTCAAAATTATCCCCGGTTGTTTTGCTATATTTAGTTTTGAATTTTCATCTAAACAAAAATACATATTTATTATATTTTTTTAAAAAACACACAATTTTGAAAATGAAACTAACGTAGAAAATAGAAAACAAGTTTATCTGATTTTTCATATTATAAGACATGACAAAAGGACGGAAAACAATTCGTTTTCTTCATTTTCCGTTCATCGTCACGATGTCTAAGAATTGTAAAAAAAAATTCCACATTTTCTTGTATTTTCCAGTGTACGTTGAAAATACAAAACACAAAACTCAAAATTAAACAAACATAGTCTTGTAGAAAACTCGGTGTTTTGATTGGTTAGACACACCGGAACAGATGAGAATGTGACAAGATGATTTGCTCTAATTTCATGTTAAGTGGACATTCATTATATACGGAAATCATTCTTACGATCCTAAATTCGCTCATCCAGTTGCTAGGAGCATCACAGTATCCGTACTATCAAACATCAATAATAAACCACTTTATTCGACATTTATAACGCTAGATAAATATGTAAGGTCGGAAGTGCAGTACACATGAAAAACTATTAATCCTGACCACATGCTTACCCGGCATTGCAAATATCTGACAACTCTAATAACTAAGTGACGTCTCTTCGGGGACATCTGATAAAATTGGAACGATACAGATAAGATTAGCACGGCTCCTGCGCAAGGATGACACGCACAAATCGTGAAATGGTCTAATAACTATGTGACTAGGTTTAATGGTCCAAAATTGGTTTCACTAATCACTATCATTAAGTACTAACCCCTGTTGGGGTGCTCTAATAATACATTAGCGACCGTCCTAGGAAGAACCTGTCGAGAATAGCTTTGGTACTGAACCACTCAAGGCATATCTATAATGTACATAGCATATTTATTCGTACGATTTCATTTTCAATGAATATGTGATAGTGGCTTTAGACACATCGCCCACTAACCAAAAAGAAAAGGAAGGGAAATCCATTTTAGGTTCATTTTTCTAGCTCATTATTATTTCACTTTCTGCCTGCATGCATATTTTTTCCTTTAGTGGGGAATCTTAGTACTGTACCAGATAGGTTTGAGTAAGTTTTATTTCTATTTTTTTAAAATGGTTTTTTAAAATAAATAAATTAGGCCCATGCCCTTATTTTTGGGTTTTATCTTTAAAAGACTGTCTCGAATTTAATTTTACAAACCGTCCTCTCCTTTGTTTTCACTTTTTGCTTCTTCCATTTTTTGCTGTTCTTCATATCACTCTTTGTGGACAAAAAAATTTGACCTATCAATTTTCGGTTTTCGATTGTTCTATTCTTGTTCAAAAATTATTTTTTGTTCCGGTTTTGATTTCATCATCCATTTTTAGTTGTGTGTGTCTCTATATATATATATTCAAATTGATTGGTTTGTTAACGGTTTCTTCTTCTTCTTTTAGGCATTTTTTTCACGGTTTCTTGTTTCATTCCGTAGTGTTTTTTTAGAAAGTATTTTCCATTACTTTTGATAGTTTATGCTAAATTGAGTATAAATATTTTTATCTACCGTATTTAGATTATAATTTTTTCTGCAAATATTTATCCGTTTGTTGCAAATATTTTATATATTTACAAATTTGTGCATACATATTTAAATATTTCTTTTTTGCTTAGCTCTTTCTCTAATGTTTAATTTTATATGTTTCTTTTCAACTCTTCTTCTAATGTTCTCGTTCTTTTTATATTTGGTAATGGTAGTTTACCTTAACATATTAGTTTGAAGGATAGTGCCTCTAGTTTGAGATATGATATATGTTTAAGATGATCTAAATTAAATTCCACATACTTTGATTTATCCTGTCAAAAAGATGGTAAAAAGAATAGCGTAGAGATTAATTTTGATTTGCATTCTATTTTGATATAAATCATTCTCCTGTTTCTAGTAAGTTTGCAAAGCTTTTGGTATATGATCATATTCGTGCCAATCCATTGATGAAGGCCAAATATGCTGTTTATATGTTTCGAAATGAGTATAATGTTGTTTTAAACCATTATTTTACATATACTGGTAAGAGATTGACTCTTGAAGATTTACATTGGTCTAATTTGATGTCTATCGTCATTTAAAGTATTTTGTTAAGCTATAGTCGTAAGTAAAGTTATATTAAAAGAAAAATTTGTTAAGCATCAGAACGAGTGTTTGTTGGATTTAAAACTTGTATTCATGGTTTTCAATTTTGTCGACTATTACTTTTTTTGATCTTACATTTATGAGAGGCAGAGCACAAAGGTGTTTGATGGTTGCTATGGGTAAAAATGGCAACGAAGTTAAATTATGTTAGTTCCTTGGTTTATTTTATATTTTGAGTTTACTTTGCAAATTTTTGTTGATCTTTTAGCAAATATTTGAGCTGAATTCCGGTCCACACATCCTTACGTGGGGCAACATATGAGTTTGGCCGGTACTTTTTAACAAAACTTTTGTTGTACATGCGACCAAACTCATATATACATCACTCCACCTCCGTTATTTTTTCATGATGTGGACAGTTCTTCTTTTCAATATGCATCCATTGCTCATACATAACACGAGTAACCCCAACAATTTGCATTTTTCTTTTGCAAATTTTTGCTGGTTTGTTTGTAAATATTTTTATACGTTTGTTTTTTTTTGTTTTTTTTACATCTCATGCATTTTTTTAAGGTTTTTATCATCAGGCGAATTAGTTTAAAAGAAAAACTAAGACTGATTTTAGTCTGAATAACACGAAATTTAAAATTTAATCGGATGGACACTAAATAATATAATAATACAACATCAGATAAAACAGAATGCTATTAAAGTAGAATCAGATGAATTACACTAGATAAACTAAAATAACATTCATTTTTACAGTTAAAGAAATGCTAGGTTCATACGCTACAACAAAATGATCATAGTACAACTTTTCGTTTATAATATTGCCTCAATGATATAAGAAAGTTTTTAATAATTGATTATATGTTGTAGTTTTAATAAAAGCTTTTAACAACTTTATGCTTCCAAACATTGTAAATATTAATTTATAATAAGCTTTATTTATAGCCGTCCTAATCATTCGTTAATTATTGCGTAAACACTTTAGGGAAACGTTTTTAACAATAAACAAAGATTTTGAGTAGACATAAAAGTTCATGTTTTAGAGATTTGTTCATTCTAATCAGTATTTTAAAAATTGAAGAAGCATGAAATAAGTGCGAAAAAGGAACTTCGGATATTTAGAACAATCATTAAAGATTTGGAAAAAATTGAATTTTTTTTATTGATTTTAGTTTTTTAATCAATTAAAAAGTTCAACAGTTTATAGAACTTCAAAAAATTAGCAAACGTCCACTTAACCACTTTAACGGGCGTAGCCAACCAAAACAAACGTAGGCATTATTTTTGGGAAATGAAAAGAAAAAAAAAACGTTGATAAACGCAAATTAGAAGGAATTGTACATTTTTAAAACTATAGACGTTTCCGCATACTAATTTAAAATGGTAAAAAACGAAGAGTGAAAAAAAAAAAAAGAGAAAAAAAGAAAAGAAAAAACAAATGTCACGGACAATGCCCTAGGCGGCAGAAATATTCATATTCCCTCCTAAATAAAATTTAAATGGAACCAAGCCCGCTCAATCAAAATTTTCATTCCCTCTTCAACTTGATAAAAAACCCTAAATCAAATAAGTTATTTTAATGGGTTGTCAATTAAAATGATAACTAAAATGGCAGTTGCGTTCTTCGTCTAACCTTCCCCCACTCATCCTTCTCCACATCTCACACCATTTTTCTTCACCTCTCCGTCATGTTCAACCCTACCTGGAACCGTATGCCTCGCAAGTGCAAAACCGACCAACGTTCCCCCCTCTTCCACTGGAATCGGACGTTCACGACACTTCCTCGCCCACCAGATCTGGCCTCGTCTTCTCCACCATCTATTTCAAGATACGGTGCTTTCCAGGCCTCACCTGGTGACTTTTGCTTACTTGAATCTGAAACTCGACATTTGAGCGAGTCTGTTTTTAGGAATACGTAGACCAAGCCTGATGGTGCAGGAGGTTATGTGTCGTTGTGTGCTGTCTCTAACCAGGCACATACCTCCAATTCCCGGTCAAGCCATTAATTCAGCCATGCTCGCCAGGTGCTTGTTGGAAAGCCAAGCCGAATCATTCCCTGCTGTGACGTTTGCAATATAGTTACCTGGATATTCGGTCACTTCAAAGATCTGAAATTGAGTGTGTTTTGATGATGTTTCCAAAATTATTCTGCATGGTACACATTTTTTATCCTTTAGTCATATATATGTGCAGTGTTCAAGTTTTTTAATGCATACGTCCCCATATGTTATGTCTTATAAATTATCTTTGATAATTTATTTGACAATAAAGTTGTAAATGTGTAAATCAAGGTTCAAGAACTCGGTTTCGGTCATTTGAAATTTTGTTGATTTCGGTCAGTTTCGGTCATTTCGTTTGTTTCGGTCCTGATATTGGATTTATGCATTTTTAATGAATACGTAACGATAGACGATTCAAATTCATATAGAAATATAGCATACAATAAAATAATAATGTTACATACAACACTATAGTTTCGGTCCAAACTTTGGTTTTCAATAGTTTGTTAATAAACGTCCTGATAATGATCTCTATACTGTTTGCTTGGTTTTCCATGACGCACTTGTGAATTGAGTACAATATTATCAGAAAGTGTGAATAATTATTATAACAATCAAATTTCACTTACTATTAAACAAACAAACTAAACTAAATTAAACAATACTAAATTATTTATTAAATATAAACCAGCCGAATCCAAATGCATCTCCCATTTCAGTCCAAAGCATTGAATTAAGCAAACTCGCTTAACTAAATAATTTATTAAATATAAACTAGTCTAACCAAACTGCCTTTCCATTTCAGCCCAAAGTATTGAATTGTAAAACTTAATCAAATCGCAATTCATTTCAGATTTTCAACCGAGCCCACAATTTCCCCTTCCTCTTTTATAATCCACGTTTCCATTCCCTAGCCCTAAATCGCGATTTCCAGTTCTCGATTAAAAAAAATACGAAAACGTGATTTCCTGTTCTCGATTAAAAAAAACACGAAGGCGTCAGAAGAAGAATTGCGACGTCGAACTTAGATAAGGAAGAAGAATCGCGACGTTGAACTCAGATAAGCACAGATGGTTTTAATTTTTTCTAAACAAAAATGATTCATTATTTTTTTTTTTCCCTAGATCCGAAACCGATTTTGACTGTCGGTTTCGGATCGTGCACGAGCGGTAACGGTCCGGTACCCTCGAAATTTCGGGGTACCGGCCGAAACCTCAATCATTGGTGTAAATGATGCTTTCTTTTGTTCCATTTCAAAATTTCAGATGTTAAATATCTTTTGCTAAAGGCCTGCGCGCTCAGTCTTGACTGGATTTAGATACTCAGATGCTGTGCAGTGAAATGATGGGGGAATTTACACATTGATTGTTAATGACTTTCTAAACGAATTAATTCAAATTGAGGTTTGAATATGTCGGCACTCGTTCATTCCATGTCCATCCAGCTCGGGAAGATGCAAAACTTTCTAGACCTTTTCTCCCAATTAGCAGGTTCTCTTCTAGCAGGCTTCAAATAAAGGATTTTCTTCCATGTCTAGATATATCCTCTCTGCGGTCACAGTCATATCAGTGTAGGAAGAAATTTTTGGCTCCTCCCTTGTCATTTCGGTTCCTCGAAGTCATCGTAAGCTCCTCTTTTTCCTTTGCTTTTTTGTTTTTCGTTTCAGACAATCCTTTGTCATTCACAACATTAATTTCAGTGTCCTCAGCTTTAGCGTTTTCTTGATGCAAATATCTCTCAGCTTCCTGATAGAATTCTGCAAGATCCATCGGTGGATCCTTTCTAGTGCAACCTTGAAATCGGTATTGCTTGCGACTCTAGATACTGTCGCCATTAAGATTATCGATGGATTCGACTTATCGACTGCGGCGGTTGCTGCAGTGAATCTTGTCAAATAGCTTCTTAAGGTCTCTCTGGGCCTTTGTTTCATGCTTGATAGCATCTTACATTCTTCGGTCGTGAGACATGAACCTTAAACTGTCTTAAGAACTTATTCACCAAATCGGTCCACCTTCTAATGGACTCATTCTCCAACTGTCTAAACCATATCGCCTTCAAGTCTGTTAAGTACAATGGGCAACACTATCCCATTTCATTCTCAGAAGCACCCAATACCTCCATATGTCAGATTTATCTCATAAGATGAACCGTTGGATCCGATTTTCCATTGTACATTTCCAACGTCGAAAGCTTGAAATTGGGAGGATTTTTCGCATTCTAGATATTAGAAGTGAATGGATTTCTATTTACATCCTTCAAACTCTGGTTTGGAGGTCTACCTCTAACTATTTTCCTTACCAATTCTGAAAATCAGTTTTTTACCGTCCAATGAAAGTCTTTGACCAAAAGCGATGTTCTGTCCCCTGTTCTTGTGGGGGAACGCCGACACATACTCTGGCACGTACTCCTCTTGCTGCACGTTAGCGTTTTGACCAGCTCCTCTAGTTTCTTTCTGCCCCCCGTTTCTATGGAGAGGTTCAGACACATACTCTTTCGGCCATTGCCCATTCACATTCTGATTTGCGTTTCTAGCTCCAACGTCATTTGCTTCTAGCATTCTAGCATGTCCCAATTTCACATCAGCGTTGTCCCCGGGTATAATTGTCTTGATACCGGGTAGACTCGGGTCGGTATTGAGTTGTACTATTGGTGGGTGCATTGTTCTAGTTTGTTCTGCTCCAACTCCAGATGTTCCTGCGTTATCTCCTAGCACTTGGTTTTGAATTCCTACAGCTCTAGCTATTTCTTGTTGTCTCATTCTTTAGAAAAATCCTTCGTGCATTTCCTGTTGTCTAATCGTTTATCCGCCTTGCATCTCCTTCATCATTTTCTCCATCTCTTCTTTGGTCATATAAATGGACTGATGTGAATTGAGGACATCTCTTGGCTGCCTCCATGCTTTGGTTGGCTTGTTCCAGCATTAAATCTTGTGTTAGGTCTTTTCATCTTCTTCAAATTTCAAATTCAACCTTGAGTCGTCAGATCTGGTTCTTAGTTCTCAGTGAAAGTACCAAAATGTTAGTCCAAAAAATGGATCAACACTCAAAAATCAGATGAAAGCAGCAGTTCAAGTAAAGTTAATAGAAAAGCAGTAAAATGAGACACAATTTTTATAGTGGATCGATGTAATCTTCGGCCTACGTCCACTTTAATCTTTTATTAGTTGTTCTCTCTCTAGATTACAACTAATTATCTCAGATCCGACCAAAATTTAGCGGGTCTCAAATTTACAATGATGTTTCTAAAGAGTTTAAGAGCCACTAGAACTAGATATTAGTTGATCTAAATCCTAAAAGAACAAATAGTACCTTCCTAGGTGACATTAATGGAGGAGAGGTTAGATGTGAAGAAGAGGAAGAAGTCTCAAATGGCAAAGATATTGGAACCCCTTTTGGTTGCACGTAGGCCGGTATTTATAGAGAAACATATGGAATGGAGTTAGAGACTCGTCGATGTTGAAGTCATGGAGTTGGCCCGGAGTAGCACAAGAGAGCACAAGACCCCCTAGCCAAAAAGACAACTCGGTATCGAATTGAACAACTCTGCATCAAGTTGTTTTTACTCGAGCTTTTCAGACTTCGAGCTTTGGGTCATCTTTTCTTCTTCGCAATGAGTTGTTCCAAGTCATTTCCCTTAGGTTTGAGTTGATTCCGGCTATCCTTTATTAATTCTACTTTCTTCAATGCTTGCTCTTTGATTTTCAAAATAGTTCATCAAATCCTTGAAAAACCACTTGACAACGAATCGAAGAAGTACTACAAGTGTTGCATGAAGTTTTGGAGATGACAAAACAAATCGATACCGAGTTAAAAGACTAGGCCCCGAGTTGAGGACTTCGCCAATTTTCCCCTCAAAATTCTTGAGTCCAATACTCTTGCTCTACCGATCGTACTTTCAAGTCTATGAATCGTTCCATTTGATATTATAAATCCAGTTGAAATCTGCTTTGGCTCAATGGCGGGTTAGAAAAATGAAAATAGATTGATATATTACCTACATCATAGACGGGAACGGTGATCAGGTATTCCACCACTTTACACCTTAATTATCAAATATTACCTTTATTTAGACACATTGACTGTGTTGTGTGCTTTCTTTTTTATCAAACGAGTTTAAATTTGTTTGAATAATATCCATAACCGAATTTCTTATTGATACTGCATTTTTGACAGTTGAGGCTTATCTTTATTTAGACACATGTTAAATAGAGTTAAAAAATACGACTTTGTTGTTAAATGTGATTTTTATTGTTTTAGCCAGTAAATTTTCATATATGAAACACAACCTTGAAACTTTTTATAAACAACAGTCAAGATGGCGTTGAATTTCTAGTGAAAATAGGAAATATATCTTAATTTAATTGTTTTAATAATTGAGGTTCATCCACGGAAAATGGAAGTAAATCTTGTTAGGGATCGAAACATTATAAAAAATTTACACATAAGTTTTTAGTTGTCTATTTTACGTTTCTTTATTGTTGTTTATATATTGTATGTACATAGTTCAATTTCTCTATTTTTTTATTATCCATCCTCTTGTGTCATAAGAAATCATAATCATTAATCCCAATAAAATAATGAATCAGTGAGATTCATCATATCATATGAATGGTTGATGATGAAAAATCAATGCTTGAAATGTATGTGAAGAAACTAGAAAACTAGTTTGAGTTTCAAAATAATAATAATGGTGTGTCGTGCAAAATGTTAAAATTAGTTTCCAATACCACAAATTTATTTTCGATAGACATACACAACATGAGTGATAAAATTTAACATTTATTATTGCATTCTGAGTTTGCTATATGCACGCTTTGATAACATTCATTGTGATAAAATATTAGCCAACCATTTCTAATCTGTAACCTGAATCTATTAGATAAAATTCGTCCCATGGAGAATGATAAAATATTAATTTTTTTTTGTAATAGCATGAGTTAATAATTTACACACTCAGGCATCATCCCAAATGAATCATTATGAAACTAAAGGTAAAACAAAAATTAGCATTTGTATGTAGGATATGTTGTTTTACATACAAATATGATTGCTCACTCTTCCTAACCTTAGCATATATATATATATATATATATATATATATATATATATACACATATATTTATATGAAAACTAGTTCCTTTTATTGCTAATAAATATAGTACAATACAAAACATACCATAGCATACCACTCACCATTAGTTGACTTAGATTCAGACAACATAATTTACTTAAAATAGAACATCGAGCCATTTATACAAATATAACGAGATACACACATACGTTGATCTAGAACATTGACCTTTATTATTCCATTCGCAACGGTTTCCTAGAATGATAAATATATAAGCTAAAAAAACAATAGTATCAAAATATTGCTTCTTTTCTTCCATTTTGATAACTACAAAATAAAATATTGCTTGCGGTTTTCGCTTTGTCGCTAAGTTGACAGTCCTTGCCATAATCATCAGCACTTATTGAAAGCTCTCAAAATCCAGACTCGTTCTAATTGCTATCGGGAATGACACAGACTACTTTCCTTCCTCTATTCAGATGCAGTAGTTTAGATAAAAGATATCAAAGTTGGACTTTTCATCTTCGACAGATCCATTCTTGAATCTGGGCGTTGATTTTGCTCAGATCTACTAAATCGCCTCTTACCAAATTCGATCGTAAATTCATCACAAACAGGGTACCGCTATTTTCTAAATCTTTCAAACAAACTCACAATAATCATTTCGTCTTCACCCATCACTCGCTATACGCCCGAAGCACGAATCAATGCCCCTATAATAGCTTGGATTCATACATTTCGAGAGTATCAAACATGGGATTGGAAAATGTGGATTGCGGAAGTAAGGATCTTATGGCCAATTAAACACTAATTGAGGGATGAATAGCGTTTTCTTGCTTATATTTTTAAAATTCTTTTAAGATTATTATTGAACAATGTAGAATAAACAATAACAAATGCAAACATAAATAAGTGTAAATGCAATAAAGTAAGAAGTAGAGAATAAGAGAGCTCACGCCAGAGATTTTTATACTGGTTTGGAGTTACACTACGTCCAACCACGTATTTCAAAATGCCAATCTTTCAAGGGCAGAAGGCAAGCCCAATACAATTTTGATTTCAAGGCTACGAGATACACCCTTCTTATTTTCTGGGCTCAGAGTACACCCACTCGATTTGGATGGGCTACAAGCACACTCACTCAGATTTTCAAGCTTCCAAGCACACCTAATTGATTTGAACGGGCTACAATCACACCCAAGCAATTACAACTAGAGTTTGATGGTTTTTCCAAAGATAATTTCTTGATCTTTGGTTGCAATCGATCCTATAGCCTATTGAATAGCATTTTGATCTTGAATCGAGAGAGATAATTGAAATCAGATATTGAATAGTAGAGAATCAATACAATGAAGATTTATTTGATTCTGGTTGAATTTGAAGAAATTTGAATAAATTTTTCTCTAGAAATTTTGGCAAAGTAAAAGAAGAGAAGAAACAAGAAATTAGTTGTTAAAAAATTCGTTTGAAACCTCCTATTTATAGAGAATAAATAGATATGTCCATTCACAAAGAGTTATGACGAATAGACACTTCATTTCAAAATTTGATTTTATAATTAGCGGCATGTATGTCGACATGCTTATAGGATATATGTCGACATATCCCTTTGAAATTGAAAACTCTTTTGTTTATAAACATTTTGAAAATCTTATGCTTTGCAAAATATTTTGATACTTTGTAAAATAATTTAAACATGGTTTATAAGCATTTTATACTTTTGAATTTTTTTATAAAATATTTTTAAATGTATTTTGTTTTTAAAAGTAAAGCATACGAAAATGGGAAATACAGCTCAAAGTTTACCACTAGGGACTCTAAAATATTTTAGGACTCTGTATACTATACTATAGGCTTGAGATCATCATATCTTGATCTTTATACTCATGAGTCTTCATGTCTATTCTTTAAGTCATTATACTGCACAGTCTTTGATTCAACACCCGTATAGTATCCTACACTATATACTATATAACTTGGCAAAAACATTAGTATCCATATTTTATATAAATATATTTTGTTACTAGGATTGTTACCATCACAATCAATAACTGAGGTATTAACAGAAAATCCTAAGTGTAAAACTCGAAAACTTGAGAAACTTGTCGCTTAGTTTGGTATTCTCTGCTATCATGTGCTATCCATATTTGGTTGATCTAGATTTCACGTTGTTGAAATATAACATTCATTTGAAAATGAGCGCAGTAGGAAGTCGCGTACCGTGAATTGTTTAGGTTTTCCTAGACTCGTAATCCTAAATGTGTGAATGTCTTCGTCTGTTAAAAATTAGATCTATTGACGTAGAGAGAAATTGCCCCTATCTTTCTACCATTGTAGATATATATATATAAATATATATCCTATTTAATTTTTTTGAGAAATGAGTTAGTATTAAATCTTTTTTCTATAGCATGAGTTAATAATTTACACACTCAGGCACCATCCCCAGCCAACCTTATGAAACTAAAGGTAAAACAAAAATTAACATTTGTATGTGGGATATGCTGTTCCATATACAAATATCATTGCTCATTCTTTCAAACCTTAGAATACACGCACATACACACACATCCTCTTTAGCTTTTTTGGGAATATTTCTTATGTAAATCCATTGACATTTTGAAGGAAAGGGCAATAACAAATGCCAAACCTAACCGGAATCATCTCTTTCTACCTATAGCATGGTATCTGGTAAAGTGGACGAAACAAAAACTCATTTAAGATGATACTCTCCTTCACAAGGTGCAGCTACCATCTGACTTGGTTAGGGTAGGCCCAAGTGAATGACAACACATAAAGGTTTGAACCATGGTACACGAATAACGACCAATAGAAGGTAAGCACTCCATTAGAAATGAAAAGAAGAAGAAATATAGAGAATAAAGGTAAAGAATAATATTGAATAATGACAGTCATTTCACAAACTTATTTATACACAATTACGTGATTCGAAACTTTATAAATAAATATTTAACTATAATCATAATACATAATATTGCTTTGACAAGTAACACTAATTCAAATTTGATCATGATTGATAATAATTAACGTCAACCTAAATTCATATATGCATAAATTATAATTTGAGGGATATTAGGAAGTACGAATGACCACCAAAGAGAATTAACAAATTTGATTTTGTATTTAACTAAGTAATGCATTTAATGCTCTAATGTAAACAATTTGTCAAACACGTTCATTTGGACTTGTGTCGAGAAAAACATTTGTTAACTTCTTTTCAGTGCAAAATAGTATGTACTAACACGCACAAAACTCAATTTATTCCTTATATATGCATAAATTTGGTGATTATGTAAACGTCAAAGGGAAAAAATATGTTGTGCATAAAATACTTTAATTGGAATAAGTAAACCAAATTTTGTTCATTTAGTTTTTCTAATTTCCATTTTCATGATTAACTTCGATAAAATGCTCTAATACTTCCATATATGAGATTTATTTTAGAGTAAAAAATAATCATTTATCCAATTTAGCACATTTTTGTTGCCATGATTTTTATTTATTTACTTGTGTATCACCTGCCATTTTTCCTTAGTGATAAACTAGTGCCACTCACTGAAAGAATTTCTAATTAACTTAATCTATGAACAATTCTTAACCATTTATTACCTTTTAATCAATACAATACAATTTTAGCTCCGTGTATAGTTAAAGAATAATTCTTACTCTATATATTTTAAGTAAAACATTGGTATGCATTTGATTTTTCTAATGACATGTTTTGTGATATCCCAGAATTTTAAGGAATTTAAAATGTGATTTCTTAATTAATTATTTAAAATTGGTAAAGTTTGTTAATTTCAAACAATAATAAATATAAGGAGTTGTTTTTAAATATAGATATAAATAGATTTTTAAATGGGATAATAATTTACAAATTTAAATTATGTCATTTTATAAATAGATTTTAAATAGACTTATTATTTTCTAATTTAATAAGTGTTGTTTAAATGTGTATATATGTGTGCATTTAACATTGATTTTAAATAGGATAATTGTTTACAATAAATAATGTGTTTGTTTAAACTTGATATCTATATTTATTTGAATTGATTTTAAATTAGATTTTAAATTTGAATTTGAATTTGGATTTAAAAGATATATATCTTAAAAATATTTTGGATATAAAATACGGATAAGGTTTTTATTTAAGTTAAGATTGTTTTATATTATTTTCTTTAAAGGAAATTGTGACGACTCGGAATTTTGAGCAATATCAATTTAATAATCTTTGATAATAATTAAATTAATTTGATCATTTTATATTATAAATTGACAAGTTAAAATTTATTTTAAAGAAAATAATAATTTGTTAATATCTAGTAATATTTTTCTTAACAATATATATAGGCAAGATAAATTTTTTTGAAAATTTATAATAATTTGATTTGGAAATATTTAGTTTGGTAAAAAAAGAAGTTTTTAATGTAATAAAACTTTATATTCAGATTGTAATATATATAAATGTATATATTATAATTTGAGATTTGTTTTAAAATTAATATATAAATTAATAAATATAATGTTAGTATGTTTTTCTATTTGAAATGTGTATATATATTTGTATATATATTTGAAATAGGAAAATTATTAATTTGAAATTAATAAGAGTTTTCAAACTTGAATATATTTAGTTTTGAAATTTGAAATGATAATTTGATTTAATGTCTTTGAAATGATATTTGAAATTTAAATTTTAAATAATAAAGTTAATTTCTTATTTTATAAACATATATTTTAGCTTTTGTTTTTAATAAGATAAAATTGTTTTAAAAATTTATATAAGGAGTTAAAATCAATTTCTCAAGTTTATAAACATATATTATATAATATAAATCAAAACTATAAGTTATTTGTATTCACATGCATATTTATTAAAAGATAAGTTCATAATATTACATAATTACTTACATATAGCTTAAATAAATTTATAAATAAGAAGATAACATTTAAAATATTAATTAGATATTAAAACACTTGTAATCATATTTACATAGGTGTAAGTAAATTAGAGTTTCATTGTGACAAATGGCATTCTCTTGTAAATATAATTTAAAATTAAACTTGTAAATATAAAACAAAATTTTTTCTTCTGCTAATAAAGAAAATAATATTGTCTTCATCTCAACCAAACTAAATGAAATCAGAAAAAAGAAATCTGAAAAAAAATGTAAATCAAAACCAAAGATCTGAAAAGAAAATGAAAATTGTAAAACCTGAAATAGGAAGAAATCTGGAAACAAGAAGGTATAAAGCAAATCCTAACAGAGGGAAATGCAAGATCTTCTAGTCATTCAAGAAATTATTCAATAGCAAAGAAGAATGCAGTAGGATTAAATTCAAACATGCAGGTGAATTTTTAAAGTCTGGAAACATGCAGCTCTGTCTTCTGCAAATTCCAGGTGAGTAAATGCAATTTGAAAAACAGTTTTGAATCTTTAAATTTATCTTGTTCTTGTGTAATTATGATGATTTGTCTGGATTAATGGATTTAAACTAATGCATGTAGTTATATAGGTTATTTATGATTGTGTGTTGCCTGTAAACATGAATATATGTCCAGAAATTTTATAAACAGGTATCCAATGTCATAATAAATTCAAGAATACCATATTGAATTCGAATTTGCTTATGATTTGTTTACAAATGTTGTTTGTAATCACATAAGCTATTATCTAAAAATAATTTCAAGATTTTATATTGAATAATTTGTTATAAATAGTTAAATTTACAGTACATGTCAAATTTGGTCAGAAATTCATGGATTCAATTTTTAATTTTGGATTCATGATTGAATTGCAAATGGAAAATCATGATTTTTAGTACTTGAATCCTAATTTTTAATGAGGTAATTAGTGAGCTTTTTGGATTTATCTGTTTTTGGGGTTTTTGCCAAATCACGGCAAACCACGGCGAATTGGACATCGCCGTTGAACTCGAAGGTGGAGGAGGCTTCAGTGATCATGCGAAAAATGCTTCATGAATTTTTAATTGAGTGGGATGGCCGATAATCGAGGAGTTAGGGTTTTATTACCTGTTTTTGGCCGATGGGTTCATCGTGGTTTCGCGGTGTCGTGGGGATACCGGAGGCTGTCGCGAGTGAAGCTATGGGTTCGAGGCGACATGGGGAAGTTACGGCAGTGGTGGCAAGGTTTCTCGAAGTTTGGATTGCCGTGGTTATTGGGTTTTCTGGTGACGTTGCTTCAGACAGTTTTGGGTTGAAGGTTGAAAACTCGTTCTCGATCGAGTTTGGTTATTCTGGGTTTAGTATGTTGATGTCGAAGTTGAAGTCGACTTGGGGATGACCGGAGAGGGGTTCGTCGTTGGCGAGGTTGGTCGTGCACGTTGATGTGCACGGCTTTGTGCATCTGGAAATGGGAAGTGGGAGAAGAAGGAGGGGGCTCGAAGATTGCATCGTGTTTTGTTGCGTGGGACTCGAAGCAGGAAGAAAGGTGGAGAGCTCGGGGGGGGGGGGGGTTGCTTGTTTTACTCTGGGAAGACTCGGGTTTGGATAGGGATTTACTCGGGTGTGTCGCGTGTAATTCTGTGTTTACTCGAGTATGTTGGGTAGGATTATGTTTGGGTGCAAACAGTTATAAAAGTTTTAAAAATTAACAGCAAGGTTTTTATAAAGTTTTTAAAACAAGAGTTAAACAAGTTTGTTTATAAAACTAAATTGTTTTAAAGTTGGTTAAACAAAGTTATATATATATATATATGTATATATATATATATATAAAATAAGGAAGTTTTAAATAAAATTAGTGTAATTTTGAATTAAGTTGTATTAGCTTTTATTTAGTAACTATGGAAAGTTTTAAAGATTTAAAAAGGTTTGATTTTTTTCAAATTGTTTTAATCATAATTGACTTTTAAAATAATTTATTTTTAAATAAGGATTAATGTTTAAAGTTTAGAAATCAATTATAATTTAAGAAATTATAAGTTTTGATTATTTAAAGATAATTATATTTGTAAAGATAATTGAGATAATTAAATCATTTTTAATTATCAAGTTTTATTTGTTAATAAATGATTTAATTAAGATGATGATTTTCTTAATTAAGAGTCTTTATAATATAAGAAATTAAGGAATCATTTAATTAATTTAAATGATTAAGTTAAATTAATTAATTAGTGATTAATTAAGATAATCACTTATGAGTTAATTTAATATAATTCCTTGGTGAAGTAATTAAGTGGTTAATTACTAAAGGTAATTAAATAAAGGATAATTACTTTATTAAAAGTAATTAAGTAGATGTGATTAAGAGTTAATCACTTTAGTTATTAATTAATAATTAGTTAAAGTTTTAAATTATTTAATTAATGGTTAATTAATAAATGGATTTAGAGTTGTAATTATGTGATTAATTACTTGTTAAAGTAATTAATTAAGAAAGAAATTTAATTAATGAAGTAATCATTAATTAATGAAAATAATTAATCATTAATTTATAATTTAAGAATAATTAGTTTATAATTAAGTTTTAATTACTAAATGTAATTAAAGTAATTAATCAAAGGTGATTAATTAAAAGTAATTAATTAAATGTGATTAATTAAAAGTAATTAATCAAGTATTTAATTAAAAGTAATTAATCAAATATGATTATTTAAAGTGATTAATCAGGTATGATTAAAGGATAATTAAGGAATAACTATCAGGATAATTAAAGAATAATTAATCAAGGATTGATTAATTTTAGAAGGTAATTAAGAGGTAATTACTTAGTATAATTTGGAAGTAATTAATCAGGATGATTAATTAATATGGTAATTAAGTAAGAATTACTTAAAGTAATTAAGTGATAATTAATCAGGGAGGATTAATTGAAATGGATAATTAAGTGATGTTAGTTAATTAATTTGTAATTAATTAATGAATAAGAAGTTGGATTGTAGATAATCCAAGTGATTAATTAAGGATTAATTTAATTTAAGGATTAATTAAATTAATCAAGTTGAATCAAACTTGTTTATGAATGATTAATGATTGGATGATATATCATTGAATGAGTTAATGATTGGATGTTATTGGATGACGTTGATTGATGGGTGATGATGTGGATATGCTATAGCTGATTGTGATATATATGCTGCTTTGTGATATGTATAGATGCATGTGATAATAGATGCTTATCTATCTGTGTAATATGATACATCCATTTATGTTTAAGTGGTATTTCTAAATATCTATTGTTTAAATCCCTTAAGTATAACTTGGACATTAAAATGGCGTTTGGTTTCGGTGAGACCGGGATCGGGTTTCCATATTTGGATATCCGAAAACCACATCGATTCCAATTAAACGTTAGGTCGTTAATCCAAGTGGAGCAAGTGAAGACTCGAGGCGTAAGGGCTATACGTCAGTATAACTCTGTGGGTGATTCCGTAATGAGTTTGACGGAATAGTGCTTATAGATTCGAGATGGTGATTTAGAGTGCAAGGGCTATGGTCGTTGACTCTGAGGGTGATTCCAAAATGAGTGCAACGAGATAGTGCCTTCGGTTTCGTTCGAACCCGGAACGAACTTGTATGGATTGAATGCTTTCAGCACATCGTCAGGCGGACGATGAGCATTCTAAGATAATTGGTCCTATAAAGGTAATCGCAGCCTCAAGCCTCATCAACCGGGAATGGCTAAAACAGGGGAGGTGCAGCAAGGCTTCGTGGGTCGCTCCCACTGGAGAGCAAGATACATCCCTGTCTAGAAATTCCTTTATATTTCGGCTGTGTGGGCAGTTGGTCTGCAGCCAAGTGCGGGGTGGTCTTGTTCGGGACTGTTCAGTAAGGAATGGTTCCGGCTTTGTGTTGCAGGGGAGTGGGAGTACTCCTCGGTACGGTGATCTAGGCCATGTACTGTGACGGGCGGTACCCCAGTAGCCCTGCCATTGTTAGAATCCCATTTTCCCTACGAGACCCTACGGTTTTGTTTGTATTACCCACTTTTGTGGCTAGTAGCTAGAATTTAGTAAATGTAACAATTTTGGCTATTTCATATTTACTTGAAAACCCTAGACACTATTATAATATCACTGGATTTCCTATCAAATGTTTTGGTTAGCGTAAGGTAAAGACTTTTCCATGTTTATGTGTGGGAAGTCTTACGTGATACCTTTTCTTTTCAAAGGATTTTCTAAAGTTAAGCAATCTTAAACCGTTTACTCACACCAGACCCTGTCTGACCCGAGTGTTTATTTTCTGTTTTATTAAACTCTTGGGTACTCATATTATATATGAGTAGTCAAGTGATTCAGGTTATCCTTGACGAAATTTGGAGGAGCTTTGGAGCAGGAGGCTTCAGCGTGTAGATATATAGTTAGAGTTTCCGCTGTGTTGTTATTCTATGTTGATGTTCTTGTATTGTATCTTAGACAGAAGTGTTATAACTGTCTAAATTGAGATGTTTAGTTGTGTACTCTAATGTATATGATACTATGTATATGTTCTATATTATATTTAAATCGTTCCCCTGTGAGATTCTGATGTGTTGTTTCTTTTTCTTCTCTTTCTTTTCTTCTTCTATCCCTTTCTTTCTTAATTAGTGATGCGATTTTCCAGGAGTGGGAAGTCGGGTCGCTACAGTTGGTATCAGAGCATTAGGTTGAGTGAATACCTAGGCTCTGGAGTGGTGTCTATCTTAAGAGAGCGTACTTGTAATTTATATATATATATATATATATATATATATATATATATATATAACTACCTAATCTGTTGGGTTATCTGTTCGGATTTTCCAACATAGGTTATAAAGGTAGATAAGGTAGGAGTGTGTGGAACACGACTACCACTAATGGAAGAGGTTTATATGTCGTGGTTGGAGGTGTTTATCGAGATTGTAGACCTAATACCGTCTCGAATAAGTTTTGTAGATTGGAAAAAGGATTTCTTTGAGTCTAGAGGAAGTCTTTTTCAAGAATTAGAGTATATTCTTGGAGTGTGAGGTTGATTTGCTCTCAGGTGGACAGGAATTTCTAAGAGTTGAATCTGTCCACGGAGGAGAAGCAGGTGGTGGTATATTGATAGATTCAAGAAGGAATAGCTGTGTGATGAGATGTAGTATCCATAGATGGTTCTGAAGATGTTTCTTTTGGAGCCAGATTAAGATGGTATTGGAAGAGCTTTGATGTCTACTGCAGGAAGATTAGGATGTTTGAAGTTTTTCTGGACCTCAAGTAAGGGTGTCTTGTCTATATTGAAGTTTGAGACTAAGGTCGATGAGTTACCTCATTTCGGGCATGGTCTCATTTGTTTCCTTAAGAGATAGGTGGTTGGTGTTTGTTTGGAGCCGAGTTTCTTGAGAAGATGTCGACTCGTCTCAAGGATTTTTGGCAAAATTGGATGTTAGTTTTGTGTTTCAAGAAGCTTTTGGTTAAGGGTGATTTTTTGGCTTAGCGGTATCATTGAAATGAAGTTTGGAAGCAGCAGCTTGGATCTATTTCTTCGATGATTCAGTAATCTTTGGAATTCTACTATCGGCAGACCAGGCAGATGGTGAAGGCTTATTCTTTTCTTTGGAAGGCTCAGCAGAGCGGGATGTCTGTTGGAAGTGATCTATCAGTTTCTGATAGGTAAGCCATTCTGGAAAGGTTTATCTTGAATAGGAAAAGCTGTTCTAGTTAAGAAGACAGTTCTTTGGAATCTGAACTGAATGGAATTGCAAAAGTGACTTGCGATTAGTTTGGGAAATCTTTGAATATTCTTTGGTTTGAGATTGAGGCATCTCAAGTGGAGGTGAAAGCTATGAAAGTAGTTGGAGATTTTCTA
Organism: Allium cepa; assembly: GCA_030765085.1. NCBI lineage: Eukaryota > Viridiplantae > Streptophyta > Magnoliopsida > Asparagales > Amaryllidaceae > Allium > Allium cepa. Next base: position 181,375,513 of record CM060929.1, on the reverse strand, counting down.
AATGTTTTTGAGGAATTCAGAAGTTGACCCGAATCGGAGATTGAGTTTTCTTATCGACTTGGAATTCAGGAGTAATTTTGATGGTTCAACCATGAAGAGGGATGACTCTTAGAGTGAGAAGGATTTGGTGAGGCAGCTCAAGATTCTTTGGATTGATCATCTTATTCTAAGTTAAGATTGTGCTAAGATGTTTTGACCAAGTGAAAGGGTCACTAAGATTTTTATGAGTCGGATGAATTGTGAATGAAGAAAGATTGTGCTCGTGTTCTTCGATAGCATTCTTATCTGATCTAGATCAGAGTTGTGCAACGGAAGCCAGTTGGCAGTTATTCTAGTATGGAGCAACCGGAAGTTGCAGTTTACCTGGATTAGAGGATTTCTACTGGAAATTCAAGTATGAAGGAATTTTCTGGATTTGAAGGAAAGTTTGTCAAGTGCAACTATTTGGCTATTCAGATATGAGATATAGGTTTGAAGTCCATTGATGTTTGTGATATAGAGTCGTGTTTTGGATTTCAGCAAGTTATTTTTGAAGAGCCATTTTGTTGTGAAGGACCTGGAGGTTTGGTTTGAGTTGGTCCAGTTTGTTTCTTGAAGCAATCAGCAAGGGTTAGGCTGATCAGGAATATTGAAGGCGACTCAGAGCATCAGAAGAGTTATGCAGTCAAGAATTGAGGAGATTTGGAATGTGAAGCTGGAATTTGGATATTGATTTGGTTTTATCCAATCAAAGGAGATATAAGAATGGGTAAAACTGGAGAGTTCACTCTGGAAGTATTTTGAGTTTTCTTGTGTTCTCTGAAGATTTGATTTTGATTTACAGGATGAAATTGCCAGTTCGGATAACTGGAATTCATTGTACTTCACATATCTCTGAGGATTATGTGATGATTCTTCGAGTATTAGAATCAGCAGTTCTTAAGGAATCTGGTTGTTGGGATGGTTTTGAGTTTAATCTGATATCTTGCTCAGATTTGTAGGTTCAGAAGAGGGAGTTCTTGGTTTTAATAGTGTAGTTAATTAAGATTCTGTAGAGCGAGTATTCCAGTATAGGTACCTGGAAAACTCTTGATAATATTAGGAAGTTCTATTCAGAATTTTCTGGAATAGATAAATTGTTTATTTGTTTGATTTGGTTGCTATGATTGGTAGTGTATAATTGATTGTGTGATTGCTAATTTAAAATTAAATTCTTTAGCTGGGTTATTAAATTATCTTTGCTTTTAAATTTCGGGGACAAAATTCTTTAAAGGGGGGAGGAATGTGACGACTTGGAATTTTGAGCAATATCAATTTAATAATCTTTGATAATAATTAAATTGATTTGATCATTTTATATTATAAATTGACAAGTTAAAATTTATTTTAAAGAAAATAATAATTTGTTAATATCTAGTAATATTTTTCTTAACAATATATATAGGCAAGATAAATTCTTTTGAAAATTTATAATAATTTGATTTGGAAATATTTAGTTTGGTAAAAAAAGAAGTTTTTAATGTAATAAAACTTTATATTCAAATTGTAATATATATAAATGTATATATTGTAATTTGAGATTTGTTTTAAAATTTAATATGGAAATTAATAAATATAATGTTAGTATGTTTTTCTATTTGAAATGTGTATATATATTTGTATATATATTTGAAATAGGAAAATTATTAATTTGAAATTAATAAGAGTTTTCAAACTTGAATATATTTAGTTTTGAAATTTGAAATGATAATTTGATTTAATGTCTTTGAAATGATATTTGAAATTTAAATTTTAAATAATAAAGTTAATTTCTTATTTTATAAACATATATTTTAGCTTTTGTTTTTAATAAGATTAAATTGTTTTAAAAATTTATATAAGGAGTTAAAATCAATTTCTCAAGTTTATAAACATATATTATATAATATAAATCAAAACTATAAGTTATTTGTATTCACATGCATATTTATTAAAAGATAAGTTCATAATATTACATAATTACTTACATATAACTTAAATAAATTTATAAATAAGAAGATAACATTTAAAAATATTAATTAGATATTAAAACACTTGTAATCATATTTACATAGGTGTAAGTAAATTAAAGTTTCATTGTGACAAATGGCATTCTCTTGTAAATATAATTTAAAATTAAACTTGTAAATATAAAACAAAATTTTTTCTTCAGCTAATAAAGAAAATAATATTGTCTTCATCTCAACCAAACTAAATGAAATCAGAAAGAAGAAATCTGAAAAAAAAATGTAAATCAAAAACAAAGATCTGAAAAGAAAATGAAAATTGTAAAACCTGAAATAGGAAGAAATCTGGAAACAAGAAGGTATAAAGCAAATCCTAGCAGAGGGAAATGCAAGATCTTCTAGTCATTCAAGAAATTATTCAACAGCAAAGAAGAATGCAGTAGGATTAAATTCAAACATGCAGGTGAATTTTTAAAGTCTGGAAACATGCAGCTCTGTCTTCTGCAAATTCCAGGTGAGTAAATGCAATTTGAAAAACAGTTTTGAATCTTTAAATTTATCTTGTTCTTGTGTAATTATGATGATTTGTCTGGATTAATGGATTTAAACTAATGCATGTAGTTATATAGGTTATTTATGATTGTGTGTTGCCTGTAAACATGAATATATGTCCAGAAATTTTATAAACAGGTATCCAATGTCATAATAAATTCAAGAATACCATATTGAATTCGAATTTGCTTATGATTTGTTTACAAATGTTGTTTGTAATCACATAAGCTATTATCTAAAAATAATTTCAAGATTTTATATTGAATAATTTGTTATAAATAGTTAAATTTACAGTACATGTCAAATTTGGTTAGAAATTCATGGATTCATTTTTTAATTTTGGATTCATGATTGAATTGCAAATGGAAAATTATGATTTTTAGTACTTGAATCCCAATTTTTAATGAGGTAATTAGTGAGCTTTTTGGATTTATCTGTTTTTGGGGTTTTTGCCAAATCACGGCAAACCACGGCGAATTAGACATCGCCGTTGAACTCGAAGGTGGAGGAGGCTTCAGTGATCATGCGAAAAATGCTTCATGAATTTTTAATTGAGTGGGATGGCCGATAATCGAGGAGTTAGGGTTTTATTACCTGTTTTTGGCCGATGGGTTCATCGTGGTTTCGCGGTGTCGTGGGGATACCGGGGGCTGTCGCGAGTGAAGCTATGGGTTCGAGGCGACATGGGGAAGTTACGACAGTGGTGGCAAGGTTTCTCGAAGTTTGGATTGCCGTGGTTATTGGGTTTTCTGGTGACGTTGCTTCAGACAGTTTTGGGTTGAAGGTTGAAAACTCGTTCTCGATCGAGTTTGGTTTTTCTGGGTTTAGTATGTTGATGTCGAAGTTGAAGTCAACTTGGGGATGACCGGAGAGGGGTTCGTCGTTGGCGAGGTTGGTCGTGCACGTTGATGTGCACGGCTTTGTGCATCAGGAAATGGGAAGTGGGAGAAGAAGGAGGGGGACCGAAGATTGCATCGTGTTTTGTTGAGTGGGACTCGAAGCAGGAAGAAAGGTGGAGAGCTCGGGGGGGGGGGGGGTTTGCTTGTTTTACTCTGGGAAGACTCGGGTTTGGATAGGGATTTACTCGGGTGCGTCGCGTGTAATTCTGTGTTTACTCGAGTATGTTGGGTAGGATTATGTTTGGGTGCAAACAGTTATAAAAGTTTTAAAAATTAACAGCAAGGTTTTTATAAAGTTTTTAAAACAAGAGATAAACAAGTTTGTTTATAAAACTAAATTATTTTAAAGTTGGTTAAACAAAGTTTTATATATATATATATATATATAAAATATGGAAGTTTTAAATAAAATTAGTGTAATTTTGAATTAAGTTGTATTAGCTTTTATTTAGTAACTATGGAAAGTTTTAAAGATTTAAAAAGGTTTGATTTTTTTTAAATTGTTTTAATCATAATTGACTTTTAAAATAATTTATTTTTAAATAAGGATTAATGGTTAAAGTTTAGAAATCAATTATAATTTAAGAAATTATAAGTTTTGATTATTTAAAGATAATTATATATGTAAAGATAATTGAGATAATTAAATCATTTTTAATTATCAAGTTTTATTTGTTAATAAATGATTTAATTAAGATGATGATTTTCTTAATTAAGAGTCTTTATAATATAAGAAACTAAGGAATCATTTAATTAATTTAAATGATTAAGTTAAATAAGTTAATTAATTAATTAGTGATTAATTAAGATAATCACTTATGAGTTAATTTAATATAATTCCTTGGTGAAGTAATTAAGTGGTTAATTACTAAAGGTAATTAAATAAAGGATAATTACTTTATTAAAAGTAATTAAGTAGATGTGATTAAGAGTTAATCACTTTAGTTATTAATTAAAGAATTAATTAATAATTAGTTAAAGTTTTAAATTATTTAATTAATGGTTAATTAATAAATGGATTTAGAGTTGTAATTATGTGATTAATTACTTGTTAAAGTAATTAATTAAGAAAGAAATTTAATTAATGAAGTAATCATTAATTAATGAAAATAATTAAATATTAATTTATAATTTAAGAATAATTAGTTTATAATTAAGTTTTAATTACTAAATGTAATTAAAGTAATTCATCAAAGGTGATTAATTAAAAGTAATTAATTAAATGTGATTAATTAAAAGTAATTAATCAAGTATTTAATTAAAAGTAATTAATCAAATATGATTAATTAAAAATGATTAATCAGGTATGATTAAAGGATAATTAAGGAATAACTATCAGGATAATTAAAGAATAATTAATCAAGGATTGATTAATTTTAGAAGGTAATTAAGAGGTAATTACTTAGTATAATTTGGAAGTAATTAATCAGGATGATTAATTAATATGGTAATTAAGTAAGAATTACTTAAAGTAATTAAGTGATAGTTAATCAGGGAGGATTAATTGAAATGGATAATTAAGTGATGTTAGTTAATTAATTTGTAATTAATTAATGAATAAGAAGTTGGATTGTAGATAATCCAAGTGATTAATTAAGGATTAATTTAATTTAAGGATTAATTAAATTAATCAAGTTGAATCAAACTTGTTTATGAATGATTAATGATTGGATGATATATCATTGAATGAGTTAATGATTGGATGTTATTGGATGACGTTGATTGATGGGTGATGATGTGGATATGCTATAGCTGATTGTGATATATATGCTGCTTTGTGATATGTATAGATGCATGTGATAATAGATGCTTATCTATCTGTGTAATATGATACATCCATTTATGTTTAAGTGATATTTCTAAATATCTATTGTTTAAATCCCTTAAGTATAACTTGGACATTAAAATGGCGTTTGGTTTCGGTGAGACCGGGATCAGGTTTTCATATTTGGATATCCGAAAACCACATCGATTCCAATTAAACGTTAGGTCGTTAATCCAAGTGGAGCAAGTGAAGACTCGAGGTGTAAGGGCTATACGTCAGTATAACTCTGTGGGTGATTCCGTAATGAGTTTGACGGAATAGTGCTTATAGATTCGAGATAGTGATTTAGAGTGCAAGGGCTATGGTCGTTGACTCTGAGGGTGATTCCAAAATGAGTGCAACGAGATAGTGCCTTCGGTTTCGTTCGAACCCGGAACGAACTTGTATGGATTGAATGCTTTCAGCACATCGTCAGGCGGACGATGAGCATTCTAAGATAATTGGTCCTATAAAGGTAATCGCAGCCTCAAGCCTCATCAACCGGGAATGGCTAAAATAGGGGAGGTGCAGCAAGGCTTCGTGGGTCGCTCCCACTGGAGAGCAAGATACATCCCTGTCTAGAAATCCCTTTATATTTCGGCTGTGTGGGCAGTTGGTCTGCAGCCAAGTGCGGGGTGGTCTTGTTCGGGACTGTTCAGTAAGGAATGGTTCCGGCTTTGTGTTGCAGGGGAGTCGGAGTACTCCTCGGTACGGTGATCTAGGCCACGTACTGTGACGGGCGGTACCCCAGTAGCCCTGCCATTGTTGGAATCCCATTTTCCCTACGAGACCCTACGGTTTTGTTTGTATTACCCACTTTTGTGGCTAGTAGCTAGAATTTAGTAAATGTAACAATTTTGGCTATTTCATATTTACTTGAAAACCCTAGACACTATTATAATATCACTGGATTTCCTATCAAATGTTTTGGTTAGCGTAAGGTAAAGACTTTTCCATGTTTATGTGTGGGAAGTCTTACGTGATACCTTTTCTTTTCAAAGGATTTTCTAAAGTTAAGCAATCTTAAACCGTTTACTCACACCAGACCCCTGTCTGACCCGAGTGTTTATTTTCTGTTTTATTAAACTCTTGGGTACTCATATTATATATGAGTAGTCAAGTGATTCAGGTTATTCTTGATGAAATTTGGAGGAGCTTTGGAGCAGGAGGCTTCAGCGTGTAGATATATAGTTAGAGTTTCCGCTGTGTTGTTATTCTGTGTTGATGTTCTTGTATTGTATCTTAGACAGAAGTGTTATAACTGTCTAAATTGAGATGTTTAGTTGTGTACTCTAATGTATATGATACTATGTATATGTTCTATATTATATTTAGATCGTTCCGCTGTGAGATTCTGATGTGTTGTTTCTTTTTCTTCTCTTTCTTTTCTTCTTCTATCCCTTTCTTAATTAGTGATGCGATTTTCCGGGAGTGGGAAGTCGGGTCGCTACAGTTGGTATCAGAGCATTAGGTTGAGCGAATACCTAGGCTCTGGAGTGGTGTCTATCTTAAGAGAGTGTACTTGTAATTTATATATATATATATATATATATATATATATATATATATATATATATAACTACCTAATCTGTTGGGTTATCTGTTCGGATTTTCCAACATAGGTTATAAAGGTAGATATGGTAGGAGTGTGTGGAACACGACTACCACTAATGGAAGAGGTTTATATGTCGTGGTTGGAGGTGTTTATCGAGATTGTAGACCTAATACCGTCTCGAATAAGTTTTGTAGATTGGAAAAAGGATTTCTTTGAGTCTAGAGGAAGTCTTTTTCAAGAATTAGAGTATATTCTTGGAGTGTGAGGTTGATTTGCTCTCAGGTGGACAGGAATTTCTAAGAGTTGAATCTGTCCACGGAGGAGAAGCAGGTGGTGGTATCTTGATAGATTCAAGAAGGAATAGCTGTGTGATGAGATGTAGTATCCATAGATGGTTCTGAAGATGTTTCTTTTGGAGCCAGATTAAGATGGTATTGGAAGAGCTTTGATGTCTACTGCAGGAAGATTAGGATGTTTGAAGTTTTTCTGGACCTCAAGTAAGGGTGTCTTGTCTATATTGAAGTTTGAGACTAAGGTCGATGAGTTACCTCATTTCGGGCATGGTCTCATTTGTTTCCTTAAGAGATAGGTGGTTGGTGTTTGTTTGGAGCCGAGTTTCTTGAGAAGATGTCGACTCGTCTCAAGGATTTTTGGCAAAATTGGATGTTAGTTTTGTGTTTCAAGAAGCTTTTGGTTAAGGGTGATTTTTTGGCTTAGCGGTATCATTGAAATGAAGTTTGGAAGCAGCAGCTTGGATCTATTTCTTCGATGATTCAGTAATCTTTGGAATTCTACTATCGGCAGACCAGGAAGATGGTGAAGGCTTATTCTTTTCTTTGGAAGGCTCAGCAGAGCGGGATGTCTGTTGGAAGTGATCTATCAGTTTCTGATAGGTAAGCCATTCTGGAAAGGTTTATCTTGAATAGGAAAAGCTGTTCTGGTTAAGAAGACAGTTCTTTGGAATTTGAACTGAATGGAATTGCAAAAGTGACTTGCGATTAGTTTGGGAAATCTTTGAATATTCTTTGGTTTGAGATTGAGGCATCTCAAGTGGAGGTGAAAGCTATGAAAGTAGTTGGAGATTTTCTAGATGTTTTTGAGGAATTCAGAAGTTGACCCGAATCGGAGATTGAGTTTTCTTATCGACTTGGAATTCAGGAGTAATTTTGATGGTTCAACCATGAAGAGGGATGACTCTTAGAGCGAGAAGGATTTGGTGAGGCAGCTCAAGATTCTTTGGATTGATCATCTTATTCTAAGTTAAGATTCTGCTAAGATGTTTTGACCAAGTGAAAGGGTCACTAAGATTTTTATGAGTCGGATGAATTGTGAATGAAGAAAGATTATGCTCGTGTTCTTCGATAGCATTCTTATCTGATCTAGATCAGAGTTGTGCAACGGAAGCCAGTTGGCAGTTATTCTAGTATGGAGCAACCGGAAGTTGCAGTTTACCTGGATTAGAGGATTTCTACTGGAAATTCAAGTATGAAGGAATTTTCTGGATTTGAAGGAAAGGTTGTCAAGTGCAACTGTTTGGCTATTCAGATATGAGATATAGGTTTGAAGTCCATTGATGTTTGTGGTATAGAGTCGTGTTTTGGATTTCAGCAAGTTATTTTTGAAGAGCCATTTTGTTGTGAAGGACCTGGAGGTTTGGTTTGAGTTGGTCCAGTTTGTTTCTTGAAGCAATCAGCAAGGGTTAGGCTGATCAGGAATATTGAAGGTGACTCAGAGCATCAGAAGAGTTATGCAGTCAAGAATTGAGGAGATTTGGAATGTGAAGCTGGAATTTGGATATTGATTTGGTTTTATCCAATCAAAGGAGATATAAGAATGGGTAAAACTGGAGAGTTCACTCTGGAAGTATTTTGAGTTTTCTTGTGTTCTCTGAAGATTTGATTTTGATTTACAGGATGGAATTGCCAGTTCGGATAACTGGAATTCATTGTACTTCACATATCTCTGAGGAATATGTGATGATTCTTCGAGTATTAAAATCAGCAGTTCTGAAGGAATCTGGTTGTTGGGATGGTTTTGAGTTTAATCTGATATCTTTCTCAGATTTGTAGGTTCAGAAGAGGGAGTTCTTGGTTTTAATAGTGTAGTTAATTAAGATTCTGTAGAGCGAGTATTCCAGTATAGGTACCTGGAAAACTCTTGATAATATTAGGAAGTTCTATTCAGAATTTTCTGGAATAGATAAATTGTTTATTTGTTTGATTTGGTTGCTATGATTGGTAGTGTATAATTGATTGTGTGATTGCTAATTTAAAATTAAATTCTTTAGCTGGGTTATTAAATTATCTTTGCTTTTAAATTTCGGGGACAAAATTCTTTAAAGGGGGGAGGAATGTGACGACCTGGAATTTTGAGCAATATCAATTTAATAATCTTTGATAATAATTAAATTGATTTGATCATTTTATATTATAAATTGACAAGTTAAAATTTATTTTAAAGAAAATAATAATTTGTTAATATCTAGTAATATTTTTCTTAATAATATATATAGGCAAGATAAATTCTTTAGAAAATTTATAATAATTTGATTTGGAAATATTTAGTTTGGTAAAAAAAGAAGTTTTTAATGTAATAAAACTTTATATTCAAATTTTAATATATACAAATGTATATATTGTAATTTGAGATTTGTTTTAAAATTTAATATGGAAATTAATAAATATAATGTTACTATGTTTTTCTATTTGAAATGTGTATATATATTTGTATATATATTTGAAATAGGAAAATTATTAATTTGAAATTAATAAGAGTTTTCAAACTTGAATATATTTAGTTTTGAAATTTGAAATGATAATTTGATTTGATGTCTTTGAAATGATATTTGAAATTTAAATTTTAAATAATAATGTTAATTTCTTATTTTATAAACATATATTTTAGCTCTTGTTTTTAATAAGATAAAATTGTTTTAAAAATTTATATAAGGAGTTAAAATCAATTTCTCAAGTTTATAAACATATATTATATAATATAAATCAAAACTATAAGTTATTTGTATTCACATGCATATTTATTAAAAGATAAGTTCATAATATTACATAATTACTTACATATAACTTAAATAAATTTATAAATAAGAAGATAACATTTAAAAATATTAATTAGATGTTAAAACACTTGTAATCATATTTACATAGGTGTAAGTAAATTAAAGTTTCATTGTGACAAATGGCATTCTCTTGTAAATATAATTTAAAATTAAACTTGTAAATATAAAACAAAATTTTTTCTTCAGCTAATAAAGAAAATAATATTGTCTTCATCTCAACCAAACTAAATGAAATCAGAAAGAAGAAATCTGAAAAAAAAATGTAAATCAAAAACAAAGATCTGAAAAGAAAATGAAAATTGTAAAACCTGAAATAGGAAGAAATCTGGAAACAAGAAGGTATAAAGCAAATCCTACCAGAGGGAAATGCAAGATCTTCTAGTCATTCAAGAAATTATTCAACAGCAAAGAAGAATGCAGTAGGATTAAATTCAAACATGCAGGTGAATTTTTAAAGTCTGGAAACATGCAGCTCTGTCTTCTGCAAATTCCAGGTGAGTAAATGCAATTTGAAAAACAGTTTTGAATCTTTAAATTTATCTTGTTCTTGTGTAATTATGATGATTTGTCTGGATTAATGGATTTAAACTAATGCATGTAGTTATATAGGTTATTTATGATTGTGTGTTGCCTGTAAACATGAATATATGTCCAGAAATTTTATAAACAGGTATCCAATGTCATAATAAATTCAAGAATACCATATTGAATTCGAATTTGCTTATGATTTGTTTACAAATGTTGTTTGTAATCACATAAGCTATTATCTAAAAATAATTTCAAGATTTTATATTGAATAATTTGTTATAAATAGTTAAATTTACAGTACATGTCAAATTTGGTTAGAAATTCATGGATACAATTTTTAATTTTGGATTCATGATTGAATTGCAAATGGAAAATTGTGATTTTTAGTACTTGAATCCCAATTTTTAATGAGGTAATCAGTGAGCTTTTTGGATTTATCTGTTTTTGGGGTTTTTGCCAAATCACGGCAAACCACGGCGAATTGGACATCGCCGTTGAACTCGAAGGTGGAGGAGGCTTCAGTGATCATGCGAAAAATGCTTCATGAATTCTTAATTGAGTGGGATGGCCGATAATCGAGGAGTTAGGATTTTATTACCTGTTTTTGGCCGATGGGTTCATCGTGGTTTCGCGGTGTCGTGGGGATACCGGAGGCTGTCGCGAGTGAAGCTATGGGTTCGAAGCGACATGGGGAAGTTACGACAGTGGTGGCAAGGTTTCTCGAAGTTTGGATTGCCGTGGTTATTGGGTTTTCTGGTGACGTTGCTTCAGACAGTTTTGGGTTGAAGGTTGAAAACTCGTTCTCGATCGAGTTTGGTTTTTCTGGGTTTAGTATGTTGATGTCGAAGTTGAAGTCGACTTGGGGATGACCGGAGAGGGGTTCGTCGTTGGCGAGGTTGGTCGTGCACGTTGATGTGCACGGCTTTGTGCATCTGGAAATGGGAAGTGGGAGATGAAGGAGGGGGCCCGAAGATTGCATCGTGTTTTGTTGCGTGGGACTCGAAGCAGGAAGAAAGGTGGAGAGCTCGGGGGGGGGGGGGGGGGGGGTTGCTTGTTTTACTCTGGGAAGACTCGGGTTTGGATAGGGATTTACTCGGGTGTGTCGCGTGTAATTCTGTGTTTACTCGAGTATGTTGGGTAGGATTATGTTTGGGTGCAAACAGTTATAAAAGTTTTAAAAATTAACAGCAAGGTTTTTATAAAGTTTTTAAAACAAGAGTTAAACAAGTTTGTTTATAAAACTAAATTGTTTTAAAGTTGGTTAAACAAAGTTTTATATATATATATATATAAAATATGGAAGTTTTAAATAAAATTAGTGTAATTTTGAATTAAGTTGTATTAGCTTTTATTTAGTAACTATGGAAAGTTTTAAAGATTTAAAAAGGTTTGATTTTTTTTAAATTGTTTTAATCATAATTGACTTTTAAAATAATTTATTTTTAAATAAGGATTAATGGTTAAAGTTTAGAAATCAATTATAATTTAAGAAATTATAAGTTTTGATTATTTAAAGATAATTATATTTGTAAAGATAATTGAGATAATTAAATCATTTTTAATTATCAAGTTTTATTTGTTAATAAATGATTTAATTAAGATGATGATTTTCTTAATTAAGAGTCTTTATAATATAAGAAATCAAGGAATCATTTAATTAATTTAAATGATTAAGTTAAATAAGTTAATTAATTAATTAGTGATTAATTAAGATAATCACTTATGAGTTAATTTAATATAATTCCTTAGTGAAGTAATTAAGTGGTTAATTACTAAAGGTAATTAAATAAAGGATAATTACTTTATTAAAAGTAATTAAGTAGATGTGATTAAGAGTTAATCACTTTAGTTATTAATTAAAGAATTAATTAATAATTAGTTAAAGTTTTAAATTATTTAATTAATGGTTAATTAATAAATGGATTTAGAGTTGTAATTATGTGATTGATTACTTGTTAAAGTAATTAATTAAGAAAGAAATTTAATTAATGAAGTAATCATTAATTAATGAAAATAATTAGTTATTAATTTATAATTTAAGAATAATTAGTTTATAATTAAGTTTTAATTACTAAATGTAATTAAAGTAATTAATCAAAGGTGATTAATTAAAAGTAATTAATTAAATGTGATTAATTAAAAGTAATTAATCAAGTATTTAATTAAAAGTAATTAATCAAATATGATTAATTAAAAGTGATTAATCAGGTATGATTAAAGGATAATTAAGGAATAACTATCAGGATAATTAAAGAATAATTAATCAAGGATTGATTAATTTTAGAAGGTAATTAAGAGGTAATTACTTAGTATAATTTGGAAGTAATTAATCAGGATGATTAATTAATATGGTAATTAAGTAAGAATTACTTAAAGTAATTAAGTGATAATTAATCAGGGAGGATTAATTGAAATGGATAATTAAGTGATGTTAGTTAATTAATTTGTAATTAATTAATGAATAAGAAGTTGGATTGTAGATAATCCAAGTGATTAATTAAGGATTAATTTAATTTAAGGATTAATTAAATTAATCAAGTTGAATCAAACTTGTTTATGAATGATTAATGATTGGATGATATATCATTGAATGAGTTAATGATTGGATGTTATTGGATGACGTTGATTGATGGGTGATGATGTGGATATGCTATAGCTGATTGTGATATATATGCTGCTTTGTGATATGTATAGATGCATGTGATAATAGATGCTTATCTATCTGTGTAATATGATACATCCATTTATGTTTAAGTGGTATTTCTAAATATCTATTGTTTAAATCCCTTAAGTATAACTTGGACATTAAAATGGCGTTTGGTTTCGGTGAGACCGGGATCGGGTTTCCATATTTGGATATCCGAAAACCACATCGATTCCAATTAAACGTTAGGTCGTTAATCCAAGTGGAGCAAGTGAAGACTCGAGGCGTAAGGGCTATACGTCAGTATAACTCTGTGGGTGATTCCGTAATGAGTTTGACGGAATAGTGCTTATAGATTCGAGATGGTGATTTAGAGTGCAAGGGCTATGGTCGTTGACTCTGAGGGTGATTCCAAAATGAGTGCAACGAGATAGTGCCTTCGGTTTCGTTCGAACCCGGAACGAACTTGTATGGATTGAATGCTTTCAGCACATCGTCAGGCGGACGATGAGCATTCTAAGATAATTGGTCCTATAAAGGTAATCGCAGCCTCAAGCCTCATCAACCGGGAATGGCTAAAACAGGGGAGGTGCAGCAAGGCTTCGTGGGTCGCTCCCACTGGAGAGCAAGATACATCCCTGTCTAGAAATTCCTTTATATTTCGGCTGTGTGGGCAGTTGGTCTGCAGCCAAGTGCGGGGTGGTCTTGTTCGGGACTGTTCAGTAAGGAATGGTTCCGGCTTTGTGTTGCAGGGGAGTGGGAGTACTCCTCGGTACGGTGATCTAGGCCATGTACTGTGACGGGCGGTACCCCAGTAGCCCTGCCATTGTTAGAATCCCATTTTCCCTACGAGACCCTACGGTTTTGTTTGTATTACCCACTTTTGTGGCTAGTAGCTAGAATTTAGTAAATGTAACAATTTTGGCTATTTCATATTTACTTGAAAACCCTAGACACTATTATAATATCACTGGATTTCCTATCAAATGTTTTGGTTAGCGTAAGGTAAAGACTTTTCCATGTTTATGTGTGGGAAGTCTTACGTGATACCTTTTCTTTTCAAAGGATTTTCTAAAGTTAAGCAATCTTAAACCGTTTACTCACACCAGACCCTGTCTGACCCGAGTGTTTATTTTCTGTTTTATTAAACTCTTGGGTACTCATATTATATATGAGTAGTCAAGTGATTCAGGTTATCCTTGACGAAATTTGGAGGAGATTTGGAGCAGGAGGCTTCAGCGTGTAGATATATAGTTAGAGTTTCCGCTGTGTTGTTATTCTGTGTTGATGTTCTTGTATTGTATCTTAGACAGAAGTGTTATAACTGTCTAAATTGAGATGTTTAGTTGTGTACTCTAATGTATATGATACTATGTATATGTTCTATATTATATTTAAATCGTTCCGCTGTGAGATTCTGATGTGTTGTTTCTTTTTCTTCTCTTTCTTTTCTTCTTCTATCCCTTTCTTTCTTAATTAGTGATGCGATTTTCCGGGAGTGGGAAGTCGGGTCGCTACAGTTGGAGCGAATACCTAGGCTCTGGAGTGGTGTCTATCTTAAGAGAGCGTACTTGTAATTTATATATATATATATATATATATATATATATATATATATATATAAAACTACCTAATCTGTTGGGTTATCTGTTCGGATTTTCCAACATAGGTTATAAAGGTAGATAAGGTAGGTGTTATCCCGCTTTTTGGCAAAGCCGCGATACCTAAAGATTGATCGAAAAACGAAGGACAGTTCGCCTCAGAGGTTGATCGTACTTCCTTTAGCCATGGTTATCACTGAATTTTATCCGAGTCCAGAATGAGCCACAATTGATAGGACACGGCAAGAAAGGCTACAAGAGTCAGCATTTCAAATTTCAGGGCAATCCGAGGTCGTATGCTCAAGTTATGATGGATTCAAGTTGAGAAAGACGGACGTTGCTCTGTTCGAAACCATGACCTTACCTATGTTCGAACCCATCTGATTCGAACCCAAGAAGTGAGGCAGCGCCTCAAATCCATGCACATATACCAAAGTTCGAATCGATGAGTTCGTATCCATCGGTTCGACTCCACTTCGAACCCAACTAGTTCGAACCCACCATGTTCGAATCGACAAGAAGGGACGACGTTCGAATCCATCAGCTAGAACCTCGCTTCGACTCCATCAAGTAAATCCCCAGATAGCCTTGCTTCGAATCCATCCACGACCTAACTTCGAATCCACCAGACAAGCATGCTTCGAAACCATCGATATGCTTCTTTCGAACCCATCCCTGGAATCATGTTCGAACCCATCACAGTGCCATCTTCGAACCCATCACAGAGTCGTTTTCGAACCCATCCCTGATGCCATGTTCGAACCCATCCTGTGCTGCCTTATTCGAACCCACTGGGTCAACCCACGTGTCTTCCATCGGTTCGAAATCACCGAGATACACGGAGTCGAAGCGGTCAACACGGAGAGAAGTCCGGATCGATTCGAAACTTGCGCTCCACGTCACCACGAGGTCGCGTGCCACACTGGTTTCGAAACCATCGTTTCGAGTAACAGGGGTTCGAACCAAACAGCCTTGCCGTGAAGTCTATTTCGAACCCAACATATCTCCTAACCTACTGATCCAAATGCAATGAAACTTTCACAGATGCTTGCATACATGCTGAAGAATGTCCACGCCAAATTTCACCTCGATTGGATGAATTCTTGATCGGTTCGAATGGAGTTCGAACCGATGCCAAAGTGGGCCCAAACTTCCCGAGACCGTATGTGTGGGCCCCCTCACGTGCCAGAAGTGGTCTCCCGAGTTTTCAGCGAGATACCAGCAGCCTACACCTATAAATAGAGCCCCAGGGCCAACAGAAAAGGGATCTTCTGCTTCTGACTCTGAGACGTCGAGACTCTGCCGAATCAAGATCTCCATCATCCTACATCATAATTCTATTGTTGATTTCGAATTTCCAGTTGTAACTTGCTGTGGATCGCTGTAACAACTTGTAATCATTGAAAGAGAATCAATAAAACATCAAAAAACTTCACAGTGGACGTAGGCAACACGCCGAACCACTATAAATCGCTCGTCTACGCATTTACTTTACTGTTGATTGGAGTTTTTGTTAGATAATATCTGTTTTGAACTTGCATTCTTGACTATTATCTCTTCAACGACTCCCGAAGAGTGTTGTGCCCAATTTTGACACAAACACTTTGGTGCTTTCACTGAGAAAACCCAGATTTTCTCGTGCTCGTTGGATCTGTCATCGATACCGGATTGAACAAATCTAAGAGAGAGATCCAGATTGTTAAATCCAACTTCCTTCCCTTCTATTCAGATTTGCATAAAGTCTAGGAAAGGAACTCAACTGTAAAAATGGTTAGCACAAGAACCACCTCGAACGCCGTCAATCAAGAAGGACAGGATAGACAGAATCCTGCCCCTCTACCTCCACCTAATCAAGATGCCGCTGGGCACTCAGAACCGTCGGGTCCGGTTACCCGACAAGAATTGCAGTTGTTACTTCAAGAGCTGACCCAGAGTCGGCGGCAACTAGAAGAACAGTTACGCGCCAACGCTGAGCTAATCAACCAGCTGGATCGCCAGAAACGAAAACGATCCACGAGAGATCGTGCTTATCGCTCTTCTAGCGAAAGTTCTTCATCTTCTGATTATCATAACCGACCTCCACGACCCCGGTTAGATGAGGGTCGTATACCATCCGCTGGAAACCAACCGATATTGACCATTGGACAAATAAGAGTTGGTCCGTCAGCCAGCTTCCAAACCGGACCCTCCTCCCGAGGGGGTGCCATTACTCACCACGCCGTTGAGTACCGCACCGCTAGCGTTGCGGCTGAACCAGGGGTCGACACTCGAGATCAGTCGGACCCGAACCGTCGTCAAAGCGGTCATACTCCTGAACCGTACGTCCCAGAGGACTATGAGCCGAGAAGGCGAGATTTGAACCGTCAACGATATCCGGCTCAAACCCAAAGTATGGAACGTGACCATACTCCGGTGCAAATGCCGGATCTATCGACTATGATACGACAGATGATTCGTGAGAGTCAGGGATTCACAAACGACGATTGGGGGGTTTCCCGAAGTCACACTCCCTTTACGGACGACATTCTTAATGCTGAACCCCCACGGCGATTCCGAATGCCCACTCTGCCCATGTATGAGGGAAACTCCGATCCCAATCAACATATTCTAAAATATGAATGGTCGATGACGGCTGCCAGAGCCGACGACGCTGTGAAATGTCGTAGTTTCCCCATATCCCTGGGGGGCATCGCCACCATGTGGTTCACCCGATTGCCTCCTCGATCCATCTCCTCATTCGACCAGCTGGCCACAAAATTCGTTGAGCAATTCCGCATGCACGTCGCAAGGCCGAAAGATGTCAACACTCTATCCAGTGTCACGCAAGCTCCCGGAGAGACGCTCAGACACTACTTAGAAAGATTCCATACTGCATGTGTGGAGATTAGTAATCCAAATGATAACTCCATCCTTATGGCGTTAACCAAGGGGATCGACCCCGATTCTGAATTCGGCAATTGGCTAGCTGGAAAACCACCTGCGTCATTGGACCGTTTCTATGCCAAAGCAGCTCAATTCCTGAGACGGGAAGACGCGAAACAGTCTAGGAAGCAAACTGACGCAGGATCAAACGTGGGAGGAACCCAAAGCAATGTTGCAATAAAACAATCCGGTGAGAGCTCCGGAAAAGTTCAGTTGAACATTAAAAATAAACAAGCTCGGCGAAGAGAGAGCGTGAATCAAATTAAAAAACAAGATCAAAATAGCGGTCCGCAACGCAAAAATCCGAAGTTCGACAGTTATACTCCTTTGAATACTTCATTGGAGGACTTGTATTTACAAACCCGTAGTACAATTCAATATGAAAAACCTGCTCCGAGACCGTCGTCAGAGAGACAAATCCAAACAGGAAAATTTTGCAGGTTCCATGAAGGCTACGGACACGATACGAACGAGTGTCGTCACCTACAGGATCTTGTTGAAAAACTGATCAGGGAAAGGAGACTCGATCGATTTGTGCGGACACCACAACCCAGGGAAGCAGGTCCATCAAATCAAATCAATGAACCCGATCAACCGAGGCATGAGGACTCCGATGGTCCTCGCGGGAGATTGGTGATAAACGCCATCAGTGGCGGACCGACTTTCTCAGGAGCCTGGAACGACGAGGATCTTCGTCATTGTCACACATGACAGGCTCATTCAATCTATGAATATTTTGCAATTTCATTTACATTCTGAAATTTGATTTTGTAATAAGGCACTGACTTTGCCATATTTTCTCATTTCAGCAATAAAACATTATCTCTTCAAGCTAAAGCTGTGATTCATCGAATACAACATTCAACGATCATGACACACGAAGAGCTAAGTTCCATCGAACAATGGAATTTATTCAAATAGCGAGTGACTGCGTTACAACCGGCCACTCACTAAGTGAAACCCCAGCTCGGGGGCAAGTCAACACATCGAAGGCTGAACCGGACCAACACACGACAGTCCATTCAATAATTCGTTCCCGGAGTGCGAACGGACTCCAACTTCCCACTGCGTGAATTGGAGTATAAACATTTAACAATTCGTTCCCGGAGTGCGAACGGACTCCAACTTCCCACTGCGTGAATTGGAGTATAAACATTTAACAATTCGTTCCCGGAGTGCGAACGGACTCCAACTTCCCACTGCGTGAATTGGAGTATAAACATTTAACAATTCGTTCCCGGAGTGCGAACGGACTCCAACTTCCCACTGCGTGAATTGGAGTATAAACATTTAACAATTCGTTCCCGGAGTGCGAACGGACTCCAACTTCCCACAGCGTGAATTGGAGTATAAACATTTAACAATTCGTTCCCGGAGTGCGAACGGACTCCAACTTCCCACTGCGTGAATTGGAGTATAAACATTTAACAATTCGTTCCCGGAGTGCGAACGGACTCCAACTTCCCGCAGCGTGAATTGGAGTATAAACATTTAATAATTCGTTCCCACTGCGTGAACCAACCCATCAATGCGGACTCCGAATCCCCAAAACATGAATTGGGGTATGAACATAAGCTACGGGTTCCCGGAGCGCGAACCGAAGCATCCGTGCAAACTCCATATTCCCGAAGTGCGAGTTGGGGTATAAATGTCAATTCCGGGTTCCTGAAGTACGAACCCAAACTTACATGTTTTATCCAAGCTCCCGGCGTGTGAATTGGAGCACCAACACCAAGTCAAAGTTCCCGTAGTGCGAACTAAAGCGTTAATACTAACTCCGAGTTAGTAGAGTGCAAGTTGGAACGTGAACACCATCCCCAAGTTCCCGGAGCGTGAACCATGTTACAGGTATCAATGACACTTGAACTCCTGGAATGCAAACCAGGTTATCGATCTCAAATTACTCCAAGTCCCCGGAAGGCGGACGTGTACTTAAGATTTGCAACAAGTGCAATCGACTGCAAAAAATATAAGTGTTGTTCCCCAAGACTGGGGGGCACGAAAGCTAAGTGTCAATCACTCACCGAAGTGATACAACGTCCGAAGTACAACTCATTCATCAATCACAACTTGTGACCAAGGTTCTCAAGCGTGGCAAATGAAACGAGCTCTACTTAAACGGTAAAAACACCACAAGTACATCGGACCGAAAACAAGGCATTGCAAGTACTTAAGCACAAATAAAACAAGAGTTGAAACAAAGAAACTAAAGTTTATTTCAACTAACCAAAAATGAGGGCTTACATATGAAAAAGTTTTCCCAAAAACAATCCCTACTAGCAGGAGCCGAACCTGCATCTATACATGGCTTACTAATAAAAAACAAAAACAAGTACTTATCCACCAAACATCTACTTGTAAAGCCGATCTACTTCTTCCTCTTTTTCGTCTTCCCTATTAGTGGTTCATCATTATCAGAATCACTAGCGACAGAAATTCTTTTTGAGTGCCTCCTCTTCGGCGGTGACTCTTCGGCTGGGGGCATGATATCGATGTCCTCCTCAGAGCTCGAATCTACAGGGAGGCTTCCCGCCGGAGGAGTAGGGGGGACTGGATCTGTGACGGAAATTGAGATAGTGCCACCCGATGGTACTATCCTAGCAGGTGTTGAGCTATGCGCCGTCGCGCTGCCACCGGCGCTACCACTGTGCCCCGCAGCTTCTATTTCAGCGCTGATTTCAGCCAAAATTTCCTCTTCTCGAGTCGCTTGGGCTTGGCTGGGGGCATCCGCAACTTGCATCGAAGAGCTTGAGGTCGGCAGGGGATCACTAACGATGATAAACTGTAAGTCCGTAGAGTAACCGCCCTGCTCACCGAGCAGCTCGCTCACCATCTGTTCCTCGAGAGATAACCCACTCCCCTGTGCCGCCTCGGTCGATATCGCAGCTACAGCAGTGGTCTCGGTGGCGATGGCCTTAACCTTTTGGCTTGATTCTTGAGCCGTGACTGTCGGCGCAACCTCCGTCACTAGGCAAAAACAATAAGTTATTAGTAACTTCTTCAAAACAAACTCTTTATTTAGAAAACACTTGAGATAATTTCGAAATACCTTCCCCAGTTTGACTCGCAGACGGCTGAACGACCTCGGAAGTGTGCTCATGGATAGGAGATAAGTGCGGCCGCTCCGGGTCGTAAGCAGGAACTGGTGGCAAGCTGACCGCAGACGCAGGCACTGACGAAGGCGATGTGATGACTTCAGTGACATCCGCATGGTGCTCAACACCCGATCCCTCTCCAACTTCCAGGGAACGACCACCCACCATCTCCTTCTCATGAGCAATAATAGCATCGTGAAGGACCTTCTTTTCATCCTCAGTCAATAGCCGGTTCTCAAGCTCGAATCGGTCAACCGATTCGCCCGGATGCGCTTCCCCCTCTTCCTCGACCAATCGTTCCCAAGCGCTGCGAAGGTGAACGGGATAATCTTGAAGCCAGGCTAAATTTCGGTGTTTCAACACGTTGGCGTTATAAGTTATAAGCAGATCTTCGATATCGGCCTCTAGCCTGGCCTCTGCTCGTTGAACTTTCTCCTCCACCTCTATCTCGACCGCTTGAACTTTCGCCACCGCAGCATCCCTTTCGGTGCGAAGAATCACAGCTTGTTCGCACGCCTCCTGAGCTGCGCTATTCGCATCATCCCTTTCCTTGGCGATTTCAGCAAATTTTGACTTAAGCTCATTCAACTCCTTCAGGGCTGCGTCCCTCTCTGCAGTAACCAATGTGTTTCGATGACCCATGTCCTCAACCGTGGCGTAGTGTTCGCGTTTCATCCTATCCATGATTGCCTGGGCTTCATCGGCTTTTTTAGTGGCCTCTATTTCAGATTTACGGGATAATTCAGCCTCAGTATTCAGCACTTGAATGATGCGATCTTTTTGTGCTAACTCGGCTTGCAATTTTTCAATGGTGGCTGCTCTTTCGAAGGCCAAGGCCGATGCTTTTTCGGCCGCTTTATACCACACCTTATACTGTGCGTAGAAATCGTGCACATAATCAAGCGCCCACTGCTCGGCCTCCTGTGGGATTCTTTTCAAGTTCGGGGGGAATACGTAGTTGTCGAAGCATATATTCGGGAACTCCCTTTTCAATTGCGCGAGCCTGATTGCTCCTTCCCCCATGATTTCAGTAGGAGGTTCCTCCGCAGCCATCGGTGCCGTCACCTCAGATCTAGAAGCTTGAGAAACTGGCGCATGTCGAGAAGAGTCACGAGGAACATGAACGGGATGTTGTACGGGACCTCTGGAAGGAGGAGGGGTACGCGATCGCGATCGACGCCTATGGCCCTTGTCCGAATCGTATCTCTCATGACTAGAATATCCAGAACGTCCTTGGTCATAGTATCCAGGGCGTCCCTGATCATAATCTCTATCTCCCTCTCGCCTGCGCGAATCATAATAAGAAGACTTGCGGGCATGTCGAAGACTCCCAAGCATTGAACCCCGCTTTGACATAGTATCTGCAAAACAAAATAAAATCGAATCAATCACCCTTCGAAACAGATAATTTACAGTCAAAGTTTATGCAGTGTCGTGAAATGTGTATGAATATGCATTTCCCCCCGACCAACCAGAAATGTCGACCTCGCTAGTAATAAGAGGCTCGCTCAATTCTAGACTACGATGGAACTCCTCCAACCCGGCATCATGTTGAAAAGACACATCTTCCGGGATTGGAAGGTCGGCAAGCCCTTCGTAGAGACTTTCAGTACGCGGAGGAGACATCTCAGAGATTCTAACTCCGGAAGAGGGCCGGGCAATGACAACCGATTTCCGTCTCCCCCGCTTAGTTGACTTAACCATGGCAGCCTTGCCTTTTCTCTGCTCCGCGACATCCGAAGCTACATCCGTAGGCTCGATCAGCGGCTCGTCGTCAGTATGAGTTCTTTCAGAGTCAGCCTCCTCGGCTATGACAACTTCGGGCTTCTTATGTTTGACTCGTTTCTTAGGAACGATCCTTTGTGCCACCTCAAACCTTATACTCTGTCCTCGTTCAATCAGCCCAAAGGTCCGGAGATTCCTATCGGTCAAAAGCAACTCGATGTCCCTATCCTCGCTCGGGACTTCTCGAAGTACTCGCACCATCTCCTTAAACTCTTCACCTTCGGGTCTCGAGATCGTTGCTGTAAAAAGAAAAAATTAATATAAGTTCCACTTCAGCAGCAACTGTCGTAGTAACTATTTAAAAACTCGGTTATACTCACGTCTGAATAACCATCGTCGGGCAAATCCTGGAGGACATCTGACATAAAACCATTCTGTCCTATAGTAACTCAGCCTTGTCCAGGATCCGGTGACCACTTGACAATTTCTCACCGCCTCCAGAAATGTGAAAGAAGGATAATCACCACGAGTTTTGAAGTTGAACAAGTATCTAATTTCGATTGGAAGCGGCGGTCGATGGAGACATTCCATAAATGCAATGAACAAGCTATTGATCGACGCATATCCGTTCGGATGCAACTGAGATGGGGCGATCCTCAAAAACGACAATACTTCTCTTATATACTCGTTGAACGGGGGAAGTGTCCCGGCCGCACACGCGTGGCGATTAAATGCTGTATACCCTTCTGGCGGATTATGTGGTCTATCATTCGGCCCCGGCAGTAACACATCGTCCAATGACAAGCCGTGCCTCAAACAAATTCTTCCCAACATGTCTTCAGAGATATTCGATGGAACGGAATCTGATGGATTGGCAATGAACGACGCATCAGGAAGTTCGTCCGGAGCCGGACCGATGATCTCAGGATCTATATCCGGAACTTCTAGCCTCGGAGGGGCTGTACCTTGAATCTCCTGCTGCTGTGAACTTGAAGGTTCCATAACTAGCTAACTCAGGAGAAACCATCGTTAGACGACAAAGAACCCGTGTGTTCCCCAGTGTAAAGTGTATGAATGTGTGTGGTACCGTGCCATGCATTACTTGAACAAATGTTGCAGAGTTAAAGTGAACATTCAAACGACAAAGCTACGAAGTCCAGCTATAATGACCGTCATCGCTGACCGTCATCACTAAATCGTTTATATGATGGAAGTCGGTTCGAATGGAAGTTGTTATAGTTCCATCGACGAGCTTCAAAAGGCAATCAAATATGCAGTTCAATATTCAAGTCCAGATATGCAGGAATGAAGCTCGTCGGAGTTATGCTTGAAAAATTTCAAATTTTGGAGTCCATCATACAGGGTTCGAAAACATCACAGAGGCTTCGTTCGAACCCAACCGAACACCTCTTCCTTCGAACCCATCCAAACTTCTTTCGAACCCACGCGTTCGAAACCATCATGACGTTGCTTCGAACCCATGCGTTCGAACCCGTCCAAACTTCTTTCGAACCCACGCGTTCGAAATCATCATGTCAGTGCTTCGAACCTATGCGTTCGAACCCATCCTGACATCGTTTCGAAACGATGCATTCAGGCGCGCTTCGAAACGATGGCCAAATGACAAATTCGAACCGATACAAAAACCCTTAACTTGACATCGGTCGCGTTCGAAACCATCCACTTCGAATCGATACGAGGTTGCAGACTTCGAAGCGATAGCCTATGGGTTCGAATCCATCGATTCGAAAGGATCCCTCGAATCCCCCAATCGGTGCGAACTACGCGTCCCAGCGAAGACAGTCCAGGGATCGATTCGAAATCTAATGGAAACACACCACCGTCATCGATTCGAACTCGCCCCTACTCATCGGTTCGAATCCTCCCTAAACTAGATCTGTTTTTGCCAAATTCTAGGTTAAGCATATCGATGAACAGAAGTGGATTCGAAATAGCTTCGCCGTTTGAAACCGAGGCTAATTACCTAGTTTAAGCAATGGATTCGAGAGATTTAAGTCTTAGATCTTGATGGATTCGAAAACACGACGCAGTATTTTCTCCTTAGAAGCTTCGAAGCGATGAAGAGCGCAGTGAAAAAGTAAAAAGTGAAAATGGGGCAGGTCCACTGCTATTTATATGGGGGGTTGAAGATGACCGGGTCGATTCGAATTCCGGTAAAAATTGACCGAGTACAACAGGTCAGAGGGCAGAATGGTTTCGAATCCTATCTTCGAACCCAAATGCTTGAGGCTCCATTGTGTGAAGCACACAGACCACTGCCGCGAACGATAGTTTCGTACCCATCCAAGTCATCGGTTCGAAGATCAGTTTCGAACCCACCGAAACGAACTACTTGTTCGAAACCATCCTCTCACATCGGTTCGAATGCTAGTTTCGAACCCATCACAGCACAAAGAATACTCCATCTTCTAACATCGGTTCGAAAGTCAACTTCGAACCCATCATGACACGAGTATACTCCGTTGGGTCGAATGTCAATTTCGAATCCATCCATGCTCCAACGCATCGATTCGAAATCTCATATTCACACGACCCATCATTGCACAGGCATATTGCGTCCATACAAAATTAAACTTCGAACCCATCAATGCTCAAGTGCATCGGTTCGAAACATTACACTTGCGCAATACAAATTCAAATTCTTCAACCTTCAATATCGGTTCAGGAGAGGATCGATACGAAGGAACTTTTCAAAACAACCATCAAGCGTTGTCTCAATTCAAATTTCAAAATCGGTTCAGGAGAGAATCGATACGAAATTCTACAGCAAACCTAACTGACAACGACTCGTGGACGCACGACGTTAACAAGGTCCAAATTAACATATGTGCATACATGTCGGACTAACATTCGATTTTGAGTATTCACAGAGATCAAACACTCATCCTATTACAAATGCGACAGCCAACGGCTAAGCACTATTATACAGCAGTCAATCATATCAACACAGGGTTACAGCAGTACAGCATACGAGTTTCAACAAAAAAGAGAACAATGATTGTTCAGAGAGAAATGGCAGCTATTCAAAGCACGTCATGTTCCCACAAGACGTACTTTGGGGGGTAAAATGTTATCCCGCTTTTTGGCAAAGCCGCGATACCTAAAGATTGATCGAAAAACGAAGGACAGTTCGCCTCAGAGGTTGATCGTACTTCCTTTAGCCATGGTTATCACTGAATTTTATCCGAGTCCAGAATGAGCCACAATTGATAGGACACGGCAAGAAAGGCTACAAGAGTCAGCATTTCAAATTTCAGGGCAATCCGAGGTCGTATGCTCAAGTTATGATGGATTCAAGTTGAGAAAGATGGACGTTGCTCTGTTCGAAACCATGACCTTACCTATGTTCGAACCCATCTGATTCGAACCCAAGAAGTGAGGCAGCGCCTCAAATCCATGCACATATACCAAAGTTCGAATCGATGAGTTCGTATCCATCGGTTCGACTCCACTTCGAACCCAACTAGTTCGAACCCACCATGTTCGAATCGACAAGAATGGACGACGTTCGAATCCATCAGCTAGAACCTCGCTTCGACTCCATCAAGTAAATCCCCAGATAGCCTTGCTTCGAATCCATCCACGACCTAACTTCGAATCCACCAGACAAGCATGCTTCGAAACCATCGATATGCTTCTTTCGAACCCATCCCTGGAATCATGTTCGAACCCATCACAGTGCCATCTTCGAACCCATCACAGAGTCGTTTTCGAACCCATCCCTGATGCCATGTTCGAACCCATCCTGTGCTGCCTTATTCGAACCCACTGGGTCAACCCACGTGTCTTCCATCGGTTCGAAATCACCGAGATACACGGAGTCGAAGTGGTCAACACGGAGAGAAGTCCGGATCGATTCGAAACTTGCTCTCCACGTCACCACGAGGTCGCGTGCCACACTGGTTTCGAAACCATCGTTTCGAGTAACAGGGGTTCGAACCAAACAGCCTTGCCGTGAAGTCTATTTCGAACCCAACATATCTCCTAACCTACTGATCCAAATGCAATGAAACTTTCACAGATGCTTGCATACATGCTGAAGAATGTCCACGCCAAATTTCACCTCGATTGGATGAATTCTTGATCGGTTCGAATGGAGTTCGAACCGATGCCAAAGTGGGCCCAAACTTCCCGAGACCGTACGTGTGGGCCCCCTCACGTGCCAGAAGTGGTCTCCCGAGTTTTCAGCGAGATACCAGCCTACACCTATAAATAGAGCCCCAGGGCCAACAGAAAAGGGATCTTCTGCTTCTGACTCTGAGACGCCGAGACTCTGCCGGATCAAGATCTCCATCATCCTACATCATAATTCTATTGTTGATTTCGAATTTCCAGTTGTAACTTGCTGTGGATCGCTGTAACAACTTGTAATCATTGAAAGAGAATCAATAAAACATCAAAAAACTTCACAGTGGACGTAGGCAACACGCCGAACCACTATAAATCGCTCGTCTACGCATTTACTTTACTGTTGATTGGAGTTTTTGTTAGATAATATCTGTTTTGAACTTGCATTCTTGACTATTATCTCTTCAACGACTCCCGAAGAGTGTTGTGCCCAATTTTGACACAAACAGTAGGAGTGTGTGGAACACGACTACCACTAATGGAAGAGGTTTATATGTCGTGGTTGGAGGTGTTTATCGAGATTGTAGACCTAATACCGTCTCGAATAAGTTTTGTAGATTGGAAAAAGGATTTCTTTGAGTCTAGAGGAAGTCTTTTTCAAGAATTAGAGTATATTCTTGGAGTGTGAGGTTGATTTGCTCTCAGGTGGACAGGAATTTCTAAGAGTTGAATCTGTCCACGGAGGAGAAGCAGGTGGTGGTATCTTGATAGATTCAAGAAGGAATAGCTGTGTGATGAGATGTAGTATCCATAGATGGTTCTGAAGATGTTTCTTTTGGAGCCAGATTAAGATGGTATTGGAAGAGCTTTGATGTTTACTGCAGGAAGATTAGGATGTTTGAAGTTTTTCTGGACCTCAAGTAAGGGTGTCTTGTCTATATTGAAGTTTGAGACTAAGGTCGATGAGTTACCTCATTTTGGGCATGGTCTCATTTGTTTCCTTAAGAGATAGGTGGTTGGTGTTTGTTTGGAGCCGAGTTTCTTGAGAAGATGTCGACTCGTCTCAAGGATTTTTGGCAAAATTGGATGTTAGTTTTGTGTTTCAAGAAGCTTTTGGTTAAGGGTGATTTTTTGGCTTAGCGGTATCATTGAAATGAAGTTTGGAAGCAGCAGCTTGGATCTATTTCTTCGATGATTCAGTAATCTTTGGAATTCTACTATCGGCAGACCAGGCAGATGGTGAAGGCTTATTCTTTTCTATGGAAGGCTCAGCAGAGCGGGATGTCTGTTGGAAGTGATCTATCAGTTTCTGATAGGTAAGCCATTCTGGAAAGGTTTATCTTGAATAGGAAAAGCTGTTCTAGTTAAGAAGACAGTTCTTTGGAATCTGAACTGAATGGAATTGCAAAAGTGACTTGCGATTAGTTTGGGAAATCTTTGAATATTCTTTGGTTTGAGATTGAGGCATCTCAAGTGGAGGTTAAAGCTATGAAAGTAGTTGGAGATTTTCTAGATGTTTTTGAGGAATTCAGAAGTTGACCCGAATCGGAGATTGAGTTTTCTTATTGACTTGGAATTCAGGAGTAATTTTGATGGTTCAACCATGAAGAGGGATGACTCTTAGAGCGAGAAGGATTTGGTGAGGCAGCTCAAGATTCTTTGGATTGATCATCTTATTCTAAGTTAAGATTCTGCTAAGATGTTTTGACCAAGTGAAAGGGTCACTAAGATTTTTATGAGTCGGATGAATTGTGAATGAAGAAAGATTGTGCTCGTGTTCTTCGATAGCATTCTTATCTGATCTAGATCAGAGTTGTGCAACGGAAGCCAGTTGGCAGTTATTCTAGTATGGAGCAACCGGAAGTTGCAGTTTACCTAGATTAGAGGATTTCTACTGGAAATTCAAGTATGAAGGAATTTTCTGGATTTGAAGGAAAGGTTGTCAAGTGCAACTGTTTGGCTATTCAGATATGAGATATAGGTTTGAAGTCCATTGATGTTTGTGGTATAGAGTCGTGTTTTGGATTTCAGCAAGTTATTTTTGGAGAGCCATTTTGTTGTGAAGGACCTGGAGGTTTGATTTGAGTTGGTCCAGTTTGTTTCTTGAAGCAATCAGCAAGGGTTAGGCTGATCAGGAATATTGAAGGTGACTCAGAGCATCAGAAGAGTTATGCAGTCAAGAATTGAGGAGATTTGGAATGTGAAGCTGGAATTTGGATATTGATTTGGTTTTATCCAATCAAAGGAGATATAAGAATGGGTAAAACTGGAGAGTTCACTCTGGAAGTATTTTGAGTTTTCTTGTGTTCTCTGAAGATTTGATTTTGATTTACAGGATGGAATTGCCAGTTCGGATAACTGGAATTCATTGTACTTCACATATCTCTGAGGAATATGTGATGATTCTTCGAGTATTAGAATCAGCAGTTCTTAAGGAATCTGGTTGTTGGGATGGTTTTGAGTTTAATCTGATATCTTGCTCAGATTTGTAGGTTCAGAAGAGGGAGTTCTTGGTTTTAATAGTGTAGTTAATTAAGATTCTGTAGAGCGAGTATTCCAGTATAGGTACCTGGAAAACTCTTGATAATATTAGGAAGTTCTATTCAGAATTTTCTGGAATAGATAATTGTTTATTTGTTGATTTGGTTGCTATGATTGGTAGTGTATAATTGATTGTGTGATTGCTAATTTAAAATTAAATTCTTTAGCTGGGTTATTAAATTATCTTTGCTTTTAAATTTCGGGGACAAATTTCTTTAAATGGGGGAGGAATGTGACGACCTGGAATTTTGAGCAATATCAATTTAATAATCTTTGATAATAATTAAATTGATTTGATCATTTTATATTATAAATTGACAAGTTAAAATTTATTTTAAAGAAAATAATAATTTGTTAATATCTAGTAATATTTTTCTTAACAATATATAAAGGCAAGATAAATTCTTTTGAAAATTTATAATAATTTGATTTGGAAATATTTAGTTTGGTAAAAAAAGAAGTTTTTAATGTAATAAAACTTTATATTCAAATTGTAATATATATAAATGTATATATTGTAATTTGAGATTTGTTTTAAAATTTAATATGGAAATTAATAAATATAATGTTAGTATGTTTTTCTATTTGAAATGTGTATATATATTTGTATATATATTTGAAATAGGAAAATTATTAATTTGAAACTAATAAGAGTTTTCAAACTTGAATATATTTAGTTTTGATATTTGAAATGATAATTTGATTTAATGTCTTTGAAATGATATTTGAAATTTAAATTTTAAATAATAAAGTTAATTTCTTATTTTATAAACATATATTTTAGCTTTTGTTTTTAATAAGATAAAATTGTTTTAAAAATTTATATAAGGAGTTAAAATCAATTTCTCAAGTTTATAAACATATATTATATAATATAAATCAAAACTATAAGTTATTTGTATTCACATGCATATTTATTAAAAGATAAGTTCATAATATTACATAATTACTTACATATAACTTAAATAAATTTATAAATAAGAAGATAACATTTAAAAATATTAATTAGATATTAAAACACTTGTAATCATATTTACATAGGTGTAAGTAAATTAAAGTTTCATTGTGACAAATGGCATTCTCTTGTAAATATAATTTAAAATTAAACTTGTAAATATAGAACAAATTTTTTTCTTCAGCTAATAAAGAAAATAATATTGTCTTCATCTCAATCAAACTAAATGAAATCAGAAAGAAGAAATCTGAAAAAAAAAATGTAAATCAAAAACAAAGATCTGAAAAGAAAATGAAAATTGTAAAACCTGAAATAGGAAGAAATCTGGAAACAAGAAGGTATAAAGCAAATCCTAGCAGAGGGAAATGCAAGATCTTCTAGTCATTCAAGAAATTATTCAACAGCAAAGAAGAATGCAGTAGGATTAAATTCAAACATGCAGGTGAATTTTTAAAGTCTGGAAACATGCAGCTCTGTCTTCTTCAAATTCCAGGTGAGTAAATGCAATTTGAAAAACAGTTTTGAATCTTTAAATTTATCTTGTTCTTGTGTAATTATGATGATTTGTCTGGATTAATGGATTTAAACTAATGCATGTAGTTATATAGGTTATTTATGATTGTGTGTTGCCTGTAAACATGAATATATGTCCAGAAATTTTATAAACAGGTATCCAATGTCATAATAAATTCAAGAATACCATATTGAATTCGAATTTGCTTATGATTTGTTTACAAATGTTGTTTGTAATCACATAAGCTATTATCTAAAAATAATTTCAAGATTTTATATTGAATAATTTGTTATAAATAGTTAAATTTACAGTACATGTCAAATTTGGTCAGAAATTCATGGATTCAATTTTTAATTTTGGATTCATGATTGAATTGCAAATGGAAAATTATGATTTTTAGTACTTGAATCCCAATTTTTAATGAGGTAATTAGTGAGCTTTTTGGATTTATCTGTTTTTGGGGTTTTTGCCAAATCACGGCAAACCACGGCGAATTGGACATCGCCGTTGAACTCGAAGGTGGAGGAGGCTTCAGTGATCTTGCGAAAAATGCTTCATGAATTTTTAATTGAGTGGGATGGCCGATAATCGAGGAGTTAGGGTTTTATTACCTGTTTTTGGCCGATGGGTTCATCGTGGTTTCGCGGTGTCGTGGGGATACCGGAGGCTGTCGCGAGTGAAGCTATGGGTTCGAGGCGACATGGGGAAGTTACGGCAGTGGTGGCAAGGTTTCTCGAAGTTTGGATTGCCGTGGTTATTGGGTTTTCTGGTGACGTTGCTTCAGACAGTTTTGGGTTGAAGGTTGAAACCTCGTTCTCGATCGAGTTTGGTTTTTCTGGGTTTAGTATGTTGATGTCGAAGTTGAAGTCGACTTGGGGATGACCGGAGAGGGGTTCGTCGTTGGCGAGGTTGGTCGTGCACGTTGATGTGCACGGCTTTGTGCATCTGGAAATGGGAAGTGGGAGAAGAAGGAGGGGGCTCGAAGATTGCATCATGTTTTGTTGCGTGGGACTCGAAGCAGGAAGAAAGGTGGAGAGCTCGGGGGGGGGGGGGGGGGTTGCTTGTTTTACTCTGGGAAGACTCGGGTTTGGATAGGGATTTACTCGGGTGTGTCGCGTGTAATTCTGTGTTTACTCGAGTATGTTGGGTAGGATTATGTTTGGGTGCAAACAGTTATAAAAGTTTTAAAAATTAACAGCAAGGTTTTTATAAAGTTTTTAAAACAAGAGTTAAACAAGTTTGTTTATAAAACTAAATTGTTTTAAAGTTGGTTAAACAAAGTTTTATATATATATATATATATATATATATAAAATATGGAAGTTTTAAATAAAATTAGTGTAATTTTGAATTAAGTTGTATTAGCTTTTATTTAGTAACTATGGAAAGTTTTAAAGATTTAAAAAGGTTTGATTTTTTTTAAATTGTTTTAATCATAATTGACTTTTAAAATAATTTATTTTTAAATAAGGATTAATGGTTAAAGTTTAGAAATCTATTATAATTTAAGAAATTAGAAGTTTTGATTATTTAAAGATAATTATATTTGTAAAGATAATTGAGATAATTAAATCATTTTTAATTATCAAGTTTTATTTGTTAATAAATGATTTAATTAAGATGATGATTTTCTTAATTAAGAGTCTTTATAATATAAGAAACTAAGGAATCATTTAATTAATTTAAATGATTAAGTTAAATAAGTTAATTAATTAATTAGTGATTAATTAAGATAATCACTTATGAGTTAATTTAATATAATTCCTTGGTGAAGTAATTAAGTGGTTAATTACTAAAGGTAATTAAATAAAGGATAATTACTTTATTAAAAGTAATTAAGTAGATGTGATTAAGAGTTAATCACTTTAGTTATTAATTAAAGAATTAATTAATAATTAGTTAAAGTTTTAAATTATTTAATTAATGGTTAATTAATAAATGGATTTAGAGTTGTAATTATGTGATTAATTACTTGTTAAAGTAATTAATTAAGAAAGAAATTTAATTAATGAAGTAATCATTAATTAATGAAAATAATTAAATATTAATTTATAATTTAAGAATAATTAGTTTATAATTAAGTTTTAATTACTAAATGTAATTAAAGTAATTAATCAAAGGTGATTAATTAAAAGTAATTAATTAAATGTGATTAATTAAAAGTAATTAATCAAGTATTTAATTAAAAGTAATTAATCAAATATGATTAATTAAAAGTGATTAATCAGGTATGATTAAAGGATAATTAAGGAATAACTATCAGGATAATTAAAGAATAATTAATCAAGGATTGATTAATTTTAGAAGGTAATTAAGAGGTAATTACTTAGTATAATTTGGAAGTAATTAATCAGGATGATTAATTAACATGGTAATTAAGTAAGAATTACTTAAAGTAATTAAGTGATAATTAATCAGGGAGGATTAATTGAAATGGATAATTAAGTGATGTTAGTTAATTAATTTGTAATTAATTAATGAATAAGAAGTTGGATTGTAGATAATCCAAGTGATTAATTAAGGATTAATTTAATTTAAGGATTAATTAAATTAATCAAGTTGAATCAAACTTGTTTATGAATGATTAATGATTGGATGATATATCATTGAATGAGTTAATGATTGGATGTTATTGGATGACGTTGATTGATGGGTGATGATGTGGATATGCTATAGCTGATTGTGATATATATGCTGCTTTGTGATATGTATAGATGCATGTGATAATAGATGCTTATCCATCTGTGTAATATGATACATCCATTTATGTTTAAGTGATATTTCTAAATATCTATTGTTTAAATCCCTTAAGTATAACTTGGACATTAAAATGGCGTTTGGTTTCGGTGAGACCGGGATCGGGTTTCCATATTTGGATATCCGAAAACCACATCGATTCCAATTAAACGTTAGGTCGTTAATCCAAGTGGAGCAAGTGAAGACTCGAGGTGTAAGGGCTATACGTCAGTATAACTCTGTGGGTGATTCCGTAATGAGTTTGACGGAATAGTGCTTATAGATTCGAGATGGTGATTTAGAGTGCAAGGGCTATGGTCGTTGACTCTGAGGGTGATTCCAAAATGAGTGCAACGAGATAGTGCCTTCGGTTTCGTTCGAACCCGGAACGAACTTGTATGGATTGAATGCTTTCAGCACATCGTCAGGCGGACGATGAGCATTCTAAGATAATTGGTCCTATAAAAGTAATCGCAGCCTCAAGCCTCATCAACCGGGAATGGCTAAAACAGGGGAGGTGCAGCAAGGCTTCGTGGGTCGCTCCCACTAGAGAGCAAGAGACATCCCTGTCTAGAAATCCCTTTATATTTCGGCTGTGTGGGCAGTTGGTCTGCAGCCAAGTGCGGGGTGGTCTTGTTCGGGACTGTTCAGTAAGGAATGGTTCCGGCTTTGTGTTGCAGGGGAGTGGGAGTACTCCTCGGTACGGTGATCTAGGCCACGTACTGTGACGGGCGGTACCCCAGTAGCCCTGCCATTGTTGGAATCCCATTTTCCCTACGAGACCCTACGGTTTTGTTTGTATTACCCACTTTTGTGGCTAGTAGCTAGAATTTAGTAAATGTAACAATTTTGGCTATTTCATATTTACTTGAAAACCCTAGACACTATTATAATATCACTGGATTTCCTATCAAATGTTTTGGTTAGCGTAAGGTAAAGACTTTTCCATGTTCATGTGTGGGAAGTCTTACGTGATACCTTTTCTTTTCAAAGTATTTTCTAAAGTTAAGCAATCTTAAACCGTTTACTCACACCAGACCCCTGTCTGACCCGAGTGTTTATTTTCTGTTTTATTAAACTCTTGGGTACTCATATTATATATGAGTAGTCAAGTGATTCAGGTTATCCTTGACGAAATTTGGAGGAGCTTTGGAGCAGGAGGCTTCAGCGTGTAGATATATAGTTAGAGTTTCCGCTGTGTTGTTATTCTGTGTTGATGTTCTTGTATTGTATCTTAGACAGAAGTGTTATAACTG
Source organism: Allium cepa (assembly GCA_030765085.1). Lineage (NCBI taxonomy): Eukaryota > Viridiplantae > Streptophyta > Magnoliopsida > Asparagales > Amaryllidaceae > Allium > Allium cepa. Next base: position 181,341,060 of record CM060929.1, on the reverse strand, counting down.
TCTAAATTGAGATGTTTAGTTGTGTACTCTAATGTATATGATACTATGTATATGTTCTATATTATATTTAAATCGTTCCGCTGTGAGATTCTGATGTGTTGTTTCTTTTTCTTCTCTTTCTTTTCTTCTTCTATCCCTTTCTTTCTTAATTAGTGATGCGATTTTCCGAGAGTGGGAAGTCGGGTCGCTACAGTTGGTATCAGAGCATTAGGTTGAGCGAATACCTAGGCTCTGGAGTGGTGTCTATCTTAAGAGAGCGTACTTGTAATTTATATATATATATATATATATATAACTACCTAATCTGTTGGGTTATCTGTTCGGATTTTCCAACATAGGTTATAAAGGTAGATAAGGTAGGAGTGTGTGGAACACGACTACCACTAATGGAAGAGGTTTATATGTCGTGGTTGGCGGTGTTTATCGAGATTGTAGACCTAATACCGTCTCGAATAAGTTTTGTAGATTGGAAAAAGGATTTCTTTGAGTCTAGAGGAAGTCTTTTTCAAGAATTAGAGTATATTCTTGGAGTGTGAGGTTGATTTGCTCTCAGGTGGACAGGAATTTCTAAGAGTTGAATCTGTCCACGGAGGAGAAGCAGGTGGTGGTATCTTGATAGATTCAAGAAGGAATAGCTGTGTGATGAGATGTAGTATCCATAGATGGTTCTGAAGATGTTTCTTTTGGAGCCAGATTAAGATGGTATTGGAAGAGCTTTGATGTCTACTGCAGGAAGATTAGGATGTTTGAAGTTTTTCTGGACCTCAAGTAAGGGTGTCTTGTCTATATTGAAGTTTGAGACTAAGGTCGATGAGTTACCTCATTTCGGGCATGGTCTCATTTGTTTCCTTAAGAGATAGGTGGTTGGTGTTTGTTTGGAGCCGAGTTTCTTGAGAAGATGTCGACTCGTCTCAAGGATTTTTGGCAAAATTGGATGTTAGTTTTGTGTTTCAAGAAGCTTTTGGTTAAGGGTGATTTTTTGGCTTAGCGGTATCATTGAAATGAAGTTTGGAAGCAGCTGCTTGGATCTATTTCTTCGATGATTCAGTAATCTTTGGAATTCTACTATCGGCAGACCAGGCAGATGGTGAAGGCTTATTCTTTTCTTTGGAAGGCTCAGCAGAGCGGGATGTCTGTTGGAAGTGATCTATCAGTTTCTGATAGGTAAGCCATTCTGGAAAGGTTTATCTTGAATAGGAAAAGCTGTTCTAGTTAAGAAGACAGTTCTTTGGAATCTGAACTGAATGGAATTGCAAAAGTGACTTGCGATTAGTTTGGGAAATCTTTGAATATTCTTTGGTTTGAGATTGAGGCATCTCAAGTGGAGGTGAAAGCTATGAAAGTAGTTGGAGATTTTCTAGATGTTTTTGAGGAATTCAGAAGTTGACCCGAATCGGAGATTGAGTTTTCTTATCGACTTGGAATTCAGGAGTAATTTTGATGGTTCAACCATGAAGAGGGATGACTCTTAGAGCGAGAAGGATTTGGTGAGGCAGCTCAAGATTCTTTGGATTGATCATCTTATTCTAAGTTAAGATTCTGCTAAGATGTTTTGACCAAGTGAAAGGGTCACTAAGATTTTTATGAGTCGGATGAATTGTGAATGAAGAAAGATTGTGCTCGTGTTCTTCGATAGCATTCTTATCTGATCTAGATCAGAGTTGTGCAACGGAAGCCAGTTGGCAGTTATTCTAGTATGGAGCAACCGGAAGTTGCAGTTTACCTGGATTAGAGGATTTCTACTGGAAATTCAAGTATGAAGGAATTTTCTGGATTTGAAGGAAAGGTTGTCAAGTGCAACTGTTTGGCTATTCAGATATGAGATATAGGTTTGAAGTCCATTGATGTTTGTGGTATAGAGTCGTGTTTTGGATTTCAGCAAGTTATTTTTGGAGAGCCATTTTGTTGTGAAGGACCTGGAGGTTTGGTTTGAGTTGGTCCAGTTTGTTTCTTGAAGCAATCAGCAAGGGTTAGGCTGATCAGGAATATTGAAGGCGACTCAGAGCATCAGAAGAGTTATGCAGTCAAGAATTGAGGAGATTTGGAATGTGAAGCTGGAATTTGGATATTGATTTGGTTTTATCCAATCAAAGGAGATATAAGAATGGGTAAAACTGGAGAGTTCACTCTGGAAGTATTTTGAGTTTTCTTGTGTTCTCTGAAGATTTGATTTTGATTTACAGGATGGAATTGCCAGTTCGGATAACTGGAATTCATTGTACTTCACATATCTCTGAGGAATATGTGATGATTCTTCGAGTATTAGAATCAGCAGTTCTGAAGGAATCTGGTTGTTGGGATGGTTTTGAGTTTAATCTGATATCTTGCTCAGATTTGTAGGTTCAGAAGAGGGAGTTCTTGGTTTTAATAGTGTAGTTAATTAAGATTCTGTAGAGCGAGTATTCCAGTATAGGTACCTGGAAAACTCTTGATAATATTAGGAAGTTCTATTCAGAATTTTCTGGAATAGATAAATTGTTTATTTGTTTGATTTGGTTGCTATGATTGGTAGTGTATAATTGATTGTGTGATTGCTAATTTAAAATTAAATTCTTTAGCTGGGTTATTAAATTATCTTTGCTTTTAAATTTCGGGGACAAAATTCTTTAAAGGGGGGAGGAATGTGATGACCTGGAATTTTGATCAATATCAATTTAATAATCTTTGATAATAATTAAATTGATTTGATCATTTTATATTATAAATTGACAAGTTAAAATTTATTTTAAAGAAAATAATAATTTGTTAATATCTAGTAATATTTTTCTTAACAATATATATAGGCAAGATAAATTCTTTTGAAAATTTATAATAATTTGATTTGGAAATATTTAGTTTGGTAAAAAAAGAAGTTTTTAATGTAATAAAACTTTATATTCAAATTGTAATATATATAAATGTATATATTGTAATTTGAGATTTGTTTTAAAATTTAATATGGAAATTAATAAATATAATGTTAGTATGTTTTTCTATTTGAAATGTGTATATATATTTGTATATATATTTGAAATAGGAAAATTATTAATTTGAAATTAATAAGAGTTTTCAAACTTGAATATATTTAGTTCTGATATTTGAAATGATAATTTGATTTAATGTCTTTGAAATGATATTTGAAATTTAAATTTTAAATAATAAAGTTAATTTCTTATTTTATAAACATATATTTTAGCTTTTGTTTTTAATAAGATTAAATTGTTTTAAAAATTTATATAAGGAGTTAAAATCAATTTCTCAAGTTTATAAACATATATTATATAATATAAATCAAAACTATAAGTTATTTGTATTCACATGCATATTTATTAAAAGATAAGTTCAAAATATTACATAATTACTTACATATAACTTAAATAAATTTATAAATAAGAAGACAACATTTAAAAATATTAATTAGATATTAAAACACTTGTAATCATATTTACATAGGTGTAAGTAAATTAAAGTTTCATTGTGACAAATGGCATTCTCTTGTAAATATAATTTAAAATTAAACTTGTAAATATAAAACAAAATTTTTTCTTCAGCTAATAAAGAAAATAATATTGTCTTCATCTCAACCAAACTAAATGAAATCAGAAAGAAGAAATCTGAAAAAAAAATGTAAATCAAAAACAAAGATCTGAAAAGAAAATGAAAATTGTAAAACCTGAAATAGGAAGAAATCTGGAAACAAGAAGGTATAAAGCAAATCCTAGCAGAGGGAAATGCAAGATCTTCTAGTCATTCAAGAAATTATTCAACAACAAAGAAGAATGCAGTAGGATTAAATTCAAACATGCAGGTGAATTTTTAAAGTCTGGAAACATGCAGCTCTGTCTTCTGCAAATTCCAGGTGAGTAAATGCAATTTGAAAAACAGTTTTGAATCTTTAAATTTATCTTGTTCTTGTGTAATTATGATGATTTGTCTAGATTAATGGATTTAAACTAATGCATGTAGTCATATAGGTTATTTATGATTGTGTGTTGCCTGTAAACATGAATATATGTCCAGAAATTTTATAAACAGGTATCCAATGTCATAATAAATTCAACAATACCATATTGAATTCGAATTTGCTTATGATTTGTTTACAAATGTTGTTTGTAATCACATAAGCTATTATCTTAAAATAATTTCAAGATTTTATATTGAATAATTTGTTATAAATAGTTAAATTTACAGTACATGTCAAATTTGGTCAGAAATTCATGGATTCAATTTTTAATTTTGGATTCATGATTGAATTGCAAATGGAAAATTATGATTTTTAGTACTTGAATCCCAATTTTTAATGAGGTAATTAGTGAGCTTTTTGGATTTATCTGTTTTTGGGGTTTTTGCCAAATCACGGCAAACCACGGCGAATTGGACATCGCCGTTGAACTCAAAGGTGGAGGAGGCTTCAGTGATCATGCGAAAAATGCTTCATGAATTTTTAATTGAGTGGGATGGCCGATAATCGAGGAGTTAGGGTTTTATTACCTGTTTTTGGCCGATGGGTTCATCGTGGTTTCGCGGTGTCGTGGGGATACCGGAGGCTGTCGCGAGTGAAGCTATGGGTTCGAGGCGACATGGGGAAGTTACGGCAGTGGTGGCAAGGTTTCTCGAAGCTTGGATTTCCGTGGTTATTGGGTTTTCTGGTGACGTTGCTTCAGACAGTTTTGGGTTGAAGGTTGAAAACTTGTTCTCGATCGAGTTTGGTTTTTCTGGGTTTAGTATGTTGATGTCGAAGTTGAAGTCGACTTGGGGATGACCGGAGAGGGGTTCGTCGTTGGCGAGGTTGGTCGTGCACGTTGATGTGCACGGCTTTGTGCATCTAGAAATGGGAAGTAGGAGAAGAAGGAGGGGGCCCGAAGATTGCATCGTGTTTTGTTGCGTGGGACTCGAAGCAGGAAGAAAGGTGGAGAGCTCGGGGGGGAGGGGTTGCTTGTTTTACTCTGGGAAGACTCGGGTTTGGATAGGGATTTACTCGGGTGTGTCGCGTGTAATTCTGTGTTTACTCGAGTATGTTGGGTAGGATTATGTTTGGGTGTAAACAGTTATAAAAGTTTTGAAAATTAACAGCAAGGTTTTTATAAAGTTTTTAAAACAAGAGTTAAACAAGTTTGTTTATAAAACTAAATTGTTTTAAAGTTGGTTAAACAAAGTTATATATATATATATATATATATATATATATATAAAATATGGAAGTTTTAAATAAAATTAGTGTAATTTTGAATTAAGTTGTATTAGCTTTTATTTAGTAACTATGGAAAGTTTTAAAGATTTAAAAAGGTTTGAATTTTTTTAAATTGTTTTAATCATAATTGACTTTTAAAATAATTTATTTTTAAATAAGGATTAATGGTTAAAGTTTAGAAATCAATTATAATTTAAGAAATTATAAGTTTTGATTATTTAAAGATAATTATATTTGTAAAGATAATTGAGATAATTAAATCATTTTTAATTATCAAGTTTTATTTGTTAATAAATGATTTAATTAAGATGATGATTTTCTTAATTAAGAGTCTTTATAATATAACAAATTAAGGAATCATTTAATTAATTTAAATGATTAAGTTAAATAAGTTAATTAATTAATTAGTGATTAATTAAGATAATCACTTATGAGTTAATTTAATATAATTCCTTGGTGAAGTAATTAAGTGGTTAATTACTAAAGGTAATTAAATAAAGGATAATTACTTTATTAAAAGTAATTAAGTAGATGTGATTAAGAGTTAATCACTTTAGTTATTAATTAAAGAATTAATTAATAATTAGTTAAAGTTTTAAATTATTTAATTAATGGTTAATTAATAAATGGATTTAGAGTTGTAATTATGTGATTAATTACTTGTTAAAGTAATTAATTAAGAAAGAAATTTAATTAATGAAGTAATCATTAATTAATGAAAATAATTAATTATTAATTTATAATTTAAGAATAATTAGTTTATAATTAAGTTTTAATTACTAAATGTAATTAAAGTAATTAATCAAAGGTGATTAATTAAAAGTAATTAATTAAATGTGATTAATTAAAAGTAATTAATCAAGTATTTAATTAAAAGTAATTAATCAAATATGATTAATTAAAAGTGATTAATCAGGTATGATTAAAGGATAATTAAGGAATAACTATCAGGATAATTAAAGAATAATTAATCAAGGATTGATTAATTTTAGAAGGTAATTAAGAGGTAATTACTTAGTATAATTTGGAAGTAATTAATCAGGATGACTAATTAATATGGTAATTAAGTAAGAATTACTTAAAGTAATTAAGTGATAATTAATCAGGGAGGATTAATTGAAATGGATAATTAAGTGATGTTAGTTAATTAATTTGTAATTAATTAATGAATAAGAAGTTGGATTGTAGATAATCCAAGTGATTAATTAAGGATTAATTTAATTTAAGGATTAATTAAATTAATCAAGTTGAATCAAACTTGTTTATGAATGATTAATGATTGGATGATATATCATTGAATGAGTTAATGATTGGATGTTATTGGATGACGTTGATTGATGGGTGATGATGTGGATATGCTATAGCTGATTGTGATATATATGCTGCTTTGTGATATGTATAGATGCATGTGATAATAGATGCTTATCTATCTGTGTAATATGATACATCCATTTATGTTTAAGTGATATTTCTAAATATCTATTGTTTAAATCCCTTAAGTATAACTTGGACATTAAAATGGCGTTTGGTTTCGGTGAGACCGGGATCGGGTTTCCATATTTGGATACCCGAAAACCACATCGATTCCAGTTAAACGTTAGGTCGTTAATCCAAGTGGAGCAAGTGAAGACTCGAGGCGTAAGGGCTATACGTCAGTATAACTCTGTGGGTGATTCCGTAATGAGTTTGACGGAATAGTGCTTATAGATTCGAGATGGTGATTTCGAGTGCAAGGGCTATGGTCGTTGACTCTGAGGGTGATTCCAAAATGAGTGCAACGAGATAGTGCCTTCGGTTTCGTTCGAACCCGGAACGAACTTGTATGGATTGAATGCTTTCAGCACATCGTCAGGCGGACGATGAGCATTCTAAGATAATTGGTCCTATAAAGGTAATCGCAGCCTCAAGCCTCATCAACCGGGAATGGCTAAAACAGGGGAGGTGCAGCAAGGCTTCGTGGGTCGCTCCCACTGGAGAGCAAGAGACATCCCTGTCTAGAAATCCCTTTATATTTCGGCTGTGTGGGCAGTTGGTCTGCAGCCAAGTGCGGGGTGGTCTTGTTCGGGACTGTTCAGTAAGGAATGGTTCCGGCTTTGTGTTGCAGGGGAGTGGCAGTACTCCTCGGTACGGTGATCTAGGCCACGTACTGTGACGGGCGGTACCCCAGTAGCCCTGCCATTGTTGGAATCCCATTTTCCCTACGAGACCCTACGGTTTTGTTTGTATTACCCACTTTTGTGGCTAGTAGCTAGAATTTAGTAAATGTAACAATTTTGGCTATTTCATATTTACTTGCAAATCCTAGACACTATTATAATATCACTGGATTTCCTATCAAATGTTTTGGTTAGCGTAAGGTAAAGACTTTTCCATGTTCATGTGTGGGAAGTCTTACGTGATACCTTTTCTTTTCAAAGGATTTTCTAAAGTTAAGCAATCTTAAACCGTTTACTCACACCAGACCCCTGTCTGACCCGAGTGTTTATTTTCTGTTTTATTAAACTCTTGGGTACTCATATTATATATGAGTAGTCAAGTGATTCAGGTTATCCTTGACGAAATTTGGAGGAGCTTTGGAGCAGGAGGCTTCAGCGTGTAGATATATAGTTAGAGTTTCCGCTGTGTTGTTATTCTGTGTTGATGTTCTTGTATTGTATCTTAGACAGAAGTGTTATAACTGTCTAAATTGAGATGTTTAGTTGTGTACTCTAATGTATATGATACTATGTATATGTTCTATATTATATTTAAATCGTTCCGCTATGAGATTCTGATGTGTTGTTTCCTTTTCTTCTCTTTCTTTTCTTCCTCTATCCCTTTCTTTCTTAATTAGTGATGCGATTTTCCGGGAGTGGGAAGTCGGGTCGCTACAGTTGGTATCAGAGCATTAGATTGAGCGAATACCTAGGCTCTGGAGTGGTGTCTATCTTAAGAGAGCGTACTTGTAATTTATATATATATATATATATATATATATATATATATAACTACCTAATCTGTTGGGTTATCTGTTCGGATTTTCCAACATAGGTTATAAAGGTATATAAGGTAGGAGTGTGTGGAACATGACTACCACTAATGGAAGAGGTTTATATGTCGTGGTTGGAGGTGTTTATCGAGATTGTAGACCTAATACCGTCTCGAATAAGTTTTGTAGATTGGAAAAAGGATTTCTTTGAGTCTAGAGGAAGTCTTTTTCAAGAATTAGAGTATATTCTTGGAGTGTGAGGTTGATTTGCTCTCAGGTGGACAGGAATTTCTAAGAGTTGAATCTGTCCACGGAGGAGAAGCAGGTGGTGGTATCTTGATAGATTCAAGAAGGAATAGCTGTGTGATGAGATGTAGTATCCATAGATGGTTCTGAAGATGTTTCTTTTGGAGCCAGATTAAGATGGTATTGGAAGAGCTTTGATGTCTACTGCAGGAAGATTAGGATGTTTGAAGTTTTTCTGGACCTCAAGTAAGGGTGTCTTGTCTATATTGAAGTTTGAGACTAAGGTCGATGAGTTACCTCATTTCGGGCATGGTCTCATTTGTTTCCTTAAGAGATAGGTGGTTGGTGTTTGTTTGGAGCCGAGTTTCTTGAGAAGATGTCGACTCGTCTCAAGGATTTTTGGCAAAATTGGATGTTAGTTTTGTGTTTCAAGAAGCTTTTGGTTAAGGGTGATTTTTTGGCTTAGCGGTATCATTGAAATGAAGTTTGGAAGCAGCAGCTTGGATCTATTTCTTCGATGATTCAGTAATCTTTGGAATTCTACTATCGGCAGACCAGGCAGATGGTGAAGGCTTATTCTTTTCTTTGGAAGGCTCAGCAGAGCGGGATGTCTGTAGGAAGTGATCTATCAGTTTCTGATAGGTAAGCCATTCTGGAAAGGTTTATCTTGAATAGGAAAAGCTGTTCTAGTTAAGAAGACAGTTCTTTGGAATCTGAACTGAATGGAATTGCAAAAGTGACTTGCGATTAGTTTGGGAAATCTTTGAATATTCTTTGGTTTGAGATTGAGGCATCTCAAGTGGAGGTGAAAGCTATGAAAGTAGTTGGAGATTTTCTAGATGTTTTTGAGGAATTCAGAAGTTGACCCGAATCGGAGATTGAGTTTTCTTATCGACTTGGAATTCAGGAGTAATTTTGATGGTTCAACCATGAAGAGGGATGATTCTTAGAGCGAGAAGGATTTGGTGAGGCAGCTCAAGATTCTTTGGATTGATCATCTTATTCTAAGTTAAGATTCTGCTAAGATGTTTTGACCAAGTGAAAGGGTCACTAAGATTTTTATGAGTCGGATGAATTGTGAATGAAGAAAGATTGTGCTCGTGTTCTTCGATAGCATTCTTATCTGATCTAGATCAGAGTTGTGCAACGGAAGCCAGTTGGCAGTTATTCTAGTATGGAGCAACCAGAAGTTGCAGTTTACCTGGATTAGAGGATTTCTATTGGAAATTCAAGTATGAAGGAATTTTCTGGATTTGAAGGAAAGGTTGTCAAGTGCAACTGTTTGGCTATTTAGATATGAGATATAGGTTTGAAGTCCATTGATGTTTGTGGTATAGAGTCGTGTTTTGGATTTCAGCAAGTTATTTTTGGAGAGCCATTTTGTTGTGAAGGACCTGGAGGTTTGGTTTGAGTTGGTCCAGTTTGTTTCTTGAAGCAATCAGCAAGGGTTAGGCTGATCAGGAATATTGAAGGTGACTCAGAGCATCAGAAGAGTTATGCAGTCAAGAATTGAGGAGATTTGGAATGTGAAGCTGGAATTTGGATATTGATTTGGTTTTATCCAATCAAAGGAGATATAAGAATGGGTAAAACTGGAGAGTTCACTCTGGAAGTATTTTGAGTTTTCTTGTGTTCTCTGAAGATTTGATTTTGATTTACAGGATGGAATTGCCAGTTCGGATAACTGGAATTCATTGTACTTCACATATCTCTGAGGAATATGTGATGATTCTTCGAGTATTAGAATCAGCAGTTCTGAAGGAATCTGGTTGTTGGGATAGTTTTGAGTTTAATCTGATATCTTGCTCAGATTTGTAGGTTCAGAAGAGGGAGTTCTTGGTTTTAATAGTGTAGTTAATTAAGATTCTGTAGAGCGAGTATTCCAGTATAGGTACCTGGAAAACTCTTGATAATATTAGGAAGTTCTATTTAGAATTTTCTGGAATAGATAAATTGTTTATTTGTTTGATTTGGTTGCTATGATTGGTAGTGTATAATTGATTGTGTGATTGCTAATTTAAAATTAAATTCTTTAGCTGGGTTATTAAATTATCTTTGCTTTTAAATTTAGGGGACAAAATTCTTTAAAGAGGGGAGGAATGTGACGACCTGGAATTTTGAGCAATATCAATTTAATAATCTTTGATAATAATTAAATTGATTTGATCATTTTATATTATAAATTGACAAGTTAAAATTTATTTTAAAGAAAATAATAATTTGTTAATATCTAGTAATATTTTTCTTAACAATATATATAGGCAAGATAAATTCTTTTGAAAATTTATAATAATTTGATTTGGAAATATTTAGTTTGGTAAAAAAATAAGTTTTTAATGTAATAAAACTTTATATTCAAATTGTAATATATATAAATGTATATATTGTAATTTGAGATTTGTTTTAAAATTTAATATGGAAATTAATAAATATAATGTTAGTATGTTTTTCTTTTTGAAATGTGTATATATATTTGAAATAGGAAAATTATTAATTTGAAATGAATAAGAGTTTTCAAACTTGAATATATTTAGTTTTGAAATTTGAAATGATAATTTGATTTAATGTCTTTGAAATGATATTTGAAATTTAAATTTTAAATAATAAAGTTAATTTCTTATTTTATAAACATATATTTTAGCTTTTGTTTTTAATAAGATAAAATTGTTTTAAAAATTTATATAAGGAGTTAAAATCAATTTCTCAAGTTTATAAACATATATTATATAATATAAATCAAAACTATAAGTTATTTGTATTCACATGCATATTTATTAAAAGATAAGTTCGTAATATTACATAATTACTTACATATAACTTAAATAAATTTATAATTAAGAAGATAACATTTAAAAATATTAATTAGATATTAAAACACTTGTAATCATATTTACATAGGTGTAAGTAAATTAAAGTTTCATTGTGACAAATGGCATTCTCTTGTAAATATAATTTAAAATTAAACTTGTAAATATAAAACAAAAATTTTTCTTCAGCTAATAAAGAAAATAATATTGTCTTCATCTCAACCAAACTAAATGAAATCAGAAAGAAGAAATCTGAAAAAAAAATGTAAATCAAAAACAAAGATCTGAAAAGAAAATGAAAATTGTAAAACCTGAAATAGGAAGAAATCTGGAAACAAGAAGGTATAAAGCAAATCCTAGCAGAGGGAAATGCAAGATCTTCTAGTCATTCAAGAAATTATTCAACAGTAAAGAAGAATGCAGTAGGATTAAATTAAATTCAATCAGTATAACTCTGTGGGTGATTCCGTAATGAGTTTGACGGAATAGTGCTTATAGATTCGAGATGGTGATTTAGAGTGCAAGGGCTATGGTCGTTGTCTCTGAGGGTGATTCCAAAATGGGTGCAACGAGATATTGTCTTCGGTTTCGTTCGAACCCGGAACGAACTTGTATGGATTGAATGATTTCAGCACATCGTCAGGCGGACGATGAGCATTCTAAGATAAACTGTCCTATAAAGGTAATCGCAGCCTCAAGCCTCATCAACCGGGAATGGCTAAAACAGGGGAGGTGCAGCAAGGCTTCGTGGGTCGCTCCCACTGGAGAGCAAGAGACATCCCTGTCTAGAAGTCCCTTTATATTTCGGCTGTGTGGGCAGTAGGTCTGCAGCCAACTGCGGGGTGGTCTTGTTCGGGACTGTTCAGTAAGGAATGGTTCCGGCTTTGTGTTGCAGGGGAGTGAGAGTACTCCTCGGTACGGTGATCTAGGCCACGTACTGTGACGGGCGGTACCCCAGTAGCCCTGCCATTGTTGGAATCCCATTTTCCCTACGAGACCCTACGGTTTTGTTTGTATTACCCACTTTTGTGGCTAGTAGCTGGAATTTAATAAATGTATCAATTTCGGCTATTTCATATTTACTTGAAAACCCTAGACACTATTATAATATCACTGGATTTCCTATCAAATGTTTTGGTTAGCGTAAGGTAAAAACTTTTCCATGTTTATGTGTGGGAAGTCTTACGTGATACCTTTTCTTTTCAAAGGATTTTCTAAAGTTAAGCAATCTTAAACCGTTTACTCACACCAGACCCCTGTCTGACCTGAGTGTTTATTTTCTGTTTTATTAAACTCTTGGGTACTCATATTATATATGAGTAGTCAAGTGATTCTGGTTATCCTTGACGAAATTTGGAGGAGCTTTGGAGCAGGAGGCTTCAGCGTGTAGATATATAGTTAGAGTTTCCGCTGTGTTGTTATTCTGTGTTGATGTTCTTGTATTGTATCTTAGACAGAAGTGTTATAACTGTCTAAATTGAGATGTTTAGTTGTGTACTCTGATGTATATGATACTATGTATATGTTCTATATTATATTTAAATCGTTCCGCTGTGAGATTCTGATGTGTTGTTTCTTTTTCTTCTCTTTCTTTTCTTCTTCTATGCCTTTCTTTCTTAATTAGTGATGCGATTTTCCGGGAGTGGGAAGTCGAGTCGCTACAGAAATTTATTTATATAATTTTGGAAAAGTATTTATTTAAGAGTAAATAAATACAAAAGGTTTATATTAACATTTAAACATGGATTAAAAATATTATATATGATTTTATTGGTTTTTATTTTATTTTCTTTTAAAAAGTTTTATTTATTTAAAATTAGAAAAGCATTTATTAATTTAAAAAGGTATTTTTAAATTAGGAAATCATATTTAAAAGCTTTTAAAATCTTTTAAAAATAATATAAATATAAAATATTACAAATGTTATGTTATAAACCGCTTAAAATAACATGTGTTAGCATAATAAACAATGTTAGAGACAAGTGTCACCATTTATTTTAATTTTCTTTTATTTTTAATAAAATCTAAATTAACTTATATAAACTTCTATCTTTCTCTTCATTTTCTTTGAATCTATCTTCTTTTCAAGAACTAAGAGAACCAAACCTGTAAACTATCTTCAACAACTCAGTTCAAAATAAAACTTGAAATTCATTCCTCAAACCAAAATACAAACCCTGAAATTCATTCCTCTAAAACAAATGCAAACCAGAGAAATGTCATGAAACCTGTAATTCATCTCCTCTAAAACAGAAAATTCACAAGATCAAAACCATGTAAAACACTTTGTCTTTAACCTGTAAAGACTTTCCAGAAATCAAAACCTTGTGACCAAAACCCTGTAATCATTTTTCAAAAAGCCTGTAACTTCTAAAATATCAGCCTGCCACTTTTCTTTCAAAAGTTCAAGCAAATTTAAAACTTTAAAATGCAACCTATAACCAATTTTCAAAGCCTGGAACATCTTCAGATTTGCAACATGAAGCAAGTTAATCGAACCTGTAAACCAGGATTAGTTTCAAGTGCAATCCAAGGCTAGAAAATCAAAGCAAGTTTCCAGTTTTCAAGCATTTCTTCAACATTTCCAGTTTTCAAAGTCATTTGCAAGTTCTCTGCCTTTTCAAAGTTGAGTAAACAAATTTGTTTTAAATAGCTTTAAATATGTTTGAACTCTGATGCCTGCAGAAAATTCGAATTTAAATAAGTGATAATGGTTTGCATATAGGATTTAATAATATATGTATATATGTATGTGGGAATCTCTATGTGCATGTCTATATTCAAGGTTTTGTTCTGTTCTTAAGTTACTGGGTGTAAATAACATCCAAAATGATCAATTGTTTAATCTCTGATCAGTTTTATGTTATAATGTTTGAACAAAATTTGTTCAAAACAACAAGATTTAGATTTTAAAAATATTTAAAACAAGAACTTAAGCCAGTATAATCAGAATTTATTTATTACAGTGAAAATTTAATTTTATCAAAATTTCAAATTGAATAGAGTGAAGACTCATGTGTATAATCTGAATCATCTTTACAAACTAGGATTTTTAAAACAAAAATCATGATTTTAAGTATGGTGTATTGTGAGAAATCATAGGTTGAACATAAATTGGATTTAAGCCTTTTTTTGATGATCGACCAACTTTTGGTGGTCGAAGTTTTTGTCGAGGCTAGCATGACAGTGGGGGAAGTCGGCAAATTTTCTGGAGAAGTTCTAGATCTACGTGGCGTCGGTGGTGGACGAGAATGGGTTTTAACCCTAGTTTTGACGAGGTCGGAATTTATGGTCTGTGCAGCGCCTCTAGTTGATCGAGTGTCGCGTAACTCAGGGAAATGAAGGCGTGGAGGGTCGGCAAGCCATAGACGGAGTTGTAGCAGTATTCGTGATCAGAATCGAGGGTTCGGATGGTTTTCCTGATGATGATTTTGGGTCTCAGTTCATTTGGGATGCTCGATTTTGAATCGAGGCTTGAGATGATGTTTGGGTGATCGAAGTTGCTCGTAGGGATGTTCGGTGACTTGACTATGGTGTCGTCGATGGTCGTAGGAGGCTCCAACGCTAGTGCATGTGCACAGTGGAGGTTCTGGTGTCAGTGGTTTTGAGTTGTGGGTTTTGCTGTGGTTTGCTCATAGAAGAGACCGTGTTGTTGAGTAGGTGACTCGAGTAGCTCTGGGTTTGGAAACCTGTTAACAGTTTTTGATTGTTACAGGTTTTTAAATTTAGATTTAAACTAAAATTTTGAAAATTGAAGAAAAGAAATGGAACTTGAAGTGGCTCGAGTGATACTCAGGTCCAAACTGAAGCAGATTGATTTAAAAGAAACTTTCAAAAGTTTTATAAAACAAATTTTAATTTAAATAAAGAAAGTTTTAAACTTTTGAAATGAATCTTGTTTTTGAACACTATTCTCTATAAAAATAAATGTTTTCTTTTACATTTTGTCAAGAAGTTTGAAATTTGTTTAATTTAAAATTTTGTTAAATAAAGTTAAAGTTATTTTTAAACTTAAGTAAAAATGGAATTTTAACGACTAGTTTTAAAATCTAAATTAAATTTAGTTTAAACCATCTTTTGGTAAATGTTTAAGGTTATGGAAGTTATGTTTTGTTAACTTTAATTTATCAAGAAATGATCATTTTATTTTAAAACTTAATTATTGATTTAATTAAGTATAATTCATTATTAAGATAAAATGTTTTTAATGATAATTAACTCATTAATTAAGATAATGTTTTATCTTAAGATTAATTGAGTTTTTTAATATCTTGATATTAATTAAATTAATTAAGCAAATTAGATACGATTACTTAATTTAATTAATAATGATTAAGGATTAATTAAGGAATTAATTAAGAGTAATTAATTGATTCAATTAATTTATTTAAAATTAATAATTAAGGGTTATAAGTTAATTAATTTGAGGTTAATTAATTTATAATTAAAAATTATTATTTAGATAATCAGAGATTATTAATTAATGGTCAAAGATTAATTAATTAAGTAATTAAGGTTAATTAATTGGTAATTAAAAAGGTACTTAATTTTTAATTAAGTTTTATTAATTAAAAATAATTAAGAAATTATTAATCTATAATTAAAGATAATTAAGGATTAATTAACTGTAATTCATGAGAGTAATTAAGGATTGATTAAGGATCATTAATTTATGTAATTAATAAGAGTAAATAAGGATTGATTAATTAAGATTTGTTAATCAATAATAAGTGATTATAAGGTAATTAATTAATTGCAATTAATTAAGGATTAATGTAATTAATTATAGTTAATGAAGTAACTAAAGGTTAAACACTCTAATGGTTTGTAGATAATTAATTTGTGTAATTAATTAAGAGTTAATTACTTAATGTAATTAAGGGATAATTAATCAAGGGTGATTAATTAAGATGATGATTAATTAATTGTTT
Organism: Allium cepa; assembly: GCA_030765085.1. Classification (NCBI taxonomy): domain Eukaryota; kingdom Viridiplantae; phylum Streptophyta; class Magnoliopsida; order Asparagales; family Amaryllidaceae; genus Allium; species Allium cepa. Next base: position 181,324,938 of record CM060929.1, on the reverse strand, counting down.
TAATTAATGATTAAGTAAGCAAGATTTATAGCGATGAAAGTAATTAATTTAATTTATTTTAAATTAACTAGAGATGAAGTAATTAATTTAATTCATTTTAAATTAATTATAGATGGTGTGATTAATAAATCATTGCTTATGGATGGCTGATTGATATTGAATGCCTTGATTGTTTGATATCTTTGATGAGATATATGTGATATGTGATATGAGATGATTTGGTTAAATTGTAATGATATGGATTATCTATTTGTGGATATGTGAATTATCTATCTGTGTTAACATAGAGAATGATTTGAATTGAATTACTTTAACTTTAAAACAACATGGACCAAAAAGATGACGTTTTGGATTTTGATGAGACTAGGATCGGGTTTCTAGATTTGGATATCCGAAAACCACATCGATCCAAATTAATGATAGGTCGTGAATGAAGATGAAGATTCGGAGTGCAAGGGTTATTGTCGTTAACTTTGAGGGTGATTTCAAAATGAGTGCAACGAGATAATGCCTTCGGTTTCGTTTGAACCTGGAACGAACTTGTATGGATTGAATGCTTTCAGAACATCGTCAGGTGGACGATGAGCATTCTAAGATAGATATGTTCTATAAAGGTAATCATAGCATCAAGCCTCATCAAGCAGGAATGGCTAAAACAGGGGAGGTGCAGCAAGGCTAAATGGGTAGCACCCAAGTAGGATGAGATTTACCCTTGTCTAGAGTCCCTTTTTATTCGACTATGTGGCCGGTTGCTAGCTACAACCGTGGGGTTATCTTATTCGAGACTGTCCAGTAAGGGATGGTTCCGGCCTTGTGTTGCAGGGGATTTAGGGTGGATCCTCGGTACGTTGATCTAGTCCATGTACTGTGACGGGCGGTACCCCAGTAGCCCTGCCATTGTATGGAATCCAATCCCCAATAAATGCCGTATGTTTTAGTTGTGCCCAACTATGTTGGAACGTGAGATGTAAGCATTCCAGCTATTTCTGTATTTTACTTGAAAATCCTAGACCCTATTATAATATCACCGGATTTCCTATCAAATGTTTTGGTTAGCGTAAGATAAAAATTAACCCATGTTTATCTGTGGGGAGTCTTACGTGATACCTTTTATTTCAAAAGGTTTTTCAAAGTTAAGCAACTTTAACCGTTTACTCACACCAGACCCATGTCTGACCCGGAGTTTATCTTCTGTTTTTCTTAAACTCTTGGGTACTCAAATTGTTACGAGTAGCCAAGAGATTCATGTTTTCTTTTACGAATTTTGGAGGAGCAATGGAGCAGGAGGCTTCAACGTTTGTAGATATATAGGTGGTTCCCCTGTGTTGATCTCTGGGTCGTTTGTTTGAGTTGTATCTTGAGTTGTATGATAGACATGTGTTTATAACTATCAAATTTGCGATGTATGAGCTGTGTATCTCTGATGTATATGATACTATGTAATATAGTATGTGATTAATATAATTTATTCGTTCCGTTGTTGAGAGTCTGATGTTGTTTCTTTCTTTCTTCTCTATCTTTCTCTTTTCTATCCCTTTCTTTCTTAATAATGATGCGTCTTTCTGTGGAGAGAAAGGTGGGACGTTACATTTTGTATCAGAGCGAACGTTGAGCGAATACCTAGGCTCTGGAGTGGTGTTTTTCTTGAGAGAGCGTATTTGTACTTTTTATATAACTATATATATATATATATATATATATATATATATATTCTACCTATTTGTTGGATTACCTATTCGGGTTTTTCCAATGTGAATTCTTAAGGTAGATGGGGTAGTGGTGTGTGTAGAACGAATACCAATGAAAGAAGTTCGAGTGTTGAGGTTGGAAGTGTATCTGTCGAGACTATAGACCCAATACCGTCTCGAATGAGCTTTGCAGCATGGTGTAAGGATTTCACCAATCTCTGAAGGAAACCTATTAAGGTTCGGAGTCCATCATTGAAGTGTATGTTAATCACGCTCATGTGAGTGGATTTTCAAGAGTTTGGATCTGTCGGTTGAGTAGAAGCGTGTGATGGTATCTTGGTAACTTCAAGAAGGAGCAACTGTGTGGCGAGACGTAGTGACTATGGATGTTTTCGAAGATGTTTCTTTGGAGCAAGATTAAGGAAGTGTGTCTGCATTAGTGATGAGACTGAGTTTGTGTTTGGTTTTGGGGCTCGAGTTTCCTGGGGATATGTCAGCCTATCTCAAGGCTCCGTGTGGGATTGGTTGATCTGGTTTTGAGGATCAAGAAGTTTTGGATAAGGATTCTTTGGCATCTATAGCAGCAGTGCAGCTCGAAAGTGTTTTGTGTGCCAGCAAGAAGATCTTTTGGCTTAGAAGTTTCCTAGAGGTGGAATTCAGAAGCAGCAGAGTGGACCCGTTTCTTTGATTGGTTGGTCAAGCACTAAGCTGTTCTGATTTGTAAAGAGAGAACAGTATCTGTGGATATTGGATTGGATAGGATCGCAAAAGTGACTTGCGATAGTTTGAGTGTTCTCTTGAGTTAGAGCTGTCAGAGATTTTTCTGGATGTCTTTAGGGAAGTCAGAAGTTTGTCCGCATCGGAGATTGAGTTCCATATCGACTTGGTTTAGCTGGGTAGAAGGATGTCTCATAGAGAGAGGTTTTTGGTGAAGTAGCCCAGTATTGCGTGGAACTTTTGAGTTTTCTCTTTATGGATCCGTTGAACCATATTTCTGGGATGTCTCGGATTAGTCTGTGCTCGTGTTCATCGACGACATTCTCATCTGCTCCAGATCAGAGTTGTGCAGCGGAAGCAAGGTGGCAACTGTTCTAGAATGGAAGCAACCGGAAGTTGCAGTGTTTGGATTGAGGATTTCTACAGGAAGTTTTTCAGTATTTGAGTCCAGATTGGTGAGTGCTCCTGTTTTGTCTTTTTTGGATAGGAGAAGTAAGTTTGAAGTCTTGTGATAATTGTGGATTAGAGTTTTTGTTCTTGATTTGGGTAGATCTTGAGAGGATCTTTTTGTTGGATTATTTTTGGTCCAGTTTGTTTCAAGAAGCATCAGCGAAGGTTGAGCTGATCAGGAAGGATGTAGGCAGCCCGGGATCGTTAGAAGAGTTTGGTGGTTAAGAGACGGAGGAATTTGGAATCTGAAGTTGGAGACTTTGTTTCTGTTGATATTTTCTCCAGTCAAAGGAGAAATAAGATTGGGTAAGACTGGGAAGTTAGCTCCGAAGTATATTGGATTCTTCTGAGTTTTTTTAAGAAATATATGTTTGGCTTATAAGGTTGAATTGCCAGTTTGGAAGACTGGGATTCAAGGTATTTCACGTATCTCCGAGAGAGTATGTGTATGTTTCATCTCTGGTTGTGGAACCAGCAGTTCAGGAGGATTTGGATGTTGAGTCAGATCTTGACTGTGGTCAGATCTCTTGTGTAGATTGTAGATCTAGATGAGTAAGAGCTCAGTAGCTTAGTAGTGTAGCTAGTTTGGATTTAGTAGAGCGAGTATCCCAGTATTTGTACCTGGGAAACTCTGGATAATTTTAGAAAGCTTATCCGGATCTATGTCCGGATAGCTAATGTTGTTTGTTGAATTGATTGTTTGGATGAAATTGTTTGATTGGTTGATAGTGTATGATTGATATGTATGCTTGAATTGTTTGAAATAAAATTAAAACTTTGTATTATCTTTTGTTTTATATTTCGAGGACGAAATTATTTTAAGGGGGGGAGGGGAGGAAAGCGATATCTCGGAATTTCAAGAAATTTAAAATGTGATAATCTCTTAATTAATTATTTAAAATTGGTAAAGTTTGTTAATTTCAAACAATAATAAATATAAGGAGTTGTTTTTAAATATAGATATAAATAGATTTTTAAATGGGATAAAATTTACAAATTTAAATTGTGTTATTTTATAAATAGATTTTAAATAGACTTATTATTTTCTAATTTAATAAGTGTTGTTTAGATGTGTATATATGTGTGTATTTAAAATTGATTTTAAATAGGATAATTGTTTGCAATTAATAATGTTTTTATTTAAAATTGATATCCATGTTTATTCGAACTGATTTTAAATTAGATTTTAATTTTGAATTTGAATTTGGATTTAAAATTTGAATTTAAAAGATATATATCTTAGAAATATTTTGGATATAAAATATGGATAAGGGTTTTACTTAAGTTAAGATTGTTTTATATTATTTTCTTTAAAGGAAATTGATTTATATAAATTTGGAAAAGTATTCATTTAAGAGTAAATAAATACAAAAGGTTTGTATTAACATTTAAATATGGATTAAAAATATTGTATATTATTTTATTGGTTTTTATTTTATTTTATTTTAAAAAGTTTTATTTATTTAAAAGTAGAAAAGCATTTATTAATTTAGAAAGGTATTTATTAAATTAGTAAATCATATTTAAAAGCTTTTAAAATCTTTTAAAAATAATATAAATATAAAATATTACAAGTGTTATGTTATAAACCCCTTAAAATAACATGTGTTAGCATAATAAACAACGGTAGAGACGAGTGTCATCATTTATTTTAATTTCTTTTTTTAATAAAATCTAAATTAACTTATATAAACCTCTATCTTTCTCTTCATTTTCTTTTTTCTATCTTCTTTTCAAGAACTAAGAGAACCAAACCTGTAAATTATCTTCAACAACTCAGTTCAAAATAAAACTTGAAATTCATTCCTCAAACCAAAATACAAACCCTGAAATTCATTCCTCTAAAACAAATGCAAACCAGAGAAATGTTATGAAACCTATTATTCGTCTCCTCTAAAACAAAAAATTCACAAGATCAAAACCCTGTAAACTTTGTCTTTAACCTGTAAACACTTTTCAAAAATCAAAACCTTGTGACCAAAACTCTGTAATCATTTTTCAAAAAGCCTGTAACTTCTAAAATATCAGCCTGCATCTTCTCTTTCAAAAGTTCAAGCAAAGTTAAAATTTTAAAATGTAACATGTAACCAATTTTCAAAGCCTGGAACATCTTCAGATTTGCAACCTGAAGCAAGTTAATCAAACCTGTAAATCAGGATTAGTTTCAAGTGCAATCTGAGGCTAGAAAATCAAAGCAAGTTTCTAGTTTTCAAGCATTTCTTCAACATTTCCAGTTTTCAAAGTCAATTGATAGTTCTCTGCCTTTTCAACGATGAGTAATCAAATTTGCTTTAAAAAGTTTTAAATATGTTTGAACTCTGATGCCTGTAGAAAATTTGAATTTAAATAAGTGATAATTGTTTGCATGTAGGATTTAATAATATATATGTGGGAATCTCTATGTGCATGTCTGTATTCAAGGTTGTGTTCTGTTCTTAAGTTACTAGGTGTAAATAACATCCAAAATGATCAATTGTTTAATCTCTGATCAGTTTTATGTTATAATGTTTGAACAAAATTTGTTCAAAACAACAAGATTTAAATTTTAAAAATATTTAAAACAAGAACTTAAGCCAGTATAATCAGAATTTATTTATTACAGTGAAAATTTAATTTTATCAAATGTTCAAATTGAATAGAGTGAAGACTCATGTGTGTAATCTGAATCATCTTTACAAACTAGGATTTTTAAAACAAAAATCATGATTTTAAGTATGGTGTATTATGAGAAATCATAGGTTGAACAGAAATTGGATTTTAGCCTTTTTTTGATGATTGACCAACTTTTGGTGGTCGAAGTTTTTGTCGAGGCTGGCATGACAGTGGGGGAGGTCGGCAAATTTTCTGGAGAAGTTCCAGATCTATGTGGCATCGGTGGTGGACGATAATGGGTTTTAACCCTAGTTTTGACGAGGTCGGAATTTATGGTCTGTGTAGCGCCTCTAGTTGATCGAGTTCGCGTAACTCAGGGAAATGAAGGCATGGAGGGTCGACAAGCCATAGCCGGAGTTGTAGCAGTATTCGTGATCAGAATCGAGGATTCGAATGGTTTTACTGATGATGGTTTTGGGTCCCAGTTCATCTGTGATGCTCGATTTTGAATCGAGGCTTGAGATGATGTTTTGATGATCGAAGTTGCTCGTAGGGATGTTCGGTGACTTGACGATGGTGTCTTCGATGGTCGGAGGAGGCTCCGGCGCTGGTGCATGTGCACACTGGAGGTTTTGATGTTAGTGGTTTTGAGTTGTGGGTTTTGCTGTGGTTTGGTCGAAGAAGAGACCATCTTGTTGAGTAGGTGACTCGAGTGGAAACTCGAGTAGCTCCGGGTTTGGAAACCTTTTAATAGTTTTTTATTGTTATAGGTTTTGAAATTTAGATTTGAATTAAAAGTTTGAAAATTTAAGAAAAGAAATGGAACTTGAAGTGGCTCGAGTGATACTCAGGTCAAAACTGAAGCAAATTGATTTAAAAGAAATTTTCAGAAGTTTTAAAAAGTCTTATAAAACAAGTTTCAAATATAAATAAAGAAAGTTTTAAACTTTTGAAATGAATCTTGTTTTTGAACACTATTCTCTATAAAAATAAATGTTTTCTTTAACATTTTATCAAGAAGTTTGAAATTTGTTTAATTTAAAATTTTGTTAAATAAAGTTAAAGTTATTTTTAAACTTAAGTAAAAATGGAATTTTAAAGACAAGTTTTAAAATCTAAATTCAGTTTAAACCATTTTTGATAAATGTTTAAGGTTATGGAAGTTGTGTTTTGTTAACTTTAATTTATCAAGAAATGATCATTTTATTTTAAAACTTAATTATTGATTTAATTAAGTATAGTTAATTATTAAGATAAAATATTTTTAATGATAATTAAGTCATTAATTAAGATAATGTTTTATCTTAAGGTTAATTAAGTTTTTTAATATCTTGATATTAATTAAATTAATTAAGAAAATTAGATATGATTAATTAATTTAATTAATAATGATTAAGGATTAATTAAGGAATTAATTAAGAGTAATTAATTTTTTTTGAGAGAAATGTGTGATCCTCTAATAAAAGAAGAGAGCACACATGGAGCTATATATATAACATATAAAATGGTGCTGCCAACATGCCTGGCAGGTGACAAGTCTATGAACTAGAAAAAATAAAGAACTAAATGCCCCTCTAATGAGCTCCGGCAAGGCCACCGCCCACGACACCCTAATACCGAGCTCCGGGAAGGCCACCGCCCACGACACCCTAATACCGAGCTCCGGGAAGGCCACCGCCCAATAATAGGGTGTTAGAGGTATCTAGAAAACTGAACAAGTAATAAAAACCATAGAAACTAAAATACAACACCATTATAAAGTGACTCTATGAAACTGCCTCAGAAGAGAAGAGCTAATCTCAAATAAGAGACGATCCACAAAGAAGAACCCCAAGAAATGGACCAAAAAGAAGAACTCCACTCTGAAGACACGGTATAATAAAAAAAAATGCCAGATGCAATCAGAACCCCTGGGAATGGCTATCCTGCAATCCTATACAAAGATGCTAGCTATCCTGCAAACGTTACAAGAGAAACTAGCAACCTACCTAAACCAAACCTGTAACACATCTAGGAAACCATATTAGTATGAATCACGTATATGTATTTAAATACAATTTATATACATATATGTGAGAATAAAAAGAAAAGTGAAAAATAAAGCAAGGATAAGCTAGAACCAATAATTAAAAATTCTAAAAAGGTAAAGGAAATATGAACTAAACTGAAAAAGGTAAACAAATAAGAAAACTAGGACTAAAAAATGAAAAACAAAAACAAAAATTAAAACATTACTAGAAACAACTTTAAGGACCTATAATAGGAAGAAAATTATTATGCATCATGTGAATATCATTTAAATTAGAAAAGGAATTGATATAAATATTATTAGTGTCAAAATTATTAATGTTATGATTGAATATATTAATATTATGTTATGATTGAATATATTAATTAACAGTAATTAATTGATTTAATTAATTTATTTAAAATTAATAATTAAGGGTTATAAGTTAATTAATTTGAGGTTAATTAATTTATAATTAAGAATTATTAATTAGATAATTAGAGACTATTAATTAATGATTAAAGATTAATTAATTAAGTAATTAAGGTCAATTATTTGGTAATTAAAAAGGTACTTAATTTGTAATTAAGTTTTATTAATTAATAATTAGGTTTTATTAATTAATAATAATTAAGAAATTATTAATAGATAATTAAAGATAATTAAGGATTAATTAACTGTTATTTAGGATTAATTAATTGTAATTAAGAATTGATTAACTGATTAATTAAGGATTAATTAATTTGTTATTAAGTTTTGTTAATTGATAATTAAGTTTATTAATTAATAACTATGGATTAATTAATCTGTAATTAAAGATTAATTTAAAGGGGTAATTAAGGAATGAATTGCCCAATTGTAATTAATCAAATAAATGCGATTAATTAATTGGTTGATTAATTAAGATAATCTTGATGATCTATTAAGTATGAATACTTAATGAGATTAAATAGTATAATTACTTAGTGAAGTAATTAATGTATAATTACTGGGAAGTAATTAATTAAAGGGAATTACTTAATGAGAAGTAATTAAAGAATAATTACTTAGTAGAAGTAATTAAGGATTAATTACTTGGTGTAATTAATCAAAGGATTAATATAATTAATTAAGGAGTTAATTAAGGTAAGTAATTACAGGATGGTAATTACTATTTATGATTAATTAAAGTTGATTAACGGAAGTAATTAATTAAGGATCATTAATTTATGTAATTAATGAGAGTAATTAAGGATTGATTATTAAGATTAATTAATCAATAATAAGTATTTATAATGTAATTAATTAAGGATTAATGTAATTAATTATGGTCGATGAAGTAATTAAAGGTTAATTACTGTAATGGTTTGTAGATAATTAATTTGTGTAATTAATTAAGGGTTAATTACTTAATGTAATTAAGGGATAATTATCAAGGGTGATTAATTAAGACGATGATTAATTAATTGGTTTAATTAATGATTAAGTAAGCAAGATTTATAGCGATGAAAGTAATTAATTTAATTTATTTTAAATTAATTAGAGATGAAGTAATTAATTTAATTCATTTTAAATTAATTATAGATGGTGTGATTAATGAACCATTGCTTATGGATGGCTGATTGATATTGAATGCCTTGCTTGTTTGATATCTCTAATGATATACATGTGATATGTGATACGAGATGATTTGGTTAAATTGTGATGATATGGATTATCTATTTGTGGATATGTGAATTATCTATCTGTGTGAATATAGATAATGATTTGAATTGAATTGTTTTAACTTTAAAACAACTTGGATCTAAAAGATGGCGTTTTGGATTTCGATGAGACCGGGTTTCCAGATTTGGATATCCAAAAACCACATCGATCCAAATTAATGATAGGTTGTGAATCTCAAGTGAAGATGAAGATTCAGAGTGCAAGGTTTATTGTCGTTAACTCTAAGGGTGATTCCAAAATGGTGTAACGAGATAATGCCCTTCGGTTTCGTTCGAACCCGAAACGAACTTGTATGGATTGAATGCTTTCAAAACATCGTCAGGTGGACGATGAGCATTCTAAGATTCTATAAAGGTAATCGTAGCCTCAAGCCCCATCAACCAGGAATGGCTAAAACAGGGGAGGAGCAGCAAGGCTAAGTGGGTAGCGCCCAAGCAGGATGAGATTTACCCCTGTCTAGAGTCCCTTTTTATTCGGCTGTGTGGGCGGTTGCTAGCTACAACCGCGGGGTTATCTTATTTGGGACTGTCCAGTAAGGGATGGTTCCGGCTTTGTGTTGCAGGGGAGTGGGAGTACTCCTCGGTACGGTGATCTAGGCCATGTACTGTGACGGGCGGTACCCCAGTAGCCCTGCCATTGTTAGAATCCCATTTTCCCTACGAGACCCTACGGTTTTGTTTGTATTACCCACTTTTGTGGCTAGTAGCTAGAATTTAGTAAATGTAACAATTTTGGCTATTTCATATTTACTTGAAAACCCTAGACACTATTATAATATCACTGGATTTCCTATCAAATGTTTTGGTTAGCGTAAGGTAAAGACTTTTCCATGTTTATGTGTGGGAAGTCTTACGTGATACCTTTTCTTTTCAAAGGATTTTCTAAAGTTAAGCAATCTTAAACCGTTTACTCACACCAGACCCTGTCTGACCCGAGTGTTTATTTTCTGTTTTATTAAACTCTTGGGTACTCATATTATATATGAGTAGTCAAGTGATGCAGGTTATCCTTGACGAAATTTGGAGGAGCTTTGGAGCAGGAGGCTTCAGCGTGTAGATATATAGTTAGAGTTTCCGCTGTGTTGTTATTCTATGTTGATGTTCTTGTATTGTATCTTAGACAGAAGTGTTATAACTGTCTAAATTGAGATGTTTAGTTGTGTACTCTAATGTATATGATACTATGTATATGTTCTATATTATATTTAAATCGTTCCCCTGTGAGATTCTGATGTGTTGTTTCTTTTTCTTCTCTTTCTTTTCTTCTTCTATCCCTTTCTTTCTTAATTAGTGATGCGATTTTCCAGGAGTGGGAAGTCGGGTCGCTACAGTTGGTATCAGAGCATTAGGTTGAGTGAATACCTAGGCTCTGGAGTGGTGTCTATCTTAAGAGAGCGTACTTGTAATTTATATATATATATATATATATATATATATATATAACTACCTAATCTGTTGGGTTATCTGTTCGGATTTTCCAACATAGGTTATAAAGGTAGATAAGGTAGGAGTGTGTGGAACACGACTACCACTAATGGAAGAGGTTTATATGTCGTGGTTGGAGGTGTTTATCGAGATTGTAGACCTAATACCGTCTCGAATAAGTTTTGTAGATTGGAAAAAGGATTTCTTTGAGTCTAGAGGAAGTCTTTTTCAAGAATTAGAGTATATTCTTGGAGTGTGAGGTTGATTTGCTCTCAGGTGGACAGGAATTTCTAAGAGTTGAATCTGTCCACGGAGGAGAAGCAGGTGGTGGTATATTGATAGATTCAAGAAGGAATAGCTGTGTGATGAGATGTAGTATCCATAGATGGTTCTGAAGATGTTTCTTTTGGAGCCAGATTAAGATGGTATTGGAAGAGCTTTGATGTCTACTGCAGGAAGATTAGGATGTTTGAAGTTTTTCTGGACCTCAAGTAAGGGTGTCTTGTCTATATTGAAGTTTGAGACTAAGGTCGATGAGTTACCTCATTTCGGGCATGGTCTCATTTGTTTCCTTAAGAGATAGGTGGTTGGTGTTTGTTTGGAGCCGAGTTTCTTGAGAAGATGTCGACTCGTCTCAAGGATTTTTGGCAAAATTGGATGTTAGTTTTGTGTTTCAAGAAGCTTTTGGTTAAGGGTGATTTTTTGGCTTAGCGGTATCATTGAAATGAAGTTTGGAAGCAGCAGCTTGGATCTATTTCTTCGATGATTCAGTAATCTTTGGAATTCTACTATCGGCAGACCAGGCAGATGGTGAAGGCTTATTCTTTTCTTTGGAAGGCTCAGCAGAGCGGGATGTCTGTTGGAAGTGATCTATCAGTTTCTGATAGGTAAGCCATTCTGGAAAGGTTTATCTTGAATAGGAAAAGCTGTTCTAGTTAAGAAGACAGTTCTTTGGAATCTGAACTGAATGGAATTGCAAAAGTGACTTGCGATTAGTTTGGGAAATCTTTGAATATTCTTTGGTTTGAGATTGAGGCATCTCAAGTGGAGGTGAAAGCTATGAAAGTAGTTGGAGATTTTCTAAATGTTTTTGAGGAATTCAGAAGTTGACCCGAATCGGAGATTGAGTTTTCTTATCGACTTGGAATTCAGGAGTAATTTTGATGGTTCAACCATGAAGAGGGATGACTCTTAGAGTGAGAAGGATTTGGTGAGGCAGCTCAAGATTCTTTGGATTGATCATCTTATTCTAAGTTAAGATTGTGCTAAGATGTTTTGACCAAGTGAAAGGGTCACTAAGATTTTTATGAGTCGGATGAATTGTGAATGAAGAAAGATTGTGCTCGTGTTCTTCGATAGCATTCTTATCTGATCTAGATCAGAGTTGTGCAACGGAAGCCAGTTGGCAGTTATTCTAGTATGGAGCAACCGGAAGTTGCAGTTTACCTGGATTAGAGGATTTCTACTGGAAATTCAAGTATGAAGGAATTTTCTGGATTTGAAGGAAAGTTTGTCAAGTGCAACTATTTGGCTATTCAGATATGAGATATAGGTTTGAAGTCCATTGATGTTTGTGATATAGAGTCGTGTTTTGGATTTCAGCAAGTTATTTTTGAAGAGCCATTTTGTTGTGAAGGACCTGGAGGTTTGGTTTGAGTTGGTCCAGTTTGTTTCTTGAAGCAATCAGCAAGGGTTAGGCTGATCAGGAATATTGAAGGCGACTCAGAGCATCAGAAGAGTTATGCAGTCAAGAATTGAGGAGATTTGGAATGTGAAGCTGGAATTTGGATATTGATTTGGTTTTATCCAATCAAAGGAGATATAAGAATGGGTAAAACTGGAGAGTTCACTCTGGAAGTATTTTGAGTTTTCTTGTGTTCTCTGAAGATTTGATTTTGATTTACAGGATGAAATTGCCAGTTCGGATAACTGGAATTCATTGTACTTCACATATCTCTGAGGATTATGTGATGATTCTTCGAGTATTAGAATCAGCAGTTCTTAAGGAATCTGGTTGTTGGGATGGTTTTGAGTTTAATCTGATATCTTGCTCAGATTTGTAGGTTCAGAAGAGGGAGTTCTTGGTTTTAATAGTGTAGTTAATTAAGATTCTGTAGAGCGAGTATTCCAGTATAGGTACCTGGAAAACTCTTGATAATATTAGGAAGTTCTATTCAGAATTTTCTGGAATAGATAAATTGTTTATTTGTTTGATTTGGTTGCTATGATTGGTAGTGTATAATTGATTGTGTGATTGCTAATTTAAAATTAAATTCTTTAGCTGGGTTATTAAATTATCTTTGCTTTTAAATTTCGGGGACAAAATTCTTTAAAGGGGGGAGGAATGTGACGACTTGGAATTTTGAGCAATATCAATTTAATAATCTTTGATAATAATTAAATTGATTTGATCATTTTATATTATAAATTGACAAGTTAAAATTTATTTTAAAGAAAATAATAATTTGTTAATATCTAGTAATATTTTTCTTAACAATATATATAGGCAAGATAAATTCTTTTGAAAATTTATAATAATTTGATTTGGAAATATTTAGTTTGGTAAAAAAAGAAGTTTTTAATGTAATAAAACTTTATATTCAAATTGTAATATATATAAATGTATATATTGTAATTTGAGATTTGTTTTAAAATTTAATATGGAAATTAATAAATATAATGTTAGTATGTTTTTCTATTTGAAATGTGTATATATATTTGTATATATATTTGAAATAGGAAAATTATTAATTTGAAATTAATAAGAGTTTTCAAACTTGAATATATTTAGTTTTGAAATTTGAAATGATAATTTGATTTAATGTCTTTGAAATGATATTTGAAATTTAAATTTTAAATAATAAAGTTAATTTCTTATTTTATAAACATATATTTTAGCTTTTGTTTTTAATAAGATTAAATTGTTTTAAAAATTTATATAAGGAGTTAAAATCAATTTCTCAAGTTTATAAACATATATTATATAATATAAATCAAAACTATAAGTTATTTGTATTCACATGCATATTTATTAAAAGATAAGTTCATAATATTACATAATTACTTACATATAACTTAAATAAATTTATAAATAAGAAGATAACATTTAAAAATATTAATTAGATATTAAAACACTTGTAATCATATTTACATAGGTGTAAGTAAATTAAAGTTTCATTGTGACAAATGGCATTCTCTTGTAAATATAATTTAAAATTAAACTTGTAAATATAAAACAAAATTTTTTCTTCAGCTAATAAAGAAAATAATATTGTCTTCATCTCAACCAAACTAAATGAAATCAGAAAGAAGAAATCTGAAAAAAAAATGTAAATCAAAAACAAAGATCTGAAAAGAAAATGAAAATTGTAAAACCTGAAATAGGAAGAAATCTGGAAACAAGAAGGTATAAAGCAAATCCTAGCAGAGGGAAATGCAAGATCTTCTAGTCATTCAAGAAATTATTCAACAGCAAAGAAGAATGCAGTAGGATTAAATTCAAACATGCAGGTGAATTTTTAAAGTCTGGAAACATGCAGCTCTGTCTTCTGCAAATTCCAGGTGAGTAAATGCAATTTGAAAAACAGTTTTGAATCTTTAAATTTATCTTGTTCTTGTGTAATTATGATGATTTGTCTGGATTAATGGATTTAAACTAATGCATGTAGTTATATAGGTTATTTATGATTGTGTGTTGCCTGTAAACATGAATATATGTCCAGAAATTTTATAAACAGGTATCCAATGTCATAATAAATTCAAGAATACCATATTGAATTCGAATTTGCTTATGATTTGTTTACAAATGTTGTTTGTAATCACATAAGCTATTATCTAAAAATAATTTCAAGATTTTATATTGAATAATTTGTTATAAATAGTTAAATTTACAGTACATGTCAAATTTGGTTAGAAATTCATGGATTCATTTTTTAATTTTGGATTCATGATTGAATTGCAAATGGAAAATTATGATTTTTAGTACTTGAATCCCAATTTTTAATGAGGTAATTAGTGAGCTTTTTGGATTTATCTGTTTTTGGGGTTTTTGCCAAATCACGGCAAACCACGGCGAATTAGACATCGCCGTTGAACTCGAAGGTGGAGGAGGCTTCAGTGATCATGCGAAAAATGCTTCATGAATTTTTAATTGAGTGGGATGGCCGATAATCGAGGAGTTAGGGTTTTATTACCTGTTTTTGGCCGATGGGTTCATCGTGGTTTCGCGGTGTCGTGGGGATACCGGGGGCTGTCGCGAGTGAAGCTATGGGTTCGAGGCGACATGGGGAAGTTACGACAGTGGTGGCAAGGTTTCTCGAAGTTTGGATTGCCGTGGTTATTGGGTTTTCTGGTGACGTTGCTTCAGACAGTTTTGGGTTGAAGGTTGAAAACTCGTTCTCGATCGAGTTTGGTTTTTCTGGGTTTAGTATGTTGATGTCGAAGTTGAAGTCAACTTGGGGATGACCGGAGAGGGGTTCGTCGTTGGCGAGGTTGGTCGTGCACGTTGATGTGCACGGCTTTGTGCATCAGGAAATGGGAAGTGGGAGAAGAAGGAGGGGGACCGAAGATTGCATCGTGTTTTGTTGAGTGGGACTCGAAGCAGGAAGAAAGGTGGAGAGCTCGGGGGGGGGGGGGGGGGGTTTGCTTGTTTTACTCTGGGAAGACTCGGGTTTGGATAGGGATTTACTCGGGTGCGTCGCGTGTAATTCTGTGTTTACTCGAGTATGTTGGGTAGGATTATGTTTGGGTGCAAACAGTTATAAAAGTTTTAAAAATTAACAGCAAGGTTTTTATAAAGTTTTTAAAACAAGAGTTAAACAAGTTTGTTTATAAAACTAAATTATTTTAAAGTTGGTTAAACAAAGTTTTATATATATATATATATAAAATATGGAAGTTTTAAATAAAATTAGTGTAATTTTGAATTAAGTTGTATTAGCTTTTATTTAGTAACTATGGAAAGTTTTAAAGATTTAAAAAGGTTTGATTTTTTTTAAATTGTTTTAATCATAATTGACTTTTAAAATAATTTATTTTTAAATAAGGATTAATGGTTAAAGTTTAGAAATCAATTATAATTTAAGAAATTATAAGTTTTGATTATTTAAAGATAATTATATATGTAAAGATAATTGAGATAATTAAATCATTTTTAATTATCAAGTTTTATTTGTTAATAAATGATTTAATTAAGATGATGATTTTCTTAATTAAGAGTCTTTATAATATAAGAAACTAAGGAATCATTTAATTAATTTAAATGATTAAGTTAAATAAGTTAATTAACTAATTAGTGATTAATTAAGATAATCACTTATGAGTTAATTTAATATAATTCCTTGGTGAAGTAATTAAGTGGTTAATTACTAAAGGTAATTAAATAAAGGATAATTACTTTATTAAAAGTAATTAAGTAGATGTGATTAAGAGTTAATCACTTTAGTTATTAATTAAAGAATTAATTAATAATTAGTTAAAGTTTTAAATTATTTAATTAATGGTTAATTAATAAATGGATTTAGAGTTGTAATTATGTGATTAATTACTTGTTAAAGTAATTAATTAAGAAAGAAATTTAATTAATGAAGTAATCATTAATTAATGAAAATAATTAAATATTAATTTATAATTTAAGAATAATTAGTTTATAATTAAGTTTTAATTACTAAATGTAATTAAAGTAATTCATCAAAGGTGATTAATTAAAAGTAATTAATTAAATGTGATTAATTAAAAGTAATTAATCAAGTATTTAATTAAAAGTAATTAATCAAATATGATTAATTAAAAATGATTAATCAGGTATGATTAAAGGATAATTAAGGAATAACTATCAGGATAATTAAAGAATAATTAATCAAGGATTGATTAATTTTAGAAGGTAATTAAGAGGTAATTACTTAGTATAATTTGGAAGTAATTAATCAGGATGATTAATTAATATGGTAATTAAGTAAGAATTACTTAAAGTAATTAAGTGATAGTTAATCAGGGAGGATTAATTGAAATGGATAATTAAGTGATGTTAGTTAATTAATTTGTAATTAATTAATGAATAAGAAGTTGGATTGTAGATAATCCAAGTGATTAATTAAGGATTAATTTAATTTAAGGATTAATTAAATTAATCAAGTTGAATCAAACTTGTTTATGAATGATTAATGATTGGATGATATATCATTGAATGAGTTAATGATTGGATGTTATTGGATGACGTTGATTGATGGGTGATGATGTGGATATGCTATAGCTGATTGTGATATATATGCTGCTTTGTGATATGTATAGATGCATGTGATAATAGATGCTTATCTATCTGTGTAATATGATACATCCATTTATGTTTAAGTGATATTTCTAAATATCTATTGTTTAAATCCCTTAAGTATAACTTGGACATTAAAATGGCGTTTGGTTTCGGTGAGACCGGGATCAGGTTTTCATATTTGGATATCCGAAAACCACATCGATTCCAATTAAACGTTAGGTCGTTAATCCAAGTGGAGCAAGTGAAGACTCGAGGTGTAAGGGCTATACGTCAGTATAACTCTGTGGGTGATTCCGTAATGAGTTTGACGGAATAGTGCTTATAGATTCGAGATAGTGATTTAGAGTGCAAGGGCTATGGTCGTTGACTCTGAGGGTGATTCCAAAATGAGTGCAACGAGATAGTGCCTTCGGTTTCGTTCGAACCCGGAACGAACTTGTATGGATTGAATGCTTTCAGCACATCGTCAGGCGGACGATGAGCATTCTAAGATAATTGGTCCTATAAAGGTAATCGCAGCCTCAAGCCTCATCAACCGGGAATGGCTAAAATAGGGGAGGTGCAGCAAGGCTTCGTGGGTCGCTCCCACTGGAGAGCAAGATACATCCCTGTCTAGAAATCCCTTTATATTTCGGCTGTGTGGGCAGTTGGTCTGCAGCCAAGTGCGGGGTGGTCTTGTTCGGGACTGTTCAGTAAGGAATGGTTCCGGCTTTGTGTTGCAGGGGAGTCGGAGTACTCCTCGGTACGGTGATCTAGGCCACGTACTGTGACGGGCGGTACCCCAGTAGCCCTGCCATTGTTGGAATCCCATTTTCCCTACGAGACCCTACGGTTTTGTTTGTATTACCCACTTTTGTGGCTAGTAGCTAGAATTTAGTAAATGTAACAATTTTGGCTATTTCATATTTACTTGAAAACCCTAGACACTATTATAATATCACTGGATTTCCTATCAAATGTTTTGGTTAGCGTAAGGTAAAGACTTTTCCATGTTTATGTGTGGGAAGTCTTACGTGATACCTTTTCTTTTCAAAGGATTTTCTAAAGTTAAGCAATCTTAAACCGTTTACTCACACCAGACCCCTGTCTGACCCGAGTGTTTATTTTCTGTTTTATTAAACTCTTGGGTACTCATATTATATATGAGTAGTCAAGTGATTCAGGTTATTCTTGATGAAATTTGGAGGAGCTTTGGAGCAGGAGGCTTCAGCGTGTAGATATATAGTTAGAGTTTCCGCTGTGTTGTTATTCTGTGTTGATGTTCTTGTATTGTATCTTAGACAGAAGTGTTATAACTGTCTAAATTGAGATGTTTAGTTGTGTACTCTAATGTATATGATACTATGTATATGTTCTATATTATATTTAGATCGTTCCGCTGTGAGATTCTGATGTGTTGTTTCTTTTTCTTCTCTTTCTTTTCTTCTTCTATCCCTTTCTTAATTAGTGATGCGATTTTCCGGGAGTGGGAAGTCGGGTCGCTACAGTTGGTATCAGAGCATTAGGTTGAGCGAATACCTAGGCTCTGGAGTGGTGTCTATCTTAAGAGAGCGTACTTGTAATTTATATATATATATATATATATATAACTACCTAATCTGTTGGGTTATCTGTTCGGATTTTCCAACATAGGTTATAAAGGTAGATAAGGTAGGAGTGTGTGGAACACGACTACCACTAATGGAAGAGGTTTATATGTCGTGGTTGGAGGTGTTTATCGAGATTGTAGACCTAATACCGTCTCGAATAAGTTTTGTAGATTGGAAAAAGGATTTCTTTGAGTCTAGAGGAAGTCTTTTTCAAGAATTAGAGTATATTCTTGGAGTGTGAGGTTGATTTGCTCTCAGGTGGACAGGAATTTCTAAGAGTTGAATCTGTCCACGGAGGAGAAGCAGGTGGTGGTATCTTGATAGATTCAAGAAGGAATAGCTGTGTGATGAGATGTAGTATCCATAGATGGTTCTGAAGATGTTTCTTTTGGAGCCAGATTAAGATGGTATTGGAAGAGCTTTGATGTCTACTACAGGAAGATTAGGATGTTTGAAGTTTTTCTGGACCTCAAGTAAGGGTGTCTTGTCTATATTGAAGTTTGAGACTAAGGTCGATGAGTTACCTCATTTCGGGCATGGTCTCATTTGTTTCCTTAAGAGATAGGTGGTTGGTGTTTGTTTGGAGCCGAGTTTCTTGAGAAGATGTCGACTCGTCTCAAGGATTTTTGGCAAAATTGGATGTTAGTTTTGTGTTTCAAGAAGCTTTTGGTTAAGGGTGATTTTTTGGCTTAGCGGTATCATTGAAATGAAGTTTGGAAGCAGCAGCTTGGATCTATTTCTTCGATGATTCAGTAATCTTTGGAATTCTACTATCGGCAGACCAGGAAGATGGTGAAGGCTTATTCTTTTCTTTGGAAGGCTCAGCAGAGCGGGATGTCTGTTGGAAGTGATCTATCAGTTTCTGATAGGTAAGCCATTCTGGAAAGGTTTATCTTGAATAGGAAAAGCTGTTCTGGTTAAGAAGACAGTTCTTTGGAATTTGAACTGAATGGAATTGCAAAAGTGACTTGCGATTAGTTTGGGAAATCTTTGAATATTCTTTGGTTTGAGATTGAGGCATCTCAAGTGGAGGTGAAAGCTATGAAAGTAGTTGGAGATTTTCTAGATGTTTTTGAGGAATTCAGAAGTTGACCCGAATCGGAGATTGAGTTTTCTTATCGACTTGGAATTCAGGAGTAATTTTGATGGTTCAACCATGAAGAGGGATGACTCTTAGAGCGAGAAGGATTTGGTGAGGCAGCTCAAGATTCTTTGGATTGATCATCTTATTCTAAGTTAAGATTCTGCTAAGATGTTTTGACCAAGTGAAAGGGTCACTAAGATTTTTATGAGTCGGATGAATTGTGAATGAAGAAAGATTATGCTCGTGTTCTTCGATAGCATTCTTATCTGATCTAGATCAGAGTTGTGCAACGGAAGCCAGTTGGCAGTTATTCTAGTATGGAGCAACCGGAAGTTGCAGTTTACCTGGATTAGAGGATTTCTACTGGAAATTCAAGTATGAAGGAATTTTCTGGATTTGAAGGAAAGGTTGTCAAGTGCAACTGTTTGGCTATTCAGATATGAGATATAGGTTTGAAGTCCATTGATGTTTGTGGTATAGAGTCGTGTTTTGGATTTCAGCAAGTTATTTTTGAAGAGCCATTTTGTTGTGAAGGACCTGGAGGTTTGGTTTGAGTTGGTCCAGTTTGTTTCTTGAAGCAATCAGCAAGGGTTAGGCTGATCAGGAATATTGAAGGTGACTCAGAGCATCAGAAGAGTTATGCAGTCAAGAATTGAGGAGATTTGGAATGTGAAGCTGGAATTTGGATATTGATTTGGTTTTATCCAATCAAAGGAGATATAAGAATGGGTAAAACTGGAGAGTTCACTCTGGAAGTATTTTGAGTTTTCTTGTGTTCTCTGAAGATTTGATTTTGATTTACAGGATGGAATTGCCAGTTCGGATAACTGGAATTCATTGTACTTCACATATCTCTGAGGAATATGTGATGATTCTTCGAGTATTAAAATCAGCAGTTCTGAAGGAATCTGGTTGTTGGGATGGTTTTGAGTTTAATCTGATATCTTTCTCAGATTTGTAGGTTCAGAAGAGGGAGTTCTTGGTTTTAATAGTGTAGTTAATTAAGATTCTGTAGAGCGAGTATTCCAGTATAGGTACCTGGAAAACTCTTGATAATATTAGGAAGTTCTATTCAGAATTTTCTGGAATAGATAAATTGTTTATTTGTTTGATTTGGTTGCTATGATTGGTAGTGTATAATTGATTGTGTGATTGCTAATTTAAAATTAAATTCTTTAGCTGGGTTATTAAATTATCTTTGCTTTTAAATTTCGGGGACAAAATTCTTTAAAGGGGGGAGGAATGTGACGACCTGGAATTTTGAGCAATATCAATTTAATAATCTTTGATAATAATTAAATTGATTTGATCATTTTATATTATAAATTGACAAGTTAAAATTTATTTTAAAGAAAATAATAATTTGTTAATATCTAGTAATATTTTTCTTAATAATATATATAGGCAAGATAAATTCTTTAGAAAATTTATAATAATTTGATTTGGAAATATTTAGTTTGGTAAAAAAAGAAGTTTTTAATGTAATAAAACTTTATATTCAAATTTTAATATATACAAATGTATATATTGTAATTTGAGATTTGTTTTAAAATTTAATATGGAAATTAATAAATATAATGTTACTATGTTTTTCTATTTGAAATGTGTATATATATTTGTATATATATTTGAAATAGGAAAATTATTAATTTGAAATTAATAAGAGTTTTCAAACTTGAATATATTTAGTTTTGAAATTTGAAATGATAATTTGATTTGATGTCTTTGAAATGATATTTGAAATTTAAATTTTAAATAATAATGTTAATTTCTTATTTTATAAACATATATTTTAGCTCTTGTTTTTAATAAGATAAAATTGTTTTAAAAATTTATATAAGGAGTTAAAATCAATTTCTCAAGTTTATAAACATATATTATATAATATAAATCAAAACTATAAGTTATTTGTATTCACATGCATATTTATTAAAAGATAAGTTCATAATATTACATAATTACTTACATATAACTTAAATAAATTTATAAATAAGAAGATAACATTTAAAAATATTAATTAGATGTTAAAACACTTGTAATCATATTTACATAGGTGTAAGTAAATTAAAGTTTCATTGTGACAAATGGCATTCTCTTGTAAATATAATTTAAAATTAAACTTGTAAATATAAAACAAAATTTTTTCTTCAGCTAATAAAGAAAATAATATTGTCTTCATCTCAACCAAACTAAATGAAATCAGAAAGAAGAAATCTGAAAAAAAAATGTAAATCAAAAACAAAGATCTGAAAAGAAAATGAAAATTGTAAAACCTGAAATAGGAAGAAATCTGGAAACAAGAAGGTATAAAGCAAATCCTACCAGAGGGAAATGCAAGATCTTCTAGTCATTCAAGAAATTATTCAACAGCAAAGAAGAATGCAGTAGGATTAAATTCAAACATGCAGGTGAATTTTTAAAGTCTGGAAACATGCAGCTCTGTCTTCTGCAAATTCCAGGTGAGTAAATGCAATTTGAAAACAGTTTTGAATCTTTAAATTTATCTTGTTCTTGTGTAATTATGATGATTTGTCTGGATTAATGGATTTAAACTAATGCATGTAGTTATATAGGTTATTTATGATTGTGTGTTGCCTGTAAACATGAATATATGTCCAGAAATTTTATAAACAGGTATCCAATGTCATAATAAATTCAAGAATACCATATTGAATTCGAATTTGCTTATGATTTGTTTACAAATGTTGTTTGTAATCACATAAGCTATTATCTAAAAATAATTTCAAGATTTTATATTGAATAATTTGTTATAAATAGTTAAATTTACAGTACATGTCAAATTTGGTTAGAAATTCATGGATACAATTTTTAATTTTGGATTCATGATTGAATTGCAAATGGAAAATTGTGATTTTTAGTACTTGAATCCCAATTTTTAATGAGGTAATCAGTGAGCTTTTTGGATTTATCTGTTTTTGGGGTTTTTGCCAAATCACGGCAAACCACGGCGAATTGGACATCGCCGTTGAACTCGAAGGTGGAGGAGGCTTCAGTGATCATGCGAAAAATGCTTCATGAATTTTTAATTGAGTGGGATGGCCGATAATCGAGGAGTTAGGATTTTATTACCTGTTTTTGGCCGATGGGTTCATCGTGGTTTCGCGGTGTCGTGGGGATACCGGAGGCTGTCGCGAGTGAAGCTATGGGTTCGAAGCGACATGGGGAAGTTACGACAGTGGTGGCAAGGTTTCTCGAAGTTTGGATTGCCGTGGTTATTGGGTTTTCTGGTGACGTTGCTTCAGACAGTTTTGGGTTGAAGGTTGAAAACTCGTTCTCGATCGAGTTTGGTTTTTCTGGGTTTAGTATGTTGATGTCGAAGTTGAAGTCGACTTGGGGATGACCGGAGAGGGGTTCGTCGTTGGCGAGGTTGGTCGTGCACGTTGATGTGCACGGCTTTGTGCATCTGGAAATGGGAAGTGGGAGATGAAGGAGGGGGCCCGAAGATTGCATCGTGTTTTGTTGCGTGGGACTCGAAGCAGGAAGAAAGGTGGAGAGCTCGGGGGGGGGGGGGGGGTTGCTTGTTTTACTCTGGGAAGACTCGGGTTTGGATAGGGATTTACTCGGGTGTGTCGCGTGTAATTCTGTGTTTACTCGAGTATGTTGGGTAGGATTATGTTTGGGTGCAAACAGTTATAAAAGTTTTAAAAATTAACAGCAAGGTTTTTATAAAGTTTTTAAAACAAGAGTTAAACAAGTTTGTTTATAAAACTAAATTGTTTTAAAGTTGGTTAAACAAAGTTTTATATATATATATATATATATATAATATGGAAGTTTTAAATAAAATTAGTGTAATTTTGAATTAAGTTGTATTAGCTTTTATTTAGTAACTATGGAAAGTTTTAAAGATTTAAAAAGGTTTGATTTTTTTTAAATTGTTTTAATCATAATTGACTTTTAAAATAATTTATTTTTAAATAAGGATTAATGGTTAAAGTTTAGAAATCAATTATAATTTAAGAAATTATAAGTTTTGATTATTTAAAGATAATTATATTTGTAAAGATAATTGAGATAATTAAATCATTTTTAATTATCAAGTTTTATTTGTTAATAAATGATTTAATTAAGATGATGATTTTCTTAATTAAGAGTCTTTATAATATAAGAAATCAAGGAATCATTTAATTAATTTAAATGATTAAGTTAAATAAGTTAATTAATTAATTAGTGATTAATTAAGATAATCACTTATGAGTTAATTTAATATAATTCCTTAGTGAAGTAATTAAGTGGTTAATTACTAAAGGTAATTAAATAAAGGATAATTACTTTATTAAAAGTAATTAAGTAGATGTGATTAAGAGTTAATCACTTTAGTTATTAATTAAAGAATTAATTAATAATTAGTTAAAGTTTTAAATTATTTAATTAATGGTTAATTAATAAATGGATTTAGAGTTGTAATTATGTGATTGATTACTTGTTAAAGTAATTAATTAAGAAAGAAATTTAATTAATGAAGTAATCATTAATTAATGAAAATAATTAGTTATTAATTTATAATTTAAGAATAATTAGTTTATAATTAAGTTTTAATTACTAAATGTAATTAAAGTAATTAATCAAAGGTGATTAATTAAAAGTAATTAATTAAATGTGATTAATTAAAAGTAATTAATCAAGTATTTAATTAAAAGTAATTAATCAAATATGATTAATTAAAAGTGATTAATCAGGTATGATTAAAGGATAATTAAGGAATAACTATCAGGATAATTAAAGAATAATTAATCAAGGATTGATTAATTTTAGAAGGTAATTAAGAGGTAATTACTTAGTATAATTTGGAAGTAATTAATCAGGATGATTAATTAATATGGTAATTAAGTAAGAATTACTTAAAGTAATTAAGTGATAATTAATCAGGGAGGATTAATTGAAATGGATAATTAAGTGATGTTAGTTAATTAATTTGTAATTAATTAATGAATAAGAAGTTGGATTGTAGATAATCCAAGTGATTAATTAAGGATTAATTTAATTTAAGGATTAATTAAATTAATCAAGTTGAATCAAACTTGTTTATGAATGATTAATGATTGGATGATATATCATTGAATGAGTTAATGATTGGATGTTATTGGATGACGTTGATTGATGGGTGATGATGTGGATATGCTATAGCTGATTGTGATATATATGCTGCTTTGTGATATGTATAGATGCATGTGATAATAGATGCTTATCTATCTGTGTAATATGATACATCCATTTATGTTTAAGTGGTATTTCTAAATATCTATTGTTTAAATCCCTTAAGTATAACTTGGACATTAAAATGGCGTTTGGTTTCGGTGAGACCGGGATCGGGTTTCCATATTTGGATATCCGAAAACCACATCGATTCCAATTAAACGTTAGGTCGTTAATCCAAGTGGAGCAAGTGAAGACTCGAGGCGTAAGGGCTATACGTCAGTATAACTCTGTGGGTGATTCCGTAATGAGTTTGACGGAATAGTGCTTATAGATTCGAGATGGTGATTTAGAGTGCAAGGGCTATGGTCGTTGACTCTGAGGGTGATTCCAAAAT
This sequence comes from Allium cepa, assembly GCA_030765085.1. Taxonomy (NCBI): domain Eukaryota; kingdom Viridiplantae; phylum Streptophyta; class Magnoliopsida; order Asparagales; family Amaryllidaceae; genus Allium; species Allium cepa. The sequence continues at coordinate 181,299,860 of CM060929.1, read as the reverse complement.
GAGTGCAACGAGATAGTGCCTTCGGTTTCGTTCGAACCCGGAACGAACTTGTATGGATTGAATGCTTTCAGCACATCGTCAGGCGGACGATGAGCATTCTAAGATAATTGGTCCTATAAAGGTAATCGCAGCCTCAAGCCTCATCAACCGGGAATGGCTAAAACAGGGGAGGTGCAGCAAGGCTTCGTGGGTCGCTCCCACTGGAGAGCAAGATACATCCCTGTCTAGAAATTCCTTTATATTTCGGCTGTGTGGGCAGTTGGTCTGCAGCCAAGTGCGGGGTGGTCTTGTTCGGGACTGTTCAGTAAGGAATGGTTCCGGCTTTGTGTTGCAGGGGAGTGGGAGTACTCCTCGGTACGGTGATCTAGGCCATGTACTGTGACGGGCGGTACCCCAGTAGCCCTGCCATTGTTAGAATCCCATTTTCCCTACGAGACCCTACGGTTTTGTTTGTATTACCCACTTTTGTGGCTAGTAGCTAGAATTTAGTAAATGTAACAATTTTGGCTATTTCATATTTACTTGAAAACCCTAGACACTATTATAATATCACTGGATTTCCTATCAAATGTTTTGGTTAGCGTAAGGTAAAGACTTTTCCATGTTTATGTGTGGGAAGTCTTACGTGATACCTTTTCTTTTCAAAGGATTTTCTAAAGTTAAGCAATCTTAAACCGTTTACTCACACCAGACCCTGTCTGACCCGAGTGTTTATTTTCTGTTTTATTAAACTCTTGGGTACTCATATTATATATGAGTAGTCAAGTGATTCAGGTTATCCTTGACGAAATTTGGAGGAGATTTGGAGCAGGAGGCTTCAGCGTGTAGATATATAGTTAGAGTTTCCGCTGTGTTGTTATTCTGTGTTGATGTTCTTGTATTGTATCTTAGACAGAAGTGTTATAACTGTCTAAATTGAGATGTTTAGTTGTGTACTCTAATGTATATGATACTATGTATATGTTCTATATTATATTTAAATCGTTCCGCTGTGAGATTCTGATGTGTTGTTTCTTTTTCTTCTCTTTCTTTTCTTCTTCTATCCCTTTCTTTCTTAATTAGTGATGCGATTTTCCGGGAGTGGGAAGTCGGGTCGCTACAGTTGGAGCGAATACCTAGGCTCTGGAGTGGTGTCTATCTTAAGAGAGCGTACTTGTAATTTATATATATATATATATATATATATATATATATATATATATATAAAACTACCTAATCTGTTGGGTTATCTGTTCGGATTTTCCAACATAGGTTATAAAGGTAGATAAGGTAGGTGTTATCCCGCTTTTTGGCAAAGCCGCGATACCTAAAGATTGATCGAAAAACGAAGGACAGTTCGCCTCAGAGGTTGATCGTACTTCCTTTAGCCATGGTTATCACTGAATTTTATCCGAGTCCAGAATGAGCCACAATTGATAGGACACGGCAAGAAAGGCTACAAGAGTCAGCATTTCAAATTTCAGGGCAATCCGAGGTCGTATGCTCAAGTTATGATGGATTCAAGTTGAGAAAGACGGACGTTGCTCTGTTCGAAACCATGACCTTACCTATGTTCGAACCCATCTGATTCGAACCCAAGAAGTGAGGCAGCGCCTCAAATCCATGCACATATACCAAAGTTCGAATCGATGAGTTCGTATCCATCGGTTCGACTCCACTTCGAACCCAACTAGTTCGAACCCACCATGTTCGAATCGACAAGAAGGGACGACGTTCGAATCCATCAGCTAGAACCTCGCTTCGACTCCATCAAGTAAATCCCCAGATAGCCTTGCTTCGAATCCATCCACGACCTAACTTCGAATCCACCAGACAAGCATGCTTCGAAACCATCGATATGCTTCTTTCGAACCCATCCCTGGAATCATGTTCGAACCCATCACAGTGCCATCTTCGAACCCATCACAGAGTCGTTTTCGAACCCATCCCTGATGCCATGTTCGAACCCATCCTGTGCTGCCTTATTCGAACCCACTGGGTCAACCCACGTGTCTTCCATCGGTTCGAAATCACCGAGATACACGGAGTCGAAGCGGTCAACACGGAGAGAAGTCCGGATCGATTCGAAACTTGCGCTCCACGTCACCACGAGGTCGCGTGCCACACTGGTTTCGAAACCATCGTTTCGAGTAACAGGGGTTCGAACCAAACAGCCTTGCCGTGAAGTCTATTTCGAACCCAACATATCTCCTAACCTACTGATCCAAATGCAATGAAACTTTCACAGATGCTTGCATACATGCTGAAGAATGTCCACGCCAAATTTCACCTCGATTGGATGAATTCTTGATCGGTTCGAATGGAGTTCGAACCGATGCCAAAGTGGGCCCAAACTTCCCGAGACCGTATGTGTGGGCCCCCTCACGTGCCAGAAGTGGTCTCCCGAGTTTTCAGCGAGATACCAGCAGCCTACACCTATAAATAGAGCCCCAGGGCCAACAGAAAAGGGATCTTCTGCTTCTGACTCTGAGACGTCGAGACTCTGCCGGATCAAGATCTCCATCATCCTACATCATAATTCTATTGTTGATTTCGAATTTCCAGTTGTAACTTGCTGTGGATCGCTGTAACAACTTGTAATCATTGAAAGAGAATCAATAAAACATCAAAAAACTTCACAGTGGACGTAGGCAACACGCCGAACCACTATAAATCGCTCGTCTACGCATTTACTTTACTGTTGATTGGAGTTTTTGTTAGATAATATCTGTTTTGAACTTGCATTCTTGACTATTATCTCTTCAACGACTCCCGAAGAGTGTTGTGCCCAATTTTGACACAAACACTTTGGTGCTTTCACTGAGAAAACCCAGATTTTCTCGTGCTCGTTGGATCTGTCATCGATACCGGATTGAACAAATCTAAGAGAGAGATCCAGATTGTTAAATCCAACTTCCTTCCCTTCTATTCAGATTTGCATAAAGTCTAGGAAAGGAACTCAACTGTAAAAATGGTTAGCACAAGAACCACCTCGAACGCCGTCAATCAAGAAGGACAGGATAGACAGAATCCTGCCCCTCTGCCTCCACCTAATCAAGATGCCGCTGGGCACTCAGAACCGTCGGGTCCGGTTACCCGACAAGAATTGCAGTTGTTACTTCAAGAGCTGACCCAGAGTCGGCGGCAACTAGAAGAACAGTTACGCGCCAACGCTGAGCTAATCAACCAGCTGGATCGCCAGAAACGAAAACGATCCACGAGAGATCGTGCTTATCGCTCTTCTAGCGAAAGTTCTTCATCTTCTGATTATCATAACCGACCTCCACGACCCCGGTTAGATGAGGGTCGTATACCATCCGCTGGAAACCAACCGATATTGACCGTTGGACAAATAAGAGTTGGTCCGTCAGCCAGCTTCCAAACCGGACCCTCCTCCCGAGGGGGTGCCATTACTCACCACGCCGCTGAGTACCGCACCGCTAGCGTTGCGGCTGAACCAGGGGTCGACACTCGAGATCAGTCGGACCCGAACCGTCGTCAAAGCGGTCATACTCCTGAACCGTACGTCCCAGAGGACTATGAGCCGAGAAGGCGAGATTTGAACCGTCAACGATATCCGGCTCAAACCCAAAGTATGGAACGTGACCATACTCCGGTGCAAATGCCGGATCTATCGACTATGATACGACAGATGATTCGTGAGAGTCAGGGATTCACAAACGACGATTGGGGGGTTTCCCGAAGTCACACTCCCTTTACGGACGACATTCTTAATGCTGAACCCCCACGGCGATTCCGAATGCCCACTCTGCCCATGTATGAGGGAAACTCCGATCCCAATCAACATATTCTAAAATATGAATGGTCGATGACGGCTGCCAGAGCCGACGACGCTGTGAAATGTCGTAGTTTCCCCATATCCCTGGGGGGCATCGCCACCATGTGGTTCACCCGATTGCCTCCTCGATCCATCTCCTCATTCGACCAGCTGGCCACAAAATTCGTTGAGCAATTCCGCATGCACGTCGCAAGGCCGAAAGATGTCAACACTCTATCCAGTGTCACGCAAGCTCCCGGAGAGACGCTCAGACACTACTTAGAAAGATTCCATACTGCATGTGTGGAGATTAGTAATCCAAATGATAACTCCATCCTTATGGCGTTAACCAAGGGGATCGACCCCGATTCTGAATTCGGCAATTGGCTAGCTGGAAAACCACCTGCGTCATTGGACCGTTTCTATGCCAAAGCAGCTCAATTCCTGAGACGGGAAGACGCGAAACAGTCTAGGAAGCAAACTGACGCAGGATCAAACGTGGGAGGAACCCAAAGCAATGTTGCAATAAAACAATCCGGTGAGAGCTCCGGAAAAGTTCAGTTGAACATTAAAAATAAACAAGCTCGGCGAAGAGAGAGCGTGAATCAAATTAAAAAACAAGATCAAAATAGCTGTCCGCAATGCAAAAATCCGAAGTTCGACAGTTATACTCCTTTGAATACTTCATTGGAGGACTTGTATTTACAAACCCGTAGTACAATTCAATATGAAAAACCTGCTCCGAGACCGTCGTCAGAGAGACAAATCCAAACAGGAAAATTTTGCAGGTTCCATGAAGGCTACGGACACGATACGAACGAGTGTCGTCACCTACAGGATCTTGTTGAAAAACTGATCAGGGAAAGGAGACTCGATCGATTTGTGCGGACACCACAACCCAGGGAAGCAGGTCCATCAAATCAAATCAATGAACCCGATCAACCGAGGCATGAGGACTCCGATGGTCCTCGCGGGAGATTGGTGATAAACGCCATCAGTGGCGGACCGACTTTCTCAGGAGCCTGGAACGACGAGGATCTTCGTCATTGTCACACATGACAGGCTCATTCAATCTATGAATATTTTGCAATTTCATTTACATTCTGAAATTTGATTTTGTAATAAGGCACTGACTTTGCCATATTTTCTCATTTCAGCAATAAAACATTATCTCTTCAAGCTAAAGCTGTGATTCATCGAATACAACATTCAACGATCATGACACACGAAGAGCTAAGTTCCATCGAACAATGGAATTTATTCAAATAGCGAGTGACTGCGTTACAACCGGCCACTCACTAAGTGAAACCCCAGCTCGGGGGCAAGTCAACACATCGAAGGCTGAACCGGACCAACACACGACAGTCCATTCAATAATTCGTTCCCGGAGTGCGAACGGACTCCAACTTCCCACTGCGTGAATTGGAGTATAAACATTTAACAATTCGTTCCCGGAGTGCGAACGGACTCCAACTTCCCACTGCGTGAATTGGAGTATAAACATTTAACAATTCGTTCCCGGAGTGCGAACGGACTCCAACTTCCCACTGCGTGAATTGGAGTATAAACATTTAACAATTCGTTCCCGGAGTGCGAACGGACTCCAACTTCCCACTGCGTGAATTGGAGTATAAACATTTAACAATTCGTTCCCGGAGTGCGAACGGACTCCAACTTCCCACAGCGTGAATTGGAGTATAAACATTTAACAATTCGTTCCCGGAGTGCGAACGGACTCCAACTTCCCACTGCGTGAATTGGAGTATAAACATTTAACAATTCGTTCCCGGAGTGCGAACGGACTCCAACTTCCCACTGCGTGAATTGGAGTATAAACATTTAACAATTCGTTCCCACTGCGTGAACCAACCCATCAATGCGGACTCCGAATCCCCAAAACATGAATTGGGGTATGAACATAAGCTACGGGTTCCCGGAGCGCGAACCGAAGCATCCGTGCAAACTCCATATTCCCGAAGTGCGAGTTGGGGTATAAATGTCAATTCCGGGTTCCTGAAGTACGAACCCAAACTTACATGTTTTATCCAAGCTCCCGGCGTGTGAATTGGAGCACCAACACCAAGTCAAAGTTCCCGTAGTGCGAACTAAAGCGTTAATACTAACTCCGAGTTAGTAGAGTGCAAGTTGGAACGTGAACACCATCCCCAAGTTCCCGGAGCGTGAACCATGTTACAGGTATCAATGACACTTGAACTCCTGGAATGCAAACCAGGTTATCGATCTCAAATTACTCTAAGTCCCCGGAAGGCGGACGTGTACTTAAGATTTGCAACAAGTGCAATCGACTGCAAAAAATATAAGTGTTGTTCCCCAAGACTGGGGGGCACGAAAGCTAAGTGTCAATCACTCACCGAAGTGATACAACGTCCGAAGTACAACTCATTCATCAATCACAACTTGTGACCAAGGTTCTCAAGCGTGGCAAATGAAACGAGCTCTACTTAAACGGTAAAAACACCACAAGTACACCGGACCGAAAACAAGGCATTGCAAGTACTTAAGCACAAATAAAACAAGAGTTGAAACAAAGAAACTAAAGTTTATTTCAACTAACCAAAAATGAGGGCTTACATATGAAAAAGTTTTCCCAAAAACAATCCCTACTAGCAGGAGCCGAACCTGCATCTATACACGGCTTACTAATAAAAAACAAAAACAAGTACTTATCCACCAAAACATCTACTTGTAAAGCCGATCTACTTCTTCCTCTTTTTCGTCTTCCCTATTAGTGGTTCATCATTATCAGAATCACTAGCGACAGAAATTCTTTTTGAGTGCCTCCTCTTCGGCGGTGACTCTTCGGCTGGGGGCATGATATCGATGTCCTCCTCAGAGCTCGAATCTACAGGGAGGCTTCCCGCCGGAGGAGTAGGGGGGACTGGATCTGTGACGGAAATTGAGATAGTGCCACCCGATGGTACTATCCTAGCAGGTGTTGAGCTATGCGCCGTCGCGCTGCCACCGGCGCTACCACTGTGCCCCGCAGCTTCTATTTCAGCGCTGATTTCAGCCAAAATTTCCTCTTCTCGAGTCGCTTGGGCTTGGCTGGGGGCATCCGCAACTTGCATCGAAGAGCTTGAGGTCGGCAGGGGATCACTAACGATGATAAACTGTAAGTCCGTAGAGTAACCGCCCTGCTCACCGAGCAGCTCGCTCACCATCTGTTCCTCGAGAGATAACCCACTCCCCTGTGCCGCCTCGGTCGATATCGCAGCTACAGCAGTGGTCTCGGTGGCGATGGCCTTAACCTTTTGGCTTGATTCTTGAGCCGTGACTGTCGGCGCAACCTCCGTCACTAGGCAAAAACAATAAGTTATTAGTAACTTCTTCAAAACAAACTCTTTATTTAGAAAACACTTGAGATAATTTCGAAATACCTTCCCCAGTTTGACTCGCAGACGGCTGAACGACCTCGGAAGTGTGCTCATGGATAGGAGATAAGTGCGGCCGCTCCGGGTCGTAAGCAGGAACTGGTGGCAAGCTGACCGCAGACGCAGGCACTGACGAAGGCGATGTGATGACTTCAGTGACATCCGCATGGTGCTCAACACCCGATCCCTCTCCAACTTCCAGGGAACGACCACCCACCATCTCCTTCTCATGAGCAATAATAGCATCGTGAAGGACCTTCTTTTCATCCTCAGTCAATAGCCGGTTCTCAAGCTCGAATCGGTCAACCGATTCGCCCGGATGCGCTTCCCCCTCTTCCTCGACCAATCGTTCCCAAGCGCTGCGAAGGTGAACGGGATAATCTTGAAGCCAGGCTAAATTTCGGTGTTTCAACACGTTGGCGTTATAAGTTATAAGCAGATCTTCGATATCGGCCTCTAGCCTGGCCTCTGCTCGTTGAACTTTCTCCTCCACCTCTATCTCGACCGCTTGAACTTTCGCCACCGCAGCATCCCTTTCGGTGCGAAGAATCACAGCTTGTTCGCACGCCTCCTGAGCTGCGCTATTCGCATCATCCCTTTCCTTGGCGATTTCAGCAAATTTTGACTTAAGCTCATTCAACTCCTTCAGGGCTGCGTCCCTCTCTGCAGTAACCAATGTGTTTCGATGACCCATGTCCTCAACCGTGGCGTAGTGTTCGCGTTTCATCCTATCCATGATTGCCTGGGCTTCATCGGCTTTTTTAGTGGCCTCTATTTCAGATTTACGGGATAATTCAGCCTCAGTATTCAGCACTTGAATGATGCGATCTTTTTGTGCTAACTCGGCTTGCAATTTTTCAATGGTGGCTGCTCTTTCGAAGGCCAAGGCCGATGCTTTTTCGGCCGCTTTATACCACACCTTATACTGTGCGTAGAAATCGTGCACATAATCAAGCGCCCACTGCTCGGCCTCCTGTGGGATTCTTTTCAAGTTCGGGGGGAATACGTAGTTGTCGAAGCATATATTCGGGAACTCCCTTTTCAATTGCGCGAGCCTGATTGCTCCTTCCCCCATGATTTCAGTAGGAGGTTCCTCCGCAGCCATCGGTGCCGTCACCTCAGATCTAGAAGCTTGAGAAACTGGCGCATGTCGAGAAGAGTCACGAGGAACATGAACGGGATGTTGTACGGGACCTCTGGAAGGAGGAGGGGTACGCGATCGCGATCGACGCCTATGGCCCTTGTCCGAATCGTATCTCTCATGACTAGAATATCCAGAACGTCCTTGGTCATAGTATCCAGGGCGTCCCTGATCATAATCTCTATCTCCCTCTCGCCTGCGCGAATCATAATAAGAAGACTTGCGGGCATGTCGAAGACTCCCAAGCATTGAACCCCGCTTTGACATAGTATCTGCAAAACAAAATAAAATCGAATCAATCACCCTTCGAAACAGATAATTTACAGTCAAAGTTTATGCAGTGTCGTGAAATGTGTATGAATATGCATTTCCCCCCGACCAACCAGAAATGTCGACCTCGCTAGTAATAAGAGGCTCGCTCAATTCTAGACTACGATGGAACTCCTCCAACCCGGCATCATGTTGAAAAGACACATCTTCCGGGATTGGAAGGTCGGCAAGCCCTTCGTAGAGACTTTCAGTACGCGGAGGAGACATCTCAGAGATTCTAACTCCGGAAGAGGGCCGGGCAATGACAACCGATTTCCGTCTCCCCCGCTTAGTTGACTTAACCATGGCAGCCTTGCCTTTTCTCTGCTCCGCGACATCCGAAGCTACATCCGTAGGCTCGATCAGCGGCTCGTCGTCAGTATGAGTTCTTTCAGAGTCAGCCTCCTCGGCTATGACAACTTCGGGCTTCTTATGTTTGACTCGTTTCTTAGGAACGATCCTTTGTGCCACCTCAAACCTTATACTCTGTCCTCGTTCAATCAGCCCAAAGGTCCGGAGATTCCTATCGGTCAAAAGCAACTCGATGTCCCTATCCTCGCTCGGGACTTCTCGAAGTACTCGCACCATCTCCTTAAACTCTTCACCTTCGGGTCTCGAGATCGTTGCTGTAAAAAGAAAAAATTAATATAAGTTCCACTTCAGCAGCAACTGTCGTAGTAACTATTTAAAAACTCGGTTATACTCACGTCTGAATAACCATCGTCGGGCAAATCCTGGAGGACATCTGACATAAAACCATTCTGTCCTATAGTAACTCAGCCTTGTCCAGGATCCGGTGACCACTTGACAATTTCTCACCGCCTCCAGAAATGTGAAAGAAGGATAATCACCACGAGTTTTGAAGTTGAACAAGTATCTAATTTCGATTGGAAGCGGCGGTCGATGGAGACATTCCATAAATGCAATGAACAAGCTATTGATCGACGCATATCCGTTCGGATGCAACTGAGATGGGGCGATCCTCAAAAACGACAATACTTCTCTTATATACTCGTTGAACGGGGGAAGTGTCCCGGCCGCACACGCGTGGCGATTAAATGCTGTATACCCTTCTGGCGGATTATGTGGTCTATCATTCGGCCCCGGCAGTAACACATCGTCCAATGACAAGCCGTGCCTCAAACAAATTCTTCCCAACATGTCTTCAGAGATATTCGATGGAACGGAATCTGATGGATTGGCAATGAACGACGCATCAGGAAGTTCGTCCGGAGCCGGACCGATGATCTCAGGATCTATATCCGGAACTTCTAGCCTCGGAGGGGCTGTACCTTGAATCTCCTGCTGCTGTGAACTTGAAGGTTCCATAACTAGCTAACTCAGGAGAAACCATCGTTAGACGACAAAGAACCCGTGTGTTCCCCAGTGTAAAGTGTATGAATGTGTGTGGTACCGTGCCATGCATTACTTGAACAAATGTTGCAGAGTTAAAGTGAACATTCAAACGACAAAGCTACGAAGTCCAGCTATAATGACCGTCATCGCTGACCGTCATCACTAAATCGTTTATATGATGGAAGTCGGTTCGAATGGAAGTTGTTATAGTTCCATCGACGAGCTTCAAAAGGCAATCAAATATGCAGTTCAATATTCAAGTCCAGATATGCAGGAATGAAGCTCGTCGGAGTTATGCTTGAAAAATTTCAAATTTTGGAGTCCATCATACAGGGTTCGAAAACATCACAGAGGCTTCGTTCGAACCCAACCGAACACCTCTTCCTTCGAACCCATCCAAACTTCTTTCGAACCCACGCGTTCGAAACCATCATGACGTTGCTTCGAACCCATGCGTTCGAACCCGTCCAAACTTCTTTCGAACCCACGCGTTCGAAATCATCATGTCAGTGCTTCGAACCTATGCGTTCGAACCCATCCTGACATCGTTTCGAAACGATGCATTCAGGCGCGCTTCGAAACGATGGCCAAATGACAAATTCGAACCGATACAAAAACCCTTAACTTGACATCGGTCGCGTTCGAAACCATCCACTTCGAATCGATACGAGGTTGCAGACTTCGAAGCGATAGCCTATGGGTTCGAATCCATCGATTCGAAAGGATCCCTCGAATCCCCCAATCGGTGCGAACTACGCGTCCCAGCGAAGACAGTCCAGGGATCGATTCGAAATCTAATGGAAACACACCACCGTCATCGATTCGAACTCGCCCCTACTCATCGGTTCGAATCCTCCCTAAACTAGATCTGTTTTTGCCAAATTCTAGGTTAAGCATATCGATGAACAGAAGTGGATTCGAAATAGCTTCGCCGTTTGAAACCGAGGCTAATTACCTAGTTTAAGCAATGGATTCGAGAGATTTAAGTCTTAGATCTTGATGGATTCGAAAACACGACGCAGTATTTTCTCCTTAGAAGCTTCGAAGCGATGAAGAGCGCAGTGAAAAAGTAAAAAGTGAAAATGGGGCAGGTCCACTGCTATTTATATGGGGGGTTGAAGATGACCGGGTCGATTCGAATTCCGGTAAAAATTGACCGAGTACAACAGGTCAGAGGGCAGAATGGTTTCGAATCCTATCTTCGAACCCAAATGCTTGAGGCTCCATTGTGTGAAGCACACAGACCACTGCCGCGAACGATAGTTTCGTACCCATCCAAGTCATCGGTTCGAAGATCAGTTTCGAACCCACCGAAACGAACTACTTGTTCGAAACCATCCTCTCACATCGGTTCGAATGCTAGTTTCGAACCCATCACAGCACAAAGAATACTCCATCTTCTAACATCGGTTCGAAAGTCAACTTCGAACCCATCATGACACGAGTATACTCCGTTGGGTCGAATGTCAATTTCGAATCCATCCATGCTCCAACGCATCGATTCGAAATCTCATATTCACACGACCCATCATTGCACAGGCATATTGCGTCCATACAAAATTAAACTTCGAACCCATCAATGCTCAAGTGCATCGGTTCGAAACATTACACTTGCGCAATACAAATTCAAATTCTTCAACCTTCAATATCGGTTCAGGAGAGGATCGATACGAAGGAACTTTTCAAAACAACCATCAAGCGTTGTCTCAATTCAAATTTCAAAATCGGTTCAGGAGAGAATCGATACGAAATTCTACAGCAAACCTAACTGACAACGACTCGTGGACGCACGACGTTAACAAGGTCCAAATTAACATATGTGCATACATGTCGGACTAACATTCGATTTTGAGTATTCACAGAGATCAAACACTCATCCTATTACAAATGCGACAGCCAACGGCTAAGCACTATTATACAGCAGTCAATCATATCAACACAGGGTTACAGCAGTACAGCATACGAGTTTCAACAAAAAAGAGAACAATGATTGTTCAGAGAGAAATGGCAGCTATTCAAAGCACGTCATGTTCCCACAAGACGTACTTTGGGGGGTAAAATGTTATCCCGCTTTTTGGCAAAGCCGCGATACCTAAAGATTGATCGAAAAACGAAGGACAGTTCGCCTCAGAGGTTGATCGTACTTCCTTTAGCCATGGTTATCACTGAATTTTATCCGAGTCCAGAATGAGCCACAATTGATAGGACACGGCAAGAAAGGCTACAAGAGTCAGCATTTCAAATTTCAGGGCAATCCGAGGTCGTATGCTCAAGTTATGATGGATTCAAGTTGAGAAAGATGGACGTTGCTCTGTTCGAAACCATGACCTTACCTATGTTCGAACCCATCTGATTCGAACCCAAGAAGTGAGGCAGCGCCTCAAATCCATGCACATATACCAAAGTTCGAATCGATGAGTTCGTATCCATCGGTTCGACTCCACTTCGAACCCAACTAGTTCGAACCCACCATGTTCGAATCGACAAGAATGGACGACGTTCGAATCCATCAGCTAGAACCTCGCTTCGACTCCATCAAGTAAATCCCCAGATAGCCTTGCTTCGAATCCATCCACGACCTAACTTCGAATCCACCAGACAAGCATGCTTCGAAACCATCGATATGCTTCTTTCGAACCCATCCCTGGAATCATGTTCGAACCCATCACAGTGCCATCTTCGAACCCATCACAGAGTCGTTTTCGAACCCATCCCTGATGCCATGTTCGAACCCATCCTGTGCTGCCTTATTCGAACCCACTGGGTCAACCCACGTGTCTTCCATCGGTTCGAAATCACCGAGATACACGGAGTCGAAGCGGTCAACACGGAGAGAAGTCCGGATCGATTCGAAACTTGCGCTCCACGTCACCACGAGGTCGCGTGCCACACTGGTTTCGAAACCATCGTTTCGAGTAACAGGGGTTCGAACCAAACAGCCTTGCCGTGAAGTCTATTTCGAACCCAACATATCTCCTAACCTACTGATCCAAATGCAATGAAACTTTCACAGATGCTTGCATACATGCTGAAGAATGTCCACGCCAAATTTCACCTCGATTGGATGAATTCTTGATCGGTTCGAATGGAGTTCGAACCGATGCCAAAGTGGGCCCAAACTTCCCGAGACCATACGTGTGGGCCCCCTCACGTGCCAGAAGTGGTCTCCCGAGTTTTCAGCGAGATACCAGCCTACACCTATAAATAGAGCCCCAGGGCCAACAGAAAAGGGATCTTCTGCTTCTGACTCTGAGACGCCGAGACTCTGCCGGATCAAGATCTCCATCATCCTACATCATAATTCTATTGTTGATTTCGAATTTCCAGTTGTAACTTGCTGTGGATCGCTGTAACAACTTGTAATCATTGAAAGAGAATCAATAAAACATCAAAAAACTTCACAGTGGACGTAGGCAACACGCCGAACCACTATAAATCGCTCGTCTACGCATTTACTTTACTGTTGATTGGAGTTTTTGTTAGATAATATCTGTTTTGAACTTGCATTCTTGACTATTATCTCTTCAACGACTCCCGAAGAGTGTTGTGCCCAATTTTGACACAAACAGTAGGAGTGTGTGGAACACGACTACCACTAATGGAAGAGGTTTATATGTCGTGGTTGGAGGTGTTTATCGAGATTGTAGACCTAATACCGTCTCGAATAAGTTTTGTAGATTGGAAAAAGGATTTCTTTGAGTCTAGAGGAAGTCTTTTTCAAGAATTAGAGTATATTCTTGGAGTGTGAGGTTGATTTGCTCTCAGGTGGACAGGAATTTCTAAGAGTTGAATCTGTCCACGGAGGAGAAGCAGGTGGTGGTATCTTGATAGATTCAAGAAGGAATAGCTGTGTGATGAGATGTAGTATCCATAGATGGTTCTGAAGATGTTTCTTTTGGAGCCAGATTAAGATGGTATTGGAAGAGCTTTGATGTTTACTGCAGGAAGATTAGGATGTTTGAAGTTTTTCTGGACCTCAAGTAAGGGTGTCTTGTCTATATTGAAGTTTGAGACTAAGGTCGATGAGTTACCTCATTTTGGGCATGGTCTCATTTGTTTCCTTAAGAGATAGGTGGTTGGTGTTTGTTTAGAGCCGAGTTTCTTGAGAAGATGTCGACTCGTCTCAAGGATTTTTGGCAAAATTGGATGTTAGTTTTGTGTTTCAAGAAGCTTTTGGTTAAGGGTGATTTTTTGGCTTAGCGGTATCATTGAAATGAAGTTTGGAAGCAGCAGCTTGGATCTATTTCTTCGATGATTCAGTAATCTTTGGAATTCTACTATCGGCAGACCAGGCAGATGGTGAAGGCTTATTCTTTTCTATGGAAGGCTCAGCAGAGCGGGATGTCTGTTGGAAGTGATCTATCAGTTTCTGATAGGTAAGCCATTCTGGAAAGGTTTATCTTGAATAGGAAAAGCTGTTCTAGTTAAGAAGACAGTTCTTTGGAATCTGAACTGAATGGAATTGCAAAAGTGACTTGCGATTAGTTTGGGAAATCTTTGAATATTCTTTGGTTTGAGATTGAGGCATCTCAAGTGGAGGTTAAAGCTATGAAAGTAGTTGGAGATTTTCTAGATGTTTTTGAGGAATTCAGAAGTTGACCCGAATCGGAGATTGAGTTTTCTTATCGACTTGGAATTCAGGAGTAATTTTGATGGTTCAACCATGAAGAGGGATGACTCTTAGAGCGAGAAGGATTTGGTGAGGCAGCTCAAGATTCTTTGGATTGATCATCTTATTCTAAGTTAAGATTCTGCTAAGATGTTTTGACCAAGTGAAAGGGTCACTAAGATTTTTATGAGTCGGATGAATTGTGAATGAAGAAAGATTGTGCTCGTGTTCTTCGATAGCATTCTTATCTGATCTAGATCAGAGTTGTGCAACGGAAGCCAGTTGGCAGTTATTCTAGTATGGAGCAACCGGAAGTTGCAGTTTACCTAGATTAGAGGATTTCTACTGGAAATTCAAGTATGAAGGAATTTTCTGGATTTGAAGGAAAGGTTGTCAAGTGCAACTGTTTGGCTATTCAGATATGAGATATAGGTTTGAAGTCCATTGATGTTTGTGGTATAGAGTCGTGTTTTGGATTTCAGCAAGTTATTTTTGGAGAGCCATTTTGTTGTGAAGGACCTGGAGGTTTGATTTGAGTTGGTCCAGTTTGTTTCTTGAAGCAATCAGCAAGGGTTAGGCTGATCAGGAATATTGAAGGTGACTCAGAGCATCAGAAGAGTTATGCAGTCAAGAATTGAGGAGATTTGGAATGTGAAGCTGGAATTTGGATATTGATTTGGTTTTATCCAATCAAAGGAGATATAAGAATGGGTAAAACTGGAGAGTTCACTCTGGAAGTATTTTGAGTTTTCTTGTGTTCTCTGAAGATTTGATTTTGATTTACAGGATGGAATTGCCAGTTCGGATAACTGGAATTCATTGTACTTCACATATCTCTGAGGAATATGTGATGATTCTTCGAGTATTAGAATCAGCAGTTCTTAAGGAATCTGGTTGTTGGGATGGTTTTGAGTTTAATCTGATATCTTGCTCAGATTTGTAGGTTCAGAAGAGGGAGTTCTTGGTTTTAATAGTGTAGTTAATTAAGATTCTGTAGAGCGAGTATTCCAGTATAGGTACCTGGAAAACTCTTGATAATATTAGGAAGTTCTATTCAGAATTTTCTGGAATAGATAATTGTTTATTTGTTGATTTGGTTGCTATGATTGGTAGTGTATAATTGATTGTGTGATTGCTAATTTAAAATTAAATTCTTTAGCTGGGTTATTAAATTATCTTTGCTTTTAAATTTCGGGGACAAATTTCTTTAAATGGGGGAGGAATGTGACGACCTGGAATTTTGAGCAATATCAATTTAATAATCTTTGATAATAATTAAATTGATTTGATCATTTTATATTATAAATTGACAAGTTAAAATTTATTTTAAAGAAAATAATAATTTGTTAATATCTAGTAATATTTTTCTTAACAATATATAAAGGCAAGATAAATTCTTTTGAAAATTTATAATAATTTGATTTGGAAATATTTAGTTTGGTAAAAAAAGAAGTTTTTAATGTAATAAAACTTTATATTCAAATTGTAATATATATAAATGTATATATTGTAATTTGAGATTTGTTTTAAAATTTAATATGGAAATTAATAAATATAATGTTAGTATGTTTTTCTATTTGAAATGTGTATATATATTTGTATATATATTTGAAATAGGAAAATTATTAATTTGAAACTAATAAGAGTTTTCAAACTTGAATATATTTAGTTTTGATATTTGAAATGATAATTTGATTTAATGTCTTTGAAATGATATTTGAAATTTAAATTTTAAATAATAAAGTTAATTTCTTATTTTATAAACATATATTTTAGCTTTTGTTTTTAATAAGATAAAATTGTTTTAAAAATTTATATAAGGAGTTAAAATCAATTTCTCAAGTTTATAAGCATATATTATATAATATAAATCAAAACTATAAGTTATTTGTATTCACATGCATATTTATTAAAAGATAAGTTCATAATATTACATAATTACTTACATATAACTTAAATAAATTTATAAATAAGAAGATAACATTTAAAAATATTAATTAGATATTAAAACACTTGTAATCATATTTACATAGGTGTAAGTAAATTAAAGTTTCATTGTGACAAATGGCATTCTCTTGTAAATATAATTTAAAATTAAACTTGTAAATATAGAACAAATTTTTTTCTTCAGCTAATAAAGAAAATAATATTGTCTTCATCTCAACCAAACTAAATGAAATCAGAAAGAAGAAATCTGAAAAAAAAAATGTAAATCAAAAACAAAGATCTGAAAAGAAAATGAAAATTGTAAAACCTGAAATAGGAAGAAATCTGGAAACAAGAAGGTATAAAGCAAATCCTAGCAGAGGGAAATGCAAGATCTTCTAGTCATTCAAGAAATTATTCAACAGCAAAGAAGAATGCAGTAGGATTAAATTCAAACATGCAGGTGAATTTTTAAAGTCTGGAAACATGCAGCTCTGTCTTCTTCAAATTCCAGGTGAGTAAATGCAATTTGAAAAACAGTTTTGAATCTTTAAATTTATCTTGTTCTTGTGTAATTATGATGATTTGTCTGGATTAATGGATTTAAACTAATGCATGTAGTTATATAGGTTATTTATGATTGTGTGTTGCCTGTAAACATGAATATATGTCCAGAAATTTTATAAACAGGTATCCAATGTCATAATAAATTCAAGAATACCATATTGAATTCGAATTTGCTTATGATTTGTTTACAAATGTTGTTTGTAATCACATAAGCTATTATCTAAAAATAATTTCAAGATTTTATATTGAATAATTTGTTATAAATAGTTAAATTTACAGTACATGTCAAATTTGGTCAGAAATTCATGGATTCAATTTTTAATTTTGGATTCATGATTGAATTGCAAATGGAAAATTATGATTTTTAGTACTTGAATCCCAATTTTTAATGAGGTAATTAGTGAGCTTTTTGGATTTATCTGTTTTTGGGGTTTTTGCCAAATCACGGCAAACCACGGCGAATTGGACATCGCCGTTGAACTCGAAGGTGGAGGAGGCTTCAGTGATCTTGCGAAAAATGCTTCATGAATTTTTAATTGAGTGGGATGGCCGATAATCGAGGAGTTAGGGTTTTATTACCTGTTTTTGGCCGATGGGTTCATCGTGGTTTCGCGGTGTCGTGGGGATACCGGAGGCTGTCGCGAGTGAAGCTATGGGTTCGAGGCGACATGGGGAAGTTACGGCAGTGGTGGCAAGGTTTCTCGAAGTTTGGATTGCCGTGGTTATTGGGTTTTCTGGTGACGTTGCTTCAGACAGTTTTGGGTTGAAGGTTGAAACCTCGTTCTCGATCGAGTTTGGTTTTTCTGGGTTTAGTATGTTGATGTCGAAGTTGAAGTCGACTTGGGGATGACCGGAGAGGGGTTCGTCGTTGGCGAGGTTGGTCGTGCACGTTGATGTGCACGGCTTTGTGCATCTGGAAATGGGAAGTGGGAGAAGAAGGAGGGGGCTCGAAGATTGCATCGTGTTTTGTTGCGTGGGACTCGAAGCAGGAAGAAAGGTGGAGAGCTCGGGGGGGGGGGGGGGGGGGTTGCTTGTTTTACTCTGGGAAGACTCGGGTTTGGATAGGGATTTACTCGGGTGTGTCGCGTGTAATTCTGTGTTTACTCGAGTATGTTGGGTAGGATTATGTTTGGGTGCAAACAGTTATAAAAGTTTTAAAAATTAACAGCAAGGTTTTTATAAAGTTTTTAAAACAAGAGTTAAACAAGTTTGTTTATAAAACTAAATTGTTTTAAAGTTGGTTAAACAAAGTTTTATATATATATATATATATATATATATATATATATATATATATATATAAAATATGGAAGTTTTAAATAAAATTAGTGTAATTTTGAATTAAGTTGTATTAGCTTTTATTTAGTAACTATGGAAAGTTTTAAAGATTTAAAAAGGTTTGATTTTTTTTAAATTGTTTTAATCATAATTGACTTTTAAAATAATTTATTTTTAAATAAGGATTAATGGTTAAAGTTTAGAAATCTATTATAATTTAAGAAATTAGAAGTTTTGATTATTTAAAGATAATTATATTTGTAAAGATAATTGAGATAATTAAATCATTTTTAATTATCAAGTTTTATTTGTTAATAAATGATTTAATTAAGATGATGATTTTCTTAATTAAGAGTCTTTATAATATAAGAAACTAAGGAATCATTTAATTAATTTAAATGATTAAGTTAAATAAGTTAATTAATTAATTAGTGATTAATTAAGATAATCACTTATGAGTTAATTTAATATAATTCCTTGGTGAAGTAATTAAGTGGTTAATTACTAAAGGTAATTAAATAAAGGATAATTACTTTATTAAAAGTAATTAAGTAGATGTGATTAAGAGTTAATCACTTTAGTTATTAATTAAAGAATTAATTAATAATTAGTTAAAGTTTTAAATTATTTAATTAATGGTTAATTAATAAATGGATTTAGAGTTGTAATTATGTGATTAATTACTTGTTAAAGTAATTAATTAAGAAAGAAATTTAATTAATGAAGTAATCATTAATTAATGAAAATAATTAAATATTAATTTATAATTTAAGAATAATTAGTTTATAATTAAGTTTTAATTACTAAATGTAATTAAAGTAATTAATCAAAGGTGATTAATTAAAAGTAATTAATTAAATGTGATTAATTAAAAGTAATTAATCAAGTATTTAATTAAAAGTAATTAATCAAATATGATTAATTAAAAGTGATTAATCAGGTATGATTAAAGGATAATTAAGGAATAACTATCAGGATAATTAAAGAATAATTAATCAAGGATTGATTAATTTTAGAAGGTAATTAAGAGGTAATTACTTAGTATAATTTGGAAGTAATTAATCAGGATGATTAATTAACATGGTAATTAAGTAAGAATTACTTAAAGTAATTAAGTGATAATTAATCAGGGAGGATTAATTGAAATGGATAATTAAGTGATGTTAGTTAATTAATTTGTAATTAATTAATGAATAAGAAGTTGGATTGTAGATAATCCAAGTGATTAATTAAGGATTAATTTAATTTAAGGATTAATTAAATTAATCAAGTTGAATCAAACTTGTTTATGAATGATTAATGATTGGATGATATATCATTGAATGAGTTAATGATTGGATGTTATTGGATGACGTTGATTGATGGGTGATGATGTGGATATGCTATAGCTGATTGTGATATATATGCTGCTTTGTGATATGTATAGATGCATGTGATAATAGATGCTTATCCATCTGTGTAATATGATACATCCATTTATGTTTAAGTGATATTTCTAAATATCTATTGTTTAAATCCCTTAAGTATAACTTGGACATTAAAATGGCGTTTGGTTTCGGTGAGACCGGGATCGGGTTTCCATATTTGGATATCCGAAAACCACATCGATTCCAATTAAACGTTAGGTCGTTAATCCAAGTGGAGCAAGTGAAGACTCGAGGTGTAAGGGCTATACGTCAGTATAACTCTGTGGGTGATTCCGTAATGAGTTTGACGGAATAGTGCTTATAGATTCGAGATGGTGATTTAGAGTGCAAGGGCTATGGTCGTTGACTCTGAGGGTGATTCCAAAATGAGTGCAACGAGATAGTGCCTTCGGTTTCGTTCGAACCCGGAACGAACTTGTATGGATTGAATGCTTTCAGCACATCGTCAGGCGGACGATGAGCATTCTAAGATAATTGGTCCTATAAAAGTAATCGCAGCCTCAAGCCTCATCAACCGGGAATGGCTAAAACAGGGGAGGTGCAGCAAGGCTTCGTGGGTCGCTCCCACTAGAGAGCAAGAGACATCCCTGTCTAGAAATCCCTTTATATTTCGGCTGTGTGGGCAGTTGGTCTGCAGCCAAGTGCGGGGTGGTCTTGTTCGGGACTGTTCAGTAAGGAATGGTTCCGGCTTTGTGTTGCAGGGGAGTGGGAGTACTCCTCGGTACGGTGATCTAGGCCACGTACTGTGACGGGCGGTACCCCAGTAGCCCTGCCATTGTTGGAATCCCATTTTCCCTACGAGACCCTACGGTTTTGTTTGTATTACCCACTTTTGTGGCTAGTAGCTAGAATTTAGTAAATGTAACAATTTTGGCTATTTCATATTTACTTGAAAACCCTAGACACTATTATAATATCACTGGATTTCCTATCAAATGTTTTGGTTAGCGTAAGGTAAAGACTTTTCCATGTTCATGTGTGGGAAGTCTTACGTGATACCTTTTCTTTTCAAAGTATTTTCTAAAGTTAAGCAATCTTAAACCGTTTACTCACACCAGACCCCTGTCTGACCCGAGTGTTTATTTTCTGTTTTATTAAACTCTTGGGTACTCATATTATATATGAGTAGTCAAGTGATTCAGGTTATCCTTGACGAAATTTGGAGGAGCTTTGGAGCAGGAGGCTTCAGCGTGTAGATATATAGTTAGAGTTTCCGCTGTGTTGTTATTCTGTGTTGATGTTCTTGTATTGTATCTTAGACAGAAGTGTTATAACTGTCTAAATTGAGATGTTTAGTTGTGTACTCTAATGTATATGATACTATGTATATGTTCTATATTATATTTAAATCGTTCCGCTGTGAGATTCTGATGTGTTGTTTCTTTTTCTTCTCTTTCTTTTCTTCTTCTATCCCTTTCTTTCTTAATTAGTGATGCGATTTTCCGAGAGTGGGAAGTCGGGTCGCTACAGTTGGTATCAGAGCATTAGGTTGAGCGAATACCTAGGCTCTGGAGTGGTGTCTATCTTAAGAGAGCGTACTTGTAATTTATATATATATATATATATATATATATATATATATATATATATATATATATATATATATATATAACTACCTAATCTGTTGGGTTATCTGTTCGGATTTTCCAACATAGGTTATAAAGGTAGATAAGGTAGGAGTGTGTGGAACACGACTACCACTAATGGAAGAGGTTTATATGTCGTGGTTGGCGGTGTTTATCGAGATTGTAGACCTAATACCGTCTCGAATAAGTTTTGTAGATTGGAAAAAGGATTTCTTTGAGTCTAGAGGAAGTCTTTTTCAAGAATTAGAGTATATTCTTGGAGTGTGAGGTTGATTTGCTCTCAGGTGGACAGGAATTTCTAAGAGTTGAATCTGTCCACGGAGGAGAAGCAGGTGGTGGTATCTTGATAGATTCAAGAAGGAATAGCTGTGTGATGAGATGTAGTATCCATAGATGGTTCTGAAGATGTTTCTTTTGGAGCCAGATTAAGATGGTATTGGAAGAGATTTGATGTCTACTGCAGGAAGATTAGGATGTTTGAAGTTTTTCTGGACCTCAAGTAAGGGTGTCTTGTCTATATTGAAGTTTGAGACTAAGGTCGATGAGTTACCTCATTTCGGGCATGGTCTCATTTGTTTCCTTAAGAGATAGGTGGTTGGTGTTTGTTTGGAGCCGAGTTTCTTGAGAAGATGTCGACTCGTCTCAAGGATTTTTGGCAAAATTGGATGTTAGTTTTGTGTTTCAAGAAGCTTTTGGTTAAGGGTGATTTTTTGGCTTAGCGGTATCATTGAAATGAAGTTTGGAAGCAGCTGCTTGGATCTATTTCTTCGATGATTCAGTAATCTTTGGAATTCTACTATCGGCAGACCAGGCAGATGGTGAAGGCTTATTCTTTTCTTTGGAAGGCTCAGCAGAGCGGGATGTCTGTTGGAAGTGATCTATCAGTTTCTGATAGGTAAGCCATTCTGGAAAGGTTTATCTTGAATAGGAAAAGCTGTTCTAGTTAAGAAGACAGTTCTTTGGAATCTGAACTGAATGGAATTGCAAAAGTGACTTGCGATTAGTTTGGGAAATCTTTGAATATTCTTTGGTTTGAGATTGAGGCATCTCAAGTGGAGGTGAAAGCTATGAAAGTAGTTGGAGATTTTCTAGATGTTTTTGAGGAATTCAGAAGTTGACCCGAATCGGAGATTGAGTTTTCTTATCGACTTGGAATTCAGGAGTAATTTTGATGGTTCAACCATGAAGAGGGATGACTCTTAGAGCGAGAAGGATTTGGTGAGGCAGCTCAAGATTCTTTGGATTGATCATCTTATTCTAAGTTAAGATTCTGCTAAGATGTTTTGACCAAGTGAAAGGGTCACTAAGATTTTTATGAGTCGGATGAATTGTGAATGAAGAAAGATTGTGCTCGTGTTCTTCGATAGCATTCTTATCTGATCTAGATCAGAGTTGTGCAACGGAAGCCAGTTGGCAGTTATTCTAGTATGGAGCAACCGGAAGTTGCAGTTTACCTGGATTAGAGGATTTCTACTGGAAATTCAAGTATGAAGGAATTTTCTGGATTTGAAGGAAAGGTTGTCAAGTGCAACTGTTTGGCTATTCAGATATGAGATATAGGTTTGAAGTCCATTGATGTTTGTGGTATAGAGTCGTGTTTTGGATTTCAGCAAGTTATTTTTGGAGAGCCATTTTGTTGTGAAGGACCTGGAGGTTTGGTTTGAGTTGGTCCAGTTTGTTTCTTGAAGCAATCAGCAAGGGTTAGGCTGATCAGGAATATTGAAGGTGACTCAGAGCATCAGAAGAGTTATGCAGTCAAGAATTGAGGAGATTTGGAATGTGAAGCTGGAATTTGGATATTGATTTGGTTTTATCCAATCAAAGGAGATATAAGAATGGGTAAAACTGGAGAGTTCACTCTGGAAGTATTTTGAGTTTTCTTGTGTTCTCTGAAGATTTGATTTTGATTTACAGGATGGAATTGCCAGTTCGGATAACTGGAATTCATTGTACTTCACATATCTCTGAGGAATATGTGATGATTCTTCGAGTATTAGAATCAGCAGTTCTGAAGGAATCTGGTTGTTGGGATGGTTTTGAGTTTAATCTGATATCTTGCTCAGATTTGTAGGTTCAGAAGAGGGAGTTCTTGGTTTTAATAGTGTAGTTAATTAAGATTCTGTAGAGCGAGTATTCCAGTATAGGTACCTGGAAAACTCTTGATAATATTAGGAAGTTCTATTCAGAATTTTCTGGAATAGATAAATTGTTTATTTGTTTGATTTGGTTGCTATGATTGGTAGTGTATAATTGATTGTGTGATTGCTAATTTAAAATTAAATTCTTTAGCTGGGTTATTAAATTATCTTTGCTTTTAAATTTCGGGGACAAAATTCTTTAAAGGGGGGAGGAATGTGATGACCTGGAATTTTGATCAATATCAATTTAATAATCTTTGATAATAATTAAATTGATTTGATCATTTTATATTATAAATTGACAAGTTAAAATTTATTTTAAAGAAAATAATAATTTGTTAATATCTAGTAATATTTTTCTTAACAATATATATAGGCAAGATAAATTCTTTTGAAAATTTATAATAATTTGATTTGGAAATATTTAGTTTGGTAAAAAAAGAAGTTTTTAATGTAATAAAACTTTATATTCAAATTGTAATATATATAAATGTATATATTGTAATTTGAGATTTGTTTTAAAATTTAATATGGAAATTAATAAATATAATGTTAGTATGTTTTTCTATTTGAAATGTGTATATATATTTGTATATATATTTGAAATAGGAAAATTATTAATTTGAAATTAATAAGAGTTTTCAAACTTGAATATATTTAGTTCTGATATTTGAAATGATAATTTGATTTAATGTCTTTGAAATGATATTTGAAATTTAAATTTTAAATAATAAAGTTAATTTCTTATTTTATAAACATATATTTTAGCTTTTGTTTTTAATAAGATTAAATTGTTTTAAAAATTTATATAAGGAGTTAAAATCAATTTCTCAAGTTTATAAACATATATTATATAATATAAATCAAAACTATAAGTTATTTGTATTCACATGCATATTTATTAAAAGATAAGTTCATAATATTACATAATTACTTACATATAACTTAAATAAATTTATAAATAAGAAGACAACATTTAAAAATATTAATTAGATATTAAAACACTTGTAATCATATTTACATAGGTGTAAGTAAATTAAAGTTTCATTGTGACAAATGGCATTCTCTTGTAAATATAATTTAAAATTAAACTTGTAAATATAAAACAAAATTTTTTCTTCAGCTAATAAAGAAAATAATATTGTCTTCATCTCAACCAAACTAAATGAAATCAGAAAGAAGAAATCTGAAAAAAAAATGTAAATCAAAAACAAAGATCTGAAAAGAAAATGAAAATTGTAAAACCTGAAATAGGAAGAAATCTGGAAACAAGAAGGTATAAAGCAAATCCTAGCAGAGGGAAATGCAAGATCTTCTAGTCATTCAAGAAATTATTCAACAACAAAGAAGAATGCAGTAGGATTAAATTCAAACATGCAGGTGAATTTTTAAAGTCTGGAAACATGCAGCTCTGTCTTCTGCAAATTCCAGGTGAGTAAATGCAATTTGAAAAACAGTTTTGAATCTTTAAATTTATCTTGTTCTTGTGTAATTATGATGATTTGTCTAGATTAATGGATTTAAACTAATGCATGTAGTCATATAGGTTATTTATGATTGTGTGTTGCCTGTAAACATGAATATATGTCCAGAAATTTTATAAACAGGTATCCAATGTCATAATAAATTCAACAATACCATATTGAATTCGAATTTGCTTATGATTTGTTTACAAATGTTGTTTGTAATCACATAAGCTATTATCTTAAAATAATTTCAAGATTTTATATTGAATAATTTGTTATAAATAGTTAAATTTACAGTACATGTCAAATTTGGTCAGAAATTCATGGATTCAATTTTTAATTTTGGATTCATGATTGAATTGCAAATGGAAAATTATGATTTTTAGTACTTGAATCCCAATTTTTAATGAGGTAATTAGTGAGCTTTTTGGATTTATCTGTTTTTGGGGTTTTTGCCAAATCACGGCAAACCACGGCGAATTGGACATCGCCGTTGAACTCGAAGGTGGAGGAGGCTTCAGTGATCATGCGAAAAATGCTTCATGAATTTTTAATTGAGTGGGATGGCCGATAATCGAGGAGTTAGGGTTTTATTACCTGTTTTTGGCCGATGGGTTCATCGTGGTTTCGCGGTGTCGTGGGGATACCGGAGGCTGTCGCGAGTGAAGCTATGGGTTCGAGGCGACATGGGGAAGTTACGGCAGTGGTGGCAAGGTTTCTCGAAGCTTGGATTTCCGTGGTTATTGGGTTTTCTGGTGACGTTGCTTCAGACAGTTTTGGGTTGAAGGTTGAAAACTTGTTCTCGATCGAGTTTGGTTTTTCTGGGTTTAGTATGTTGATGTCGAAGTTGAAGTCGACTTGGGGATGACCGGAGAGGGGTTCGTCGTTGGCGAGGTTGGTCGTGCACGTTGATGTGCACGGCTTTGTGCATCTAGAAATGGGAAGTAGGAGAAGAAGGAGGGGGCCCGAAGATTGCATCGTGTTTTGTTGCGTGGGACTCGAAGCAGGAAGAAAGGTGGAGAGCTCGGGGGGGAGGGGTTGCTTGTTTTACTCTGGGAAGACTCGGGTTTGGATAGGGATTTACTCGGGTGTGTCGCGTGTAATTCTGTGTTTACTCGAGTATGTTGGGTAGGATTATGTTTGGGTGTAAACAGTTATAAAAGTTTTGAAAATTAACAGCAAGGTTTTTATAAAGTTTTTAAAACAAGAGTTAAACAAGTTTGTTTATAAAACTAAATTGTTTTAAAGTTGGTTAAACAAAGTTATATATATATATATATATATAAAATATGGAAGTTTTAAATAAAATTAGTGTAATTTTGAATTAAGTTGTATTAGCTTTTATTTAGTAACTATGGAAAGTTTTAAAGATTTAAAAAGGTTTGAATTTTTTTAAATTGTTTTAATCATAATTGACTTTTAAAATAATTTATTTTTAAATAAGGATTAATGGTTAAAGTTTAGAAATCAATTATAATTTAAGAAATTATAAGTTTTGATTATTTAAAGATAATTATATTTGTAAAGATAATTGAGATAATTAAATCATTTTTAATTATCAAGTTTTATTTGTTAATAAATGATTTAATTAAGATGATGATTTTCTTAATTAAGAGTCTTTATAATATAACAAATTAAGGAATCATTTAATTAATTTAAATGATTAAGTTAAATAAGTTAATTAATTAATTAGTGATTAATTAAGATAATCACTTATGAGTTAATTTAATATAATTCCTTGGTGAAGTAATTAAGTGGTTAATTACTAAAGGTAATTAAATAAAGGATAATTACTTTATTAAAAGTAATTAAGTAGATGTGATTAAGAGTTAATCACTTTAGTTATTAATTAAAGAATTAATTAATAATTAGTTAAAGTTTTAAATTATTTAATTAATGGTTAATTAATAAATGGATTTAGAGTTGTAATTATGTGATTAATTACTTGTTAAAGTAATTAATTAAGAAAGAAATTTAATTAATGAAGTAATCATTAATTAATGAAAATAATTAATTATTAATTTATAATTTAAGAATAATTAGTTTATAATTAAGTTTTAATTACTAAATGTAATTAAAGTAATTAATCAAAGGTGATTAATTAAAAGTAATTAATTAAATGTGATTAATTAAAAGTAATTAATCAAGTATTTAATTAAAAGTAATTAATCAAATATGATTAATTAAAAGTGATTAATCAGGTATGATTAAAGGATAATTAAGGAATAACTATCAGGATAATTAAAGAATAATTAATCAAGGATTGATTAATTTTAGAAGGTAATTAAGAGGTAATTACTTAGTATAATTTGGAAGTAATTAATCAGGATGACTAATTAATATGGTAATTAAGTAAGAATTACTTAAAGTAATTAAGTGATAATTAATCAGGGAGGATTAATTGAAATGGATAATTAAGTGATGTTAGTTAATTAATTTGTAATTAATTAATGAATAAGAAGTTGGATTGTAGATAATCCAAGTGATTAATTAAGGATTAATTTAATTTAAGGATTAATTAAATTAATCAAGTTGAATCAAACTTGTTTATGAATGATTAATGATTGGATGATATATCATTGAATGAGTTAATGATTGGATGTTATTGGATGACGTTGATTGATGGGTGATGATGTGGATATGCTATAGCTGATTGTGATATATATGCTGCTTTGTGATATGTATAGATGCATGTGATAATAGATGCTTATCTATCTGTGTAATATGATACATCCATTTATGTTTAAGTGATATTTCTAAATATCTATTGTTTAAATCCCTTAAGTATAACTTGGACATTAAAATGGCGTTTGGTTTCGGTGAGACCGGGATCGGGTTTCCATATTTGGATACCCGAAAACCACATCGATTCCAGTTAAACGTTAGGTCGTTAATCCAAGTGGAGCAAGTGAAGACTCGAGGCGTAAGGGCTATACGTCAGTATAACTCTGTGGGTGATTCCGTAATGAGTTTGACGGAATAATGCTTATAGATTCGAGATGGTGATTTCGAGTGCAAGGGCTATGGTCGTTGACTCTGAGGGTGATTCCAAAATGAGTGCAACGAGATAGTGCCTTCGGTTTCGTTCGAACCCGGAACGAACTTGTATGGATTGAATGCTTTCAGCACATCGTCAGGCGGACGATGAGCATTCTAAGATAATTGGTCCTATAAAGGTAATCGCAGCCTCAAGCCTCATCAACCGGGAATGGCTAAAACAGGGGAGGTGCAACAAGGCTTCGTGGGTCGCTCCCACTGGAGAGCAAGAGACATCCCTGTCTAGAAATCCCTTTATATTTCGGCTGTGTGGGCAGTTGGTCTGCAGCCAAGTGCGGGGTGGTCTTGTTCGGGACTGTTCAGTAAGGAATGGTTCCGGCTTTGTGTTGCAGGGGAGTGGCAGTACTCCTCGGTACGGTGATCTAGGCCACGTACTGTGACGGGCGGTACCCCAGTAGCCCTGCCATTGTTGGAATCCCATTTTCCCTACGAGACCCTACGGTTTTGTTTGTATTACCCACTTTTGTGGCTAGTAGCTAGAATTTAGTAAATGTAACAATTTTGGCTATTTCATATTTACTTGCAAATCCTAGACACTATTATAATATCACTGGATTTCCTATCAAATGTTTTGGTTAGCGTAAGGTAAAGACTTTTCCATGTTCATGTGTGGGAAGTCTTACGTGATACCTTTTCTTTTCAAAGGATTTTCTAAAGTTAAGCAATCTTAAACCGTTTACTCACACCAGACCCCTGTCTGACCCGAGTGTTTATTTTCTGTTTTATTAAACTCTTGGGTACTCATATTATATATGAGTAGTCAAGTGATTCAGGTTATCCTTGACGAAATTTGGAGGAGCTTTGGAGCAGGAGGCTTCAGCGTGTAGATATATAGTTAGAGTTTCCGCTGTGTTGTTATTCTGTGTTGATGTTCTTGTATTGTATCTTAGACAGAAGTGTTATAACTGTCTAAATTGAGATGTTTAGTTGTGTACTCTAATGTATATGATACTATGTATATGTTCTATATTATATTTAAATCGTTCCGCTATGAGATTCTGATGTGTTGTTTCCTTTTCTTCTCTTTCTTTTCTTCCTCTATCCCTTTCTTTCTTAATTAGTGATGCGATTTTCCGGGAGTGGGAAGTCGGGTCGCTACAGTTGGTATCAGAGCATTAGATTGAGCGAATACCTAGGCTCTGGAGTGGTGTCTATCTTAAGAGAGCGTACTTGTAATTTATATATATATATATATATATATATATATATATATATATATATATATATATATATATATATAACTACCTAATCTGTTGGGTTATATGTTCGGATTTTCCAACATAGGTTATAAAGGTATATAAGGTAGGAGTGTGTGGAACATGACTACCACTAATGGAAGAGGTTTATATGTCGTGGTTGGAGGTGTTTATCGAGATTGTAGACCTAATACCGTCTCGAATAAGTTTTGTAGATTGGAAAAAGGATTTCTTTGAGTCTAGAGGAAGTCTTTTTCAAGAATTAGAGTATATTCTTGGAGTGTGAGGTTGATTTGCTCTCAGGTGGACAGGAATTTCTAAGAGTTGAATCTGTCCACGGAGGAGAAGCAGGTGGTGGTATCTTGATAGATTCAAGAAGGAATAGCTGTGTGATGAGATGTAGTATCCATAGATGGTTCTGAAGATGTTTCTTTTGGAGCCAGATTAAGATGGTATTGGAAGAGCTTTGATGTCTACTGCAGGAAGATTAGGATGTTTGAAGTTTTTCTGGACCTCAAGTAAGGGTGTCTCGTCTATATTGAAGTTTGAGACTAAGGTCGATGAGTTACCTCATTTCGGGCATGGTCTCATTTGTTTCCTTAAGAGATAGGTGGTTGGTGTTTGTTTGGAGCCGAGTTTCTTGAGAAGATGTCGACTCGTCTCAAGGATTTTTGGCAAAATTGGATGTTAGTTTTGTGTTTCAAGAAGCTTTTGGTTAAGGGTGATTTTTTGGCTTAGCGGTATCATTGAAATGAAGTTTGGAAGCAGCAGCTTGGATCTATTTCTTCGATGATTCAGTAATCTTTGGAATTCTACTATCGGCAGACCAGGCAGATGGTGAAGGCTTATTCTTTTCTTTGGAAGGCTCAGCAGAGCGGGATGTCTGTAGGAAGTGATCTATCAGTTTCTGATAGGTAAGCCATTCTGGAAAGGTTTATCTTGAATAGGAAAAGCTGTTCTAGTTAAGAAGACAGTTCTTTGGAATCTGAACTGAATGGAATTGCAAAAGTGACTTGCGATTAGTTTGGGAAATCTTTGAATATTCTTTGGTTTGAGATTGAGGCATCTCAAGTGGAGGTGAAAGCTATGAAAGTAGTTGGAGATTTTCTAGATGTTTTTGAGGAATTCAGAAGTTGACCCGAATCGGAGATTGAGTTTTCTTATCGACTTGGAATTCAGGAGTAATTTTGATGGTTCAACCATGAAGAGGGATGATTCTTAGAGCGAGAAGGATTTGGTGAGGCAGCTCAAGATTCTTTGGATTGATCATCTTATTCTAAGTTAAGATTCTGCTAAGATGTTTTGACCAAGTGAAAGGGTCACTAAGATTTTTATGAGTCGGATGAATTGTGAATGAAGAAAGATTGTGCTCGTGTTCTTCGATAGCATTCTTATCTGATCTAGATCAGAGTTGTGCAACGGAAGCCAGTTGGCAGTTATTCTAGTATGGAGCAACCAGAAGTTGCAGTTTACCTGGATTAGAGGATTTCTATTGGAAATTCAAGTATGAAGGAATTTTCTGGATTTGAAGGAAAGGTTGTCAAGTGCAACTGTTTGGCTATTCAGATATGAGATATAGGTTTGAAGTCCATTGATGTTTGTGGTATAGAGTCGTGTTTTGGATTTCAGCAAGTTATTTTTGGAGAGCCATTTTGTTGTGAAGGACCTGGAGGTTTGGTTTGAGTTGGTCCAGTTTGTTTCTTGAAGCAATCAGCAAGGGTTAGGCTGATCAGGAATATTGAAGGTGACTCAGAGCATCAGAAGAGTTATGCAGTCAAGAATTGAGGAGATTTGGAATGTGAAGCTGGAATTTGGATATTGATTTGGTTTTATCCAATCAAAGGAGATATAAGAATGGGTAAAACTGGAGAGTTCACTCTGGAAGTATTTTGAGTTTTCTTGTGTTCTCTGAAGATTTGATTTTGATTTACAGGATGGAATTGCCAGTTCGGATAACTGGAATTCATTGTACTTCACATATCTCTGAGGAATATGTGATGATTCTTCGAGTATTAGAATCAGCAGTTCTGAAGGAATCTGGTTGTTGGGATAGTTTTGAGTTTAATCTGATATCTTGCTCAGATTTGTAGGTTCAGAAGAGGGAGTTCTTGGTTTTAATAGTGTAGTTAATTAAGATTCTGTAGAGCGAGTATTCCAGTATAGGTACCTGGAAAACTCTTGATAATATTAGGAAGTTCTATTTAGAATTTTCTGGAATAGATAAATTGTTTATTTGTTTGATTTGGTTGCTATGATTGGTAGTGTATAATTGATTGTGTGATTGCTAATTTAAAATTAAATTCTTTAGCTGGGTTATTAAATTATCTTTGCTTTTAAATTTAGGGGACAAAATTCTTTAAAGAGGGGAGGAATGTGACGACCTGGAATTTTGAGCAATATCAATTTAATAATCTTTGATAATAATTAAATTGATTTGATCATTTTATATTATAAATTGACAAGTTAAAATTTATTTTAAAGAAAATAATAATTTGTTAATATCTAGTAATATTTTTCTTAACAATATATATAGGCAAGATAAATTCTTTTGAAAATTTATAATAATTTGATTTGGAAATATTTAGTTTGGTAAAAAAATAAGTTTTTAATGTAATAAAACTTTATATTCAAATTGTAATATATATAAATGTATATATTGTAATTTGAGATTTGTTTTAAAATTTAATATGGAAATTAATAAATATAATGTTAGTATGTTTTTCTTTTTGAAATGTGTATATATATTTGAAATAGGAAAATTATTAATTTGAAATGAATAAGAGTTTTCAAACTTGAATATATTTAGTTTTGAAATTTGAAATGATAATTTGATTTAATGTCTTTGAAATGATATTTGAAATTTAAATTTTAAATAATAAAGTTAATTTCTTATTTTATAAACATATATTTTAGCTTTTGTTTTTAATAAGATAAAATTGTTTTAAAAATTTATATAAGGAGTTAAAATCAATTTCTCAAGTTTATAAACATATATTATATAATATAAATCAAAACTATAAGTTATTTGTATTCACATGCATATTTATTAAAAGATAAGTTCGTAATATTACATAATTACTTACATATAACTTAAATAAATTTATAATTAAGAAGATAACATTTAAAAATATTAATTAGATATTAAAACACTTGTAATCATATTTACATAGGTGTAAGTAAATTAAAGTTTCATTGTGACAAATGGCATTCTCTTGTAAATATAATTTAAAATTAAACTTGTAAATATAAAACAAAAATTTTTCTTCAGCTAATAAAGAAAATAATATTGTCTTCATCTCAACCAAACTAAATGAAATCAGAAAGAAGAAATCTGAAAAAAAAATGTAAATCAAAAACAAAGATCTGAAAAGAAAATGAAAATTGTAAAACCTGAAATAGGAAGAAATCTGGAAACAAGAAGGTATAAAGCAAATCCTAGCAGAGGGAAATGCAAGATCTTCTAGTCATTCAAGAAATTATTCAACAGTAAAGAAGAATGCAGTAGGATTAAATTAAATTCAATCAGTATAACTCTGTGGGTGATTCCGTAATGAGTTTGACGGAATAGTGCTTATAGATTCGAGATGGTGATTTAGAGTGCAAGGGCTATGGTCGTTGTCTCTGAGGGTGATTCCAAAATGGGTGCAACGAGATATTGTCTTCGGTTTCGTTCGAACCCGGAACGAACTTGTATGGATTGAATGATTTCAGCACATCGTCAGGCGGACGATGAGCATTCTAAGATAAACTGTCCTATAAAGGTAATCGCAGCCTCAAGCCTCATCAACCGGGAATGGCTAAAACAGGGGAGGTGCAGCAAGGCTTCGTGGGTCGCTCCCACTGGAGAGCAAGAGACATCCCTGTCTAGAAGTCCCTTTATATTTCGGCTGTGTGGGCAGTAGGTCTGCAGCCAACTGCGGGGTGGTCTTGTTCGGGACTGTTCAGTAAGGAATGGTTCCGGCTTTGTGTTGCAGGGGAGTGAGAGTACTCCTCGGTACGGTGATCTAGGCCACGTACTGTGACGGGCGGTACCCCAGTAGCCCTGCCATTGTTGGAATCCCATTTTCCCTACGAGACCCTACGGTTTTGTTTGTATTACCCACTTTTGTGGCTAGTAGCTGGAATTTAATAAATGTATCAATTTCGGCTATTTCATATTTACTTGAAAACCCTAGACACTATTATAATATCACTGGATTTCCTATCAAATGTTTTGGTTAGCGTAAGGTAAAAACTTTTCCATGTTTATGTGTGGGAAGTCTTACGTGATACCTTTTCTTTTCAAAGGATTTTCTAAAGTTAAGCAATCTTAAACCGTTTACTCACACCAGACCCCTGTCTGACCTGAGTGTTTATTTTCTGTTTTATTAAACTCTTGGGTACTCATATTATATATGAGTAGTCAAGTGATTCTGGTTATCCTTGACGAAATTTGGAGGAGCTTTGGAGCAGGAGGCTTCAGCGTGTAGATATATAGTTAGAGTTTCCGCTGTGTTGTTATTCTGTGTTGATGTTCTTGTATTGTATCTTAGACAGAAGTGTTATAACTGTCTAAATTGAGATGTTTAGTTGTGTACTCTGATGTATATGATACTATGTATATGTTCTATATTATATTTAAATCGTTCCGCTGTGAGATTCTGATGTGTTGTTTCTTTTTCTTCTCTTTCTTTTCTTCTTCTATGCCTTTCTTTCTTAATTAGTGATGCGATTTTCCGGGAGTGGGAAGTCGAGTCGCTACAGAAATTTATTTATATAATTTTGGAAAAGTATTTATTTAAGAGTAAATAAATACAAAAGGTTTATATTAACATTTAAACATGGATTAAAAATATTATATATGATTTTATTGGTTTTTATTTTATTTTCTTTTAAAAAGTTTTATTTATTTAAAATTATAAAAGCATTTATTAATTTAAAAAGGTATTTTTAAATTAGGAAATCATATTTAAAAGCTTTTAAAATCTTTTAAAAATAATATAAATATAAAATATTACAAATGTTATGTTATAAACCGCTTAAAATAACATGTGTTAGCATAATAAACAATGTTAGAGACAAGTGTCACTATTTATTTTAATTTTCTTTTATTTTTAATAAAATCTAAATTAACTTATATAAACTTCTATCTTTCTCTTCATTTTCTTTGAATCTATCTTCTTTTCAAGAACTAAGAGAACCAAACCTGTAAACTATCTTCAACAACTCAGTTCAAAATAAAACTTGAAATTCATTCCTCAAACCAAAATACAAACCCTGAAATTCATTCCTCTAAAACAAATGCAAACCAGAGAAATGTCATGAAACCTGTAATTCATCTCCTCTAAAACAGAAAATTCACAAGATCAAAACCATGTAAAACACTTTGTCTTTAACCTGTAAAGACTTTCCAGAAATCAAAACCTTGTGACCAAAACCCTGTAATCATTTTTCAAAAAGCCTGTAACTTCTAAAATATCAGCCTGCCACTTTTCTTTCAAAAGTT
Source organism: Allium cepa (assembly GCA_030765085.1). Classification (NCBI taxonomy): domain Eukaryota; kingdom Viridiplantae; phylum Streptophyta; class Magnoliopsida; order Asparagales; family Amaryllidaceae; genus Allium; species Allium cepa. The sequence continues at coordinate 181,265,170 of CM060929.1, read as the reverse complement.
CAAGCAAATTTAAAACTTTAAAATGCAACCTATAACCAATTTTCAAAGCCTGGAACATCTTCAGATTTGCAACATGAAGCAAGTTAATCGAACCTGTAAACCAGGATTAGTTTCAAGTGCAATCCAAGGCTAGAAAATCAAAGCAAGTTTCCAGTTTTCAAGCATTTCTTCAACATTTCCAGTTTTCAAAGTCATTTGCAAGTTCTCTGCCTTTTCAAAGTTGAGTAAACAAATTTGTTTTAAATAGCTTTAAATATGTTTGAACTCTGATGCCTGCAGAAAATTCGAATTTAAATAAGTGATAATGGTTTGCATATAGGATTTAATAATATATGTATATATGTATGTGGGAATCTCTATGTGCATGTCTATATTCAAGGTTTTGTTCTGTTCTTAAGTTACTGGGTGTAAATAACATCCAAAATGATCAATTGTTTAATCTCTGATCAGTTTTATGTTATAATGTTTGAACAAAATTTGTTCAAAACAACAAGATTTAGATTTTAAAAATATTTAAAACAAGAACTTAAGCCAGTATAATCAGAATTTATTTATTACAGTGAAAATTTAATTTTATCAAAATTTCAAATTGAATAGAGTGAAGACTCATGTGTATAATCTGAATCATCTTTACAAACTAGGATTTTTAAAACAAAAATCATGATTTTAAGTATGGTGTATTGTGAGAAATCATAGGTTGAACATAAATTGGATTTAAGCCTTTTTTTGATGATCGACCAACTTTTGGTGGTCGAAGTTTTTGTCGAGGCTAGCATGACAGTGGGGGAAGTCGGCAAATTTTCTGGAGAAGTTCTAGATCTACGTGGCGTCGGTGGTGGACGAGAATGGGTTTTAACCCTAGTTTTGACGAGGTCGGAATTTATTGTCTGTGCAGCGCCTCTAGTTGATCGAGTGTCGCGTAACTCAGGGAAATGAAGGCGTGGAGGGTCGGCAAGCCATAGACGGAGTTGTAGCAGTATTCGTGATCAGAATCGAGGGTTCGGATGGTTTTCCTGATGATGATTTTGGGTCTCAGTTCATTTGGGATGCTCGATTTTGAATCGAGGCTTGAGATGATGTTTGGGTGATCGAAGTTGCTCGTAGGGATGTTCGGTGACTTGACTATGGTGTCGTCGATGGTCGTAGGAGGCTCCAACGCTAGTGCATGTGCACAGTGGAGGTTCTGGTGTCAGTGGTTTTGAGTTGTGGGTTTTGCTGTGGTTTGCTCATAGAAGAGACCGTGTTGTTGAGTAGGTGACTCGAGTAGCTCTGGGTTTGGAAACCTGTTAACAGTTTTTGATTGTTACAGGTTTTTAAATTTAGATTTAAACTAAAATTTTGAAAATTGAAGAAAAGAAATGGAACTTGAAGTGGCTCGAGTGATACTCAGGTCCAAACTGAAGCAGATTGATTTAAAAGAAACTTTCAAAAGTTTTATAAAACAAATTTTAATTTAAATAAAGAAAGTTTTAAACTTTTGAAATGAATCTTGTTTTTGAACACTATTCTCTATAAAAATAAATGTTTTCTTTTACATTTTGTCAAGAAGTTTGAAATTTGTTTAATTTAAAATTTTGTTAAATAAAGTTAAAGTTATTTTTAAACTTAAGTAAAAATGGAATTTTAACGACTAGTTTTAAAATCTAAATTAAATTTAGTTTAAACCATCTTTTGGTAAATGTTTAAGGTTATGGAAGTTATGTTTTGTTAACTTTAATTTATCAAGAAATGATCATTTTATTTTAAAACTTAATTATTGATTTAATTAAGTATAATTCATTATTAAGATAAAATGTTTTTAATGATAATTAACTCATTAATTAAGATAATGTTTTATCTTAAGATTAATTGAGTTTTTTAATATCTTGATATTAATTAAATTAATTAAGCAAATTAGATACGATTACTTAATTTAATTAATAATGATTAAGGATTAATTAAGGAATTAATTAAGAGTAATTAATTGATTCAATTAATTTATTTAAAATTAATAATTAAGGGTTATAAGTTAATTAATTTGAGGTTAATTAATTTATAATTAAAAATTATTATTTAGATAATCAGAGATTATTAATTAATGGTCAAAGATTAATTAATTAAGTAATTAAGGTTAATTAATTGGTAATTAAAAAGGTACTTAATTTTTAATTAAGTTTTATTAATTAAAAATAATTAAGAAATTATTAATCTATAATTAAAGATAATTAAGGATTAATTAACTGTAATTCATGAGAGTAATTAAGGATTGATTAAGGATCATTAATTTATGTAATTAATAAGAGTAAATAAGGATTGATTAATTAAGATTTGTTAATCAATAATAAGTGATTATAAGGTAATTAATTAATTGCAATTAATTAAGGATTAATGTAATTAATTATAGTTAATGAAGTAACTAAAGGTTAAACACTCTAATGGTTTGTAGATAATTAATTTGTGTAATTAATTAAGAGTTAATTACTTAATGTAATTAAGGGATAATTAATCAAGGGTGATTAATTAAGATGATGATTAATTAATTGTTTTAATTAATGATTAAGTAAGCAAGATTTATAGCGATGAAAGTAATTAATTTAATTTATTTTAAATTAACTAGAGATGAAGTAATTAATTTAATTCATTTTAAATTAATTATAGATGGTGTGATTAATAAATCATTGCTTATGGATGGCTGATTGATATTGAATGCCTTGATTGTTTGATATCTTTGATGAGATATATGTGATATGTGATATGAGATGATTTGGTTAAATTGTAATGATATGGATTATCTATTTGTGGATATGTGAATTATCTATCTGTGTTAACATAGAGAATGATTTGAATTGAATTACTTTAACTTTAAAACAACATGGACCAAAAAGATGACGTTTTGGATTTTGATGAGACTAGGATCGGGTTTCTAGATTTGGATATCCGAAAACCACATCGATCCAAATTAATGATAGGTCGTGAATGAAGATGAAGATTCGGAGTGCAAGGGTTATTGTCGTTAACTTTGAGGGTGATTTCAAAATGAGTGCAACGAGATAATGCCTTCGGTTTCGTTTGAACCTGGAACGAACTTGTATGGATTGAATGCTTTCAGAACATCGTCAGGTGGACGATGAGCATTCTAAGATAGATATGTTCTATAAAGGTAATCATAGCATCAAGCCTCATCAAGCAGGAATGGCTAAAACAGGGGAGGTGCAGCAAGGCTAAATGGGTAGCACCCAAGTAGGATGAGATTTACCCTTGTCTAGAGTCCCTTTTTATTCGACTATGTGGCCGGTTGCTAGCTACAACCGTGGGGTTATCTTATTCGAGACTGTCCAGTAAGGGATGGTTCCGGCCTTGTGTTGCAGGGGATTTAGGGTGGATCCTCGGTACGTTGATCTAGTCCATGTACTGTGACGGGCGGTACCCCAGTAGCCCTGCCATTGTATGGAATCCAATCCCCAATAAATGCCGTATGTTTTAGTTGTGCCCAACTATGTTGGAACGTGAGATGTAAGCATTCCAGCTATTTCTGTATTTTACTTGAAAATCCTAGACCCTATTATAATATCACCGGATTTCCTATCAAATGTTTTGGTTAGCGTAAGA